>WQNJ02000016.1:1090069-2290069 GCA_016584745.2 Phylloscopus trochilus trochilus
CCAGAAACCAGAGGAGAAAATTCCCAGAAACCACAGCAGGAATTGCCCAGGAATTCCCAGAAACTGAAGCAGGAATTCCAAGGATTCCAAGCAGAAACAGCCCCAGGATCTGAAGGGGAAATTCCCTGAAACCGAAGGAGAAATCCCAGAAACTGAGACAGAAACCCCCCAGAAACTGAAGCAGAAATTCCCAGGATTTGAAGCAGAAATTCCTGGAACCCGAAGGAGAAAATCCCGGAACTCGAAGCAGGAATTCCCAGGGTTGGAAGGGGAAACAGCTCCGGGAGCTCAAGCAGAAATTCCAGAAACCCAAGGAGAAATTCCAGGGATCCGAGGCAGGAATTCCCAGGAACGGAAGGAGAAATTCCCAGGAGCCAAAGAAAAATATTCCCAAGAAACTGAAGCAGAAGTGCCCAGAAATCAAAGCCAAGTGCCCAGAAACCGCAGCAGGAATTCCCAGGATCTGGGGCAGGAATTCCCAGGATTTGGGGCAGGAATTCCCAGGATTGGGGCAGGAATTCCCAGGATTTGAAGCAGAAATTCCCAGGATTTGAAGCAGAAATTCCCAGGATTTGGGGCAGGAATTCCCAGGAACTGGGGCAGGAATTCCCAGGATTTGAAGCTGAAACAGCCCCGGGAACTGGAGGAGAAATTCCCAGAAATCAAAGCAGGAAACCCCCCAGAAACCGCAGCAGGAATCCCAGGAACTGGAATTCCCAGGATTTGGGGCAGGAATTCCCAGGATTGAGGCAGGAATTCCCAGGATTGGGGCAGAAATTCCCAGGATCTGGGGCAGAAATTCCCAGGATTTGGAGCAGGAACCCCCAGGAACCAACCCCACCCACCCCCCCGGGATCACCGGCACCGAATTCCCAATGGGATTCCCAGTGGGATCGATCCCGACATTCCCGATTTCCCCCGACATTCCCGGTTCCCCCCCCGACATTCCCGGTTCCCCCCCGACATTCCCGCTCCGGTACCGCAGCCGGGCTGTCCCGGTGTCCCCGCGCCAGCCGGGATCCCATCCCTGGCCCTGTCCCTGTCCCTGCTCCTCCCGCGGGAGGCGGCTCCCGGCTGCTCCCGGGAATCGTCGATCCCGGCTGGGCAGAGCTCCAAAGGGGGGGCTGGGATGGTGGATCTGGGAATGATGGATCCCGGGAATGATGGATCCCGGGAATGATGGATCCCGGGAATGATGGATCCCGGGAATTCCATCCCAGCTGGGATGATGGATCCTGGATGATGGATTCCAAAATTATGGATCCCAGGATGATGGATCCCAAATGATGGATCCTGGGATGATGGACCCCAGTTGGGCAGCTCTCCAAGGGGGCTGGGGATGGTGGATCCCAGGATGATGGAAACCAAAATTATGGATCCTGGGATAATGGATCCCAGAATTATGGATCTCAGCTGCTCCCGGGAATTCCATCCGAGCTGGGATGATGGGATCCCGGGATGATGGATCCCAGAATTTTGGATCGCAGCTGCTCCCGGGAATTCGATCTGAGCTGGGATGATGGATCTCAGGATGGTGGATCCCAAATGATGGATCCTGGAATTACAGATTCTGGGGTGATGGATCCCAGCTGGGCAGAGCTCCAAGGGGGCTGGGATGGTGGATCCCTGGATGATGGATCCCGGGATGGTGGATCCCAAATGATGGATCCCAGCTGCTCCCAAGAATTCCATCTGAGCTGGTATGATGGATCCTGGAATTACGATCCTGGGATGATGGATCCCAGAATTTTGGATCCCAGCTGCTCCTGGGAATTCCATGTGATCTGGGATGATGGATCCTGGGATGATGGATCCCAGATGATGGATCCCAGGATAGTGGAATCCCAAAATTATGAATCCCAGGATGATGGATCCCAGAATTTTGGATCCCAGCTGCTCCCAAGAATTCCATCTGAGCTGGGATGATGGATCTTGGGATGATGGATCCCAAATAATGGATCCCAGAATTAAGGATCCTGGGCTGATGGATCCCAGCTGCTCCCAAGAATTCCATCCGAGCTGGGATGATGGATCCCGGGATGGTGGATCCCAGATTTAAGGATCCCGGGATGGTGATCCCGGTTTGGCCCGGATGGGATGGAAACGGGATCCGCCTGGGAGGAGATCCCGGAGATCCATGGGAAAAGGGGGAAAGGGGAAAAGAGGGAAAAGGAGGGAAAAGGAGGGAAAAGGGGAGGAAAAGGAGAAAAAAAGAGGGAAAGGGGGGAAGAAGGAAAAGGGAAAAGGGGAAAAGGGAAAAAAAAAAGGGAAAAGGGGAAAGAGGAAAAAAGGGAAAAGAGGGAAAAAAGGGGAAGAAAAGAGGAGGAAAAGGTGGAAAGAGGGAAAAGGGGGGAAAAAGGGGAAAAGGGAGAGAAAGGGGAAAAGGGAAAAAAGGGGGAACGGGGGAAAAGGGGAAATGGAAGAAAGATAAAAAAGGGAAAAAAAAGGAGGAAAAAGGGAAAAGGGAAAAGCTCCTTCCCAAATATCCACAGGCTCTGGAAGAGCTGAAGGAAAAGGGAGAAGGGAGAAGGGGAAAAGGGGAAAAGGGAAAAGGGAAAAAATGAGGGAAAAGGGAAAAATTAGGGAAAAGGGAAAAAGGGAAAAGGGGAAGTGGAACTGCTCCGTGATCCCAGATTTCAGCTCCCCTTGGATTCTCCCCCCGCTCGACCCCACCCCACAGAATAAAATCCACGGGAATCGCTCCAACTGCTCCCGTTCTGCTTCCGGCACCGGGAACGCCGGGGTGCCCTGGGATATCCCGGAATTCCGGGCCTGGAGGGGGTTTCCAGGGGAATTCCAAGCTCACCTCTATTCCCATTGCAGTTTTGGCCCCGGGAATGCTGGGATTCCTCGGGATAGCCCGGAATTCCGGGCCCAGAGGGGTTTTCCAGGGTTTTTTCCAGGAGTTTTCCGTAAGAATTTTGGTTAGGAATTCGGTTGGAATCCCATGGGAATTCCAAGCTCACCTCCTCTCCCATTCTGGTTTTGGCCCCGGGAATGCCGGGATTCCTTGGGATAGCCCGGAATTCGGGCCCGGAGGGGGTCTCCAGGGGGTTTTCCATGGGAATTTGGTGGGAATTTGGGCAAAATGGGGCGGGAAGTGGGCGGGCACTCCAGCCAGGGGGCGGGCCCTCTGGGGCCAGGGGGCGGGGCCAGGCAGGGGGCGGGGCCAGGCAGGGGGCGGGGACAGCAGGGGGCGGGGCCTCTGGGGCCAGGGGGCGGGGCCTCTGGGGCCAGGGGACGGGGCCTCTGGGGCCAGGGGGCGGGGCCTCTGGGGCCAGGGGGCGGGGCCTCTGGGGCCAGGGGGCGGGGCCTCTGGGGCCAGGGGGCGGGGCCTCTGGGGCCAGGGGGCGGGGCCTCTGGGGCCAGGGGGCGGGGCCTCTGGGGCCAGGGGGCGGGGCCTCTGGGGCCAGGGGGCGGGGCCTCTGGGGCCAGGGGGCGGGGCCTCTGGGGCCAGGGGGCGGGGCCAGGCAGGGGGGCGTGTACTCAGGGCAGGGGGCGGGGCCAGAGTGGGGCAGGGGCGGGGCTGTGGCCAGGCAGGGGGCAGGGCCTCCATTGGCAGGGGGCAGGGCTGGGGCTGGGCATAGGGCGGGGCATTGGGTCAGGGGGCGGGGGCATGCAGGGGGCAGGGCACTGTGGGCAGGGGCGGGGCAGAGGGCGGGGCATTGGGTCAGGGGGCGGGGCCATGGGGGTCAGGGGGCGGGGCTGACCTTGGTGTGCAGCTTGGTGAATTGCTTGTCGTCCAGCAGCGGCTGAGAATAGACACGGCGCTTGTACCGGAACTGCCCGGAGATAAGAGATAAGAGATAAGAGATAAGAGATAAGAGATAAGAGAGAAGAGAGAAGAGAGAAGAGAGAAGAGAGAAGAGATGATAAGAGATTGTGAGAGATGATAAGAGATGATAAGAGATGATAAGAGGTAAGATACAAGAGATAAGAGGTAAGATACAAGAGATAAGAGATGATGAGAGATGATAAGAGATAAGATATAGGAGATAAGAGATGATAAGAAATGATAAGAGATAAGAGATAAGAGATAAGAGATAAGAGATGGGAGAGGGGGGAGAAGAGGGGAGAAGAGAGAGAGGAGATGAGAGATAAGAGAGGAGAGATAAGAGATAAGAGATAAGAGATGATAAGAGATGAGAGAGGAGAGGTAAAAGGAGATAAGAGATGAAAGACAAGAGAGAAATGAACGTGAGATAAGAGAGGAATGAATATAAGGGGTAAGGATAAAGATAGATAAGGATAGAGATAGTCAAAGGTAAAGAGAGATAAAGATAAATGGTAGAGATGATAAAGATAAAGATAAAGATAAAGATAAAGATAAAGATAAAGATAAAGATAAAGATGGTAGAGATGATAAAAATAAAGATAAAGACAAAGATAAAGATGTGGGACATACAGAGGTGAGAGATAAACAGAAATAAGATAAACGAAAGCAAAATCAGCCCAAAATCAACCAAAATCCAACCAAAATCAAATCAAATCAAATCGAACCAAAAATCAAACCAAGAATCAACAAAATTCAAAATTAAATTAAACTAAACTAAATGAAACTAGGTTAAATTAAACTTAACTAAACTAAACTAAATTAAACTAAATTAAATTAAATTTAATTAATTAAACCTGCCCCCCCCGACCCTCCAGGTAGGGCACGGGCGTGTCGGGGTTCAGGGGGTACCCCGTCACCTAAACTAAACTAAACTAAAAATGAAATGAAATGAAATGAAACTAAGTTAAATTAAATTAAATTAAATTAAATTAAATTAAATTAATGAACCCCCCTGACCTCCAGGTAGGGCACGGGCATGTCGGGGTTCAGGGGGTACTCCATCACCTAAACTAAACTAAATTAAATTAAAAATTAAATTAAATTAATCAAATCAAATCAAATCAAATTAAATTAAATTAATGACCCCTGACCTCCAGGTAGGGCACGGGCATGTCGGGGTTCCGGAGGTACTCCCATCATCTAAACTAAACTAAATTAATTAAAAATGAAATGAAATGAAATGAAATGAAATGAAATGAAATGAAATTAAATTAAATTAAATTAAATAATGAAATGAAATGAAATGAAATGAAATGAAATGAAACTAAATTAAATTAAATTAAATTAATGAGCCCCCCTGACCTCCAGGTAGGGCACGGGCATGTCGGGGTTCAGGGGGTATTCCTGTCACCTAAATTAAACTAAATTAAATTTAAAATTAAATTAAATCAAATCAAATCAAATTAAATTAAATTAAATCAAATTAAGTTAATGACCCCTGACCTCCAGGTAGGGCATGTCGGGGTTCAGGGGGTACTCCCATCACCTAAACTAAACTAAATTAAATTAAAAATTAAATTAAATTAAATCAAATCAAACTAAATTAAATTAAATTATATTAAATTAAATTAATGACCCCTGACCTCCAGGTAGGGCACGGGCGTGTCGGGGTTCAGGGGGTACTGCCGTCACCTAAACTAAACTAAACTAAATTAAAAATGAAATGAAATGAAATGAAATGAAATCAAATCAAATCAAATCAAATGAAATCAAATGAAATCAAATTAAATCAAATGAATGACCCCTGACTTCCAGGTAGGGCACGGGCATGTTGGGGTTCTGGGGGCATTCCCGTCACTAAACTAAACTAAATTAAATTAAAAATGAAATGAAATTAAATTAAATTAAACTAAATTAAAACAAATTTAATCAAATCAAATCAAATTAAGTTAATGACCCCTGACCTCCAGGTAAGGCACGGGCATGTCGGGGTTCAGGGGGTACTCCCATCACCTAAACTAAACTAAATTAAATTAAAAATTAAATTAAATTAAATTAAATTAAATCAAATCAATTAAATTAAATCAAATCAAATCAAATCAAATTAAATCAAATTAAATGAATGAACCCCCCTGACCTCCAGGTAGGGCACGGGCATGTCGGGGTTCAGGGGGTACTCCATCACATAAACTAAACTAAATTAAACTAAATTAAATTAAATTAAATCAAATCAAATTAAATTAAATTAAATTAAGTTAATGACCCCTGACCTCCAGGTAGGGCACGGGCATGTCGGGGTTCAGGGGATATTCCCGCAGCAGCCGCTCCTCGTCCAGGAATTTCCCGGCGCGGCCGTTGAAGGCCGGCTGGAAGAGGCCGTAGTTGAGCACGTCCTTCAGGCTGTGGTTGAGCGTGCAGAGGATGCGCTGCTTGGAGACCCAGACCGGCACGTCGGGGTTCAGCCGCAGGCACTTCTGGGAGGGGAACAGCGGGGAAAAGGTTGGGAATTCACTGAGGGAAAATTGGGAATTCATCGAGGGGAAATTGGGGATTCATCGAGGGGAAATTGGGAATTGGCTGAGGGGAAACTGGGAATTCATTGAGGGGAAATTGGGGATTCATTGAGGGGAAATTGGGGATTCATTGAGGGGAATTGGCTGAGGGGAAAATCGGGAATTCACTGAGGGGAAATTGGGATTTGGCAAGAGAAAATTGGGAATTCATCGAGGGAGAATTGGGAATTCATTGAGGATAATTGGAATTCATTGAGGGGAAATCGAGAATTTGCCGAGGGAAATTGGGAATTCACTGAGGGGAAATCGGGAATTCACTGAGGGGAAATTGGGAATTCACTGAGGGGAAATCGGAATTCACTGAGGGGAAATTGGGAATTGGCCGAGGGAAAATCAGGAATGGCTGAGGGGAAAATCAGGAATTCACTGAGGGAATTGGGAATTCACTGAGGGGGAATTGGGAATTCATCGAGGCGGAATTGGGAATTCATTGAGGGGGAATTGGGAATTGGCCGAGGGAAAATTGGGAATTGGCCGAGGGAAAATTGGGAATTGGCCGAGGGAAATGTGTTTGCTTGGAGACCCAGACCGGCACGTCGGGGTTCAGCCGCAGACACTTCTGGGGAGGGAGAGAGGGGGAAATCGGGGATTCATCCAGGGGGAATTGGGGATTCATCGAGGGGAAATTGGGAATTCATTGAGGGAAAATCGGGAATTCGCTGAGGGAAATTGGGAATTCACTGAGGGAATATTGGGAATTGGCTGAGGAGAAATTGGGAATTCATCGAGGAGGAATTGGGAATTGGCTGAGGGGAATTTGGATTTGGCCAGGGGGAATTGGGAATTCACTGAGGGAATATTGGAATTCATCGAGGGGAAAATGGGAATTGGCTGAGGGGAAATTGGGATTTGGCCAAGGGGAAATCGGGAATTCACTGAGGGGAATCGGGAATTCATTGAGGAAAAATCGGGAATTTGCTGAGGGGAATTGAGATTTGGCTGAGGGGAAATTGGGAATTCACTGAGGAAAAAGGGAATTCATTGAGAGAAAAATGGGAATTGGCAGAGGGGAAATAGGGAGTTCATCGAGGGGGAATTGGGAATTCACTGAGGAGAAATTGGGAATTCGCTGAGGGGGAAATTGGGAATTCATTGAGAGAAAATCAGGAATTGGCCGAGGGGAAAATTGGGAATTGGCTGAGGGAAATCGGGAATTCCTTATAAATTTCTCAATTAAGGAATCATCGGGAAAAAAAAAAAAATTGGGGAAAAAAAATATTTCAAGGCTCGGATCATCTCCTGAGGGAAAATTCCGGCTCTGCCATTCCCAGAGTTTCATTCCAGCCAAAAAAAAAAAAAAAAAAAACCGGGATAAAGGGTGGGAGGATCCAGGAAACACCTGGAGCTCCGACAACTCCAACAAAGGATTCGGGATTTCCCGGGGAGTTTTTGGGGAAGTTGTGTCATCCCGAAAAAAAAAGCCGATCCCAAATTCCATCCCGGAAATCCCGGAATTGCCGCCTTTCCGCGGGGGTTTCCCGTGGGATTCGTTCCGTTGGAGTTTCTTGGGATAAAGGTTCCTGAAATCCCTGGAAAAGCCGCCCCAGGCAGCTCCGGATCCGAGGGATCCGGGCTGGGATTTTCCCTCAGGAAGCAGCGGCAGGCCTCACTTTTCCAAGATTTTTCCAGGATTTTTCCAAGATTTTTCCAGGATTTTTTATAGATTTTTTTCAAGATTTTTTTTCCAGGATTCCCCCCCAGGATTTTCCCAACGTTTTTCCAGGATTTTCCTAGGATTTTTTCGAGGTTTTGCCAAGATTTTCCCAGGAATTTCTCCAGGATTTTTCCAAAATTTTTTTTTCCAGGATTTTGCCTGTATTTTTCCAGGATTTTTCCAAGATTTTCCCAATGTTTTCCCAGGATTTTCCCCAGGATTTTTCCATTTTTTCCCCAGGATTTTCCCAGGATTTTCCCCAGGATTTTTCCATTTTTTTTCCCAGGATTTTCCCAACATTTTTCTAGGATTTTTCCAAGATTTTCCCAAGATCTGTCCAACATTTTCCCTAGGATTTTTTCCCCAGGATTTTTTTCCCAGGATTTCCCCAGGAATTTTCCAGGATTTTCCCAACATTTTTCCAGGAATTTTTCCAGGATTTCCCCAGGATTTCCCCAACATTTTCCCAAGATATTTCCCAACATTTTCCCAGGATTTCCCCAAGATATTTCCCAAGATATCCCCAGGATTTTTCCCCCGGGATTCTTCCATTTTTTCCAGGATTTCCCCAGGATTTTCCAAGATATTTCCAAGCTTTTCCCAACATTTTCCCAACATTTTTCCAAGATTTTCCCAGGATTTCCCCAGGATTTTTTCCCAGGATTTCTCCAGGATTTTTCCAGGACTTTTCCAACATTTTCCCAAGATTTTTCCAAGATTTTCCCACCATTTTTTCAAGATTTTCCCAGGATTTTCCCCAGAGTTTTCCAAGATTTTCCTCAAGATTTCCCCAGGAGTTTTCCAGGATTTTTCCAAGATTTTCCAAGATATTTCCCAACATTTCCCCAGGCTCTGTGTCCACACCCCCCCCCCCCCCCCCCCATCCCAAACTCCTTCCCTTCCCAAAATTCCCGGAATTCACCTCCGACCGCAGCCCCCGGCAAACTTCGACTTCCATCCCCCCCAAAAAATCCCGGAATTCCTTGGAATTCCCATCAACTCCAGCAAATCCCAAACCCAACCCCTCCCCGGGAATTCTTTCCCAATTTTTCCCTGGAAAATCCCCCTCCAAAAAAAACAAAATTCCCAAAAAATCCCCTTTTTCCCTACGGAATCTCCCCCATCCCCAAAAAAAATAAAATTCCCGGCGGGAATTCCCAGCACTCACCGGCTGCTCCGGCCCGGAGCCAAAATTCCCAATTTTTTCCCGGTCCCGGTTTTTCCTTCTCCTCCCTCTTTGTGCCCCCGGATGCTCCCAGGGGACAAAATCCCTGGGATTTGCAATCCCGGTTTTCCATGGAATCCCAGTTTTCCGTGGATTTGAAATCTCGGTCTTCCATGAATTTGGAATCCTTGTTTTCCATGGATTTCGAATCCTTGTTTTCCATGGATTTGGAATCCCAGTTTTCCACGGAATCCCGGTTTTCCACAGATTTGGGATCCCGGTTTTTCCTGGATTTGCAATCCTGGTTTTCCCTGGAATCCCAGCTTTCCATGGATTTGAAATCCCAGTTTTCCATGGATTTGAAATCCCAGTTTTCCACAGAATCCCAGCTTTCCACGGATTTGGGATCCCGGTTTTGCCTGGATTTGGAATCCTGGTTTTCCATGAAATCCCAGTTTTCCATGGATCTGAAATCCCGGTTTTCCATGGATTTAGGATCCCGGTTTTGCCTGGATTTGCAATCCTTGTTTTCCACGAAATCCCAGTTTTCCATGAATTTGCAATCCCGGTTTTCCCTGGATTTGAAATCCCACTTCTCTGTGGATTCCCTGTTTTTCCCACCTCTCCAATCCCACTTTTCCTCCCCGTTCCTCTCCCAAAGCTTTGACTCCCGAGCTCCCAAAAAACCCCAAATCCCGGGAATGCCGAAGGGATGGATCCGGCCCCTCCCCCGCTCGCCCAGGGGGGGAGTTTTGCATTGGAATTAATTAATTTAATTAATTCCCGTTATTAATTAGCGGGTTTTTGTTCGGGTATCGATTGAGTCCGTGCCGTGTTTTTCATTGGAATTTTGTCATTCCCATTGTTAATTTCTATTTTTTTAATTAATTTATTAACTTAATTAATTATGTGTTTTTCATTGGGATTTAGTAATTCCCATTGTTAATTTCTATTTTTTTATTAATTTATTAACTTAATTAATTATGTGTTTTTCATTGGGATTTAGTCATTCCCGTTATTAATTTCTATTTTTTAATTAATTTATTAACTTAATTAATTATGTGTGTTTCATTGGAATTTAGTCATTCCCATTATTAATGTCTATTTTTTATTAATTTATTAACTTAATTAATTATGTGTTTTTCATTGGGATTTAGTCATTCCCATTATTAATTTCTATTTTTTTATTAATTTATTAACTTAATTAATTCTGTGGTTTTCATTGGGATTCATTAATTCCGATTATTAATTCAAATTTTATATTCATTTAGTAATTTAATTCGGCCCGAAGTTTTTAATTGGAATTTAGTGATTTGTATGTTGCATTAATCTAGTAATTTAATTAATTGCGTGTTTTTCATTGGGATTTATTCGTTCCAACTATTAATTTGTATTTTGTCTTAACTTGGCAATTTAATGAATTCTGAGGTTTTAATTAGGATTTAATTCTGAATATTAATTTCTATTTTTTATTAATTTAGTAATTTAATTCGTTCCGAGTTTTCCATTGGAATTTATTCACTCCAATTATTAATTTTTGGGGTTTTTTATTAATTTATTAATTGAATTTGTTCCAGGTTTTCCATTGGAATTAACTAATTCCAATAATTAATTAGCGGTTTTTTAATTCGTGGATTGATTTAATTCATTCCGAGGTTTCCATTGGAATTAATTAATTCCAATTATTAGTTTCTATTTTATATATATTTATTAATTTAATTCATTCTGCATTTTTCATTGGAATGAATAAATTCCAATTATTTATTAATTCAAATTATTCATTTCTAATTTTTATTCATGTGTTATTTTAACTCATTCCGAGTTTTTCATTGGAATTTATTCATTCCAATTATTAATTGCAATTTTATATTAATTTAGTAATTTAATTCATTCCGGGTTTTTCATTGGAATTCATTCATTCCAATTATGAATTTGTATTTTGTATTAATTTAGTAATTTAAATTATTACATGTTTTTCATTGGAATTCATTTATTTCCATTATTAATTTCTATTTTATATGAATTTATTATTTTAATTCATTCCAAATTTTTCATTGGAATTTATTCATTCCAATGATTATTTTTCTATTTTATATTCATTCATTATTTTAATTCATTCCGGGTTTTTAATTGGAATGAATGAATTCCAATTAATAATTTCTATTTAATATTCGTTTATTATTTTAATTCATTCCAAATTTTTAATTGGAATTTATTAATTCCAATTATTAATTTCTATTTTTTATTAATTAATTTAATTCATCCCGAGTTTTTCAATGGAATTCATTCATTCCAATTATTAATTTCTATTTTATATTCATTCATTATTTTAATTCATTCCGGGTTTTTAATTGGAACCCCAGATTGAATTAAAATAATAAATGAATATAAAATAGAAAAATAATCATTGGAATGAATAAATTCCAATTATTAATTTCTATTTAATATTGATTTATTATTTTATATCATTCCAAATTTTTCATTGGAATTCATTCATTCCAATTATTAATTTCTATTTTTTATTAATTAATTTAATTCATCCCGAGTTTTTCAATTGGGATTCATCAAGGTTTTAATTGGGATTCATTCATTCCAATTATTAATTTGTATTTGTATTAATTTAGTAATTTAAATTATTACATGTTTTTCATTGGAATTCATTAATTTCCATTATTAATTTCTATTTTATATTCATTCATTATTTTAATTAATTCCGGGTTTTTAATTGGAATTAATTAATTCCAAATATGAATTTGCATTTTATATTCCTTTATGAATTTAACTCATTCCGGGCTTTTTCGTTAATTTATTAATTTAATTAATTCCAAGAATTAAAAAATAACCGGAATTTCCATCGATCCCCCTTGCTGGAAACGGGGCTGGCGGGGGGGGGGGGGGGGGGAGAGGATTGGATTGCTTAATTAACCAACCCTAATTAACGAATCCCCAACGACCCGTGAATGTCGGGATCATCGAGGCGGAGGAGCGGCCAAAAAAAAAAAAAAATTTCTTTTTCCATGGAAAAAACAAAAATAAAAATAATAATTAAAAAAAAGCAGCGGGAGGATTCCCGGAGCGTTTAATTAAAATCGTTAATTAGTGGGGGGTGGGGGGGCGGTTTGGAGTTAATTAATTACCAAAAAAAAAAAAAAAAAAAAAGCTGGGAAGGAGGCGGGAGGGGATTTGGGCAACTATTTCTGGAATTTTCTGCTTTTCCCAAATATTTCTGGAACTTTCCAGCCCTTTTCCCAAATCTCTCCAGAATTTCCCAGCCTTTTCTCAAATATTTCTGTAATTTTCCGCTTTTCCCAAATATTTCTGGAATTTTCCAGCCTTTTCTCAAATTCCTCCAAAATTTTCCAGCCTTTTCCCCAAATCCTTCTGGAATTTTCCCGCCCTTTTCCCAAATCTCTCCAGAGTTTTCCACCCCATTCCCAAATCCCTCTGGAATTTTCCAGACCCTTTCCCAAATATTTCTGGAATTTTCCAGCCTTTTCCCAAATCCCTCTGGAATTTTCCAGACCTTTTCCCAAATCCTTCCAAAATTTTCCAGCTTTCCCCAAATATTTCTGGAATTTCCAGACCTTTTCCCAAATCCCTTTAGAGTTTTCCAGCCTTTTTCCCCAAATCCTTCTGGAATTTTCCAGCCCTTTCCCAAATATTTCTGGAATTTTCCAGCCTTCTCTCAAATATTTCTGGAATTTTCCAGCATTTTCCCAAATATTTCTGGAATTTTCCACCCTTTCCCAAATCCTTCTGGAATTTTCCAGCCCTTTTCCCAAATATTTCTGGAATTTCCAGACCTTTTCCCAAATCCCTTTAGAGTTTTCCAGCCCTTTTCCCCAAATCCTTCTGGAATTTTCCAGCCTTTTCCCAAATATTTCTTGAATTTTCCAGCCCCTTCCCAAAGATTTCTGGAATTTTCCAGCCTTTTCCCAAATATTTCTGGAATTTCCAGACCTTTTCCCAAATCCCTTTAGAGTTTTCCAGCCTTTTTTCCCAAATCTCTCCGGAATTTTCCAGCCCCCACTCTCATCCTCCACTTTTCCACGTTCTCCCATCCTTTGGAATCCACATTCCTGTGGGATCTCCACCCTCATCCCTCACTCCTCCACATCCCCTTGGAAATTCCCATTCCTGGGGGGTCTCCACCTCCATCCCTCCCTTTTCCACGTTCTCCCACCCCTTGGAATCCACATTCCCACACTGATCTCCACCCTCATCCCTCACTTTTTCCAGGAGTTCCCTTTCCTTGGGATTCCCATTCCCACTGTGGGATTTCCACTCTCGTCCCTCATTTTTTTTTCCAGGTGTTCCCATCTCCCATCCCTTGGAAATCCACATTCCTGTGGGATCTCCATCTTCATCCTTCCCTTTTCCAGGTGTTCCCGTCCCCTGGAAATTCCCATTCCCACGGAATGATCCCCACTCTGATCCCTCTCTTTTCCACCTTCTCCCATCCCTTGGAATTCCCATCGTTCCTGTGGGATCTCCACCCTCATCCCTCCCTTTTCCATGTTCTCCCTTCCTTTGGAATTCCCATTCCCACGGAATGATCCCCACTCTGATCCCTCACTTCTCTACGTTCTCCCATCCCTTGGAATCCACGTTCCTGTGGGATCTCCACCCTCATCCCTCACTCCTCCACATTCCCTTGGGATTCCCATTCCCACAGTGGGATTTCCACCCCAAGTCCTCATTTTCCTGGCTGTTCCCTTCCCCTGGAATTCCCATTCCCACGGAAGGATCTCCACTCCCATCCCTCTCTTTCCCATGTTCTCCTTTCCCTTGGAATTCCCGTTCCCACAGATTTTCCAGGTGTTTCCCTTTTCCTTGGAGTTCCCATTCCCACAGTGGGATCTCCACCCTCATCCCTCCCTTTTTCCAGGAGTTCCCTTTCCTTGGGATTCCCATTCCCACTGTGGGATTTCCACTCTCGTCCCTCATTTTTTTTTCCAGGTGTTCCCATCTCCCATCCCTTGGAAATCCACATTCCTGCGGGATCTCCATCTTCATCCTTCCCTTTTCCAGGTGTTCCCGTGCCCTGGAAATTCCCATTCCCACGGAATGCTCCCCACTCTCATCCCTCTCTTTTCCACCTTCTCCCATCCCTTGGAAATTCCCATTCCTGTGGGATCTCCACTCTCATCCCTCCCTTTCCCATGTTCTCCCTTCCTTTGGAATTCCCGTTCCCACAGGTTTTCCAGGTGTTTCCCGTTTCCTTGGAGTTCCCATTCCCACAGTGGGATCTCCACCCTCATCCCTCATTTTTTCCACGTTCTCCCATCCCTTGGAATTCCCATCATTCCTGTGGGATCTCCATCCTCATCCCTCACTCTCCCATGTTCTCCTTTCCCTTGGAATCCGCATTCCCACAGATTTTCCAGGTGTTCCCATCCCTTGGAAATTCCCATTCCTGTGGGGTCTCCACTCTCACCCCTCCCTTTTTCCAGGCGTTCCCATCCCTTGGAATTCCCATTCCCACGGAATGATCCCCACTCTGATCCCTCTCTTCTCCACGTTCTCCCAGCCCTTGGAATTCCCATCATTCCTGTGGGATCTCCACCCCCATCCCTCCCTTTCCCATGTCCTCTCATCCACTGGAATCCACATTCCCACAGATTTTTCCACGTTCTCCCATCCCTTGGAAATTCCCATTCCTGTGGGATCTCCACTCCCATCCCTCTCTTTCCCATGTTCTCCTTTCCCTTGGAATTCCCGTTCCCACAGGTTTTCCCGGTGTTTCCCTTTTCCTTGGAGTCCCCATTCCCACAGTGGGATCTCCACCCTCATCCCTCCCTTTTTCCAGGTGTTCCCATCCCCTGGAAATTCAGATTCCCACGGGATGATCCCCACTCCCTTTTCCACGTTCTCCCACCCCTTGGAATCCACATTCCCACACTGATCTCCACCCTCATCCCTCACTTTTTCCAGGAGTTCCCTTTCCTTGGGATTCACATTCCCACTGTGGGATTTCCACTCTCGTCCCTCATTTTTTTTTTTCCAGGTGTTCCCATCTCCCATCCCTTGGAAATCCACATTCCTGCGGGATCTCCATCTTCATCCCTCCCTTTTCCAGGTGTTCCCGTCCCCTGGAATTCCCATTCCCACGGAATGCTCCCCACTCTCATCCCTCTCTTTTCCACCTTCTCCCATCCCTTGGAATTCCCATTCCTGTGGGATCTCCACCCTCATCCCTCCCTTTTCCATGTCCTCCCATCCACTGGAATTCCCATTCCCACGGAAGCATTTCCACTCTCATCCTCCACTTCTCCACGTTCTCCCATCCCTTGGAACTCCAATTCCTGTGGGATCTCCACTCCCATCTCTCCCTTTTCCATGTTCTCCCATCCACTGGAATCCACATTCCCACAGGTTTTCCAGGTGTCCCCATCCCTTGGAAATTCCCATTCCTGTGGGATCTCCACCCTCATCCCTCCCTTTCCCATGTTCTCCTTTCCCTTGGAATTCCCATTCCCACAGCGGGATCCTCACTCTCACCCCTCCCTTTTTCCAGGTGTTCCCATCCCTTGGAATTCCCATTCCCATGGAATGATTTCCATCCTCATCCCTCACTTCTCCACGTTCTCCCATCCTTTGGAATCCACGTTCCTGCGGGATCTCCACCCTCATCCCTCACTTTTCCACATCCCTTGGAATCCACATTCCCACGGAAGGATCCCCACTCCCATCCCTCTCTTTCCCATGTTCTCCTTTCCCTTGGAATTCCCGTTCCCACAGGTTTTCCAGGTGTTTGCCTTTTCCTTGGAGTTCCCATTCCCACAGTGGGATCTCCACCCTCATCCCTCCCTTTTTCCAGGTGTTCCCATCCCCTGGAAATTCAGATTCCCACGGGATGATCCCCACTCCCTTTTCCACGTTCTCCCACCCCTTGGAACTCCAATTCCTGTGGGATCTCCACCCTCATCCCTCACTTTTTCCAGGTGTTCCCTTTCCTTGGGATTCCCATTCCCACTGTGGGATTTCCACTCTCGTCCCTCATTTTTTTTTTCCAGGTGTTCCCATCTCCCATCCCTTGGAAATCCACATTCCTGCGGGATCTCCATCTTCATCCTTCCCTTTTCCAGGTGTTCCTGTCCCCTGGAAATTCCCATTCCCACGGAATGCTCCCCACCTCACTCATCCCTCTCTTTTCCACCTTCTCCCATCCCTTGGAATTCTCATCATTCCTGTGGGATCTCCACTCTGATCCCTCCCTTTTCCATGTTCTCCATTCCCTTGGAATTCCCGTTCCCACAGATTTCCCAGGTGCTTCCATCTCTTGGAATTCCCATCATTCCTGTGGGATTTCCACTCCCATCCCTCATTTTTCCACATTCTCCCTTCCCTGGGTCGGAGCCTCCTCTTCCTCACCCCCAAGGACTCCACCCCCACAATTCCCATCCCCCTTTGGAAAAGCCGAGGAAAACCGGGATATCCCCTCTTAAAAACCCACCTGGGATGGGGAGGAAAAGTGGGAAATTTGGGGAATTTTGGGGAATTTTGAGGAATTTTGAGGAATTCCCACTCTGTCCTTCCAAGGATTGAGGGATCAGCTCCCCGGGAAAAACCTCTGGAATTTTTTTCCTGGGGCCCAGTCCGACTCCGGGAGCTTCTCCCTGGTAAATCCGAGCGGGATTGATTCGGAATTCCGGCCCCGCGCTGCCTCGGGAGCAATTCCGGAGTTTTTGGGATTTTTTTTTTCCCAGTTGAGGGAAGTTGAACCCCTCCCCCCACCCCCCTGCCCCGGGATGTGCCAAAGGGAAAGGGAATTTCCCAGAAATCTCGGGAATTCTGAGGATTCGGGATGCGGTGGAGCTGGGATTCACCGAGGGGGGTGAGGACGATTCCAGGAGGGCTGGGGAATTCCCTGAATCCCAAAGGATTCCTGAAGAGTTCCCAAAAAAATTCCCAAAGGATTCCTGAAGAATTCCTGAAGAGTTCCTGAAGAATTCCCAAAGAGTTCCTGAAGAATCCTTGAAGAATTCCCAAAGAATCCCCAAAGAATTCCCAAATTATCCCCAAAGAATCCCAAAGAATCCCAAAGAATCTCCAAAGAATTCTGAAAAAATTCCCAAAGAATCCCCAAAAAATTCCCAAAGAATTCCTGAATAATTCCTGAAGAACTCCCAAAGAACCCCAAATAATCCCCAAAGAATTCCCGAATAATTCCCAAAGAGTTCCCAAAGAATTCCCAAATTATCCCCAAAGAAACCCCAAAGAATTCTGAAAAAATTCCCAAAGAATTCCTGAATAATTCCTGAAGAACTCCCAAATTATCCCCAAAGAATTCCCAAAGAATTCCCAAAAAATTCCCAAACAATCCCCAAAGAATCCCTGAGGAATTCCCAAAGAATCCCCCAAAATTCCCAAAAAACTCCCAAATAATCCTGGCAGAATTCCCGAATTCCCCGGGCAGTTTCCCGCCGGGGCATCGGCCGCGGATCCGGAGCTCCGGGGAATCTCTGGGACCAGGATCCAGCGGCGGCTCCGGGATGGCGCTCGGCCACCTCCCTGTCCCCAGGGCCACCAACCTCGGCCACCTCAGTGTCCCCAATGTCACTGACCTCAGCCACCTCCCTGTCCCCAGGGCCACCGGTCTCTGCCAGCTCCGTGTCCCCGGTGTCATCAACCACAAGCTCCGTGTCCCCAGGGCCAGTGACCTTGGTCAATGTGTCCCCAGTGTCACCAGCCTTGGCCACCTCAGTGTCCCCAGTGCCACTGACCACAGGATCTGTGTCCCCAGTGCCACCGACCTCGGCCACCTCCCTGTTGCCAGTGTCACTGACCTCAGCCACCTCAGTGTCCCCAGTGCCACTGACCACAGGCTCTGTGTCCCCAGTGTCACTGGCCTTGGCCACCTCCCTGTCCCCAGTGGCATTGACCGCAGGATCGGTGTCCCCAGTGTCACCGACCTCAGCCAGCTCGGTGTCCCCGGTGTCATCAACCACAAGCTCCGTGTCCCCAGGGTCACCAACACCAGGCTCCCTGTCCCCAGTGCCACTGACCTCGGCCACCTCCATGTCCTCAATGTCACTGACCACAGGATCAGTGTCCCCAGGGCCACTGACCTCGGCCACCTCCATGTCCTCAATGTCACTGACCACAGGATCAGTGTCCCCAGGGCCACTGACCTCGGCCACCTCCATGTCCTCAATGTCACTGACCACAGGATCAGTGTCCCCAGGGCCACTGACCACGGTCAATGTGTCCCCAGTGCCACCAGCCTTGGCCACCTCCCTGTCCCCAGGGTCACCAGACAGGTTCTGTGTCCCCAGTGTCATCAACCACAAGCTCTGTGTCCCCAGGGCCACTGACCTCAGTCAATGTGTCCCCAGGGCCACCAGCCTTGGTCACCTCCCTGTCCCCAGTGCCACTGACCACAGGATCTGTGTCCCCAGTGTCACTGACCTCGGCCACCTCAGTGTCCCCAATGGCACTGACCACAGGCTCCATGTCCCCAGCCACAGACTCAGTTGTCCCCAGGGCCACTGACCACACCCAGTGTGTCCCCAGTGCCACCAGCCTCGGCCACCTCCGTGTCCCCAGTGCCACTGACCACAAGCTCTGTGTCCCCAGGGTCACTAAACACAGGTTCTGTGTCCCCAGGGTCACTGACCTCTGCCACCTCCATGCCCCCAGGGCCACCAGACGCAAGTTCTCTGTCCCCAGTGCCACCGGTCTCTGCCAGCTCTCTGTCCCCAGTGTCACTGACCACAGTCAATGTGTCCCCAGTGCCACCGGTCTCTGTCAGCTCAGTGTCCCCAGTGCCACCCCCTCGCTGTCCCCACAGGGATCCCAGGCCTGGCCCCAAAGGACAATTGTCCCTGTCACAGCCCTGGGTCCCTCAGCGCCTCTGCTCGCCCCAGCCTGTCACCTCTGTCACCTCTGTCACCTGTCACCTCCCTGTCACCTCCCTGTCACCTGTCACCTCCCTGTCACCCGTCTGTCACTTCTGTGTCACCTGTCACCTGTCACCTCTCACTTCTGTGTCACCTGCCTGTCATCTGTCACCTCTTTGTCACCTGTCACTTCTGTGTCACCTCTCACTTCTGTGTCACCTGTCATCTGTCACCTCTTTGTCACCTCCCTGTCACCTGTCTGCCACGTCTGTGTCACCTCCCTGTCACCTGTCACCTCCCTGTCACCTGTCACTTCTGTGTCACCTCTCTGTCATCTGTCACCTCTTTGTCACCTCTCTTTCCCCTCCCTGTCCCCCTGGCCCCGCCCACTCCCCCATCCAGCGCTGTCATTGGTCCCCGGCCGCTCCTGCTGCTCCTCCCCAACAATTCCAACAATTCCCGGGAATTCCGGCCCCCGGATCCCGCCCGGGGCCAGCGGGGAGGTCCTGGGGTCACCCCGGGGTCACTGCTGGGGTCACCCCTGGGGTCACCTCTGGGGTCACTGCCGGGGTCACTCCTGGGGTCACCTCTGGGGTCACTGCCAGGGTCACCCCTGGGGTCACCACTGGGTCACTGCTGGGGTCACCCCTGGGGGTCACTGCCGGGGTCACCCCGGGGTCACTGCTGGGGGTAACTCCTGGGGTCACTGCCGGGGTCACTGCCGGGGTCACTGCCGGGGTCACTGCTGGATTTTTGGGGTCACTCCCAAATTCCTTGGGGTCACTCCTGAGGGTCACCCCTGGGGTCACTCCTGGGGTCACTCCTGGATTTTTGGGGTCACTCCTGGGGGTCACTCCAGCACATCCCACCTATGGCACTGGCACATGACCCCCTGTCCCAGCGTCCATCCCAGCGTCCATCACATCCCACACCATCCCAGTGTCCATCCCAGTGTCCATCCCAGCGTCCATCACATCCCACACCATCCCACTGTCCAGCCCCGAGGAGCGCCCATCATGCTGGACACCAGTGACACTCACACCCCGCACTGTGCCCCCAGGCCCCGGCCCCAGAGCTGATCCCGATCCCAGAGCTGATCCCGATCCCAGAGCTGATCCCGATCCCGGAGCCGATCCCGATCCCGGAGCCGATCCCGATCCCAATCCCAGAGCTGATCCCGATCCCAGAGCTGATCCTGATCCCAGAGCCGATCCCGATCCCAGAGCTGATCCCGGTCCCAGAGCTGATCCTGGTCCCAATCCCAGAGCTGATCCCGGTCCCAGAGCTGATCCCGGTCCCAGAGCTGATCCCGATCCCAATCCCAGAGCTGATCCCAGTCCCAGAGCTGATCCCGGTCCCGGAGCTGATCCTGATCCCAATCCCAGAGCTGATCCCGATCCCAGAGCCGATCCCGATCCCAGAGCCGATCCCGGTCCCAGAGCTGATCCCGATCCCGGAGCCGATCCCGGAGCTGATCCTGATCCCAATCCCAGAGCTGATCCCGATCCCAGAGCCGATCCCGGTCCCAGAGCCGATCCCGGTCCCAGAGCTGATCCCGGTCCCAGAGCTGATCCCGGTCCCAATCCCAGAGCTGATCCCAGTCCCAGAGCTGATCCCGGTCCCAGAGCCGATCCCGGTCCCAGAGCCGATCCCGATCCCAGTCCCAGAGCTGATCCCGGTCCCAGAGCTGATCCCGGTCCCAGAGCTGATCCCGGTCCCAATCCCAGAGCTGATCCCAGTCCCAGAGCTGATCCCGGTCCCAGAGCTGATCCCAATCCCAATCCCAGAGCTGATCCCGGTCCCAGAGCCGATCCCGATCCCAGAGCCGATCCCGATCCCAGTCCCAGAGCTGATCCCGGTCCCAGAGCTGATCCCGATCCCAATCCCAGAGCTGATCCCAGTCCCAGAGCTGATCCCGGTCCCAGAGCTGATCCCAATCCCAGAGCTGATCCCGGTCCCAGAGCTGATCCCGGTCCCGGTTCCAGGCCAGCTCTGGAGCCGCCCCCGTTCCCCGCCCGGTCCCAGTGGGAGCGGCCCCTGGAGCAGCCCCGGGAGCGGGAGCGGCACCCGGGATGGCAGCGCTGCCACCAGGAGCAGAGGGGACACCGGGACTGGGGACACCGGGACTGGGGACACCGGGACTGGGGACACCGGGCAATGGGACCCGTCCTGCCGGGCCCAGGAGGGGAGAAGTTTGCGGTGCTGCCGGGGCCGGAGCAGAACCGGGAGCGGGGCTGGGAGCGGGACCGGGAGCGGGGCCGGACCGGGGCCGGAGTGGGGCCGGGGCCGGTCCCGGTGCGGCTCCGAAGCGGGCCCGGTCCGGACGCGGATCGGGCCCACCCGCGGATCGGGTGCGGATCAGGGAACGGACCGGGCCCGCTCCGAGCTGCTCATCCCGGCGCGGGTCGGGCCCGGTCCAGGTGCGGATCGGGACCAGCCTGGGATGCGCATCCCGGAGCGGACCGGGGCCGGTTTGGGAGCGGAACGGGGCCGGTCCGGGTGCAGACCGGAACCAATCTGGGCGCAGACCGGGACCTCTCCCCGCGCGGCTCGGGAGCCCCGCACGCCGCTCATCCCTCTGCGGGCTCCCGCTGCGCAGCCCGGCTTGGGCGCGGAACGGGGCCGGTTTGGGAACGGAACGGGGCCGGTTCGGGTGCGGATCGGGGCCGGTCCGAGTGCGGAACGGGGCCGGTCCGAGTGCGGAACGGGGCCGCTCTGAGATGCTCATCCCGGCGCGGATCGGGCCGGTCCGAGTGAGGAACGGGGCCGGTTCGGGTGCGGAATGGGGCCGGTCGGAGTGAGGAACAGGGCCGGTTCGGGTGCGGAACGGGGTCGCTCTGTGATGCGCATCCCGGCGCGGACCGGGGCCGGTTCGAGTGAGGAACGGGGCCGGTTTGGGAACAGATCGGGGCCGGTCCGGGTGCGGAACGGGGCCGGTTCGGGTGCGGAACGGGGCCGATTTGGGAGCGGAACGGGGCCGCTCTGAGATGCTCATCCCGGCGCGGATCGGGGCCGGTTCGGTTGCGGATCGGGGCCGGTTTGGGAACGGATCGGGGCCGGTACGAGTGCGGATCGGGGCCGGTCCGAGTGAGGGACGGGGCCGCTTTGTGATGCGCATCCCGGCGCGGATCGGGGCCGGTTCGGGTGCGGAACGGGGCCGGTTCGGGTGCGGAACGGGGCCGGTCCGAGTGCGGAACGGGGCCGGTTCGGTTGCGGATCGGGGGCGGTTCGGTTGCGGATCGGGGCCGGTCCGAGTGCGGATCGGGGCCGGTCCGGGTGCGGACCGGGGCCGCTCTGTGACGCGCATCCCGGCGCGGATCGGGGCCGGTTCGGGTGCGGATCGGGGCCGGTTCGGGTGCGGATCGGGGCTGGTTCGGGTGCGGATCGGGGCTGGTTCGGGTGCGGACCGGGGCCGGTCCGGTTGCGGACCGGGGCCGGTCCGAGTGCGGACCGGAGCCGCTCTGTGACGCGCATCCCAGCGCGGACCGGGGCCGCTTCGGGCGCAGCCCGGGACCTCTCCCCGCGCGGCTCGGGACCGCTGATCCCTCTGCGAGCTCCCGCTGCCCACCCCGCTCCCCCCACCCTCTCTGCCCACCCCGGCCGCCCGCATCTCCCTCCCCTTCCCCTCCCTCCCCTCCCTCTCTCACCGTCTGCTGCAGGTCGGGGATGCCGATGCGCACCACGATGGCGCCGGGCGCCGGCTCCTCCATGCGCACCGGAGCCGCCAGCTTGGGCGAGCGGGGCCCGGCCGAGGAGCCCCGGGCCGGTTCCAGGCGCGGTTCCTCCCGCAGGCCGGGGCTGGGCTGACGCTCCGGAGAGTCGGGGCTCTCATGTTTGCTGCCCGCGGGGCTCAGAGGCATGCTCCGTGCCGGGCTCCGGCGGGCGGCCCGCCGCCGCTCCCGCAGCGCCTCCTCTCCCGCAGCAGCGGCGGCGGCGGCGGCGGAGGAGGCTCCGCACCGCGCCGGGGCCGCGCTCGGTGCCCGCCCGGGGCCCTGCGGGGAAAGGGAGAGGGGTCAGAGAGGCCCGAGGAGGGTGAGGAGGATGAGGAGGGAGCGCGGAGGGGCATCGGGGCATCGGGGAAAGGGGGTCGGGTACGGGGGAGGGGGAGAGGGGAGGTGGGAGGGTGGGGGAGAGGGAGGGTGGGAGAGGGAGAGAGCTGAGAAATCTGGGAAGGGAAAAAATCTGGGAGAGATTGGAGAAATCTGGGAAGGGAGAGATCTGGGAAGGGAAAAATCTGGGAGAGATTGGAGAAATCTGGGAAGGGAGAGAGCTGAGAAATCTGGGAAGGGAAAAAATCTGGGAGAGATTGGAGAAATCTGGGAAGGGAGAGAGCTGAGAAATCTGGGAAGGGAAAAATCTGGGAGAGATTGGAGAAATCTGGGGAGAGATCGGGGGAGGGAGAGATCTGAGAAATCTGAGAAATCTGAGAAGGGAAAAATCTGGGAAGGGAGAGATTTGAGAAGGGAGAAATCTGAGAAATCTGGGAGAGAGCGGGGAAGGGAAAAATCCGGGAAAGGGAGAAATCTGGGAAAGAAGAGATTTGAGAAATCTGGGAAGGGAGAAATCTGGGAAAGAAGAGATCGGGGAAGGGAGAGATGGGTGAAATTTGGGAAGGGAGAGATCTGGGAAAGGAGAAATCTGAGAAATCGGGGAAGGGAAAAATCTGGGAAGTGAAAAATCTGGGAAGGGAGAGATTTGAGAAATCTGGGGAGAAATCGGGGGAGGGAGAGATCTGAGAAATCTGGGAAGGGAAAAATCTGGGAAGGGAGAGATTTGGGAAGGGAGAAATCTGAGAAATCTGGGAAAGGAGAGAGCGGGGAAGGGAAAAATCCGGGAAAGGGAGAAATCTGGGAAAGGAGAGATTTGAGAAATCTGGGAAGGGAAAAATCTGGGAAGAGAGAAATCTAGGAAAGGAGAAATTTGAGGCGGGGGAAATCCGGGAAGGGAGAGATCTGAGAAATCTGGGAAGGGAAAAATCTGGGAAAGAAGAGATCGGGGAAGGGAGAGATGGGTGAAATTTGGGAAGGGAGAGATCTGGGAAAGGAGAAATCTGAGAAATCTGGGGAGAAATCGGGGGAGGGAGAGATCTGAGAAATCTGAGAAGGGAAAAATCTGGGAAGGGAGAGATTTGGGAAAGGAGAGATTTGAGAAATCTGGGAAGGGAAAAATCTGAGAAATCTGGGAAAGAAGAGAGCGGGGAAGGGAGAGATCTGAGAAATCTGGGAAGGGAAAAATCTGGGAAGGGAGAGATTTGGGAAGGGAGAAATCTGAGAAATCTGGGAAAGGAGAGAGCGGGGAAGGGAAAAATCCGGGAAAGGGAGAAATCTGGGAAAGGAGAGATTTGAGAAATCTGGGAAGGGAAAAATCTGGGAAAGCAGAGATCGGGGAAGGGAGAGAGAGATCGGGGAAATCTGGGAAGGGAGAAATCTGGGAGAGATTGGAGAAATCTGGGAAGGGAAAAAACTGAGAAATCTGGGAAAGGAGAGATCTGGGAAGGGAGAAATCTGGGAGAGGAGAGGAGAGGAGAGATTTGAGAAATCTGGGAAAGGAGAGATCGGTGAAGGGAGAGATCTGAGAAATCTGGGAAGGGAAAAATCTGGGAAGAGAGAAATCTAGGAAAGGAGAAATTTGAGGCGGGAGAAATCCGGGAAGGGAGAGATCTGAGAAATCTGGGAAGGGGGAAATCTGAAAAAGGAGGAATCTGAGAAGGGAGAAATCTGGGAAGGGAACCCGGGATGGACACGGACATTCCCACCCTGGGAGAATATCCGGGAAGGGAAAGATTTGGGAAGGGCAAAATCTGAGAAATCTGGGAAAGGAGAAGTTTGAGAAGGGAGAAATCCGGGAAGAGAGAGATCTGAGAAGGGAGAAATCCGGGGATGGACAGGGACATTCCCACAGGGACCCTCTGGAATATCCCTGGGAAGGGCCGGGGCCTGGGAGAAATCTGGGAAAGGAGAAATCCAAGAAGGGAGAAATCTGGGGAATGAGAAATCTGGGAAAGGAGGAATCCAAGAAGGGAGAAATCTGAAAAATCTGGGAAAGGAGAAATCTGGGAAATCTGGGAAAGGAGAAATCTGGGAAAGGAGAAATTTGGGAAAGGAGAGATCTGAGAAATCTGGGAAAGGAGATATCCGGGAAGGGAAAGATCTGGGAAGGGAAAGAGCTGAGAAAGGAGAAATCCGGGAAGGGATCCCAGGATGGACACCAACATTCCCACAGGGACCCTCTGGAATATCCCCGGGAAGGTGCCTGGGAGGGATCCAGGAGCCAATTCCCAGGTGATCCCACAATCCCCAGCGGGGATTATCCCAAAAAAAAAAATCAAAGTTCCTGATCGTTCCTGGGGAGAAAAACCCGGGAAGGGGCCCCTGGAATCCCAGAAATTCCCTGGGGAATAAATCCGGGATCAGCCCCAAGGAATTCCCTGGAATTCCCCCGGCAGGATCCATCACCCAAAGGGATCCCCCGAAAGGGACCCTGAGGGATGAGGGGGGGATAAAAAATAAACAGGAAAACCCCAAAATAAACTGGGAAACCCAAAATAAACAGGGAAACCCCGAAATAAACTGGGAAACCCCAAATAAACTGGGAAAACCGCGGGATCCTCCAGCCCCGGGGCCTGGGATAGACTGGAGATCCCCTTGGATCCCTCTGGATCCCCTCGGATCTCTCTGGATTCCCTCAGATTTCTCTGGATCCCTTCGGCTCCCTTCAGATCCCCTCAAATCTCTCTGGATCCTCTCAGATCCCCTCTGGATCCCTTCAAAACCCTCTGGACCCCTTTGGATTCCCTCAAATCCCTCTGGATTCCTCTGTGTCCCTTCAGATCCCTTCAGATCCCTTCAGATCCCTTCAGATCCCCTTGGATCCCTCTGGATCCCTTTGGATTCCCTCAAATCCCTCTGGATCCCCTCAGTCCCCTCTGGATCCCTTCGGATCCCCACTGGATCCCTTTGGATCCCCTCAAATCTTTCTGGATCCCTTCCAATCCCATCAAATCCCTCTGGATCCCCTCAAATCCCCCTGGATCCCCTCAGATCCCTTCAGATCCCCTTGGACCCCTCTGGATCCCTTTGGATTCCCTCAAATCCCTCTGGATCCCTTCAGACCCCTCTGGATCCCTTTAGATCCCCACTGGATCCCTTTAGATCCCCTCAGATCCCTCTGGATCCCTTTGGATCCCTCTGGATCCCTTCCCCAAACTCTGAATTTGGGGGTTTTTCCCCCATTTTTCCCCCCCTCTCTCTGCCTCGTTACCCCACAGATCCGGATGGGGATCCCTGGGATTTGCCCTCCCTCGGGTTTATTTTTGGGACTTTTTGGGGTTTGTTTGGGGTTTTTTTTTAATCCATCCCCTCGTTAATTCCCAATAATTGGCACCTTTGGCACCTCTGTCACCTTTTTGTCACCCTTGGCACCTTCCTCACTTCTGTCACCACTGTCATCTGTCACCTTTGGCACCTCTGTCACCTTTGGCACCCTTGTCACCTTTGTCACCTCTGTCATCTTTGTCACCTCTGTCACCCTTGGCACCTTTGGCACCTCTGTCACCTCTGTCATCTTTTGTGTCACCTTTGACACCTCTGTCACCTTTGGCACCCTTGGCACCTTTGTCACTTCTGTCACCTTTGACACCTTTGGCACCCCTGTCACCTTTGTCACCTCTGTCACCTTTTGTGTCACCTTTGACACCTCTGTCACCTTTGACACCTTTGGCACCCCTGTCACCTTTGTCACCTCTGTCACCTTTTGTGTCACCTTTGACACCTCTGTCACCTTTGACACCTTTGGCACCCTTGTCACCTTTGTCACCATTGTCATCTCTGTCACCTTCATCACCTTTGGCACCCTTGGCACCTTTGTCACTTCTGTCACCCTTGGCACCTTTGGCACCCTTGGCACCTTTGGCACCTCTGTCACCTTCGTCACCTTTTGCACCCTTGGCACCTTTGGTACCTCTGTCACCTTTGGCACCTTTTGTGTCACCTTTGGCACCTTTTGTGTCACCTTTGTCACTTTGGGATGGTGGGGGTGTGAGGGGACAAACTCGGGCGGGGACGGGGACAGCAGCAAGAAAAGGGACAGAAGGGACAGGGACAGGAAAAGGGGAAGGAGCAGGAAAAGAGGGAAGGGACAAGGACACAGGGACAGGGACACAGGGACAGGGACAGCAGCAAGAGAAGGGGGACAGGGGACAGGGATAGGGGAAGGGGACAGGAGCAGAAGGGACAGGGACAGGAGGGACAAGGACAGGGACAGGAGAAGGGACAGAAGGGACAGGGACAAGGAAAGGGACAAGAGCAGGGACAGGAGCAGGGACAGGAGAAGGGACAGCAGCAAAAAAAGGGACAAAAGGGATGGGGATGGGGACAGGGAGGGGGAAAGGGACAGGGGAAGGGACAAGGACAGGGACAGGAGCAAAAAAAAGGGGACAGAAAGGAAAAGGGACAGGGAGAGGGAAAAGTCCTGGAGGGAAACGGGGGAAGGAGCAGGGAAAGAGGGAAGGGACAGGGACAGGGGAGAGGGACAGGGACGGGGACAGGGACAGGGACAGGGGACAGGGATGGGGACGGGGACAGAGGAGAGGGACAGGGACGGGGACAGGGACAGGGACAGGGGACAGGGAAGGGACGGGGACAAGGACGGGGACAGGAGCAGAAGGGACAGGGACAGGAAAAGGGGACAGGAAAGGGGAAGGAGCAGGAAAAGAGGGAAGGGACGGGGACAGGAGAAGGGACAGAGCAGGGACAGGGACAGGAGCAAGAATAGGGACAGAGGGGACAGGGACAGAAGGGACAGAGGGGACAGGAGGGACAGAAGGGACAGGGACGGGAGGGACAGGAGGGACAGGGACAGAAGGGACAGGAGGGACAGGGACAGGAGGGACAGAAGGGACAGGGACAAGGAAAGGGACAGGGACAGCAAAGGGAAGGACCAGGATTTGTCCTCCCTGGAGTCTCCCGGCCCGTGCCAGGACACGGGGACAGCGCGGGGACAACACAGGGACAGCGCGGGGACAGCGCGGGGAGCATCGATGGCCCGCGGGTGGCCGCAGTGTCCCCGCGCTGTCCCCGCCCCATTCCATGGATTTTCCCTCTCCCGTTTTTTCCGGGGGCACTGGGACACCGGGGCGGGAATTAAAGGGCGGGTGCCACCCTCCCCCTCCCCTTGGTGACACCCTCCGTGTCCCCAAATGTCCCCAAATGTCCCCCGGGGCCACCCCCGGGATCCCACGGGAAGAATCCCGGGCGGGGTTGTTCTGGGGTTTTTTTTTTGGGATTCCTGGGAACAGAGATTTTGGGAAGATTTTGGGGAAATCCCCTCGGGGACACTTCCCGCCGCTGTCCCAAAGGTCACCCGAGGGCACTGCCAGGAATTCCAGCCCCGGAATTCTCCGGGAATTCTGGCCCCAGCTGGGAATTCCTGCCCGAAAATCCCAAATTCTCCCTTCTCCCCATTCCCTGTCTCCCGTCCCAAATTCCCTTTCCCCAAATCCCGGCTCTCCCGGAGCCCCTGGAATGTTCTGGAAGCTCTCCCAGGGGAACATTCCCGGTTTTCCCAGCCTGAGGTCGGATCCGTCTCCTCTCCAAAGAAATTCCTGGATCCAGGACGGGAATCTCGGGTCTCCCTCCCCTTTCCCTCTCTTTCCATCAAAATCCCCTCGGGATGGACTCGGAGCGTCCCCGAATCCCAAAAAATCCCAGAATGGTTTGGCTGGGAACGGGGCTGAAATCCCAATCCTGTTCCAAGGGCAGGGACAAGCCCATGATCCCAAATTTTCCTCGGGAATTTCTCAGGGAATTCCAGCCCAGCCGGGAATTCCTGAATACCAAAATCCCAAATTCCCCTTTTTTTCTCCCCGGGGAATTCCCTCCATCCCCAGCTCTGCCAGCCTCAGGAATTTGATGGAGAATTCCTGGGAATGTTGGGAATTCCTGGGGATGATGGAGAATTCCCGGGAATGATAGGAATTCCTGGGAATGTCGGGAATTCCTGAGAATATCAGGAAAATGGAGTTGGGAGGGCGGGGGAAGGCTTTGGGAATGAAAGGAATTTCGGGATGAGGATGGGAATCTGGAGCTGCAGGAATTCTGGGAATCTCCAGGCTCCTGGAATGATGGGGGGAGGGGGGATGATGGATCCCATCCCTGTCCCCGAGGGTCAATCCCAATCCCAGGATCCCGAATTTTCCCTGGGCGCTCCCAGGGATTCTCCGGGAATTCCAGCCCAGCCGGGAATCCCAAATCCCAAATCCCCCTTTTCCCAGGGAATTCCCTCCATCCCCAGCTCAGATCCATCCCAAAGGAATTCCCTGGAAATCCGGGAGCTCTAGGATTCTCTTCCCTTCCCTTCTCCAGCCCCAACTCCCATCCCAAACCCCCCCCCCGGGATGGATCCGGAACCTCCCGGAGCCCAAAATCCCGGGATGGATTTGGGACAGGAGAGATTTGGGGACAGGTCAGGGATTTGGGACAGGACACAGGTCTGGGGACAGGGCAGGGATTTAGGGACTGAAGAGGGGGTTGGGGACAGGACACGGGTTTGGGGACAGGAGAGGGATTTGGGGACAGGACACGGGTTTGGGGACAGGAGAGGGATTTGGGGACAGGACACGGGTTTGGGGACAGGAGAGGGGTTGGGGACAGGACACGGGGTTTGGGGAACAGAAGAGAGATTTGGGGACTCGACAGATTTGGGGACAGGACACGGGTTTGGGGACAGGAGAGGGATTTGGGGACAGGACAAGGACCTGAGTACAGGTCAGATTTGGGGACAGGAGAGGGATTTGGGAACAGGATGGGTTTGGGACAGGAGAGATTTGGGGACAGGTCAGGGGTTTGAGACAGGTCAGGGTTTTGGGACAGGACACAGATTTGGGGACAGGAAAGAGGTCTGGGGACAGGACAGGGATTTAGGGACTGAAGAGGGGCTTGGGGACAGGACACGGGTTTGGGGAACAGAAAAGAGATTTGGGGACAGGAGAGGGATTTGGGGACAGGACAAGGGCCTGAGTACAAGTCAGATTTGGTGACAGAAGAGATTTGGGGACAGGAGGGGGATTTAGGGACAGGAGAGGGCAATGGGTACGGGACAGAGATTTGGGGACAGGACACGGGTTTGGGGACAGGAGAGGGATTTAGGGACAGGTCATAGATTTAGGGACAGGAGAGGGGTTGGGGACAGGAGAGGGCCTGGGTGCAGGTCAGATTTGGGGACAGGATGGGAGGTTTTAGGGACAGGTCAGGGATTTGGGGAACAGGAGAGAGATTTTGGGGAGAAGACAGGGATTTGGGGGACAGGACCGAAGTTTGGGGACAGGAGAGGGGTTGGGGACAGGACACAGGTTTGGGGACAGGGCAGGGATTTAGGGACTGAAGAGGGATTTGGGGCCAGGAGAGGGCCTGGGTACAGGACAGATTTGGGGACAGGAGGGGGGTTTTAGGGACAGGAGAGGGATTTGGGGACAGGAGAGGAATTTAGGGACAGGACATGGATTTGGGGAACAGAAGAGAGATTTGGGGACTCAACAGATTTGGGGACAGGACAGGGGTTTGGGGACAGGACAAGGGCTTGGGGACAGGTCAGATTTGGGGACAGGATGGGTTTGGGACAGGAGAGATTTGGGGACAGGTCAGGGGTTTGAGACAGGTCAGGGTTTTGGGACAGGACACAGATTTGGGGACAGGAAAGAGGTCTGGGGACAGGACAGGGATTTAGGGACTGAAGAGGGGCTTGGGGACAGGACACGGGTTTGGGGACAGGGCAGGGATCTGGGGACAGGTGAGGAGTTTGGGAACAGAAGAGAGATTTGGGGACAGGACATGGGTTTGGGGACAGGACAAGGGCCTGAGTACAGGTCAGATTTGGGGACAGGAGAGGGATTTGGGGACAGGACACAGATTTGGGGACAGGTGAGGAGTTTGGGGCAGAACAGATTTGGGGACAGGAGAGGGGTTTAGGGACAGGACATGGATTTGGGGAACAGAAGAGAGATTTGGGGACAGGTCAGGGATTTGGGGACAGGACATGGGTTTGGGGACAGGAGAGGGGTTGGGGACAGGACATGGGGTTTGGGGAACAGAAGAGAGATTTGGGGACAGGACAGATTTGGGGACAGGACAAGGGCCTGGGGACAGTACACAGATTTGGGGACAGGACAGGGATTTGGGACAGGACACGGGTTTGGGGACAGGAAAGAGGTCTGGGGACAGGACACAGATTTGGGGACAGGGCAGGGATCTGGGGACAGGTGAGGAGTTTGGGAACAGAAGAGAGATTTGGGGACAGGACATGGGTTTGGGGACAGGGCAGGGATTTAGGGCCAGGAGAGGGATTTGGGGACAGGACATGGATTTAGGGACAGGAGAGGGCAATGGGGACGGGACAGAGATTTGGGGACAGGATGGGTTTGGGGGGGATTTGGGGAACAGGAGAGAGATTTTGGGGAGAAGAAAGGGATTTGGGGGACAGGACAGAGGTTTGGGGACAGGAGAGGGGTTGGGGACAGGACACGGGTTTGGGGACAGGGCAGGGATTTAGAGCCAGGAGAGGGATTTGGGGACAGGAGAGGGATTTGGGGACAGGAGGGGGGTTTTAGGGACACGAGAGGGATTTGGGGACAGGAGAGGAGAATAGGGACAGGTCACAGATTTGGGGACAGGACAGGGATTTAGGGAATGGACAGGCATTTTGGGGACAGGAGAGGGATTTAGGGACAGGTCAGGGATTTGGGGGACAGGTCAGGGATTTGGGGGACAAGAGAGGGGAATGGGACAGGACAGGGATTTGGGGAACAGAAAAGAGATTTGGGGACTCGACAGATTTGGGGACAGGACACGGGTTTGGGGACAGGACAAGGGCCTGGGGACAGGTCAGATTTGGGGACAGGACACAGGTTTGGGGGCAGGACAAGGGTCTAGGGCCAGGTCAGGGATTTGGGGCCAGAATAGATTTGGGGAAAGGGCACGGGTTTGGGGACAAGACACAGGTTTGGGGACAAGGCACAGGTTTGGGGACAGGACAGGGATTTGGGGACAGGACAGAGGTTTGAGGCCTCCCCCGTCACCTCCCCCATCCCGGGAAAAGGGCTCGGGGCAGGGACCGGGAGTGTCCCCTCTGTCCCCTGTGTCCCTCTGTCCCCCTGTCCCCTCTGTCCCTGTGTCCCTTTGTCCCCTCTGTCCCATCCCGCCCCGTATCCATGGGAAAATTCCCGGCGCCGTCTCCATGGAAACCGCAGCGCCACCTGCGGGACCCGCCCACACTGGAGGGACAGAGGGACAGGGGGGACAGAGGGGACAGGGACAGAGGGGACAGAGGGACAGAGGAGACAGGGGGAACAGGGGGGACAGAGGGGACAGGGGGACAGGGATAGTGGGACAGAGGGGACAGAGGGACGGGGGGGACGGAGGGGACAGAGGGGACAGAGGGGACAGAGCTGTGCTTGCAGGGGAGCCTGGAATTCCTGGCAGGAGAGGAGCAGGGAGCCAGAGCATTCCCAGATCCCATTGACCCCACAGATCTTACAGACCCCACAGACCCCACTGATCGAACAGATCCCACAGACCCCACTGACCCCACTGACCCCACTGACCACGCAGACCCCACTGACCCCAGAGATCCTACAGACCCCACCGACCCCACTGACCCCACTGACCCCACAGATCCCATTGACCCCACCGACCCCACTGACCACACTGACCACACAGACCCCACTGACCCCACAGACCACACAGACCCCAGACCCCACTGACCACACTGACCCCACTGACAACACCAACCCTACAGACCCCACTGACCCCACTGACCACACAGACCTCACAGACCCCACTGACCCCACTGACCCCACTGACCACACCGACCCCACAGACCCCAGACCCCACTGACCCCACTGACCACACTGACCCCAGAGATCCTACAGACTCCACCGACCCCACTGAACCCACTGACCACACCGACCCCAGACCCCACTGACCCCACGGACCACACCGACCCCAGACCCCACTGACCCCACTGACCACACCGACCCCAGACCCCACTGACCCCACGGACCACACCGACCCCAGACCCCACTGACCACACAGACCACACAGACCCCACTGACCCCACAGACCCCACTGACCCCACTGACCCCACTGACCCCACAGATCGTACAGACCCCACTGACCCCACTGACCACACCGACCCCACTGACCCCACAGACCCCACTGACCCCACAGACCCCACTGACCCCACAGATCGTACAGACCCCACTGACCTCACAGACCCCACAGATCCCACTGACCCCACAGACCCCACTGACCCCACAGACCCCACTGACCCCACTGACCCCACTGACCCCACAGATCGTACAGACCCCACTGACCTCACAGACCCCACAGATCCCACTGACCCCACAGATCCCACTGACCCCATTGACCCCACTGATCGAAGAGATCCCACTGACCCCACTGACCCCACTGACCCCACTGATCCCACAGACCCCACTGACCACACTGACCCCACTGACCTCACAGATCCCACTGACCACACCGACCCCACTGACCCCACCGACCCCACTGACCCCACAGATCCCACTGACCCCACAGACCCCACAGACCCCATTGACCCCACAGACCCCACAGACCCCACAGATCCCACAGATCCCACTGACCCCACAGACCCCACAGACCCCAGACCCCACCGACCCCACTGACCGCACTGACCCCACGGATCCTACAGACCCCACAGACCCCACTGACCCCACTGACCCCATTGACCCCACAGACCCCACAGACCCCACTGACCCCACAGACCCCACAGACCCCACTGACCCCACAGACCCCACAGATCCCACTGACCACACAGACCCCACTGACCACACTGACCACACAGACCCCACTGACCACACAGACCCCACTGACCCCAGAGATCCTACAGACCCCACCGACCCCACAGACCCCACCGACCCCACAGACCCCACAGATCCCACTGACCCCACTGACCACACCGACCCCACTGACCCCACTGACCCCACAGACCCCACAGTCCCCACAGACCCCACTGACCCCACTGACCACACCGACCCCACAGATCCTACAGACCCCACTGACCACACCAACCCCACAGACCCCAGACCCCACAGACCCCACATTCCCAGCCCGGGGATCGGGACGGGCACGGGGACAATCCCCAGACGCCACCCAGGGAGGGACACGCGGGGACCACGGGGACACCTCGGGGCCAAACAAATCCCGGCTGGAAACCCCAAAAAACCCCAAAAAACCCCCAAAAAACTGCGGGAATTCCGGGAAAAACCCCCAAACCCCCAGCGGGGCAGGGCGGGATGGGCCGGGCTCACCTATTCCCGGGAACCGGGCGCTTCCCGAGGGCTTGGTGCTTCCCGGAGCCGGGAAAAACCTCCCGGGCTGAGCCCCGGGCTGGGCCCCGCCCGCCGGGGCCGTTAATGGGATCAGCCCCGCTCCATCTGCTCGGCGGCGGCGGCGGCAGCGCCACTAATCCCGGCCCGGCCCCGCCGGGAATAACCGGGACAGCGGCGGGGGAGAGCGGGGACAGACACGGGAGCAACCGGGATAACGGGAACAACAGCGGGAACAACCGGGATAACAGGGACAACCGGGATAACGGGAACAACAGCGGGAACAACCGGGATAACAGGGACAACCGGGATAACGGGAACAACAGCGGGAACAACCGGGATAACAGGGACAACCGGGATAACGGGAACAACAGCGGGAACAACCGGGATAACAGGGACAACCGGGATAACGGGAACAACAGCGGGAACAACCGGGATAACAGGGACAACCGGGATAACGGGAACAACCGGGAATAACCGGGACAGCGGCGGGGGAGAGCGGGGACAGACACGGGAGCAACCGGGACAACGGGAACAGCCGGGATAACGGGAACAACGGGAACAACAGGAGAGACCGGGAACAACCGGGATAACGGGAATAACAGCGGGGGAGAGCGGGGACAGACACGGGAGAACCGGGATAACGGGAACAACGGGAAAAACAACAGGAGAGACCGGGAACAACCGGGATAACAGGAATAACAGCGGGAGAGAGCGGGGACAGCAACGGGAACAACCAGGATAACGGGAACAACCGGGATAATGGAACAACCGGGAATAACCAGGACAGTGGCGGGGGAGAGCGGGGACAGACACGGGAGCAACCGGGATAACGGGAATAACCGGGATAACTGGAACAACCGGGATAACGGGAACGACAGTGGGAGAGAGCGGGGACAGCAACGGGAACAACCGGGATAACGGGAGCAACCGGGATAACGGGAGCAACCAGGATAACGGGAACAACCGGGATAACAGGAATAACAGCAGGAGAGAGCGGGAACAGCAACGGGAGCAACCGGGATAACGGGAATAACAGCGGGGACAACCGGGATAACGGGAACAACCGGGATAACAGGGACAACAGTGGGAGAGAGCGGGAACAGCAACGGGAACAACCGGAATAACGTAACAACCGGGATAATGGGGACAACAATGGGGGAGAGCGGGGACAGGCACGGGAGAGAGTGGGGTAACGGGGACAACAAGGGGAACAACCGGGATAACGGGGACAACCGGGATAATGGGAATAACAGCGGGAGAGAACGGGGACAAGAACAGGAGAGAGTGGGATAACGGGAGCAACCGGGAATAATCGGGACAGCAATGGGAGAGAGCAGGGACAGGCACGGGAACAACCAGGATAACGGGAATAACAGCGGGAGAGAGCAGGAACAGGCACGGGAGAGAGTGGGATAGCGGGAACTACCGGGATAACGGGAACAACTGGGATAACCGGGACAACCGGGATAATGGGGACAGGCACGGGAGAGAGCGGGATAACGGGGACAACAACGGGAGAGACCAGGAACAACCAGGATAATGGGGACAACTGGGATAATGGGAACAACCGGGATAATGGGGACAACTGGGATAACGGGAACAACGACGGGAACAACAGCGGGAGAGAGCGGGATAACGGGAACAACGGGGATAACGGGAGAGAGCGGGGTAACAGAGAAACGGGAACAACGGGAGAAACCGGGATAACGGGACATGGGGAGAACGGGATACGGGGATAACGGGAGAAACTGGGATAATGGGAAATGGGAGCGACAGGGATAATGGAGAAACGGGGATAACGGGAACAACGGGATAATGGAAACGGGAACAACAGGGATAACGGGAAATGGGAACAATGGGGATAATGGGAAACGGGGATAACGGGAGAAACAGGGATAACGGGAAACGGGGATAACAGAAACAGGAATAATGGGAACAACGGGGATAACGGGAACAACGGTTTAATGGAAACGGGAACAACGGGAGAAACGGGGATAACGGGAACAACAGGGATAACGAGAAATGGGAACAACGGGATAACGGGAAACGGGGATAACGGGAACATCAGGGATAACGGGAAATGGGAACAACAGGAAATGGGGATAATGGGAAACAGGGATAATGGGAACAACGGGGATAACGGGAACAACGGGATAACAGGAAACGGGGACAATAGGAGAAACGGGGATAATGAGAAAAGGGGATAACGGGGAAGGGGGATAACGGACAAACAGGAATAACGGGAACAACGGGATAACAGGAAATGGGGATAACGGGAACAACAGGGATAATGGGAAACGGGAACAACAGGAAATGGGGATAATGGGAAACGGGGATAATGGAAGAAACGGGGATAGCGGGAGAAACGGGAATTACGGGAGTCAGGAAGGGAAACGGTGGGAAGTGACGGGGGAATTTTTATGGGAATTGCAGAGAAATTCCGGGAGTCAGGGGGAGATGGTGGGAATGACAGGGGGATTGGGGGGAAATGATAGGAATTATGGAGAAATTGTGGGAATTGAAGGGGAAGTTGGGGGAATCAGAGCAAAATCCTAGGAATCGGGCAGAAATCCAGGGAATCAGGTAAGAAATCCCAGGAATCACAGAGAAATTCTGGGAATCACGGAGAAATTCCAGGAACTGAGGAGAAATCCCAGGAATTGGGGAGAAATCCCAGGAATTACGGAGAAATCCCAGGAATCAGGGGGAAATCCTGGGAATCGGGGAGAAATCCCGGGAATGATGGAGAAATCCCAAAAATCAGGGGGAAAAAAATCCCAGGAACTGAGGAGAAATCCCAGGAATTAGGGAGAAATCCAAGAATTATGGAGAAATCCCAGGAATTGGGGAGAGATCCCGGGAATCCCACATTCCCACATTCCCACATTTCCTTCCTGCCAGCTCATCCCACCTGTGCCGGGGTTCCTGCCCAGCCCCATTCCCGGGGGATTTTCCTGGGATGTTCCATTCCCGTGGGATTTTCCTGCTCAGCCCCATTCCCATTCCCATTCCTATTCCCATTCCCATTCCCATTCCCATTCCCATTCCCATTCCCATTCCCATTCCTGCCCACAGCGACTGCTCTGAGCCCTGCCAGCCTTTCCCAGCCCTTCCCAGTTTTTCCCAACTTTTCCCATTTCCCATTCCCTTCCCTCAACTTTCCACACCTGAGCAGGGACCGCTCTGAGTCTTTCCCAGTTTTTCCCAGTTTTTCCCAGTTCCCCCCATTCCCCATTCCTGGCCCTGCAGCATTTTCCCGGCTGCATCTCCCATCCCACCAGGGCCGTTCCCAGCTGGAATTCCTGCAGATCCCGGGGCCGTTCCCAGCCGGAATTCCCACAGATCCCGGGGCCATTCCCGGCTGGAATTCCCACAGATCCCGGGGCCATTCCCGGCTGGAATTCCCACAGATTCCGGGGCCGTTCCCGGCTGGAATTCCCACAGATCCCGGGGCCGTTCCCAGCCGGAATTCCCACAGATCCCGGGGCCGTTCCCAGCTGGAATTCCCACAGATCCCGGGGCCGTTCCCAGCCGGAATTCCCACAGATCCCGGGACCATTCCCGGCCGGAATTCCCACAGATCCCGGGGCCATTCCCAGCTGGAATTCCTGCAGATCCCGGGGCCGTTCCCAGCTGGAATTCCCACAGATCCCGGGAGAGGCTCACCTGGCAGGAGAGTCACGGGCAGGGCTCGCGGGGCTCCCTCCTCATCCACCTGTGGGGGGAACAGAGCAGGGACACTCAGAGAATTCCTGGGAATGCTGGGAATGCTGGGAATGCTGGGAATGCTGAGCACCCGGGCTGGGAATGGGAGAATTCCCAGAAAAGGGGCGGCAGGGATGGGGAAGGTCCGGGTTTCACAGGGGAGTGAAAATTCCGTGCGCTGGGAATTCCCGGCACACAAACCCATCCCGATCCCGGGAATTCCCATCACACAAACCCGTCCTGATCCTGGGAATTCCCATCAAACAAATCCATCCCGATCCCGGAATTCCCAGCACACGAACCCATCCTTATCCTGGGAATTCCTGCCACAGGATCTCACCTTGTCCCGGGAATTCCCATCAATCCCATCCTGATTCCAAGAATTCCCATCAAACAAACTCATCCTGATCCCAGTTTTTCCTGACACGCAAACCCATCCCGATCCCGGGAATTCCCAGCACACAAACCCATCCTGATCCTGGGAATTCCCACCACACCCTAACCCCAATCCCACCCCGGATCCATGGGATCCTCCACTTTTCCTCCCCCAGATCCATGGGATCCTTCACTTTTCCCAGCCCGGATCCATGGGATCCTCCAGCCCCAATCCCACCCCGGACCAGTCAGAATTCTCCAGAGCTTTTCCCACCCCAGATCCATGGGATCCTCCAGCACTTTTCCTGTCCGGGATCCATGGGATCCTCACCTCTCCCACCCCGGATCCATGGGATCCTCCAGCACCAATCCCACCCGGGATCAATGGGATTCTTCCAACACTTTTCCCACCCTAGGTCTATGGGATCGTTCACTTTTCCCAGCCTGGATCCATGGGATCCTGACCTCTCCCACCCCAAATCCATGGGATCCTCACCTCTCCCACCCCGGATCCATGGAATCCTCACCAATCCCACCCCAAATCCATGGGAACCTGACCTCTCCCACCCCAAATCCATGGGATCCTCACCTCTCCCACCCCAGATCCATGGGATCCTGACCAATCCCACCCCGGATCCATGGGATCCTGACCAATCCCACCCCAGATCCATGGGATCCTCCAGCACCAATCCCACCCCGGATCAATGGGATTCTTCCAACACTTTTCCCACCCTAGGTCTATGGGATCCTTCACTTTTCCCACCCCAAATCCATGGGATCCTGACCTCTCCCACCCCAAATCCATGGGATCCTCACCTCTCCCACCCCAAATCCATGCGATCCTCCAGCACCAATCCCACCCGGGATCAATGGGATTCATCCAACACTTTTCCCACCCTAGGTCTATGGGATCCTTCACTTTTCCCACCACAGATCCACGGGATCCTCACCTCTCCCACCCCAAATCCATGGGATCCTGACCTCTCCCACCCCAAATCCATGGGATCCTCACCAATCCCACCCCGGATCCATGAGATCCTGACCTCTCCACCCCAAATCCATGGGATCCTCACCAATCCCACCCCAGATCCATGGGATCCTGACCACTCCCACCCCAAGTCCATGGGATCCTCACCTCTCCCACCCCAAATCCATGGGATCCTCCAGCACCAATCCCACCCCGGATCAATGGGATTCTTCCAACACTTTTCCCACCCTAGGTCTATGGGATCCTTCACTTTTCCCACCCCAAATCCATGGGATCCTGACCTCTCCCACCCTGGATCCATGAGGTCCTCACCTCTCCCGCCCTGAATCAGCGGGATCCTCCAGCACCAGTCCCACTCTGGATCAGTAGGAATTCTCCAGAACTTTTCTCACCCCAGATCCATGGGATCCTGACCTCTCCCACCCTAAATCCATGGGATCCTGACCTCTCCCACCCCGGATCCATGGGATCCTGACCTCTCCCACCCCAAATCCATGAGATCCTGACCTCTCCCACCCCGGATCCATGGGATCCTGACCTCTCCCACCCCAAATCCATGGGATCCTGACCTCTCCCACCCCGGATCCATGGGATCCACACCTCTCCCACCCCAAATCCATGGGATCCTGACCTCTCCCACCCCAAATCCATGGGATCCTCACCTCTCCCACCCCAAATCCATTGGATCCTGACCTCTCCACCCCAAATCCATGGGATCCTCACCTCTCCCACCCCAGATCCATGGGATCCTGACCTCTCCCACCCCGGATCCATGGGATCCTGACCTCTCCCACCCCAAATCCATGAGATCCTGACCTCTCCCACCCCAGATCCATGGGATCCTGACCTCTCCCACCCCAGATCCATGGGATCCTCACCTCTCCCACCCTAAATCCATGGGATCCTGACCTCTTCCACCCTAAATCCATGGGATCCTGACCTCTCCCACCCCCCTCCCACCCCCCAGCCCGTGTCCCTGCCTCTCTCCCTCCTCATTCCCGACCTCCCCTCAGCGCCACCATCCCTAAAAAAAAAATCCCCACCACGAGGGGTCACCCCCCTTTTCCCATCCTCCTCGGGATCCTCCCTTTTCCCACCTCCAGCCCAGGAAAATTCGGGAATTCGGGAACATCCCCGGGAGCCTCCGGCGCCGCCGGGGCCGGGGAAAGCTGAGCTGGGCTCCGGCCGAGCCCTGAAATGGCTGCTGCTGCTTCTCCGGGAATTAAAAATGCATGGACTGGGAATTCTCCCGGCGCCGCGGCCGCTGGGAGCCGGGGAAGGAGGGGGGGGGTGGAAAAAGGAGGGGGGAAAAAAAAAGCAGGAAAAAGTGGGAAAAGGGGAAAAAAAAAATCTGGGAAAAGTGGCGCCCGAAATTCCCCGGTCCTGGGAATGTTTCCCGAGGTTTTTCTCCTTCCTGCGGTTGGAAAAGTGGCGGCCGGGGTGGGAAACAAATTCCAGAGGGGTTGGAGTGGCTCTTTGGGGGTTTGGGGGTTGTGTAGGGACGAGGGAAAAGCCTGGGAATTCCCCAGGGATATCCAGGGAATGCTGCGCCCGCAGGGATGTGCCAGCTCCCCGAGCTGATCCGAATCCCGGTCCTAATCCTGATTCTAATCACAATCCTAATCCCGATCCTAATTCTGGTCCTAATCCTGATCCTAATCCCCATCCTAACCTCCATCCTAATCCTGATCCTAATCTTGATCCTAATCCCGTTCCTAATCCTGATCCTAATCCCTGTCCTAATCACAATCCTAATCCTGGTCCTAATCCCAGTCTTAATTCCGATCCTAATCCTGATCCTAACCCCCATCCTAATTCTGATCCTAATACCGATCCTAATCTGATCCTGATCCCCATCCTAATCCTGATCCTAATCCTGATCCTAATCCCGGTCCTAATTCTGATCCTAATCCCGGTCCTAATTCTGATCCTAATCCCAGTCCTAATCCCAGTCCTAATCACTGTCCTAATCCTGGTCCTAATTCTGATCCTAATCCCAGTCTTAATCCCGATCCTAGTCCTGATCCTAATCCTGACCCTAATCACAATCCTAATCCCGATCCTAACCCCCATCCTAATCCTGATCCTAGTCCCGGTCCTAATTCTGATCCTAATCCTGATCCTAATCCCGGTCCTAATCCTGATCCTAATCCTGATCCTAACCCCCATCCTGATCCTGGTCCTAACCCCCATCCTGATCCTAATCCCAATCCTAATCCCTATGTTAATCACAATCCTGATCCTAATCCTGACACTAATCCCCATCCTAACCCCAATCCCCTAAATCCCATTTAAATTTAGGGATGAGGGAAACCCTGCCCCCAGCGCCTCCATCCCCAAAAAAATTCCCGGATTTTCACCCCCAACCCTCCCAGGCCGAGCTCCAGGAGCTTCCCAGCCAGCGGGAATCCCGGGAAAAGGCCAGAAGGGTGGGAAAAGGGCCAGGAAAAAGTGGGATTGGGATTCGCTGAGGAGCTCCAGCCCGAGGAAGGAGCGGAAAATCCCAAGGATCCTGAGATTTGGGATTCTTGTTCTGATCCCAACCCTGAAATTCCCAAGGATTCCAAGGTTTGGGATTCTTTGTTCCCATCCCAGCCCTCACATTCCTGAGGATTCTGGAATTCCTTGTTCTGATCCCAGCCCTGACATTCCTGAGGATTCCGAGCTTTGGGATTCTTTCTCCCAACCCTCACATTCCCAAGAATCCTGAATCCTGGGATTCTTATTCCCATCCCAACCCTGACATTCCCAAAGATTCCAAATTTTGGGATTCTTGTTCTTATCTGAACCCTGACATTCCCAGGGATTCCGAGGTTTTGGGATTCTTATTCCCAGCCCTCACATTCCCAAGAATCCTGAATCCTGGGATTCTTGTTCCCATCCCAACCCTGACATTCCCAAGGATCCTGGGATTCCTCTTCTGATCCCTGACATTCCCAGGGATTCGGAGGTTTGGGATTCTTGCTCCCAACCCTGACATTCCCAAAGATTCCGAGCTTTGGGATTCTTGTTCTGATCCCAACTCTCACATTCCCAAGGATCCTGTTCTGATCCCAACCCTGACATTCCCAGGGATTTGGAGGTTTGGGATTCTTATTCCCAACCCTGACATTCCCGAGGATCCTGGAATTCCCTGTTCTGATCCCAGGCCCAAAATTCCCAAAGATTCTTGAGATTCCTATCCTGATCCCAGCCCTCACATTCCCGAGGATTCCGAGCTTTGGGATTCTTTGTTCCCGTCCCAACCCTGACATTCCCAAAGATTCCCAATTTTGGGATTCTTGTTCTGATCCGAACCCTGACATTCCCAGGGATTCTGAGCTTTGGGATTCTCGTTCTGATCCCAACTCTCACATTCCTGAGAATTCCAAGCTTTGGGATTCTTTGTTCCCATCCCAGCCCTCACATTCCTGAGGATTCCGAGCTTTGGGATTCTTTCTCCCAACCCTCACGTTCCCAAGGATCTGAATCCTGGGATTCTTCTTCTGATCCCAACCCTGAAATTCCCGAGGATTCTGGATCCCGGGATTCTTGTTCCCGTCCCAACCCTGACATTCCCAAAGATTCCAAATTTTTGGATTCTTGTTCTGATCTGAACCCTGACATTCCCAGGGATTCCGAGGTTTGGGATTCTTGCTCCCAACCCTGACATTCCCAAAGATTCCAAGGTTTGGGATTCTTGTTCTGATCCCAACTCTCACATTCCTGAGGATCCTGGATCCTGGAATTCCCTGTTCTGATCCCAACCCTGACATTCCCAGGGATTCGGAGGTTTGGGATTCTTATTCCCAACCCTGACATTCCCGAGAATCCTGGAATTCCCTGTTCTGATCCCAGTCCTCACATTCCCAAAGATTCCGAGGTTTAGGGATTCTCGTTCCCATCCCAACCCTGACATTCCCAAAGATTCCAAATTTTGGGATTCTTCTTCTGATCCCAACCCTGACATTCCAGAGGATTCTGGGATTCACCCCGACATTCCCGAGGATCTGTGATCCAAAGGGGAAATATTCCAAAGGGGAAATATTCCAAATATTCCAAAGGGAAATATTCCAAAGGGGAAATATTCCAAATATTCCAAAGGGAAATATTCCAAAGGGAACATTCCCAGGGCTGGGCAGGGCCGGGGCAGCGTTTCCTGCCGGAGGAACCCCGGAGCTTCCGGCCGCTCCCGAGGCTGAAACGGCCGAGCCTGGGAGCTGGAACCGGTCCCGGAAAATCATTCCCGAGAAATCATTCCTGGAAAAATCATTCCCGGAAAAAATCCCAGCCCTGCCCAGGGATGAGGCTGCCAGAGCCAGCCCTGACCCCAAAACACCAAATCCTGACCCTAAAACACCAAATCTTGACCCCAAAGTGCAAGTTTGGGGTTTTTGGGAACCAAATTCAGACCCCAAAACACCAAATCCTGACCCCAAAGCGCAGGTTTGGGGTTTTTGGGAACCAAATCCAGACCCCAAAACACCAAATCCTGACCCCAAAATGCCAAATCCAGACCCCAAAACGCCAAATCCAGACCCCAAAACACCAAATCCGGACCCCAAAGCACCAAATCCTGACCCCAAAGCACCAAATCCTGACCCTAAAACACCAAATCTTGACCCCAAAGTGCAAGTTTGGGGTTTTTGGGAACCAAATTCAGACCCCAAAACACCAAATCCTGACCCCAAAGCGCAGGTTTGGGGTTTTTGGGAACCAAATCCAGACCCCAAAACACCAAATCCTGACCCCAAAATGCCAAATCCAGACCCCAAAACGCCAAATCCAGACCCCAAAACACCAAATCCGGACCCCAAAGCACCAAATCCTGACCCCAAAGCACCAAATCCTGACCCTAAAACACCAAATCCAGACCCCAAAACACCAAATCTGGACCCCAAAGCGCAGGTTTGGGGTTTTTGGGAACCAAATCCAGACCCCAAAGCGCCAAATCCAGACCCCAAAACACCAAATCCAGACCCTAAAACACCAAATCCTGACCCCAAAGCACCAAATCCTGACCCCAAAGCGCAGGTTTGGGGTTTTTGGGCACCAAATCCAGATATTATTATTATTTTATTAAAATATTATTATTTTCCAATAAAAATAATTCCAGGGTTCTGGGAATGTGAGATTTTGTATCCTGGGTTTGTGGGGTTCTGGGATTTGGGGTTTTGAGGATTCTGGGGAAATGGGATTGTGGATTCTGAGACTGTGGGGTTCTGGGATTCTGGGATTTGGGGTTCTGGGATTTGGGGTTCTGGGATTCTGGGATTTGGGGTTCTGGGATTCTGGGATCTGGGGTTCTGGGATCTGGGGTTCTGGGATTCTGGGGTTCTGGGATCTGGGATTTGGGGTTCTGGGATTCTGGGGTTCTGGGATTTGGGATTTGGGGTTCTGGGATTCTGGGATCTGGGGTTCTGGGATCTGGGGTTCTGGGATTCTGGGGTTCTGGGATCTGGGATTTGGGGTTCTGGGATTTGGGGTTCTGGGATTCTGGGGTTCTGGGATCTGGGATTTGGGGTTCTGGGATTTGGGGTTCTGGGATTCTGGGATTTGGGGTTCTGGGATCTGGGGTTCTGGGGTTCTGGGATTTGGGGTTCTGGGATTTGGGGTTCTGGGATTCTGGGATTTGGGGTTCTGGGATCTGGGATTGCGGGATTTTGGATTCTGGGATTTGGGATTTTGAGGATTCTGGGGAAATAGGATTTTGGATTCTGAGACTGTGGGATTCTGGGGTTCTGGGATTCTGAGATTTGGGGTTCTGGGATTCTGGGAATATGGGATTCTGGATTCAAGGATCCTGGGATCCGGGGGTTCTGAGATTATGGGATTCTGGGGTTCTGGGGATATGGGATTTGGGATTCTGGGGTTTTGGGATTCTGGGATTTGGGATTCTGGGACCATGGGACTCGGGGGTTCTGGATTCTGGGATTTGGGGATTCTGGGGTTTTGGGATTCTGGGGTTTTGGGATTCTGGGATTTGGGATTCTGGGACCGTGGGACTCGGGGGTTCTGGATTCTGGGATTTGGGGATTCTGGATTCTGGGATTTGGGGATTCTGGGATTTGGGGATTCTGGCACTCGGCAGTTCCGGGGTTCGGGTGCAGAGCCCCCCCCAGGCACCGCCCCCTGCCCGGCCACCCCGGGGCCCCGGCGGTGCCACCCCCGGGCACGGCCACCGCTGTCCCCAAGCACAGCCCGTGCCACCCCTGGTGTCCCCACTGTCCCCGAACCCAGCCTGTGCCACCTTCGGTGTCCCTGAGCTCAGCCTGTGCCACCTGCAGTGTCCCTGAGCTCAGCCTGTGCCACCTTTGCTGTCCCCAAGCACAGCCAGTGCCACCCCTGGTGTCCCCGCTGTCCCCAAACCCAGCCTGTGCCACCTTTGCTGTCCCCAAGCACAGCCAGTGCCACCCCTGGTGTCCTCGCTGTCCCCAAACCCAGCCTGTGCCACCTGCAGTGTCCCCGAGCCCAGCCTGTGCCACCTTCGGTGTCCCCACTGTCCCCAAGCACAGCCAGTGCCACCCACGGTGTTCCCACTGTCCTGAAGCCCGTGGTGTCCCTGCTGTCCCCGCTGTCCCCCTGTCCCCTCTGACCCCCCTGTCCCCACAGTGACCCCCCTGTCCCCCTGTCCCCCTTGTCCCCTCTGTCCCCAAGCTGTGAACGTTTCACGAGCTCAGCCCTGCTCAGGTTACCCAGACGGCAGCCAGGCAGCGGGGACAGGGACAGGGACAGGGACAACGCTGCCACCCACTGCCACCCACTGCCACCCACTGTCACTGCTGCCACCGCTGCCACCGCTGCCATCGCTGCCACCACTGTCACCCGCTGCCACCCACTGCCACCGCTGCTACCCAGTGCCACCACTGCCACCGCTGCCATTGCTGCCATTGCTGCCACCACTGTCACCCGCTGCCACCCGCTGCCACCCACTGCCACCCAGTGCCACCGCTGCCACCCACAGCCACCCTCTGTCACTGCTGCCACCGCTGCCACCGCTGCCACCCACTGCCACCCTCTGTCACTGCTGCCACCGCTGCCACCCACTGCCACCCAGTGCCACCGCTGCCACCGCTGCCACCGCTGCCATTGCTGCCACTGCTGTCACCCACTGCCACCCAGTGCCACCGCTGCCACCCACTGCCACATTCTGTCACCACTGTCACCCACTGCCACCCGCTGCTACCCACTGCCACCCATTGCCACCCAATGCCACCTGCTGCCACCCAGTGCCACCGCTGCCACCGCTGCCATTGCTGCCATTGCTGCCACTGCTGTCACCCACTGCCACCCACTGCCATCGCTGCCACCCACTGCCACATTCTGTCACCGCTGTCACCCGCTGCCACCCGCTGCCACCCTCTGTCACTGCTGCCACCGCTGCCACCCACTGCCACCGCTGCCACCCTCTGTCACAGTCATCCACTGCCACATCCTGCCACCATTGCCACCCACTGCCACCACTGCCACCCGCTGTCACCCCGTGTCCCCAGGCCCTGCCCGAGCTGCGGGTCCCCCCAGGGTGGCACCGCCCCCCGCCCCCGCCGCGTGCCCGTTGTCACGGTGACAGCGGTGACAGCGGTGACAGCGGTGACACGGTGACAGCGGTGACAGCGGTGACAGAGCCCGAGTGGCGCTCTCTGCTCCTCGGAGCTGTGCGGGGACAGCCCCAGGGACACGGGGGTGACGGGAATTGGGGGGATTTGGGGGGATTTGGGGAACTCAGGGGATTCAGGGATTCAGGGATTCGGGGATTCGGGGGATTCAGGGAATTTGGGGGATTCAGGGGTTATGGGGAACTCAGGGGATTTGGGGAACTCGGAAACTCAGGGGATTTAGGGAATTCAGGGGATTCAGGGAATTTGGGGAATTCGGGGGTTTATGGGATTCGGAAAGCCAGGGGATTCGAGGATTTGGGGTACTCAGGGGATTTGGGGAACTCGGGAACTCAGGATTTGGAAAGTCATGGGATTCAGGGAATTCAGGGGATTCAGGGGATTCAGGGGTTATGGGATTTGGAAAATCGGGATTTGGGGAATTCAGGGGATTCAGGGGATTCGGGGAACTCGGGAAGTCAGAGGATTTGGGGATTCAGGGAGTCAGGGGATTTGGGGAATTCAAGGGGTTCAGGAGAATCAGGGATCCTGGGGATTCAGGGGATTCGGGGACTTTGGGGGATTTGGAGGATTTGGGGGATTCAGGGAATTTGGGATTCGGGAAGTCAAGGGAGTCAGGGATTTGGGGCTTCAGGGGATTTGGGAATTTGGGGATTTGGGGAGTCAGGGATTCAGGGAATTCAGGGATTTGGGGAGTCAGGGATTCGGGGAACTCAGGGGATTCAGGGAATTCCAGGAATTCCACCCACTGCATCCCACAGCTCCCGGTGGCCCTGGAGCCGCAGGAAAAGCCGGAGCAGCAAATCCCAGCCGGGCATGGAGCAGGGAGAGGAGGGGAGCCCCTGCTCCGGCTTCCGGGGGGGCTGAGGGACTCGGGGGATTCGGGGGATTTGGGGAATTCAGGGGTTGGGGGAATTCAGGGGATTTGGGGAATTCGGGGAATTCAGGGGATTTGGAGAATTCAGGGGATTCGGGGAATTCAGGGGATTCAGGGGATTCAAAGAATTCAGGGATTTCAGGGGATTAGAGGATTCAGAGGATTCAGGGAATTTGGGGGATTCAAGGGAATTCAGGGGATTCAGGGGATTCGGGGAATTCAGGGGATTTAGGGAATTCGGGGAATTCAGGGATTTCAGGGATTCCAGGGGATTAGAGGACTCAGGGGATGCAGGGAATTTGGGGGATTTGGGGAATTTGGGGATTCGGGGGAATTCGGGGGATTTGGGGAATTCAGGGGATTCAGGGGATTTGGGGAATTCAGGGATCTCAGAGATTTCAGGGGATTAGAGGATTCAGGGGACTCAGGGGATGCAGGGAATTTGGGGGATTTGGGGAATTCTGGGGATTCAGGGGATTTGGGGAATTCAGGGGTTCAGGGAATTCAGGGGTTCAGGGAATTCAGGGATTTCAGGGATTTCAGGGGATTCAGGGGATTCAGGGGATTCGGGGAATTCAGGGGATTTGGGGAATTCGGGGAATTCAGGGGATTTAGGGAATTCAGGGAATTCAGGGGACTCAGGGGAAGCAGGGAATTTGGGGGATTTGGGGAATTTGGGAATTCAGGGGAATTCAGGGGATTTGGGGAATTCTGGGGATTCAGGGGATTTGGGGAATTCAGGGGATTTGGGGAATTCAGGGTACTCAGGGAATTCAGGGGATTCAGGAAAGAAGAGCAGACCCTCTCCCCACTCCCTGGCTCTGCCCATCCCAATTTCCCAATTCCTCCTCTCCCGAGCCAAGGGGAAGAGGCCCCCGAGCGCCCCAAGGAGCCTCCATCCCCCACATTTCCCCGGAAAATCCCGGAGCAGCCCCGGCCCGGCAGAAATCCCAGAGATCCCACCCCAAATCCCATCCCGGAGCTCAGCCCCACCCCAAATTCCATCCCAGCGGGAGAAGGGAAAGGGAAACCCAGCTGATCCCTGGAACCTGAGAGAGGGGAAAAGGAGCCTGGAAAGCTTCCCTGGAACACGGAGAGATGGGAAAAGGAGCCCAGGCTGCTTCCCTGGAAACGGAGAGAGGAGAGGGGGAGTTCCAGCTGCTGCCTGGGAACGCTGGGAGAGGGAAAAGGGGAGCCCAGGATGCTCCAGGGAACATGGAAAGGATCCAGGATCCTTCCCTGGGACACTGAGAGATGGGAAAAGGAGACTCAGGCTGATCCCTGGAAATCGGGAGATGGGAAAAGGGAGTTCCAGCTGCTCCCTTGGGATGCGGGAGAGGAGGGAAGAGGAACCTGGAACATCGGGAGATGGGAAAGGGGAGCTCAGGATGCCTCTCTGGAAAACTGGGAGAGGCAAAGGGAGCTCAGGATCCTTCCCTGGGACACTGAGAGATGGAAAAGGAGCCTGGAAAGCTTCCCTGGAACACGGAGAGATGGGAAAGGGAAGCCCAGGCTGCTTCCCTGGAAACGGAGAGAGGAGAGGGGGAGTTCCAGCTGCTGCCTGGGAACGCTGGGAGAGGGAAAAGGGGAACCCAGGATGCTCCAGGGAACATGGAAAGGATCAAGGATCCTTTCCTGGGACATGGAAAGAGCTCAGGCTGATCCCTGGAACACTGAGAGAGGGGAAAGGAGCCCAGGTTGCTTCCCTGGAAACTGAGAGAGGGAAAGGGGAGCTCCAGCTGCTCCCTTGGGATGCAGGAGAGGAGGGAAGGGGAACCTGGAACATCGAGAGATGGGAAAGGGGAGCTCAGGATGCCTCTCTGGAAAACTGGGAGAGGCAGAGGGAGCTCAGGCTGATCCCTGGGACACGAGGAAATGGAAAAGGAGCCTGGAGAGCTTCCCTGGAACACTGGGAGAGGGGAAAGGAGCCCGGGCTGATCCCTGGAGCATGGAAAGAGCCCAGGATCCTTCCCTGGAACACCGAGGGAGGAGAAAGGGAAGCCCAGGCTGCTTCCCTGGAAACGGAGAGAGGAGGGGGAGTTCCAGCTGCTGCCTGGGAACGCTGGGAGAGGGAAAGGGGAACCCAGGATGCTCCAGGGGACATGGAAAGGATCCAGGATCCTTCCCTGGGACACTGAGGGGTGGGAAAAGGAGCTGGAGCTGATCCCTGGAATTCGGGAGATGGGAAAGGGGAGCTCCAGCTGCTCCCTTGGGATGCAGGAGAGGAGGGAAGAGGAACCTGGAACATCGGGAGATGGGAAAGGGGAGCTCAGGATGCCTCCCTGGAAAACTGGGAGAGGCAAAGGGAGCCTGGGCTGCTCCCTGGAGCATGGAAAGAGCCCAGGATCCTTCCCTGGAACACGGAGAGATGGGAAAAGGAGACTCAGGCTGATCCCTGGAATTGGGGAGATGGAAAAGAAGCCTGGAAAGCTTCCCTGGGACACTGGGAGAGGGGAAAAGGAGCCCAGGATGCTCCAGGGAGCTCTGGGAGAGCCCAAGATGCTTCCCTGGAGCACTGAGAGATGGAAAAGGAGCTCCAGGCTGATCTCTGGAATTCGGGAGATGGGAAAAGCAGCCTGAGCTGCATCCCTGGAATTGGGGAGAGGGGAAAGGAGCCTGGAAAGCTTCCCTGGAGCACTGGGAGAGGGGAAAGGAGCCCGGGCTTATCCCTGGAGCATGGAAAGAGCTCAGGATCCTTCCCTGGAACACCGAGGGAGGAGAAAGGGAAGCCCAGGCTGCTTCCCTGGAAACGGAGAGAGGAGAGGGGGAGTCCAAGCTGCTGCCTGGGAACGCTGGGAGAGGGGAAAGGGGAGCCCAGGATGCTCCAGGGAACATGGAAAGGATCCAGGATCCTTCCCTGGGACATGGAAAGAGCCCAGGCTGATCCCTGGGAACACTGGGAGAGGGAAAAGGAGCCCAGGTTGCTTCCCTGGAAACTGTGAGAGGGGAAAGGGGAGCTCCAGCTGCTCCCTTGGGATGCAGGAGGGAAGAGGAACCTGGAACATCGAGAGATGGGAAAGGGGAGCTCAGGATGCCTCTCTGGAAAACTGGGAGAGGGAAAAGGGAGCCCAGGATCCTTCCCTGGGACACGGAGAGATGGGAGAGGGAAGCCCAGGCTGCTTCCCTGGAAACGGAGAGAGGAGAGAGGAGAGGGGGAGTTCCAGCTGCTGCCTGGGAACGCTGGGAGAAGGAAACAGGAGCCCAGGATGCTCCAGGGAACATGGAAAGAGTCCAGGATCCTTCCCTGGGACACTGAGAGATGGGAAAAGGAGCCCCGAGCTGATCCCTGGAATTCAGGAGATGGGAAAAGGAGCCTCAGGCTGATCCCTGGAACATTGAGAGAGGGGAAAAGAGCCTGAGCTGCATCCCTGGAATTCAGGAGATGGGAAAGGAGCCTGGAAAGCTTCCCTGGAACACTGGAAGAGGGGAAAAGGAGCCCAGGATGCTCCAGGGAGCTCTGGGAGAGCCCAAGATGCTTCCCTGGAGCACTGAGAGATGGAAAAGGAGCCTCAGGCTGATCCCTGGAATTGGGGAGATGGGAAAGGAGCCTGGAAAGCTTCCCTGGAACACTGGGAGAGATGGGAAAGGGAGCCCAGGCTGCTTCCCTGGAAACGGAGAGAGGAGAGAGGAGAGGGGGAGTTCCAGCTGCTGCCTGGGAACGCTGGGAGAGGGAAAGGGGAGCCCAGGATGCTCCAGGGAACATGGAAAGGATCCAGGATCCCTCCCTGGGACATGGAAAGAGCTCAGGATCCTTCCCTGGAGCACTGAGAGATGGGAAAAGGAGCCTGGGCTGCATCCCTGGAATTCGGGAGATGGGAAAGGAGCCCCGGGCTGGTCCCTGGTATTGGGGAGAGGGAAAAGGAGCCTGGAAAGCTTCCCTGGAACATTGAGAGATGGGAAAAGGAGCCCAGGCTGCTTCCCTGGAAACTGTGAGAGGGGAAAGGGGAGTTCCAGCTGCTCCCTTGGGAAGTGGGAGAGGAGGGAAGAGGAACCTGGAACATCGGGAGATGGGAAAGGGGAGTTTGGGCTGATCCCTGGAGCATGGAAAGAGCTCAGGATCCTTCCTTGGAACACTGAGAGATGGGAAAGGAGCCTGGAAAGCTTCCCTGGAAACGGAGAGAGGAGAGGGGGAGTTCCAGCTGCTCCCTTGGGATGCAGGAGGGAAGAGGAACCTGGAACATCGAGAGATGGGAAAGGGGAGCTCAGGATGCCTCTCTGGAAAACTGGGAGAGGCAAAGGGAGCCCAGGATCCTTCCCTGGGACATGGAAAGAGCCCAGGCTGATCCCTGGGACACTGAGAGGTGGGAAAAGGAGCCCCGGGCTGATCCCTGGAATTCGAGAGATGGGAAAGGAGCCTGGAAAGCTTCCCTGGAATTTGGGAGATGAGAAAAGGAGCCCCGGGCTGATCTCTGGAGCATTGAGAAATGGGAAAAGAAGCCTGAGCTGCATCCCTGGAATTTGGGGAGATGGGAAAGGAGCTCCAGGCTGATCCCTGGAATTGGGGAGCTGGGAAAGCAGCCCCACCCCCCCCGCACCCCCCTCCCCGGCCCTGCCCTCCCCCGCCCCGCGTCCCCTCCCCGCACCCCGCACGTGCCTCGGCCCCCGCGGGCGCTGCGGGCGCGGGGGAGGCGGCGCCGGGGAGAATTCACCGGGGCCGGGAATCGGGGAGAGGGCTCGGGCTGCGCCGGGGCTGCCGGGGAGCCTTTGGGGCGGCTTTTGGGGCCGCTTTGGAGCGGCTTTGGGGGCAGTTTTGGGGCGCTTTTGGGGCGGCTTTGGGGCGGTTTTGGGGGCAGCTTTGGGGGCAGTTTTGGGGCGGCTTTGGGGGCGCTTTGGGGGCAGTTTTGGGGCGGTTTTGGGGGCGGGTTTGGGGCGGGTTTTGGGGGCGGTTTTGGGGGCAGCTTTGGGGCAGCTTTGGGGCGGTATTGGGGCAGTTTTGGGGGCAGCTTTGGGGGCAGTTTTGGGGCGGTTTTGGGGCGGTTTTGGGGCAGTTTTGGGGGCAGCTTTGGGGGCAGTTTTGGGGCAGTTTTGGGGGCAGTTTTGGGGGCGGTTTTGGGGGCAGCTTTGGGGGCAGGTTTGGGGCAGCTTTGGGGCAGTTTTGGGGGCAGTTTTGGGGCAGCTTTGGGGGCAGTTTTGGGAGCGGTTTTGGGGCGGTTTTGGGGGCAGTTTTGGGGTCGGCTTTGGGGGCAGTTTTGGGGCGGTTTTGGGGCAGTTTTGGGGGCAGTTTTGGGGCAGCTTTGGGGCAGCTTTGAGGGCGGTTTTGGGGGCAGTTTGGGGGAAGTTTTGGGGGCAGTTTGGGGGCGCTTTGGGGCGGTTTTGGGGGCGGTTTTGGGGGCGGTTTTGGGACGGTTTTGGGGGCGGTTTTGGGGTCCTCTCCCCTGCCCAGAGCACCAGCACAAGGCGGCTCAGGGCAGAATTCCCGCAGTATCCAGGATATTTTGGGAATTCTCCACGGCTCGGGATATTTCGGGCTTATAAGGGGCACCTGCGCGGGAGCCTCGGGCCCGGCCAAAAAAAAAGAAAAAAAAAAAAAAAAAAGAAATAAAAAAAACCCACAAAAAAATCCCAAAAAACAACAACATCGACCAAAAAAAAACCACAACAACCCCCCCAAACAAAACAAAATGAAACAAAAACCGAAAAAAAAAAACCGCAAAAAAACACAAGAGAAAAACACCCAACCCCTCCCCAAAAAAAAGAAAAAGAAAAAAAAAAAGAAAAAAAAATAAAAACACCCAAAAAAAAACCCCCAACCCCCCCCCCCCCAAAAAAACCCCAAAAACCCCCCAAAAACTTTTTTTTTCTTTTTTTTTCTTTTTTTTAGGGGGGGAGTTTTTTGGGTTTTTGGGGGGGTGTTTTCCTTTTTTTTCTTTTTTTCTTTTTTTTTCTTTTTTTTTCTTTTTTTTTTCTTTTTTTTTTCTTTTTTTTTTTCTTTTTTGTTTCTTTTTTTTCTTTTTTTTCGGGTTTTTGGGTTTTTTTGGGGGGTGTTTTTCTTTTTTTTGGTTTTTGTTTTATTTTCTTTTGTTTTGGGGGGGTTGTTGGTTTGGGGTTTTTTTTTTGCTGTAGTTGTTTTTTGGGTTTTTTGGGTTTTTTGGGGGGGTTTTTTTGGGTTTTTTTTTGGTCGGGCCCGAGGGCTCCCGTGCAGGTGCAAGGAAGCTCGGGGAGTTACATAAGAGCAGCTCCGGGAGAGCGATTTTTTTGGGGAAATTTTGGGGATTTTTGGGATTTTTTTGCCGCCTCCGTCACTCCCACGGGTCACTCCCGAAGTTTTTTTTGTCCGGGGAAGTTTTATCCGGGGGGGGGAAACGCGGAGCCAGGAGATCGCAGAGCAGGGGAGGAGGAAAATTTCACTTTTCCAGCATCGGGAGAGCACAGAAAAGAGCACGACCCGCCCCCAAAAAAATCCCAAAATTCCCCCCAAAAATCCCATAAATCCGGGAATTCCTGAGCGAAGGGAAGAGCTCCAGCCCCAGCCCGGGTAAAACCAAAAACCAAAACCAAAAACCAAAATCGAAATCAAAACCCAAACCCACCCGGGCGGGCACGGGCGAGGGGAGAATCCCCTCTCCAGCCAAAAAGAAACAACACAAAAAAAAACCCCACCAAAAAAAAAAATAAAACACACACACACAAAATAAAAATAAAAATAAAATTACAAAAAAAACCACAAAAAACCCACAAAAAAACCCCCACAAAAACCACAAAAAAAAAAAAAACACCACAAAAAAACCAAAAAAAACCCAAAAAACCACAGAAAAAAAAAAACAGAAAAAAAACACAAAAAAACCCACAAAAAAATAAAACACACACAACCCCCCCAAAAAATAAAACACACACACAAAAAAATAAAAATAAAACCATAAAAAACCACAAAAAACCCACAAAAAAACCACAAAAAACCCACCAAAAAAAAAACCACAAAAAAACCCACAAAAAACCACAAAAAAAACCACAAAAACCCACAAAAAAACCCACAAAAAAACCCCACAAAAAAACCACAAGAAACCACAAAAAATCACAAAAAACCACAAAAAACCCACAAAAAAATCACAAAAAAAACCCCCATAAAACGAGAAAAAAAACCCTTCTCGCTCTCTCTCTGCCACCAACTCCCCCGCGCACTCCATCCATCCTCTCCCCGAGCACGCCCCGTTCCTTCCTGGCTTTTTTTTTCTTTCCCTCTCCCCCCGGAACAACCCAGCCCAGCTCAAGCTCAAGCCCAGCTCAGCTCAAGCTCAGCCCAGCTCAGCCCAGCTCAGCTCAAGCTCAGCTAAACCCAGCTCAGCTCAAGCCCAGCCCACACTGAGCCGCTGCTGCCGCTGCTTCGGCCTCCAACCACCCCCGAGCGCACCCACCCACCCACCCCACCCAAGGGTGCCGCCCACGCATCTGGCGCTGCTCTCTGCCTCCTCCTCCTCCTCCTCCTCCTCCTCCTCCTCCTCCTCCTCCTCCTCCTCCTCCTCCTCCTCCTCCTCCTCCTCCCGGCTCCCCCATCCCCCGCTGCCCTCTCCCTGTTACCTCTCGGGGCTGCGGGCGGCCCGAGGCAGCAGCATCGCCGCGGCGGCCGCCGGAGCGGCGGAGCGGGGCGGGGGCGGCGGCACCGGGCGGGGAGAGGAGAGGAGAGGAGAGGAGGGGAGAGGAGGGGAGAGGAGGAGAAGGGAACGGAGAGAGAGCGAGCGGAGCCCCCGCCCGGCCGAGCCCCCCGCCCGCCTCCTCGGCCCCCGCCGCCGCCGCCGCCGCCAGCGCGGGGCTTGGGGTTTTGGTTTTTTTTTTGAGGCGGGTTGGCATGGCAACGGCCAGCCCCGGTGCCAGCGGGAAAGGGGCGGGGAGCACCGGGGAGAGAGAGAGAGAGAGAGAGGAGAAAAAACCAAAAAAAAAACCCTAAAAAAAGTTCGGCGGCTCCCGCTTCTCCTCCGGTTCTTTCTTTCTTTCTCTGCCCCCAGCCCGGGATGGAGGGGATGCTGTTGCCTCCCACCCTTGGGTGCTGTTGCCCCCCTCGGTTTTTTCTCCCGGTCCCGGTTCGGTGGGCTCGGCACCGTCCCGAGCGATGCCGGTATCCCCAAAGCGGATCCTCGCCCCCCCGCTCCCCCTGAGGCGGCGCGGTGCCGGTACCTGGCTCGGTGTCCTGGTTCGGTGTCCCCGGTTCGGTGTCCCGGCTCGCTCGGTGTCCCGGTTCGGTGTCCCTGCTCGGTGACCCCGGTTCGGTGACCCCGGTTCGGTGACCCCGATTCGGTTTCCCTGCTCGGTGTCCCCGGTTCGCTCGGTGTCCCGGTTCGGTGTCCCGGTTCAGTTTCCCGGCTCGCTCGGTGTCCCTGCTCGGTATCCCGGCTCGGCGTCCCCGGTTCGGTTTCCCTGCTCGGTGACCCCGGTTCGGTGACCCCGGCTCGGCGTCCCCGGTTCGGTTTCCCTGCTCGGTGACCCCGGTTCGCTCGGTGTCCGTGCCCCGCCGGTGGCCCGGTTCGGTGTCCCGGTTCCTCGCTGTCCCCGGTTCGGTGTCCCGGTTCGCTCGGTGTCCCCGGTTCTGTGCCCCGGTTCGCTCGGTGTCCGTGCCCCGCCGGTGTCCCGGTTCGGTGGCCCGGTTCGGTGTCCCGGTTCGCTCGGTGTCCGTGCCCCGCCGGTGGCCGCTCTCCGCTGGCGCCGCGGGGTCGGGTCCCGCAGGAAACTCGCGGCCCCGGTGGCGCAGCTCGGCCCCTTTCCTGCCAGGAAGGGACACCCGGGCCCGCCGGGCCACCGCCCCCGGCACGGGCCGCGTCCTGCCCGGCCCGCGGGGACAGCCCGGGGGACAGCGGGGACAGCCCGGGGGACAGCGGGACAGCCCGGGGGACAGCTCGGAGCACCCATGGGGACAGCCCGAGGGACAGCCCGGGGGACACGGGGGGACACTCGGGGACAGCTCGGGGGACACTCGGGGACAGCCCGGGGGACAGCGGGGACAGCCCGGGGGACACACAGGGAGAGCCCGGGGGACCCATGGGGGCAGCCCGAGGGACAGCGGGGACAGCCCGGGGTACACCCATGGGGACAGCCCGGGGGACACGCGGGGACACTCGGGGACAGCTCGGGGGACACGCGGGACAGCCCGGGGGACCCATGGGGACAGCCCGGGGACAGCCCGGGGGACGAGGGGCACGGGGGGCACGGGTGACTGCGGGCGGCAGGGGGGATGTGGCATGTCCAGCTCTGGGGTCACTCCCGGATTTGGGGTCAGTGCCGGATTTGGGGTCAGGGCCCAGCTCTGGGGTCCGTCCCTGGATTTGGGGTCCGTTCTGGATTTGGGGTCAGTCCCCGGATTTGGAGTCAGTCCCAACTCTGGGGTCAGTCCCGGATTTGGGGTCAGTCCCTGGATTTGGGGTCACTCCCAGATTTGGGGTCACTCCCAGATTTGGGGTCAGTCCCAGATTTGAGGTCAGTCCCGGATTTGGGGTCACTCCCAGATTTGGGGTCAGTCCCGCATTCGGGGTCAGTCCCGGCTCTGGGGTCAGGGCCCAGCTCTGGGGTCACTCCCAGCTCTGGGGTCACTCCCAGATTTGGGGTCACTCTCAGATTTGGGGTCAGTCCCGGCTCTGGGGTCACTCCCAGATTTGGGGTCAGTCCCGGCTCTGGGGTCAGTCCCGGCTCTGGGGTCAGTTCCGGATTTGGGGTCAGTCCCAGCTCTGGGATCAGTCCCCGGATTTAGGGTCAGGGCCCAGCTGTGGGGTCAGCGCCAGCTCCGGACGCCCGGCCCGGCCCTATCGGGAGCGCAGGAAACACCTTGGTGGGACCGGGATTGTCCCTTCCTGAGGGACCGGGGCGGGGACAGAGCCGGACCGGGGAGGGGGACAAACCGGGCACGGGGGTGACAAACCGGACACACGGACACGGGGACAGAGGGACAGGGAGACAGAGAGACACAGGGACACGGAGAAGAGGGACAGGGGGACACGGGGACAGAGGGACAGCGGGACACAGGGACAGCGGGACACGGGGGCAGGCTGGGCTGGGGACACCATCGGGCGGTGCCAGAGCTGGGCGGGGACAAAGGGGACAGAAGGGGACAAAGGTGACAGCTCCTGCCGGGCACAGGGGGCCACGTCACAGCGCTGCCAGCCCTGGCTGTCCCCTGGGTGTCCCTTGTCCCCTCCAGCTGCCCCCCTTGGCTGTCCCCATCCTGCCCCCCTTTTCCTGTCCCCCCCGCCCCGGGTGTCCCCAGACCCGGCCACCTGCGTCCCCTGGATGTCCCCACCCCCCGCTTTTTCCTGTCCCCCCACCCCCCCCCGGATGTCCCCATCCCCTTTTCCTGCCCTCTCCGATGTCCCCAAGGCTGGCCCCGGTGTGTCCCTCCAGCTGTCCCCTCGTGTGTCCCCACAGCCCCTTTTCCTGTCCCTCCCCCCACAGTGTCCCTGTCACCCCCCATGTCCCCACGTGTGTCCCTGTCCCCCCCGCGTGTCCCCACGCGTGTCCCCATCTCTCCCGTGTGTCCCCACGCGTGTCCCTGTCCTCTCTGTGTCCCCACGCGCTTCCCTGTCCCCCGCGAGTGTCCCCCCACCCCCGTGCCGGGCCCGGTGACACCGCAGGAGCTGCTGGGCCGTGTGACAAAGCCACCCAGGGCGGTGTCATCCCCCTGCCTGCTGCCACCGCCCCACAGCTGTGCCCGCTTTGTCACCGGAGCTGTCCCCAGGGACACGGGGACAAAGGGACATGGGGACAAAGGGACACGGGGACAAAGGGACAGAGGGACACAGGGACATAGGACAGGGGGACAGAGGGACACAGGGGACAGAGGGACACGGGGACAAAGGACAGGGGGACAGAGGGACACAGGGACAGAGGGGACAGAGGGACACAGGGACAGGGGGACAGAGGGACACAGGGACAGGGGGAAAAAGGACAGGGGGACACGGGGACACGGGGACAAAGGACAGGGGGACACGGGGACAGAGGGACACATCCGCAGCATTCCCTGGGATTGGTGTCCCCTCCTCCTCTCCCCGTGTCCCCATTGTCCTGCTGTGTCCCCATTGTCCCCCCGTGTCCCCGCTGTCCCCCCCCGGCTCAGGGACGCTGTCCAGGCTTTGTCCCTTGGCCCGGTTCGGATCCGGCCGTTCCCGGTGGATTTTGGGGGTTTTTTGGGGGATTTTTGTCCCAAACTTCCCGGATTTCCTGCGGGGGAGGCCCCGAGGGGCCGGGCCAGCCCCAGTGACCCCACAGCAGCTGCTGGGATCGCCGGGAACGGATCCCGGGAGTGCCGGAGGGAAACGGGAATGGGATCTGGGAATGGGATCAGGGAATGGGGTCAGGGAATGGGAATTGGGAATGGGGTGGGAATGGGATCTGGGAATGGGGTGGGGAATAGGAATGGGGTGGGAATGGGATCAGGGGATGTGGTGGAAATGGGGTGGGGAATGAGGTGGGAATGGGATGGGGATGGGACAGGGAATGGGGTGGGAATGGGATCTGGGAGTGGGGTGGGAATGGGATCAGGGGATGGGATCTGGGAATGGGATGGGGAATGGGATCGGGGAATGGGATCGGGGAATGGGTTGGGAATGGAATCAGGGGATGGGGTGGGAATGGGGTGGGAATGGGACAGGAATGGGACAGGAATGGGGATGGGATCTGGGAATGGGGTGGAAATGGGGTGGGGAATGAGGTGGGAATGGGATGGGGATGGGACAGGGGATGGGGTGGGAATGGGATCTGGGAATGGGGTGGGGATGGGGTGGGGAATGGGGGATGGGACAGGGAATGGGAATGGGGTCGGATTGGGTTGGGATTGGGGTGGGAATGAGATCAGGGAACGAGATCAGGGAACGGGAATAGGATCAGGGGATGGGGTGGGAATGAGATCTGGGAATGGAGTGGGAATGGGGTGGGAATGGGATCAAGGGATGGGGTGGGAATAGGGTGGGGAATGAGTTGGGAATGGGATAGGGTGGGAAGGGGATGGGAATGGGGTGGGAATGGGATCAGGGAACAGGATTGGGAATGGGACCAGAGTTGGGATCAGAGCTGGGATCAGAGCTGGGATCGAGGTAGGATCCAGGAAAGATCCAGACGGGGTCTGGGCAGGGTTGGGGACAGGGTTCGGTCAGAACCTGGGAAGGATCCAGGCAGGATCTGCAAAAGGCCCAGGCAGGGACTGGAGAAAAAATCCAGGGAGGGTCAGCAGAGGGTTTGGGAAGGATCCGTGTGGGATCCGTGTGGGATCCGCGTCGCAGCCGACACGGACACTGCACTCCAGCTGCTTCCTTGGCATCACCAGGAGGCTTCAGGCAGCAGCACCTTGATGGTCAAGAGATCTCCTGGACCTTTTCTGTGTTTCTTCTAAGAGCAGCTCCACACAGCCCTGGCTCTGTCTCCTGGACCTTGTCTCTGCATCTCCACCAGCAGCTCCACACAGCTCTGGCTCTGTCTCCTGGACCTTCTCTCTATCTCCAGGAGCAGCTCCACAGAGCTCTGGCTCTGTCTCCTGGACCTTGTCTCTGTATCTCCAGGAGCTCCACACAGCCCTGGCTCTGTCTCCTGGACCTTGTCTCTGCATCTCCACCAGGAGCTCCACACAGCTCTGGCTCTGTCTCCTGGACCTTGTCTCTGCATCTCCACCAGCAGCTCCACACAGCTCTGGCTCTGTCTCCTGGACCTTCTCTCTGTATCTCCAAGAGCAGCTCCACAGAGCTCTGGCTCTGTCTCCTGGACCTTCTCTCTGTATCTCCAAGGGCAGCTCCACACAGCCCTGGCTCTGTCTCCTGGACCTTTTCTCTGCATCTCCACCAGCAGCTCTGGCTCTGTCTCCTGGACCTTCTCTCTGCATCTCCAGGAGCTCCACACAGCTCTGGCTCTGTCTCCTGGACCTTTTCTCTACATCTCCACCAGCAGCTCCACACAGCTCTGGCTCTGTCTCCTGGACCTTCTCTCTGTATCTCCAGCAGGAGCAGCTCCACACAGCTCTGGCTCTGTCTCCTGGACCTTGTCTCTGTATCTCCACCAGCAGCTCCACACAGCTCTGGCTCTGTGTCTCTCCTTCAGTTCTGGTCGCTCCATCCTGTCCTTATCATGGTCACCTCACCCTGTCTGTCCCACCAACAGCATCTCACCTTTGGTGGCCCTTGCAGGATCTCCTGTCCCCAGATCTTCACAGCAGAGCCAGCAGACTCCAACCCAGCTCTAACCCAACTCCAACCCTACTCCATCCCAACTCCAATCCAACTCCAACCCAACTCCAACCCAACTCCAACCCAACTCCAATCCAACTCCAACCCAACTCCAACCCAACTCCAACCCAACTCCAACCCAACTCCAACCCAGCTCCAACCTACTCCAACCCAACTCCAATCCAACTCCAACCCAACTCCAACCCAACTCCAACCCAACTCCAACCCAACTCCATCCCAACTCCAATCCAACTCCAACCCAACTCCAACCCAACTCCAACCCAACTCCAATCCAACTCCAACCCAACTCCAATCCAACTCCAACCCAACTACAACCAAACTCCAATCCAACTCCAACCCAACTCCAACCCAACTCCAATCCAACTCCAACCCAACTCCAACCCAACTCCAATCCAACTCCAACCCAACTCCAACCCAACTCCAACCCAACTCCAACTGAGCTCCTTCCCACCTCACTCACCCTTTACCACGCCCATGGCTGTGAGGGCAAGGCTGCTTCTACTCCAGGTTAATTAACACAGGTGTTTGTACTCCAGGGTTAATTAACACAGGTGTCTCTACTCCAGGGTTAATTAACACAGGTGACTCCGCTCCAGCGTTAATTAACACAGGTGTTTGTACTCCAGGGTTAATTAACACAGGTGTCTCTACTCCAGGGTTAATTAACACAGGTGTTTGTATGCCAGGGTAATTAACACAGGCGTCTCTGTTCCACGGTAATTAACACAGGTGTTTGTACTCCAGGGTTAATTAACACAGGTGTCTCTACTCCAGGGTTAATTAACACAGGTGTCTCTACTCCAGGGTAATTAACACAGGTGTTTGTGCTCCAGGGTAATTAACACAGGTGTCTCTACTCCAGGGTAATTAACACAGGTGTCTCTACTCCAGGGTTAATTAACACAGGTGTTTGTACTCCAGGGTAATTAACACAGGTGTCTCTACTCCAGGGTTAATTAACACAGGTGTCTCTACTCCAGGGTAATTAACACAGGTGTCTCTACTCCAGGGTAATTAACACAGGTGTTTGTGCTCCAGGGTAATTAACACAGGTGTCTCTACTCCAGGGTTAATTAACACAGGTGTCTCTACTCCAGGGTTAATTAACACAGGTGTCTCTACTCCAGGGTTAATTAACACAGGTGTTTGTACTCCAGGGTAATTAACACAGGTGTTTGTACTCCAGGGTAATTAACACAGGTGTTTGTACTCCAGGGTAATTAACACAGGTGTTTGTACTCCAGGGTAATTAACACAGGTGTCGCTGCTCCAGGGTAATTAACACACGTGTCTCTACACCAGGGTTAATTAACACAGGTGTTTCTACTCCAGGGTAATTGACACAGGTGTCTCTACTCCAGGGTTAATTAACACAGGTGTTTCTACTCCAGGGTTAATTAACACAGGTGTTTCTACTCCAGGGTAATTAACACAGGTGTTTGTACCCCAGGGTAATTAACACAGGTGTTTGTACTCCAGGGTAATTAACACAGGTGTTTGTACCCCAGGGTAATTAACACAGGTGTTTGTACTCCAGGGTAATTAACACAGGTGTTTGTACTCCAGGGTAATTAACACAGGTGTTCGTACTCCAGGGTTAATTAACACAGGTGTCTCTACTCCAGGGTTAATTAACACAGGTGTTTCTACTCCAGGGTAATTAACACAGGTGTCTCTACTCCAGGGTAATTAACACAGGTGTTTGTACTCCAGGTTAATTAACACAGGTGTCTCTACTCCAGGGTAATTAACACAGGTGTTTCTACTCCAGGGTAATTAACACAGGTGTCTCTACTCCAGGTTAATTAACACAGGTGTTTCTACTCCAGGGTTAATTAACACAGGTGTTTCTACTCCAGGGTAATTAACACAGGTGTTTGTACTCCAGGGTAATTAACACAGGTGTTTCTACTCCAGGGTTAATTAACACAGGTGTTTGTACTCCAGGGCAATTAACAACAGGTGTTTCTACTCCAGGGTTAATTAACACAGGTGTCTCTACTCCAGGGTAATTAACACAGGTGTTTCTACTCCAGGGTTAATTAACACAGGTGTCTCTACTCCAGGGTTAATTAACACAGGTGTTTGTACTCCAGGGCAATTAACACAGGTGTTTGTACTCCAGGGTTAATTAACACAGGTGTTTGTACTCCAGGGTAATTAACACAGGTGTTTGTACTCCAGGGTAATTAACACAGGTGTCTCTAATCCAGGTTAATTAACACAGGTGTTTGTACTCCAGGGTAATTAACACAGGTGTTTGCACTCCAGGGTAATTAACACAACTGTGAGATATCAGAGGGGAGATTCCCTCAGCAGCTCCTTTTGCCTCCCCACCAATTCCCTATTTCTCGTTAATTTTTTTTTAATTTTTAATTAAACATTTCTAGAAACGCGCGCTTGTCGTGACGTTCAAACGCCACAGGATAAATTTTCATTTTCCCTGATTGTATTTTTTATTTTTCCTCAATTGTATTTTTTTTTCTATTTATTTTCAGGATTTGGTTTCTTTTGGTGTTTTTTTATTTTAATATTTTTTGTCTATTTTCTTTATTTTTTCCCCTTTTTTTTTTGTGCGCATTTAAATTCTTCCTTTTATTTCTCTTATTTAACTCTTTTTTCTATTTTTCTATTTTTTTTTTAAATTCTATTTTTCCTGGGGTTTGTTTTTGGGTTTTATTTTTCTCTCCTCTCTCTGCTTCTCCATTGTAGCTATAATATTGATGAGCCACTTTTGATTTTTTATTATTATTTTTTATTATTATTAATAATAAATATATAATTCATATATTAGAAAAATAATGTTATTTATATTTATATTTATATTTATATTTATATTTATATTTATATTTATATTTGCATTTGCATTTGCATTTGCATTTGCATTTGCATTTACATTTATGATGTTATTAATGGTATTATTAATAATATTAATAATAACAATAATATTAATATTCTAAATTATATTCTTAATACTATTAATAATTTTTTGACACACCATAAAATATCACCAGGAACGCAAGAAATAATTAAAAAACTCACCAGGAACGCAAGAAATTAAATAAAACCACCACAAAACCTCACCAGGAACACAATAAATATAATAATTATTATTATAATAATTTATTTTTTAATTACTTTAATTACTTTATTATTTTATTATTTAAAACACCATAAAATATCACCAGAAACACAAGAAATAATAAAGAAACCCCATTAGCAACACAGGAAATTAAATAAAACCACCACAAATCATCACCAGGAACACAAGAAATATTATTATTTTATTATTATTTTATTATTATTTTATTATTTTAAAACACCATAAAATAGCACCAGAAACACAAGAAATAAAATAAATAAAAAAAAAAACACACCATAAAACACCACCAGGTATGTAAGAAGTTTAAAAAAAAAATCCATAAAACATACCAGAAATAAAAGGAAAAAAGGAAAAAAAAGGAAAAAAAAAGAAGAAAAAAATTCCAAAAAAAAAGAAATAAAAGAAAAAGGAAAAAGGGGAAAAAAGGGGAAAAATGAAAGGGGAAGGAAAAAGGGAAAAAGGGAAAAAGGGAAAAAGGGAAAAAGGGAAAAAGGGAAAAAGGGAAAAAGGGAAAAAGGGAAAAAGGGAAAAAGGGAAAGGAAAGGAAAGGAAAGGAAAGGAAAGGAAAGGAAAGGAAAGGAAAGGAAAGGAAAGGAAAGGAAAGGAAAGGAAAGGAAAGGAAAAAGAAAAGAAAAAAGAGGAATTCCTGTCACCCCCGGTGTCCCCCCCCCTCCCGGTGCCACCCCCGGCGGCAGCGCCAGGCGCAGATGGAGCGCGGCAGACGCTGTCTGTAGGGTTTCTGTGGGATTTCTGTGGGATTTCTGTGGGATTTCTGCGGGAAATGCTGTCGGGAACAGGCTCGGGGACATCCCGGAGCCATCTGTCACCTGCAGGCGGCCCGGAACCGCCCCCGGCCCCGCGGAGCGACCCCGCAGGGCAGGGAGGGGTTTGGGGTCAGCCCCACAGGGACAGGAACCCTTGGGGTCAGAGGTGACACTGGCAGTGTCCCACAGGGACAGGAATCCTTGGGGTCAGGGGTGACACTGGCACTGCCCCACAGGGACACAAATCTTTGGGGTCACAGGTGACAGTGGCACTGCCCCACAGGGACACAAATCTTTGGGATCAGGGGTGACACTGGCACTGCCCCCCAGGGACACAAATCTTTGGGGTCACAGGTGACACTGGCACTGCCCCACAGGGACACAAATCTTTGGGATCAGGGCCAGAGGTGACACTGGCACTGCCCCACAGGGACAGAAATCTTTGGGGTCACAGGTGACAGTGGCACTGCCCCACAGGGACACAAATCTTTGGGGTCAGGAGCAGAGGTGACACTGGCACTGTCCCACAGGGACACAAATCTTTGGGGTCAGGGGCAGAGGTGACACTGGCACTGCCCCACAGGGACACAAATCTTTGGGATCAGGAGCAGAGGTGACACTGGCACTGCCCCACAGGGACACAAATCTTTGGGGTCAGAGGTGACACTGGCACTGCCCCACAGGGACAGAAATCTTTGGGGTCACAGGTGACAGTGGCACTGCCCCACAGGGACACAAATCTTTGGGGTCACAGGTGACACTGGCACTGCCCCACAGGGACACAAATCTTTGGGTTCAGGAGCAGAGGTGACACTGGCCCTGCCGGTGGCACGGGTGGCACCGCGCCGTCGCTAAGGTCCCTGCCGGCCCCACCATTCCAGGGTTCCAGGGCTCTGTGCCGCCCCTCTGTGACATCAGCCCGGGCCGGTGGCACCAGAGGTGACACCTCTGCCCCTGGCTCTGCCACCTGCGCTGGCACCCATGGCTTTGCTGGGGCTGCTCGTCCTGCTGGCCCTGGCCGGGCCCGTGGGGGGCACCTGGGACAGCTGCAGGTCGGTGTCCCCAGGGGCTTGGGGACACTCGGGGCTGGCCTGGCACAGCCTGGGCACAGAGGAGCCCCCGGGGGTCCCTGTCCCTGCTGTCCCCGCTGTCCCCAAGCAGGACACTGATGACTCTGTGCTTCCAGAGGCGCCTGCGGGCTCCGGCCCATGGCCTTCGACCACAGCTCCGTGGTTCCCGAATATTCCCAGGACGCCGACTACAAACCCCCGAGGGACTCGGGGGGCACCGGGGTGCACCCGGGCGCCTGGCCCGGTGTCATCAGCATCCAGGCCACCCTGGCCAACGGCACCTGGCACATGTGCTCGGGGGCACTCATCCACCCCAAGTGGGTGGTCACCGTGGCCCAGTGCTTCAGAGGGACTCGGTAAGGAGGAGCAGGGACAGGAATGTCCCCAGAACTGGGTCAGGGATGTCCCCATAGCAGGGTCAGGGATGTCCCCATAGCTGGGTCAGGGATGTCCCCAGGGCAGGAGGGGGATTGTGCTGCCGCATCCCGAGGCTCTGCTCCTTCCATCCTCTCTCCGTCTCCTGCTCCCCAGGGACATCTCCAGATGGGAGGTGGTGATCGGGGCCACGGACCTGAGCCAGCCCGGCCCCGAGGCCGAGCTGCGCCACATCCAGAACCTGGTGGTGCACAAATATTACGACGCCGCCACAACCAGGAACAACATCGCCCTGGTGGAGCTGGACCAGCCCGTGGAGTGCAGCGACTACATCCAGCTGGGCTGCGTGCCCGACAGCTCCCTGGCAGTGTCCGAGCTGAAAACCTGCTACATCGCGGGCTGGAGAGCCACCCCGGACAGCGGTCAGTGCCCGCAGGGCCGCGGGGCCCGGCCGTGTGGCCGGAACAGGGGCGAGGCCGGGCCGAGCCCCGGAGCCCCGGGCAGGGCCAGGGCGGGACAGCGGCTCTGCCCGGGGGGACCCGGCCCGGCCCCGGCCCGGGGGCTCGGCCCCGCGGGGCCCCCGAGGGAGGAAGGGAGGGAGGGAGGTGGCGGCCGCTCAGAGCCCTCTGTGCCCACAGCTCCAGCACCGCGCCTGGTGCTGCAGGAGGCCAAGGTGCGGCTGATGGACGTCCAGCTCTGCAACAGCAGCCGCTGGTACGGGGGGGCCGTGCAGCCGCAGGACCTGTGCGCGGGGTACCCGCGGGGCGGCATCGACACCTGCCAGGTACCCGTGTGCGGGGCTGGGCACAGGGCCGGGGGGCACAGGGAGCCCTGAGCCCAGCCAGGGCCCCGGGGAGCCCCTCAGAGCCCTCAGCCCACACAGGGAACCATGGAATCCCCTCAGCCCCACACAAGGAACCATGGAATCCCCTCAGCCCCACACAGGGACCCCTGAGACCCAAACTCAGCCTGGCACACCCTGGGCCTGGCCCGCTGCCCTCACAGCCCCGGGCCCCCACCCCTGGCCGGTGTCCCTTCCCCACCCCGGTGTCCCTTCCCCATCCCCGTGTCCCTGCCCAGTGTCCCCCTTGTCCCCAAGGCCTGGCACTGTCCCCACACAGCCCACCCGGTGCCCCCAGCAGCCCCAGGCGTGGATCCCCTGGGATGTCCCTTCCCTGCCCCTCCCTGCTCCCTCTGCAGAGCCCACCCCGAGCCAGCCCCCTCCTTCTGCCGGCCCGGAGCCTCCAGCCCCCGAGCGAGCGAGCGGAGCCTTTCCCTGAGCATCCAGCCGGGGGTGCAGCTCTGGAGAGCTGGGAACCATGGAATCCCCTCAGAGCCCTCAACCCACACAGGGAACCATGAAATCCCCTCAGCCCCACACAGGGAACCATGAAATCCCCTCAGAGCCCTCAGCCCCACACAGGGAACCATGGAATCCCCTCAGAGCCCTGAGCCCCACACAGGGAACCATGGAATTCCCTCAGAGCCCTCAGCCCCATACAGGGAACCATGGAATCCCCTCAGCCCCACACAGGGAACCATGAAATCCCCTCAGAGCCCTCAGCCCCACACAGGGAACCATGGAATCCCCTCAGCCCCACACAGGGAACCATGGAATCCACTCAGAGCCCTCAGCCCCACACAGGGAACCATGGAATCCCCTCAGAGCCCTGAGTCCCACACAGGGAACCATGAAATCCCCTCAGCCCCACACAGGGAACCATGAAATCCCCTCAGAGCCCTGAGTCCCACACAGGGAACCATGGAATCCCCTCAGCCCCACACAGGGAACCATGGAATCCCCTCAGAGCCCTCAGCCCCACACAGGGAACCTTGAAATCCCCTCAGAGCCCTCAGCCCCACACAGGGAACCATGAAATCCCCTCAGAGCCCTGAGTCCCACACAGGGAACCATGGAATCCCCTCAGCCCCACACAGGGAACCATGAAATCCCCTCAGAGCCCTCAGCCCACACAGGGAACCATGAAATCCCCTCAGCCCCACACAGGGAACCATGAAATCCCCTCAGCCGGGCTGGCAGCAGCCCCTGACCCCTCTCTCCTGGCGCAGGGGGACAGTGGAGGGCCTCTGGTCTGCAAGGACACCGTCGGTGACTACTTCTGGCTGGTGGGGCTGACCAGCTGGGGCCGGGGCTGTGCCGGGGCCAAGCGCCCCGGGGTGTTCACCTCCATCCAGCCCTTCCACACCTGGATCCGAGTCCAGCTGGGCTTGCTCCCACCCGAAGCTGATGTTCCTCCACCAGAGGCCTTCCCCAGCTCGGCTCCGGAGCCAGAGGAAGAGGCAGAGCCGGACTTGAGCGATCTGGAGAATGCCAACCCAGAGGACTCGGGGGGTCACAAGGGCATTTCCTACCAACAGCAGATCCTGGGGCAGTTCCTGAAGCTGCTCCTGGAACTCCTGCAGTTCCTGAAGGGAGATGAAGCCTGAGCAGGGGGGGATGAGCTGAGTCAGTTCTGAAATGGATTCCCTGCCGGGGCCGTGACTGTGGTGCCAAAGTCCGCCCCGGGGCCCAGGGCTGCCGTGCCCTGCCCACGCTGACCCCTGCGCCCACCCCGATGGTGAATCCAGTTTGTACTTCAGTTAGAGTTGTAATTAGAGTTGTTCCTGTTCCCAGTTATCCTCCTTGTCCAGTTCAGTCTCCTGGGAAAAAAACAAGGAGGGGACGATTTGGGGGAAAAGGAGCGGGGTTGGCTCCTGGTTTGGGGACAGAGGAGGGGGGAGCCAGGGAGGGGAGGCTGGGCCTGGCACGTGGAGAGAGGGAGAAACTTCTGCAGCCCAGGTTCTTCCAGCAGAGAAACCCTCAGGTGTCCCATTCCCGGGAAAAGGCATCGAGAGGGACAGGAAAGGGAACAGCTGGAGCTGGCAGTCCCCAGGGATGTGGAGGTGCCACCCAGGGGTGTCCCCTCTGTCACCAGCTCCTGCCTCTGAGGCTGCCAGGACCCATCCCACTCCTCCTGCTGTAGGAGCAAGGTCCAGGCTCTGCTCCGGGGGTCCCAGCAATGGCACCAGAGGAATGGGAGCCCAGGAATTCCACCTGCACAGGAGCAAAACTCCTGCCCTGGGCAGCGCCCAGCCCTGGACAGAGACCAGAGAAGGCTGGTGTCTCCTCCCTGGGGATACCCCCGAGCTGCCCAGAGGCAATCCTGCGCTCTGGGATGTCCCTCCTGGCCATGCCCGTTCTCAGCTACCCTGTCCTGGCACCTCAGGACTACAACTCCCAGCACACCCCGCGGCGATCATGCGCATCACGTGAGCGGCTCGGCCGCTGCCGGGACCGCCCCGGAGCCGCGGCGGCGACACCGGGGACAGCACCGGGACACCCGGGAACAGCACCGGGACACCGCAGGGACAGCAGCGGGACACTCGGTGACACCGTGAGGCCCTCCCTGCCATGGCCATTCCGAACTACCCCCATCCCGGCACCTCAGGACTACAACTCCCAGCACGCCCCGCGGCGGCCACTCTCATCACGTGAGCGGCTCGGCCACAGCCGGGACCACCACAGGGACGGCACCGGGACACCGCGGGGACGGCGCCGCGACACCCGGGGACAGCAGCAGGACACTCGGTGACACCGCGAGGCCCTCCCTGCGATGCCCTTTCCGAACTACCCCCATCCCGGCACCTCGGGACTACAACTCCCAGCACGCCCCGCGGCGGCCATGCTCATCACGTGAGAGGGACGGCACCGGGACACCGCGGGGACGGCGCCGCGACACCCGGGGACAGCAGCAGGACACTCGGTGACACCGTGAGACCCTCCCTGAGATGCCCATTCCCAACTACCCCCTCGGGACTACAACTCCCAGCACGCCCCGCGGCGGCCATGCGCATCACGTGAGCGGCTCGGCCGCTGCCGGGACCGCCCTGGGGACACCCGGGGACAGCACCGGGACACGCGGTGACAGCACCGGGACACGCGGTGACAGCACCGGGACACGCGGCGACACCGTGAGACCCTCCCTGAGATGCCCATTCCCACTACCCCCTCGGGACTACAACTCCCAGCACGCCCCGCGGCGGCCACGCGCATCACGTGAGCGGCTCGGCCCCTGCCGGGACCGCCCCGGAGCCGCGGCGGCGACACCCGGGGACAGCACCGGGACGGGCGGTGACACCGTGAGGGCAGCGCCATGGGGCCGCAGGGCCCGCACCGCCCCTGGCTGCTGCTGCTGCCGCTGCTCCCCGCTCTATCCGCGGCCGCCGCCCCGCCCAACTTCGTGCTGGTGCTGGCGGACGATCTGGGCTTCGGGGACCTGGGCAGCTACGGGCACCCCTCGTCCGCCACGCCGCACCTGGACCGGCTGGCGGCCCGCGGGCTGCGCTTCACCGACTTCTACAGCAGCGCCGCCGTCTGCAGCCCGTCCCGGTACGGCCCGGGATAAAGCGCCGGGCGGGGCTGGGACTGAGGGAGCCGGGGTGGAGCTGAGGGAGCCGGGAGAAACGGGAGGGGATGGAACGGCGGGAACCGGGATAAACAGGAGGGGATGGAACTGATGGACCCGGGATAAAGGGCGGGGATGGAACGGTGGTGTCCCGGGATAAAGGGGCGGGGATGGAACGGAGGGACCCGGGATAAAGGGGCGGGGATGGAACGGAGGGACCCGGGATAAAGGGGCGGGGATGGAACGGCGGGAACCGGGATAAAGGGGCGGGGATGGAGCTGATGGACCCGGGATAAAGGGGCGGGGATGGAACGGCGGGAACCGGGATAAAGGGGCGGGGATGGAGCTGATGGACCCGGGATAAAGGGGCGGGGATGGAACTGATGGACCCGGGATAAAGGGGCGGGGATGGAACGGCGGGAACCGGGATAAAGGGGCGGGGATGGACCGGCGGTGTCCCGGGATAAAGGGGCGGGGATGGAACTGATGGACCCGGGATAAAGGGGAGGGGAGGAAACTGATGGACCCGGGATAAAGGGGCGGGGATGGAACGGAGGGAACCGGGATAAAGGGGCAGGGATGGACCCGCGGGACTCGGGAGGGATGGGGGCACAAACTTGCCGTGTCCCGGGATAAACGGGGAAACAAATCCTTAGTGTCCCGGGATAAAGGGAGAGTGATGGACCCACTGTGTCCCGGGATAGACGGGGGAATAAACCCGCGGTGTCTCAGGATAAATGGGCAGTGATGCACCCACAGTGTCCTGGGATAAACGGGGAAATAAACCCGCGGTGTCCCGGGATAGACTGTCAGTGCTGTCCTGGGATAAACTGTCAGTGCTGTCCCGGGATAAAGGGGCTCGGCGCTGACCCGGCCCGTGCCGTGTCCCGGGATAAAGGCTCAGCGCTGTCCCGGGATAAAGGCTCAGTGCTGTCCCGGGATAAAGGCTCAGTGCTATCCCAGGATAAAGGCTCAGCGCTGACCCAGGATAAAGGGGCAGTGCTGTCCCAGGATAATGGATCGGCGCTGACCCCGCCTGTGCCGTGTCCCGGGATAAAGGCTCAGCACTATCCCGGGATAACGGCTCGGCGCTGTCCCGGGATAAAGGGGCTTAGCGCTGACCCCTCCCGTGCCGAGTCCCGGGATAAAGGCTCAGCATTGTCCCGGGATAAAGGGATGGTGCTGTCCCGGGATAAAGGCTCAGCGCTGACCCGGGATAAAGGGGCGGGGATGGAGCTGAGGGACCTGGGATAACAGCTCAGCGCTGTCCCAGGATAACGGCTCAGCGCTGACCCGGGATAAAGGCTCAGCGCTGTCCCGGGATAACGGCTCAGCGCTGACCCGGGATAAAGGCTCAGCGCTGTCCCGGGATAACGGCTCAGCGCTGACCCGGGATAAAGGCTCAGCGCTGACCCGGGATAAAGGCTCAGCGCTGACCCGGGATAAAGGCTCAGCGCTATCCCAGGATAACGGCTCGGCGCTGTCCCGGGATAAAGGCTCAGCGCTGACCCGTGATAAAGGGGCAGTGCTGTCCTGGGATTAAGGGGCGGGGATGGAACGGCGGGACCCGTGTCCCGGGATAACGGCTCGGCGCTGTCCCGGGATAAAGGCTCAGCGCTGTCCCGGGATAACGGCTCAGCGCTATCCCGGGATAAAGGCTCAGCGCTGTCCCGGGATAACGGCTCAGTGCTGACCCATGATAAAGGCTCAGCGCTGATCCGGGATAAAGGCTCAGTGCTGTCCCAGGATAAAGGCTCAGCGCTGTCCCAGGATAAAGGCTCAGTGCTGTCCCGGGATAGCGGCTCAGCGCTGACCCCGCCCGTGCCGTGTCCCGGGATAAAGGGGCTCGGCGCTGACCCCGCCCGTGCTGTGTCCCGGGATAAAGGCTCAGCGCTGTCCCGGGATAAAGGGACGGTGCTGACCCGGGATAAAGGGGCGGGGATGGAGCTGAGGGACCCGGGATAAAGGCTCAGCGCTGTCCTGGGATAACGGCTCAGTGCTGTCCCAGGATAAAGGCTCAGCGCTATCCCGGGATAACGGCTCGGCGCTGATCCAGGATAAAGGCTCAGCGCTATCCCGGGTAACGGCTCAGCGCTGACCCGGGATAACGGCTCGGCGCTGTCCCAGGATAAAGGCTCAGCGCTGTCCCGGGATAATGGCTTGGCGCTGTCCCGGGATAAAGGCTCAGCGCTGACCCATGATAAAGGCTCAGCGCTGATCCGGGATAAAGGCTCAGTGCTGTCCCAGGATAAAGGCTCAGCACTGACCTGGGATAAAGGCTCAGCGCTGATCCGGGATAAAGGCTCAGTGCTGTCCCGGGATAAAGGCTCAGCGCTGACCCGTGATAAAGGGGCAGTGCTGTCCTGGGATTAAGGGGCGGGGATGGAACGGCGGGACCCGTGTCCCAGGATAAAGGCTCAGCACTGTCCCGGGATAACGGCTCAGCGCTGTCCCGGGATAAAGGCTCGATGCTGTCCCAGGATAAAGGCTCAGCGTTGTCCCGGGATAAAGGCTCAGCGCTGTCCCGGAATAAAGGCTCAGCGCTGTCCCAGGATAACGGGGTGGTGCTGTCCCGGGCTAAAGGGGCGGGGATGGAACGGTGGGATCCAGGATAACGGCTCGGCGCTGTCCCGGGATAACGGGGCTCAGCGCTGACCCGGGATAAAGGCTCAGCGCTGACCCGGGATAACGGCTCAGCGCTATCCCGGGATAACGGGGCTCAGCGCTATCCCGGGATAACGGGGCTCAGCGCTGTCCCGGGATAACGGGGCTCAGCGCCGACCCCTCCCGTGCCGTGTCCCGCAGGGCGGCGCTGCTGACCGGGCGGTTCCCGGTGCGCTCCGGGGTCTATCCCGGGGTGTTCGAGCCCGGCTCCCGGGGCGGGCTGCCGCTGCCCGAGGTGACGCTGGCCGAGGTGCTGCGGGCGCGGGGCTACGCCACGGCCATGGCGGGCAAGTGGCACCTGGGCTACGGGCCCGACGGCTCCTTCCTGCCCCCGCGGCAGGGATTCCAGCACTTCCTGGGCGTGCCCTACTCCCACGACCAGGTGAGAGGGGACAGCGGTGGGACAGACCCTGAGTGTCACCCGGGGTTTGGGTTGGAACCCCCTAAATGTCACCTGGGGTTTGGGGCAGGAGTGGGACAGACCCTGAATGTCACCTGGGGTTTGGGGCAGGGGTGGGACAGACCCCGAATGTCACCCAGGGTTTGGGACAGGGGTGGGACAGACCCCGAATGTCACCCAGGGTTTGGGACAGGGGTGGGACAGACCCCGAATGTCACCTGGGGTTTGGGACAGGGGTGGGGCTGGAACCCCCTAAATGTCACCTGAGTTTGGGGCAGGAGTGGGACAGTCCCTAAATGTCACCCGGGGTTTGGGCTGGCACCCCACAAATGTCCCCCAAGGTCTGGGGCAGGGGTGGGACAGACCCCTGAATGTCACCTGGGGTTTGGGTTGGGAGTGTGACAGACCCTGAGTGTCCCCAAGGCTTTGGGCTGGCACCCCACAAATGTCACCCGGGGTTTGGGGCAGGAGTGGGACAGACCCCGAATGTCACCTGGGGTTTGGGATGGCACCTCCAAAGTGTCCCCCAGGGTTTGGGGTAGAAGTGTGACAGCCCCTAAATGTCCCCCAGGGTTTGGGCTGGCACCTCCTAAGTGTCCTCAAAGGTTTGGGGCAGGAGTGTGTCACCCCCTGAGTGTCCCCAAGGCTTTGGGCTGGCACCCCACAAATGTCCCCCAAGGTCTGGAGCAGGAGTGTGACACCCCCTAAATGTCCGCTGGGGTTTGGGGCAGGAGTGGGACAGACCCCGAATGTCCCCTGGGGTTTGGGGCAGGGGTGGGACAGACCCTGAATGCCACCCGGGGTTTGGGGCTGGAACCCCCTAAATGTCACCTGAGTTTGGGGCAGGGGTGGGACAGCCCCCAAACGTCCCCATGAAAAAAACGAGCTTCACTTCCTGGGTAAAATCTAAAAAAAAAAAAAAGAAGTTTAATAAACGGAGAATTGGGTGAAAAAAAAAACCCAAATAAATTATAATAAATTATTATAATAAATGTCTATAAATAATATCATTTATATATAATAAATATATATAAAAATATTTATATTTTTATATAAAAATGTTTGTTTATATAAATATGTATAAATTATTAGAATAAATGAATAGATTACAGTAAATTTATTATAAATAAATTTTATTTATGAGAAATAAATATAAATAAATCAATAATATATAAAATACTATATATAATATATATAATTGCGTATATAATTATATATATTATATATTATATATACTATATATTACAATTTATATAATTATATCTATAATAATACAATACATAGTAGATAGTATATATTATAATTTAGATGTACTTGTATATTATTACATACATAATATATTCTATATATAATATAATTTTATATATAATACTGTATATACTATATATACTCTATAGTATAATACGTACCATATATATTATAATATATAATTATTACATATTTTTATATATGTAATATGTTTTATTATATATAAATATCTATCATATATATTGTGTTATATATATAAAATATAGATATAATATTTTTTTTACGCACATAACGTTAGAAAACTTTGCCGTGTGAATATCGCTCCTTCTCTTTCTGCCATTAACAAAATTTAGAAATAGCAGTGTGAGATATATCTATATATCTATATATCTATATATCTATATATCTATATATCTATATATCTATATATCTATATATCTATATATCTATATATCTATATATCTATATATCTATATATCTATTATCTATATAGATATATAGATATATAGATACATAGATATATAGATATGTAGATATATATAGATATATAGATATATATAGATATATAGATATGTAGATAAGTAGATATATAGATAAATAGATATATAGATATGTAGATATTTATATATATAGATAAATAGATATATGGATACATAGATACATAGATATATAGATGATATATAGATATGTAGATATGTAGATATATAGATATATAGATATATAGATATATAGATATATAGATAAATAGATATATAAATATATAGATATATAAATATATAGATATATAGATACATAGATATATAGATACATAGATATATAGATAAATAGATATAGATATAGATATATAGATATATAGATATATAGATACATAGATATATAGATAAATAGATATATAGATAAATAGATATATAGATAAATAGGTATATAGATAAATAGATATATAGATATATAAATATATAAATATATAGATATATAGATATATTTTTAGGCGGGGGCTATTGCCCGATCCATCGAATTCTCTCAACTCGGAGCCGCTCCCTCCCCGCAGGGCCCGTGCCAGAACCTGACGTGCTTCCCGCCCGACACCAAATGCTTCGGTTCGTGCGACCAGGGCGTGGTGCCGGTGCCGCTGCTGTGGAACCAGAGCATCGTGCAGCAGCCGCTCGCCTTCCCCGAGCTGGTGCCGCTCTACAACAAATTCTGCCGCGACTTCATCGCCGACTGCGCCCGCCACGGCCGCCCCTTCCTGCTCTACTACGCGTCCCATGTGTGTGGGGCTGGGGGGAGTGGGAGGGGAAGGGGAGAGCGGGAAGGGGAGAGGGAGAAGGGGAAATGGAAAAGGAAAGGGAAAGGGGAAGGGAAAGGGAAAGGGAAAGGGAAAGGGAGAAGGGGAAATGGGAAGGGGAAGGGGAAAGGGAGAAGGGGAAATGGGAAGGGGAAGGGAAAGGGAGAAGGAGAAGGGGAAAGGGAGAAGGAGAAGGGGAAAGGGAAAGGGGAAGGGAAAGGGAGAAAGGGAAAGGGAGAAGGAGAAGGGGAAAGGGAAAGGGAGAAGGAGAAGGGGAAAGGGAAAGGGAGAAGGAGAAGGGGAAAGGGGAAAGGGGAAAAGGGAAAAGAAAGGGGAAGGGAAGGGAAGGGAAGGGAAGGGAAGGGAAGGGAAGGGAAGGGAAGGGAAGGGAAGGGAAAGGGAAAGGGAAAGGGAAAGGGAAAGGGAAAGGGAAAAGAGCCCGAGTCCCACGTGGAGAACAGGGAAGCATCTCCCCACCCGCCACCCCAAAATCTGCTCCTGAGCAACCTGGGCCTGCCATCCCCGCCCCAAAATCAGATCTTCCTGGGATGGTGCTTTTCCCTCTGGAGCTTCCCCCGCCTTCCCTGCGCCATCCCCAGGGAAAACTTCCCAGCAGCCCGGGACCTCCCGGAGCTGAGCTCCGCAGTGAGGCTTGGGGACAAATCTCCTCTCAGCCGGTGGCTTTTGTCACCCGCGGCGGTGCTGCCTGTCCCGGGCAGGGCCGGGGGCGGGGGGATTGACGCTCTGTGCCTTTCCCCCAGCACACGCACTACCCGCAGTTCGCCAGCCGGGAATTCGCGGGGCGGACGCGGCGGGGCCCCTTCGGGGACGCCCTGGCCGAGTTCGATGGCTCGGTGGGGCAGCTGCTGCAGGCGCTGCAGGAGAACGGCCTGGAGAACAACACCCTGGTGTTCGTCACCTCCGACAACGGGTGAGGGAGCCGGGGTGGGGGGCGCGGGGGGCACCCTGGGGTGCTGCTCTGCAAGGGAGGCAGGGCGCGGTCTGGGGGTTGCTGTGATGCTGCGGAGTAGAAATCGCCTGGGGTTTGGGGACAGGGGTGGGACAGACCCTGAATGTCACCTGGGGTTTGGGGCAGGAGTGGGACAGACCCTGAATGTCACCTGGGGTTTGGGGCAGGAGTGAGACAGCCCCTGAATGTCACCTGGGGTTTGGGGCAGGAGTGTGACAACCCCTGAATGTCACCCAGGGTTTGGGGCAGGGGTGGGACAGCCCCTGAATGTCACCCGGGCCCCCAGATGTCCCCCAGGGTTTGGGGCAGGAGTGTGACAACCCCTGAATGTCCCCAAGGCTTTGGGCTGGCACCTCCCAAATGTCCCTCAGGGTTTGGGTCAGGTGTGTGACACCCCCTAGATGTCCCCTGGGGTTTGGGGCAGGAGTGGGACAGCCCCCAAATGTCACCTGGGGTTTGGGGCAGCAGTGTGACAGCCCCCAAACGCCCCCCAGTCCCCGCTGTGCAGGTGACCCCTGTGCTGTGGAGTGCCCCTCCCAGGTGTGTCCCAGCTCCCGAGGGTGGCAGAGCCAGGCTGGCACCGGGCCGCCCGTGTCCCTGCCCCCTCGGCAGCGACAGGGGAGGGGACAGCGCGTGCCTGGCCCCCCTCGGTGACAGCCCCTCCTTGTCCCCAGCCCCTCCACCATGCGCATGGCCCGCGGGGGCAGCGCCGGCCACCTCCGCTGTGGCAAGGGCACCACCTACGAGGGTGGCATGAGAGAGCCGGCCCTGGCCTATTGGCCGGGCAGGATCGCGCCAGGTGAGCCGTGCTGAGCCGGGCCGGGCCGTGTCGGGCCGTGTCACACCCCGGGGGACACGGGAGTGGCAGCAGTGGGATCGGCCGTGTCACACCCCGGGGGACACGGGAGTGGCATTGGGATCGGCCGTGTCACACCCCCGGGACACTGGGGAGGGTGGCATCAGCGGGATTGGCCGTGTCACACCCGTGGGGGACACACGGGAGGGTGGCAGCAGCGGGACCGGCCATGTTACATCCCGGGGGGACACACGGGAGTGACAGCAGCGGGATCAGCCGTGTCACACCCTGGGGGACACGGGAGTGGCAGCAGCGGGACCGGCTGTGTCACACCCGTGGGGGACACACGGGAGTGGCACTGGGATCAGCCGTGTCACACCCGCGGGGGACACACGGGAGTGGCACTGGGATCAGCCGTGTCACACCCCGGGGGACACACGGGAGGGTGGCAGCAGCGGGACCGGCCGTCCCTGAGGGGACTTTCCCCCGTGGCAGGAGTGACCCACGAGCTGGCCAGCACGCTGGACATCCTGCCCACGCTGAGCGCCCTGGCCGGAGCGGCCCTGCCCAAGGTGACCCTGGATGGCTTCGACCTCAGCCCGCTGCTCCTGGGCTCGGGGAAGGTGAGCGCGGCTGGGCCGGGCTGGGCTGGGCTGGGTTGGGCTGGGAGCAGCCTGGAGGGGTAGGAGAAGCCTGGAGGAGCAGGAACAGCCTGGAGGGGCTGGGATCTGAGCAAATCCAGGGGCAGGAGCAGTCTGGAGCAGCTGGGGCAGGAGCAGCTGGGATCTGAGCAAATCCAGGGGCAGGAGCAGCCTGGAGCAGCTGGGGCAGGAGCAGCTGGGATCTGGGCAGACCCAGGGGATGGAACAGCCTGGAGGGGCAGGAACAGCCGGGATCTGGGCAGACCCAGGGGATGGAACAGCCTGGAGGGGCAGGAGCAGCCGGGATCTGGGCAGACCCAGGGGATGGAACAGCCGGGATCCGGGCAGATCCAGGGGCAGGAACAGCCTGGAGGGGCAGGAGCAGCCGGGATCTGGGCAGACCCAGGGGCAGGAGCAGCCGGGATCCGGGCAGACCCAGGGGATGGAACAGCCCGGAGGGGCAGGAGCAGCCGGGATCCGGGCAGACCCAGGGGCAGGAGCTGCTGTCCAGCCTGGCCGCTGCCAGCCGAGCCCCAGCTGCCCCAGGGGCTCCGTCCCCGCTCTCCAGCCTCATTCCAGCTGTAGCATCGGGGCTCCCGCGGGGCTCTCAGCCCGGTGCTGCCCTCGGGGGGAGCTGCCCAGCTCAGCCGAGCTCTGCTGCCCCCCCAGAGCCCCCGGCAGGCCGTGTTCTTCTTCCCTCCGTCCCCCGACCCCCTGCACGGCCCCTTCGCCGTCCGCCTGGGCAAGTACAAGGCTCACTACTTCACCCAAGGTCAGTGCCGCCTCTCCCCGAGGGTTTTTTTTGGGAAGCGCCCCCCGCTGCCCAGACCTCCGGGAGAAGGCTCTGAGCTCAGCCAGGGGTTGTTTTTTTGGGGGGTTTTTTTTGGTTCTTTCCAGGTTCCTTCCACAGCGGCACCACGCCGGACCAGGCGTGCCACGGGCTGACGCCGCTGACCCCGCACCTGCCACCGCTGCTCTTCGACCTGGAGTCGGATCCGGCGGAGAACTACGACCTCCTGCAGGGCCAGGAGCCGCGCCCCGAGGTGCTGCAGGCGCTCAGGGACATCACCCTGCAGAAGGTGCTGCTGGAGCAGCGGCTGCAGTTCGGCGAAAGCCAGATGGGCAAGGGCCGGGACGCCTCGCTGCAGCCCTGCTGCGCCCCGGACTGCAGCCCCAAACCTTCCTGCTGCCGCTGCTCCCCGCGCTGACACCCAAAAAATCCCTTCTCCCCCCGTCCCAAATCTGCCAGCTCGGCCTCGGGGCTGCCCCACAGCCCCCGTGGGGCTCACGGGGTCAGGGAGACCCCAAAAGGCAGCGGGAGCGTGTGCTCCCTGTGGGATGTTCCAGGTGAGGCTTTGGATGGGATCCTGATTCATCCCAGGAGGGGCCAGGCTCCAGCAGCTTCTCCAGAGCCAGGAGAGCTCCTGGGAGGTGCAATCCCGCCGGAGCAGAAGGAATATTCTGGATCCAGGGATCCCAGCTGGCACTGAGGGCACAGCGGGGGAATGGGATGGGGAGTCCTGGCAGCCTCAGAGACAGGAGCTGGTGACAGAGGGGACACCCCTGGGTGGCACCTCCACATCCCTGGGGAGTTCTGGCAGCTCCAGCTGTTCCCATCCCTGTCCCTCTCAGTGCCTTTTCCCAGGAATGGGACACCTGAGGATTTCTCTGCTGGAGGAACCTCGGCTGCAGAAGTTTCTCCCTCTCTCCACCTGCCAGACCCATCCTCCCCTCCCTGGCTCCCCCTCCTCTATCCCCAAACCAGGAGCCAACCCCGCTCCTTTTTTCCCAAATCGTCCCCTCCTTGTTTTTTTTCCCAGGAGACTGAACTGGGCTGTAAATGTGGGTGATGGGTGTGCTAATTTGGGCCAGAGGAATCGTTTTTTTCCCCGTAGCTGGCAGCGGGGCATGTCCAGGACCCCGATGTCATTGCCAGGGACAAGGGACTCTCACTCCCATGGACAAGGGCATTATTTCCAGTTGGGATAAAATGTGTTGTCCCGGGCTTTCCATGCAAATCACTGCTTTGCCTTACACCTTTTCTTACTAATGTTGCTGCAAATAATGGTTCGGTTCCTTGTCTGACGGCTGTTTCCAGTAAATTGGTTTTAAATCCTGATCTTTGCCTTTCGTGCTTTCCAGTGGGAAGGGGAAGGAGCAGGAGCATGGGGTGGGATGGGGTTTTAGGATCACTAAACTGGAGAATTCCGTCCCTAAACCCCCAGCACGGGGAACACAACTTTATTCCAAAGGTTTGAGGCCTCAGGGCAGGAGCGTGGGCAGGGCACGGCAGCCCTGGGCCCCGGGGCTGCCCTCGGCCCCACAGCCACAGCCCCAAAAAACGGGGCAGCTGGAGACCCTCTGCAGCCAGAACTGGATCTGCTCTCCCTCCTGCTCAACCCCTCCTGCTCCTGAGGAGCTCCAACATCTCCTGCAACTTCTGAAGGAACCGCATCAGGATGTGTTTGGGCAAGGACACTTCCGTGATGCTGCCTGGCTCCGTTGCCGGTGGCTTCGGCCGCCTCCGGGTGGGCGCCGGCGTTGGCGTCGGCGATGCCAGGCTGGGCCCGGCATGGGCACGGATCCAGGTGTGGAAGGGCTGGGTGGAGGTGAACACCCCGGGGCGCTTGGCCCCGGCACAGCCCCGGCCCCAGCTGGTCAGCCCCACCAGCCAGAAGTAGTCACCGACGGTGTCCTTGCAGACCAGGGGCCCCCCGCTGTCCCCCTGCGCCAGGAGAGAGGGGTCAGGGGCTGCTGCCAGCCCGGCTGAGGGGATTGCATGGTTCCCTGTGTGGGGCTGAGGGGATTCCATGGTTCCCTGTGTGGGGCTGAGGGGATTTCAAGGTTCCATGTGTGGGACTCAGGGCTCTGAGGGGATTTCATGGTTCCCTGTGTGGGCTGAGGGCTCTGAGGGGATTTCATGGTTCCCTGTGTGGGGCTGAGGGCTCTGAGGGGATTTCATGGTTCCCTGTGTGGGCTGAGGGCTCTGAGGGGATTCCATGGTTCCCTGTGTGGGGCTGAGGGCTCTGAGGGGATTTCAGGGTTCCCTGTATGGGGCTGAGGGGATTCCATGGTTCCCTGTGTGGGGCTGAGGGCTCTGAGGGGATTTCTTGGTACCCTATGTGGGGCTGAGGGGATTTCATGGTTCCCTGTGTGGGGCTGAGGGCTCTGAGGGGATTTCATGGGGCCCTGTGTGGGCTGAGGGCTCTGAGGGGATTTCAAGGTTCCCTGTGTGGGGCTGAGGGCTCTGAGGGGATTTCAAGGTTCCCTGTGTGGGCTGAGGGCTCTGAGGGGATTTCATGGTTCCCTGTGTGGGGCTGAGGGCTCTGAGGGGATTTCATGGTTCCCTGTATGGGGCTGAGGGGATTCCATGGTTCCCTGTGTGGGCTGAGGGCTCTGAGGGGATTTCATGGTTCCCTGTGTGGGGCTCAGGGCTCTGAGGGGATTTCATGGTTCCCTGTGTGGGGCTGAGGGCTCTGAGGGGATTCCATGGTTCCCTCTGTGGGGCTGAGGGCTCTGAGGGGATTTCATGGTTCCCTGTGTGGGGCTGAGGGCTCTGAGGGGATTTCATGGTTCCCTGTGTGGGGCTGAGGGCTCTGAGGGGATTTCATGGTTCCCTGTGTGGGGCTGAGGGGATTTCATAGTTCCCTGTGTGGGGCTGAGGGCTCTGAGGGGATTTCATGGTTCCCTGTGTGGGGCTGAGGGCTCTGAGGGGATTCCATGGTTCCCTGTGTAGGACTGAGGGCTCTGAGGGGATTTCATGGTTCCCTATGTGGGCTGAGGGCTCTGAGGGGATTTCATGGATCCCTATGTGGGCTGAGGGCTCTGAGGGGATTTCATGGTTCCCTGTGTGGGGCTGAGGGGATTCCATGGTTCCCTGTGTGGGCTGAGGGCTCTGAGGGGATTTCATGGTTCCCTGTGTGGGCTGAGGGCTCTGAGGGGATTCCATGGTTCCCTGTGTGGGCTGAGGGCTCTGAGGGGATTCCATGGTTCCCTGTGTGGGCTGAGGGCTCTGAGGGGCTCCCCGGGGCCCTGGGTGGGCTCAGGGCTCCCTGTGCCCCCCAGCCCTGTGCCCAGCCCCGCACACGGGTACCTGGCAGGTGTCGATGCCGCCCCGCGGGTACCCCGCGCACAGGTCCTGCGGGTGCACGGCCCCCCCGTACCAGCGGCTGCTGTTGCAGAGCTGGACGTCGATCAGCCGCACCTTGGCCTCCTGCAGCACCAGGTGCGGTGCTGGAGCTGCGGGCACAGAGGGCTCTGAGCGGCCGCCACCTCCCTCCCTCCCTCCCTTCCTCCCTCGGGGGCCCCGCGGGGCCGAGCCCCCGGGTCGGGTCCCCCCGGGCAGAGCCCCTGTCCCGCCCTGGCCCTGCCCGGGGCTCCGGGGGCTCGGCCCGGGCCCGGCTCTGCAGCTTTGCCCTCTGCCCCGGGTCAGCCTGACCACGTCCCTGTCCCCAACTCCTCCCCAGCCCCCTGCGGGCACTGACCGCTGTCCGGGGAGGCTCTCCAGCCCGCGATGTAGCAGGTTTTCAGCTCGGACACTGCCAGGGAGCTGTCGGGCACGCAGCCCAGCTGGATGAAGTTGGTGCACGCCACGGGCTGTTCCAGCTCCACCAGGGCGATGTTGTTCCTGGCCGTGGAGTGCTCATAGTGCTGGTGCTGCAGGACCCGCTTGATCTGGAACACCTCGGCCTCACGGCCCGGCTGGCTCAGATCCGTCGCCCCCATCACCACCTTCCAGTTGTGGACATCCCTGCGAGGCCCGTGGAGAGTGACAGGGAGCGGAGCCAGGGGCTGACAAAGCCCCACAACTCCTGGCCCTCCGCTTCCCACAGTGGGGAGGGGAGACACCAATGGAGCAGCGCATGGTGGTGCAGGCTGGGCACATGTCCCTGCTGTGGGGACATCCCTGACTGTGCTGAGGGGACATCTTTGTCCCTGCTGAGAGGACATCCCTGTGCTGAGGGGACATCCCTGTGCTGAGGGGACATCAGTGTCCCTGCTGAGGGGACATCCCTGTCCCTGCTGAGAGGACATCCCTGTGCTGAGGGGACATCCCTGTGCTGAGGGGACATCCCTGTCCCTGCTCCTTCTTACCCGGCCCCGACGAAGCAGTGGGCGGTTGTGAGGACCCAGCGGTGGCTGATGAGTGCCCCCGAGCACATGTGCCAGGTGCCGTTCTCCAGGGTGACCTGGATGCTGGCGATGCCACTCCAGGTGCCCGGATTGACATCGAGGGTGGTGCCGTTGCCAGAATCCCAGGATTTGTACTCGGGAATGGTGGAGCTTTCGTTCAAAACCATGGGCCGGAGCCCGCAGACGCCTCTGGAAGCACAGAGTCATCAGTGCCCTGCTCGGGGACAACAGGGACAGCAGGGACAGCAGGGACAGGGACCCCCGGGGGCTCCTCTGTGCCCAGGCTATGCCAGGCCAGCCCCGAGTGTCCCCAAGCCCCTGGGGACACCGACCTGCAGCTGTCCCAGGTGCCCCCCACGGGCCCGGCCAGGGCCAGCAGGACGAGCAGCCACAGCAAAGCCATGGGTGCCAGTGCAGGTGGCAGAGCCAGGGGCAGAGGTGTCACCTCTGGTGCCACCGGCCCGGGCTGATGTCACAGAGGGGCCGGTTCCATGTGGGGAGGGGCAGCACCCAGCTGTGGAAGCCTTGGAGGGGTTGGGGTTGGAAGGGACCTTCAGGGGCAGAGGGAATGTCCCAGATCCAGGGATCTCAGCTGGCACTGAGGGCACAGCGGGGGAGTGGGCTGGGGAGTCCTGGCAGCCTCAGAGGCAGGAGCTGGTGACAGAGGGGACACCCCTGGGTGGCACCTCCACATCCTTGGTGTGAAAAACGAAGTTCACTTTTTATAAAAATTTATAAGTTGAATAAAAATAATAAAAATAGACAATTAAGAGACAGAAAAACAAATCTTCTTCGGCCGAGGTGATGATACCAAGCAAAATCCACATGAACTGCCCCGTTCAGATCCTTTGTTTTAAGGGTCTCCGTGTTGCATATTCAACAGACACTAATGCGTGGTTCAAACATTCATTTCGGGTACGTTTTTCTTGGTAGGTTTTCAAACCCCCCCAAGTATGCAGTTTTTTTATCTGCTCAGGTCTCATAAATCCTTCTTGTTAAGGTTGTGGCCAGCAGAGGTTCAATTGCTCTTTATCAGGAATCTTCATGGCATCTCCCACCTTCTGCTCTGGTTGTTGATGTTTACAAAAAAAAAAAAAACCATCCAGTCTACTGCGTTACAATTAAAGAATATACATTCCTTGCATTTTTCTAAACTCTATTAATAAAAGAACATACAATGCAACCTTCCCATATTATACACGAAGCAATCACCTCACCATATGCCAAAAGCCACCTCCAAAATATGCATTTATAACGCTCGGGGACTGGCAGCTCCAGCTGTTCCCATTCCTGTCCCTCTCGATGTCTTCTCCCAGGAATGGGACACCTGAGGGTTTCTCTGCTGGAGGAACCTGGGCTGCAGGAGTTTTCTCCCTCTCTCCCTCTGCGCTGCTCTGGAGCAGAAGGAGCAAGAGGAATGAACCCCACACAAACACCAAGTGGGAGCTGTGGAGCTCCAAGTTGCAAATTTAGGGGAAAGGATCCAATAAATGCAAGGAATACAGAAAAATTGGCTTCAAACCACAAAGCACAGAGCACAGCCTGACGCCCCGAGGGTGGCACAGTCCGGAGCAGCAGCGCTGCTCAGCTCCCTCTCCGTATGTCCAGCGCTGGTGGTTTTGGTGTCCCAAAAACCCAAACCCTGAGGGTCACATCCCCTAAAATCCAGGCAGGAATGCCCAGTATTTCCCCCCAAGGGCGGGGAGATTCACAACAGGGTGATGGAATCGATGCCTTCAGTCCCAGGTTTGGTGTTTTTCAGGTTCTGTGCTGCCCTGAGCCCCACATTCGGTGTCGCTCAGCCCTGCACAGATAAACAAATCCTGTTCCTGCTGCAGACCAAGGACATTTCCAGGCCCAAAAGCACAACCGAGGGTGGCTGGAGGGAGGAACAGGAAGGATGGGGCCTCACAGCCTGCAGCTGGAATGGGACAATTAAACCACAATATGCAAATGGACCCAAACTGATCAAAGTGTGAGACCTCAAGACCGGGCGTCCATTTTGTGTCCATTTTTGACCATTTTGTGACCATTCTGTGTCCATTTTTGACCATTTTGTGACCATTTCGGGTCCATTTTGGTCCATTTTGGCTCCATTTTGTGTCCATTTTTGACCATTTTGTGTCCATTTTGTGTCAATTTTGGGTCCATTTTGTGTCCATTCTGTGTCCATTTGGGGTCCATATTGTGTCCCTTCTGTGTCCATTTTGGGTCCATTTTGCTTCCATTTTGGGTCTATTTTGTGTCCATTTTGGGTCCTTTTGCATCTATTCTGTGACCATTTTGTGTCCATTTTTGACAATTTGGGTCAATTTTGTGACCATTTTGTGTCCATTTTGTGTCCATTCTGTGACCATTCTGTGTCCATTCTGTGTCCATTTTGGGTCCATTTTGTGTCCATTCTGTGACCATTTCGAGTCCATTTTGTGACCATTTTGTGTCCATTTTGTGTCCATTTTGTGACCATTTTGGGTCCATTTTGTGTCCATTTTGGGGTCCATTCTGTGTCCATTTTGGGTCCATTTTGTGACCATTTTGTGTTCATTTTGGGTCCATTTTGCTTCCATTTTGTGTCCATTCTGTGACCATTTTGTGTCCATTTTGGGTCCATTTTGGGTCCTTTTGCATCTATTTTGTGACCATTTTGGGTCCATTTTGAATCCATTATGTGACCATTTTGTGTCCATTTTGTGTCCATTTTGTGACCATTCTGTGACCATTCTGTGACCATTTTGTGACAATTTGGGTCAATTTTGTGACCATTTTGTGACCATTTTGTGACCATTTTGTGCCCATTTTGTGTCCATTCTGTGACCATTCTGTGACCATTTTGTGTCCATTTTTTCAATTTGGATCAATTTTGTGTCCATTTTGCGTCTATTTTGTCACCATTTTGCGTCCAGTTTGTGTCCATTTTGGGTCCATTTTGGGTCCATTTTGTGTTCATTTTGGGTCCATTTTGCTTCCATTTTGGGTCCATTTTGCGTCTATTTTGGGTCTTTTTGCATCTATTTTGTGACCATTTTGGGTCCATTTTGTGTCCATTTCATGTCCATTCTGTGTCCATTCTGTGTCCATTTTGAATCCATTCTGTGTCCATTTTGTGTCCATTTTGTGACCATTTTGTGCCTATTTTGGGTTCATTCTGTGTCCATTTTGAATCCATTTTGTGACCATTCTGTGACCATTCTGTGACCATTTTGTGTCCATTTTTGACAAATTGGGTCAATTTTGTGACCATTTTGTGTCCATTTTGTGTCCATTCTGGGTCCATTCTGTGTCCATTTTGTGACCATTCTCTGACCATTCTGTTTCCATTTTGTGACCATTTTGTGACTGTTCTGTGTCCATTTTGAGTCCATTTTGAATCCATTTTGGGTCCATTTTGGGTCTATTTTGTGTGCATTTTTTCTCCATTCTGTGTCCATTTTGTGTCCATTTTGTGACCATTCTGTGTCCATTTTGTGACCATTTTTTTCCATTTTGTGTCCACCTTGGCTGTAGCCCTGGCCAGGCTCTTCTCCTGCCCAAGCTCTATCCTTTAAGGCCTTTTAATAAATACTTTATTCTCTGGTGTTGGAACGTTGGGCACTGAGAATTTCTGTACCGCCAGGCACTGAGCCCCAAGCAAACCCTGCATTCCACCCGAGGCCTTGGAAAAGGATTCCAGAATTGAGTGACAGTGCTGGGACATCCACATTTAGGATGTAGGAATAAATATAAATAATATAAAGCAAAATGAAGGTTTTAGGGTGTTGGTCGAGTTCTTCTTTTTCACCTTCTTCTCCATGGCTCTGGGTGGTGTTTTGTAATTGGGTACAAAAATCTGCACTGCGGGCCATGGGTGGTTGGTTCTTGGGTTAAAAGTAAAAATAATTTAATTGTCATTTCATAATCGGACAGTTTGTGCTCAAAAGGCCTCGCAAAGAAAAGACATAAAGGCCATTTTTCACTTTCTTAGGTAGAACTCACAGCTTGTGAGACTGTAACACAGCTAAGAATTAACAAACATCTGAGTCCCAACAAGAAATACCATCTTGAATTAAATCTGGATCGTTTAATCATTTAAATCTGGCGCATTTAATCCTGACCCTGGCAGAGAAAGAAGACAAAAAGCAGCACTCCAGCTCTGTGCAGGGCTCTGTTCCAGGTCAGCCTTCCAGAATCCCGTGGGATATTCCCGGAGCCCCTGAAGGCTGCTCTGCTGGCCCACGAGCAGGGATGACCCCCCCAGTGTCATCAAAAGCTCCAGAGGGAGTTTTATCCCAGTCTCAGCCATCAGAAGGTGCTGGAGATGCTGGAGAACCATCGGTTCCACCCAGGCTCATCCTCCCCTCCCTCCCTGGCCGCCCCTCAGCTCCCCCAAATCCCATTTTTTTCCCCAGGTTATCCCACCCTTGTTGTGCGCCCAGGAGACCCAATTGGACTGACAAACGAAGGATAATTGGGGATCAATTATCTCTATTTCAAGAACAAAGGGAAGTTCATCAGCAGGGTGGGCAGAGGGGAGGGTAACGAGCAGGATGGAGCAGTCCTGGGCACCAGGGGTGGCTTTGGCACAGCCAAACAGGGCATTTCTGTGATCCCCTGCATCTGCTCCCTCTCCTGCTCAATCCATTTTGTCCCTCAAGAACTCCAGGAACCTTTGCAGACTCCCGAAGAACCTCAGCAGGACGCGTTTTGGGAATGTGATTCTGATAAAGGCCTCGGGTGTCGGTGTTGGTTCTGGTTCTTCTTCCTCTTCTTCTGGTTCTGGTATCGGCTCCGGCTCCGGGATGGGCACCGGGATCGGTACTGGTTTTGGTTCCGGTTCTGGTTCCGGTTCTGGTACCAGTACCGGGATGGGTTCTGGTTCCGGTTCCATTTCTGGCGGCTCCTCCTCAAAGACGGGGGTCGGGGGTGGCATCGGAGGCTCCGTTTCGGGCGGGAGCGTGGCCATCTGGCTCTGGATCCATCCCAGGAAGTGCTGGATGGAGGTGAACAGCCCCGGCCGCTTGTCACCGGCACAGCCCCGGCCCCAGCCGGCCAGCCCCACCAGCCAGAAATAGTCACCGACGTCGTCCTTGCAGACCAGGGGTCCCCCGATGTCCCCCTGTGCCAGGAGAGAGGGGTCAGGGGGAGCTGCAGGGTCACAGCCGCACCTCGGGGTCACTGGGAGCACTGGATGGGCTTGGGGACAAAGGGACACCGAGCCAGGCCTTGGGGACACAGGGACAACGAGCCAGGCCTTGGGGACACAGAGACACCGGGACAGACCCTGGGGACAAAGGGACACTGGGACAGGCCTTGGGGACACAGAGACACCAGGGCAGGCCTTGGGGATAAAGGGACACCGGGACAGGCCTTGGGGACAAAGGGACACCAAGGCAGGCCTTGGGGATAAAGGGACACCAGGGCAGGCCTTGGGGACAAAGGGACACTGAGCCAGGCCTTGGGGACACAGGGACACCGGGGCAGGCCTTGGGGACACAGAGACACCGGGACAGCCTTGGGGACACAGGGACACCAGGACAGGGACACACGGGTGGGGAGTGTCAGCCCTGGGACAGGGGACAGGGATCCAGGGATGGAAAAGGGAAGAGACAGCCAGGGATAAAGAATGGGATGGGCACTGCTGGGGCCTGAGGGGTCCCTGTGCTGGGGCTGAGGGGATTTCATGGTTCCCTGTGTGGGGCTGAGGGCTCTAAGGGGATTTCATGGTTCCCTGTGTGGGGCTGAGGGGATTCCATGGGGCCCTGTGTGTGCTGAGGGCTCTGAGGGGATTCCATCGGGCCCTGTGTGGGGCTGAGGGGATTTCATGGTTCCCTGTGTGGGGCTGAGGGTATTTCATGGTTCCCTGTGTGGGGCTGAGGGCTCTGAGGGGATTTCATGGTTCCCTGTGTGGGCTGAGGGCTCTGAGGGGATTTCATGGTTCCCTGTGTGGGGCTGAGGGCTCTGAGGGGATTCCATGGTTCCCTGTGTGGGGCTGAGGGCTCTGAGGGGATTCCATGGTTCCCTGTGTGGGGCTGAGGGCTCTGAGGGGATTCCATGGTTCCCTGTGTGGGGCTGAGGGCTCTGAGGGGATTCCATGGTTCCCTGTGTGGGGCTGAGGGCTCTGAGGGGATTCCATGGTTCCCTGTGTGGGGCTGAGGGCTCTGAGGGGATTCCATGGTTCCCTCTGTGGGGCTGAGGGGATTCCATGGTTCCCTGTGTGGGCTGAGGGCTCTGAGGGGATTTCATGGTTCCCTGTGTGGGGCTGAGGGCTCTGAGGGGATTTCATGGTTCCCTGTGTGGGGCTGAGGGGATTCCATGGTTCCCTCTGTGGGGCTGAGGGGATTCCATGGTATCCTGTGTGGGCTGAGGGCTCTGAGGGGATTTCATGGTGCCCTGTGTGGGGCTGAGGGCTCTGAGGGGATTCCATGGTTCCCTGTGTGGGCTGAGGGCTCTGAGGGGATTCCATGGTTCCCTGTGTGGGGCTGAGGGGATTTCATGGTTCCCTGTGTGGGGCTGAGAGGATTTCATGGTTCCCTGTGTGGGCTGAGGGCTCTGAGGGGATTTCAGGGGGCCCTGTGTGGGGTTGAGGGGATTTCATGGGGCCGGGTGTGGGGCTGAGGGCTCTGAGGGGATTCCATGGTTCCCTGTGTGGGGCTGAGGGGATTTCATGGTTCCCTGTGTGGGGCTGAGGGGATTTCATGGTTCCCTGTGTGGGGCTGAGGGCTCTGAGGGGATTCCATGGTTCCCTTTGTGGGGCTGAGGGTCCTGAGGGGATTTCATGGTTCCCTGTGTGGAGCTGAGGGGATTTCATGGTTCCCTGTGTGGGGCTGAGGGCTCTGAGGGGATTTCATGGTTCCCTGTGTGGGGCTGAGGGGATTCCATGGTTCCCTGTGTGGGGCTGAGGGCTCTGAGGGGATTTCATGGTTCCCTGTGTGGGGCTGAGGGGATTCCATGGTTCCCTGTGTGGGGCTGAGGGGATTTCATGGTTCCCTGTGTGGGGCTGAGGGCTCTGAGGGGATTTCATGGTTCCCTGTGTGGGGCTGAGGGGATTCCATGGTTCCCTGTGTGGGCTGAGGGCTCTGAGGGGCTCCCCGGGGCCCTGGGTGGGCTCAGGGCTCCCTGTGCCCCCCGGCCCTGTGCCCAGCCCCGCACACGGGTACCTGGCAGGTGTCGATGCCGCCCCGCGGGTACCCCGCGCACAGGTCCTGCGGCTGCATGGTCCCCCCGTACCAGCGGCTGCTGTTGCAGAGCTGGACGTCGATCAGCCGCACCTTGGCCTCCTGCAGCACCACGCCCGGGGTCTCGTCTGGAGGCACAGAGGGCTCTGAGCACCCGACACATCCCTGGGCCGAGCCCCCGGGCCGGGGCCGGGCCGTGCCGCTCTCCCGCCGCCGCCCTGCCCGGCGCTCCGGGGCGCGGCCCGGACCCGGCTCTGCAGCTTTGCCCTCTGCCCCGGGCCAGCCTGGCCATGTCCCTGCGGTCCCCAACTCCTCCCCAATCCCCTGCAGGCACTGACCGCTGTCCGGGGTGGCTCTCCAGCCCGCGATGTAGCAGGTTTTCAACTCGGCCACATCCAGGGAGCTGTCGGGCACGCAGCCCAGTTGGATGTAGTCGCTGCACTCCACGGGCTGGTCCAGCTCCACCAGGGCGATGTTGTTCCTCTGCGACTCAGCGTCGTAGTCCTGGTGCTTCAGGATCCTCTGGATGTGGCACCGCTTGGACCCGGGGCCCGCCTTAGCCAGATCCGTGGTCCCCATCACCACTTCCCACCTGGAGGTGTCCCTGGGGAGCAGGAGACGGAGAAAGGATTGAGGGAGCAGAGCCTTGGGATGCGGCAGCACAATTGCCTTCCTGCCCTGGGGACATCCCTGATCCAGCTGAGGGGACGTCCCTGTGCTGAGGGGACATCCCTGACCCAGCTATGGGGACATCCCTGTGCTGAGGGGACACCCCTGACCCTGCTTTGGGGACATCCCTGATCCAGCTCTGGGGACATCCCTGTCCCTGCTCCTCCTTACCGAGTCCCTCTGAAGCACTGGGCCACGGTGACCACCCACTGGGGGTGGATGAGTGCCCCCGAGCACATGTGCCAGGTGCCATTGGCCAGGGTGGCCTGGATGCTGACGATGCCAGGCCAGGTGCCCGAGGGGACACCAGGGCCATCCACGAGGGAGGTGACATCAGAAGACCCCAAGGTTGCGTAGTCACTATCTGAGGAGTCGTAGTCCGAAACCAGCGAGCTGTGGTCGAAAGCCAAAGGCCGGAGCCCACAGGAGCCTCTGGAAGCACAAAGCCATCAGTGCCCTGCTCGGGGACAGCAGGGCCAGCAGGGACAGGGACCCCCGGGGGCTCCTCTGTGCCCAGGCTGTGCCAGGCCAGCCCCGAGTGTCCCCAAGCCCCTGGGGACACCGACCTGCAGCTGTCCCAGGTGCCCCCCACGGGCCCGGCCAGGGCCAGCAGGACGAGCAGCCACAGCAAAGCCATGGGTGCCAGTGCAGGTGGCAGAGTGGCAGAGCCAGGGGCAGAGGTGTCACCTCTGGTGCCACCGGCCCGGGCTGATGTCATAGAGGGGCCGGTTCCATGTGGGGAGGGGCAGCACCCAGCTGTGGAAGCCTTGGAGGGGTTGGGGTTGGAAGGGACCTTCAGGGGCAGAGGGAATGTCCCAGATCCAGGGATCCCAGCTGGCACTGAGGGCACAGCGGGGGAGTGGGCTGGGGAGTCCTGGCAGCCTCAGAGGCAGGAGCTGGTGACAGAGGGGACACCCCTGGGTGGCACCTCCACATCCCTGGGGACTGCCAGCTCCAGCTGTTCCCATTCCTCTCCCTCTCGATGCCTTTTCCCGGGAATGGGACACCTGAGGATTTCTCTGCTGGAAGAACTTGGGCTGCAGAAGTTTTTTCCTCTCTCCACCTGCCAGGCCCAGCCTCCCCTCCCTGGCTCTGCCATCCTCTGTCCCCAAACCAGGAGCCAACCCCGTTCCTTTTTTCCCAAATTGTCCCCTCCTTGTTTTTTCCCCCGGAGACTGAACTGCACAACACGGATAACCAGGAGTAGCAACAACTCTATTTGAAGAACAAACTGGATTCACCATCAGAGTGGGCTCAGGGCAGGAGCGTGGGCAGGGCACAGCAGCCCTGGGCACCGGGGCTGCCCTCGGCCCCACAGCCACGGCCCCAAAAACAGGGCAGCTGGAGGCCCTCTGCAGCCAGAACTGGATCTGCTCTCCCTCCTGCTCAACGCATCTTGTCCCTGAGGAACTCCCAGAAGTCCTTCAGAGCCTGGAAGAACCTCAGCAGGAGATCTTTTGGGAAGGAAATTGTTATGCAGGAGGCCGGTGGCTGCTTGATCACAGTCAGGGTCAGGCCCGGCGTCGGGGGCAGCAGCGGGGTCGGGCTTAGGGTTGGGTCCGGCTCTGTCGGTGTCGGGGCTGCGTCTTCTGCCACCAAGCCCAGCTGGACTTGCATCCATCCACGGAAGTGCTGGATGGAGGTGAACACCCCGGGCCGTCTTTCTCCTGCACAGCCCCGGCCCCAGCCGGCCAGCCCCACCAGCCAGAAGTAGTCACCAACATTGTCTTTGCAGACCAAGGGTCCCCCGACGTCCCCCTGCGCCAGGAGAGAGGGGTCAGAAGGAGCTGCAGGGTCACAACTGCACCTCCGGGTCACCTCTGAGGGGATTTCATGGTTCCCTCTGTGGGGCTGAGGGGATTTCATGGAGCCGTGTGTGGGGCTGAGGGCTCTGAGGGGATTTCATGGTTCCCTGTGTGGAGCTGAGAGCTCTGAGGGGATTTCATGGTACCCTGTGTGGGGCTGAGGGGATTCCATGGTTCCCTATGTAGGGCTGAGGGCTCTGAGGGGATTTCAGGGTTCCCTGTGTGGGGCTGAGGGCTCTGAGGGGATTCCATGGTTCCCTGTGTGGGCTGAGGGCTCTGAGGGGATTTCATGGTTCCCTGTGTGGGGCTGAGGGGATTTCATGGTTCCTTGTGTGGGGCTGAGGGCTCTGAGGGGATTCCATGGTTCCCTGTGTGGGGCTGAGGGGATTTCATGGTTCCCTGTGTGGGCTGAGGCTCTGAGGGGCTCCCCGGGGCCCTGGGTGGGCTCAGGGCTCCCTGTGCCCCCCGGCCCTGTGCCCAGCCCCGCACATGAGTACCTGGCAGGTGTCGATGCCGCCCCGCGGGTACCCCGCGCACAGGTCCTGCGGGTGCACGGCCCCCCCGTACCAGCGGCTGCTGTTGCAGAGCTGGACGTCCATCAGCCGCACCTTGGCCTCCTGCAGCACCAGGCGCGGTGCTGGAGCTGCGGGCACAGAGGGCTCTGAGCGGCCGCCACCTCCCTCCCTCCCTCCCTCGGGGCCCCGCGGGGCCGAGCCCCCGGGCCGGGGCCGGGCCGGGTCCCCCCGGGCAGAGCCCCTGTCCCGCCCTGGCCCTGCCCGGGGCTCCGGGGCTCGGCCCGGCCTCGCCTCTGCTCCGGCCACACGGCCGGGCCCCGCGGCCCTGCGGGCACTGACCGCTGTCCGGGGTGGCTCTCCAGCCCGCGATGTAGCAGGTTTTCAGCTCGGACACATCCAGGGAGCTGTCGGGCACGCAGCCCAGCTGGATGTAGTCGCTGCACTCCACGGGCTGGTCCAGCTCCACCAGGGCGATGTTGTTCCTGGCCGTGGCGGCCACGTAGCTCTGGTGGATCAGCAGCCTCCGGACGCGGCGCATCTCGGCCTGGCGGCCCGGCTGGCCCAGATCCGTGGCCCCGATCACCACTTCGTAAACGGAGATGTCCCTGGGGAGCAGATGGACAGAGCGGTGACAGGGAGCAGAGCCACGGGATGTGAGAGCCTGGCAGCTGCACCGTGCTCTGGGGACATCCCTGACCCTGCTGAGGGGACATCCCTGGGCCGAGGGAACATCCCTGATCCAGCTCTGGGGACATCCCTGACCCTTCTGAGGGGACATCCCTGGGCCGAGGGAACATCCCTGCCCCAGCTTTGGGGACATCCCTGTGCTAAAGGGACATCTCTGACCCTGCTGAGGGGACATCCCTGTCCTCATTTCTCCTTACCCCGACCTGAAGAAGCACTGGGCCACGGTGACCACCCACTGGGGGTGGATGAGTGCCCCCGAGCACATGTGCCAGGTGCCGTTGGCCAGGGTGGCCTGGATGCTGACGATGCCAGGCCAGGCCCCCGAGGGGACGCCGGGGCCATCCACGAGGGAGGTGACATCAGAAGACCCCAAGGTCGCGTAGTCACCGCCTGGGGGGTTGTAATCCAGAACGACGGAGCTGTGGTCGAAAGCCAAAGGCTGGAGCCCGCAGGTGCCTCTGGAAGCACAAAGCCATCAGTGTTTTGTCCCCTTGGGGACAGCTCGGACAGGGACCCCTGGGGGACAGGCCAGCCCCGAGTGTCCCCGAGCCCCTGGGGACACCGACCTGCAGCTGTCCCAGGTGCCCCCCACGGGCCCGGCCAGGGCCAGCAGGACGAGCAGCCCCAGCAAAGCCATGGGTGCCAGCGCAGGTGGCAGAGCCAGGGGCAGAGGTGTCACCTCTGGTGCCACCGGCCCGGGCTGATGTCACAGAGGGTGGCACAGAGCCCTGGAACTCTGGAATGGTGGGGCCGGCAGGGACCTTAGCGATGGCGCGGTGCCACCCGTGCCACCGGCAGGGCCAGTGTCACCTCTGCTCCTGAACCCCTAAGATTTGTGTCCCTGTGGGGCAGTGCCAGTGTCACCCCTGACCCCAAAGATTTGTGTCCCTGTGGGGCAGTGCCAGTGTCACCTCTGCCCCCGACCCCAAAGATTTGTGTCCCTGTGGGGCAGTGCCAGTGTCACCTCTGCTCCTGACCCCAAAGATTTGTGTCCCTGTGGGGCAGTGCCAGTGTCACCCCTGACCCCAAAGATTTGTGTCCCTGTGGGGCAGTGCCAGTGTCACCTCTGCTCCTGAAACCAAAGATTTGTGTCCCTTTGGGGCAGTGCCAGTGTCACCTCTGCTCCTGACCCCAAAGATTTGTGTCCCTGTGGGGCAGTGCCAGTGTCACCTCAGACCCCAAAGATTTGTGTCCCTCTGGGGCCGATCCATTGTCACAGCTGCTCCTGATCCCAAAAATTTGTCCCTGATCCCAAAAATCCCCTCCTTGGCTCCAAGCTCTCCCTGGCCTGGTGGCAACACAAAATTAAATCAAAATTAAACACCAAGGTAGATGCACCCCCCAGTAATTAATCATTGGGGCTCTTTTTACTTCGTTAGGTGTAATTTATAGTAATTAATGATATTCCGTATTTGTTTGTCCTGTCCGGAATAATGGTGTTAATTACTGCTGATATTACCAGCAAAATTTATATTATATATATATTATTATAATGAATATAATAATACTTAATGATGATGTAATAATGTTAACACATATTATTTCCAATCATTTGCGTTAATTATTTAATGGAGTAATACTAGTATATGTTATTTCCAATCGTTTGAGCTAATGCTACTCTAATTTTATTTTGTTCAAAATATTTTATTTTAGTTTATTTTTATTATATTATATCATATCATATATATAATATAATATAATGTAATATAATATAATATAATATTATATTATATTATATTATATTATATTATATTATTTGCATTCTACTATTAATACCATTTACATTGTTTACATTTTATTTATCGTACTACAAAAACACGATAATGATATCAATTTATCATTTATCATCATATCTCCTCAAGACCCATCTTCTCTGTAACATTCACAGCCCCCGATATAAACCTCGCCGTTTTTCCCATTATCCTTTACAATTTACCCTTTATCCTTTCAAAACGATACGAATCCATTTGCAAATATTACAAAAATCTCGCCCACAACAACAAAACGAGCTCGGAGTGTGAACAAAAGCGGGATCGGACCTTCCCCCGGGGCACAGCTGGGTGGGCGGAGCTAACAGCTGGATGGGGCGGAGCCGGGCAGGGCACATCTGGGCTTGGAAGGGGCACAACTGAGTCACATCTGGGTGGGCGTGGCACATCTGGGTGGGCGGGGCATAGCCGGGTGGGCGGGGCATAGCTGGGTGGGCGTGGCACGTCTGACTGGGCGTGGCACAGCCGGGTGGGCGTGGCCAGGGGCGTGGCCGGGCGGTGGCGCCGGGGCGGGGCCGGGGCTGAGCGCGGCACGGGCGGGCGGCAGCGGAGCCACGGTGAGGGGCCGGGGCCGGGGGTGTCCCCTTGTCCCCGGGCGGGGCTGGGGGTGTCCCCTTGTCCCCCGGGCGGGGCTGGGGGTGTCCCCTTGTCCCCCGGGCGGGGGCTCCCATCATCCCGGGGGCTGCTGCCCACCGCGCTGCCCTAAACCCACCCTATAACCGCCCAGCCCCCAGCCCCATAAACCCCCCGCCCCCAGCCCCATAAGCCCCCCGCGCATGCCCTATAACCGCCCAGCCCCCAGCCCCATAAAGCCCCCAACCCCAGCCTCATCATCCCCCCGCCCCCTGCCCCACAATCCCCTCGGCCTCTGCCCAATAACCGCCCAGCCCCCAGCCCCATAAAACCCCCGCCCCCTGCCCCATAACCCCCCAGCCCCATAAAGCCCTCGCCCCATAAACCCCTCGCCTCCTGCCCTATAACTGCCCAGCCCCCAGCCCCATTAACCCCCAGCCCCATAAGCCCCCCGCCTCCTGCCCCTATAACTGCCCAGCCTCGAGCCCCATAAACCCCCCGACCCCGGCCCCATAAGCCCCCTGCCCTATAAGCCCCCCGCCTCCTGCCCTATAACTCCCCAGCCCCCAGCCCCATTAACCCCCGGCCCCATAAGCCCCCAGCCCCCTGCCCTATAACTGCTCCGGCCCCATAACTGCTCACACCGGGTGCGGGGGGTTGGACACCCCGGGGATCCCTCCCTGGCCACGGGAGGCTGCGTTTGGGGTTCTTCCCGGTTTTTGGGGTGCCCCTCGGTTTTTGGGGTGCCCCCCCGGTTTTTGGGGTGCCCCGCTGCTGAGGCTGCCGTGCCCGCGTCCCGCAGGAGCTGCCGGGGTTCCCGGCAGGATGGCGCTGGTCCCCATCGTGGCTCTCTGGGCTCTGTGCCCCCTCCTCGCCCGGGCAGGTACCCACGGGCAGCGGGGTGGGGGGGTCCCAGCAGAGCCTCCCGTGCCCCGGGGATCCCCCCCACGTTCCTCCCCTGCGGCGGCGGGGACCCCGAGGGGAGGGAGGGAGGGAGGCCGGGAGAGCGGTTCCCGGCAGGGCGGTGACTCACGGGGCGGCTGCTTGGCACCGCCGGGCTCTCTGCTCTGGCACCGCCGAGCCCTCTCTGCTCTGGCACCGCCGAGCCCTGGGCTCTGGCACCGCTGAGTCCTTGGCTCTGGCACCGCCGGGCTCTCGGTTCTGGTTCCACTGAGCCCTCGGTCCTGGCACCGCTGGGCCCTTGGCTCTAGCACCACTGATTTCTCAGTCCTGGCACTGCCGGGCTCTCGGTCCTGGCACTGCTGAGCCCTTGGTTCTGGTTCCACCGAGCCCTCAGTCCTGGCACCACCGATCCCTCGGCTCTGTCACCGCCAAGCCCTTGGTTCTGGTTCCACTGAGCTCTCGGTTCTGTCACCACCGAGCCCTCGGTTCTGGCACTGCTGAGCCCTTGGCTCTGTCACCACTGAGCCCTTGGTCCTGGTACCAACCGAACCTTCGGCTCTGTCACCGCTGAGCCCTCTCTGCTCTGGCACCACCGAGCCCTGGGCTCTGGCACCGCCGGGCTCTCGGTTCTGGTTCCACTGAGCCCTCTCTGCTCTGGCACCGCCGAGCCCTCGGTCCTGGCACCGCCGAGCCCTTGGCTCTGGCACCACTGATTTCTCAGTCCTGGCATTGCCGGGCCCTCGGTTCTGGCACCGCCGAGCCCTCGGTTCTGGCACCGCCGAGCCCTCGGTTCTGGTTCCACCGAGCCCTCGGTCCTGGCACCACCAAACCCTCGGTTCTGGTTCCACCGAGCCCTCGGTTCTGTCACCAGCGAGCCCTCGGTTCTGTCACCACCGAGCCCTCTTGGCTGTCACCGCCGAGCCCTCGGTTCTGGCTCCGCCGAGCCCTCGGTTCTGTCACCACCGATCCCTCGGTTCTGTCACCGCCGAGCCCTCGGTTCTGGCTCCACCGAGCCCTCGGTCCTGGCACCACCGAACTTTCGGTTCTGTCACCGCTGAGCCCTCGGTTCTGTCACCACTGAGCCCTCTTGGCTCTGTCACCACCGAGCCCTCGGTTCTGGTTCCACTGAGCCCTCGGTCCTGGCACCACCGAACTTTCGGCTCTGTCACCACCAATCCCTCGGTTCTGTCACCGCCAATCCCTCAGCCCTGGTTCCACCGAGCCGTCTTGGCTCTGTCACCGCCAAACCCTCGGTTCTGGCACCACCGAGCCCTCTTGGCTCTGTCACCACTGATCCCTCGGTTCTGTCACCACCGATCCCTCAACCCCGCCGCCACCAGCGGCCGCGTCCCCACGCCTGCCCCCCGTCCCCACCTCCCCCGTCCCAGGGAGGTGACCCCGCCGTACCCACCCCCCCGTCCTTGTCCCCTCTCAGCCCACCCTCCCGAGCCCGTCACGGTGACCGCGGCCATCGGCGAGGACGCCTGCCTGCCCTGCGGCTCCCAACCCTGGGCTGCCCTGCGCGGGGTCACCCTCAGCTGCAGCCACCAGGCCGGCGACCACCGCGCTGTCCCCGTGCTCAGCCACCGCCTGGGCTGGCAGCCGCCGCCCCCCGAGGAGGGCTGGCAGCCCCCCGAGGAGCAGCCCGAGAGCCGCTTTCGGGGCAGGGTGGCTTTTTGCGCCACAGGGACAGGGGTGGCCGGCGTGTCGCTGCTGCTGAGGAACCTCAGCCATCCCGATTTCGGGAATTATTCCTGCTACGCCGCCCGCGCCGCCGCCCCGGAGCTGCTCTGCTCGCTGGTGCTGCAGCCCGCGCTGGCAGGTGAGTGGGGAGAAAGGGGGGTGGCACTGTCACCTCTGGGGGTCCTCTGGTGCCCTGGGGAGGGCACCTGGATTGGCCCCGTCGGGGTGGTGGTAGAATTTCTGGGGGTGTCCTCAATTCCCTGCTGTGTCCAGTCCTGGCCCCATCGGGGTGGTCCCAGATTTTGGGGGTGTCCCCAGTCCCTGCTGTGTCCAGTCCTGTCCCCATCGGAGTGGTGGCAGAATTTGGGGGTGTCCCCAGTCCCTGGTGTGTCTGTCACCTGCTCTGTCCCCTGGTCCATCCCTGTCCCCATTGGGGTGGTCCCAGAAGTTGGGGGTCTCCCCAGTTCCCTGCTGTGTCTGTCACCTGTGTTGTCCCCATGTCCATCCCTGTCCCCTGTCCTCATTGGGGTGGTCCCAGATTTTGGGGGTCTCCCCAGTTCCTGCTGTGCCTGTCACCTGCTCTGTCCCTGTGTGGGTGGTCCCAGAATTTGGGGTGTCCCCAATTCCCTGCTGTGTCCAGTCCTGGCCCCATCGGGGTGGTGGCAGAATTTGGGGGTGTCCCCAGTTCCCTGCTGTGTCCAGTCCTGTCCCCATCGGAGTGGTGGCAGAATTTGGGGGTGTCCCCAGTTCCTTCTGTGCCTGTCATCTGCTCTGTCCCTGTGTGGGTGGTCCCAGAATTTGGGGTGTCCCCATTCCCTGCTGTGTCTGTCACCTGCTCTGTCCCCTGGTCCATCCCTGTCCCCTGTCCCCATCGAGGTGGTCCCAGAATTTGGGGGTGTCCCCATTCCCTGCTGTGTCTGTCACCTGCGTTGTCCCCATGTCCATCCCTGTCCCCATCGGGGTGGTGGCAGAATTTGGGGTGTCCCCAGTTCCCTGATGTATCTGTCACCTCCTCCAGCTCTGTCCCAACCTGGGTGATGCCAGGTGTCCCTGCTCTGTCCCCTGCCCTGTTTGGGGTCCCCGTTGTGTCTGTCTGTCCCTTGTCCCTACTGTGTCTGTCTGTCCTTGTCCCCACTCTGTCTGTCCCTTGTCCCCGCTGTGTCTGTCTGTCCCTTGTCCCCACTCTGTCTGTCCCTTATCCCCTGTGTGTCTGTCCGTCTGTCCCTTGTCCCTGCTGTGTCCGTCTGTCCCTTGTCCCTGCTGTGTCTGTCTGTCCCTTGTCCCCTCTGTGTCTGTCCCTTGTCCCCTCTGTGTCTGTCCCTTGTTCCCGCCGTGTCTGTCCCTTGTTCCCGCCGTGTCTGTCCCTTGTCCCCTCTGTCTGTCCCTTGTCCCGTGTCTGTCCCTTGTCCCCGCTGTGTCCGTCCGTCCTGGGGGCAGCCCGGGTGTCCCCCAGGCTGGCAGGGGTGGCCCTGGGGTGGCCCTGCCCGGTGTCCCCAGGAGCCGGTGCCACCCCGCAGAGGTGCCCAAGGAGCCGGACATGCTGACGGTCATCTGCGTGCTGACCGCCGCCTTCACCGCCGTGGCCATCGGGGTGATGGTGTGTGCCCGCTGCCAGGGGCACTGCTGGGGGCGACCAGGTGGGGAATGGGGGGCACAGGGGGGTGATGGGGGGCACAGGGGGTGCTGGGGGCACAGGGGGCACAGGGGGTGCCGGTGTGTGCCCGCTGCCAGGGGCACTGCTGGGGGAGAGCAGGTGGGGAATGGGGGGCACAGAGGTGGGTGCTGGGGGGTGCTGGGGGGCACGGGGGGTGCTGAGGGGCACAGGGGGTGCTGGGGGTTCTGGGGGTGCTGGTGTGTGCCCGCTGCCAGGGGCACTGCTGGGGGCGACCAGGTGGGGCACGGGGGGTGTTGGGGGGCACAGGGGTGTGCTGGGGGGGCACAGAGGGTGCTGGGGGGGCACGGGGGGTGCTGGGGATTCTGGGGGTGCTGGGGGGGCACAGAGGGTGCTGGGGGTTCTGGGGGTGCTGGTGTGTGCCCGCTGCCAGGGGCACTGCTGGGGGCACAGGTGGGTGCTGGGGGGCACAGGGGGTGTTGGGGGGCACGGGGGATTCTGGGGGCACAGGAGGTGTTGGGGGACACAGGGGGTGCTGGGGGGCACAGGGGGTTCTGGAAGGTGCTGGGGGGCACAGAGGTGGGTGCTGGGGGGCACAGAGGTGGGTGCTGGGGGGCACAGGGGGGTGCTGGGGGGCACAGGGGGTGCTGGGGGGCACAGAGGTGGGTGCTGGGGGGCACAGAGGGTGCTGGGGGGCACAGGGGGGTGTTGTAGGATGGGGGCAGTTGGAGACCCCCCTGGCCCCAGCTGGGGATGGGATTCTTTGAGTTTTCATCTGGATTTTGGATGAGTTTTCCATCTCCCTTGTGGGGACGGGATGGGATCCATGGGGTGGGATGGGATGGGATGGGGTGGGATCCATGGGATGGGATAAGTTGGGACGGGATCAGTGGGATAGGGTGGAATGGGATTGGATGGGATCTGTGGGATGGGATAAGGTGGGAGGGGATCGATGGGATAGGGTGGGATGGGCCAGGATGGGATCTATGGGATTGGATCCATGGGATGGGATCATTGGGATGGGGTGGGATGGGATGGGATCCATGGGATGGGGTGGCATCCATGGGATGGGATGGGATGGGGTGGGATCCATGGGATGGGATGGGATGGGATGGGGTGGGGTGGGATCCATGGGATGGGATCCATGGGATGGGATCCATGGGATGGGCTCCATGGGCTCCATGGGCTCCATGGGATGGGATGGGATGGGCTCCATGGGCTCCATGGGATCCACGGGCTGAGGAGGAGGCCGAGGCTAAAACGGGATGGGACAGAGTGGGACAAGCGTGAGGATGAGGACGGGATGGGGATGGAGTCAGGGGTGCAGATGGTGACAGGGACAGGGACGGGGTCAGGGACGGGGACAGGGACGGGGACAGGGACGGGGACAGGGACAGGGACGGGATCAGCTGAGCCCGTGGCCTCCCCTCCCCGTCCCCTCAGCGCGCGGCCCCAGGCCCGGAGCCGAGGCTGCAGGAGGAGAGGTGGCCCTGGGTGACCTGAAGAGCACCTGAGGCCACCCCCGGCGGGACCCCCGCGGGTGACACCGGCAGGGGACACGGCCCCGGAGGAGGGGACAGCGCTGGGACCGCGCTCTGGGGCAGGGACCGGGGGGGGCAGGGTGGGTTTGTGGGGTGGGGGGCTCTGCTCGGACCCCCAGGGACGGGCAGGGGACGACTCAGGGTGTCCCCCAAACCCTCTGGGGTGTCCCCAAACCCTCCAGGGGACACCAAAACCTTCTGGGGTGTCCCCAAACCTTCCAGGGTGTCCCCAAACCGTCCAGGGGACACCAAAACCCTCCAGGGGACACCAAAACCTGCCAGGGTGTCCCCAAACCCTCCAGGGTGTCCCCAAACCATCCAGGGGACACCAAACCCCTCCGGGGTGTCCCCAAACCCCTCCAGGGTGTCCCCAAACCCTCAGGGGTGTCCCCAAACCCTCTAGGGGACACCAAACCCCTCCAGGGTGTCCCCAATCCCTCCAGGGTGTCCCCAAACTCTCCAGGGTGTCCCCAAACCCTCTGGGGTGTCCCCAAACCCTCCAGGGGACACCAAAACCCTCTGGGGTGTCCCCAAACCCTCCAGGGGACACCAAAACCCTCTGGGGTGTCCCCAAACCCTCCAGGGTGTCCCCAAACCCTCCAGGGGACACTCAAACCCTCCTGGGTGTCCCCAAACCCCAAACCCGTGGCTGAGGGGGGACAAACCCCAAATAAAGAGCGTCGCTCCAGAGTGGGGGGTGACCCCTCCTTCCCACCCCACAAAGGGTTGGGGGGCTTAAGGGGTGGGATGTGGGGTCACAGGGGGTGTCCCCATTTAGGGACAGGCTGTGGGGTCACAGGGGTGTCCCCATTTAGGGTCAGGCTGTGGGGTCGGGGGTGTCCCCATTCAGGGACAGGCTGTGGGGTCAGGGGTGTCCCCATTTAGGGTCAGGCTGTGGGATATGGGATACAGGGGTGTCCCCATTTAGGGTCAGGCTGTGGGGTCACAGGGGTGTCCCCATTTAGGGACAGGCTGTGGGGTCACAGGGGTGTCCCCATTGAGGATCAGGCTGTGGCGTCACAGGGGGTGTCCCCATTTAGGGACAGGCTGTGGGGTCACAGGGGTGTCCCCATTTAGGGTCAGGCTGTGGGGTCACAGGGGTGTCCCCATTTAGGGACAGGCTGTGGGGTCACAGGGGTGTCCCCATTTAGGGTCAGGCTGTGGGGTCACAGGGGTGTCCCCATTTAGGATCAGGCTGTGGGGTCACAGGGGGGTGTCCCCATTTAGGGACAGGCTGTGGGGTCAGGGGTGTCTCCATTTAGGGACAGGCTGTGGGGTCGGGGGTGTCCCCATTTAGGGTCAGGCTGTGGGGTCACAGGGGGTGTCCCCATTTAGGGACAGGCTGTGGGGTCAGGATGTCCCCATTTAGGGTCAGGCTGTGGGGTCACAGGGGTGTCCCCATTTAGGGTCAGGCTGTGGGGTCACAGGGGTGTCCCCATTTAGGATCAGGCTGTGGGGTCACAGGGGTTGTCCCCATTTAGGGTCAGGCTGTGGGGTCGGGGGTGTCCCTATTTAGGGACAGGCTGTGGGGTCAGGGGTGTCCCCATTTAGGGTCAGGCTGTGGGGTCACAGGGGTGTCCCCATTTAGGGACCGGCTGTGGGGGTCACAGCGGTGTCCCCATTTAGGATCAGGCTGTGGGGGTCGCAGGGGTGTCCCCATTTAGGGACAGGCTGTGGGGGTCACAGGGGTGTCCCCATTTAGGGTCAGGCTGTGGGGTCACAGGGGTGTCCCCATTTAGGATCAGGTTGTGGGGTCACAGGGGTGTCCCCATTTAGGGTCAGGCTGTGGGGTCGGGGGTGTCCCCATTTAGGGACAGGCTGTGGGGTCACAGGGGGTGTCCCCATTTAGGGTCAGGCTGTGGGGTCACAGGGGGTGTCCCCATTTAGGGACAGGCTGTGGGGTCGGGGGTGTCCCCATTTAGGGTCAGGCTGTGGGGTCGGGGGTGTCCCCAAGTGCGCTCGTTCCCTCCTGGCCGCTGGGCGGCGCTGTTGGGGGGGCTGGTCCCGCCCACGGACACGCCCACCACTCCATATTTGGCACGGCACCAGTCCGCTGTCTTCCATGGCCACGCCCACTGTCTCATGGCCACGCCCCCTTGTCCCACCCATGTCCCAAAGGCGCCGAGGGGAAGTTTGGGATGTTTGGGATATTTGGGGTCCCGCAGCGTCCCGGGGGCTCCGTGGGGCTCCTCGGTTTCTGCTCCCCTTCCTCTCCTCCTCCTCCTCCTCCCGTGGCCACCACTGCGGCTCAGGGGCCCCACCAGAGCCTCCCTTCTCCTTCCCTGTGCCCTCCTCTCCATGCCATCCCATCCCATCCCATCCCATCCCATCCCATCCCATCCCATCCCATGGATGCCATGGATCCCACCCCTTGGATCCCATCCCATGGATCCAATCCCGTAGATCCCATCCCACTCTATCCCATCGATCCCCTCCCACCTTATCCCACCCCATGGATCCCATCTAATCCCATAGATCCCATCCCATTTCCACCCTATCTCATCCCATAGATCCCATGCATCCCACCCTATCCCACCTTATCCCATCCCATGGATCCCATCCCATGGATCCCATCCCATCCCATGGATCCAATCCCATAGATCCCATCCTGTCCTATCCCACCCTATTCCATTAATCCCCTCCCACCTTATCCCACCCCATGGATCCCATCCCATAGATCCTATCCCATTTCCACCCTATCTCATCCCATAGATCCCATGGATCCCACTCTATCCCACTGATCCCACCCCATCCCACCCCATGGATCCCATCCAATCCCATAGATCCTATCCCATTTCCATCCCATCCCATCCCATCCCATGGATCCAATCCCATAGATCCCATCCTGTCCCATCGCACCCTAACCCATCAATCCTCTCCCACCTTATCCCATCCCATGGATCTCATCCCATCCCACAGATCCCATCCCACCCCATGGATCCCATCCAATCCCATAGATTCTATCCCATTTCCATCCCATCCCATCCCACCCCATCCCACCCCACCCCACCCCACCCCATCCCAGCTGTGGGGTTCAGGGCACACCAGGACGCAGCCCCGGCTTCGCTGTCCCTTTCTCGGGGCGGGGGTCCCGTGGGCAGGGGGTGGGGGTGGGGCACGGCCACCACGGGCTGGGGACAGACAGGGACAAGGGGACCAGGGTGGGGGGGTGGCCACTGCGGGGTCACCCGGGGCCACCTCAGCCGTGGGGACACATCCTTGGGGACACATCCATGGGGACAATCCATGGGAGAAGGGATCTGGTGGGTGAGACATGGACCGAGGGATGGACACACGGACCCCAGGGATGGACACACGGACCGAGGGATGGACACACGGACCTGAGGAATGGACACACGGACCCCATGGGATGGACACACGGACCTGATGGATGGACACACAGACCTGGGATGGACACACGGACCAGAGGGATGGACACACGGACCCAGGATGGACACACAGACCAGAGGGGTGGACACACGGACCCGAGGGATGGACACACGGACCCGGGGGATGGACACACGGACCCCAGGGATGGACACACGGACCAGATGGATGGACACACGGACTCAAGGGATGGACACACGGACTCAAGGGATGGACACATGGACCCAGTGGATGGACACGTGGATTTTTTGGGAAGAACAAGGATCTGGGTGGATGGACACCTGGATTTTTTGGGAAGCACAGGGGTCTGGGTGGGTGGACATGCAGACCCAAAGGGTGGACACATGGATTTTTGGGAAGAACAAAGATCTGGGTGGGTGGAGACACAGACCTGATGGATGGAGATGTGGATTTTTTGGGAAGAACACGGATCTGATGGATGGACACACAGACCCCATGGATGGACACCTGGATTTTTTGGGAAGCTCACAGACCTGATGGATGGACACACAGACCCCATGGATGGACACATGGATTTTTTGGGAAGCACAGGGATCTCATGGGTGGACACACAGACCCAAGGGATGGATACGTGGATTTTTTGGGAAGAACATGGATCTGATGGATGGACACACAGACCCAGTGGATGGACACGTGGATTTTTTGGGAAGCAGAGGGATCTGGGTGGGTGGACGCACAGATTTGATGGATGGACACACGGACCCGATGGATGGATACGTGGATTTTTTGGGAAGCACAGGGATCTGATGGATGGACACACAGACCAGATGGATTTTTTGGGGACCACACACATCAAATCCCATTTCTGGGATGAATTTTGCCCTCTCTTGTTTTTTTGGTTTTTTTTTTTTTTGCCTCACACTTCAGTTTCCTTGGCTGCTGCGAGCAGAGGCAAGAGTTGTCACCTTGTCCCTTCACCTTTTGCTTCAAGGAATTATAACTTCGACCCACAGTTATAATTTCATTTATTGCTGTTCCATTTTTTATTATTTTTATTTTATTATTTTTTTTATTATTTCATTATTTTTATTATTTCACTTGTACGCCCGGCTGGAAATCCCCTGGCAGCAGAGAGGAACCAAAACCAAAAACCCCCTTTGCGCTTTTAGGGTCACAGAGGAACCAGTCCCACTGCCAGAAGAGTCATTTCCTGAGGCAAAAAAAGAAAAAAAAAAAAAGAAAAAAAAAAAGAGGGCAAAATTCATCCCCAAAATGGGATTTGAGAGTTGGATCCTGTTTGGGAAGGGACCTGTTGCTTCCTCGTGTCACAAGCTTCCTGAAAGCGTCCCGGTTTTGGCATAATTTTTTACTTTTATTTTTATTTTTTAATTATTTTTAGTTTTATATTTTATATTTTATATATTTCTTTTCATTTTTTATTTTTAATTTTTTTAATTTTATTTTTTATTTTATTTTTCTTTTTAATTTTAATTTTAATTATTTTTGATTTTATATTTTATATTTTATATTTTTATTTTCATTTTTTATTTTTAATTTTCTAATTTTAATTTTAATTTTATTTTTATTTTTAATTCTAACTTTATTTTTATTTTTATTTTTAATTTTGTATTTTTAATTTTAATTTTAATTTTATTTTTAATTTTGTATTTTTATTTTTAATTTTAATTTTTTTTAAATTTTGTATTTTTAATTTTAATTTTTAATTTTTAATTTTAATTTTAATTTTAAAATTTAACTTTTAATATTTAATTTTAATTTTTTTAAATTTTTTTTAATGTGGTTTGGGCTCCCACTTCCCCGCGATGGGGAGCTCAGCGAGTGTCAGCACTGCAGGGTTTTGGGGCTGATTTCAGCAAAAATTTGGCTCAGAGGCTCAGCCACGTCCTTTCAGGAAACCCCCCCCGAGCCACCTCAGCTGGCCACGTTTGGGGGGGTGACAACCCCGCTGTGTCCCTGCTGTCCCTTCAAGGACTGTCACTGTCACCCGGGGCAGAAATCAATTAGAACTTATTTTATTAGGATAAAATTCAATTAGCACGGGGTGCGCTGGCCCTTTAAGGCACCAACAGGTGCGGCGGCACCACGGAGTTGAGTGACGGGAAGCTTGACCAATAGAAAGGCGGAATGGGTGGGTTCCAGCCAATAAGCGAGCGGGGAGGGGAGAGGGCGGGGCTGGGCTCGCTGCGGGGGACCCGTCCCGTTCGGCTCCGTTCGTCCCGGCTCGGCTCCGCTCGGCTCCGCTCGGCTCCATTCGGCGCCGTTCGGCTCCGCTCGGCCATGGCGAGGCGGGCGGCGGCCCCCGCCGGGCCCCTCATGGACGATTTCTCCTTCGTCAGCCCGGTGGCCAAGTACGTGCTCTTCTTCTTCAACCTGCTCTTCTGGGTAAGTGCGGGGGGACAGCGGGACACCCCGCTCCCCAAGGACACCCGGAGCCTGGGGCTGTCCCCATCCCTGCAGCCCGCTGGGGACACCGCCAGCCCCGGGACCCCCCAATCCCTGAGATCCCACCGGGACCCCCAGCCCTTGGGACTGTCCCCATCCCTGAGATCCCACCAGGACCCCCAGCCCTTGGGACTGTCCCCATTCCTGAACCTCATTGAGATCCCACCAGGACCCCCAGCCCTTGGGACTGTCCCCATTCCTGAACCTCATTGAGATCCCCCACCCCTGAGATCCCACAGGGATCCCCCAGCCCTTGGGACTGTCTCCATCCCTGAACCTCATTGAGATCCCCAATCCCTGAGATCCCACAGGGACCCCCGGCCCTTGGGATTGTCCCCATCCCTGAACCTCATTTAGATCTCCAATCCCTGAGATCTTACCAGGACCCCCAGCCCTTGGGACTGTCTCCATCCATGAACCCTTTTGGGATCCTATTGGGATCCTATTGGGATTCCCCATCTCTGGGATCCCCCAGCCCTTGGGACTGTCCCCATCCCTGAACCTCATTGAGATCCCCCACCCCTGAGATCCCACCGGGATCCCCAGCCCTTGGGACTGTCTCCAACCCTGAACCCTTTTGGGATCCTATTGAGGTGCCCCATTCCCAAGAATCCCCCATCTCCAGGACCTCCCAGCCCTTGGGACTGTCCCCATCCCTGAACCTCATTGAGATCCCCCATCCCTGAGATCCCATTGGGACCCCTAGCCCTTGGGACTGTCTCCATTCCTGAACTCTTTTGGGATCCTATTGGGATCCTATTGGGATTCCCCATCTCTGGGATCCCCAGCCCTTGGGACTGTCTCCATTCCTGAACCCCATTGAGATCCCCCATCTCTGAGATCCCACCAGGACCCCCAGCCCTTGGGACTGTCTCCAAACCTGAACCCTACTGGGATCCTATTGGGATCCTGTTGGGATCCCCCATCCCCAGGGGCCCCCGGTCTTTGGGATTGTCTCCAAACCTGAACCCTACTGGGATCCTATTGGGATTCCCCATCCCCAGGAACTCCCTATCTCCAGGACCCCCCAGCCTTTGGGATTGTCTCCATCCCTGAACCCTTTTGGGATTCCCCCATCCCTGAGATCCCACCAGGACCCCCAGACCTTGGGATTGTCTCCTTCCCTGAACCCTTTTGGGATCCTATTGGGATCCTATTGGGATTCCCCATTCCCAAGAATCCCCCATCCCCAGGGAATCCCAAGCCCTTGGGATTGTCTCCATCCCTGAACCCCATTGGGATCCCCCATCCCCAGGGTTTGGGGTGTTTTTTTGCAGGGTTTGGGGTGTTTTTTGCAGGGTTTGGGGTGTTTTTTGCAGGGTTTGGGGTGTTTTTTTGCAGGGTTTGGGTGTTTTTTGCAGGGTTTGGGGGGTTTTTTGCAGGGTTTGGGGGTTTTTGCAGGGTTTGGGGTTTTTTTTTTTTGTAGGATTTGGGTGGTTTTTTGCAGGATTTGGGGTGGTTTTTTTGCAGGATTTGGGTGTTTTTTGCAGGGTTTGGGGTGTTTTTTGCGAGGTTTGGGGTGTTTTTTGCAGGGTTTGGGGTGTTTTTTGCAGGATTTGGGGTGTTTTTGCAGGGTTTGGGGGGTTTTTTGCAGGGTTTGGGGGGTTTTTTTGCAGGGTTTGGGGGTGGTTTTTTGCAGGGTTTGGGGTGTTTTTTGCAGGGTTTGGGTGTTTTTTGCAGGGTTTGGGTGTTTTTTGCAGGGTTTTGGGTGTTTTTTGCAGGGTTTGGGGTGGTTTTTTTGCAGGGTTTGGGTGTTTTTTGCAGGGTTTGGGGTGTTTTTTGCAGGGTTTGGGGGTTTTTTTTTGCAGGGTTTGGGGTTTTTTTGTGAGTTATTTCCGCTTTTGCAATCCTATTTTTGAGGAAGTTTCTGACTTCCAAGAAACCACGTCCCTGTGTCCAGCCACCCGTGAAGGAACAGACCAGCCAGGGGTGGGGACAGAGGTGACCTCCTGGGGGGTGGGGACAGAGGTGACCACACAGGGGTGGGGACAGAGGTGACCTCCCAGGAGATGGGGACAGAGGTGACCACACAGGGGGTGGGGACAGAGGTGACCTCCCAGGAGATGGGGACAGAGGTGACCACACAGGGGGTGGGGACAGAGGTGACCTCCTGAGAGGTGGGAACAAAGGTGACCGCTCAGGGGTGGGGACAGAGGTGACCACCCAGGGGTGGAGACAGGTGACCTTTGAGGGGTAGAGACAGAGGTGACCTCCCAGGAGATAGGGATAGAGGTGACCTCCTGAGAGGTGGGGACAAAGGTGACCACACAGGAGGTGGGGACAGAGGTGACCACACAGGAGGTGGGGACAGAGGTGACCTCCCTGGGGTGAGGACAGAGGTGACCATTCAGGAGTTAGGGACAGAGGTGACCTCTCAGGAGATGGGGACAGAGGTGACCATCCAGGGGTGGAGACAGGTGACTTTCGAGGGGTAGGGACAGAGGTGACCTCCCAGGGGTGGGGACAGAGGTGACCAACCAGGGGGTGGGGACAGAGGTGACCTCCTGGGGGGTGGGGACAGAGGTGACCACCCAGGGGTGGGGACAGAGGTGACCTTGCAGGGGGTGGGGACAGAGGTGACCACCCAGGGGTGGGGACAGAGGTGATCACCTGGGAGATGGGGACAGAGGTGACCTCCCAGGAGATGGGGACAGAGGTGACCTCCTGAGAGGTGGGGACAAAGGTGACCGCTCAGGGGTGGGGAGAGAGGTGACCACACAGGAGGTGGGGACAGAGGTGACCTCCTGAGAGGTGAGGACAGAAGTGACCTCCTGGGGGTGGGGACAGGTGACCTTTGAGGGGTGGGGACAGAGGTGACCTCCTGAGAGGTGGGGACAGAGGTGACCACCCATGGGTGGTGACATGGTGGACACCCATGTGACAAGGTTGCAGCTCTGTCACCCCGTTTCCATCCCTGACCCTGGGGTGTGTCCCTGGGGTGGGTGACACCCTTGAAGCCACCTCCCCTCCCTCTGCAGGTGATCTCCATGGTGATGGTGGCCGTGGGGGTCTACGCCCGGCTGCTGAAGCACGCAGGTGAGCTCGCTGGGGGTGAAAAGCACCATTCACTTATAAAATTTATAAGTTTGATAAAAGTAAAATAAAATAGACAATAAGGAGACAAAAAAAAGCCACCACAAAGCTCTTTTCGGGCTGAGGTGCTGCTACCAACGAGATCAGCACCTCGTCTCTTTTCAGAGCCTTTGTTTTAAGGACTTCTCTGTTACATATTTAAATAAGTTGATACATTATTCAATATTCATTTTGGTTTCAAGACCCTCCCCTTAAGCACAGAGTTTATTTATGGGGCTCTGTAGAGTCTGGATGAGTCTTGCAATCCTGTTTTTGAGGAAGTTTCTGACTTCCAAGAAACCACGTCCCTGTGTCCAGCCACCCGTGAAGGAACAGACCAGCCAGGGGTGGGGACAGAAGTGACCACTCGGGAGCTGGGGACAGAGGTGACCTCCTGGGGGTGGGGACAGAGGTGACCACCCAGGGGTGGGGACAGAAGTGACCAGGTGGTGAATCTGTCTTCTTCAACAAGGCTCAGTTGTTCCTTATCTTCAGCAATTCCAGCTGCCCCTCCTGTCTTCTATCTAGAGGAGTCACACAAAAAAAAACCCCAAAAAACCAAAAACAATCCCATCTCTACTTCGTTACGATCTAAGAATATTCATCCAGATCACATTTTTCAAATTCTGTTAATGAAAGAATGTTCAACACAACCTTCCCAGATAAAATAATGTGCAGAGAACACACAACACAACCTTCCCAGATTATACATAAAGCAATCAGGTGACCACCCAGGGGTTGGTGACAGAGGTGACCACCCAGGGGTTGGTGACAGAGGTGACCATCAAGGAGGTGGGGACAGAGGTGACCACCCAGGGGGTGGTGACAGAGGTGACCACCCAGAGGGTGGGGACAGAGGTGACCAACCACGGGTGGTGACAGAGGTGACCACCCAGGGGGTGGTGACAGAGGTGACCATCAAGGAGGTGGGGACAGAGGTGACCACCCAGGGGGTGGGGACAGAGGTGACCTCCCATGGGTGGTGACAGAGGTGACCACCCAGGTGTGGTGACAGAGGTGACCATCAAGGAGGTGGGGACAGAGGTGACCACCCAGAGGGTGGGGACAGAGGTGACCACCCAGGGGTGGTGACAGAGATGACCACCCAGAGGGTGGGGACAGAGGTGACCACCCAGGTGTGGTGACAGAGGTGACCAACCAGAGGGTGGGGACAGAGGTGACCTCCTAAGAGGTGGTGACAGAGGTGACCACCCAGGTGTGGTGACAGAGGTGACCATCAAGAAGGTGGTGACAGAGGTGACCACCCAGGGGATGGGGACAGAGGTGACCACCCAGGGATGGGGACAGAGATGACCACCCAGGTGTGGTGACAGAGGTGACCACCCAGGTGTGGTGACATGGTGGACACCCATGTGACCAAGGCTGCAGCTGTGTGCCAAAAGCCAACTCCAAAACCTGCCTTTGTAACCAGTCGGGGGGGCAGCTGGCTGGGGAGAGGCGGGGTGGTGGCCATGTCACCGTGTTGGTGACACCTGGCTGTGACAGAGGCGGGGTGGTGGCCGTGTCACCGTGTTGGTGACACCTGGCTGTGACAGAGGCGGGGTGGTGGCCATGTCACCGTCTTGGTGACACCTGGCTGTGACAGAGGCGGGGTGGTGGCCATGTCACCGTGTTGGTGACACCTGGCTGTGACAGAGGCGGCCGTGGCCTGCCTGGCAGTGGACCCCGCCGTCCTCCTGGTGGCCGTGGGCGTCCTCACCTTCCTCGTCACCTTCTGCGGCTGCGTCGGCTCCTTGCGGGAGAACATCTGCCTGCTGCAGGTGGTGAGTCCTGGGGCTGGCCAGGGGTGGTGGGGACGCTTTGGTGGCATCTCCGTGGCGTTGTTGTCCCTCTTCACCGGCGCTCTCCCCGGCAGTTCTCCGTCTGCCTGACCGTCGTCTTCCTCCTGCAGCTGGCGGCCGGCGTGCTGGGCTTTGTCTTCTCTGATCAGGTACTGGCGGGGAGCGTGGCAATGTCTTGGTTTGGAAGGACAGGTGTCTGCCAGGGAAAGCTGGAGTTTCCCTTGGAATGGGGAATGGAAACCCCTCACCCCCCCTCCAAATTGTAATTTGGCAATTCAGGGCTTCCAGGCAAAGATTTGGGAATGGGAATAACAGTTCTTTACTGGGAATATTAACAATGCAAATGTGGTAGGAAAACAGAACCACCCAACCAAACCAGCAAACAAACAAACAATTTTGGAGAACCCTGACAGAGTCAGAGCTACAACCTGACACCCTGTGGGTCAGGGTGTTGGGAGCTGTCCCAAAGTGAGTCCTCCTGGAGTGGCAGATGTGGTTCTGGTGGGGCAGAGATGATCCTGTAGAACAAGGGTCCAGTGATGGTGAGAAGGGTTCAGTGATGGTGAGAAGGGTCCAGGGATGGTGAGAAGGGTCCAGTGATGGTGGGAATGGTTCAGTGATGGTGAGAAGGGTCCAGGGGTGGTGAGAAGGGTCCAGTGATGGTGAGAGGGGGTTCAGTGATGGTGAGAAGGGTTCAGTGATGGTGAGAAGGGTCCAGTGATGGTGGAAAGGGTCCAGGGATGGTGAGAAGGGTCCAGTGGTGGTGAGAAGGGTCCAGTCTTCCTACAGGAATCAGGTGAAGGTGGATACCTTCTTGGTCCTGTGTCTCAGTTTTTATCCAGGTAGGAATGGTTGGCTTCTGGCACTGGGTGGAGCATCTCACAATGGGATGATGGAATGTGGATGTGTTAGTTTGGGGAGGTGTTAATGGCCCATTAGCAGAAAATATTCCCCTGGAGGGAGGACCAGTGGTGACAGAGATAACAAACACTGCCCCACCTGGTTTGAACAGTTGGCCCATTATCAGAAGGCACCCACCCACCTTCTCCCAGAGTAAAGAAGAACAATTCTCCAACTGCTTTCAGCAGATGAAATAGAATCCACATTTTTGGTTCCATCACCCAAGACACGCAATAGGACACGAAATAAGGACACGAACTCGTGATCAGAAGGCTGAAATGACTCCAGTCTATGTTTAGATCACACCTGGAGTGCTGTGTCCAGCTCTGGGTGTCCCAGGATGGACATTGAGTGCAGTGTCCAGCTCTGGCCCCTCAGTTCAGGATGGACATTGAGTGCAGTGTCCAGCTCTGGCCCCTCAGTCCAGGATGGACATTGAGTGCAGTGTCCAGCTCTGGCCCCTCAGCTCAGGATGGACATTGAGTGCAGTGTCCAGCTCTGGGCACTCAGTTCAGGATGGACACTGAGTGCAGTGTCCAGCTCTGGGCACTCAGTTCAGGATGGACATTGAGTGCAGTGTCCAGCTCTGGCCCCTCAGCTCAGGATGGACATTGAGTGCAGTGTCCAGCTCTGGCCCCTCAGCTCAGGATGGATGGACATTGAGTGCAGTGTCCAGCTCTGGGTACTCAGTTCAGGATGGACATTGAGTGCTGTGTCCAGCTCTGGGTGTCTCGGTTCAGGATGGACATTGAGTGCAGTGTCCAGCTCTGGCCCCTCAGCTCAGGATGGACATTGAGTGCTGTGTCCAGCTCTGGCCCTCAGTTCAGGATGGACACTGAGTGCAGTGTCCAGCTCTGGCCCCTCAGTTCAGGATGGACATTGAGTGCAGTGTCCAGCTCTGGGCACTCAGTCCAGGATGGACATTGAGTGCAGTGTCCAGCTCTGGCCCCTCAGTTCAGGATGGACATTGAGTGCAGTGTCCAGCTCTGGCCCCTCAGCTCAGGATGGACATTGAGTGCAGTGTCCAGCTCTGGCCCCTCAGCTCAGGATGGACACTGAGATGCTCAAACACGTCCAGAGGAGGCCCCGAGGCTGCTGAGGGGCTTGGAACACAAACCCTGTGAGGAACAACTGAGGGAGCTGGGGATGTTCAGCCTGGAGAAAAGGAGACTCAGAGGTGACCTTGTCACTCTCCACAGCTCCCTGAAGGGTGGCTGTGCTCAGCTGGGGTTGGTCTCTTTCTCCAGACAGCACTGACAGAACCAGAGGACACAGCCTCGAGCTGCACCAAGGTTGGATATCAGGAAAAAGCTTTTCATGGAAAGAGTGATAAAGTTCTGGAATGGCCTGCCCGGGGAGGTGGTGGAGTCACCATCCCTGGATGTGTTTAACAAAGCCTGGATGTGGCACTGGGTGCCGTGGTCTGGTTGAGGTGTCAGAGCTGGGTTGGACTGGATGATCTTGAAGGTCTCTTCCAACCTAGAAAATTCTGTGATTTTATTCTCGGGGAACTTCCCTTTATCCTGTTTTACAAAAGAACCCAACAACCCAAGGGGTGGAAGAAAGACACACTCCTTGGACCACATGGGTGGAGTCAGAGGGACATCCAGCCAAGTCCCTCCTTTGGGAAAGGAATAAAAACCAGGATAACGTACAACAACGCGTCCCTTGTTGACAGAATTGTGCCTGGGAAAAAGTTTTAGAGAAATGAAAACATTGCAGGACCGTGGCTAGAGGGGCAGAGCAGTGGGGGTGACAGGTGACACCAGTCCTGCTGGGTGACAGCCTCGCTGGTGTCCCCCCTCACCTGGGTTTGTCCCCCCCAGGTACGGGGGAAGGTCGGCGAGATCATCAACGGGGCCATCGTGCATTACCGGGACGACCTGGACCTGCAGAACCTCATCGACTTCGGGCAGAAGGAGGTGATGGAGCTGGGGATTGGGGTGTCCCTGCGATGGAGGAGGAATGTGGGGAAAGGGGTTTGGGGGGAAAGGGGTTTGTGGGGAAATGGGTTTGTGGGGAAAGGGGTTTGTGGGGAAACAGGTTTGTAGGAAAGTGGGTTTGTGGGGAAATGGGTTTGTAGGGAAATAATGGGTTTGTAGGGAAAGGGGTTTGTAGGGTTTGTGGGGAAATGGGTTTGTGGGGAGATGAGTTTTGTAGGGTTTGTGGGGAAATGGGTTTGTAGGGAAATGGGTTTGTAGGGAAATAATGGATTTGTGGGGAAGTGGGTTTGTGGGGAAAGGGGTTTGTGGGGAAAGGGGTTTGTGGGGAAATGGATGGGTTTGTAGGGGAATGGGTTTGTGGGGGAATGGGTTTGTAGGGAAAGGGGTTTGTAGGGAAATGGGTTTGTAGGGAAATAAATGGGTTTATAGGGAAATAAATGGGTTTGTGGGGAAATGGGTTTGTGGGGAAATGGGTTTGTGGGGAAATGGGTTTGTAGGAAAAGGGTTTTGTAGGGTTTGTGGGGAAAGGGGTTTGTGGGGAATGGGTTTTTAGGGAAATGGGTTTGTAGGGTTTGTGGGGGAGATGGGTTTGTAGGGAAAGGGGTTTGTGGGGAAATGGGTTTGTAGAGAAATAGGGGTTTGTAGGGAAATAATGGGTTTGTAGGGAAATGAATGGGTTTGTGGGGAAATGGGTTTGCAGGGAAATAAATGGGTTTGTAGGGAAATGGGTTTGTAGGGAAATGGGTTTGTGGGGAAATGGGTTTGTAGGGAATTCCTAAAGCTTGGCAGAAGGCTTACATGGTGTGCAAATCCCGAGGTAAGAAATGCCGATTTTGAAATGCCGTGGGGTAGGACAGAGGTTATGGAGAGAGAAACGTGCAAATTCTGAGGTAAATGCTGATTTAGAAATGCCGTGGGGTAGGACAGAGGTTATGGAGAGAGAAACGTGCAAATTCCGAGGTAAGAAATGCTGATTTAGAAATGCCGTGGGGTAGGACAGAGGTTGCTGAGAGAGAAATGGAATTAGGAACAAATTTAAAAAGATGGCCTTGGAAATAATTCCAGATACTTCGGAGAACTGTGAAAGTAATTACCCCACGAGGGGTAATTTTAGATGATTGGCTTTAGGGCATTTACAGCTTTGTGTGGCAAAAGCTGGTAGGCCAAGAAACGCTTATAATGGATTTTAATTAGGAAATAATTTGGCTTCTGATTGCGATGGCCGTGAATTGTAACATCCATACCGTCTCACCCCTCACATGAGAGTGAAAACGGAATAAAAACTTAAAAAAAAACAAACCCTCTCAGAGTCAGAAAAGGACACAATCCGACAGAGGAGCTGTCCCCACTTCTGGGTCAGGCTCAGCTCTGCGGGGTTTAGTGTGGGAGTCCAGGGCATTCCTTTGGAAACCCTGGATGAACAGAAACCTGCACAGGGGGGTTTAAAAACCTGTACAGGGGGGGGTCTGGGATTTGTACAGGGGGGTTGCAGACCCTGGCACAGACCCCAGACAGGCAAGGGCCTCGACTGCAGTCCCTGGGAAAAGCTTCCAAAACTTTTCAGGAGTTGCAAGCCCTCAAAGGTAATAAAAAGTAATAATATTGTCATATTTGGGGTTTTAGAGTAGGAAGGAGCAGAGACAAGATGGAGGATTCTGGGCAGTGCCCTGGGGTCTTCTCCTTCTTCTTGGTCTCCATTTTGTGCAGTGATGATGACACAAAGTAGCTTTAGAGGGATTGGGTTAGAGGAGAAGACACCTGTTTAGAGTGTAGATATTGGTTTGTAATTGTAAATCATGTGTGCATTATTGCAAATAATGCAATTATTTGTAAATAAGATAACGAGTCTTGGTCAGGGGGGGCAGTTGTCGCCTGTTGTCCTCGCTGTCCAGAGCTTGGCAGAGCTCAGAGAGAAAGAATTGCGATAAAATAAACAAGAAGAACAACCTTGAGAACAAACATCTAAAGGCTCCCCCATCCCACACTCTGGATTTGGGTTCTCCCATCCCACCTTCCAGGTTTGGGTTCCCCCATCCCACACTCTGGGTTTGGGTTCCGCCATCCCACACTCTGGGTTTGGGTTCCCCCATCCCACACTCTGGGTTTGGGTTCCCCATCCCACCTTCCAGGTTTGGGTTCCCCCATCCCACACACTGGGTTTGGGTTCCCCATCCCACACTCTGGGTTTGGGTTCCCCATCCCACACTCTGGGTATGGGTTCCCCATCCCACACTCTGGGTTTGAGTTCCCCCATCCCACACTCTGGGTTTGGGTTCCCCATCCCACCTTCCAGATTTGGGTTCCCCATCCCACCTTCCAGGTTTGGGTTCCCCATCCCACACTCTGGGTTTGGGTTCCCCCATCCCACCTTCCAGGTTTGGGTTCCCCCATCCCACACCCTGGGTTTGGGTTCCCCATCCCACACTCTGGGTTTGGGTTCCCCATCCCACACTCTGGGTTTGGGTTCCCCCATCCCACACTCTGAGTTTGAGTTCCCCCATCCCACACCCTGGGTTTGGGTTCCCCATCCCACACTCTGGGTTTGGGTTCCCCCCATCCCATACTCTGGGTTTGGGTTCCCCATCCCACACTCTCGGTTTGGGTTCCCCATCCCACACTCTGGGTTTGGGTTCCCCATCCCACACTCTGGGTTTGGGTTCCCCCATCCCACACTCTGGGTTTGGGTTCCCCCATCCCACCTTCCAGGTTTGGGTTCCCCCACCCCACACTCTGGGTTTGGGTTCCCCCACCCCACACTCTGGGTTTGGGTTCCCCCACCCCACACTCTGGGTTTGGGTTCCCCCATCCCACCTTCCAGGTTTGGGTTCCCCATCCCACACTCTGGGTTTGGGTTCCCCATCCCACACTCTGGGTTTGGGTTCCCCCATCCCACACTCTGGGTTTGGGTTCCCCCATCCCACACTCTGGGTTTGGGTTCCCCATCCCGCACTCTGGGTTTGGGTTCCCCCATCCCACACTCTGGGTTTGGGTTCCCCCATCCCACACTCTGGGTTTGGGTTCCCCCATCCCACACTCTGGATTTGGGTTCCCCCATCCCACACTCTGGGTTTGGGTTCCCCCATCCCACCTTCCAGGTTTGGGTTCCCCATCCCACACTCTGGGTTTGGGTTCCCCATCCCACACTCTGGGTTTGGGTTCCCCCATCCCACACTCTGGGTTTGGGTTCCCCCATCCCACCTTTGGGGTTTGGGTTCCCCCATCCCACACTCTGGGTTTGGGTTCCCCATCCCACCTTTGGGGTTTGGGTTCCCCCATCCCACACTCTGGGTTTGGGTTCCCCATCCCACACTCTGGGTTTGGGTTCCCCATCCCACACTCTGGGTTTGGGTTCCCCATCTCACACTCTGAGTTTGGGTTCCCCATCCCACACTCTGGGTTTGGGTTCCCCATCCCACACTCTGGGTTTGGGTTCCCCATCCCACACTCTGGGTTTGGGTTCCCCATCCCACACTCTGGGTTTGGGTTCCCCATCCCACACTCTGGGTTTGGGTTCCCCCATCCCACACTCTGGGTTTGGGTTGTTTCTGCGGGCAGCTCGGGGCTTTCCAGAGGACAAAGGACAAAGACCACCCTGATCTGGGGCAAGCAGAGACCCCGAGAGGGTAGCACAGGTTGGGGACGTTGGGTGGCTCTCCTGAGAGGGTTCGATGTTCACGGTGATGTCCTGCTGGGGCAGGTGGAGGTTGGGCAGAGCTGGGGGCACAGGTCTGAGGAACCCCGTGCTCTGCCCGCAGTTCAGCTGCTGTGGGGGCGTCTCCTACAAGGACTGGTCGCAGAACGTGTACTTCAACTGCACGGCCACCAACCCCAGCCGCGAGCGCTGCTCCGTGCCCTTCTCCTGCTGCCTGCACGACCCCGAGCAGGTCAGCCCTGGGGTGGCCTCAGGGGACCCTGCCCTGTGCCCGTCCTGCCACTCCCCGGGGCTGTGCTGAGCCCCCAGCCCTGCCCAAAGGGAGGGGACACGCTGGTGGCAACGTGTGGACCCATCCACCTTCGGGGTTTGGGTTCCTCATCCACCTTTGGGGTTTGGGTTCCTCATCCACCTTTGGGGTTTGGGTTCTTCATCCATCTTTGGGGTTTGGGTTCCTCATCCACCTTCTGGGTTGGGGTTTCTCATCCATCTTTGGTGTTTGGGTTCCTCATCCACCTTCTGGGTTTGGGTTCCTCATCCACCTTCTGGGTTGGGGTTCCTCATCTATCTTTGGGGTTTGGGTTCCTCATCCACCTTTGGGGTTTGGGTTCCCCATCCACCTTCTGGGTTTGGGTTCCTCATCCACCTTTGGGGTTTGGGTTCCCCATCCACCTTCTGGGTTTGGGTTCCTCATCCACCTTTGGGGTTTGGGTTCCTTATCCACCTTTGGGGTTTGGGTTCCTTATCCACCTTCTGGGTTTGAGTTCCTCATCCATCTTTAGGGTTTGGGTTCCCCATCTATCTTTGGGGTTTGGGTTCCTCATCCACCTTCAGGGTTTAGGTTCCCCCATTCCACATTCTGGGTTTGGTTCCCCCATTCCACACTCTGAGTTTGGGTTCCCCCATCCACCCTCTGGGTTTGGGACCCCCAAGCCCACCCTCCACCTTTGGGGGATCCCCATCCCATCCTCCAGGTTTGTGTCCCCAAATCCACCCTCTGGGTATGAGACCCCCATCCCAACCTTTGTGTCTGGGGGCTCCTGGGTGGACATGCTGTGATCAGCTGAGGGAGAATTCTCCCTCCCCGGAGCTGGAAGTGCCTCTTTGGGGGCAGGTGGCTCTGGAGGGCTGGCCTGGGGACACCGAGGAAGGGCCAGAGCTTCTGCTCACCCCAAGAGCAGGGACCCCAGCGTGTCCTGTCCCCAGCCCCTCCCTGCTGTGTCCCCTCTGCCAGGCTGTCATCAACACCATGTGTGGCCACGGCATGCAGGCCAGGGGCTACCTGGAGGCCAGCGCCTTCATCCACACCAACGGCTGCATCGACAAGCTGGTCAACTGGACCCACAGCAACCTCTTCCTGCTGGGGGGCATCACCCTGGGGCTGGCCCTGCCCCAGGTACGGGGTTTGGGCACTGGGGGGGAGAAGGGTCCGTCCCAAAGCTCTGCTTTGTGGGGTTTTCGTGGGGAGCTGCCCTAAAATGGTGGCCGATGGCGAGATGGGGGAGTTGGGATGGGATTTGGGGTGGGGGAGGGACGCAGATGTCAGGCACGGGGGGCGTGGGGTGATGACGCTGCCTGGTGTGGCTCAGTACCTCGCTCTCCCCTTCCTCTTCCTCCCTCTCTCCTCTTCCTCTTTCTCTCCCTTTCTCTCGCTTTTCTGTCCTTCCTCTTCCTCTTCTCCTCCCACTTCCCTCTTCCTCTTCCCTCCCTCTCCCCAATCCCTCTTGCTTTCCTCTCCCTTTCTCTCGCTTTTCTGTCCTTCCTCTTCCTCTCTCCTTCCCCCCCCTTCCTCTTCCTCTCTCTCTCCCCTTCCTCTTGCTCTTTCTCTCCCTTTCTCTCGCTTTTCTGTCCTTCCTCTTCCTCTCCCTCTCCTTCTCCCTCTCCCTCTCCCACTTCCCTCCCTTTCTTCTTTCTCCCTCTCTCCCCTTCCTCTTGCTCTTTCTCTCCATTTCTCTCGCTTTTCTGTCCTTCCTCTCCCCTTCCCCTTCCCTCCCGCTCCCTTTCCTCTTCCTCCCTCTCTCCTGTCCCTCTTGCTTTCTCTCCCTTTCTCTCGCTTTTCTGTCCTTCCTCTTCCTCTCCCACTTCCCTCCCTCTCCCCTTTCCTCTTCCCTTTCCCCTTCCTCTCTCATTTCCTTCCTCGTCCCCCTTCCTCTTCCCCTTTGCCTTCCCTTCATCTCACTTCCCCTTTCCCTCTCCCCGTCCCCTCCTTCTCCTCCATCTCCTCCTTCCTCCTCCTCTCCCCTCCTTTCCCCACTCCCTTCCTCTCTTCTTTCCCTCCCTCTCCCGTCTCCCTCCAGCTGGTGGGCATCGTCCTGGCGCAGCTCCTCATCCACCAGATCCGTGACCAGATCAAGCTGCAGCTCTACAACCAGCAGCACCGGGCAGACCCCTGGTACTGATTTCCCAAACCCCAAAGGAGGGGCTCCCCTGCCCAGGAGGGAACGTGGATCCGCCGCGGAGGAGACTCGGCCTGGAGCAGCGCCGGGGGAATTCGCCGTCTGTCTGTCTGTCCGTCCGTCCGTCCCGCTGGCGCTCAAAGCTTCGCACTGGGGTGTGATTCCCCCCGGCTATCCGCGTGTGCTGGAGGAGGACGCCTGTCTGTCTGTCTGTCTGTCTGTGCACCGAGCTGCCTTCGCCCGGGCTGGGCTGCGGGACTGAGGAGGACATTTCCCCGCAAGGCCGGGTGTCCCTCTGGGTGTCCCCTCACACGGGTGTCTGTCTGGGTGTCCCCCGTGTGCGGGGACATTTCCCCTCAAGGCCGGGTGTCCGTCTGGGTGTCCCCTCAGACGGGTGTCCCTCTGGGTGCCCCCCGTGTGTGGGGACATTTCCTCACACAGGTGTCCGTCTGGGTGTCCCCCCGTGTGCGGGGACATTTCCTCACACGGTGTCCCTCTGGGTGTCCCCTGTGTGCGAGGACATTTCCCCTCAAGGCCGGGTGTCCGTCTGGGTGTCCCCTGTCTCTGGGGACATTTCCTCACACTGGTGTCCCTCTGGGTGTCCCCCGTGTGCGAGGACATTTCCTCACACGGGTGTCTGTCTGGGTGTCCCCCGTGTGTGGGGACATTTCCCCTCAAGGCCAGGTGTCCCTCTGAGTGTCCCCCTGTGTGTGGGGACATTTCCTCACACAGTGTCCCTCTGGGTGTCCCCGGTGTGCGGGGACATTTCCTCACACGGTGTCCGTCTGGGTGTCCCTCGTGTGCGGGGACATTTCCTCACTCACATGGTGTCCGTCTGGGTGTCCCCTGTGTGCGGGGACATTTCCTCACACGGGTGTCCCTCTGGGTGTCCCCCGTGTGTGGGGACATTTCCTCACACGGGTGTCCCTCTGGGTGTCCCCCCGTGTGCGGGGACATTTCCTCACACGGTGTCCGTCTGGGTGTCCCCCGTGTGCGGGGACATTTCCTCACTCACATGGTGTCCATCTCGGTGTCCCCCGTGTGCGGGGACATTTCCTCACACGGTGTCCGTCTGGGTGTCCCCTGTGTCTGGGGACATTTCCTCACACGGGTGTCTGTCTGGGTGTCCCCCGTGTGCGGGGACATTTCCCCTCAAGGCCGGGTGTCCATCTGGGTGTCCCCCTGTGCGTGGGGACATTTCCTCACACTGTGTCCCTCTGGGTGTCCCCCGTGTGCGGGGACATTTCCTCACACAGGTGTCCGTCTGGGTGTCCCCCGTGTGTGGGGACATTTCCCCTCAAGGCCAGGTGTCCCTCTGGGTGTCCCCTGTGTCTGGGGACATTTCCTCACACGGTGTCCCTCTGGGTGTCCCCTCACACGGTGTCCCTCTGGGTGTCCCCCGTGTGCGGGGACAAGCCGAGGCTGCCGGGCTGTGCCTCTTCCTTGCCTTCTGTGGACATTAAAAGGCACCAGGCCGGCCACTCGGAGCTCTGCCAGGGGACACCGCGGTGGCTCTGGGGACACCCGGAGGCCACCCTCAGGCCGTGCCACCACCACTTTGTGCTGTTGTGAGACCCCCAAAACCAAGTGGGGAAAAGCGGCCTCGGGGCCCTCGGCCTGGCCCGGCCCTCTCGGAGCTGTCGCAAATCCGTGGGTGGAGTTTTTTTTGGGGGGGTTGGGTTTTGGTTTTTTTTATTTTTTATTTTTTTGGGGGTTTTTTTTACATTTAATTTTCCCTTCTGCTCGGGCTGGGTGGTCCCTCCCGCGGAGGGAGCCGGGATGCGGCCCAGCGTTCTTTGTGTGCTTCTCTCCCGTTTAAAAAAAAAACCAAAACAACACAACCCTTTTTTGGGCTTTTTTTCCCCTTCAAAATCCACCTCATCCCCTCGCCGAAATGTGATTTCTTCCCCCAAAAGCGGTTGCTTCTCCGAGGAATGGCACCTCCCGCCAAAAAAAGTGATTTTTTTCCCTCAGAAATTCACTTTTCTTCTCAAAACTTGCCCTCCGAAGAGCTGCTTCTCCTCCCAGAAAGCAAGTTTACTCTAAGAAGGAGCTGTTTGCAAAAACGTGGTGTTTCTCCCCAAAAAAATGTCCTTTCTCCACAAAAAGCAACTTTTCTTTCCCCAAAAGGGACTTGTCCCCAAAAAACAACTTTTTTTCCCTCAAAAGTGTCTTTTGTCCCCCACGAACTGATTGTTTCCCCCTCAAAAAATTAACTTGCCCTGAAACAAAAAAGGATCTTTCCTCCACAAAAATCAAGTTCTTTCCCTCTGAAATTGTCTTTTCTCTCCTAAAATTGATTTTTTTCCCCAAAAAGAGTACTCCTCCCCCAAAAAAGTAACTTTTTTCCCCCCTAGAAAAACTCTTTTGTCCCTGAAAAGTGACTTCTACTGCACAAAAAGTAACTTTTTCCTTAAAAAATTAACTTTTCTTCCCCCGAAAGCGACTCTTTTCCCTAAAAAGTGACTTCTCTTCCCCCAAACCCAACATTTCTCCTCCCCAAAGTGGCTTCTTTCCCCTAAAAAGCCAAATTTTCACCACCAAAAAGTAACTTTTTACTCACACAGGCCTTTTGATGACAAAGACATTTTATTTCGCAGGGAAAAAGGGACCTTTTCCTCACGAGAAGTAACTTTCCCTCACAAAATTGGTATTTTCCTCATATAAAGTGATGTTTTTGTCACAAAAGTGACATTTTTCTTCTAAAATTGGAGCTTTTCTTCATAACAGTGAACTTTTCCCTCACAAAATGAACTTTTTCCCTCACAAAAACAGACTTTTTTCTTCAAAAACAAGAACTTTTCCCTCACTAAAGGTGACTTTTTCCTCACGAGTGAATTTTTTTCTCAGGAAAAGGGAACTTTTTCCTCACAAAAGGGACATTTTCTTCACAAAAAGGGACTTCTTCCTCACAGAAAGGAACTTTTTCTTCAGTAAAAAAAGAACCTTTCCCTCTCAAAAAGTGCTTTTTTTTCCTCGCGAGTGAGTTTTTCCGCACAAAAAGGAACTTTTCCTTCAAGAAAAAAAAGGAATCTTTTCCCCACAAAAACACACTTTTTCCTCCCGAAAGGAACTTTTCCCTCATAAAGGCGTTTTGTGAGGGGGAGTTTTTCCTCCCCCAAAAAAGGACTTTTCCCTCTCTTTTTAGCCACTTTTTCCCTCACAAAAAACGACTTTTACCTCAAAAAAAGCAACTTTTCCTCAGAAAAAGGGAACTTTTCCTCACCGAAGCGACTCTTTCCTCACGAGAGGAAGTTTTTTTCCTCACAAAAAGGGGAACTCCTTCCTCCCAAAAACAAAAACCCCAAAGAAACAAACTTTCCCCTCACAAAAAGCATCTTTTTCCTCATAAAAAGCGACCTTTACCTCACAAAAAGCAACTTTTCCTCAGAAAAGGGGAACTTTTCCTCACAGAAAGTGACTCCTCGCGAGAGGAACTTTTTTTCCTCACAAAAAGGGGAAATTTTTCCTCCCAAAAACAAACAAAAACCCCAAACAAACCAACTTTCGCCTCACAAAAAGCCCCTTTTTTCCTCATAAAAAGCGATCTTTACCTCACAAAAAGCAACTTTTCCTCAGAAAAAGGGAACTTTTCCTCACAGAATGTGACTCCTCGCGAGAGGAGCTTTTTTTCCCTCACAAAAAGGGGAACTCCTTCCTCCCAAAAACAAACAAAAACCCCCAAACAAACTTTCCCCTCACAAAAAAAGGCCACGTTTTCCTCATAAAAAGCGATCTTTACCTCACAAAAAGCAACTTTTCCTCAGAAAGGGGGAACTTTTCCTCACAGAAAGTGATGCCTCGCGAGAGGAACTTTTTTTCCCTCACAAAAAGGGGAACTCCTTCCTCCCAAAAAAACCCAAAAACCCCAAACAAACCAACTTTCCCCTCACAAAAAGCCCCTTTTTCCTCATAAAAAGCGACCTTTACCTCACAAAAAGCAACTTTTCCTCAGAAAAAGGGAACTTTTCCTCACAGAAAGCGACTCCTCGCGAAAGGAACTTTTTTTCCCTCACAAAAATGGGAACTCCTTCCTCCCAAAAACAAACAAAAACCCCCAAACAAACTTTCCCCTCACAAAAAAGGCCACGTTTTCCTCATAAAAAGCGACCTTTACCTCACAAAAAGCAACTTTTCCTCAGAAAAAGGGAACTTTTCCTCACAGAAAGTGACTCCTCGCGAGAGGAGAAGGAGAACTTTTTCCTCAAAAAAAAAAAAAAAAAAAAAAAAAAAAAAAAAAAAGAAACTTTCCCCTCACTTTTCAGCGACTTTTCCCCCCCTCACAACAAGCTCCTTTCCCCTCACAAATCGCGTCTCTTACCCTCCGCAGCGCTTCCCCCGCGGTCCCTCCCTCAGCCCGCCCCGGCGGGGGGCGCGGGCCGGGCCGGGCCGCGGGCGGCGGCGGCGGAGGAGGAGGAGGAGGAGCAGCAGCAGCAGCGGGGCCGCTCCGCTTGCTCCCGGCGAGCCCAACAAAGGCGGCGGGGCCATGGCGGGCCCCTCGCCCCGTTCCCAGCCGCCCTAAAACCCGCCGAGCACCGCCGCGCGATGTGGCCGGGCCGCGGCGGGCGGCGCTGGGCGCTGGCGCTGGCCCTGGCGCTGGCTCTGGGCGGCCGCTGCCCCGCCGCCCCCAACGCCTCGGCCGGGCCCCCGCGCTGCCGCCGCCCCGCGCCCTGCGAGCGGCTCCGCTTCGGCGCCTGCTTGGGCTCGGCGCTGCCCTACGCTGCCACCTCCACGCTGCTGGCCACCGACTCCGCCTCGCAGGAGGAGGCGCACGGGAAGCTGCTGCTCTGGTCCGGTACGGACGGGACGGTACCGGGGAGCGGGGAGAGTGAGGGAGAGGCCCGAGATGGGGCTGGAGGGGGATGGGGAGCGGTGAAGGGAGGGGGGGGTGAGGGGGGAGCTTGGAAGGGGAGGTTGCGTGTAGTGTGGGCGGCTGAGGATGGGTAGAGTATAGAAAAGTTTATAGCAAAGGGCTGGGGATGGGTAGAATATAGAAAAGTTTATAGCAAAGGGCTGGGGATGGGTACAGGATAAAAAAGTTTATAGCAAAGGGCTGGGGATGAGTAGAGTATAGAAAAGTTTATAGCAAAGTGCTGGGGATGGGTACAGGATAGAAAAGTGCCTAGCAGGGAGCTGGGGATGGGCAGAGTATAGAAAACTTTATAGAGGGGCACTGGCGATGGGTACAGTGTAGAAAAGTGCATAGCAAAGGGCTGGGGATGGGTACAGGATAAAAAAGTTTATAGCAAAGGGCTGGGGATGCTTACAGTATAGAAAAGTGCCTGGCAGGGAGCTGGGGAGGATGGGTAGAGTATAGAAAAGTTCCTAGCAGGGGCCTGGGCATGGGCGGAGTATAGAAAACTTTATAGAGGGGGGGCTGGGGATGGGTACAGGATAGAAAAGTTTATAGCAAAAGGCTGGGGATGGGTACAGTATAGAAAAGTTTATAGCAAAGGGCTGGGGATGCTTACAGTATAGAAAAGTGCATAGCAAAGGGCTGGGGATGGGTACAGGATAGAAAAGTTTATAGCAAAGGGCTGGGGATGGGTAGAGTATAGAAAAGTTTACAGTAAAGGGCTGGGGATGCCTACAGTATAGAAAAGTGCCTAGCAGGGAGCTGGGGAGGATGGGTAGAGTATAGAAAAGTTCCTGGCAGGGGCCTGGGCATGGGCAGAGTATAGAAAACTTTCTAGAGGGGGGGCTGGGGATGGGTACAGGATAGAAAAGTACATAGCACAGGGCTGGGAATGAGTACATTATAGAAAACTGCATAGCACAGGGCTGGGGGTGGGTACAGTATGGAAAACTGGGTAGCAAAGGGCTGGGGATAGGTACAGTATGGAAAAGGTTATAGAGGGGGGCTGGGGATGGGTACGGTACAGAAAACTGTATAGCAATGGGCTGGGGATGGGTACATTATGGAAAACTGTGGAGCAAAGAGCCATGGGTGTGTACATTATAGAAAAGTTTATAGCAAAGAGCTGGGGATGGATACAGTAGAGAAAAGTGCATAGCAAAGGGCTGGGCATAGGTACAATACAGAAAACTTTATAGAGGGGCGCTGGGGATGGGTGCAATATAGAAAATTTTATAGCAAAGGGCTGGGGATGGATACAGTATAGAAAAATTTATAGAGGGGGGCTGGGGATGGGTACAGAGTAGGAAACTGTATAGCAAAGGGCTGGGGATGGGTACATTATGGAAAACTGGGTAGCAAACAGCCAGGCTTGGGTACATTATAGAAAACTGCATAGCACAGGGCTGGGTATATGTACAGTATAGAAAACATTATAGAGGAGGCCAGGAGATGGGTGCAGTATAGAAAACTGTGTAACAACGGGCTGGGAATGCCTACAGTATAGAAAAGTGCCTAACAGGGGGCTGGGGATGGGTAGAGTATAGAAAATGCATAGCACAGGGCTGGGGATGAGTACATTATGGAAAACTTTATAGAGTCGGGCTGGGGATGGGTAGAGTGTAGAAAACTTTATAGCACAGGGCTGGGGATGGGTACATTATGGAAAACTGGGTAGCAAAGAGCCAGGGATGAGTACATTATAGAAAACTGCATAGCAAAGGGCTGGGGATGGATACAGTATAGAAAAGTGCATAGCAAAGGGCTGGGCATAGGTACAGTATAGAAAAGGTTATAGAGGGGGGCAGGGGATGGGTACATTATAGAAAACTGTGTAACAATGGGCTGGGGATACCTACAGTATAGAAAAGTGTCCATCAGGGAGCTGGGGATGGACAGAGTATAGAAAACTATAGAGGGGGACTGGGGATGGGTACAGTATAGAAAACTTTATAGCACAGGGCTGAGGATGGGTACATTATGGAAAACTGGGTAGCAAAGGGCTGGGGATACAGGTACAATATAGAAAACTTTATAGAGGAGGCCTGGGAATGGATACAGTATAGAAAACTGTATAACAATGGGCTGGGGATGGGTACCTATGGAAAAACTGCATAGCACTAGGCTGGGGATGGGTACAATACAGAAAACTTTTTAGAGGGGGGCTGGGGATGGGTACAATATAGAAAACTTTATAGCAAAGGGCTGGGGATGGGTACATCATGGAAAACTGTGTAGCAAAGGGCTGGGGATACAGGTACAATATAGAAAACTTTATAGAGGAGGCCTGGGAATGGATACAGTATAGAAAAATTTATAGAGGGGGACTGGGGATGGGTACAGAGTAGAAAACTGTATAGCAAAGGGCTGGGGATGGGTAAAGTATAGAAAAGTGCATAGCACAGGGCTGGGGATGGGTACAATATAGAAAACTTTATAGCAAGAGGGTCCCACAGAAGGGTCCCGGTGCTGTGTAAGTGCTGTGAGGACAGCAGCAGGGTCCCAGCATTTTGTGGGTGCTGTGAGGACAGCAGGAGGGGTCCCAGTGCCATGTGGGTGCTCTGGGGACATCAGGAGGGTCCCATAGAGGGGTCCCAGTCCTGTCTGCGTGCCATGGGGACAGCAGCAGGGTTCCAGTGTCGTGTGGGTGCTGTGGGGACAGCAGGAGGGTCCCATAGAGGGGGGTCCCAGCACCGTGTGGGTGCTGTGGGGACAGCAGGAGGGGTCCCAGTGTCATGTGGGTGCTGTGGGGACAGCAGGAGGGGTCCCACAGATGAGTCCCAGCACCGTGTGGGTGCTCTGGGGACCTCAGGATAGTCCCACAGAGAGGTCTCAGCACTGTGTGGGTGCTGTGGGGACATCAGGAGGGGTCCCACAGAGAGGTCCCAGCGCCATCTGGGTGCTCTGGGGACATCAGGAGGGGTCCCACAGAGAGGTCCCAGCGCCGTCTGGGTGCTGTGGGGACATCAGGAGGATCCTATAGAGGGGTCCCAGTGCCATGTGGGTGTTATAGGGACAGCCCTACAGAGGGGTCCCAGTGTCATGTGGGTGCTGTGAGGACAAGAGGGTCCCAGCGCTGTGTGGGTGCTATAGGGACAGCAAGAGGGCCCCACAGAGGGGTCCCAGCACTGTGTGGGTGCTCTGGGGACATCAGGAGGGTCCCATAGAGGGGTCCCAGTGCCGTGTGGGTGCTGTGGGGACAGCAGGAGGGGTCCCATAGATGAATCCCAGCACCATGTGGGTGCTCTGGGGACAGCAGCAGGGTCCCAGTGTCATGTGGGTGCTGTGGGGACAGCAGGAGGCATCCCACAGATGAGTCCCAGCACCGTGTGGGTGCTCTGGTGACCTCAGGAGAGTCCCACAGAGGGGTCCCAGCACTGTGTGGGTGCTGTGGGGACATCAGGAGGGTCCCACAGAGAGGTCCCAGTGCCATCTGGGTGCTGTGGGGACATCAGGAGGGGTCCCACAGAGAGGTCCCAGCGCTGTCTGGGTGCCATGGGGACAGTAGGAATGTCCCACAGAGAGGTCCCAGCGCCATCTGGGTGCTGTGGGACCATCAAGAGTCGTCCGTGCCGGGCCCGGTGACGCCGCCGTCCCCTCCCCGCAGGCCTGCGCAACGCCCCGCGCTGCTGGGACGTCATCCAGCCGCTGCTGTGCGCCGTCTACATGCCCAAGTGCGAGGACGGGCAGGTGGAGCTGCCCAGCCAGACCCTGTGCCAGGCCACCCGGGCGCCCTGCACCATCGTGGAGCGCGAGCGCGGCTGGCCCGACTTCCTCAAGTGCACCACCGACCGCTTCCCCGAGGGCTGCCCGGTACGGCGCCGGCACCGGGCGGGGAGAGGGTTGGGGTTGGTCAGCCTGGAGAGGAGAAGGTTCCAGGAGGAGGTTCCAGAATGTTCTGGGGGGTTGAAGGGGATCCAGGAGAGTTGGAGAGGGGCTGGGGACAAGGCTTGGAGGGACAGGGAATGGATTCCCAGTGGCAGAGGGGAGGGATGGATGGGAGATCCATGGCTGGGTTGGAATTCCCAGAGAAGCTGTGGATCCCTGGGATGTCCAAGGCCAGGTTGGACACTGGGGCTTGGAGCAGCCTGGGACGGTGGGAGGTGTCCCTGTCACGGCCGGGGTGGCACTGGAGGGGCTTTGAGGTCCCTTCCCACCCAAACCGTTCCATGATCCCATGGTGATTCCATGGAACCCGGCTGCCCCTTGACTGACATCCACCTCGGCCACGGGGGTGTCTCCTCCTCCTTCCTCCTTCCTCCTCCTTCCTCTTCCTCTTCCTCCTTCTCCTTCCTCCTTCTCCTTCCTCCTTCCTCCTTCCTCCTTCCTCCTTCCTCTTCCTCTTCCTCTTCCTCTTCCTCTTCCTCTTCCTCTTCCTCTTCCTCTTCCTCTTCCTCTTCCTCTTCCTTCCTCCTTCCTCCTCCTTCCTCCTCCTTCCTCCTTCCTCCTCCTTCCTCCTCCTTCCTCCTCCTTCCTCCTCCTTCTTCCTCCTTCCTCCTCCTCCTCCCTCCTTCCTCCTCCTTCCTCTTCCTCTTCCTCCCTCCTTCCTCCTCCTTCCTCCTTCCTCCTTCCTCCTCCTTCCTCCTTCCTCCTTCCTCCTTCCTCCTTCCTCCTTCCTCCTTCCTCCTTCCTCTTCCTCCTTCCTCCTCCTCCTCCTCACCACCTGGCCTCCCCTCCCGGGCAGAACGAGGTGCAGAACATCAAGTTCAACAGCTCGGGGCAGTGCGAGGCGCCGCTGGTGCGGACGGACAACCCCAAGAGCTGGTACGAGGACGTGGAGGGCTGCGGCATCCAGTGCCAGAACCCGCTCTTCACCGAGAAGGAGCACCGCGAGATGCACGTCTACATCGCCGCCTTCAGCTCCGTCACCATCTTCTGCACCTTCTTCACCCTGGTGAGGCACCAAAAAAAAAAAACCCCAAAAAAACACCCAGGGGACGAGGTCACCTCCTGTTTTGTACCTACCACGTTTTGGTTTTGGGAAATTCTGTTCCCAAGCATTTTTTGGTACGCAAGGTCACATAATGTAAACTACACCTTGTTTTTCCACATTTGTTCCCAGAGGAGGGACTTGGTGTGGTGGTCTCTGGAACTGACCAATGGTTCCCAAAGATCCCACCTCTAAGGTGGGCACACCTGAAAAAGCATCAAAGTAGCCAAAATAAATAAACCAGGCTCTCCTTCCTGCAAAAAAACCACGCAGCCTTTCTGTGAAAAACTATCACTCCCTGCCTCTCATTCATTGTGTCCCACAGCGACATCCTCCCAGCTGTGGCTTTCTCTCTCTCTGGGGTTTGGCTGCTTTTCTGATTTTTAGGGTGGTTTAGGGTTTTTTGGCCTCTCAAAACCTCAAGCTGATCACAAGAAATGAACAGGAGTCTTCAAGGTGTTCTTCTTTTCCAGGTTTTTCTTGTTGTTTATTGTTTCTTTTCCCTTTTTTTTTCCCCTGTGCCTGGCTAAGGTGTGTCCAGCTCCAGCACCTCTGCCCCTGACGAAGGCTCGTCATCTCTTATTATTATTTCCTATTACCAATTATTACCTATCAATTATTTACAATTTCACAATTTCATACTAAACAGCTCATTTCTGCACTAACCCAATCTCCTTGAACTGCTTGGTGCCACCGTCACAGCAGAAGATGGAGACGAAGGAGAAGAACCCAGAATCCTCCATCTTGTCCCCGTTCACCCCTATTCTAAAAACCCCAAATGTGACCAACTACACCGTTCTTAATTACACTTTGTGGCTTGTAATTCCTCTCTTAATGCTGGAAGTCTTTCCCATGGACTGAAGTCAAAGCCAGTGCCTTCCTGAGCTCTGTGTCAGGGTCTCCAACCCTCCTGTACAGATCCCAGATTCCCCTGTACAGGTTTTAAATCTTCCTGTACAGGTTTGAAACCCCCCTGTATAGGTTTGAAGCCCCCTGTAAAGGTTTCAAACTGCCCTGTGCAGGTTTTAAACCCCCCTGTGCAGATTTTAAACCCTCCTGTGCAGATTTTAAACCCTCCTGTAGAGGTTTTAAACCCCCCAGTACAGGTTTAAATCCTCCTGTATAGGTTTTAAACCCCCTAGTACAGGTTTTAAACCCCTCCTGTGCAGATTTTAAACCCTCCTGTAGAGGTTTTAAACCCCCCAGTACAGGTTTCAACCACCTCTGTGCAGGTTTCAAACCCGCCTGTTCAGGTTTCAACCCCTCTGTACAGGTTTTAAACCCCCCCTGTGCAGGTTTTAAACCCCCTGTGCAGATTTTAAGCCCCCCAGTACAGATTTTAAACCCTCCTGTAGAGGTTTCAAACCCCCCAGTGCAAGTTTTAAACCCCCAGTACAGGTTTCAAACCCGCCTGTTCAGGTTTCAACCCCTCTGTACAGGTTTTAAACCCTCCTGTGCAGGTTTCAAACCCCCCTGTACAGGTTTTAAACCCCCCCAGTACAGGTTTTAAACCCCCTGTTCAGGTTTCAAACCGCCCTGTTCAGATTTTAAACCCCCTGTGCAGATTTTGAACCCTCTTGTACAGGTTTTAAACCCCTCTGTACAGGTTTCAAACCCCCCTCTTCAGGTTTTAAACCCCCCTGTACAGGTTTAAATCCTCCTGTGCAGGTTTCAAACCCCCCTGTACAGGTTTCAAACTCTCCTGTGCAAGTTTTAAACCCTCCTGTTCAAGTTTCAAACCCTCCTGAGCAGGTTTTAAACCCCCTTGTACAGGTTTAAACCCTCCTGTGCAGGTTTTAAACCCCCCTGTGCAGGTTTCAACCCCTCCTGTACAGGTTTTTAACCCCCTGTGCAGGTTTTAAACCCTCCTGTGCAGATTTTAAACCCTCCTGTAGAGGTTTTAAACCCCCCAGTACAGGTTTCAAACCACCCTGTACAGGTTTTTAACCCCCTGTGCAGATTTTAAGCCCCCCAGTACAGGTTTCAACCTCCCTGTGCAGATTTCAAACCCCCCTGAGCAAGTTTTAAACCACCCTGTGCAGGTTTAAACCCTCCTGTGCAGGTTTCTAACCCCCTGTACAGGTTTAAATCCTCCTGTATAGGTTTTAAACCCCCTAGTACAGGTTTTAAACCCCCTGTGCAGGTTTAAACCCTCCTGTATAGGTTTTAAACCCCCAGTACAGGTTTTAAACCCCCCAGTACAGGTCTCAAACCCCCCTGTGCAGGTCTCAAACCTCGTTATCCAGGTTCCTGTCCATCCAGGGCATCCCAAGGAATGCCCAAATGGACTCCCCACCTTTCTCCACCCCTCCCTGCCCAGGCCACGTTCGTCGCTGACTGGAGGAACTCCAACCGCTACCCCGCCGTCATCCTCTTCTACGTCAACGCCTGCTTCTTCGTGGGCAGCATCGGCTGGCTGGCGCAGTTCATGGACGGCGCCCGCGACGAGATCGTCTGCCGCGCCGACGGCACCATGCGCCTGGGAGAGCCCACGTAGGTGGCACCTCGGGGTGAGGGGGGGGGTCCCAGTGCCGTGTGGGTGCTGTGGGGACAGCAAGAGAGCCCCACAGAGGGGTCCCAGCGCCGTGTGGGTGCTGTGGGGACAGCAGGAGGGTCCCATAGAGTGGTCCCAGTGCTGTGTGGGTGCTGTGGGGGCAGCAGGAGGGTCCCATAGAGTGGTTCCACTGCCATATGGGTGCTATGGGGAGAGCAGGAGGGGTCCCAGTGCCATGTGGGTGCTGTGGGGACAGCAGGAGGGTCCCAGTGCCGTGTGGGTGCTATAGGGACAGCAGGAGAGCCCCACAGAGGGGTCCCAGCACTATGTGGGGATGGCTGGCGCAGTTCATGGACGGCGCCCGCGACGAGATCGTCTGCCGCGCCGACGGCACCATGCGCCTGGGAGAGCCCACGTAGGTGGCACCTCGGGGTGAGGGGGGGGTCCCAGCGCCATGTGGGTGCTGTGGGGACAGCAGGAGAGCCCCACAGAGGGGTCCCAGTGCCATGTGGGTGCTGTAGGGAGAGCAGGAAGGGTCCCAGTGCTGTGTGGGTGCTGTGGGGACAGCAGGAGGGCCCCATAGAGGGGTCCCAGCACTGTGTGGGTGCTGTGGGGGCACCAGGACGGTCCCAGGGCCATATGGGTGCTATAGGGACAGCAGGAGGGTCCCACAGAGGGGTCCCAGTGCTGTGTGGGGATGGCTGGCGCAGTTCATGGACGGCGCCCGCGACGAGATCGTCTGCCGCGCCGATGGCACCATGCGCCTGGGAGAGCCCACGTAGGTGGCACCTCGGGGTGAGGGGGGGTCCCAGCGCCGTGTGGGTGTTATAGGGACAGCAGGAGGGTCCCACAGAGGGGTCCCACTGCCATATGGGTGCTATGGGGACAGCAGGAGGGTCCCAGTGCCATGTGGGTGCTGTGGTGACAACAGGAGAGCCCCAGAGAGAGGTCCCAGCACTGTGTGGGTGCTGTGGGGGCACCAGGACGGTCCCAGGGCCGTGAGGGTGCTATAGGGACAGCAGGAGGGGTCCCAGTGCCATGTGGGTGCTGTGGGGACAGCAGGAAGGGTCCCAGTGCTGTGTGGGGGTGGCTGGCGCAGTTCATGGACGGCGCCCGCGACGAGATCGTCTGCCGCGCCGACGGCACCATGCGCCTGGGAGAGCCCACGTAGGTGGCACCTCGGGGTGAGGGGGGAGTCCCAGCGCCGTGTGGGTGCTGTGGGGGGCAACAGGAGGGTCCCACAGAGGGGTCCCAGTGCCATATGGGTGCTATGGGGACAGCAGGAGGGTCCCAGCATGGTGTGGGTGCTCTAGGGACAGCCCCACAGAGGGGTCCCAGTGCCATGTGGGTGCTGTGGGGACAGCAGGAGAGCTCCACAGAGAGGTCCCAGCACTGTGTGGGTCTTGTGGGGGCACCAGGACGGTCCCAGGGCTGTGAGGGTGCTATAGGGACAGCAGGAGGGGTCCCAGTGCCATGTGGGTGCTGTGGGGACAGCAGGAGGGCCCCACAGAGGGGTCCCAGGGCCATATGGGTGCTGTGGGGACAGCAGGAGAACCCCACAGAGGGGTCCCAGTGCCATGTGGGTGCTGTAGGGACATCAGGAGGGGTCCCAGCACTATGTGGGGATGGCTGGCGCAGTTCATGGACGGCGCCCGCGACGAGATCGTCTGCCGCGCCGACGGAACCATGCGCCTGGGAGAGCCCACGTAGGTGGCACCTCTGTCCCCACCAGAGCTGTCCCCCGGCACCAGGAGGGCCCTCGGGGTCCATTGGGTGGGACCCCCGTGCTGCTGGGGGTCCCAGCGCTGTGTGGGTGCTGTGAGGACAACAGGAGAGCCCCACAGAGGGGTCCCAGCACCATGTGGGTGCTGTGGGGACAGCAGGAGAGCCCCACAGAGGGGTCCCAGTGCTGTGTGGGTGCTGTGGGGGCACCAGGACGGTCCCAGGGCTGTGAGGGTGCTATGGGGACAGCAGCAGGGCCCCACAGAGGGGTCCCAGCATGGTGTGGGTGCCGTGGGGACAACAGGAGGGTCCCACAGAGGGGTCCCAGCATGGTGTGGGTGCCGTGGGGACAACAGGAGGGTCCCACAGAGGGGTCCCAGCATGGTGTGGGTGCCGTGGGGACAGCAGGAGGGCCCCACAGAGGGATCCCAGTGCTGTGTGGGGATGGCTGGCACAGTTCATGGATGGTGCCCATGACGCCAACAGCACCATGTGCCTGGGAGATCCCACGTAGGTGGCACCTCTGTCCCCAGCAGAGCTGTCCCCAGCACCAGGAGGGCCCTCGGGGTCCATTGGGTGGGACCCCCGCGCTGCCCTCTGTCCCCTGCCGGGGGTGGGTGACACTCTGGCCTCCCCCCAGCTCCAACGAGACGCTGTCCTGCGTCATCATCTTCGTCATCGTGTACTACTCGCTGATGTCGGGCGTCATCTGGTTCGTCATGCTCACCTACGCCTGGCACACGTCCTTCAAGGCTCTGGGCACCACCTACCAGCCGCTGCTGGGCAAGACCTCCTACTTCCACCTCATCACCTGGTCCATCCCCTTCGTGCTGACCGTGGCCATCCTGGCCGTGGCGCAGGTGACGGGGCCGTGTCTCGGGGTGGTGTCTCTGGGTGGTGTCCCAGGGTTGGTGTCCCAGGGTGGTGTCCCAGGGTTGATGTCCCAGGGTTGGTGTCCCAGAGTGGTGTCTCAGGGTTGGTGTCCCAGGGTGGTGTCCCAGGCTGGGTGTCTCTCCCAGGGTGGTGTCCCAGGGTTGGTGTCCCAGGGCGGTGTCTCAGGGTGGTGTCCCAGGGCGGTGTCTCAGGGCGGTGTCTCAGGGTTGGTGTCCCAGAGTGGTGTCTCAGGGTTGGTGTCCCAGGGGTGGTGTCCCAGGGTGTTGTCCCAGGCTGATGTCCCAGGGTTGGTGTCCCAGGGCGGTGTCCCAGGGTTGGTGTCCCAAGGTTGGTGTCCCAGGGGTGGTGTCCCAGGGCGGTGTCCCAGGGCGGTGTCCCAGGGCGGTGTCCCAGGGTTGGTGTCCCAGGGCGGTGTCCCAGGGCGGTGTCTCAGGGCGGTGTCTCAGGGTTGGTGTCCCAGGGTTGGTGTCCCAGGGTTGGTGTCCCAGGGCAGTGTCCCAGGGTTGGTGTCCCAGGGTTGGTGTCTCAGGGTGGTGTCCCAGGGTGTTGTCCCAGGGTTGGTGTCCCAGGGTTGGTGTCTCAGGGTGGTGTCCCAGGGCAGTGTCCCAGGGTTGGTGTCTCAGATTGGTGTCCCAGGGCGGTGTCTCAGGGTTGATGTCCCAGGGTTGGTGTCTCAGGGTGGTGTCCCAGGGTGGTGTCCCAGGGTTGGTGTCCCAGGGTTGGTGTCCCAGGGTGGTGTCCCAGGGTTGGTGTCCCAGGGTTGGTGTCCCAAGGTGGTGTCCCAGGGTTGGTGTCTCAGGGTTGGTGTCTCAGGGTGGTGTCTCAGGGTTGGTGTCCCAGGGTTGGTGTCCCAGGGTGGTGTCCCAGGGTGGTGTCCCAGGGTGATGTCCCAGGGTGGTGTCTCGGGGTGGTGTCCCAAGGTGGTGTCCCAGGGTGGTGTCCCAGGGTTGGTGTCCCAGGGTTGGTGTCTCAGGGTGATGTCCCAGGGTGGTGTCTCAGGGTGGTGTCCCAGGGTGGTTTCTCAGGGTTGGTGTCCCAGGTTGGTGTCCCAGGATGGTTTCTCAGGGTTGGTGTCTCAGGGTGGTGTCTCAGGGTTGATGTCCTAGGGCGGTGTCTCAGGGTTGGTGTCCCAGGGTTGGTGTCCCAGAGTGGTGTCTCAGGGTTGGTGTCCCAGGGTGGTGTCCCAGGCTGGGTGTCTCTCCCAGGGTTGGTGTCTCTCCCAGGGTGGTGTCCCAGGGTTGGTGTCCCAGGGCGGTGTCTCAGGGCGGTGTCTCAGGGTTGGTGTCCCAGGGTTGGAGTCCCAGGGTTGGTGTCCCAGAGTGGTGTCTCAGGGTTGGTGTCCCAGGGGTGGTGTCCCAGGGTGTTGTCCCAGGCTGATGTCCCAGGGTTGGTGTCTCAGGGTGGTGTCCCAGGGTTGGTGTCTCAGGGTTGGTGTCCCAGGGTTGGTGTCTCAGATTGGTGTCCCAGGGTTGGTGTCCCAGGGCGGTGTCCCAGGGTTGGTGTCCCAGGGTTGGTGTCCCAAGGTGGTGTCCCAGGGTTGGTGTCCCAGGGTTGGTGTCCCAGGGCGGTGTCCCAGGGTTGGTGTCCCAGGGTTGGTGTCCCAAGGTGGTGTCCCAGGGTTGGTGTCCCAGGGTTGGTGTCCCAAGGTGGTGTCCCAGGGTTGGTGTCCCAAGGTGGTGTCCCAGGGTTGATGTCCCAGGTTGATGTCCCAGGGTTGGTGTCCCAGGGTTGGTGTCCCAGGGCGGTGTCCCAGGGTTGGTGTTCCAGGGTTGGTGTCCCAAGGTGGTGTCCCAGGGTGGTGTCCCAGGGTTGGTGTCCCAGGGTTGGTGTCCCAAGGTGGTGTCCCAGGGTTGGTGTCCCAGGGCGCTGTCCCAGGGTTGGTGTCCCAGGGTTGATGTCTCAGGGTGGTGTCTCAGGGTGGTGTCCCAGGGTGGTGTCCCAGGGTTGGTGTCCCAAGGTGGTGTCCCAGGGTGGTTTCTCAGGGTTGGTGTCCCAGGGTGGTGTCCCAGGGTTGGTGTCTCAGGGTTGGTGTCCCAGGGTTGGTGTCTCAGGGTGGTGTCTCAGGGTTGGTGTCCCAGGGTTGGTGTCTCAGGGTTGGTGTCCCAGGGTTGGTGTCTCAGGGCGGTGTCTCAGGGTGGTGTCCCAGGGTGGTGTCCCAAGGTGGTGTCCCAGGGTGGTGTCTCAGGGTTGGTGTCCCAGGGCGGTGTCCCAGGGTTGTTGTCCCAGGGTGGTGTCCCAGAGTGGTGTCCCAGGGTGGTGTCTCAGGGTGGTGTCCCAGGGTTGGTGTCCCAGGATGGTGTCCCAGGGTTGGTGTCCCAGGGTTGGTGTCCCAAGGTGGTGTCTCAGGGTGGTGTCCCAGGGTTGGTGTCCCAGGGTGGTGTCCCAGGGTTGGTGTCTGTCCCAGGGTTGATGTCCCAGGGTTGGTGTCCCAGGGTTGGTGTCTCGGGTTGGAGTCCCAGGGTTGGAGTCCCAGGGTTGGTGTCCCAGGGCTGGTGTCCCAGGCCGGTGTCCCAGGTTGATGTCCCAGGGCAGTGTCTCAGATTGGTGTCCCAGGATTGATGTCCCAGGGTTGGTGTCCCAGGGTTGATGTCCCAGGGTTGATGTCCCAGGGTTGATGTCCCAGGGTTGGTGTCTGTCCCAGGGTTGGTGTCCCAGGGCGGTGTCCCAGGGTTGGTGTCCCAGGGTGGTGTCTCAGGATGGTGTCCCAGGGTTGGTGTCTCAGGGTTGATGTCCCAGGGTGCTGTCCCAGGTTGATGTCCCAGGGCGGTGTCTCAGGGCGGTGTCTCAGGGTGGTGTCCCAGGGTGTTGTCCCAGGTTGATGTCCCAGGCTGATGTCTCAGGGTGGTGTCCCAGGGTGTTGTCCCAGGCTGATGTCCCAGGGTGATGTCTCAGGGTTGGTGTCTCAGGGCCGTGTCCCAGAGTGGTGTCCCAGGGTGCTGTCCCAGGGCGTTGTCCCAGGGTTGGTGTCCCAGGGCGTTGTCCCAGGGCCGTGTCCCAGAGTGGTGTCCCAGGGTGCCACCTGCAGCCAGCTGACCCTGCTGTCCCCGTCGCTGTCCCCACCAGGTGGACGGTGACTCTGTCAGCGGCATCTGCTTCGTGGGCTACAAGAACTACCGCTACCGAGCCGGCTTCGTGCTGGCCCCCATCGGGCTGGTGCTCATCGTGGGCGGCTACTTCCTCATCCGGGGTAGGTGTGGCCCGGCTCTGGGAAGGGATGGGGACACCCTGGGTGTCCCCATGTCCCCCTGAGCCCCTCACCCTCCTCCCCGTAGGGGTCATGACGCTCTTCTCCATCAAGAGCAACCACCCCGGGCTGCTGAGCGAGAAGGCGGCCAGCAAGATCAACGAGACCATGCTGCGCCTGGGTGAGGGCTTCACCTTCCCTGTTGGGGTTTTTTGTGGGATCTGAGATGATGAATTTTGGAGGATTTCTCCATCTCCAGCTCAGCACAAGTTCCTCTTAACAGAAGAGGACCAAGCTCAGGATTTCAAAACAACCTGCTGAGTTTTTTTGTGGGATCTCTGGGATCTAAGATGATAAATTCTGGAGGGTTTCTCCATCTCCAGGGCAGCACAAGTTCTCAGCAGAGGAGAACTCAGGACTGGGATTTTGCCTTGGTCAAAACAACCTGGTGGGTTTTTTTTGTGGGATCTGTGGGATCTGAGATGATGAATTTTGGAAGATTTTTCCATCTCCAGGGCAGCACAAGCTCCTCTCAGCAGAGGAAGATCAGGGTTGGGATTTTGCCTTTTGGGATTTTGCCAGGGCACCCTTCCCTGGGGAACCCGAGTGGGGACGGGGACCTTCTGTCCCCTGGAGTCACACAGGGGGGTGGTGGCACCGGGGCACTGGTGCTGTTCAGGATCACAACGGCACGGACCCCGACTCAGCAGGCTGACAACGACTCCGTTTAGTTTCGGGAATTTCTTCCCTTTTATGATGTTCTACAGAGGAAAACCCAACGGGAGGAAGGAGGACAAACTTCTTCCATCACATTGGTCAAGTCAGAGGGACATCAAGAAGAAGTCCCTCTTAGGGACAGGGATGTAAACAAAGGCTTACATGTCTTTTGTCGACAGAAAACTCTGTGGGAAAGAGTTTCAGAAAACCAGAACATCTCAGGCTTTTATACAGTTTTATGCTGTTCTACAGAGAACAACCCAATGGGTGGAAGATGGAGAAACATCTTCCATCACATTGGTCAAGTCAGAGGGACATCAAGGAGAAGTCCCTCCTAGGGAAAGGAATGTAAACAAGGGTTACAGTTAGAAAAACGTGTCCCTTGTTGACAGAAAACTCTCTGGGAAAAGTGTTTCAGAGAAACCAAAACATCTCAGGCTTTTATACAGTTTTATGCTGTTCTACAGAGAGCAACCCAATGGGTGGAAGAAGGACAAACTTCTTCAATCACGTTGGTCAAACCAGAGGGACATCAAGAAGAAGTCCCTCCTAGGGACAGGGATGTAAACAAAGGTTTACATGTCTTTTTTGACAGAAAACTCTCTGGGGAAAGAGTTTCAGAGAAACCAAAACATCTCAGGCTTTTATACAGTTTTGTACTGTTCTACAGAGAACAACCCAATGGGTGGAAGAGGAACAAACTTCTTCAACCACATTGGGCAAGTCAAAGGGACATCAAGAAGTCCCTCCTAGAGAAAGGAATGTAAACAAAGGTTACAGTTAGGAAAATGTGTCTCTTGTTGACAGAAAACTCTAAAACTCTCTGGGAAAAGAGTTTCAGAGAAATCAAAACATCTCAGGCTTTTATACAGTTTTACTCTGTTCTACAAAGAACAACCCAACGGGTGGAAGAAGGACAAACTTCTTCAGTCACATTGGTCAAGTCAGAGGGACATCAAGGAGAAGTCCCTCCTAGGGAAAGGAATGTAAACAAAGGTTTACATGTTTTTTGTCAACAGAAAACTCTCTGGGAAAAGAGTTTCAGAGAAATTAAAACATCTCAGGCTTTTATTCTGTTCTACAGAGATCAACCCAATGGGTGGAAGGAGGACAAACTTCTTCCATCACATTGGTCAAGTCAGAGGGACATCAAGGAGAAGTCCCTCCTAGGGAAAGGAATGTAAACATAGGTTTACATGTCTTTTTTGACAGAAAACTCTCTGGGAAAAGAGTTTCAGAGAAACTAAAACATCTCAGGCTTTTATACAGTTTTATACCATTCTACAAAGAACAACCCAATGGGTGGAAGGAGGACAAACTTCTTCCATCACATTGGCCAAGTCAGAGGGACATCAAGGAGAAGTCCCTCCTAGGGAAAGGAATGTAAACAAAGGTTTACATGTCTTTTTTGACAGAAAACTCTCTGGGAAAGAGTTTCAGAGAAACCAAAACATCTCAGGCACCAACCAAGGCTAGAGGGCACAGATCTGTGGTGGTGGTGGTGGTGGTGGGATGTCCCCAGTGCCTCCTCTTTGTCTGGGTGTCACTGGAGCTTGGCTGAGCTGGGGGTGGGTGTTGTCCCTCTTCTCTTCCAGGCATCTTTGGCTTCTTGGCCTTCGGCTTCGTCTTCATCACCTTTGGCTGCCACTTCTACGACTTCTTCAACCAGGCCGAGTGGGAGCGCAGCTTCCGGGAATACGTCCTGTGAGTGGGACAGGGACAGGGGGTGACAGGGGGTGACAGGGGCAGGGGGTGACAGGGACACTGCAGCCAGGACAGCCCCGTGTCCCCCACGGGGGGTGGGGTGGGGGTCACAAGCTCCTCTCCTCAACAGAGGAAGATCAGGGTTGGGATTTTGCCTCGCTCAAAACAACCTGGTGGGGTTTGTTGTGGGACCTGTGGCACCAGGAAATGATGAATTTTGGAGGATTTCTCCATCTCCAGGGCAGCACAAGTTCTCAGCAGAGGAGAACTCAGGATTGGGATTTTGCCTTGGTCAAAACAACCTGGTGGAGATTTTTTGTGGGATCTGTGGGATCTGAGATGATAAATTTCCGAGGATTTCTCCATCTCCAGGGCAGCACAAGCTCTCAGCAGAGGAAGATCAGGGTTGGGATTTTGCCTTGGTTAAAACAACCTGGTGGGGTTTTTTTTGTGGGATCTGAGATGATAAATTTTGGAAGATTTTTCCATCTTCAGCTCAGCACAAGTTCCTCTTAACAGAAGAGGACTAAGCTCAGGATTTCAAAACAACCTGCTGGGGTTTTTTTTGTGGGATCTGTGGGATCTGAGATGATGAATTTTGGAGGATTTCTCCATCTTCAGCTCAGCACAAGTTCCTCTTAACAGAAGAGGACCAAGCTCAGGATTTCAAAACAACCTGCTGAGTTTTTTTGTGGGATCTAAGATGATAAATTCTGGAGGATTTCTCCATCTCCAGGGCACCACAAGCTCTCAGCAGAGGAAGATCAGGGTTGGAATTTTGCCTTGGTCAAAACAACCTGGTGGGGTTTTTTTGTGGGATCTGAGATGATGAATTTTGGAGGATTTCTCCATCTCCAGAGCAGCACAAGCTCCTCTCAGCAGAGGAAGATTAGGGTTGGGATTTTGCTCAAAACAACCTGTTGGGTTTTTTTGTGGGATCTGTGGCACCAGGAAATGATGAATTCTGGAGGATTTCTCCATCTCTAGCTCAGCACAAGTTCCTCTCAGCAGAAGAGGACCAAGCTCAGGATTTTGTCTTGGTCAAAACAACCTGCTGGGGTTTTTTTGTGGGATCTGAGATGATAAATTCTGGAGGATTTTTCCATCTCCAGAGCAGCACAAGCTCCTCTCAGCAGAGGAACATCAGGGTTGGGATTTTGCCTTGCTCAAAACAACCTGCTGGGGTTTTTTTGTGGGATCTGAGATGATGAATTTTGGAGGATTTCTCCATCTCCAGAGCAGCACAAGCTCTCAGCAGAGGAAGATCAGGGTTGGGATTTTGATCAAAACAACCTGTTGGGTTTTTTTTGTGGGATCTGTGGCACCAGGAAATGATGAATTCTGGAGGGTTTCTCCATCTCCAGCTCAGCACAAGTTCCTCTTAACAGAAGAGGACCAAGCTCAGGATTTCAAAACAACCTGCTGGGTTTTTTTGTGGGATCTGAGATGATGAATTTTGGAGGATTTCTCCATCTCCAGAGCAGCACAAGTTCTCAGGAAGATCAGGGTTGGGATTTTGCCTTGGTCAAAACAACCTGCTGGGGTTTGTTGTGGGACCTGTGGCACCAGGAAATGATGAATTCTGGAGGATTTTTCCATCTCCAGCTCAGCACAAGCTCCTCTTAACAGAAGAGGACCAAGCTCAGGATTTTGTCTTGGTCAAAACAACCTGCTGAGTTTTTTTGTGGGACCTTTGGCACCACATCTCCAGCCACCCCGCAGAGTTGTCCCCTCACCTCCTCAGAGCCGCTGTCCCCCCCTTGGCGTGTCCCCGCAGGTGCGAGGCCAACGTCACCATCGCCACGCAGACCAACAAGCCCATCCCCGAGTGCCAGATCAAGAACCGGCCCAGCCTCCTGGTGGAGAAGATCAACCTCTTCGCCATGTTCGGCACCGGCGTCTCCATGAGCACCTGGGTCTGGACCAAGGCCACCCTGCTCATCTGGAAGCGCACCTGGTGCAGGTGGGACCCCTGAGGGTGTCACCCCAGCTCTCCTGGAGCCCTTCCTGCCCCAGCCAGGAGAACGTTGAGGACATTCCCAGGTGTTTGTCCCTCAGCTGTGGAGGGACAGCTGGTGGGACACCTCCATCCCTGGAGCCCTTCCTGCCCCAGCCAGTGTAATGTTGAGGACATTCCCGGGTGTTTGTCCCTCAGCTGTGGAGGGACAGCTGGTGGGACACCTCCATCCCTGGAGAACTTGCTGCCCCAGCCAGGGGGATGTTGAGGACATTCCCAGGTGTTTGTCCCTCAGCTGGAGGAGCTTTGGGCTCGCAGCAGCTGGGGAACGGGGCGTTGGTGGGACATCTCCATCCCTGGAGCCCTTCCTGTCCCAGCCAGTGAGATGTTGAGGACATTCCCAGGTGTTTGTCCCTCAGCTGGAGGAGCTGTGGGCTGGCAGCAGCTTGGGAATGGGGCGTTGGTGGAACACCTCCATCCCTGGAACCCTTCCTGCCCCATCCAGTGAAATGTTGAGGACATTCCCAGGTGTTTGTCCCTCAGCTGTGGAGGGACAGCTGGTGGGACACCTCCATCCCTGGAGCCCTTCCTGTTTTTCCCTCAGCTGGAGGGACAGCTCGGGAACGAGGCGTTGGTGGGACACCTCCATCCCCATTCCCCAGCCTGGTGTCCCCATCCAGAACAGGACAGGGAGCAGAGGGAGGGGTCCCTTTGCCCCCAGCTGTGACAGCCATGCCCCTGCTGTCCCCTCCATGTCCCCAGGCTGACGGGGCAGAGCGATGACCAACCCAAGAGGATCAAGAAGAGCAAGATGATCGCCAAGGCCTTCTCCAAGCGCAAGGAGCTGCTGCGCGACCCGGGCCGGGAGCTGTCCTTCAGCATGCACACCGTGTCCCACGACGGTCCCGTGGGTACGTGCCCAGGGCCGGGGCGGGGGGGGACGTCCCCAAATTTTAGGGTCCCCAAAATCCCCTCCTTGACCAGATCATCCCCACCCCTGTCCCTGCAGCCGGCCTGGCCTTCAACATCAACGAACCTTCGGCCGACGTGTCCTCGGCGTGGGCCCAGCACGTCACCAAGATGGTGGCCAGGAGAGGAGCCATCCTGCCTCAGGACATCTCGGTGACACCTGTGGCCACACCTGGCAAGTTCTTGGGGACCTTTTGCGGGGGATGAGCCAGGCTTGGGGGGTTGGTGGGGGGTACGGGTGGGACGTGACCGCTGATGGCCACCTCACCACCACGTCCCCCCAGTGCCACCAGAGGAGAGGGCCAACCTCTGGGTGGTGGAGGCCGACGTGTCCCCGGAGCTGCAGAAGCGCGGCAGCCGCAAGAAGAAGCGGAGGAAGAAGAAGAAGAAGAAGAAGGAGGAGGAGGAAGAGGATGAGGAGGTGACCCCAGAGCCCGAGCGCCGCTCCCAGGTCCCCAGTGCTGTCCCTCGCCTGCCCCGCCTGCCCCCCCAGCCCTGCCTGGTGGCTTTTGCCCCCGATGTCCAACCCCGTGGTGGTGGTGCCACCACCTTCCCCGGGCTCCTGCACGTCATCAGCAACCCCTTCTGCCCCGAGAGCGGCGACGGCGGCCCCGGCGCCGCCGGGCGCTGCTGGCAGCACAACGGGGGCACCCTCTGGGCCCACCCCGGGGTGCCCAGGACTCCTCAGGGCCAGCGGGCAGGGCTGGCACCCATCCACTCCCGGACCAACCTGGTGGAGGCCGAGCTGCTGGAGCCCGACTCGGACTTCTGATGTCACCCAAGATGTGGGGAGGGGACACGGCTGGGGTGACACCCTCAAGGGGAGGGGACACCAGGAGCCACCCGAGGTGTGGGGAGGGGACACCAGAAGCCACCTGAGATATGGGAAGGGGACACGGCTGGGGTGACACCCCCCAAGGGGAGGGGACATCAGGAGCCACCTGGAATGTGGGGAGGGGACATCAGGAGCCACCCGAGATGTGGGGAGGGGACACACCTGGGGTGACACCCTCGGGACACCAGGAGCCACCTGAGATATGGGAAGGGGACATACCTGGGGTGACACCCCGTAAGGGGAGGGGACATCAGGAGCCAACCGAGATGTGGGGAGGGGACACCAGGAGCCACCTGGGATATGGGAAGAGGACACGGCTGGGATGACACCATCAAGGGGAGGGGACATCAGGAGCCACCTGGAATGTGGGGAGGGGACACAGCTGGGGTGACACCCTTGAGGGGAGGGGACACCAAGAGCCACCTGGAATGTGGGGAGGGGACACACCTGGGGTGACACCCTCGGGACACCAGGAGCCACCTGAGATATGGGAAGGGGACATGGCTGGGGTGACACCATCAAGGGGAGGGGACACCAGGAGCCACCTGGAATGTGGGGAGGGGACATCAGGAGCCACCCGAGATGTGGGAGGGGACACCAGGAGCCACCTGGGATGTGGGAGGGGACACCAGGAGCCACCCAGGATGTGGGGAGGGGACACCAGGAGCCACCCAGGATATGGGATGGGGACACACCTGGGGTGACACCCTCGGGACACCAGGAGCCACCTGAGATGTGGGGAGGGGACAAAGCTGGGGTGACACCATCGAGGGGAGGGGACACAAGGAGCCACCTGGGATATGGGATGGGGACATACCTGGGGTGACACCCCGCAAGGGGAGGAGACACCAGGAGCCACCTGAGATGTGGGGAGGGGACACACCTGGGGTGACACCCCCCAAGAGGAGGGGACACCAGGAGCCACCCGAGATGTGGGGAGGGGACACACCTGGGGTGACACCCCCCAAGAGGAGGGGACACCAGGAGCCACCTGAGATATGGGAAGGGGACACACCTGGGGTGACACCCTCGAGGGGAGGGGACACCAGGAGCCACCCGGGGTGTGGGGAGGGGACACCAGGAGCCACCTGGGGTGTGGGGAGGGGACACACCTGGGGTGACACCCCCCAAGGGGAGGGGACATCAGGAGCCACCTGAGATATGGGAAGAGGACACGGCTGGGGTGACACCATCAAGGGGAGGGGACACCAGGAGCCACCTGGGATGTGGGGAGGGGACACAGCTAGGGGGTGACACCCTTGAGGGGAGGGGACACCAGGAGCCACCTGAGATGTGGGGAGAGGACACAGCTGGGGTGACACCCTCGAGGGGAGGGGACAGCAGGAGCCACCCAGGATGTGGGGAGGGGACACCAGAAGCCACCCGGGTGCCACCAGGATCCGTCCCAGATCTTCCATCGGAAGCCGGGTTCTCCCCTTGGAGGATCCATTGGAGGATTCTTCTTCCTGAAGAGGATTTTTGGGATTTCACACCCCTGGATAGATTTTTTGGGGTTTCAGACCTCTGGAGAATTCATTGGAGGATTCTTCTTCCCAGCCTGGAGAGGTTTTTTTGGGATTTCACACCCCTGGACAGATTTTTTTTGGGATTTCACACCCCTGGACAGGTTTTTTTTTTGGGATTTCACACCCCTGGAGAGTTTTTTTTTGGGATTTCACACCCCTCGAGGTCAATCATGATCAGCAACCCCCCCAACAGAGCAAAGCTTTTTTTTTTTAATTATTATTTTTTTAGGATAAAAAAAATAAAAAATAAAAAAATTAAAAATAAAAAAATCGAGTCACAGCAAAACCCAGCAGAGCTCTGATCCCTGCTGGTGTTTGGAATTTCCCCGTTTTTATTAAATCCTGGTCGGCTCCTGGCTTATTTTTTATTTTATTTTTATTTTATTTTATTTTCATTTTTTTTTATCCCAGCGACCTCCACAAGTTCTTTTTTTTTTTTTTTTTTTGCTGTGTAAAGTTTAAAAAAAAAGAAAAAACAAAAACAAAACCAAACCCTCCTGTATCAGTATTAAATTTACAGATTTTTTCAATCCCAGTGGCTGCTCTGGGCTCTTTTGGGGGAGGGATCCGGGGTGGGGGGAAAACATTTTGGGGGGTTGGGGTTTTTCCTTTCTTTAAAACCCTCCTGTTTTAAAAACGGCTTTAAAAAGTGTTTCAAACCGCTTTAAATCACGATAAAAACGGGTTTAAAAAGTGTTTCAAACCGCTTAGTCACATTAAAAACAGCTTTAAAGTGTTTCAAGCCACTTTAAAACACCTTAAAATGGCTTTAAAGTGTTTCAGATCGCTTAAAGTCACCTTAAAAGTGGCTTGAAAGTGTTTCAAATCGCTTCAAATCACCCTAAAATGTCTTTGAAGTGTTTCAAACCACTTGAAATCGCCTTAAAACTGATTTTAGTGTTTCAAACCGCTTTAAATCACCTTTAAAAACGGCTTGAAAGGGTTTCAAACCACTTAAAAATCACTTTAAAAATGGTTTTTAAAAGTGCTTCAAACCGCTTTAAATCACCTTAAAAAACGGCTTTAAAATGTGTTTCAAACCGCTTTAAATCACGATAAAAATGGTTTAAAAAGTGTTTCAAATCGTTTTAGAGAGTTTCAAACCACTTTAAATCACCTTAAAATGGCTTTAAAATGTTTCAAACAACTTAAAAATCAATTTAAAAATGGTTTTTAAAAGTGTTTCAAACCGCTTTAAATCACCTTAAAACGGCTTTGAAGTGTTTCAAACCACTTAAAAATCACTTTAAAAATAGTTTTTTAAAGTGTTTCAAACCGCTTTAAATCACCTTAAAAAACGACTTTAAAAAGTGTTTCAAACCACTTAAAAGCACGATAAAAAATGGCTTAAAAAGTGTTTCAAACCGTTTTAAAGAGTTTCAAACCACTTGAAATCACCTTAAAAACGGCTTTGAAGTGTTTCAAGTCGCTTTAAATCACGATAAAAACGAGTTTAAAAAGTGTTTCAAACCGCTTTAAATCACCTTAAAATGGCTTGAAAGTGTTTCAAACCGCTTCGAATCACTTTAAAACCGCTTTTAAAAGTGTTTGAAACCACCTTAAGTCACCTTAAAACGGTTTTAAAGTGTTTCAAAGCACTTTAAATCACCTTAAAAACGGTTTAAAAAAGTGTTTCAAACCGCTTCAAATCACCTTAAAAACAGCTTTAAAGTGTTTCAAACCACTTAAAAATCACTTTAAAAATAGTTTTAAAAAGTGCTTCAAACCGCTTTAAATCACCTTAAAAACGCCTTTAGTTTTAAACCGCTTAATCACATTAAAAACGGCTTGAAAGTGTTTAAAAAGCTTAAAAATCCCTTAAAAACGGCTTTAAATTGTTTCAAACCAGTTTAAATCACCTTAAAACCGGCTTGAAAGTGTTTCAAGCCACTTTAAATCACTTCTAAACCGTTTTTAAAGTGTTTCAAGTCGCTTTAAATCCCCTTAAAAACCGATTTGAAAGCGCTTCGAGCTCCCCTCCCCAGAGGGGCTGGGAATGTCCCTGGGGTGCTCTGGGGACAATTTTGGGGACACTTTTTGGGGACAAACCGGGAGCACCGGGCGGGCCCTTTGCCATCCCCCAAATTTTAGGGTTACCCCAAATTTTGGGGCGGAGTCTCGCCGAGGCATCGGTTTTTTGGGGGGGGGAAAAGGAATTTATTATTATTATTATTATTATTATTATTATTATTATTTTGCTTCAGAGCCGTGCACGGTTTGGTTCTCCAGCCCCCAAGATTTCGGTGGGATTGGTGAAAATTGCATTTTTCCAGTGGTTTTGGGGGATTTTTTTCGTTTTTTTTTTTTTTTTTTGGGCTGACCCTGCTCCAGAGTCGAAGCTGGATTGGCGTGGATGAAAGGAAATGTTTCTCTTTATTTCCCTTTTTTTTAAAAAAAATTATTATTTTCTTCTTTTCTTTCTGTGTATTTTCTTTCTATATATTTTATTTCTATGTATTTTATATTTTCTTTATTATTTGATTTTCTTCCTATCTATTTTCTTTCTATTTTATATTTTATTTCTTATTTTATTTTCTTGCTATATATTTTCTATTTTCTTTATTATTTGATTTTATTTCTACCTATTTTCTTTCTTATTTGATTTTCTTTCTATATATTTTGTATTTTCCTTATTATTTGATTTTCTTCCTATATCTTTTATTTCTATATCTTTTCTATTTTCTTTATTATTTTATTGTATTTCTATATATTTTGTATCTATTATATTATCTATATATTTACTTTATATATATTTCCCTTTTCCCCCTTTTCTTTCCCCTTTCCTCCCCTTTTTTCCCCCTTTTTCTCTTTTTTCCCCTTTCCCCCCCTTTATTCCCTTTCCCCCCTTTTTCCCTTTTTCCCTTTTTTTCCTTTTTTCCCCCCTCTTTTCCCCTTTTCTCCCCCTTTCCCCCTTTTTTCCGTTTTTCCCTTTTCCCCCTTTTCTTTCCCCTTTTCCCGCCTTTTTTTTTCTTTTTTTCCTTTTCCCCCTTTTCTCCCCTTTTTCCCCCTTTTTCCCTTTTTTCCCCTTTCCCCCCCCCTTTTTTCCTTTTCCCTTTTTCCCTTTTCCCCTTTTCTCCCCTTTTCTTCCCTTTTTCCCTTTCCCCCCTTTTTTCCTTTTCCCCCTTTTCTCCCTTTTTTCCCTTTTCCCCTTTTTTCCTCCTTTTCCCCCTTTTCTCCCCTTTTTTCCCTTTTCTCCTTTTTTTTCCTTTTCCCTCTTTCCCCCTTTTCTTCCCTTTCCCCCCCTTTTTTCCCTTTTTTCCTTTCCCCCTTTTTTTTTCCCTTTTTAATTAAAACCAGCCGGGGGGTGGATCGGGCTCTGCTCCCAGGGCACAGGGACAGCAGGAGAGCCCGGCCCAGGGGAGCAGCAGCAGGAATTTCCCCATGGAAAAGGGATGTGAAAAAACGACATTTCACCTTTTTTATATTAATTTATAAGTTTAATAAAAATAAAATAAAAATAGAATAAAAATAGACAATAAAGGGAAAAAAACCCCAAAGCTCTTTTCGGCCGAGGTGCTGATTCCAACAAAATCAGCACCTTGTCTCTTTTCAGATCCTTTGTTTTAAGGACTTCTCTGTTACATATTTAAATGAGCTAATACACGATTCAAATATTCATTTTTGAATTAATTCCCTTAATTACAGTTTTTCTATGTGGCCTTGCTAAGTCTAGATAGAGGTAGTAAATCTCTCTTTTTCAACAAGGCTCAGTTGTTCCTTATCTTCAGGAATTCCAGCTGGCCCTCCTGTCTTCTATCTCTTTGAGGAATTAAAAAAAAAAAAAAAAAACAACAATTCCATCTCTGTTACAATCTAAGAATATTTATCTATCACAATTTTCTTAAATTCTATTAATAAAAAAAAATGCGATATAACTTTCCTATATTGTACATAAAGCGATCTGCTTGTGATATGCGAAAAGCTGACTTCAAAATATGGATTTATAACAGGGGAAAAGGGGGAAAAAAAGGGGAAAAAAAGGGGAAAAAAGGGGAAAAAGGGGGAAAAAAGGGGAAAAAAGGGGAAAAAAGGAAAAAAGGGGAAAAAAGGGAAAAAAAGGAAAAAAGGAAAAAAGGGGAAAAAAGGGGAAAAAGGGGAAAAAAGGAAAAAGGGAAAAAAGGAAAAAAGGGGAAAAAGGGGGAAAAAAGGGAAAAAAAGGAAAAAAGGGGGAAAAAAAAGGGAAAAAAGGAAAAAAGGGGAAAAAAGAGGAAAAAGGGAAAAAAGTGGGAAAAAAGGGGAAAAAAGGAAAAAAGGGGGAAAAAGGGGAAAAAGGGGAAAAAGGAAAAAAGGGGAAAAAAGGGGAAAAAAGGGGGAAAAAGGGGGAAAAAAGGGGAAAAAAGGGAAAAAAAAAGGGGAAAAGGCTCAGGCCTTGGAAGTGCCCGGGGAGGTTTGGAATCCCCATCCCTGGAGGTGTCCAAGGAAGGCCCGGACGCGGCACTCAGGGCTCTGGGCTGGGAACACGAGGCGAGGATCAGCCCCACCTTGGTCTCGATGGTGCTGAAAGTCTTTTCCAACCTCACTGATTCTGCCATTCCGCTGAAAACACTGAAAATTCACCAAAACGTGAAAAAAAACCCCAAAAAACTCCTTCACGGGGGAGGACTACAACTCCCACCAACCCCCGCGCTGCCCGGGAGGCGGGACGCGCCGTCGCGCCGCAGGGGATGCCGGGAGTTGTAGTCGCCACGGGGCGGAGCCGCGGGCGGGAGGACTGCGTGTCCCAGCATGCAACGCGCAGCGAGGGCGGCGGGGCGGAGCGCGGGGCGGGGCCAGCGGCCCTGAGGGAGCCGGAGGCGAAGCCGGAGCAGGAGCAGTTCAGCGGCGATGTCGGTGCAGGTGGCGGTAGCCGCGCCCGCCGTGGAGCTGAAAGAGCTCGGCGGTCCTATGGACAAGGCGGCGGGGCCGCCGTGCGAGCCTCACGCAGCGGGGCACGGCGTGGCGGCGGCAGCAGCGCCCGCTTGCCCCGTGCCGGGCGCCGAGCGTGAGGCGGCCCCGGCCCCCTCCGCCGAGCGGCCTCCGGGGAGCGGCTGCCCCGGCTTATCCTCGGCCGCCGGGTTGTCCTCGGCCGCCGCTAAAGCTCCGCAGGCTTCGGCCATGAAAAGGAGCGACCCGCACCACCCCCAACACCGGCACCGCGACGGCAGCGACAGCGGCGGCGGCGGCGCCGCGGCCGAGGCGCTCGTCAGCCCCGACGGCTCCGTCACCGAAGCGCCGCGCACCGTCAAGAAGGTAACGGGGGCGAGACAGCGGGAAACGCTGCTGCTGCTGCTGCTGCTGCTGCTGCTGCTGCTGCTGCTGCTGCTCCCCTTGACATCCCCGGGGGCAGAGCCCCGCAGAGGGGACGGGGAAAGCGGCCCGGGGTTTGTCTCTGCCGGGCCCGGTGTGTGTGTGGGGGGGTTTTCTCCGGTGGTCCCGAGGTGTTGTCGTGACCGCGGGGGTGCTCCAGGGTCGTGGCTGCGTTTTTGGGGGGATGCGTTGTGCTTGGCGGGGGTGTGGGGGGGTCTGGCTGCGCCTTGGGACCGCTGTGTGTGCCCGGTGGGGAGGTGTGGGGTGACACTGGGTGGCTTTGAACCCTGTTCTTTCACCCTTGGGTGACACTGGGTGCCTTTACATCCCATTCCTGCACCTCCAGGTGACACTGGGTGCCTTTGCACCCCATTCTCTCACCTCCAGGTAATACTGGGTGCCTTTGCACCCCGTTCTCTCATCTTTAGGTGACACTGGGTGCCTTTACACCCCACTCCTGCAACTCCAGGTGACACTGGGTGCCTCTACACCCCATTCTGTCACCCTTAGGTGACACGGGGTGCCTTTACACCCCATTCCTGCACCCCTGAGTGACACTGGGTGCCTCTACACCCCATTCTCTCACCCTTGGGTGCCACTGGGTGCCTTTGCACCCTATTCTTTCACCCTTGGGTGCCACTGGTTGCCTTTGCACCCCGTTCCTGCACCCCTGAGTGACACTGGGTGCCTTTACACCCTATTCTCTCACCTTTAGGTGACACTGGGTGTCTTTACACCCCACTCCTGCAACTCCAGGTGCCACTGGGTGCCTTTACACCCCGTTCTCTCACCCTTAGGTGCCACTGGGTGCCTTTACACCCCATTCTCTCACCCTTAGGTGCCTTTACCCCCCCTTCCAGCACCCCAGGGTGCGGAGGCGCCTCTGGCAAACACGGTGCCTGAAGCTCCGGGGTGTGTTGAGTTCACAGCAGGTTCAGGTTCCCCAGGCTTATCTGGGAATTGTGGATAAGATATAAAAAAAGGTCCCAGGAGCTGCCAGGTGTGTCCCTGCCTGGCTGCTGGGGTGTGTCAGGGTGGCTTTTTTTGGGGGGGAGGGTGCCCCCTCTCTCCCAAGGGTGCCCCAGCCTGGCTGGGACCTTGCAGCTGCACCCTCAGGAGAGTGTGGAGCTCCGAATCCTGGTGGATCCATCCTGAGGGCCACAGATCCTCCTCCCAGGAGCAGGGGGTTTGTGTCTGTGCTCTGCTGTGGATGAAGGGAAATACACATTTTTCCCAGGTTTTATTGGGTTTTTTTTTAGTGCCTGGCCTCCTTCCCGTTGGAAAATCTCAGGGGAAGAACCTTTTTGGGTCCCACCTCGTGAAGCTTTAGGGTGAAGACCTCACAAACCTCTTTTGGGGTTTGCTCTAAAATTCCCTCTCCCTTTGGGAAGCCCGGGCTGAGGGGGTTTTGTCTCCATAAACGTGATTTCCTTCTGTGTGGCTTCCCAAAAATTGCAGTTTCTCCTTAGAAAGGAGCAAGGAGGTGAACCTGGATCCAGGTTTCTTCATTCCCCCTAAAATCCCTTTTTTTTTGGGGGGGGGTTTCAGCTGCTCAGTAAAGAATTTTATTTTTTTTTTTGCTCTGAGATCGTGACTCCCATCCCCAGTGTTTGGAATCCTTTCCCTTTGATATCCTAATCCCAGCTCTATTTTTAGAGACCCTCAAGGCACCCTTTTTGCTCCTCAAACGTTCTTAAACCCTTCATCCTACCCCTTCTCCTTTCTTTTCTGGCTTAAACCACGGAAAGGGTTTTTTTTTTCCTCCAAAAAAGGGGAGAGCTGGGAATGGGGTGATCACCTCAAACAGCTTCAAACCTTCCTGGCTGTTCCTAATCCCAGAGCCAAAGATCCAGGAGAAACTTGGAATTCAAAAAGGGATTTTCTCCAAAAAAAGGGTGGATTGGGAATGGGGTGATCACCTGAACCAGCTTCAAACCTGCACCTTTCCCTGGCTGCTCCCAATCCCAGAGCCAGGGATCCAAGAGAAACCTGGAATTCATGTGAGGAGCAGCCCAACTTAAACCCCCAAAAGGGATTTTCTCCAAAAAGGGGTGAGCTGGGAATGGGGTGATCACCAGGCTTCAAACTTCCCTGGCTGCTCCTAATTCCAGAGCCAGGGATCCAAGAGAAACCTGGAATTCAAAAAGGGATTTTCTCCAAAAAAAAGGGTGGATTGGGAATGGGATCATCACCTGAACCAGCTTCAAACATTCCTGGCTGTTCCCAATCCCAGAGCCAGGGATCCAAGAGAAAACCTGGAATTCCAAGTGAGGAGCAGCCCAACTTAAACCCCAAAAAGGGGCTTTTTCCTCCAAAAAGGGGTGAGCTGGGAATGGGGTGATCACCTGAACCAGCTTCAAACTTCCCTGGCTGTTCCTAATCCCAGAGCCAGGGATCCAGGAGAAACCTGGAATTCAAAAAGGGATTTTCTCCAAAAAGGGATGAGCTGGGAATGTGGTGATCAGCAGGCTTCAAACTTCCCTGGCTGTTCCTAATCCCAGAGCCAGGGATCCAAGAGAAAACCTGGAATTCCACGTGAGGAGCAGCCCAGCTCCCAGCTGCCTCCTGCATCCATCTGCTTGCTAAAGGCAGCGGGTTTGGTGCTGCTGGAGAGGAGCTGGGAGCACAAACTGTTCCTTCTCCTCCTTTTCCCCTCCGTTCCAGCCGCTCCAACCGGGCTTTTCCTTCACCAAATCCACAAATCCGGCTCCTCTCGTCCTCGGGGGGAGTCCTTGAGAGGAATAACCTTTGATATCCTGGTGTTATTGAAATAAAAAATCCAGATTTTGGAGCTGTCGGGTTGTCCCGGCCCACATGGAGCTGAAGCATCTGGTGAAAGGAGGTTTAGAAGAAAAATGAGATTTTTATTATTTTTTTTTTAACCCTCAGACCTGACAGAACTTTGCTGAAATAGAGGTAGAGGTTTAATTAAAACAGATGAAATTTGTGGTGGAACCGAGTGTTTGGTAGAAAGGAAATCTCTGTAATTTTTTTTGTTTTATTTTTCCTGAGTTTGTATTTTATTTTCTTTTCTCCCCTTGGAATCCCAACACCCGTCCTCGAGCTACCGCGCCGCTCAGTTGTGATTTTTTTTGCAGTTCTGAGACAAAAAGAGTTCCCAGAAAATTGCAGAGACTTTTCCCCTCTCATTTGAAATCCTCCTCTCTGTCACTTCAGCATTTTATTCCTCTGCCTTTAGATGTTCTCTGTTTGTATTTTACCTTCAGAAGGTGTGAGATGGGGAATAATGGCTGGGGTGGATGATATTTTTATATCAATTTAGAGTGAATTTCCTGTTGGATGATTTCTCTCCAGGGTTTGGGGTCGGGGAAGAGCTGGGAATGGAGAGGGAGCTGGAAAATCCCCTCCAGGAGCAGCCCTGGCTCGGCTGTGGGGATGGATTTGGGGTGAGCCCAGGGGTTGGTTTTGGGGTTTTAGTGGGTTTTTCATAAGGTGGTTGCTCATCAGCTTTAGGGGCTGCTGGTTTTGGGGTTTAAGTTGGGGTTTTTTGGGGTTTAAGCTGTTTTTGGGGTTTAAATGGGTTCTTCATGATGAGGTAGTCTCTCATCAGCTTTAGGGGCTGCTGGTTTTGATGTTTTAGTGGTGTTTTCATGAGGTGGTCGCTCATCAGCTTTAGGGGCTGCTGGTTTTGGGTTGTGGGTTTTTTTGGGGTTTAAGTTGTTTTTTTTGGGATTTAAGTTGGTTTTTTTGGGGTTTAAGCTGGTTTGGGGGTTTAAATGGGTTCTTCATGTTGAAGTGATTGCTCTTCAGCTTTAGGGGCTGCTGGTTTTGGGGTTTAAGTTGGTTTTTTTGGGGTTTAAGTTGGTTTTGGGGTTTAAATGGGTTCTTCATGATGAGGTGGTCGCTCATCGGCTTTAGGGGCTGCTGGTTTGGGGGTTTTAGTGGTGTTTTGGTGATGGGATGATCGCTTATCAGCTTTAGGGGCTGCTGGTTTTGGGTTTAAGTTGGGGTTTTTTGGGGGTTTAAGCTGGTTTTGGAGTTTAAGTGGGTTTTTCATGAGGTGGTCACTCATCAGCTTTAGAATCTGCTGCTTTTGGGGTTTAAGTGGGCTTTTCATGAGGTGGTTGCTCATCAGCTTTAGGGGCTGCTGGTTTGGGGTTTTCGTGGGTTCTCCATGAGTTGATCACTCATCAGACGATTGCTCATCAGCTTTAAGGGGTGGTGGCCACTGGTTTTGGGGTTTTAATGGTGTTTTGATGATGAGATGATGGCTCATCAGCTCTGGGGGGTGGTGGGTGCTGGTGTTGTGTTAATTCTTCGAGCATTCCCAGATCCCAGCGGCCGAGAGTCCCAGAACTTCTGGAAAGGCTGTGATTAGCGAGGGGGGAGTCTTAATTAAGACTCACAAAGTGATTAACTGGGCAATCTTGGCCTTGTCATGACAACTCTGTGCCCCTTTCTTCAGCTGAGAGAAGAATCCTGGATTGGGGTGGGGTGGGTTGGAAGGGACCTTAAAGCCCATCCAGTTCTGATCCTCAGCCACAAGAAAAAGTTAAATTTAATCAGATTCAGGCCTTGATTTAATGGCTGTGAGGTGACAACTCTGTGCCCCTTTCTTCAGCTGAGAGGAGAACCATGGTATGGTTTGGGTTGGGTTGGAAGGGACCTTAAAGCCCATCCAGTTCCGACCTCCTGCCACAAGAAAAAGTTAAATTTAATCAGATTCAGCTCTTGATTTAATGGCTGTGAGGTGACAATTCTCTGCCCCTTCAGCTGAGAGAAGAACCATGGTGTGGGATGGGTTGGTTTGGGTTGGCTTGGAAGGGACCTTAAAGCCCATCCAGTTCCCATCTCCTGCCACAAGAAAAACTTAAATTTAATCAGATTCAGCTCTTAATTTAATGGTTGTGAAGTGACAACTCTGTGCCCTTTTCTTCAGATGAGAGAAGAACCATGGGTTGGCTTGGTTTGGGTTGGAAAGGACCTTAAAGCCCATCCAGTTCTGACTCTTGCCACAAGAAAAAGTTAATCAGATTCAAGTCTTGATTTAATGTCTGTGAGGTGACAACTCCGTGTCCTTTTCTTCAGCTGAGAGAAGAACCATGGGTTGGGTTGGTTTGGGTTGGAAGGGACCTTAAAACCCATCCAGTTCCGACCTCCTGCCACAAGAAAAAGTTAATCAGATTCAGCTCTTGATTTATTGGTTGTGAGGTGACAACTCCGTGTCCTTTTCTTCAGCTGAGAGAAGAACCATGATGTGGGGTGGGATGGGTTGGGTTGGTTTGGGTTGGAAGAGATCTTAAAGCCCATCCAGTTCCGACTTCCTGCCACAAGAAAAAGTTAATCAGATTCAGCTCTTGATTTAATGGTTGTGAGGTGACAACTCCGTGTCCTTTTCTTCAGATGAGAGGAGAAGAACCATGATGTGGGGTGGGTTGGAAAGGACCTTAAAGCCCATCCAGTTCCGACCTCCTGCCACAAGAAAAAGTTAAATTTAATCAGATTCAGCTCTTGATTTAATGGCTGTGAGGTGACAACTCCGTGTCCCTTTCTTTAGCTGAGAGAAGAATCGTGGGGTGGGATTGGCTGGGTTGGTTTGGGTTGGAAGGGACCTTAAAGCCCATCCAGTTCCAACCTCCTGCCACAAGAAAAAGTTAAATTTAATCAGATTCAGCTCTTGATTTAATGGTTGTGAGGTGACAACTCCGTGTCCTTTTCTTCAGCTGAGAGAAGAACCATGGGGTGTGGTGGGTTGGAAGGGACCTTAAAGCCCATCCAGTTCCAACCCCTTTCCACAAGAAAAAGTTAAATTTAAACAGATCCAGGTCTGAGGTGACAACTCTTTGTCCTTTTCTTCAGCTGAGAGGAGAAGAACCATGGTGTGGGGTGGGATGGGTTGGTGTGGGTTGGAAGGGACCTTAAAGCCCATCCAGTTCTGATCCTCAACCACAAGAAAAACTTAAATTTATTCCGATTCACCTCTTAATTTAATGTCTGTGAAATACTTGGCGCCCTGGGACTTCTCTCCCCCCACACCAGGAAGGTTAAACCTCAACCACTCGAGCGACTTTTCCACAAAGCCAACACCAACCTCCAAACCAAAACGCGAATTTTTTTTTTTTTTAATTTAATTTCATTTTTATTTTTTCCCCCCTTCTATCCCATCCGCTCTGCAGCAAACCCAGCAATTTCCAGCTGTGCTCTTGCGCTCCTCGAGCCAGGTTTTGTGCCGGGGGAAAAGCATCGATTTGCCGGGGAATTGTTGATTCATTCCGTGGGCACCGCTCGCTCTTTTTACCGAACGCCTCCGCAGCGCCGGGGAGGGAGCTCTGCGGGGGGAACCGCTGCCTTTTTGTCCCCCACCTTTTAAAACAACCCCCAGGGGTGAAAATTCCCAGCTTGGAATGAGAATTCCATCCCCAGAAATTCCTGCTGCTCGCTGGGCTGGCACATCAGCTGACCCGGCCGAGGTTTTTTTTTTTTTTGTTCTGCTCCGACTATAAATGACTCTCATGTGGTTCCTCTAAATGATGCCTCTGACCTTGGCTTCCCAGCGGATTTCACTGGCTTTTATTTATTTTTATTTTTTTTTTCCCCCTGGAAATTCCCACTTGATTTGAGGGGTTTTGGTTCCATTAAGGAATTTTTTTTTTATTATTTTTTTTTTCTCCTTAGTTTTTTTTTCCCTTTCTAACCCCCACCCCCCATGCCAGGTGATAAATGCTTCTTCCCTCCACTCCCCGGGGGTTGAATTCCCAGGAAATGTAGCTTGGGAATGCTCTTGAGGGAAAACCTTCCCGGGGGAGGTGGAATTTCCAGGCAATTAAATATCTTGGAGAGGCACAAAGCTGAATTTCCAGGCAATTAAATATCCTGGAAGGGCAAAAGCTGAATTTCCAGGCAATTAAATATCTTGGAAGGGCAGAAAGCTGAATTTCCAGGGAATTAAATGCCCTGGAGGGGCAGAAAACTGAATTTCCAGGCAATTAAATATCCTGGAGGGGCAGAAAGCTGAATTTCCAGGGAATTGAATATCCTGGATGGGCAGAAATCTGAATTTCCAGTCAATTAAATATCCTGGAGGGGCAGAAAACTGAATTTCCTGGGAATTAAATATCTTGGAGGGGCAGAAAGCTGATTTTCCAGGGAATTGAATGCCCTGGATGGGCAGAAAGCTGAATTTCCAGGCAGAATTGAATGCCCTAGAGGGGCAGAAAGCTGAATTTCCTGGGAATTAAATGGCCTGGAAGGGCAAAAAGCTGAATTTCCAGGCAGTTGAATGTCCTGGAGGGGCAGAAAGCTGAATTTCCAGGCAATTAAATATCCTGGAGGGGCAGAAATCTGAATTTCCAGGGAATTAAATATCCTGGAGGGGCAGAAAACTGATTTTCCAGGGAATTGAATGTCCTGGAGGGGCAGAAAGCTGAATTTCCTGGGAATTAAATATCCTGGAGGGGCAGAAAACTGAATTTCCAGGCAGAATTGAATGCCCTAGAGGGGCAGAAAGCTGAATTTCCAGGTGATTAAATATCCTGGATAGGCAGAAAGCTGAATTTCCAGGCAGAATTAAATATCCTGGAGAGGCAGAAAGCTGAATTTCCTGGGAATTAAATGGCCTGGAGGGGCAGAAAGCTGAATTTCCTGGGAATTAAATGGCCTGGAGGAGCAGAAAGCTGAATTTCCAGGTGATTGAATGCCCTGGAGGGGCAGAAAGCTGAATTTCCAGGGAATTAAATATCCTGGAGAGGCAGAAAGCTGAATTTCCAGGGAATTAAACATCCTGGAGGGGCAGAAAGCTGAATTTCCAGGGAATTAAACATCCTGGAGGGGCAGAAAGCTGAATTTCCAGGCAATTAAATATCCTGGAGGGGCAGAAAACTGATTTTCCAAGAAATAGAATACCCTGGAGGGGCAGAAAGCTGAATTTCCTGGGAATTAAATGGCCTGGAGGAGCAGAAAACTGAATTTCCAGGCAGAATTAAATATCTGGAGGAGCTGGAGCTCAAAAAGAAAGGAAGGAGCCAGGTGCAACAGGAGATTTTCTCCGTATTTCTCTTTTTGGGTTAATGCTGAAGGGATGGAATTTTCTCCAAACTGTCGAGCTGCCTACAAAACCCAAAACGTTTTCTCCTTCAATATTTCAAATAAATCAATAATTTCGGCCAAGCTCGCAGATTATCTCTTCCAGCCCAAAGGCAAATCCGCATTTCCCAACGGCAAACCCACATTTCCCAAAGGTAAATTCACATTTCCCAAAGGTAAATCCACATTTCCTAAAGGCAAATCCGCATTTCCCAATGGTAAATGAACATTTCCCAAAGGCAAATCCACATTTCCCAAAGGAAAATCCACATTTCCTAAAGGCAAACCCACATTTCCTAATGGCAAATCCACATTTCCCAAAGGCAAATCCACATTTCCCAAAGGCAAATCCGCATTTCCCAAATGCAAATCCGCATTTCCTAAATGCAAACCCACATTTCCCAAAGGCAAATCCGCATTTCCCAAAGGCAAATCCGCATTTCCCAAAGGCAAACCCACATTTCCTAAAGGCAAACCCACATTTCCCACCTTTCTGTCATTCAAGGATTTTATTTTTCCCTTTCAGTTTTGCTGAATAATTCGTTTTCCCCGTTGCGATTTTGCCGATTCAAAAACCCCAAAGGTCCAAGAGCAGAACCTGAGTCACGGGAGGGAAAGAAATCTCTTGGAATGTTCCTGGTAAATTCGAGGGCAGCAAAATGGGAGTGAGGGGTGGGAGACAGACAGACAGACAGACAGAAATGAGGTCCAACCCGGAAATAAAGAAAAAAATCCCAATAAAATAAAATAAAAATATTAAAAAATATTAAAATATATGAAATGAATAAATAATATTAAATAAATAATAATAAATAGTAAAATAATATATAATAAATAATAATATATAAATATATAAATAAATAATAATTAATAAATATTAATAAAAATAAATAGATAATAATAAATAAATAATATTGAATAAATATTTAAAATATTAAAATATATTAAATAAATAATATTAAATAAATAATGATAATAAATAATAAAATAATATAGAATAAATAATAATAGATAAATATATAAATATATAAATAACAATTAATAAATAATTAATGAAAATAAATAGATAATAATAAATAAATAATATTAAATAAATATTAAAAAATATTTAAAAATCCCTCCGAAATGCCTTAAATTTCAGCCCAGAGAAGCCCAGCCTGAATTAATTGATTAATTAATTAATGAATCCCCTCCCTTTGGTGCATCCTAAGGGTGTCTCTGGGATGGGAAGTTTGGAAACAGGAGCAGGAGGTGTGGGGAGCTTTTCCAGCCGGGAGCAGCTGACGCGGGAGGAGGAGGAGGAGGAGGCTTCGTATTTTTAGTGTCGGCATCAGCAGCTGCTCCCGGCGACGTTTGAGGTGAAATTTTGGGAGGTAAAAAAAAAATAAAAAAACCAAAAAATCCCAAAAATAAAACAAAGGAGGGGAAGGTTTGGGGCAGCTCTGGTTGCTCCTTTTGGTGGTGCAGCTGTGAGGAGCTGAGAGGTGCAGGTGATTCCGGGATCCAAAATTCGGTGTCTTGGATTAACCAGAGCCTTTCTGGAACGAATTAATTTCTGGATTATTTAATTTCTGGATTAAATAATTTCTGGATTAATTAATTTCTGGATTAAATAATTTCTGGAATTAATCTCAACTCTGGGAGAAGACACTGAAAGAGGAAAACAGGGAGCTTTGGGGTCAAAGATGAAAAAAAAAAAAAAAACCCAAGTTTTTTCTCTGAGGGCGCTTCTCATCTGACCCTTTCCCTGCTGAAGGCCGGGGGGGGGAAATGTGGATTTGCCTTTGGGAAATGTGGGTTTGCCTTTGGGAAATGTGGATTTACCGTTGGGAAATGTGGATTTACCTTTGGGAAATGTGAATTTGCCTTTAGGAAATGTGGATTTGCCTTTAGGAAATGTGGGTTTGCCTTTAGGAAATGTGGGTTTGCCTTTGGGAAATGTGGGTTTGCCTTTGGGAAATGTGGATTTGCCTTTGGGAAATGTGGGTTTGCCTTTGGGAAATGTGGATTTGCCTTTGGGAAATGTGGGTTTGCCTTTGGGAAATGTGGATTTACCTTTGGGAAATGTGGGTTTTCTTTTGGGAAATGTGGATTTACTTTTAGAAAATGTGGATTTTCCTTTAGGAAATGTGGAATTTTTTTTTTGTTTCCACTTGGATTTGGAAAGGCCAATGTTGTCCAAGGCATTTTTTTTGTTAGTTTTTTTTAATCCCAAAATCTATCCCAGCTTTTCCCAGAGCAGGAATTCAGCCTGATGGAAGCCACGGAGGAAGCTTTCAAGCTTCAGATATTTCTTGGTGTCAGTGCCTGCTCCAAAATAAATCCATTCTTAAGAACGATTTATTCATTATTGATTAAAATAATTTTAATCAATTCTTATAAATTCATCATCTAAACTGCAATAAAAATCCTGGAATGGTTTGGGTGGGAAGGGGCCTTAAAGGTCACCTGGCTGACCCCTTCCTCTGTCCGAACTCGTTCCAAAATTGGATCAGAATTTGTTATCCTTTAAAAAAAATAAAAAAAATAATTAAAAAAAAACCAACAAAAAAAAATGTGCGTGGAGCTGACGAAATTGGCATAAATTGGGAGCTCGGGTACAGTTTGTGCTGCTGAGAGAACCTGGAGCTTTCAGCCGTTTCGTTTTACAAACGCCTTGCATTATTATTGCTGGGAGATGTTCCTTTGCTAATTATGTAAATAGGCATTGAAATCTCTCTAATTTCCAAGTTGTGCACAGATGCCTCGGCTGTGCAGGCACAAAGAGAGCTGAGGATTCACTGAGGCTTTCCAGAAGATTCTGGGGCCAGCAGAAATGAAAATAAATGACTTTTTCAGGCATTTTCAGAGGTTTCCTGGTTGAGGTTGTGGCCCAGGTGAAAGGAAATGAAACTTAGGAGCGCTGGGAATGACATTTCAAACAGGAATGCTTTGGGAAGTGTTCTCCAGCTTTTCCAGCTGCTTCATCCTGGATTTTCCCTTCCTGGGAATGTCCCTGAGCAGGGTTTGGAGCACCCTGGGGTGCTGGGAACTGAATTATCCCAAAGCTGGGGTAATTTCCATGTTTATTTGCAGCTTTGGATGCTTTGGGAAGTGTTCTCCAGGTTTTCCAAGCTGACTTTGCAGCTGGATTTTCCATCCCTGGGAATGTCCCTGAGCAGGGTTTGGAGCACCCTGGGGTGGTGGGAACTGAATTATCCCAAAGCTGTAATTTCCATGTTTATTTGCAACTTTAATCCCAGCCTGAATCCCCAAAATCCTTAATTCTGGGGCCATCAGAAATGAAAATAAATGACATTTGCAGGCACTTTGAGAGGTTTCCTGGTTGAGGTTGTGCCCCAGGTGAAAGGAAAAGGAACTTTGGAGCGCTGGGATGCTCTGGGAAGTGTTCTCCAGCTTTTCCAAGCTGCTTCATCCTGGATTTTCCATCCCTGGGAGTGTCCCTGAGCAGGGTTTGGAGCACCCTGGGGTGGTGGGAACGGAATTATCCAAAGCTGTAATTTCCACGTTTATTTGCAACTTTAATCCCAGCCTGAATCCCCAAAATCCTTAATTTTGGGGCCAGCAGAAATTAAAATAAATGACTTTTGCAGGCATTTTGAGAGGTTTCCTGGTTGAGGTTGTGGCCCAGGTGAAAGGAAATGGGATTGGGAAGTGTTCTCCAGCTTTTCCAAGCTGCTTCATCCTGGATTTTCCATCCCTGGGAATGTGCCTGAGCAGGGTTTGGAGCACCCTGGGGTGGTGGGAACTGAATTATCCCAAAGCTGGGGTAATTTCCATGTTTATTTGCAGCTTTGCATGCTTTGGGAAGTGTTCTCCAGCTTTTCCAAGCTGCTTCATCCTGGATTTTCCATCCCTGGGAATGTCCCTGAGCAGGGTTTGGAGCACCCTGGGGTGGTGGGAACTGAATTATCCCAAAGCTGTAATTTCCATGTTTATTTGCAACTTTAATCCCAGCCTGAATCCCCAAAATCCTTAATTCTAGGGCCAGCAGAAATGAAAATAAATGACATTTGCAGGCACTTTGAGAGGTTTCCTGGTTGAGGTTGTGGCCCAGGTGAAAGGAAATGAAACTTTGGAGCTCTGGGATTGGGAAATGTTCTCCAGCTTTTCCAAGATGACTTTGCAGCTGGATTTTCCATCCCTGGGAAAGTTCCAGGAGCACCCTGGGGTGGTGGGAACTGAATTATCCCAAAGTTGGGATAATTTCCATGTTTATTTGCAGCCTTAATCCCCAGTGTCATTTCTTAATTGGACAGTTTGTGCTTAAAAGGCCTTGGAAAGGTGTTTGGTTATTGGGTTAAAAGTAAAAATAATTTAATTGTCATTTCAGAATTGGACAGTTTGTGCTTAAGAGGCCTTGGAAAGGTGGTTGGTTATTGGGTTAAAAGTAAAAATAATTTAATTGTCACTTCATAATTGGACAATTTGTGCATAGAAAGAGCCAGAACTGGAGCCATTTTTCACTTTGTCAGACAGAACTCACAGCTTGTGAGAGTGTAACAGAGATAAGAATTAACAAACACCTGAGTCCAGACAAGAAACACCGCCCTGAGCATTTAATCCTGACTCTGGCAGAAAAAGAAGATTGTGGGTGTGGAGTTTGGATGGAAGTGTGTGAGAGCACAGGGGGGGCAGAACTCAGAGTTGAAGGGTTTGGAATATAGAAATAAATATCAATAATATAAAGCAAGGTGGAGGTTTGGGGTGTTAGCTGAGTTCTTCTTTTTCACCTTCTTCTCCACGGCTCTGGGTGGTGTTTTGTAATTGGGTACAAAAATCTGCACTGCAGGGCAGGGGAGGTTATTGGGTTAAAAATGAAAATAATTCAGGTGTCTGGTTATTGGGTTAAAAGTAAAAATAATTCAGGTGTCATTTCAGAATTGAACAGTTTGTGCTCAAAAGGCCTTGGAAAGGTGGTTGGTTATTGGGTTAAAAGTAAAAATAATTTAATTGTCATTTCATAATGGGACAGTTTGTTCTTAAAAGGCCTTGGAAAGAGAGAGAACTGGAGCTGTTTTTCACTTTTGTCAGAACTCACAGCTTGTGAGAGTGTAACAGAGATAAGAATTACCAAACACCGAGTCCCAACACAAAATACCTCCCTGGCAGAAAAAGAAGATTGTGGGTGTGGAGTTTGAATGGAAGTGTGTGAGAGCACAGGGGGCAGAACTCAGAGTTGAAGGGTTTAGAATGTGGGAACAAATATAAATAATATAAAGCAAGGTGGAGGTTTGGGGTGTTGGCTGAGTTCTTCTTTTTCACCTTCTTCTCCATGGTCTGGGTGGTGTTTTGTAATTGGGTAGAAAAATCTGCACTGCGGGTCATAGGTGGCTATTGGGTTAAAAATGAAAATAATTCAGGTGTCTGGTTATTGGGTTAAAAATGAAAATAATTCAGGTGTCGTTTCATAATTGGACAGTTTGTGCTTCAAAGGCCTTGGAAAGGTGGTTGGTTATTGGGTTAAAAGTAAAAATAATTTAATTGTCATTTCAGAATTGGACAGTTTGTGCTTAAAAGGCCTTGGAAAGGTGGTTGGTTATTGGGTTAAAAGTAAAAATAATTTAATTGTCATTTCATAATTGGTCAGTTTGTGCTTAAAAGGCCTTGGAAAGGTGGTTGGTTATTGGGTCAAAAGTAAAAATAATTTAATTGTCATTTCAGAATTGGACAGTTTGTGCTTAAAAGGCCTTGGAAAGAGAGAGAACTGGAGCCGTTTTTCACTTTGTCAGACAGAACTCACAGCTTGTGAGAGTGTAACAGAGATAAGAATTAACAAACACCTGAGTCCCAACAAGAAATACCTCCCTGAGCATTTAATCCTGACTCTGGCAGAAAGAGAAGATTGTGGGTGTGGAGTTTGACTGGAAGTGTGTGAGAGCACAGGGGGCAGAACTCAGAGTTGAAGGGGATAGAATGTAGGAATAAATATAAATAATATAAAGCAAGGTGGAGGTTTAGGCTGTTGGCTGAGTTCTTCTTTTTCACCTTCTTCTCCATGGTCTGGGTGGTGTTTTGTAATTGGGTACAAAAATCTGCACTGCGGGTCATGGGTGGTTATTGGGTTAAAAATGAAAATAATTCAGGTGTCTGGTTATTGGGTTAAAAGTAAAAATAATTCAGGTGTTGTTTCTTAATTGGAGAGTTTGTGCTTAAAAGGCCTTGGAAAGATGGTTGGTTATTGGGTCAAAAGTAAAAATAATTTAATTGTCATTTCAGAATTGGACAGTTTGTGCTTAAAAGGCCTTGGAAAGGTGGTTAGTTATTGGGTCAAAAGTAAAAATAATTTAATTGTCATTTCATAATTGAACAGTTTGTGCTTAAAAGGCCTTGGAAAGGTGGTTGGTTATTGGGTTAAAAGTAAAAATAATTTAATTGTCATTTCACAATTGGACAGTTTGTGCTTAAAAGGCCTTGGAAAGAGAGAGAACTGGAGCCGTTTTTCACTTTTGTCAGAACTCACAGCTTGTGAGAGTGTAACAGAGATAAGAATTACCAAACACCTGAGTCCCAACACGAAATACAATCTCAGGCGTTTAAACAAAAGGAGATAAAAGTGAACAACCCTCCTGTGACCTTCCAGAGAGGCCAGGAGCTGCTGGGTGACAATGTGGTGGGGACAAGGTCCCAGAGCAGCCTCTGGGCTGGCTCAGGGTTCCTGCAGGTTGTCCCTGGAACCAATCCCGGTGATTCCAGCTCCTTATCCCGACTCCTGGCTCTGGGGAGAGCTCCAGAGGCTCGGGATTGTTACCCTGGGCAGTGGCTGCTTTGGGATTTTGTGTGGCTGGGCAGCTCAAAATCCCAGAATTAATCAGGTTGGAAAAACCCTCTGAAGTCCCCAAGTCCAAGCTGTGCCCAATTCCCAGCCCTGAGTGCCACATCCTTGTGGAATGTCCAGGAATTCCTTGGACACCCTCCAGGGATGAAGACTCCAAACCTCCCTGGGCAGCCCCTTCCCAATGTTTAACAACTCCTTTCCACGAAGGAATTTTCCCTAAAATCCACCCTGAGCCTCCCCTGGCCCAGCCTGAGGCCCTTCCCTCTCCTCCTCTTGTTCTGAATTCCTTAAAAATTTCCTTAAAAAACAACCCGAGAGAGCTTTAACATCCCTTTCAACCCAGACCATTCCCTGATTTGATAATGATTCCGTGATTCACAGGGGAATAACGGGGGGGAGAAATCCTGAAATGTCACAGCCGCAGGGTGGAAGGATTTGTCATACAAATTTTGAGGAAAACCTTGGGAATATCAAATCTCTTGTGGTGCCGTTGGGGCAACTTTCAAAACCCAAAGCTTTTTTTCCTTTTTTTTTGTTTTAATTTGACCTGTTGTTTCTGTGCATCTTGTGTTTTTGGGGGTTTTTTTTGAGTGAAAAAATATCAGATTTCATGTATTCAGCAGCTCTGTGTTTAATTGCTCATTCTTCCTTTTTTTTGTGTTTGTTTTTTGTGGGGTTTTTTTTTGTTTGTTTGTTTTTGTGGTTTTTTTGGGGGGGTAATTTTTTTTGGTGGGTTTTTTGGGGTTTTTTGGTGTTTTTTTTGTGGGTTTTTTTTGTTTGTTTGGGGTTTTTTTTTTTTTTTTGGTTGTTTTTTTTTTTTTTTTTTTGGTTTTTTTTTTTTTTTTTGAGGAGTTTTTTTTGTACCAATATTCCTGGCAGGTGAGTTTTGAAATGTCCTTCCATGTGTGGAACAGCTGCTTGGCAGATGATTTTTCAAACAGATCGATTGTTTCGGTCTGCATGTGGAGGAAAAGGAAAAAAAAAAAGGGAGAGAAAAGAGAGGAGGGAAAAAGAATTGGATTTTTGTTTTGTTTTGTTTTTTTCCCTAATTGTCAAATAGGATGGGAATGTCCAGGTTTTTGTGTTTCTCTTGGAATTTCTGTTCCTGATGGGCACAAAGAATCCACAAAAACCTGGGAAAAGCATTCACACCCTTTATTTTGTATTTTTATTTTTCCTTTCCTACAGACTGGAGCCCAGAATGTTTAAGCTGAACCTGCTCCAAACTGATACAGAGTAGGAGGGGAAAAAAAAGAAAAGGAGAGAAAAATTTTTAAAAAAAAAAATAAAAAATCCAAACCAGTTTCAAGTCTGGTTAAAAATTCTGGTGTTGAGTCTCCACAGGAGGCAGAGGAGAGGTTCAGGGAAGGCAGCTGGGAAGGGAAGGCCGTTCCCAGAGTGGATTTTTGGGATTGTGTGATGAGGAGGGCGTTGGGATGGAGCCCTCAGCAGTGAGGGGTTGGAACAGAGCACAGCAGAGGGCTCGGGGTGGTTTGGAGATTGGATTTGTTTGTTTTGTACAACCAGGAGATGGTTCGGGCTGGAAGGGACCTGAAAGATCTCCAGTTCCAGCCCCAGCTGTGGGCTGGGCGCCAGGCTTTGTCACCCAGGGTGCCAGGCTTTGTCACCTGGGTGCCACTCAGTGCCAGGCTTTGTCATCTGGGGCGCCAGGCTTTGTCACCTGGGGTGCCACTCACTGTGCCAGGCTTTGTCACCTGGGTGCCACTCATGGGGCCAGGCTTTGTCATCCCGGTACCACTCACGGGGCCAGGCTTTGTCACATGAAGTGCCACTCAGTGTGCCAGGCTTTGTCACCTGGGGTGCCAGGCTTTGTCACCTGGGTGCCACTCACAGTGCCAGGCTTTGTCACCTGGGGTGCCAGGCTTTGTCACCTGGGTGCCACTCACAGTGCCAGGCTTTGTCACCTGGGGTGCCAGGCTTTGTCACCCAGGGTGCCACTCACAGTGCCAGGCTTTGTCACCTGGGTGCCAGGCTTTGTCACCTGGGTGCCACTCATTGTGCCAGGCTTTATCACCTGGGGTGCCACCCACGGGGCCAGTCTTTGTCACAAGAGGTGCCAGGCTTTGTCACCTGGGGTGCCACTCACTGTGCCAGGCTTTGTCACATGAGGTGCCAGGCTTTGTCACCTAGGTGCCATTCATGGGACCAGGCTTTGTCACCTAGGTGCCACTCATTGTGCCAGGCTTTGTCAACTGGGGTGCCAGGCTTTGTCACCTAGGTGCCACTCACTGTGCCAGGCTTTGTCACATGAAGTGCCAGGCTTTGTCACCTGGGTGCCACTCACAGTGCCAGGCTTTGTCACCTGGGGTGCCAGGCTTTGTCACCTGGGTGCCACTCACGGGGCCAGGCTTTGTCACCTGAGGTGCCAGGCTTTGTCACCTGGGTGCCACTCATTGTGCCAGTCTTTGTTACTCGGGGTGCCACTCACTGTGCCAGGCTTTGTCACCCTGGTACCACTCACGGGGCCAGACTTTGTCACCTGGGGTGCCACACACAGTGCCAGGCTTTGTCACACGAGGTGCCAGGCTTTGTCACCTGAGGTGCCACTCATTGTGCCAGTCTTTGTCACCTGGGGTGCCACTCCCGGGGCCAGGCTTTGTCACATGAGGTGCCAGGCTTTGTCACCCGGGGTACCACCCACTGTGCCAGGCTTTGTCACCCGATGTTTTGGTTTGGAAGGACAGGTATCTGCCAGGGAAAGCTGGAATTTCCCTTGGAATGGGGAATGTAAACCCCTCACCCCCTCCAAATTATAATTTTGCAATTAAGGAGCTTTCAGGCAAAGATCTGGGAATGGGAATAACAGTTCTTTACTGGGAATATTAACAATACAAATGTGGTAGGAAAACAAAAGCACCCAACCAAACCAGCAAACAAACAACAATTTTGGAGAACCCTGACAGAGTCAGAGCTACAACCTGACACCCTGTTGGTCAGGGTGTTGGGAGCAGTCCCAAAGTGAGTCCTCCTGGAGTGGCAGAGGTGGTTCTGGTGGGGCAGAGATGATCCTGTAGAACAAGGGTCCAGTGATGGTGAGAAGGGTCCAGTGATGGTGAGAAGGGTCCAGTGATGGTGGGAAGGGGTCCAGTCTTCCTCCAGGAATCAGGTGAAGCTGGATACTTCCTGTGTTCCTGTGTCTCAGTTTTATCCAGGTAGGAATGGTTGGCTCCTCCCAACTGGGTGGAGCATCTCACAATGGGATGATGGAATGTGGATGTTCTACTTTGGGGAGGTGTTAATGGTCCATTAGCAGAAGATATCCCCCTGGAGGGAGGTGAAAGAGATAACAAACAATGCCCCACTGAGTTTTGACAGTTGGCCCATTATCAGAAGGCACCCACCCACCTCCTCCCAGAATAAAGAAGAACAATTCTCCAGCTGCTTTCAGCAGGTGAAATAGAATCCACATTTTTGGTTCCATCACCCAGGACACCCGGGGTGCCACCCACGGTGCCAGGTTTTGTCCCCGCTGTCAAGAGCAGTGTCACTGGTGCCAGCAGGGATCTCAGAGGCTCAGACAGAGCAGAGCTCTGCCCTCAGCCATTGCCAGCAGTTCCTGTGAGAGCTGCCACAGCCTTCCCGTGCTACCTGAGTGGCCAACAGAGCGAGCTGGTGTCCCAGGGGCACCAGAGAGGGGCTGGCACAGAAATTCCCTTGGAGCTGGAAAGGAGCCTGGGAGAAGGATCTGGAGAGGGGAGCGCGTCCCTCACCTGCAGCGTCCACGGAGCCAAAAGGCTCCTTGGAAATGCAAACAGAGCCTGGAGCTTCCAAGGCTCAGTGCCTTTGGGGAGCCGTGGTTGTTCCAGGCTTTGGGGAGCTGTGGTTGTTCCAGTTTTGGGAAGTTGTGGTTGTTCCAGGTTTGGGGAGCCGTGCCTGTCCCAGGTTTGGGGAGCTGTGGTTGTTCCAGGCTTTGGAGAGTTGTGGTTGTTCCAGGTTTGGGGAGCTGTGCCTGTTCCAGGTTTGGGGAGCCGTGGTTGTTCCAGGTTTGGGGAGCCGTGGTTGTTCCAGGATTGGGGAGCTGTGTCTGTTCCAGGTTTGGGGAGCTGTGCCTGTTCCCAGGTTTTGGGGAGCCGTGGTTGTTTCCAGATTTGGGGAGCCGTGCCCGTTCCAGGTTTGGGGAGCTGTGCCTGTTCCAGGTTTGGGGAGCTGTGCCTGTTCCAGGATTGGGGAGCCGTGGTTGTTCCCAGGTTTGGGGAGCCGTGCCCGTTCCAAGGTTTGGGGAGCCGTGCCCGTTCCAGGTTTGGGGAGCCGTGCCCGTTCCAGGTTTGGGGAGCTGTGCCTGTTCCAGGTTTGGGGAGCTGTGCCTGTTCCAGGATTGGGGAGCCGTGGTTGTTCCCAGGTTTGGGGAGCCGTGCCCGTTCCAAGGTTTGGGGAGCCGTGCCCGTTCCAGGTTTGGGGAGCCGTGCCCGTTCCAGGTTTGGGGAGCTGTGCCCGTTCCGGGTTTGGGGAGCTGTGCCTGTTCCAGGTTTGGGGAGCTGTGCCTGTCCCAGGATTGGGGAGCTGTGCCTGTTCCAGGCTTTGGGGAGCCGTGCCTGTTCCCAGGTTTGGGGAGCCGTGCCTGTTCCCAGGATTGGGGAGCTGTGCCTGTTCCAGGTTTGGGGAGCCGTGCCTGTTCCCAGGTTTGGGGAGCCGTGCCTGTTCCAGGTTTGGGGACCTGTGCCTGTTCCCAGGATTGGGGAGCTGTGCCTGTTCCAGGTTTGGGGAGCCGTGCTTGTTCCAGGTTTGGGGAGCTGTGGTTGTTCCAGGTTTTGGGGAGCTGTGCCCGTTCCAGGTTTTGGGGAGCTGTGGTTGTTCCAGGTTTGGGGAGCTGTGCCCGTTCCAGGTTTGGGGAGCTGTGGTTGTCCCAGGTTTGGGGAGCTGTGCCTGTTCCAGGTTTGGGGAGCCGTGGTTGTTCCAGGTTTGGGGAGCTGTGGTTGTTCCAGGTTTGGGGAGCTGTGCCTGTTCCAGGATTGGGGAGCCGTGGTGTTTCCAGGTTTGGGGAGCCGTGCCTGTCACAGGTTTGGGGAGCTGTGTCTGTTCCAGGTTTGGGGAGCTGTGCCTGTTCCCAGGTTTTGGGGAGCCGTGGTTGTTTCCAGATTTGGGGAGCCGTGCCCGTTCCAGGTTTGGGGAGCTGTGCCTGTTCCAGGTTTGGGGAGCTGTGCCTGTTCCAGGATTGGGGAGCCGTGGTTGTTCCCAGGTTTGGGGAGCCGTGCCCGTTCCAAGGTTTGGGGAGCCGTGCCCGTTCCAGGTTTGGGGAGCCGTGCCCGTTCCAGGTTTGGGGAGCTGTGCCTGTTCCAGGTTTGGGGAGCTGTGCCTGTTCCAGGATTGGGGAGCCGTGGTTGTTCCCAGGTTTGGGGAGCCGTGCCCGTTCCAAGGTTTGGGGAGCCGTGCCCGTTCCAGGTTTGGGGAGCCGTGCCCGTTCCAGGTTTGGGGAGCTGTGCCCGTTCCGGGTTTGGGGAGCTGTGCCTGTTCCAGGTTTGGGGAGCTGTGCCTGTCCCAGGATTGGGGAGCTGTGCCTGTTCCAGGCTTTGGGGAGCCGTGCCTGTTCCCAGGTTTGGGGAGCCGTGCCTGTTCCCAGGATTGGGGAGCTGTGCCTGTTCCAGGTTTGGGGAGCCGTGCCTGTTCCCAGGTTTGGGGAGCCGTGCCTGTTCCAGGTTTGGGGACCTGTGCCTGTTCCCAGGATTGGGGAGCTGTGCCTGTTCCAGGTTTGGGGAGCCGTGCTTGTTCCAGGTTTGGGGAGCTGTGGTTGTTCCAGGTTTTGGGGAGCTGTGCCCGTTCCAGGTTTTGGGGAGCTGTGGTTGTTCCAGGTTTGGGGAGCTGTGCCCGTTCCAGGTTTGGGGAGCTGTGGTTGTCCCAGGTTTGGGGAGCTGTGCCTGTTCCAGGTTTGGGGAGCCGTGGTTGTTCCAGGTTTGGGGAGCTGTGGTTGTTCCAGGTTTGGGGAGCTGTGGTTGTTCCAGGTTTGGGGAGCTGTGCCTGTTCCAGGATTGGGGAGCTGTGCCTGTTCCAGGATTGGGGAGCTGTGCCCGTTCCAGGTTTGGGGAGCCGTGGTTGTTCCCAGGATTGGGTAGCTGTGCCTGTCCCAGGTTTGGGGAGCTGTGCCTGTCCCAGGTTTGGGGAGCTGTGCCTGTCCCAGGTTTGGGGAGCCGTGCCTGTTTCAGGATTGGGGAGCTGTGTCTGTTCCAGGTTTGGGGAGCTGTGCCCGTTCCAGGTTTGGGGAGCTGTGGTTGTTCCCAGGTTTGGGGAGCTGTGTCTGTTCCAGGTTTTGGGGAGCCGTGCCTGTTCCAGGTTTGGGGAGCCGTGCCCGTTCCAGGTTTGGGGAGCCGTGCCCGTTCCAGGTTTGGGGAGCTGTGTCTGTTCCAGGTTTGGGGAGCCGTGCCCGTTCCAGGATTGGGGAGCTGTGCCCGTTCCAGGTTTGGGGAGCCGTGGTTGTTCCAGGATTGGGGAGCCGTGGTTGTTCCAGGATTGGGGAGCCGTGCCTGTTCCCAGGTTTGGGGAGCCGTGGTTGTTCCAGGTTTGGGGATCCGTGCCTGTTCCAGGTTTGGGGAGCCGTGCCTGTTCCAGGTTTGGGGAGCTGTGCCTGTTCCAGGTTTGGGGAGCTGTGGTTGTTCCCAGGCTTTGGGGAGCTGTGCCTGTTCCAGGTTTCGGGAGCCGTGCCCATTCCAGGTTTCGGGAGCCGTGCCTGTTCCAGGTTTGGGGAGCTGTGTCTGTTCCAGGATTGGGGAGCTGTGCCTGTTCCAGGTTTGGGGAGCCGTGCCCGTTCCAGGTTTTGGGGAAGCTGCTGCTGTGGGTACAGAACAAACAGGAACAGACAAAGGCAGGGCACAGAAGGGAGCCCTGAGGTGTTTTGGGGAGAAGGCCCAGCTGCAGATCAGGGCTTGCACGAGCGCACGGGGTTGGAGAGCTCCAGGGGCCTCCAGATGGGCAGATAGGGAAGCGCTGGGAGCTGGGGCTGGTTGCTGATCCCAGGAGAAGCAGCAAACCAGAGCTGGGTGATGTCTGTGTGAAGGGAGCTGCTTCCAGGAGTTGTCTGGAGTGGTTCATTCTTCATCAGCAGCAGCAGGCACAGAAGGACTGAATGTCAGTTCCTGACAGGAGGAGAAAAACACTTCAGTTTCTGCTTTCCTGGCTCGTTCCTGGGCCTCAGACACAGCTCAGAAGGGTTTTTCGTTGTTGTGTGTTTGGTGGACTCGTGCAAAGCTGGAGCTGTTGTGGCCTGGGCTTCAGCATGGATGTGCCAGCCCGAATCTCACCCAGACAGCAGAGGGAAAGCCCAGGAGACACCAACTCTGATTGTTCAGGAAGGGTCTTGGATCCTCTCACAGGCTGGATTCCCAGAGAGGTTCTGCTCTCTGCATCCCTGGCAGTGCCCCAGGCCAGGCTGGATGGGACCCTGGCACAGCTGGAGGTGTCCCCATGGCAGAGGTGGCACTGGAGGGGCTTTGAGGTCCCTTCCAGCACAGGGATCCACTCCCCCGTGGGGTGGAGGAGGCGTTAGAAACAAGGAAGTGAGGAACAGAGAATCCTCCTGTGCCTGGCCAGGGCTGGGTGTGGTTTCAGGTGACCTTGGGCAAATCCCCCCAGCTCTGCCTTCCTCATTCCCAAGGCCAGGCAGTGTTTGTTGTGCTGTGCTGTTTGAAGAGCATTTGCAATTCCAGGAGAGATGAAATCACCATCCACTCACTCCGTGTTCCAGGAGAGCTTTTTTTTGTCTGGCATCTCCCTCCTAACTCCTCTGCTGGATTATTCCCCTCTCCAGATTTGTTTCCTGCCTGGTTTCTGTGCCTGGACACCGGCCAGCCATTCCCACACCCAAACTCTTCCAGCATCCCCTATAAACCCTGCTCCAGTGCAATCCCAAGGATTCATTTCCAGACATCTGAGGAGTTCAGGGCAAAGGGGGGCAATGGATCCTGAGAGAGAGGATGGGAAGGAGCAGTTGGGTGTGGAGGGAGTTTGCTCCCAGCTGTGCTCACACTGTTCCAGGATGTCTTTTCAGCTTTTCAAAGGCAACAGCCCCCAGATGAAAAAAAAAGGTTTTTAATTTCTTCTCAACCATTTTTTTTTGTTCTCTCAAAATCGGCGATGACTCAAACACCCATAAAAGCGTCTGGCAGAATTCTCCAGCTCTGAAGTTCTGCAGTGCGTTGCTTGTAAATGTCATTTTTGTGGGAGCCTCTTCAAGTGGAGTCGGGTTCTTTGAGACAGAGGGCAGAGCCTCTGAGATCCACTTTGCAGCGCCGGCTGCAGAATTATTTCGGCCGATTCCAGGAGAGGATTCTGCACGAGGCTTGGGTTATCTGCTCACCACAGCAGAGAAGCTGTTGGGTAACTCCCAGTGCCAAGAACTTTCTGTGCTTTGCTTTTCATTCTTCTCTGACTTTTTTTTTTTTAATTTTTTAATATAAATAAGCCGAAACATTTTCTGGTTTCCCTGCAGCAGAATGACCACAGATGAGTCACGGGGCTGCCCGAACATGTAAAGCGTTTCCAGGGTTGGTTGTGATCCATTTCTGTGCGTCTCACTCTGGAGACCAGGGAGCTGCTGAGACAGAAGCTGCTGCTTGGGTCAGCCCCGTGAGAAAGTCCAACAAAAGCCTGGTTCGGAGCTGGAGTTGGAATTGTGATGCTCTGGCTGATTCATCGAGCCATCCTGGGTGGGATTTTTACATTTCCCTTGCTTGGGGGTTACTTGAGGAAAACTGAGTAGGTGTGCGCAGACCTGCGGAGCTTCCTGGCCGAAACCCAGCCCGAGTACAAAGCTCTCCTTGTTCCTTGGGGCCCTCAGAGCTGCTTTTTTCTCCTGTTTGTTTGTTCTCTGTGTCCTGCCCTCTGTTGTTTGTGCGGCAGCAGCAGCGGCGGGGAACGAGCGCTGGCGGCCGTGGTTAAAGGGACGCTTCGCTCCCGGGGCTGGGCTGCAGCTCTGCCCCAACCTCTCCAGGGTGTTCCCCAGCAAGGTGGAAAATCCACCACCCCTGGAAACGTTGGGGGGAGTTTTTTGGCCTTTACCCAGCAGGTGAAAGGTGTTGGGAGTTGTATCAGGCACAGAATCATGGAATGGTTTGGGTGGGAAGGGACCTCAGAGCCCTTCCAGTGCTACCCCTGCCATGGTAGGGACGCCTCCCACTGTCCCCAGGGTGTTCCAACCTGGCCTTGGACATTCCAGGGATCCAGGGGCAGCCACAGAGCTGCTCTGGCAATTCCATCCCCACCCTCCCAGCCAGGAATTCCTTCCCATAATACCATAAATCAAATGACCTTGCCTTTGAGATCAGGTGAATTCTGCTCTTTTGGTGGTTTCTCTGCACTTCCTTAACTGCGTTCGGGAAGAAGTTGGGGCTTTTTAAAATTTGATTTAATATTTTATCAATTGTTTTTGGCGTGACAAGAGCTAAACCCCCATGTTTTCTCCGTTCCCTTTCTCTGTGAATCATTTTTAGACACAACTGCCTTGGCCTGTCCATCCCTTTCTGGAGTCTCAGCAAGAAGGGATCCCTTGGCAGCTGCAGCTCCCAGCCCAGCGTGTTAAATTAGCATTAATTGCATTTTATTTTAGCTGAACTCGGGGAGCTGCTGGAGCGCTCCAGGTGTTGCCTGGGTCCCGTGGAAATGGTGACCTGGGGCACACAGGCTGGGCAGAATTGGGCTGGAGTGACCAAATGACCACTGTCCCTGCCACCTTCACTCCCTCCCTCCCTCTCTCTGCCTGGAGGGATCTCCCTGCTCCTTGTGTGGCTCCACACCTTCCTCATTCAGGAATCCCAGGATTTATGAGGTTGGGAAAGCTCTCCAAGCCCCTGGAGTCCACTGAGTGCCACCTTCAGGAATTCCTGGGACAGCTCCAGGGCTGGGCACTCCAAATGTCCCTTCCTGTGTTTAACAACCCTTTCCATGAGGAAATTCAACAACCCTTTCCATGAGGAACCCACAACCATTTCCATGAGGAAATTCAACAGCCCTTTCCATGAGGAAATTCAGCAACCCTTTCCATGAGGAACCCACAGCCCTTTCCATGAGGAACCCACAGCCCTTTCCATGAGGAACCCACAGCCCTTTCCATGAGGAACCCACAACCCTTTCCATGAGGAACCCACAACCCTTTCCATGAGGAAATTCAACAACCCTTTCCATGAGAAACCCACAACCTTTTCCATGAGGAACCCACAACCCTTTCCATGAGGAACCCACAACCCTTTCCATGAGGAAATTCAACAACCCTTTCCATGAGAAACCCACAACCTTTTCCATGAGGAACCCACAACCCTTTCCATGAGGAAATTCAACAGCCCTTTCCATGAGGAACCCACAACCCTTTCCATAAGGAAATTCAACAACCCTTTCCATGAGGAACCCACAACCCTTTCCATGAGGAACCCACAACCCTTTCCATTTGGAAATTCAACAGCCCTTTCCATGAGGAACTCACAACCCTTTCCATGAGGAAATTCAACAACCCTTTCCATGAGGAACCCACAACCCTTTCCATAAGGAAATTCAACAGCCCTTTCCATGAGAAACCCACAACCCTTTCCATGAGGAACCCACAACCCTTTCCATGAGGAACCCACAACCCTTTCCATTTGGAAATTCAACAGCCCTTTCCATGAGGAACTCACAACCCTTTCCATGAGGAAATTCAACAACCCTTTCCATGAGAAACCCACAACCCTTTCCATGAGAAACCCACAACCCTTTCCATGAGGAACCCACAACCTTTTCCATGAGGAAATTCAACAACCCTTTCCATGAGGAACTTCAACAACCCTCTCCACAAGGAACCCACAACCCTTTCCATTTGGAAATTCCTGCCGAGGTCCAGCCCGACCCTCTCCCTGCTCACCCTGAGGCCGTTGCTTTGCTGCTCCTTCATTTTCCGAGTTATCCTTGGAACAAGAAGTTGGAGGCTTGGTGGGGATGGTGCAGGTTCTGGGATGAGCAGGATCACAGAGGATCTGCCGGATCAATTCCTTTTCCTCCTCTTCTCCTGAGCTTTCCCTTCTCCTGGTGCCACAAAACCACTCGAGCAGCCCCACAGCTTCATCCGTGCTCTGGATTTTCTGCTGTCCCTGACCTCGGCTGACACCAATCTTTGGGGTTCCCTCACTGGGCCTGTCAGTGAATTAAAAACCCATCTCTCTTTGACACCAGGATGGTAAATTTTGGTTAAATCTGGATTTGGGTTGTGTCAGAATCAGGAAAAAAAAAACCCTTTCGCTTTCCACACTTGAGAATTTCAGCCTTTTCTGAGAGGTTCAGCTTTGCCTTGGTTCTGGGGTGGTTTTTGGCACGTAAAGTTCCTGCTCTGTCAAACTTTGCTGTCTGAGTTCGGTCCCTGAGGAATTTCAGAGCAGAGGGGAAAAAAAAAAATGGGAGAGAATCAAGTCCAGAACCAAATAAAGTGGAGAGAACATGAGCAAAACCCCACCTTGAAGGGGTTAAATACCTTGAGTGCAATTCTGTCAGTCACTGCAGCTGCTGTCACCCCAAACCAGCCCACCCCAAGCTGGCAGTGAGAAAACCCTGAAATCCGTGGAGAATTCCCTCCCAGCAGACTGGATCCTCGAGAAGAGCAGATTTTCTGAGGAATTTTTTGTATTTTCAGGTGGTAAAATCCAAGCAGAACAAAGCCTGGATCTCCTTTCTCGTTTATCTTGAACTTCCCCTGATTTGATCCCTTTTCTCCTTTTTTCCCCCCCACCCCGTGTAAAACGAATTTAGATTGTCCAAACCCACCCCCTCAGCAACACCGAACTCAGCAGAGCTGCCACATCCTGCTCTGGCAGCCAGGAAAAAAAAAATTTTAAAAAAATCAGATTTTAGTTTTTCTTTTAGCACCTCGAAGCTTTGCATCCTCACTTCACAGCGCTGGGATTTTAAACCATTTCTTGTCCGTGCCCTTGGGGGCGCAGAGGTTGTTCCCTGTTTGATGCCGTGGGGCTGATATTTGGGATTTCAAATCATTCCCAGCTGATTGAAGGCCGGGAATTATTTTCACTTAAATTTCCCTGAGGTTTTGGCCATTAGGGCTGGACCTGCAGAGCTTTGGGGTGCTGACTTTGCTGGGAATTTGGGAAATTCCAGCAAAGGATTGAAGTGTCCGGACCCAAAGGTCTGGGTCGTTTCCACTGGTTTCAATTGGATTGTTTCAATGAGTTTCAGCATGGATATTAACGTTTATATTTTATATTTATTAATATTTATTAATATTTATTAATATTTATTTGGACTCTTGATCTGGAGTTCATTTCTCTCATAACTATGAGACACCTCCCATTATCCCAGATTTCTCCAGCTTTTCCTTGGACACTTCCAGGGATCCAGCTTCTCTGAGAATTCCACCCCAGCCAGGAATTCCTTCCCAAATCCCACCCCAGTCTCCCTTTTTTTTCCAATCTGAAGCCATTCCCTGTGTCCTGTCCATCCATCCCCTCTCCCAGATCCCTCTCCTGGAATTTTTCTGACCCGGTGCAGCTTTCCCACTGCCTCCAACAATTAGGCTCGGCTTTAATTTCACCTTAATTAAAAAAAATTATTATTTTGGGTTTATTTGGAGTCCGTGGGACGGGGCTGAAGCAGTTGGATGGAGAATTCCTCAATAATTGACTTCAGGCTGGTGTTTTTGTCTTGTCCCTGCTTGCTCCATCCGTAATTTCCATGATTTTGTAGTGAAACACTGAGGAAAACACGGAATTTTGGGGCTCCTGGACTCTGGATCTCCCCAGCCTCCTTAATAATAATTATATTATTATTGTTAATAATAATAATATAATTTCTCCACATCAAAATCCTGCAAGAAATCTCCTTCCTGGCTCAGTAATTCATGTGTGGCTGGAGGTTTTTTTTTCCTCCCCTGTTTTTATTTTTTTTGATTCCTGGCCAATTTCTGGCAAATGTCAACCAAACCATTCTCCAGCAAATTAATCACCCTCGTCAAGCGCGTCCTCGTTTCCCCTGGGTGAGCACAGAGCCGCACAAAAGAGTCGGTTTTGCTTTTTAATTAAGTTTTTTTTTAATTTCCCCTCCCTCCCTCTGGCCTCTTTAGTTTTGGCCTCGTCAGGAAGGGCCAGGGAAGTGGAAGGTGGGAATTTGTGGTGGGAAATGGAATTTTGTCGTAGAAGGTGGGATTTTGTGGTGGGAAAGGGATTTTTGTGGTGGGAGATGGAATTTTTTGCTGTGGAAGGTGGAATTTCAGTGTGGAAAATGGAAATTGGTCATGGAAAATGGAATTTTGTCGTGGAAGGTGGAATTTCGTCATGGGAAGTGGAATTTTGTGATGGAAGATGGAATTCCATTGTGGGAAATGGAAGTCTGTTGTGGGAAATGGAATTCTGTCGTGGAAGGTGGAATTGTTTCATGAGAAGTGGAATTTTGTGGTGGAAGGTGGAATTCCGTCGTGGAAAATGGAATTTCGTCGTGGAAGATGGAAATCTGTTGTAGAAAATGGAGATTTGTCGTGGATGATGGAATTTAGTGGTGGAAGATGGAATTTTATCGTGGAAAATGGAAATTTGTCATGGAAAATGGAATTTTGTCGTGGAAGGTGGGATTTTGTCATGAGAAATGGATTTTTGCCGTGGAAGATGGAATTTCAGCTTGGAAAATGGAAATTCATTGTGGAAGATGGAATTTTGCTGTGGAAGGTGGGACTTGGCCATGGAAGATGGAATATTTCCATGGGAAATGGATTTTTGTGGTGGAAAATGGAATTTCATCATGGAAAAGGGAATTTTGCTGTGGAAGATGGAATTTCAAAATGGAAAATGGACATTTGTTGTATAAATTGGAATTTTGTCTTGGAAGGTGGAATTTTGTGGTGGAAGATGGAATTGCATTGTGGAAAATGGATTTTTGTGGTGGAAAATGGAATTTTGCTTTGGAAGATGGAATTTCAGTGTGGAAAACGGAATTTTGCTGTGGAAGGCGGAATTTCGTCATGGAAAATGGAAATCTGTTGTAGAAAATGGAAATTTGTTGTGGATGATGGAATTTAGTGGTGGAAGATGGAATTTTATCGTGGAAAACGGAAATTCGTCATGGAAAATGGAATTTTGTCGTGGAAGGTGGGATTTTGTCATGAGAAACGGATTTTTGCCGTGGAAGAGGGAATTTCAGCTTGGAAAATGGAAATTCGTTGTGGAAAATGGAATTTTGCTGTGGAAGGTGGGACTTTGTCACGGAAGATGGAATATTGCCCTGGGAAATGGGTTTTTGTGGTGAAAAATGGAATTTTACTGTGGAGGGTGGAATTGCATCGTGGAAAATGGAAATTCGTCGTGGAAAATGGAATTTTGTCTTGGAAGGTGGAATTTAGTGCTGGAAGATGGAATTGCATTGTGGAAAATTGATTTTTGTCATGGAAAAGGGAATTTTGCTTTGGAAGATGGAATTTCAGTGTGGAAAACGGAATTTTGCTGTGGAAGGTGGAATTTCGTCATGGGAAGTGGAATTTTGTGGTGGAAGATGGAATTTCATTGTGGAAAATGGAAATTTTTCGTAAGAAATAGATTTTTGCCGTGTAAGATGAAATTTTGCTGTGGAAGGTGGGACTTGGCCATGGAAGATGGAATATTGCCAAGGGAAACGGATTTTTGTGGTGGAAAATGGCATTTCATCATGGAAAATGGAATTTTGTCATGGAAAATGGAGTTTTGCTGTGGAAGATGGAATTTCAAAATGGAAAATGGACATTTGTTGTATAAATTGGAAATTTGTCGTGGATGATGAAATTTAGTGGTGGAAGATGGAATTTGATTGTGGAAAATGGAAATTTCTTGTGAGAAATGGATTTTTGTGGTGGAAAATGGAATTTTGCTTTGGAAGATGGAATTTCAGTGTGGAAAACGGAAATTTGCTGTGGAAGGCGGAATTTCGTCATGGAAAATGGAAATTTGTTGTGGATGATGGAATTTAGTGGTGGAAGATGGAATTTTATTGTGGGAAATTCGTCATGGGAAATGGAATTTTGTGGTGGGAGATGGAGTTTGATTGTGGAAAATGGAGATTTTTGCGTGAGGAATGGATTTTTGCCGTGGAAGATCAAATTTTGCTGTGGAAGATGGAATTTCGTCATGGAAAATGGAATTCCAGCGTGGAAAATGGAAAATTTGTTGTAGGAAATGGAATTTCATCATAGCAAATGGAACTTTGTTGTGGAAGGTGGAATTGTCATGGGAAGTGGAATTTTGTGGTGGGAGATGGAATTTGATGGTGGAAAATGGAGATTTTTTTTGTGAGAAATGGAATTCCAGCGTGGAAGATGGAATTCCAGCGTGGAAGATGGAATTCCAGCGTGGAAAATGGAATTCCAGCGTGGAAAGTGGGAATTGGCTGTGGAAGATGGAATTTCGTGGTGGAAAGTGGATTTTTGTCGTGGAAGGCTGAACTCCGTCGCGGGAAATGGATTTTCGTGGCGGAAGGTGGAGCTTTGGTGTGGGAAATGGAGTTTTGCTGTTCCAGATGGAATTTTGTCGTGGATTTTTTTTTTTTTTTTTTTTTTTTGAGGAAGATGGAATTTTTTGCGTTGGAAAATGAAATTCTGCACAATTCCCTCATCCAAAGGCTCCCAGTGAAAATGGCCACCGAGCCGCGCTCCAAAGCCAGGTGTGATTTAAACATGAGAACACTGAAAATAACCCGTTCTCTGTCATCCCACTGCTCCTTCTCCACCTCCTTTCCCTTTCCCTTTTCCCTTTTCCCTTTTCCCTTTTTCCTTTCTTTTCCCTTTTTCCCTTTTTCCCTTTTCCCTTTTTCCTTTCTTTTCCCTTTTCCCTTTTTCCCTTTTTCCTTTTCCCTTTTTCCCTTTTTCCCTTTTTCCCTTTTTCCCTTTTTCCCTTTTTCCCTTTTTCCCTTTTCCCTTTTCCCTTTTCCCTTTTCCCTTTTCCCTTTTCCCTTTTCCCTTTTCCCTTTTCCCTTTTCCCTTTTTCCTTTTTCCTTTTTCATTCCTTTTTCCCTTTTCCCATTTCCCTTTTCCCTTTTCCCTTTTTCCTTTTTCCTTTTTCCTTTCTTTTCCCTTTTTCCCTTTTTCCCTTTTTCCCTTTTTCCCTTTTTCCCTTTTTCCCTTTTTCCCTTTTTCCCTTTTTCCCTTTTTCCCTTTTTCCCTTTTTCCCTTTTTCCCTTTTCCCCTTTTTCCCTTTTCCCCTTTTCCCCTTTTCCCCTTTTCTTTCCTCAAAATCCTAAAAAAAACCCCACAGGACCTGAAGGGAAAACAAAGAGAATAAAACCCATCCAGCCCCCGATTCCCGGATTTCCACAACTCCTGCTTTGGATTCATTTGCAAACCCGGGTCCCGACCATCGATCACCGCCGGATTTCGGCAGAAACGCTTCTCCTTCCCCTCGGAGGGGACGTAAATCATTTTCCAATTAGGAAAAGGAGCCTGCATCCCTGCATCCCACGGGATTTTCCAGGCTGAGAAACGCTCCTGCTGCTCCACACTCGCAGCGGTTTAAGATAATAAACCATAAAAAAAAACCAAACCAAAAACGTGGCTGTGAAAGGGTTTTTGCCCAATTGGATCTTTTTAGACTCAAAAAAAAATAAATTGAAATGTGGTGTTGTGGTAATTGAAGCCATCAAAGCCTCCGGGGTAATTAAGATTTGAAGATGAAGGAAACGAGGAGGAGCAAAGGGAATGTTTTTATTCGGAGCTTTCGGGATGCTGCTGAGGATCACGGAAAACTCTGCTTCCTCCTTTATTTGTCCTGTGGGTTTTTTTTCCAGTCTGGAGTGGCAAATCCTGGGAAGTTCAATGTCTGGAAATGCCCAAATTTCCCCAAAATGAAACAAAACCTCCTCGGGTCTGCTTTGTGCTCCTCAGGAAAGGGAAATGGCTTTTCCACAGCCAAACTCAGGATAAAATCACGGAGGGGATGAAGGGAATGATGGTGTTAGAGGTGGACACAGAGAAGGTGGGATTTGGGAAGGAATTCCTGGCTGGAATGGGATTCCCAGAGAAGCTGTGGCTGCCCCTGGATCACAGGATAAGCTGGGAAGGACTTGGGGCACCCTGGGATAGTGGAGGGTGTCCCTGGATGGGCTTTGAAGTCATTCCCACCCATACCATTCCCAAATTTTCCTTCTTCCTTGAGCCTTCACAGAGATGTTTGGAAACAGTCCCCTCAAACAGCTGCTGTCACCCTAAACCAGCCCATCCCAAGCTGGCAGTGAGAAAACCCTGAAATCCATGGGGAATTCCCTCCCAGCGGACTGGATCCTTGAGAAGAGCAGATTTTCTGAGGAATTTTTGTGTTTTCAGGTGGTAAAATCCAAGCAGAGCAAAGCCATGCCCTGGATTTCCTTTTCCCTTTTCCCTTTTCCCTTTTCCATTTTCCTTTTCCATTTTCCTTTTCCATTTTCCTTTTCCATTTTCCTTTTCCATTTTCCTTTTCCTTTTCCTTTTCCTTTTCCTTTTCCTTTTCCTTTTCCTTTTCCTTTTCCTTTTCCTTTTCCTTTTCCTTTTCCTTTTCCTTTTCCTTTTCCTTTTCCTTCCCTCAAAATCCTTAAAAACCATTGGACCTGAAAGGAAAACACAGAGGATAAAACCCCTCCAACCCCAGGTTCCAGCAGCTTTTTGCACTGGTTCACACTCAGGGAGAAGCAGATTTTCTCTGCAGGCACCTCACCTTCATCTTTTTTGGCAGAAAACCCCAAATTTTGGGGGACTTTTGGAGCTTTTGCTGCTGCCTCCATCAGCGTTTCCCCACCTGGAGCGTGCCAGGAACGCTGAGGAGCCGTTCTGAGAGGGAGGAATTGTGCATTTCTCCTCAATTTTTTCTCTGCCAGCAGCAGCTGCTGTTTGCACACTGAATTTCTGTGATTTTAGAGCTGAAACCCTCCTTAAACTCGGTTTTACCAAAGCTGCCTCCGCTTCTTGTACCCTTCCACAGCAACAAAGCTTTTAAACCAAATTTCTCACCCCAAAAAAAACGCTGGGAAAGGTTTTGTGGGCATCCAAAAGCGGCACGTGGAAGGGTTGGTTTGGGCTGGGCGACACAAGCAGAGTAAAGCACTGAAATTCATCAGAGATCCAGCCCCAAACCTGGGGTTAATTAGACAGAAATCCATATTTTAATGGGATTTTGCATTTTTCTTTTTTTTTTCCTCGAAAGCATCCAAAGCCAAAATCTTTGGTCGTGCAGGGGAATGAGGAGTCAATGTGGGGATGGGACAGAAAGGTCAGCCAGGACTTTGAGTTCATTTTTTGGTTTTCTCCATCCTGATTCTCTCTAAGTCCATCTCATATCAAGCTATGGGTGGTTTTCAGCTGTTCTTTTCTCTTCCCTGCCTTCCCTTTTACCCAGGGAAGTTGTGAATTCTCCATCCCTGGAATTGTCCTAGTCCAGGTTGGAGCACCCTGGGATAGGGGAAGGAGTGGATAAAACCCCCAATTTTCAGGTCTTTTCCCATCCGAACCATTCCATTCTTCTCCGATGCGACAAAAAAATTTTGACTTGGAATGGGGAAAAACACAAAAGAAAGGACAGAAATCTGTTGGTTTTTTGGAGTTATTTATCTACAGGGGAATTGCTGAACCCTTTAAGGACCCCCAGCTCTATGAGGGAACTCGTGGTGGCGTGAGGGTGCTGCTGGAAGTCCCCAAAAAAGTCCCAAATTTTGCTGGGAATGCTTAAGAACGAGCTGATTCACCTTCCACCGGCACCCAGAGCGAGGCTGGAGAGAACCAGGGGAGGAAAAGAGCTTAAGCTTTGTGAGAAAAGCTGATGTTTGGAATCCTTTAAATAAACAGAATAATCCCTAAACACACACTGGCACCGCGGGCAGGGCTGAGCCGTGCAGGAAATCCCGGGGTCACCCTGAGCTGAGGTGGTGAGCCCTTCCCTTCCCTTCCCTTCCCTTTCCCCTTTCCCCTTTCCCCTTTCCCCTTTCCCCTTTCCCCTTTCCCCTTTCCTTTTTCCTTTTTCCTTTTCCCTTCCCTTCCCTTCCCTTCCCTTCCCTTCCCTTCCCTTCCCTTCCCTTCCTTCCCTTCCCTTCCCTTCCCTTCCCTTCCCTTCCCTTCCCTTCCCTTCCCTTCCCTTCCCTTCCCTTCCCTTCCCTTCCCTCAGTTTCAAAAAATCCAAGTTGAGTTTTTTCCCCTCCCCTGAGGAGATGGGTGCAGCAGGGGAGGGAAAAACCTGCAGGAAGAGCTTTGGTTTGGATAAATTTTGGGGGTATTTGGAGATTTTTGTGTGTTTTGAAGGCTGTGATTCCACAAATTCCAAGGTGGGCAGGGGAGAGGGGGGAGGCTGCTTCGAGGAGAAGGTTTGGGAATGGGCTTCCCAAAATTTGGTGGTGAAGGAAACGTCCTCAGGGAGGCTGGGAAGGAGCAAGGGGTGGAGATTGAGAGGTGCTGACAGAAATCATGGAATTGTTGAGGTTGGAAAAGCCCTTGGAGCTCGCAGAATGACCGTTCCCAGCAGTGCCAAGGCCACCAGGTCCCCAAGTGCCACATCCGGGTGGCTTGGAAACCCCTGCAGGGATTGACACTGCAGCTGTGCCAACCCTTTCCATGAAGGGATTATCCCAAATATCCAATCCAAACCTCCCCTGGCACAGGCTGAGGCCATTCCCTCTGTTCCCGGGGCTCATTCCCCTGAGTGCCACCTCCAGGGATTCCTTGGGCTTCTCCAGGGATGGGGACTCCAAAGTTCCTGCCAAGGCCTGAGCACCCTTTCCAACCATGGAACCAACGATGGAATCCAAGATGGAATTCAAGATGGAGCCAACAATGGAATCCAAGATGGAATCCAATGTGGAATCAATAATGGAATAAATAGTGGAACTAATGATGGAATCAATGAAGGAACCAACGATGGAATCTATGCTGGAATCCAAGATGGAATCCAGGATGGAATCCAAGATGGAGCCAATGATGGAATCGATGGAATCCAAGATGGAACCAACAATGGAATCCAAGATGGAATCCAAGATGGAATATCAATAATGGAATCAATGATGGAACAATGGTGGAACCAACAATGGAATCCAAAATGGAATCAATTCTGGAATCCAAGATGGGGTCACGGAGCCATCTGGGTTGGAAAACCCCTTGGACAACCCCACCAGATCCAACCATTCCCAGCGCTCCCAAAGCCCCCCCTGCCCCACGTTCCTCAGGTTCTTTGGACGCTCCCAGGGATTGAAACTCCACCAATTCCCAGGAAAAACCCACCAGGCTGGAGCAGTCTGGGACAGTGGGAGGTGTTGACTCAGTTAATTAGTGCTGAGGGATTCTGTGTTAATTACTGACTTAAGGCCTTGGCTGCTCAGAGCCTGGCTACAGGATACTCCCAAAATTGGGAAGAGTCTGATTTTCCACTTTTTCCACTGAATCCGTCCATAACTTTATTCCCAGAACTCTTTCTGGCCCAAGCAGTCAGGAGGGAGAGATTTGGGATGGAGGGAGAGATTTGGGATGGAGGGAGAGATATGGGATGGAAGGGGAGATTTGGGATGGAGGGAGAGCTTTGGGATGGAGAGAGAGCTTTGGGATGGAAGGAGAGATTTGGGATGGAAGGAGAGATTTGGGATGGAAGGGGAGCTTTGGGATGGAGGGAGAGATTTGGGATGGAGGGAGAGCTTTGGGATGGAGGGAGAGCTTTGGGATGGAAGGAGAGATTTGCGATGGAGGGAGAGATTTGGGATGGAGGGAGAGATTTGGGATGGAGGGAGAGATTTGGGAGAGCTTTGGGATGGAGGGAGAGATTTGGGATGGAAGGAAAGCTTTGGGATGGAAGGAGAGCTTTGGGATGGAAGGAGAGATTTGGGATGGAAGGGGAGATTTGGGATGGAGGGAGAGCTTTGGGATGGAGGGAGAGCTTTGGGATGGAAGGAAAGCTTTGGGATCAAAGGTGCTCAAGCGTAAAAAAAGAGGGTGAAGGATTCATGAGACACACAAATAATTACAACATGAACAAAAAATGAGCTCAAAGCCCTCGCTGACCTTCCTGTCCCATCCCCACCGTGACTCCTCACTCCCCAAAGATTTTGCCTTTTAATGCTTTTGAGGAAAAAAAAAAGAAAAAGGGCAAAATCCCATTAAAAATATGGATTTCTGCCTAATTAACCCCAGGTTTGGGCTGGATCTCTGATGAATTTCAGTGCTTAACTCTGCTTGTGTCGCCCAGCCCAAACCAACCCTTCCACGTGCCGCTTTTGGATGCCCACAAAACCTTTCCCAGAGTTTTTTTTGGGGGTGAGAAATTTGGTTTAAAAGCTTTGTTGCTGTGGAAGGGTACAAGAAGCGGAGGCAGCTTTGGTGAAACCGAGTTTAAGGAGGGTTTCAGCTCTAAAATCACAGAAATTCAGTGTGCAAACAGCAGCTGCTGCTGGCACAGAAAAAATTGAGGAGAAATGCACAATTCCTCACTCTCAGAACGGCTCCTCAGCGTTCCTGGCACGCTCCAGGTGGGGTCAGGCTGGAAATGCTGATGGAAATTGTTTTTTATGGAATGCCAGGGAGGAATTTGGGTTGGAATGGGACCTCAAAGGGATCCAGTCCCACCCCTCTGCCACGCACAGGGATGATCTCCACCATCCCAGGTTGCTCCAAGCCCCGTCCAACCCGGCCTGAGACGTTTTTAGATTTGATATCAGGTGAAATCTGACTTCAGCACCACTCATGGCTCTCTGCTGTGAGAATTCCAGCAGGAATTCTCCTGGCACAGGGACCCCTCATCCCACCCCAGCACGGGGAGCTCAGCTGGGAGCACTGGGAGAGGCATCAGGAGCTGGGAGATTTCTGCCATGAGAGTTTTGAGCTTGGTCAAGATGCTAGCAGTTTTGATTCTGGGGACTAAAACAATATTATTTTTTTTTTTTAACAAAAAAAACCCCAGTCCTACCTGGAGCAGTCAGGTTTTTACAGGCAGGAGCTGTTTTGCTGTTTAAATGCATCTAAAATACAGAAGTGTGTAGAGAATTCTGATCATTTCCACAGGCGCTCACTTCGAGGTGCAGCTTAATAATGAGCAGCTCAAATAAATAAATGGAAAATTCCAGCCAGGCCTCTGATAAAAGGAGTGGGAGCCAAGGAGAAAGGTGATGCCTCAGTCTTCTCCTGGCAGAAGGTGGGAACCTGTTCTGAAGTCAGGATGTTGGCTTCCCATCCCCGTTCCCAGATTAATCTGGGGGAGGAGAGAAAGGTCAAGGCAACAAAATCGCATTAATGGCAATTTTTTTTTTTTCATTCTCAGCCACCCCAAGCCTTTGATTTTTATTTTTTTTTCTTTTTTTTTTGTTTTCCTCGTGCCCTGAGAGTCACTGGCAGGTCAGAAAAATATTTCAGTTAATGAGATTAGAGCAGCCCCAACTCATTCCTGCTCCTTCCTCAGCCCGAGTGAGATCTGAAAAAGGCTCCACGTGTTTGGGGCAGCTGAAATAATTCAATCACTGCTGTGGGTTTCATTAAGTTAATGGCGAAGTTAAAATCAGACGGGTTTTAGGGAAAGAAATTGGCTGGGCTGGTGAAGCACGGGTTGTGCAGATGTGGGATTGAAGAGGATTTAATGAAATATTCTTCATATGACCCAGAAAACAGGGAATGCCGTGAGGGAAAGCATCCCAAAGCTCTCCTTCCATCCCAAAGCTCTCCCTCCATCCCAAAGCTCTCCCCCTATCCCAAAGCTCTCCCTGCATCCCAAATCTCTCCCTCCATCCCAAAGGTCTCCCTCCATCCCAAATCTCTCCCTCCATCCCAAATCTCTCCTTCCATCCCAAATCTCCCCTTCCATCCCAAATCTCTCCCTCCATCCCAAATCTCTCCCCCTATCCCAAAGTTTTCCCTGCATCCCAAAGCTCTCCTTCCATCCCAAAGCTCTCCCCCATCCCAAATCTCTCCTTCCATCCCAAATCTCTCCTTCCATCCCAAAGCTCTCCTTCCATCCCAAATCTTTCCCTCCATCCCAAATCTCTCCCCCATCCCAAAGCTCTCCTTCCATCCCAAAGCTTTCCCCCATCCTGAATCTCTCCATCCCAAATCTCTTCCCCCCATCCCAAAGCTCTCCCTGCATCCCAAAGTTCCTTTTAAAGCCTTTTCAAACACTTTCCAAGCCCCCACACTTTGGATTTCTCAGCCTTTTGCTGCTGTGATCTCCGTGGCTTTCCTGGAGGACGCTCCTCGTTAAATCCGCTGCTCCTTTTCAAACCCGCGCCTCTCAAATCGCTCCCTTTTCATTTTTTTTTTTTTCCTCCCGCCACTCTGATTAAATCCCGTTTTCCCAGCTCTTGGGAATGCTGCTGAGGACAGCTCTGGGGTTCAGCTGCAGCATTTTTTGTGAAGGGCTCAGATTTTTTCCCCTGCAAAACAGCAAAGCTTTTCCCTTCCTGCCTGGGCTGGAATTCCCAGAATTGCCCCTGGATCCCTGGAATGTCCAAGGTCATTTTGGAGCAACCTGGGGCAGTGAGAGGTGTCCCTGCCCATGGTGGCCCTGGGTGATTGTTGGAGAGGATGAAGTAGCTAGGCCCTGCAGAGATGATTTATTAGTAAAAGATTCTAAAAGTATGAAACCCTCAAGAGGAATAGAATTAAAAGCAAAGTTTGAACTGTAAGTTGCTGGACAGGAAGAAGGTGATTAGGCAGCTGAAAAGACTTGGCTGAGTGAATCAGTGACACCCCTGCCAAGACAAAAGGATGAATAAAAGGTTGGACCTTCTCAGGTATCAGGGATAAGGTGGTTTCACAGGTTTTTGGTCTGTAGAGTAGTATTGTAATGTTGTAGTTCCCATAGGCTGTATGTAGATTCTGTAGGTTTTGTATCTTAAGGTGATTGGTTGATGCTCATTAGAATATTCACGATAGAAAGGGTTAAAATGGAATGTAACAAGGAGCTCGGCCTCTTTGCGCGCCTTCCCTTGGACCCTCTTGCCCTCTTGGACTCTTTGCACTGAATCCCTTGGACTCTTCCCCAGTTAAGCTGCCTCCCCACGACCAATAAAGCACGTGTCCCAAAGAGTATCCTGATCTTCAGATCATCTCTCTCATCGGACACAACCAGCGTGCTTTCTAATAGGTGATCTCTGGAGAAGGGAAGGCTCCAGGGAGAGCTTCCAGAACATTCCAGGGGGGCTCCAGGAGAGCTGCAGAGGGACTGGAGACAAGGCCTGGAGGGACAGGAGACAGGGAATGGGGAAAGGGGAGATCGGGGTGAGATTTTGGGCAGGAATTCCTGCCTGGGCTGGAATTCCCAGAATTGCCCCTGGATCCCTGGAATGTCCAAGGAAGGGTTTGGAGCAACCTGGGGCAGTGGGATGTGTCCCTGGAATGAGCTTTGAGGTCCCTTCCCACCCAAACTGCTCCTGGGATTCTGGGATTTGGGATGCTCAGAACCCATCCCGAGGGATTTTATTGGAAAATGGGGAGAGAAAAGAGAGGGAAAGGGAAGGGAGACCCTTGGTGGTTGAGAGTCCAAGGGAAGTCCCTTGGTCCATTGGTTTCTTGGAGAGGAGATGGATCCAATCTCTGGAGCCGGGCTGGGAGAGCTGGGAATGTTCTCTTGGAGAAGGAAAGGCTCCAGAGAGAGCTTCCAGAACATTCCAGGGGCTCCAGGAGAGCTGCAGAAGGACTGGGGACAGGGACAGGGAATGGGGAAAGGTGAGATTGGGGTGAGATTTTGGGCAGGAATTCCTGGCTGGGCTGGAATTCCCAGAATTACCCTGGATCCTTGGGAATGTCCAAGGCCAGGTTGGAGCATCCTGGGGCAGTGGGAGGTGTCCCTGCCCATGGTGGCCCTGGGTGATCTCTGATCTCCCCTTCCCCAACCCAACCCATCCCCGTGATCCATCCCCAGCAGATCCTTCGGGAATGATTCAGCTGATCCTGAATCACCCCTTTGTTCCCTGGGATGACAAATCCCCGGCTGCTAAAAAACCTCCAAAGGACGACGCAGGTTCGGGCAAGGTGCAAACCCATAAAAAAAAAAATAAAACCCCAATTTTCAAACACAAAAAAAACCCCCAGAAGATTCCCAGATAAAACAGCAGCTGGCTTGGATTTTTCCAAAAGACATTCCAGCCCCCTTCCTCCGGCGGAACGTGACTAACGCTGCGTTAATTAACGCCTGTTAATTGTGCCCTGCTGTTCCCGAAAATCCCTGCTTTTTATAAAGCCTGCACATTTCCAGCGGGGGCTGGAGATGTCTCTCCCAAAACTCCTCGGGGGATCTCGAGATCTCACCAGCCCGGTGTCAGCAAATCATGATTTTAGTCCTCAATTTATTTAATTTAGGTAATTTTGGCTCGATCAGGTGGGGAACACCCAAAAAATTCTTCACTTTTGGGCAGACTGGAGGAGCTGGGAACTTTTTCCCTGGAGTGGTTTGAGCCAAAATCAGCATTTTGGGCTCTTTGCATCCCAAAAATCTGCCCAAAAATGTCGATTTTTAGCATTGTTTCCATAAATCCATAAAAAAATTTGTGTATTAAGTATTTTTCTTACTTAACTGACTCAGTCTCTTATTTGCTATGGCACTTAAAAATCCTCAATTTATTTAATTTAGTTAATTTTGACTCAATCAGGTGGGGAACACACAAAAAATTCTTCGCTGGGGCAGAGTGGAGGAGCTGGTTTGAGCCAAAATCAGCACTTTGGGCTCTCTGCATCCCAAAAAATGTCAATTTTTAGTCAAAAATCTGCCCAAAAAAGTCAATTTTTAGCATTATTTCCATAAATCCATAAAAACCTTTGTGTATTAAGTATTTTTCTTGCTCACTGATTCAGTCCCCTATTTTCTAAAATTTACTTTAAAATCCTCAATTTATTTAATTCAGTTAATTTTGACTAAACCAGGTTGGGAACCCAAAAATTCTTCACTGGGGCAGGCTGGAGGAGCTGATTTGAGCCAAAATCAGCACTTTGGGCTCTTTGCATCCCAAAAAATGTCAATTTTTAGTCAAAAATCTGCCCAAAAATGTCGATTTTTTAGCATCTTTTCCATAAACCCAAGGAAAAGTCACTGAACTTTGTGTATTAAGTCTTTTTCTTACTTAACTGACTCAGTCTCTTATTTGCTAAGGCACTTAAAAATCCTCAATTTATTTAATTTAGGTAATTTTGACTCCATCAGGTCGGGAACACCCGAAAAATTCTTCACTGGGGCAGAGTGGAGGAGCTGGGAACTTTCTCCCTGGAGTGGTTTGAGCCAAAATCAGCATTTTGGGCTCTTTGCATCCCAAAAATCTGCCCTAAAATGTCAATTTTTAACATCTTTTCCATGGAAAAGTCACTGAACTTTGTGTATCAAGTCCTCCTCTTGCTTAACTGATTTAGTCTCTTATTTGCTAAAACACTTAAAAATCCTCAATTTATTTAATTTAGCTAATTTTGACTCAATCAGGTGGGGAACACCCAAAAAATTCTTCACTGGGGCAGAGTGGAGGAGCTGGGAACTTTCTCCCTGGAGTGGTCAGTTTTGGAGAGTTTTGGGTCGGTTTTGGGGAGTTTTGGGGAGTTTTGGGTCGGTTTTGGGTCGGTTTTGGGTCGGTTTTGGGGAGTTTTGGGTCGGTTTTGGGTGAGTTTTGGGTTGGTTTGGGTTGGTTTTGGGTCGGTTTTGGGGAGTTTTGGGTCGGTTTTGGGGAGTTTTGGGTGGGTTTTGGGTCAGTTTTGGGTCGGTTTTGGGTCAGTTTTGGGGAGTTTTGGGTCAGTTTTGGAGAGTTTTGGGTTCGTTTTGGGTCGGTTTTGGGTCGGTTTTTTAATTTTAAATAATTTAATTATTTAATATAATTGAAATAATTTAATTATTTAATTTCATTTTTTGGGTTGGTTTTTTTTAATTTTAATCCCTCCCCCCTGGAGTGATTAAAATGCCCAAATTAACGGCTCCTAATTGCGCCTGTCAGACCCCATTCCGCTCAGGAATTAAACCTGGGGAGAGAACAGAGGGAAGGGAGCGCTGGATTTCCAGGAATTCCTCCCCTCCCTCCTCGTGCTTTCTTTTTTTTTTTTTTCCCCCCTCAGTAATTCCATATTAATTAATTAACCCAATTTGTATTTCGTGTTTTTTATCCCCCCCTGCTCCGTCCTTTTCCTCTCGGTGCAGGAGGATCTGTAAAATTCCATTCTTCTTTCTTGGGGCTGATTTTCCACGCTGGAATATTTTGTCCTTAATGGCAAAAAAAGAGATTCCCAGTGTAAAAACAAACAAAAAAAACCCCACAAAAACAAAACAAAAAAAAACCCCAATCAACAAAAAAAAAAAAAAAAAAAAAAACAAAAAAAAAAAAACCACCAAAAAAACCAAAAACCACACACAAAAAAAATAACAAAGCAAAACAAAACAAAAAACACCCAAAAACAAAAACAAAAGAACACACAAAAAAAAACCACCCACAAAAAAACCCCCCCCAAAAAAAACCAAAAAAAAAACCACACAAAAAAACCCCCAAAAACCCAAAAAACCCCAACAGCTTAGGTTGAGTTTGAGCTTTGCTTCAGCACAGGAAGGGGGAGATAATTTGAATTTTTTGGAATTTCTGCGAGTGTCCAAGTTAGTTATTTGAATTGTTTGGAATTTCTGTGAGCATCCAAGTTAATTTGAATTGTTTGGAATTTCAATTTCTGCGAGCGTCCAAGTTAATTCGAATTGTTTGGAATTTCTGTGAGCGTCCAATTTAATTATTTGAATTGTTTGGAATTTCTGCAGGCATCCAAGTTAATTCGAATTGTTTGGAATTTCTGTGAGCGTCCAAGTTAATTATTTGAATTGCTTGGAATTTCTGCAAGCGTCCAAGTTAATTTGAATTGTTTGGAATTTCAATTTCTGTGAGCATCCAAGTTAATTATTTGAATTGTTTGAAATTTCTGCGAGCACTCAAGTTAATTCAAATTTTTTTGAATTTCTGCGAGCACCCAAGTTAATTCGAATTTTTTTGAATTTCTGCGAGCATCCAAGTTAATTTGAATTGTTTGGAATTTCTGCGAACATCCAAGCGATTGGGATCTTAAAAATCCCAAGGGATTTGTTTGAGTCGTAATGAATGGGAAGGATCCAGTCCTGATTTAAATTGGTTTAAAATACAAAAATGAACTTTACAAGGGGGGATAAGTTTCAGAGCAGTCCTGGTTACAAGGCCTGGAGGGACAGGACACAGGGAATGGCTTCCCAGTGCCGGAGGGCAGGGATGGATGGGAGCTTGGGAAGGAATTCCTGCCTGGGCTGGGATTGCCAGAGCAGCTGTGGCTGCCCCTGGATCCCTGGAATGTCCAAGGATGGGGTTTGGAGCAGCCTGGGATGGTGGGAGGTGTCCCTGGAATGAGCTCTGAGGTCCCTTCCCACCCAAACTGCTCCTGGGATTCTGGGATTTGGGACACTCAGAACCCATCCCGAGGGATTTTTATGGAAAATGGGGAGAGAAAAGAGAGGGAAAGGGAAGGGAGACCCTTGGTGGTTTCCTGAGATTCCAAGTGAAGCCCTTTGATCCATAAATTCCTTGGAGAGGAGATGGATCCAACCTCAGGCTCTGGAGCTGGGCTGGGAGAGCTGGGAATTCCCAGCCTGGAGAAGGGAATTCTCCAGGGAGAGCTTCCAGAACATTCCCGGGGGCTCCAGGAGAGCTGCAGAGGGACTGGAGACAGGGACAGGACACAGGGAATGGCTTCAGCTTGGAAAAGGGGAAATTTGGGATCTTGGGCAGAAATTCCTGCCTGAGCTGGAATTCCCAGAGCAGCTGTAGATCCCTGGAATGTCCAAGGAAAGGCTGAATGAGCCTGGGATCGTGGACTCCATGTCAGGGAGGTGAAACTTTAGAAATTTAGGAATTCAGGAATTTAGGAATGCCCAGAATAATCCAGGGGGTGACGGAGTGGGAACTCGCTGAGGACAAAAAGGGTCGGGATCGTTCCAGTTTGGAGCTTTGACCCCGGGAAAGCAAAAACCTCACAGCTGGGAAAATCCCTGGAATTCTCAGGGATTCCTCAGGGAACTCCTTGAAGGGTTGGGGAAGGACCTGGAGTAAAATCTGTGAGGTTTGGTTTTCCAGCAGCGACACCTGGGAACAGGAAATTGGGAATTATGTCCATGACAACCCCGAGTACGGGATCTCAGGGATTCCTCAGGGAACTCCTTGAAGGGTTGGGGAAGGAGCCGGAGTAAAATCTGTGGGGTTTGGTTTTCCAGCAGCGACACCTGGGAACAGGAAATTGGGAATTATGTCTGTGATAGCTCCAAGCATGGAATCTCAGGGATTCCTCAGGGAACTTCTTGAAGGATTGGGGAAGGACCTGGAGTAGAATTTGTGAGGTTTGGTTTTCCAGCAGCAACCTGTAGGAACGGGAATTGGGAATTATGTCCGTGATAGCTCCGAGCATGGGATCTCAGGGATTCCTCAGGGAACTCCTTGAAGGGTTGGGGAAGGACCTGAAGTAAAATCTGTGAGGTTTGGTTTTCCAGCAGCGACACCTGGGAACGGGAAATTGGGAATTATGTCCGTGACAGCCCCGAGCACGGGATCTCAGGGATTCCTCAGGGAACTCCTTGAAGGGTTGGGGAAGGAGCCGGAGTAAAATCTGTGAGGAATTTTCCCAGGATTTGCCTGGAAACAGTGCTGTGAGAACTCCCGGCTGATCCCTTGGAATAAACAGGGAAACAAACCCTTGGAATTCTGGGCGGGTTTGTTTTCACCCACCGCGCAGTGGAATTAAATTAAACCCGGCTCAACAAGGCCTGGCTTTGTGCAAACCCATGAGCTGACGAGAGGAAGGGTTTTCTTCTCCCTGCTCCTTCCCCTGGATCTCCTCTGCTCCTGAGCTCCAGGGAAAAGCTGGATCTGCCTCCCCAATCCTTAATCTGGGATTTGTAGGGTTTGTTTTTTTTTTTTTCCTTCCCCCCTCGGGACCCCGTAGCTTCATTCCCATGGGAAAGAGGCGGCTCAGGGAGCGCTGGGCTGTGCTTCCCTCTTCCAGGGTTACTCATTACACCAAGCTCCACTGATTAAAGCTCTGCTCATTAACTTTTCCCTTTTCCCCTCCCCCTGCTGCCAGCGGCGTTCCCAGCCCCGGGATGGCTCGGGAATGCCGGGAGCTGGAGCCACCACCCCCTTCCCTCTGGCAGCGGGGGACAGTCCCCGGCGTCGCCGAGCTGCTCAGGTTTGGTTTTGGAGCTTGGACCCCAGGAAAGCAAAAAAAACTCACAGCTGGGAGCATCCATGGGAATCTCAGGGATTCCTCAGGGAACTCCTTGAAGGGTTGGGGAAGGACCTGGAGTAGAATTTGTGAGGTTTGGTTTTCCAGCAGCGATACCGGGGAATGGGAATTGGGAATTATGTCCGTGATAGCTCCAAGCATGGGATCTCAGGGATTCCTCAGGGAACTCCTTGAAGGGTTGAGGAAGGACCTGAAGTAAAATTTTTGAGGTTTGGTATTCCAGCAGCAACACGTGGGAACGGGAATTGGGAATTATGTCCCTGATAGCCCCGAGCACGGGATTTCAGGGATTCCTCAGGGAGCTCCTTGAAGGGTTGGGGAAGGACCTGGAGTAGAATTTGTGAGGTTTGGTTTTCCAGCAGCAACCTGTGGGAACGGGAATTGGGAATCATGTCCGTGACAACCCCGAGCATGGGATCTCAGGGATTCCTCAGGGAACTCCTTGAAGGGTTGGGGAGGGAGCCGGAGTAAAATTTGTGAGGTTTGGTTTTCCGGCAGCAACACCTGGGAACGGGAAATTGGGAATTATGTCCATGATAGCTCCAAGCACGGGATCTCAGGGAGGTTTGTCCATCCCCAAACACCCCCAAATCTGGGTGGGGGTTGGAGCAGGGCAGGGTTTCCTCATCAGCTTTGGGGTTTCAGAGAGGTTCCCTGCGATGAGAGGTGTGGGGTCATGGAATGGTTTGGGTGGGATGGGACCTTCAAGCCCATCCCATTCCAGCTCCTGGGTTCATGGAAGGGTTTGGGTGGGAAGGGACCTTCAAGCCCATCCCATTCCAGCTCCTGGGTTCATGGAATGGTTTGGGTGGGAAGGGACCTTCAAGCCCATCCCATTCCAGCTGCTGGGGTCATGGAATGGTTTGGGTGGGAAGGGACCTTCAAGCCCATTCCAGCTGCTGGGGTCATGGAATGGTTGGGGTGGGAAGGGACCTTCAAGCCCATCCCATTCCAGCTGCTGGGGTCATGGAATGGTTTGGGTGGGAAGGGACCTTCAAGCCCATCCCATTCCAGCTCCTGGTGACATCTTCTTCTGGCTTCCAAACCTCATCCAACCTGGCCTTGCCATGGCAGGGGTGGCACTGGCTGGGCTTGAAGGTCCCTTCCCACCCCAACCATTGCAGGGTTCCAGCAGAAATCCCATCTCCCAGCAGAAATCCCAAGTCCCAGCAGAAATCCCACTTCCAGCAGAAATCCCACCTCCCAGCAGAAATCCCACCTCCCACCAGACCAGGCTGCTCAGTGAGCTCCGTGTTGTCCATTATTTTTTTTCCAATCATGGAATTTTCACCGTTTCTGGCCACGATCTCCTCCTCCTCCTCAGCCAGGGGTGCTTAAACCCAAAAGTCTTGATTTACAATCGAATTTCGTTTTTTCCTTCTTGTCTTCCCACCACGCATCAAAGCCTGAAGAAGACTCCTGGCTTTCTCCCAGACTTCCATCCCTGATTCTTGTCCCAGTGATAAAATTCCAGGGCTCTCTCCAAAGTCCTCTAGACCTTTCTCCTGGTGCTCCAACCCCAGCTCCTTTCCCAGCCCTGGACCATGCTCCAGCCCCTCCAGGTCTTGTGAGGGCCTCCCCAGTGTGGAATTTTCTGGAATTCCAAGGGAAGGGGAGATCTGGAGAGCTCCCAGCTGAGCTGTGGCCAGAACCCTTGGTGGGGACGTGCAGCTGGGGAACACCAGGACCCCAAACGGGGACAACGCCCCTGGCCTTCCATCCCTGGACAGCCTCTGAATCCCTTCATCCCTCAGCAGCTGCCGGCATTCCCAGCTGGAAGAAATCCCGACAAACGCCCGATTTGCTTTTTGCCTCAAGGCCTCTCAGGGTTTTTGGGTTTTTTTCCCCGTTTTCCTCCATCCCTGAGAAGGTCGGGATTTTTCCGGGGAACGTTGGGATTTTTCCGCGGGCTCTCGCTCCCCCTCGTGCCCGCACGGGGCTCCTGCAGCCTCTCGGCTGGAATTCCATCCCGTTCCCTCCTCCTTCCAACAGCAACAGCAGAGAGAGGATGAGGAGGGGGTGAGAGGAGCAGCTCCCCAGCGGTGAAGGAAGGGCAGGAGCTGCTCCAGGTGCTGGAGCAGAGATTCCCAGAGATTCCCAGAGATTCCCAGAGATTCCCAGATGTCTGTGGAGAGGCAGCTGAGCCCAGCAGCCCAGGGAGGTCCATGGGGGAGCAGAGAGCCCCCCCCCCGCAGCCCAAGGGAGGCTGTGACCCCACGGGAAGCCCCTGGATGGATCCTCAGGCTGGAGCAGATTCCTGGTGGGATTTGTGACCCCACAGGGACACCAGGCTGGAGCAGTTCCTGAAGGAATGACCCCATGAAAAAAGGGATTCAGGGAGCAGCTCCTGAAGGAATGACCCCATGGAATAACAGGATCCAGGGAGCAGTTCCTGAAGGAATGACCCCATGGAATAAAGGGATCCAGGGAGCAGTTCCTGAAGGAATGACCCCATGGAATAAAGGGATCCAGGGAGCAGTTCCTGAAGGAATGACCCCATGGAAAAAGGGATCCAGGCTGGAGCAGCTCCTGAAGGAATGAGCCCATGGAATAAAGGGATCCAGGCTGGAGCAGCTCCTGAAGGAATGACCCCATGGAAAGGAGCTCATGGTGGAGTCATTCCTGAAGAGCTGCAGCCCATGGGAAGGACGCTGGAGGAGTTCCAGGGAAGGTTGAGGTTGGATATTGGGAAAATTCCTTCCTGGAAAGGAAGGAATGGCACAGCTGCCCAGGGCAGGGCTGGAGTCTCCATCCCTGCAGGGATTTCAAAGCCACGTGGATGTGGCACTTGGGGACATGGGACAGCGGTGGCCTTGGCAGAGCTGGGCTGCACTCCATGCTCTCCAAAGGCTTTTCCAACCTCAGCAATTCCGTATTTTCCATGGAGGAAAGAATGCCAGGTGTGCAAGGACATCCCAGAGCTCTGGGAATCCTTTGGCTCCCTGGGAATGTCGATGCCGTGCAGATCCCACGCTTCCGCTTTTCCCTGGCACAGATGAAACTTGGTGTCCTTGGAGATGGGAATGGGACGGTCTCAAGGAAGCAGGGACCAGAACCTTCTTCCCACCTGGAAGGAGGAACTGCCAACAGTGGGAAAAACACCGCCCCAAACGTAACAAACTCCCAGACATTCCCGGCAGAGAACGGGAATTCTGAGGGAGGAGGAGGAGGAGGGGGAATGCTCCCAGCCCCACCTTCACCCCGGCACTGAGGGGCAATCCAAAGGCGGCTCAGAAATCCCAGGGAAAGGCGGAATTTGGAGCGAATTTCAGTTGGGATCGAACCTCAGCCCAAGCCTTCATCCCGCAGAGGGGCGGGATTGTGTTTGCATCCCGCTCTGGATGTGGAATTGTGCCAGAGTTCCCTTTCCGAGTGTTCCTCGCTGCCCTCTCTGCTCAGCAGAGGGAGCTGCAGCCCTTCCAGCGGCTCCGTCTCTGCTCTTCCCTGGGATTGCGAGGAAGCGTTCGCCGTGGGATGAGGAGCTCATTCCCAACCGGATCCGTCCTTTCAAAGCATTCCTCTCGGAACGTGGAGCTCATTCCAAACCGGATCCATCCTTTAACAGTATTCCCCTTGGAATATGGAGCTCATTCTGAACTGGATCAATCCTTTCAAAGCACCATGGAATGTGGAGCTCATTTCCAACCGGATCCATCCTTTAACAGCATTCCCCTTGGAATGTGGAGCTCATTCCGAACCGGATCCATCCTTTTTTAAAAGCACCATGGAATGTGGAGTTCATTCCGAACTGGATCCATCTTTTAAAAGCATTCCCCTCGGAATATGGAGCTCATTCTGAACCGGATCCATCCTTTAACAGCATTCCCCTTGGAACGTGGAGCTCATTCCGAACCGGATCCATCCTTTATCAGCATTCCCCTTGGAACATGGAGCTCATTCCCAACCGGATCCATCCTTTAACAGCATTCCCCTCGGAATGTGGAGCTTATTCCGAACTGGATCCATCCTTTAAAAGCATTTCCCTCGGAATGTGGAGCTCATTCCAAACCAGATCCATCCTTTAACAGCACCATGGAATGTGGAGCTCATTCTGAACCAGATCCATCCTTTAACAGCATTTTCCTCAGAACGTGGAGCTCATTCCGAACCGGATCCATCCTTTAACAGCATTCCCCTCAGAATGCAGAGTTCAATCCTTTAACCACATTCCCCTCGGAACGTGGAGCTCATTCCCAACTGGATCGAGCCGGAGCCGCTCCTCGGTCAGGATTTGAGGCATCCCCTGCCCTCTTTTGGGTTGAGGCTGCAGGAATTTTGCTGGTGCCGAGTGAAACCCTCGCTGCTGGAAGCCTCCAGGCGTAAATAAATCCCAGCGGGACATCGCTGCCGGACCCGTGGGGACAACGGAATTTGGGGGACGCCGGAATTTTGGGGACGTTGGAATTTTGGGGATGGATTGATGGATGGATGGATGGATGGATGGATGGATGGATGGACACATCCTCCCCACTCAAACACCGCCGAGCTGAGGTCGCTGGGGAGCCAGGGCTGTAAAAACGAGCTGGATCCCAGCCCTTCCCGGATTTGGGGTTTGGAGCAGGAACGAGGAACCCGTCGCTGCCCTGAGCGTGAGGCCGGATCCTGAGGAACCCCTGTGAGCTGTGGGGCTGGGCTGCTGCATTCCCAGTGCATTCCCAGTCCATCCCAGCGCATTCCCAGTGCATTCCCAGTCCCTCCCAGTCCATCCCAGTGCATTCCCAATCCATCCCAAATGTGAGCGTGGCGGGATTCGCCGTCGGAGATGTGGGACGGCGGCGCCGGCGCCTTCCAGCTGCCCGAGTGGATGGTGAGTTCCCGACCTGCTCCTTCCTTTATCCAGCTGAATTCCCATGCTGAGAACTTCAGGATAATGAGGCTCATTAAGGTGGGATGTTAACGAGCATCACTGGCGGGAATTGCTTCGTTAATAACCACCGAGTGTCCAGGGATGATCATCATCCCCACCCCTCCTGGTCACCCCAAACCCCAAAAATTGGAAAAAAATTCCAGTTTTTACAGGAATTTGGGGCTGGCGGGGAGGAGGAGTGGGATTTTAACTCGCTCCAGGCAGGAACTGCAATTCCCGAGCTCTTTGCAGGTGGATTCGGAGAGCTCGGGCTGTTTAATCCTGCAGAAAACTCTTGGTTTTTCTCCCTTTTTTTTCTCTGTTTTTTCTCTCTACTTTTATTTCTCCCTTAAAAAAATAAATCTCCGTGGCCAAGAATCAATTAAAGACACTGGAAACAGAACGATTTCCTGGGATTGAGCATAGTTCTCTCTGTTTTGATTTCACTGCCACAGAAATTCCAGAGGATTCCTGAGCAAAATGTGTTCCAGGAGATCGGGAATTTCATCCCAGATCCATCTTTTCAGCTTAATTTTTTTTCCCCTCAGTTTACACCCTGCTGTGTAAATTGAGGGATGCAAATCGATGGGGAAAAAAAAAAAGAAAAATTCCAAATTTTTAGAGGTCGGGATAAAACCTCTAAAAACTTCCAGGGCAACAAACCCTTCTCGTTTGAGTGCTTAAAGAGTTTAGAATGGATCCCAAATATTAAAATCCACTTTTCCCTTCCTTTTAACCATGGAAAGAATTCCCAGAGCAGCTGAAGATGAAATGATCCAGCTCCAAAAAACCGGGCAGGGCTTGGAAAGCTTGGAATTTCCATGTCCCCCAACCCGTGGCCCCAAAAATGGAACAAAATTTGGTTTTTTTCCCATATTCCTGCTCACATCTCCAATTTCTGTTCACATCTCCAACCCATGACCCCAAAAATGGGCCAAAATTTGTTATTTCTTCCCATATTCCTGCTCAAATCTCCAACCTGTGGCCCCAAAAATGGACCAAAATTTGTTATTTCTTCCTCTTTTCCTCCTCACATCTCCGATTTCTGCTCATGTCTCCAACCTGTGGCCCAAAAATCAACCAATATTTGTTATTTCTTCCCATATTCCTGCTCACATCTTCAATTCCTCCTCACACCTCCAACTTGTGGCCCCAAAATGGACCAAAATTTGTTATTTTTTCCCATATTCCTGCTCAAATCTCCAACCTGTGGCCCCAAAAATGGATCAATATTTGTTATTTCTGTCTCTGTACCTGCTCACATCTCCAATTCCTGCTCACACCTCCAACCTGTGCCCCCAAAAATGGACCAATATTTGGTTTTTTTCCCATATTCCTCCTCACGTCTCGGATTTCTGCTCACATCTCCAACCCATGACCCCAAAAATGGACCAAAATTTGTTATTTCTTCCCATATTCCTGCTCAAATCTCCAACCTTTGGCCCCAAAAATGGACCAAAATTTGTTATTTCTTCCCATATTCCTCCTCACATCTCCAATTTCTGCATTTGAAGTTGTCCCTCCTGCTGGTTCTTCTAATAAAGATTTGGATCGGTGTCGTAAAAAGTTGGAATTCTGGTGCTGCTGCTAAAGAATTTGATTTTATTTGCAAATATTGTTGGTGCATTGGATTCGGACGTCGTCCTTCCCCTTTATATCCAAAATTTGTTAATTCTTCCCATATTCCTGCTCACATCTCGGATTTCTGCTCAAATCTCCAACCTGTGGCCCCAAAAATGGACCAAAATTTGTTTTTTTTCCCATATTCCTCCTCACATCTCCAATTTCTGCTCATGTCTCCAACCCGTGGCCCCAAAAATGGACCAAAATTTGTTATTTCTTCCCATATTCCTCCTCACATCTCCCATTTCTGCATTTGAAGTTGTCCCTCCTGGTGGTTCTTCTAAAAAAGATTCAGATCGGTGCCGTAAAAAGCTGGAATTCTGGTGCTGCTGCCAAGGAATTTGATTTTATTTGAAAATATTGTTGGTGCATTGGATTCGGACGTCGTCCTTCCCCTTTATATCCAAAATTTGTTATTTCTTCCCATATTCCTGCTCACATCTCCAATTTCTGTTCACACCTCCAACCTGTGGCCCCAAAAATGGACCAAAATTTGTTATTTCTTCCCATATTCCTCCTCACATCTCCGATTCCTGCATTTGAAGTTGTCCCTCCTGGTGGTTCTTCTAAAAAAGATTCGGATCGGTGCCGTAAAAAGTTGGAATTCTGGTGCTGCCAGCCAAGGAATTTGATTTTATTTGCAAATATTGTTGGTGCATTGGATTCGGACGTCGTCCTTCCCCTTTTTATCCAGCTTAACCTTCCCTACTATCATCCATAGATCCATAAATCTGAATTTTATGGATTTTAGTGTAAAAATTCAGTTTATTCTGCCTCTTCACTCGTTTTCGTGCAATCCTTTCAGCCTTCCCCCAAATTTTATAACGTATTTTTATATATTAAATATAAAATATAAATATTTAATATAAAATAAATATAAATATCCATATTCATATAAAATAAATATAAATATTTATATTCATATTTAGTTATGAATATATTTATCAATATATTAATATAGAATAAGTATACATATTTATATTAATATTTATTTATCAATATGTATTTATTAATATATATTAATATAAAATAATTATAATTATTTATTTTAAATAACCTATTTTTATCAGCACTCAGGGGTGAATTTTGCATTTTTGGGGTTAATCGGTGGCAAACTTCCTTTATGGTCCCAAACATGGGATTTTTCCTTGGAAAAGCCCCCGGACTTTTCCTTAAAAACAAAACCTCTGTGTGGGTTCCCTTAACTTTTCCTGTTACACATTCGGTGCTTCTGGCATCAGCTGACAAAAAACTTTATTTAAATAGATTTTTTTTTAAAATTTTAATTATTTTTACGGCTTCGGTAATTTCTTTTTTATGATTTCACGGATGGTTTGGAGCTGCCTTGGCCATCGACTCCGTCCCCAAAGGGCTCCCTGGGTCGTGTCCTGCGGCGACGTTTTTAATCAGGGTTTTAACTCAGCTCGTTTGGGTTTTGTTTTATGGGGGAGGAGTAATTAGCCCGAGCTCTAAATTGCTCGTTAGCCTTAAGGTCGTTATTTGAAAAGGTCTTTTAGGTCTTGATGGTCTTGCTGAGTTCCCTGGTTGTTTACGTCCAGCTCTGATTATTAACCAAATTAATCAAATTATTATTAATTAAGTGGGTAATTATTATTAACCAAATTATTAACCAAATTATTAACCAAATATTGGGGAATCGTGTTGGGAATGAGTGATAATAGTAATAATAGTAATTATAATAGTAATAATAGTAATATTAATAGTAATAGTAATAATATTAGTAATAGCAATAATAGAAGCAATAATAATAATAGTAATAATAATAATAATAATAATAGTAATAGTAATAATAATAGTAATAGTAATAGTAATAATAATAGCAATAATAGTAATAATAATAATGTTCCTGCTGAGTCCCCTGGTTGTTTACATCCAGCTCTGATTATTAACCAAATTAATCAAATTATTATTAATTTATTGGGTAATTATTATTAACCAAATTATTGACCGAATATTCGGGAATTGTGTTGGGAGTGAGTGATAATAGTAATAATAGTAATAATAATAGTAATAATAATAGTAATAATAATAGTAATAGTAATAGTAATAATATTAGTAATAGCAATAATAATAGCAATAATAGAAGCAATAATAATAATAGTAATAATAAAAATAGTAATAGTAATAATAATAGCAATAATAGTAATAATAATAATGTTCTTGCTGAGTCCCCTGGTTGTTTACGTCCAGCTCTGATTATTAACCAAATTAATCAAATTATTATTAATTAATTGGTTCATTATTATTAACCAAATTATTGACCAAATATTGGGGAATCGTGTTGGGAGTGAGTGATAATAGTAATAATAGTAATAATAATAGTAATAATAATAGTAATAATAATAGTAATAGTAATAGTAATAGCAATAATAATAGCAATAATAGAAGCAATAATAATAATAGTAATAATAATAATAGTAATAGTAATAATAATAGCAATAATAGTAATAATAATAATGTTCTTGCTGAGTCCCCTGTTTGTTTACATCCAGCTCTGATTATTAACCAAATTAATCAAATTATTATTAATTAATTGGTTTGTTATTATTAACCAAATTATTAACCAAATATTGGGGAATTGTGTTGGGAGTGAGTGATAATAGTAGTAATAGTAATAGTAATAGTAATAGTAATAATATTAGTAATAGCAATAATAATAGCAATAATAGAAGCAATAATAATAATAGTAATAGTAATAATAATAGCAATAATAGTAATAATAATAATGTTCTTGCTGAGTCCCCTGTTTGTTTACGTCCAGCTCTGATTATTAACCAAATTAACCAAATTATTATTAATAAATTGGTTCATTATTATGAACCAAATTATTAACCAAATATTGGGGAATTGTGTTGGGAGTGAGTGATAATAGTAATAATAGTAATAATAATAGTAATAATAATAGTAATAATAATAATAGCAATAATAATAATAATTGTATTGGTAGTGAGTGATAATAGTAATAATAGTAATAGTAATGATAATAGTAATGATAATAGGAATAAGAATAGGAGTAATAATAATAATAGTAGTAATAATAATAATAATAATAATGTTCTTGCTGAGTCCCTGTTTTTTTTACGTCCACCTCTGATTATTAACCAAATATTGGGGAATTGTATTGGTAGGTAGTGAGTGATAATAGTAATAATAATAGTAATATTAATAGTAATAATAATAGCAATAGCAATAATAATAATAATAATGTTCTTGCTGAGTCCCTGTTTTTTACATTCACCTCTGATTATTAACCAAATATTGGGAAATTGTATTGGGAGTCAGTGATAATAGTAATAATAGTAATAATAATAGTAACAATAGTAATAATAGTAATAATAGTAATAATAATAGTAGTAATAATAATAATAATAATGTTCTTGCTGAGTCCCTGTTTTTACATCCACCTCTGATTATTAACCAAATATTGGGAAACTGTATTAATTATTTGTCTGACACAGAAATTACAGAAGATTCCTGAGGTCTGGGGTGGAGGTGAAGCAAAATCTTTTAATTTTAGCATTTTTACAGAATATTAATTAATTTCAGCGTGTTGGACCCGACCTGCATTGAGGAAAAAAAGGGGATTTTTTTTTTTTCCCTGAGAAAAGCCTTGCGTGCAAATACCTTGGCGTGCAAACCTGCTGGAAAAAGAGTTTGTGCTTTGGTGTAAAAAAGAGTTTTTTACATAAAAACTCATAAAATGAGGTTTTAACCCTCTTTTAAAGGCTTTGAGGTGATTTTCACTGAGCTGAAATCGTTGTCTCCCTTAGGATTTTGCCAGGAGAAGGTTCATGGATAATGAGGAAAATTAAAAATTTACCAGGAAAACGCAACTTGGGCTGCGGTGCCAAGGGAGGAAAACAACGCTGATCCCCGATTCTTATTCCCTGGGATATTGGAAATAATGAATATTTCCATTTCTCACAGTTCTCAGTTGTTGTACAACTCGGGAATTTTGGGGGGTTTTCCCTCCTTTTTTTTATTTTATTTTTTTTCCCCCCCCTCCCAATCCGTTCCTCCAGGAGTTGCTTTCATCCAGCTCAGGAATTTTTTGCTGTTTTGGTGGATTCCTTGAGATCTGCCCAGGAACTGGAAAATGCTGTGGAAGGAACGTTTTGGAGGGAATTTTCCCTGGCAGCATTTTCCATACTTGGGACAACTGCTGAGGAGCAAGATCCGATCTGGTGTAAATCCAGTGTAAATCTGGTATAGATACAGTGTATAATCCGGTGTAAATCCCGTGTAAATCTGGTGTAAATCCGGTATAGATCCAGTGTAAATTCGGTGTAAATGCGGTGTAAATCCAGTGTAAATCTGGTGTAAATCCAGTATAGATCCAGTATAAATTCGGTGTAAATGCGGTGTAAATCCAGTGTAAATCCGGTGTATAATCTGGTGTAAATCCAGTGTAAATCAGGTATAGATCCGGAGTAAATTTGGTGTGAATCGGGTGTAAATCTGGTACAGATCCAGTGTAAATCCGGTGTAAATCTGGTGTAAATCCAGTGTAAATCTGGTATAGATCCGTTGTAAATCCAGTGCAAATGTGGTGTAAATCTGGTATAGATCCAGTGTAAATCCGGTGTATAATCCGGTGTAAATCCAGTGTAAATCAGGTATAGATCCGGTGTAAATTCGGTGTGAATCGGGTGTAAATCTGGTACAGATCCAGTGTAAATCTGGTGTAAATCCGGTGTATAATCCAGTGTAAATCTGGTATAGATCCGGTGTTAATCCGGTGTATAATCCGGTGTAAATCTGGTATAGATCCAGTGTAAATCCAGTGTAAATCTGGTATAGATCCGGTGTTAATCCGGTGTATAATCCGGTGTAAATCTGGTATAGATCCAGTGTAAATCCAGTGTAAATCTGGTATAGATCCGGTGTAAATCCGGTGCAAATCTGGTACAGATCCAGTGTAAATCGGGTGTAGATCTGGTGTGAATCCGGTGTGAATCGGGTGTGAATCCCGTGTAAACCCAGTGTAAATCCAGTGTAAATCTGGTATAGATCTGGTGTAAATCCGGTGTGAATCTGGTGTGAATCCCGTGTAAACCCAGTGTAAATCTGGTGTAAAACCAGTGTAAACCCAGTGTAAATCAGATGTCCAGAAGGAATCGGGGCCGGGGGGGATTTTTATTCCATATTCAGTCAGAAATGGTGCTGAGGACAATCGGTGCTGCTTCCCAAATCCCTTTTCCTTGGAATCTCAGGACAGGGTGGACTGGGGGAGACCACCAAGCCCCGCCCACCTCTGCCAGTGCCTCACCACCCTCGTTTTTCCCATTTTTTTAATTCCTTGGAGCATCCCTTCCCACCCAAAGGGCTGTGGAAATGAGGCCCTGCTCAGGACGATAATTTCAATTCTCCTTTAGCGGCCGGCGTTGTCATCCAAAGGGTTTTATTCCCTGATCATTTATCACCTGAGATAATTCCCATTAAAAAAAAAAACAAACCCACAAAGTCCACAGAGAAGCTGGGATGTGTCCAAGGCTGGAGCAGCCTGGGACAGCGGGATGTGGATGGGATTTAAGGTCCCTTCCAACCCAAACCATTCCATGATTCCGTAATTCCCAAAGAATTGGAACAACACAGGGATGGATGTTGGGAGTCTGGACCCTTCCGAGGACAAACTTGGTCCCTTCCAACCCAAACCATTCCATGATTCTGTAATTCCCAAAGGATTGGAACAACACAGGGGTGGATGTTGGGAGTCTGGACCCTTCCAAGGACAAACTCTGCCCCGGTTGCCATGGGTTGAGGTCCCTTCCAACCCAAACCATTCCATGATTCCATAATTCCCAAAGAATTGGAACCTTTCCAAGGACAAACTCTGTCCCAGTTGTTGCCATGGGTTGAGGTCCCTTCCAACCCAAACCATTCCACGATTCCGTAATTCTCAAATGATTGGAACAACACAGGGATGGATGTTGGGAGTCTGGACCTTTCCAAGGACAAACTGGGTCCCTTCCAACCCAAACCATTCCATGTTTCCATAATTCCCAAAGAATTAGAACAACACAGGGATGGATGTTGGGAGTCTGGACCTTTCCAAGGACAAACTGGGTCCCTTCCAACCCAAACCATTCCATGATTCCATAATTCCCAAAGAATTGGAACAACACAGGGATGGAGGTCGGAGTCTGGATCTTTCCAAGGACAAACTCGGTCCCTTCCAACCCAACCCATTCCATGATTCCATAATTCCCAAAGAATTGGAACAACACGGGGATGGATGGTGGGAATCTGGACCCTTCCAAGGACAAACTCGGTCCCTTCCAACCCAAACCATTCCATGATTCCATCATTCCCAAAGGATTGGAACAACACGAGGATGGATGTCAGAGTCTGGACCTTTCCAAGGAGAAACTCTGCCCCGGTTGTTGCCGTGGGTTGAGGTCCCTTCCAACCCAAACCATTCCATGATTCCTTAATTCCCAAAGAATTGGAACAACACAGGGGTGGATGTTGGGAGTCTGGACCTTTCCAAGGACAAACTCGGTCCCTTCCAACCCAAACCATTCCATGATTCCACAATTCCCAAATGATTGGAACAACACAGGGATGGATTTGGGGAGTCTGGACCTTTCCAAGGACAAACTCGGTCCCTTCCAACCCAAACCATCCCATGATTCCATAATTCCCAAAGAATTGGAACCTTTCCAAGGACAAACTCTGTCCTGGTTGTTGCCATGGGTTCAGGTCCCTTCCAACCTAAACCATTCCATGATTCCGTAATTCCCAAAGAATTGAAACAACACGGGGATGGATGTTGGGAGTCTGGACCTTTCCAAGGACAAACTGGGTCCCCTTCCAACCCAAACCATTCCATGATTCTGTAATTCCTAAAGGATTGGAACAACACAGGGATGGATGTTGGGAGTCTGGACCCTTCCAAGGACAAACCCTATCCCTTCCAACCCAAACCATTCCATGATTCCATAATTCCCAAAGAATTGAAACAACACAGGGATGGATGTCAGAGTCTGGACCTTTCCAAGGACAAACTCTGTCCTGGTTGTTGCCGTGGGTTGAGGTCCCTTCCAACCCAAACCATTCCATGATTCCGTAATTCCCAAAGGATTGGAACAACACAGGGATGGATGTTGGGAGTCTGGACCCTTCCAAGGACAAACTCGGTCCCTTCCAACCCAAACCATTCCATGATTCCACCATTCCCAAAGAATTGGAACAACACAGGGATGGATGTTGGAAATTTGGACCTTTCCAAGGACAAACTCTGGTTGTTGCCGTGGGGGGAAGGCGGTGAGGGGCCGGGATAATTAAAACAACAATAATTAAAAAACCCACTTTTGCCGTCCAACAAACGCCCCCGTTGTTTTTTAGCCGCTCATTAGTTAATTTCCTTCTAACGAGGCTCCCTCAACGCAAATCATCTGACATGGGGGGGGTGGGGTGGGGGGGGAAGGACCCGAGTTAAAGGAGCTTAATTAGCGAGTTAATTATAGCGAGAGCAAGGGAAACTGTTCTGGTTACATAAATAAGGCATTGTTAGGCACGCACGGTTCAAAAACTGCCGGGCCGGGAGCTGGGGAGGTCAGGGAATGCTGTAATTCCCGCACGGAACACAGGCGGGAATTGTTTGTCGGGACGCCTCATTAAGCGCCAAAAAAAAAAATAATAATAAACCCAAAAAAACACCAAAAAAACCCCACAAAAAAAAAAAAAAAAAAAAAAAAAAGCAACAAAACAACCGGGAGTCTGAAAATTCCAAGCGGTTCCCTTCTCCTCCCGCCTTCCCCGGGTGCCCCCGCCCGTGGTGAAACCGGAGCAGGGCAGGATCAGCGGGACGGGGCCGGGGCTGGCGGGGGGGTATAAATGGGACATTCCCTGATTTCCCTGCCCCGCCGACAGCCCCGGGGCCAGCCATGCCCAACAAGAAGAAATACAACGTCAACGGCGAGTCGGGCGTGAAGGCCCAGGTGAGGGGCACTCCTTGGGGTTTTCTCCTCAAAAATGTCTTAATTTCTCTCACCTCTCTCTTCTTCCTTCTTTCCTTGCTGAAGGTCCAAGTGAGGGCACTCTTTGGGGTCGTAATAATGGGGTTTTCTGCTCAAAAATGTGTTTATTTCTCTAACCTCTCTTCTTCCTTCTTTCCCTGCTGAAGGTCCAGGTGAGGGCTCTCTTTGGGGTCATAATAATGGGGTTTTCTGCTCAAAAATGCCTTTGTTTCTCTCACCTCTCTTGTTCCTCCTGTCTTTGCTGAAGACCCAGGTGAGGGCACTCTTTGGGGTCGTAATAATGGGGTTTTCTGCTCAAAAATGCTCAAAGCCACATTTGTTCCTCTCATCTTTCTCTTCTTCCTCCTTTCCTTGCTGGAGGTCCTGGTGAGGGCAATCTTTGGGAACATAATAATGGGGTTTCTGCCTAAAAATGTCTTAATTTCTCTCACCTCTTTCTTCCTCCTCTCCTTGCTGAAGACCCAGGTGAGGGCACTCTTTGGGAACATAATAATGGGGTTTCTGCTCAAAAATGGTTCTGTTTCTCTTACCCCTTCTTCCTCCTTTCCTTGCTGAAAGTCCAGGTGAGGGCACGCTTTGGGGTTGTAATAATGGGGTTTTCTGCTCAAAACCCCATTTGTTTCACCTCTCTCTTCTTCCTCCTTTCCTTGCTGAAGGCCCAGGTGAGGGCACTCTTTGGGGTCGTAATAATGGGGTTTTTCTGCTCAAAAATGCGTTTATTTCTCTCACCTCTTTTCTTCCTGTCTTTGCTGAAGACCCAGGTGAGGGCACTCTTTGGGAACATAATAATGGGGTTTTCTGTTCAAAAATGCATTTGTTTCCCTCACCTCTCTCGTTCCTCCTGTCCTTGCTGGAGGTCCAGGTGAGGGCACTCTTTAGGGTCGTAATAATGGGGTTTCTGCTCAAAAATGTGTTTATTTCTCTCACCTCTTTTCTTCCTCCTCTCCTTGCTGGAGGTCCAGGTGAGGGCACTCTTTGGGGTCGTAATAATGGGGTTTTCTGCTCAAAACCCCATTTGTTTCTCTCACCTGTCTCTTCTTCCTTCTTTCCCTGCTGAAGGTCCAGGTGAGGGCACTCTTTGGGACATAATAATGGGGTTTTCTGCTCTAAAATGTGTTTATTTCTGTCACCTCTCTCTTCTTCCTCCTTTCCTTGCTGAAGGCCCAGGTGAGGGCACTCTTTGGGAACATAGTAACAGGTTTTTCTGCTCAAAAACCCTTTTGTTTCTCTCCCCTCTCTCTTCCTCCTCCTGTCCTTGCCATTTCCACCCAATCCCTTATTCCTGGAGCCCCTCTGGTGGAGAAAATCCCGATCTCCAGAGGGATTTCTCTTCGTTTTCTCTCGGGAGCAGTGAAGTGTCCAGGCAAACATCGCTCCGGGGTTGTGGGGTCGGTTCAGGGAGGTTTTCCAGGAAAACCTTTGGATCAGGAGACCTTTTTTTTTTGCACGGAGAAGCAGCTCGAGGTGGCACTTTGTGATGGAAACCCCGGGTCAGATGGAGCAGTGGCTCATTTGGAATGTAAAGGTGAAACCTCACCTGCATCCAGCACTCGTTAACCCCTTGTGCACCCCTGCAGGTGAGGTTTTCCAGCGGGAATTGTTTGTTCCTGCTGGAAGTTGAAAGCAGCAGCTCTTGTGTGGCTTCAGGGCAGCTTGGGCTCCTAAATCCAAGGAGCTGCAGCTCTCCAAGGCTCCACAGCTTCTCCTCGGAGCTGTTGCCTTCAGAGGTGTTCTGGTTGGAGCTGGACGAGCTCAGCCTGGAGCCAAATCTCTCTTTTCATCCCCATCTGGAACATTCCCATCTTGTGGCTTTGGCAGGGATTGGAGCACCCTGGGATAGGGGAAGGTGTCCCGTGGCAGGGGGTGGAACTGGATGATCTTTGAGGTCCCTTCCAACCCAAACCACTCCAGGACTCTGTGAAATTCCCTTTTTGCCCTCTCTGTCTGTTCCCTAAAGGATTAAAGCCAAAGGGTGTCGGCCAACGCAAGGCAAAAGCAGATCCCAGCTTTGACCTGGCCCATTCCCGAATTTCCTGGTGCTTCCTTCCACCTCCTGGCTGTCTCAGCTAAAGCTGAACCCAGCCTGTGGCAGTGTTTAAGGGGTTTAAACCTTAAACGATTCATTTTCAAGGTTCTAATTCTGCCCAATTCGGTCCAGGATTCCTTTTGTTTACTCGGTTTTGGATGTGTGAGGGCTCAGAGAGCTCTGAGCTACCAAGATCTTTGCGTTGTGTGAAAAGCTGTGTTCAGCGCCCTTGCAGAGGTGATGCGGGAAAGGAAAATATGAGTTTAACCCAAATTATTCCCCCTTTGTTAGAATCCCTGCGTGTCTCCGCGCCAATAACCTCCTCCTTTGATGGAGCTGCTCAGCCGTGGAGGGATTTGTTCTAAATTAAAGGGAAGAAAAAGGAAAAAAAAAAAAAAGGGAAGTTATTTCAGGCCAGCAGCTTCTCAGAGGAGGAACAGAAGCCCCGGTGTGTGTGCAAAGCCCCTGTCCCGCCGGGATCAGGGCGTTAATCCCAGCACGGCCCTGGCTGTAACCTGAGTTTGGTGTGGATTTTCCCTTCCCACGGGTTTTCCCGATCCGGTGTCGTTCTGTTGCGTTCTCCGTGCATCTGTGCTCCCAAAATCCCTGGAGTGACATCTCCAGTCCTGGCTGGTGTCGCTGTTGGACACAAAGAAAGACAAGAGTCTTGCTCAGAAGGCTGATGCTCCCAAGAAGGGGCTGGTTTATTGTCTAAACTTGTTTTATACCTTTTTACAACGTGCCCGCCTAAGAGGTGGGATCCCTTGACTCATTGGTCACATCATTGGTAAACAAGCAAAGTCTCTCCTTCGGAGAGGAATGTGAAAAACATGAAAAGTTTAGAAAACATGACCTTGTGTACCAAGTTTTCGTCCTTGGGAAAAGATTTCAGAAAACCTAAACGTGACGAGCAGTGACTACAGGCTGGAAGGACTGGAATTAAACAAAAACGGGCAATTCACCTGTCCATTAAAGAACAGGAATTGTGCTGTGGGGCTGCCTGACTGAGACGGTGCCGGTGTCTGCTCAACCCCTTTTTTTGGGGTTTTTGGTTGGTTTTTTTTGGGGGGGTGTGGAAATGTCACTGGAGCCGATCAGGGTGGGAGAGGCTTTGATTTGCTCCGGATAAATGAAGGGGCCGTTGGAATCCGGTGCCTGCTCAAGCTGTTGGGTTCTTGGGATTGATCTGTCGAGGGGTTTTTTTACAAAAAAAAATAAAAAATTCCCTGATTTCCTTCCCACAGATCCAGTTTGCTGACCAAAAGCAGGAGTTCAACAAGCGCCCAACCAAGATCGGCCGCCGGTCGCTGTCCCGCTCCATCTCGCAGTCCTCGACAGACAGCTACAGCTCAGGTGTGTCCGGGGATCTCCCACCTCTGCTCTGGGGTCGGGTGGGGAGGCGTGGAAATGGAGGTTTTGCTTTTTTTCCCTCGTCATCCTGTACAGCTGGATGGAAAATTTAATGATCCTGGTGCTCTCCTGCTCTCTCCTTGTAACCCCAGCGTGCAGCTGCTGCTGCCTTCCCTTCCATTCCTTCCTGTCCTCCCCATCCTGTTCCTCCCGGGCTCAGGAAAACAATTTTCCACATTTTATTCCTGTTGGAGCATCACCTGTACCGAACAAATCCACGGGGATCCCGCTGTGGGTTTGTGGCACGTGGGGTTGGAGTCTTTGGGGGACTTTTGAAGGGCTCTTGGAAGCTCTTGGAAGGGGTTTCTCCTGCTGGAATCTCGCTGGATGGATTTTTGGGACACTTGGCAGCTCACAGGGTATTTGGGGGAGAATCTGGGTGGTTTCAGGGACCTCATCTCATTCCAACCCCCCTGCCGTGGTCAAGGAGACCTTCCACCACTCCAGGTTGCTCCAAGCCTCATCCAGCCCGGCCTGAGGCGCTCAAAGCTCTGATTCAGCTCTGTCCGGTGTGGAAAACCTCAGGAAACTTCAGCTCCTCCTGATGGTTCATGGCTGGTGGCCAGAAGTCCTCCTAGCTGGGGGGACCCTCCTTGGTGTTTCTCCCCTCATTCCCACCATGCCGAGGGTGTCGGAGACGAGCTGGGACAGGACGGGGCTGTGAGGAGCTCTTGGCGTTCCACAGCAGGTTTGGAAGAGCAGAGGTGGAAAAGCCGTGGTTGTCTGGTCACTCAGCTCCTGGCAGAGGTGCTCATCTCCAGAAGATGCAGCTGCTCCTGGAGGTTCTGATGTGATCCTGGACACCAGAGTCCCACGGCTTCATCCCGGTTTTTGTGGGAAAGCCGACTGTTCCTCGTCTCCTTTCCCTTCACGCTGCTTGGCAGACTTGGAGGAACTTCCAAAGTCTCTTCCAGAGGTTGGGAGGAGCTCCCCAAAGGCTGGGGACAACCTTGGTGACCCATCCTGCCGGCACCGACGGCGTTTCCATGGAAAAGGGAGGAATTCAGGAATGCTCATGCCACGTTCTCTCCAGAGGCACATCAGCCTGGGCTTTGCATGGAATCCACAGCTCCATCCAATCCCTGAGCACCCGGGAATATTTTGGGATTTATTTTTGCAGACTCTGGGTCTGCTTAGCCTGGCTGACGTCACCGTGTTCGCTCCCGAGTCAGAGCTGGAAGGACTTGAAGCAACTTTGGGGAATTCTCCTCCTCTCCTTGCAATTAACATCAGAATTGCAGTTAATTATCTCCTGGAAATGTTCTATTTCCTGCTAATGAAAGGAGCGGGACTGGCATTCCCGATGGAGGACTTCAGTTCCCACCACGGCAGATTGATGGATGGAGGGATGGATAGACGGATGGATGGAGGGATGAGGGATAGATGGATGGATGGAGGGATGCATCCATGGAGGGATGGATCCATGGATGGATGGATGGATGGATGGATAGATGAGGGATGGGTGGATGGATGGAGGGATGGGTGGATGGATGACGGATGGATCCATAGATGGATGGAGAGATGGATGGATGAGGGATGGATCCATGGATGGATGGATGGATGGAGGGATGATGGATGGATGGAGGGAGGGATGAGTAATGGATGGATGGATGGGTGGATGAGGGATGGATCCATGGATGGATGATGGATGGAGGGATGATGGAGGATGGATGGATGGATGGATGGAGGGATGGATGGATCCATGGATGGATGGATGGAGGGATGGGTGGATGAGGGATGGATTCATGGATGGGTGATGGATGGAGGGATGATGGATAATGGATGGATGGATGGATGGATGGATGGGTGGAGGGATGGTGGATGGATGGATGAGGGATGGATGGATGAATCCATGGATGGATGGATGGAGGGATGAGGGATGGATGGATGGATCCATAGATGGATGAGGGATGGATGGATAGATGGATGGAGGGATGGATGGATGGATGGAGGGATGGATGGATGGATGGAGGGATGGATGGATGGATGGAGGGATGGATCCATGGATGGATGGATGGATCCATAGATGATGAGGGATGGATGGATGGAGGGATGGATGAGAGATGGCTCCATGGATGGAGAGATGGATGTATAATGGATGGATGGATGTAGGGATGGATGGATGGGTGGATGGATGGATGGATGAGGGATGGGTCCATGGATGGATCCATGGATGGATGGATGGATCCATGGACTGAGGGATTTTTTTTAGGTCAGCCCAGCCTGGTTGACCCAAGTTCTCAACGTTGTGCGTTACCCACCACTGGCACGTTCTGAGGGTGGGATTAGGAGAGGAATATCTGGAATTCAAGGCCTGCTGCTGTTTCATATTTTCTGGAAGGTTCTACAGGGAATGAACCAGATTTGCCCTCATTTGGGGCTGCCCCTTTTTTTTGCCCTTAGGCAGCCTCAGCTCAAATATCAGCAAAGCCAGGCTTGGCTGAATTTGGGCTCTGAGCTGGGCTTTGCTGGGGCAGGACGTGGATGGAGGTCACCCGAGACCTGCTGCTGCTGCTGCTTTTTCTTTGGAAAACCACGGAATTGTGGAATATCCTGAGCTCTGAAGGACCCACAGGGATCGTGGAGCCCAATAATCTGAAATAATCTGATAATGGAAATCACGGAATCCTGGAATGGTTTGGGCGGGAGAGGACCTCAAAGTCCACCCAGTGCCACCCCTGCCATGGGCTCACAGAATGCCAAGCCCAGGGGAGGAAGTTTTCATCAATCAACTTTTTTAGGAGAATATTTTTTTAGGAAACTGTCCCATCCATTAATGACAGGAATCCTTTCAAATCCTTGTTTTTCATTTTACAGAAAAACAAATTTGACTTTTAGAGATTTGGTTTGCTGTTACATTAACAGCATTCATTTAATTACCATCATTATCTGTACGCTTCTATATTTTAGATTTATTTAACAGTAAAAAAAAAGAAAAAAAGTCCTGCCTGTGAAAATCTGGCCACTCCAGGCAGGATTTTTTTTTTTTTTTTTTTTTTTTAATTCCAAAAAAATTACTTTTAGCCCCCAGAACCAAAACTCCCTGCTTTTAAAGTAACCTCTAGACAGATTAATTCTCTCTTCAATTAATCCTCCTCCAGCTAATTAATCCTTCCTCCTGGAGCCCTCGCTATAGGGGTTGGTTTACATAAGGCGCCCTTTGTGGTTAATCCGGGTTCCTGCTCCCTTGGGATCCGCCGCGGGATCGGGAATGGGGTCTGTGGGCAGGGTGGGACTCTCCCTTCACCCCCTGCCGAGGATGGAGAGAAATCCCAACAATGCCTAATTCCCTCCTAAATCCCTGGGATCGCGGGGCCGGGCAGCTCTGGGGGGGAGCCTGGCACACCCACGGGATTTTGAATTCCATTTCCTTGGAATCTTGAAATTCCAACGAGCCAGGAGGGAAGGTGTGGGGAAACACAGCCCCTCGTGGCCAGGTTAACTCCTTTTTTTGGGTTTTTGGGGTTTTTTTGGGGGGTGTGGAAATGTGGCTGGAGCCGATCAGGGTGGGAGAGGGTTTGATTTGCTCCAGATAAATGAAGGGGCCGTTGGAATCCGTCCACGCTGGAATGCCGTGGCTGTCTGGGAGTGGGATCAGGGTCCTGAGGACCTCCCACCACTCCTGCTGCCTCGTTCCATGAGGGATGTGGGAATGGACAGTTGGGTCCTGGAAGGGTCACCTGGAGAAGAAGGACTTGGAGCAGAACAATTCCATGAGGAATGTGGGAATGGACAGTTGGGTCCTGGAAGGGTCACGTGAACAGGAAGGACTTGGAGCAGAACAATTCCATGAGGAATGTGGGAATGGACAGTTGGGTCCTGGAAGGGTCACGTGAACAGGAAGGACTTGGAGCAGAACAGTTCCGTGAGGGATGTGGGAATGGACAGTTGGATCCTGGAAGGGTCACGTGGAGAAGAAGGACTTGGAGCAGAACAATTCCGTGAGGGATGTGGGAATGGCCAGTTGGATCCTGGAAGGGTCATGTGGAAGGGAAGGACTTGGAGCAGAACAATTCCATGAGGAATGTGGGTCCTGGAAGGGTCACGTGGAGAGGAAGGACTTGGAGCAGAACAATTCCATGAGGGATGTGGGAATGGACAGTTGGATCCTGGAAGGGTCACCTGGAAAGGAAGAACTTGGAGCAGAACAATTCCGTGAGGAATGAGGGTCCTGGAAGGGTCACGTGGAGAGGAAGGACTTGGAGCAGAACAATTCCATGAGGAATGTGGGTCCTGGAAGGGTCACGTGGAGAGGATGGACTTGGAGCAGAACAATTCCATGAGGAATGTGGGAATGGACAGTTGGGTCCTGGAAGGGTCACGTGGACGGGAAGGGCTTGGAGCCGTTTAGGAGATCTCTTTAGGAGATTTAGGATTTTATTGATTTAGAATTTTATTGATTTAGGATTTTATTTAGGGGATTTTAGGAATCAAAGGGGATTTCTGACTCCATCAAGGGCTCCTCTCCTCCATGTGTCCGCCGTGGGCTCATTCCGTAACCAGAAGCTTGGAGGACACTGATAAGGAAGGAAGACAATTAATTATTGACAGCTCCTGGAATTAATCCAGCACATCCACACCCTCCTTTAAGGCAGAACCTTAATCCAATCCCATGGGGCTCAGCACAGGGTCCGGTGATCCCAAACTTCCCAAACAATTCCCGAAATCCCCTGAGGATTCCCCTGGCAGCTCCCTGGGACAATCCTCCCGATGGAGAAGTTCCTTCCAACCATCCCACGTGAGCCTCCCAAGGACCAGCTGATCGTCTCTGTGAGGAAACACCAAACCAGAGCAAATCCAGGGATTGGGAATCCCACAGCAACGGGATGATCAGCAGCTCACCCCCTGCCCGGGGCTGTTTGGGGTGAAATTGGTCTGAAATTACAGCTCTGCTGGGTTTGGAAGCGCTCGGAACTTCAACAGGCATTCTGTGGGATGTCTTGGAGCTGTGGAGGCCTGAACTTTGGGAGGAGAGGTGGGAGAACTTTGGGGAAAGAGAGATGGGAGAATTTCTGGGAAGAGAGGTGGGAGAATTTTGGGAAGCAAGGTGGGAGACGTTTTGGGAAGAGAGTCAGTAGAACATTTGGGAAAAGAGATATGGGAGAACTTTGGGGAGGAGAGTCAGAAGAACATTTGGGAAGAGATGTGGGAGAACATTTGGGGAAAGAGAGATGGGAGAACTTCGGGGAAGAGATTGGGAGAGTTTCTGGGAAGAGAGGTGGGAGAACATTTGGGAAGAGTGTGGAAGAACTTTGGGGAAGAGAGGTGGGAGAACTTTTGGAAAGAGGGGTGGGAGAACTTTTGGGAAGAGAGGTGGGAGAACTTTTGGGAAGAGAGGTGGGAGAATTTTGGGAAGCAAGGTGGGAGAATATTTGGGAAGAGAGGTGGGAGACATTTTGGGAAGAGAGTCAGTAGAACATTTGGGAAAAGAGATATGGGAGAACTTTGGGGAGGAGAGTCAGAAGAACATTTGGGAAGAGAGGTGGGAGAACATTTGGGAAAAGAGATATGGGGTAACTTTGGGGAGGAGAGTCAGAAGAACGTTTGGGAAGAGAGGTGGGAGGACTTCTGGGAAGAGAGATGGGAGAATGTTTGGGAAGAGACAGAAGAACTTTTGGGAAGCAGGGTGGGAGAACATTTGGGAAGAGAGATGGAAGAACTTTGGGGAAGAGAGGTGGGAGAACTTCTGGGAAGAGAGTTGGAAGAACTTTTGGAAAGAGGGGTGCGAGAACTTTTGGGGAAGAGAGGTGGGAGAACTTTGGGGAAGAGGGTCAGAAGAACTTTTGGGAAGAGAGGTGGGAGAACTTTTGGTGGGACAACATTTGGGAAGAGAGATGGAAGAACTTTGGGGAAGAGAGTGGGAGAACTTTTGGGGAAGAGAGTCAGTAGAACATTTGGGAAGAGATGGGAGAACTTTGGGAAGAGAGTCAGTAGAACATTTGGGAAGAGATGGGAGAACTTTTGGGGAAGAGAGTCAGTAGAACATTTGGGAAGAGAGTTGGGAGAACTTTGGGAAGAGAGTCAGTAGAACATTTGGGAAGAGATGGGAGAACTTTTGGGAAGAGGGGCAGGAGGAGGCCACGGAGATGAGCCCGTGTGGGAACTGGGCAGCGCTCAACCCATCACCTCAGCCATGGTGTCAAAGCAGAACCAGATGAGAACGAAAAACTCACCCCAGCTAAACCCAGCTGTGAGGAGCAGGAGAGATCCCAGCCAGGGGCAGAAGGAGCTGGGATGGAAGAACATCCCCGGACACCCTCCCTGGTCCATCCCCACCCTTCCCCACGGGCTTTGGGAATTTCGGGAACGCCTCACCCCGTTCCTGACCCGCTCTGCTCCCCGCAGCTGCCTCCTACACGGACAGCTCCGACGATGAGACCTCCCCCCGGGACAAGCAGCAGAAGAACTCCAAGGGCAGCAGCGACTTCTGCGTCAAGAACATCAAGCAGGCCGAGTTCGGGCGCCGCGAGATCGAGATCGCCGAGCAGGGTAAGGGAGGGGACTCCCTCCTCCTGACCCCAAATCCCCTCCTGGCTTCCTGACCCCGTTCCTTGTGGGGTGGGAAAGGTTTCTGTGGGGTTTTGAGGGATGGGAAGGTTTCTGTGGGGTTTGGTTGTGTAGGAAAGCTTCTGTGGGGTGGAAAAGCTTCTGTGGAGTTTGGGATTTTGAGGGATGGGAAAGCTGCTTTGGGGTTTTGAGGGATGGGGAAGCTTCTCTGGGGTTTTGAGGGGTGAGAAAGTTTCTGTGGGGTGGGAAATCTTCTGTGGGGTTTTGAGGGATGGGAAAGCTTCCCTGGGGTTTGGGGTTTTGAGGGATGGGAAAGCTTCTGTGGGGTTTTGAGGGGTGGGGAAACTTCTGTGGGGTTTTGAGGGGTGGGAAAGGTTCTGTGAGGTTTTGTTGGGATGGGGAAGCTCTTGGATTTTGAGGGATGGGAAAGCTCCTGTGGGGTTTTGAAGGATGGAAAGGTTTCTGTGGGGTTGAGGGATGGGAAAGCTCTGGGATTTTGAGGGGTGGGAAAGCTGTGGGATTTTGAGGGGTGGGGAAACTTCTGTGGGGTTTTGAGAAATGGGAAACCTTCTGTGGGATTTTGTTGATTAGGAAAGCTTCTGTGGGGTTTTGAGGGATGGGAAAGCTTCTGTGGGGTTTTGAGGGGTGGGAAAGCTTCTGTGGGGTTTTGTTGATTAGGAAAGCTTCTGTGGGGTTTTGAGGGATAGGAAAGCTTCCCCGGGGTTTGGGGTTTTGAGGGATGGGGAAGCTTCTGTGGGATTTTGAGGGGTGGGAAATCTTCTGTGGGATTTTGAGGGGTGGGGAAGCTGTGGGGTTTTGAGGGGTGGGGAAGCTGTGGGATTTTGAGGGGTGGGGAAATTTCTGTGGGGTTTTGAGGGGTGGGGAAACTTCTGTTGGGTTTTGAGAAATGGGAAACCTTCTGTGGGGTTTTGTTGATTAGGAAAGCTTCTGTGGGGTTTTGAGGGATGGGAAAGTTTCTGTGGGGTGGAAAAGCTTCTGTGGTATTTTGGGGGATGGGGAACCTTCTGTGGGGTTTTGAGGGATGGGAAAGTTTCTGTGGGGTGGGAAAGCTTCTGTGGGGTTTTGAAGTATGGGAAGGTTTCTGTGGGGTTTTGAGGGATAGGAAAGCTTCCCCGGGGTTTGGGGTTTTGAGGGATGGGGAAGCTTCTTTGGGGTTTTGAGGGGTGGGAAAGCTTCCCCGGGGTTTGGGGTTTTGAGGGATGGGGAAGCTTCTTTGGGGTTTTGAGGGGTGGGAAAGCTTCTGTGGGATTTTGAGGGATAGGAAAGCTCTGGGATTTTGAACTGTGGGGAAGCTGTGGGGTTTTGAGGGGTGGGAAAGCTTTTGGGGGTTTTGAGGGATGCTCTTCCCATCCCGCAAATCCTTTTCCCCTTTTCCTGGCAGAAATGCCGGCGCTGATGGCTCTGAGGAAGAGAGCCCAGGGGGAGAAGCCTCTGGCCGGGGCCAAGATCGTGGGCTGCACTCACATCACGGCACAGACGGCGGTGAGAGCCCGGCCCCAAACCCCAAAGGGGGAATTCCTGCTGCTGATCCCCTAAAACTGACCCCAAACAGGGAATTCCCATTGCTGATCCCATAAAACTGACCCCAAACAGGGAATTCCCATTGCTGATCCCATAAAACTGACCCCAAACGGGGAATTCCTGCTGCTGATCCCCTAAAACTGACCCCAAACGGGGAATTCCCATTGCTGATCCCATAAAACTGACCCCAAACAGGGAATTCCCACTGTTTATCCCCTAAAACTGACCCCAAATGGAGAATTCCCACTTCTGATCCCCTAAAACTGACCCCAAATAGGGAATTCCCACTGCTCATCCCCTAAAAGTGACCCCAAACAGGGAATTACCACTTCTCATCCCCTAAAACCCCAAAATTTCACCTCCAAACTGATTTCCCTGTTGTTTTTACAAACAAAACCCCAATTTTTGCCCTCTAAACTTGTTTTTCCTGCCTTTTTTGCAAATAAAACCCCAAATTTTCCCCTCTAAACTTATTTTCCCTGTAGTTTTTATAAACAAACCCCAAATTTTCCCCTCCAAACTGATTTTTTCCCTGTATTTTTTGGGGTGCAGGTGCTGATGGAGACGCTGGGAGCGCTGGGCGCTCAGTGCCGCTGGGCCGCCTGCAACATCTACTCCACCCTGAACGAGGTGGCGGCCGCCCTGGCCGAGAGTGGTAGGGAAATTCTGCTTCCTCCGGGGGTTTGGGAGGGAATTCCGGCCTTTTAGGGGATTTTATAGGGAATTTCTCCTGCATTTTATAGGGAATTTCTCCTGCATTTTGTAGGAAAATTCTGCATTTCGTAGGGAATTCTCCTGCGTTTTATAGGGAAATTCTCCTGTATTTTAGAGGGAAATTCTCCTACATTTTATAGGGAATTCCTCGTGGATTTTATAGGGAATTTCTCCTGCATTTTGTAGGGAATTTCTCCTGTATTTTATAAGGAAATTCTCCTGCATTTCATAGGGAATACCTCATGGATTTTAGAGGGAAATTCTCCTGGATTTTATAGGGAATTTCTCCTGCATTTCATGGGGAATTCCTCATCTACTCCACCCTGAACGAGGTGGCGGCGGCCCTGGCCGAGAGTGGTAGGGAAATTCTGCTTCCTCCGGGGATTTGGGAGGGAATTCCGGCCTTTTAGGGGGAATTCCAAGTGGATTTTAGAGGGAATTGCTCATGGATTTTAGAGGGAAATTCTCCTGCATTTTATAATGAAATTCTCCTGCATTTTGTAGGGAAATTCTTCATTTTATAGGGAATTTCTCCTGTATATTATAAGGAAATTCTCCTGCATTTCATAGGGAATTCCTCATGCATTTCTGGGACCCCCAGAAAAAGCCAAACCCACCACGTTGCCCACTGGCTGAAGCCGAGCAATAATTAAATACATCCACATAAATGAACACATGAATTAATAAACCCTCACCCAAGAGCTGATTCCCAAGGGATTTTCCTGCCTCAATGCCCTCTCCCTCCCTGCCCAGGATTCCCTGTGTTTGCCTGGAAGGGAGAATCCGAGGACGATTTCTGGTGGTGCATCGACCGCTGCGTCAACGTCGAGGGCTGGCAGCCCAACATGGTGAGTTGGTGGCTTGGTTTGGAAAGACCAGGGAAGGCTGGAGTTTCCCTTGGAATGGAGAATGTCAACCCCTCACCCCCTCCAAATTATAATTTTGTAATCAAGGGCTTTCAGGCAAAGATTTGGGAATAGGAATAACAGTTCTTTACTGGGAATATTGACAATACAAATGTGGTAGGAAAACAAAAGCACCCAAACAAGGAAACAAACAAACAACAATTTTGGAGAACCCTGACAGAGTCAGAGCTACAACCTGACACCCTGTTGGTCAGGGTGTTGGGAGAAGTCCAAAAGTGAGTCCTCCTGGAGTGGCAGAGGTGGTTCTGGTGGAGCAGAGATGATCCTGTAGAACAAGGGACCAGTGATGGTGAGAAGGATTCAGTGATGGTGAGAAGGGTCCACTGGTGGTGAGAAGGGTCCAGTGATGGTGAGAAGGGTTCAGTGATGGTGAGAAGGGTTCAGTCTTCCTCCAGGAATCGAGTGAAGCCAGATCCCAGGTGTTCCTGTGTCTCAGTTTTTATCCAGGTAGGAATGGTTGGCTCCTCCCACTGGGTGGAGCATCTCACAATGGGATGATGGAATGTGGACGTTTGGGGATGTCTGCTTTTAGGGGTGTCTTAATGGCCCATTAGCAGAAGATAATCCTTAATGACCCATTAGCAGGAGATAACCCTCAATGCCCCATTAGCAGGAGATAACCCTCAATGGCCCATTAGCAGAAGATGATCCTCAATGGCTCATTAGCAGAAGATAATCCTTAATGACCCATTAACAGAAGATAACCCTCAATGGCCCATTAGCAGAAGATAACCCCCTGGAGGGAGGACCAGTGGTGACAGAGATAACAAACACTGCCCCACCTGGTTTGAACAGCTGCCCCATTATCAAAAGGCATCCGCCCCTCTCCTCCCAGAGTTACAAGAGATAAAGAAAAAAACATTTCCCCAACTGCTTTTAACAAAGAAATAGAATCCACACCCCTGGCTCCACAACCCAAGACAGTTGGGAAACACCTGGAGAATTCCCACCTGGAGAGGAGGAGGAGGAAGAGGAGGAGGAGGAGGAGGAGGAGGAGGAGGAGGAGGAGGAGGAGGAGGAGGAGGAGGAAAGGGCATCTAAAACCTCATGGATCTCACCAAACGAGGGTTTTTTTCCACTTTTAATGCAGTTTTTTGGGGGGAGGTTCAGTTGGATTTCAGAGCATCTTGCTGCACTTGAAGCTGCCGAAAAAAATGGCTCCAAATCAGGATATTTTTGGGAAGAGCTTTTCACCTTTCAATTCTCACCTTTGGCTGAGGTGATTTTTGGGGAATAAACCCTCACCCTTCTCACCCTTCAATTCTCACCTTTGGCTGAAATGATTTTTTTGGAAACAAAGCCCAGATTTTTTTTTCCCTGATTTCCACACTTCAAACCCCAACTCCTTTTTTTTTTTTTTTTTTTTTTTTTACCCTGCCCTTATTTCCAGGGAAAACAGAGAACCTGGAATCGGGTGAGCAGAATCATTTTCAGCTGTCGGATGCGCTGTTTTCATCCCACTTCCCCCAAAGATTTTCAGCCTTGATCTAAACGAGATGAGAAGGAATCAAAACAGAAACGTGGAGCTGAGCCGGGTTTTTTTGCCAATATCGCCTCGTTTGAGGTGGGATTTTTATCCCTTCCAGTCGCTGTCACCTTGAAATAGAACCAGGAATGTCAAAAAAAAAAAAAAAACAAAATCCACCCCCGAGGTCTCAGACTGAGTCTAGACACCAGAGCAGCTCTTTGAGGAATAATTTCACATCCAAAAATGTCATTTTTGGGACAAGTTCAGCGTCCCAGAAAATGTGGATTTTGCTTTCCTGGGATCTCTTCATCCTGGGGCTGTTTTCAGCCCTGCTCCTGGAGCGTGGAAATGATGGAGGGAGCACCAGGATCTGGGCTCTGTTCCCAGAGATTTTCTTTGGGTTTTATTTGAGGGGGTTTTTTTGTTTGTTTTTGGGGTTTTTTTGTTGGGTTTTTTTGTGGGGTTTTTTTGTGGGGCTTTTTTGGTGGGGTTTTTTTTTTTGGGTTTTTTTGGTTTATTGGGGGTTTTTTTTGTTTTGGTTTTTGGGGTTTTTTGGGGGGGTTTTTGGGGGTTTTTTGGGTGGGTTGTTGTTGTTTTGGGGGTTGGGGTGGGTTTGTTGTTTTTTGGGGGTTTTTTTTGGTTTTGTTTGTTTGTTTGTTTGTTTGGTGTTTTGTTTTGTTTTGTTTTGTTTTGTTTTGTTTTTGAGGGGGGAGCTGGGTTTTGGAGATCTGTGCTTTTAGAGACAAGAAATAGGATTCTGGGTGAGGAGCAGGGTGAGGAGAAGGATCTGAAAATCATGGAATTAAGGAATGCTTTGGGTTGGGAGAAGGATCTTCAATCCCATCCCATTCCACAGGGACACCTCCCACCGTCCCAGGCTGCTCCAAACCTGGCCTTGGACATTCCAGGGATCCAGGGGCAGCCACAGCAAAGCTGGGAATTCTCTGCCACCCTCATTATTTTTCCCATAATTAATATGGGAATTCTGTGCCAACCTCATTTTTTCCATAATTTCTCTGGGAATTCTGTGCCACCCTCATTATTTTTCCCATAATTAATATGGGAATTCTGTGCCACCCTCTTTTTTTTCCCCGTAATTGCTCTGGGAATTCAGTGCCAACCTCATTTTTCCCATAATTTCTCTGGGAATTCTGTGCCACCTTCATTTGTTTTCCCATAATTGCTCTGGGAATTCTGTGCCACCCTCATTTTTTGCGAGTTCTGTGCCACCCTCATTTTCCCCATAATTCCTCTGGGAATTCTGTGCCACCCTCATTTTTTTTCCCCCATAATTTTTCAGGGAATTCTGTGCCACCCTCATTTGTTTTCCCATAATTTCTCTGGGAATTCTGTGCCACCTTCATTTGTTTTCCCAAAATTGCTCTAGGAATTCTGTGCCATCCTCATTTTCTTCCCATAATTTCTCTGGGAATTCTGTGCCACCCTCATTTTTTTTTCCCATAATTGCTCTGGGAATTCTGTGCCACCCTCATTTTTTTTTTCCATAATTTCTCCCCGTTCCTTTGCCATGGGGTCAGTTCAGGGCCATTCCCATTCTGGGAATCCTTCATGGGAATTCTGACCTTCAGGGGAGGGCTCCTTCTGAACAAAAAGAGTTTTGTTTTTTTTCCCTCGAAAAACACGAAATCTGCAAGGTTTCCTTCCTGGAAAAGCCTCTCCAGGGATTTTCTGGGCTGAGGGAGGAGGGATGACCATGGGGTACCTGCCAAGGCTGCTCTTCTGGAGGAAAAATTATTTCCATCTCAAACAAAGTGGCTTTTTCCCTCCCCCCCCAAAAAAAAATTTGCCTGGAAAACAGGAACGAGGCCAAAGAGCCTGGAAAAAGCTGGGAAAGCTGCAGGGATTTGGGATGGGCTGCTGGGTGTCCAAGGGTGAGCTCCCAGCAAAGCCAGGGATCTCCTGGGTGGGGCTTCCATCCCCTACTCCCACAGGAAAGGAGAACTCCCCCTGGAAAGAGGATGGGGTGAAGGTGTCCTGGGAGCCAGGGAATTCTGAATTCCAAATTCCAAATTCCTCCCAGCAGAGCTCCACTTGACCTTTGATTCTGTCTTGGAAAGAGGGTGGAGTGCTCCATCAAACTGGGATTGATGGAATTAAGACATCCTGGGAGCCAGGGAATTCCAAACTGTGAATTCTGGGTTCTGAATTCCTCCCTGGCTGAGCTGCCAGTTCCACGACCCTTGATTCTCTCTTGGAAAGAGGATGCGGTGAAGATGTCCTGAGAACCAGAGAATTCCAAATTCTGAATTCCAATTTCCAAATTCCTCCCTGGCTGAGCTCCCAGTTCCACTTGACCTTTGATTCTCTCTTGGAAAGAGGATGGAGTGCTCCATCAAACAGGGATTGATGGAATGAAGACCTGGGAGCCAGGGAATTCCAAATTCTGAATTCCAAATTCCTCCCGGCTGAGCTCCCAGCAGAGCTCCCAGTTCCACCTGACCCTTCCCAGGGAATGGATTCCCTGGAGAGCTCCCAGTCCCACCTGACCCTTCCCACCCCTGGGAATGGATTCCCTGGAGAGCTCCCAGTCCCACCTGACCCTTCCCACCCCATGGATGGGACACGGAGCTGGGAATGGATTCCCTGGAGAGCTCCCAGTTCCACCTGACTCTTCCCACTCCATGGATGGGACACGGAGCTGGGAATGGATTCCCTGGAGGCTCCTCCTGAGCTCTGGCAGGACACCCTGTGCTTCCAGGCGTTCTGGAGGAGCAGCTGCTCCAGAATTCTGGCAATTCCGAGATTCCGGAAGAGGTGGGAACGGAATGCTCGGTGTCCGTGGATGGCAGCGTGGTGGCTCCACAAAGCCACCCACAGAGCTGGGGAAGGTCACCTCTGTGCCAGGAGTGGGAGGGCTCCTTGCTCCTGGGAAGGGATCCAGCCTGGCATGGTGGTGATGATGATGATGATGATGATGATGATGATGATGATGATGATGAAGGGAGAAATCTTTGAGGAGTAGGAGAAGGAAAAGGAGAAGGAGGAGAAGGAGGACAATGATGCAGTGGGAAGTCTTGGACATCAGTGTGTGGGATATGCAAGGATGAGGAGGATGATGAGGATGATGATGATGATGATGATGATGATGCAGTTGGAATTCCTTGCATTGGAGTAGGGAACATGCAAAGAAGAGGATGAAGATGATGATGATGGTGGTGATGGTGGTGGTGATGATGGTGATGATGAAGTCTTTGACCTCAGTGTATGGAGTATGGAAAGAACAGGAGGAGGAGGAAGAGGAAGAGGAGGAAGGGGAGGAGGAGGAGGATGCAGTGCAAAGTCTTTGACTTTGGTGTAGGGAATGTGCAAGGAGTGGGATGATGATGATGATGATGATGGAGAAATCTTTGAGGAGTAGGAGAAGGAAAAGGAGAAGGAAGAGAAGGAGGACAGTGATGCAGTGGAAATCTTGGACATCAGTGTATGGAATATGCAAGGATGAGGCAGATGAGGAGGATGAGGATGATGCAGTCGGAATTCCTTGCATTGGGGTAGGGAACATGCAAAGAAGAGGATGAAGATGTTGATGATGATGATGAAGATGATGATGATGGTCGTGGTGAAGTCTTTGACCTCAGTGTATGGAGTATGGAAAGAGCAGGAGGAGGAGGAAAAGGAAGAGGAGGAGGAGGAGGAGGAGGATGCAGTGCTAGGTCTTTGCCTTTGGTGTAGGGAATGTGCAAGGAGTGGGATGAGGATGATGATGATGATGATGATGATGATGATGATGATGATGATGATGGGAGAAATCTTTGAGGAGTAGGAGTAGGAGAAGGAAAAGGAGAAGGAGGAGGAGGACAGTGATGCAGTGGGAAGTCTTGGACATCAGTGTATGGAATATGCAAGGATGAGGAGGATGGTGATGATGATGCAGTTGGAATTCCTTGCATTGGAGTAGGGAACATGCAAAGAAGAGGATGAAGATGATGATGATGGTGGTGATGGTGGTGGTGATGATGGTGATGATGAAGTCTTTGACCTCAGTGTATGGAGTATGGAAAGAGCAGGAGGAAGAGGAAGAGGAGGAGGAGGATGCAGTGCTAGGTCTTTGGTGTAGGGAATGTGCAAGGAGTGGGGTGAGGATGATGATGATGATGATGATGATGCAGTGAAAAGTCTTCGACATCAGTGTGTGGAATGTGCAAAGATGAGGATGATGATGATGATGAGGATGATGAGAATGATGAGGATGATGAGGATGAGGGTTTGATGATGAGGGTGATGAGGATGATGATGATGGTGAGGATGATGAGGATGATGACAATGACCATATGAGGATGAAGATGGTGAGGATGATGAGGATGATGATGGAGAGGATGATGATGATGACAATGATGACAATGACCATGATGATGATGATGAGAATGATGAGGATGATGAGGGTAATGACCATGATGAGGGTTTGATGATGAGGGTGATGAGGATGATGCTGATGGTGAAGATGATGAGGATGATGATGATGATGATGATGAGGATGGGGGGGGTGATGACAATGACCATGATGAGGATGGTGAGGATGATGATGATGAGGATGGTGGGGATGATAACAATGACCATGATGAGGATGATGACAATGACCATGATGAGGATGATGAAGATAATGAGAATGATCATGATGAGGACGATGATGAGGAGGAGGAGGATGGTGGGGATGATGACAATGACCATGATGAGGATGATGACAGTGACCATGATGAGGATAATGATGATGAGGATGATGATGAGGATGGTGGGGATGATGACAATGACCATGATGAGGATGATGACAATGACCATGATGAGGATGATGAAGATAATGAGAATGATCATGATGAGGACAATGATGATGATGAGGAGGAGGAGGAGGAGGAGGATGGTGGGGATGATGACAATGACCATGATGAGGATGATGAGGATGATGATGAGGATGATGACAATGACCATGATGATGATGAGGATGATGATAATGGTGAGGATGATGAGGATGATGATGAGGATGGTGGGGATGATGGCAATGACCATGATGAGGATGATGACAATGACACGATGATGATGAGGATGATGACAGTGACTCTGAGGCTGATGGTGGCCGCTTTGCTCTCCCCCTGTGCAGCCCCTGGACACCCACCCTGCCCTGGGTGACATCTGCTCCCGCTTTTCTCTGGAATCCAGCAGGGCTCTCACAATTCCCACCTTCCCCAAGCCACCAGGGGCAAAACCCACATTTGGGGTTTTTCCTTTGGAGTTTTTTTCAATTTGGGGTTTTTCCTTTCCTTGTACCTTTTCTTCTTTGGGAGATCCCTCTGAGCCCTGACGTTTCCATGAGACTGGCCAAGCTCTTGGACATCTCTTTTCCCTGGAATTCCTGGAGCTTTCTGGGGCTGGGTTGTTTTCCTGGCTCCTCTCCTGGCTCTCCCCCAGAGTTTCCATTCCAGCAGAAGCTCCGTGGCTCCCTGCACCACCCCCGGGGTCACCCTGCCGCCGTTTTCATTCCAGATCCTGGATGACGGTGGAGATCTCACCCACTGGATCTACAAGAAATATCCCAACATGTTCAAGAAGATCAAGGGCATCGTGGAGGAGAGCGTCACCGGGGTGCACAGGTAACAGGAGAGAACTTTGGGACAGGACTCAGCCCCAAACTCAGCTCAGCTGAACCTCCAGCGCCCTGGGCTCTGCTCTTCCCTCAGCAGCGTCCTTGGAAACAACTTCCAAGCCCCAGCAGGGACACCTGGAAGTGCTCTGAGTTCCCAGCCAGGAGCAGGGAGGTGGGAGGGTGTCCCAGGTGTGCGTCTCCACTGTCTTGGTTTGGAAGGACAGGTCTCTGCCCAGGAAAGCTGGAGTTTCCCTTGGAATGGGGAATGTAAACCCCTCACCCCCTCCAAATTATAATTTTGCAATTCAGAGCTTTCAGGCAAAGATCTGGGAATGGGAATAACAGTTCTTTACTGGGAATATTGACAATACAAATGTGGTGGAAAACAAAAGCACCCAACCAAACCAGCAAACAAACAACCAACAATTTTGGAGAACCCTGACAGAGTCAGAGCTCCAACCTGACACCCTGTTGGTCAGGGTGTTGGGAGCAGTCCCAAAGTGAGTCCTCCTGGAGTGGCAGAGGTGGTTCTGGTGGAGCAGAGATGATCCTGTAGAACAAGGGTCCAGTGATGGTGAGAAGGGTCCAGTGATGGTGAGAAGGGGTCCAGTGATGGTGAGAAGGGTCCAGTGATGGTGAGAAGGGTTCAGTGGTGGTGAGAAGGGTCCAGTGATGGTGAGAAGGGTTCAGTGATGGTGAGAAGGGTTCAATGATGGTGAGAAGGGTCCAGTGATGGTGAGAAGGGTTCAGTGATGGTGGGAAGGGTCCAGTGATGGTGAGAAGGGTTCAGTGATGGTGAGAAGGGTTCAGTCTTCCTCCAGGTGAAGCTGGATGCCTTCATGTTCCTGTGTCTCAGTCTTTATCCAGGTAGGAATGGTTGGCTCCTCCCACTGGGTGGAGCATCTCACCATGGGGATGATGGAATGTGGACGTTCTACTTTGGGAATGTCTGCTTTTAGGGGTGTCTTAATGGCCCATCAGCAGAAGATAACTCCTAATGACCCATTAGCAGATGATGAGCCTTCATGATCCATTAGCAGAAGATAATCATCAAAGGCCCATTAGCAGGAGATAACCCTTAATGACCCATTAGCAGATGATGAGCCTTCATGACCCATTAGCAGAAGATAACCCTTAATGGCCTATTAGCAGAAGATAATCATCAATGGCCCATTAGCAGAAGATATCCCCCTGGAGGGAGGACAGGAGGTGACAGAGATAACAAACACTGCCCCACCTGGTTTTATCAGCTGCCCCGTTATCAGAAGGCATCACCGCCCTCCTCCCAGAGTTCCAGGAGATAAAGAACAAACATCTCCCCAGCTGCTTCCAGCAGATGAAATCAAATCCACATTTTGGGTTCCATAATCCAAACCATCCACCTGTGGGGGGTGGGAGAAGGACCAGCAGGGGCTGAGGAGGAAGCAGTGAGGGCTGGAATTCCCAGAGCGGCCGTGGCTGCCCCGGGATCCCAGGGCGTCCCTGCCCCTGGCCAGGGTGACCTTGAGGGCCCTTCCCAGCCCAACCCCAGCGAGTGCAGGGGTGAATTCCCCAGGGATGGGGTGAATTCCCCAGGGATAATCCCTGTTCTGAGTTCAGGGGTGAATTCGCCAGGGATGAATTCCCCAGAGATGGGGTGAATTCCCCAGGGATAATCCCTGCTCCCAGTGCAGGGGTGAATTCCCCAGAGATGGGGTGAATTCCCCAGGGATAATCCCTGCTCCCAGTGCAGGGATGAATTCCCCAGGGAGTTCAGGGGTGAATTCTCCAGGGATGAATTCCCTGGGGATGATCCCTGCTGGGAATTCCCCAGGGATAATCCCTGCTCTGAATTCAGGGGTGAATTCCCCAGGGATGAATTCCCCAGGGATAATCCCTGGTCCGAGTTCAGGGGTGAATTCCCCAGGGAGTGCAGGGGTGAATTCCTCAGGGATAATCCCTGCTCCCAGTGCAGGGGTGAATTCCCCAGGCATGAATTCCCCAGGGATGATCCCTGCTGGGAATTCCCCAGGGATAATCCCTGCTCTGAGTTCAGGGGTGAATTCCCCAGGGAGTGCAGGGGTGAATTCCTCAGGGATAATCCCTGTTCTGAGTTCAGGGATGAATTCCCCAGGGATAATCCCTGCTGGGAATTCCCCAGGGATGATCCCTGCTGGGAATTCCCCCGGGATGATCCCTGCTCCTCTCCCAGGCTGTACCAGCTCTCCAAGGCCGGGAAGCTCTGCGTGCCGGCCATGAACGTCAACGACTCGGTCACCAAGCAGAAGTTTGACAACCTGTACTGCTGCCGGGAGTCCATCCTGGACGGGTGCGTGATTCCCACAGGGAATTCCCACAAGGAATGGGGAGAGATTCCTGCAGGGAAAGGCCGGGGAAGGGGAGGAATTCCCGCAGGGAATGGGGAGGGATTCTCACAGGGGAAGGGGAGGAATTCCCACAGAGTCTGGGGTGGAATTTCCCCTGGAAAGGGGGAAGAATTCCCTCAGGGAAAGGGGAGGAATTCTCCCAGGGGATGGGGAAGAATTCCTGCAGGGAAAGGGGAGGGATTCCCACAGGGGAAGGGGAGAAATTTCCCCAGGGGAAGGAGAAAAATTCCCCCAGGGAATGGGGAGGAATTTCAACAGGGAAAGGAGAGAAGTTCCCACAGGGAATGGGGAGGGATTCTCACAGGGGAAGGAGAGGAATTCCTGCAGGGGAAGGGGAGGAATTCCCACATGGAACAGGGAAGAATTTCCCCAGGGAAAGGAGAGGGATTCTGCCTGGGGAAGGGGAGGGATTCTCACAGGGAAAGGGGGAGGAATTCCCACAAGGAATGGGGAGGAATTCCTACAGGGGAAGGAGAGGAATTTCAACAGGGAAAGGCCAGGGAAGGAAAGGAATTCCTGCAGGGAAAGGAGAGGAATTCCCCCAGGGAATAGGGGAGAAATTCCCACAGGGAATGGGGAGGAATTCCCACAGAGTTTGGGGAGGAATTCCTACAAGGGAATGAGGAAGAATTTCCCCAGGAAAAGGGGAGGAATTCCTGCAGGGAAAAGGGAGGAATCCCACAGGGGAAGGAGAGGAATTCCCACAGAGTCTGGGGTGGAATTTCCCCTGGAAAGGGGGAGGAATTCCCTCAGGGAATGGGGAGGGATTCCTGCAGGGGAAGGGGAGGAATTCCCTCAGGGAATGGGGAGGGATTCCTATAGGAATGGGGAGGGATTCCCGCAGGAAAAGGAGAGGAATTCCCACAGAGTTTGGAGAGGAATTCCTCAGGGAAGGGGGGAGGGATTTCAACAGGGAAAGGCTGGGGAAGGAGAGGAATTCCCATAGGGAATGGGGGAGGAATTCCCTCAGGGAAGGGGGAGGAATTCCCACAAGGGAATGGGGAGGAATTTCCCCAGGGGAAGGGGAGGTATTCTCACAGGGGAAGAGGAGGGAATTCCCACAAGAAAAGGGGAGGGATTCTCACAGGGGAAGGGGAGGAATCCCACAGGGGAAGGAGAGAAGAATTCCCTCAGAGTCTGGGGTGGAATTTCCCCTGGAAAGGGGGAAGAATTCCCTCAGAAAAAGGAGAGGAATTCCCCCTGGGGAAGGGGAAGAATTCTTGCAGGGAAAGGGGAAGGATTCCCCCAGGGGAAGAGGAGGAATCCCCACAGGGAATGGGGAGGAATTCCTGCAGGGAAAGGGGAAGGAATTTCCACAGGGGAAGAAAATCCTTCCTCACCTCTGGTCCACTCAGAATTCCCATCCTGTCCCTCTCCTTTTGGGATAAAATCCACCTCATCCCATGGGATGGGATATGGGATTTGGGGTTGGGATTGGGATTTGGGATTTGGGATTTGGGATTTGGGATTTGGGATGTGGGATTTGGGATTTGGGATATGGGGTATGGGATTTGGGATATGGCATAGGGGATATGTGATGTGGGATATGGGATTTGGGATTGTGGGATTTGGGATATGGGATTTGGGATATGGGACGTGGGATTTGGGAGATGGGAGATGGGGGATGGGGGATGGGATACGGGATATGGGATATGGGATGTGGATATGGGATATGGGATATGGGATATGGGATATGGGATATGGGATATAGGATAGGGGATGGGATATGGGATATGATATGGGATACAGGATTTGGGATACAGGATATAGGATTTGGGATATGGGATGTGGGATATGGGATTTGGGATGGGGTATGGGATATGGGATATGGGATATGGGATATGGGATATGGGATATGGGATATGATATGGGATACAGGATTTGGGATATGGGATACAGGATATGGGATACAGGATTTGGAATGGGATATGGGATTTGGGATTTGGGATACAGGATATAGGATTTGGGATTTAAGCTCCCTTCCAACCCCCCAAACCCCTGGGATTCCACTCGAACCCCTCGGGCACAAATCCCAATCCCGACCCCGGAGTGGATAACGGGATCGGGGGCCGAGCAGAGCAGAGGGGGCCTGGGAGCTGCTCAGGGCTCGGAGCTGAATTCCCCTGGGGGAAAAAAAAGGGAATTTCACCTTCCCTGCTCCGTAATTATTCCCTAAAAATAGCCTGGAATGTAGGGCAGGCTCAGGGAGGGGAGAAAAAGGGAACCAGGGAGAAGGGGGAGCTTCCTTTGGGAAGGTCGGCAACAAAAATTCCACCCCAAAAATTCAGATTAAACAGAGTTTGGAGAGGGTTTTTCAATGTCTGGGGGAAAAAAGGTAAAACTGTCAAAAAAAAGGGTAAAGGAATAAAAATCAACCAAAAAAAAAAAGGGGATCCAAACCCAAATCCCATCCTCTTTGTTAGAAGAAGAAAAGAACCACCCCCCAACCATTCCAAAAGGAAAAGACTTTTTTATTTTATTTTATTTTATTTTATTTGTATTTTATTGTATTTTTTTATTTTATTTATTTTATTTTATTTTTATTTTATTTTATTGTATTGTATTTTATTTTATTCTACTCTATTTTATTTCATTTTATTTTATTTTATTCTACTTTATTTTATTTTATTCTACTTTATTTTATTTTATTTTTATTTTATATTTTATTATTATTTTATTTTATTATTATTTTACTTTATTTTATTTTATTTCATCTTATTTTATTTTATTTTATTTTATTTTTATTTTATTTTATTTTATTTTATTTTATTTCATTTCATTTCATTTCATTTTATTTCATTTTTAGGTGCTTTTTGGGTTTTCTCTTCTCTTCCCCCCCCCTGGAATTTCAGGGATCCCTCCTTAGTGCTGGGCTTTAATCCTGACCTTTAATTGTGCTGTTTTATTTTGTTTTATTTTGTTTAATTTTGTTTAATTTTCTTTTATTTTGGTTTTTATTCCCTTTTTTTCCAGCCTTAAGAGGACGACGGACATGATGTTCGGCGGGAAGCAGGTGGTGGTTTGTGGCTATGGGGAGGTAAGGGGCTCCCATTTTCCCAAATTTCCCAATTTTCCCAATTTTTATTCTTTTTTTCCCATTAAAAATCCCATTTTTAAATCCTCCTTCCTTAAGCTCTCTGCACCTGCAGGACCCACCTGGAATTGGCCAAAAAAATCCAAATTTGGGCTCCAATTTTCCCCTTTTTTCCCCATTAAAAATCCCATTTTTAAATCCGCCTTCCCTCAGCTCTTTCCCCTGCAGAACCCACCTGGAATTGGCCAAAAAATCCAAATTTGGGCTCCAATTTTCCCCTTTTTTCCCCATTAAAAATCCCATTTTTAAATCCTCCTTCCCTCAGCTCTTTGCCCCTGCAGGACCCTCCTGGAATTGGCCAAAAAAATCCAAATTTGGGCTCCAATTTTCCCCAATTTCCCCCCTTTTTTCCCATTAAAAATCCCATTTCTGCTCTAAAAATCAACATTTTTTAGGAATTTTTTGGTGGTTTTAACCTGGATTCTCTACCTGTGCTTGGGCAAAGGTTAAAGCTCATTAACCCTCTGAGTTAATTACCCCTAAAGCTTCGGGAGGCTCTGGAACCTTCCCTAGGATCATTGGGATCTCCAGACCTTGAGATGTTTTTTGGGGGAATGGGTCCATTTTTCCTTCCATAAAATAAACATTTTTTAGGAACTTTTTGGTGGTTTAAACCTGGATTCTCTGCCTGTGTTTGGGCAAAGGTTGAAGCTCGTTAACCCTCTGAGTTAATTACCCCTAAAGCTTTGGGTACTTATTAATTACTTAATTACCCCTGGAACTTTCTCTGGGATCCTTGGGTTCTCCTGTTGTGCTGCATTCCGGACCTTGGGATGTTTTTTGGGGGGAATGGGTCCATTTTTCCTTCCATAAAATCACATTTTTTGGGAACTTTTTGATGGTTTAAACCTGGATTCTCTGCTCTGCTTGGGCAAAGGTTAAAGCTTTGAGTTAATTACCCTTAAAGCTTCAGGAGGCTCTGGAACCTTCCCTAGGATCATTGGGATCTCCTGTGGTGCTGCATTCCTGACCTTGGGATGTTTTTTAGGGGAATGGGTCCATTTTTCCTTCCATAAAATCACATTTTTTAGGAACTTTTTGATGGTTGAGCATTGAATCCTGACTCTGGCAGGAAAAAAAGAAGGAGAAACAAACCCATAGCTGGGGTGGTGTTTTCTCCTGATGATGTAAAACCAGAAGAGAAATGCTCTGCTGTGAGGGGGCCAGGCAGCCGTGGGGTGCAGCCTGGGGCTGCTGAGCTCTGTCCCTGTTCCAGGTGGGGAAGGGCTGAGCTCTGTGTTTTTTCCAGGCGGGGAAAGGCTCAGCTCTGTCCCTTTTGAGGTGGGGAAGGGCTGAGCTCTGTCCCTGTTCCAGGTGGGGAAGGGCTGAGCTCTGTCCTGTTGAGGTGGGGAAGGGCTGAGCTCTGTGTTTGTTCCAGGTGTTCTCAGCTCTGTGTTTGTTCCAGGTGGGGAAGGGCTGAGCTGTTCTCAGCTCTGTCCCTGTTTTTGAAGGTGGGGAAGGGCTGAGCTCTGTGTTTGTTCCAGGTGGGGAAGGGCTGTGCTGTTCTGAGCTCTGTGGTTTTTTCAGGTGGGGAAGGGCTGAGATCTGTGGTTTTTTCACGTGGGGAAGGGCTGAGTTCTGTCCCTGTTGAGGTGGGGAAGGGCTGAGCTCTGTTCTGAGCTCTGTCCTTGTTCCAGGTGGGGAAGGGCTGAGCCCTGTGTTTGTTTCAGGTGTTCTGAGCTCTGTGTTTGAGGTGGGGAAGGGCTGAGCTCTGTTCTCAGCTCTGTCCCCGTTTTTTCAGGTGGGGAAGGGCTCAGCTCTGTCCCTGTTTGTTCCAGGTGGGGAAGGGCTGTCAGGTGGGGAAGGGCTACTGTGCTGTGCTCAGCTCTGTGTTTGTTCCAGGTGGAAGGGCTGAGCTGTTCTGAGCTCTGTCCCTGTTTGTTCCAGGTGGGGAAGGGCTGGGATCTGTGGGTTTTTTTCACGTGGGGAAGGGCTGAGCTCTGTTCTGAGCTCTGTGTTTGTTTGTTCCAAGTGGGGAAGGGCTGAGCTCTGTGTTTGTTCCAGGTGTTCTGAGCTCTGTATTTCAGGTGGGGAAGGGCTGTGCCCTGTTCTCAGCTCTGTCCCTGTTTTTTGCAGGTGGGGAAGGGCTGTCAGGTGGGGAAGGGCTACTGTGCTGTGCTCAGCTCTGTCCCTATTGAGGTGGGGAAGGGCTGTGCCCTGTTCTCAGCTCTGTCCCTGTTTGTTCCAGGTGGGGAAGGGCTGAGCTCTGTCCCTGTTTCAGGTGGGGAAGGGCTCAGCTCTGTCCCTGTTTTTTGCAGGTGGGGAAGGGCTGAGCTCTGTGTTTGTTTCAGGTGTTCTCAGCTCTGTGTTGGTTCCAGGTGGGGAAGGGCTCAGCTCTGTGGTTTTTTCAGCTGGGGAAGAGCTGCTGTGCTGTGCTCAGCTCTGTCCCTGTTTTTTGCAGGTGGGCAAGGGCTGAGCTCTGTGTTTATTTATTTGTTCCAGGTGGGCAAGGGTGAGCTGTTCTGAGCTCTGTCCCTGTTTGAGGTGGGCAAGGGCTGAGCTCTGTGTTTGTTCCAGGTGTTCTCAGCTCTGTGTTCCAGGTGGGGAAGGGCTGAGCTCTGTGTTTATTTATTTGTTCCAGGTGGGCAAGGGCTGCTGCGCCGCGCTCAAGGCCATGGGCTCCATCGTCTACGTCACCGAGATCGACCCCATCTGCGCCCTGCAGGCCTGGTGAGGGGGCTGAGCGCCCTGGGGGGGCCCTGGGGCACCCGGGGGGGCCCCAGGAGCAGCACAGACACACCCTGGGGGGGGCCTGGAGCACCCTGGGGAGCTCCAGGAGCAGGGCAGACACACCCTGGGGGATCCCAGAGCACCCTGGGGGGCCCCTGGAGCTCCAGGAGCAGGGCAGACACAGCCTGGGGGATCCCAGAGCACCCTGCAGGGCCCCAGGAGCAGGGCAGACACACCCTGGGGGGCCCCTGGAGCACCCTGGGGGGGCCGCGGAGCTCCCTGGGGGGACCATGGAGCACCCTGGGGGGACCATGGAGCTCCAGGAACAGGGCAGACATGGCCTGGGGGATCCCAGAGCACCCTGGGGGATCCCAGAGCACCCTGGGGGGCCCCTGGAGCCCCTGGGGAGCCCCAGGAGCCCCTGGAGCAGGGCAGACACACCCTGGGGGGCCCCTGGAGCCCCTGGAGCAGGGCAGACACAGCCTGGGGGGCCCCTGGAGCCCCTGGAGCAGGGCAGACACAGCCTGGGGGGCCCCTGGAGCCCCTGGAGCAGGGCAGACACAGCCTGGGGGGCCCCTGGAGCACCCTGGGGGCCCCTGGAGCAGGGCAGACACGGCCTGGGGGCTGCCAGGGAGGGGCTCAGGGGTTCCCTGCAGCCACAGCTCTGTCATGGGGCCAGGAAAAGGCCCTGCCCTAAAGCATCTCCCTGTTTATCCCTAAAACATTTCCCAGTTTATCCCATTCCTGGAAAGGGGCCTGTCCTAAAGCATCCCATCCCAATCCCAGGAAAGGGGCCCTGCCCTAAAACATTTCCCAGTTTATCCCATTCCTGGAAAGGGGCCTGTCCTAAAGCATCCCATCCCAGCAAAGGGGCCCTGCCCTAAAACATTTCCCAGTTTATCCCATCCCAGAAAAGTGGCCAGCCCTAAAACCTTTCCCAGTTTATCCCATCCCAGTTTATCCCAGGAAAGGGGCCCTGCCCTTAAACCTTTCCCAGTTTATCCCTAAACATTTCCCAGTTTATCCCATTCCAGATAAGTGGCCTGCCCTAAAACATCTCCCAGTTTATCCCATCCCAGTAAAGGCCCCTGCCCTAAAACATCTCCCAGTTTATCCCTCCCCAGTTTATCCCAGTTTATCCCATCCCAGTAAAGGGGCCCTGCCCTAAATCCCTTCCCAGTTTATCCCATCCCAGTTTATCCCATCCCCTTCCCAGTTTATCCAATCCCAGTTTATCCCAGTTTATCCCATCCCTTCCCAGTTTATCCAATCCCAGTTTATCCCATCCCCTCCCAGTTTATCCCAGTTTATCTCCTCTCCTTCCCAGTTTATCCCACCCCGACCCCAATCCCTGGGTCCCCAAAAACACCCAGAGCTCGTTATGCTGAGGGCACTAACGAGCTCTAATTAGCAGAGCTGAACCCCAATCCCTGCATCCCAAAGGCTGGGACCCCAAAAACAATCAGAGCTCGTTATGCTGAGGGCACTAACGAGCTCTAATTAGCAGAGCTGATGAACTTTTGGGATCCTCAGCTGGGAATTCCCAGCGATCCCTGCCCCAGGAGGAGGAAAAGCTCAGGAAATCAGGACAGGCAGCAAAAAAAAAAATATGACAAAAATTACTTTTTTTATTTTAAATTTTATTTTTAGTCACCGATTTTGCAGCTTGTGAGTGGTGCAGGGAAGGAGCTCTGGGGGGAGGATTGTCAACAAAAATCCCAAAAAAAAACCAAACCCCAAAACAAAGCCCCCCCCCAAAAAATCCCTTAATCCCTTGCTGGGGAGGCTGGGAAGGGCTCAGCACCTCCGGGGGGTTCTGCAGGGGCCTGAAAAAGGATTTTTGGGTGTTTAAAATAGGATTTTGGGGTGCCTTAAAAAGGATTTTTGAGTGCCTAAAAAGGGATTTTGGGGTGCTCAGGGACACCTGCAGCTTTTGGGGTCTCTTTTAGGATGCTCTGAATCCATCCCAACCCAGATCCTGAGTGGATCCACAGCTCCTGGGATGCCAAAAAAAGGATTTTGGGGTCTTAAAATAGGATTTTGGGGTGCCTAAAAAAAGGATTTTGGGGTGCTCAGGGGCACCTGCAGCTTTGGGGTGCCTAAAAAAGGGTTTTGGGGTCCCTAAAAAGGGTTTTGGGGTCCCTAAAAAAGGATTTTAGGGCACCTAAAAAAAGGATTTTGGGGTGCCTAAAATAGGATTTTGGGGTGCCTAAAAGAAGGATTTTAGGGTGATTAAAAAAGGATTTTTGGGGTGCCTAAAAAGGGATTTTTGGGGTGTTTAAAAAGGGATTTTGAGGTGCCTAAAAAAGGATTTTTGGGTGCCTAAAAAGGGATTTTGGGGTGCTCAGAGGCTCCTGCAGCTTTTGGGGTCTCTTTTAGGATGCTCTGCCTCCATCCCAACCCGAATTTTGAGCAGATCCCCAACTCCTGGACGTTTCTTGCAGGAGGAGCAGCTCCAAAAAATCCCATCTGGCCGGAAAAAAAACCCCAAAAAATCCCTTCTCACTCCTCCCCGACCTTCCCAGATCCTACAGGACGACCCCAGAAACCCCAAGAGGTTAAAATTTGGGATTTGGGGTCAGGTTTGGTTTTTTTTCCCCGATTTTTTCTTCTCAGCATGGACGGGTTCCGCTTGGTGAAGCTCAACGAGGTCATCAGGCAGGTGGACATCGTCATCACCTGCACGGGTACGGGGCAGGGAACGGGGTCCAGACCCCAAAAAGGGGCAGGGAACGGGGTCCAGACCCCAAAAAGGGGCAGGGAACGGGGTCCAGACCCCAAAAAGGGGCAGGGAACGGGATCCAAACCCCAAAAGGGGTAGGGAACGGGATCCACGCCGCAAAAAGGGGCAGGGAACGGGATCCAGACCCCAAGAAGGGGCAGGGAACGGGGTCCAGACCCCAAAAAGGGGCAGGGAATGGGATCTGCACCCCAAAAAGGGGCAGGGAATGGGATCCGCACCCTAAAAGGAGCAGGGAATGGGATCCGCACCCTAAAAGGGGCAGGGAACGGGGTCCAAACCCCAAAAAGGAGCAGGGAACGGGGTCCAAACCCCAAAAAGGGGCGGGGAACGGGGTCCACATCCCAAAAAGGGGCAGGGAACGGGACCCAAACCCCAAAAAGGGGAAGGGAACGGGATCCAGACCCCAAAAAGGGGCAGGGAACGGGGTCCAGACCCCAAAAAGGAGCGAGGAATGGGATCCCAAGCCCAAAAAAAAGGGGCAGGGAACGGGGTCCAAGCCCCAAAAAGGAGCAGGGAATGGGATCCATGCCCCAAAAAGGGGCAGGGAACGGGGTCCAGACCCCAAAAGGGGCAGGGAATGGGATGCAAACCCCAAAAAGGGGCAGGGAATGGGATGCAAACCCCAAAAAGGGGAAGGGAACGGGGTCCAGACCCCAAAAAGGGGCAGGGAACGGGGTCCAGACCCCAAAAAGGGGCAGGGAACGGGGTCCAGACCCCAAAAAGGAGCAGGGAATGGGATCTACACCCCAAAAGGAGCAGGGAATGGGATGCAAACCCCAAAAAGGGGCAGGGAATGGGATCCAAACTCCAAAAAGGGACAGGGAATGGGATCCAGACCCCAAAAAGGGGCAGGGAATGGGATCCGTGCCCCAAAAAGGGGCAGGGAATGGGATCCAAACCCCAAAAAGGGGCAGGGAATGGGATCCGCACCCCAAAAAGGGGAAGGGAACGGGGTCCACACCCCAAAAAGGGGCAGGGAATGGGATCCGCACCCCAAAAAGGGGCAGGGAACGGGATCCAGACCCCAAAAAGGAGCAGGGAATGGGGTCCAAACCCCAAAAAGGAGCAGGGAATGGGGTCCAAACCCCAAAAAGGGGCAGGGAACGGGGTCCAAACCCCAAAAAGGGGCAGGGAACGGGATGCAAACTCCAAAAAGGGCAGGGAATAGGATCCAAACCCAAAAAAGGGGCGGGGAACGGGGTTCAGACCCCAAAAAGGGCAGGGAACGGGATCCAAACCCCAAAAAGAGGCGGGGAACAGGGTCCAGACCCCAAAAAGGAGTGGGGAACGGGATCCAAACCCCAAAAGGGGTAGGGAATGGGATCCACGCCCCAAAAAGGGGCAGGGAACGGGGTCCACACCCCAAAAAGGGGAAGGGAATGAGATCCAAACCCCAAAAAGGGGCAGGGAACGGGATCCACACCCCAAAAAGGGCCTGGACAGCAGGGGAAATCCTAAATGTGGGGTGGGGCAGGGCAGGGGGTTTTGGGGTGATGGGGTTTTGGGGTGAGGGGTTTGTGGTGATGGGGATTTGGGGTCATGGGGTCTGGGGGTGATGGGGGTTTGGGGTGGTGGGGCTTTGAGGTGATGGAGATTTGGGGTCATGGGGATTTGGGGTGATGGGGGCTTGGGGTTAGGGGGTTTGGGGTGATGGGGTTTGGGATGGTGGGGTTTGGGGGTGATGGGGTTTGGGGTGAGGGGGTTTTGGGGTGATTGGTGTTTTGAGGGGATGGGGATTTGGGGTGACAGGTTTTGGGGTGCTGGTGTTTGGGGGTGCTGGGGTTTGGGGTGATGGTGTTTGGGGTGACGGGGTTTTAGGGTGCTGATGTTTGGGGTGATCGGTGTTTGGGGGTGATGGTGTTTGGGGTGATGGTGTTTGGGGGTGCTGGTGCTTTGGGGTGACCTGTGATGTTTTAGGATTGTGTTGTTGGGGTTTTGGCGGCACAGGGAACAAGAACGTGGTGACCAGGGAGCACCTGGACAGGATGAAGAACGGCTGCATCGTCTGCAACATGGGGCACTCCAACACCGAGATCGACGTGGTGGGTCAGGGGTCAGGGGTTTGGGGTGATGGGGGTTTGGGGTGATGGGGGTTTGGGGTGGTGGGGTTTGGGGTGATGGGGGTTTGGGGTGGTGGGAGATCAACGTGGTGAGCGCCGGGGGTTGGGGTTTGGGGTGAGGGGATTTGGAGTGATGGGGTTTGGGGTGACTGTTTTGGGGTTTGGGATGAGGGGTGAGGGCTTTGGGGTGATGGGGGTTTGGGGTGATGGTTTTTGAGGTCATGGGGGTTTGGGGTGCTGGGGGTTTGGGGTGCTGGGGGTTTGGGGTGGTGGGGTTTGGGGTGAGGGGGTTTGGAGGTGATGGGGTTTGGGGTGACTCTTTTGGGGTTTGGGGTGAGGGGTGATGGGGTTTGGGGTGATGGGGTTTGGGGTGATGGGGATTTGGGGTTCTGGGGTTTGCGGTGATGGGGTTTGGGGTGACTGTTTTGGGGTTTGGGGTGAGGGGTGATGTGGTTTGGGGTTCTGGGGTTTGCAGTGATGGGGTTTTGGGGTGATGGGAGATCGACGTGGTGAGCGCTGGGGCTTGGGGTTTGAGGTGAGGAGATTTGGGGTGATGGGGTTTTGGGGTGCTGGGGGTTGGGGTGATGGTTTTTGAGGTCATGGGGGTTTGAGGTGCTGGTGAATGGGATCCAGACCCCAAAAAGGGGCAGGGAATGAGATCTACACCCCAAAAAAGGGGCAGGGAATGGGATCTACACCCCAAAAAGGGCCTGGACAGCAGGGGAAATCCTAAATGTTGGGTGGGGCAGGGCAGGAGGTGATGGGGTAATGGGGTTTGGCGTGATGGGTTTTGGGGTGATGGTTTTTCAGGTCATGGGGGTTTGGGGTGATGGGGTTTGGGGTGATGGGTTTTGGGGCGGTGGGGGTTTGGGGTGAGAGGTGTTTGGGGTGATGGTTTTTCAGGTCATGGGGGTTTGGGGTGATGGGGTTTGGGGTGATGGGAGATTGACATGGTGAGTGCCAGGGCTTGTGGTTTGAGGTGAGGGGATTTGGGGTGATGGGGTTTGGGGTGACCGTTTTGGGGTTTGGGGTGATGGGGTTTGGAGTGAGGGGGGTTTGGTGTGTTGGGTTTGGGGTGATGGGAGATTGACGTGGTGAGCGCCGGGGTTTTGGGGTGCTGGGGATTTGGGGTGCTGGGGGTTTGGTGTGCTGGGGGTTTGGGGTGATGGGGTCGGGGTGAGGGGGTTTTGGGGTGAGGGTTTGGGGTTTGGGGCCACTATTTTGGGATGGTGGTGCATTGACTGACAGTGGTTTAGGGTGACGGTGTTTTGGGACTATGGTTTTTGGGGTGATGGGGATTTGGGATGACAGTGTTTTGGACTGACAGCATTTCGGGGTGATGCTGCTTTGGGGTGATGCTGTTTTGGGGTGGTGGTGCTTTGGGGTGATGCTGTTTTGGGGTGATGCTGTGGAGGAGATCAAACCCACCCCTGCCCCTGTCCCAGATGTGTCCCAGAGCCCCAAGGAGCGGGAAGGGACACCCAGCACCCCGAGCAGGGCCCAGCCCCACCCTTCCCTCGGCACCTGGGGATCCTCCAGCCCAGCCAGGAACCCCAAAATCTGCTCAGCTCTGCTTGGGCACGAGCCAAAAACCAAGGGATCCTGGAATTCCAGAGAATTCCCATGGATTTGAAGGAATTTTCCAGGCTGGAAGGAGCAGCTCCAGCCCTGCAGGCTCCAGCCCAGCCAGGAACCCCAAAATCTGCTCACCTGTGCTTGGGCACGAGCCAAAAACCAAGGGATCCTGGAATTCCAGAGAATTCCCATGGATTTGAAGGAGTTTTCCGGGCTGGAAGGAGCAGGTCCAGCCCAGCCAGGAACCCCAAAATCTGCTCAGCTCTGCTTGGGCATGAGCCAAAAACCAGGGGATCCTGGAATTCCAGAGAATTCCCATGGATTTGAAGGAATTTTCCAGGCTGGAAGGAGCAGCTCCAGCCCTGCAGGCTCCAGCCCAGCCAGGAATCCCAAAATCTGCTCACCTGTGCTTGGGCATGAGCCAAAAACCAGAATCTCGTGGAATTCCAGAGAATTCCAATGGATTTGAAGGAATTTTCCAGGCTGGAAGGAGCAGCTCCAGCCCAGCCAGGAATCCCAAAATCTGCTCAGCTCTGCTTGGGCACGAGCCAAAAACCAGGAGAGCCTGGAATTCCAGAGAATTCCCTGGATTTGGAGGCATTTTTTGGGCTGGAAGGAGCAGCTCCAGCCAGGAATCCTCCTCACCAGCTCCTGGCCAACCTCTGGTGGGGTTTGATGGTGCTGAGATGATCCAAGCAGCCGAGGTGGTGAATCCCAGAGGTGTCCCCTGCTCCAGGAGCTGGGATCCCAGGATTTGCTGCCTCTCCTCAACCCTTCCCCCCGAGGTTTTGGAGCTGCCCTGTGACCTCTCCACGCCCCGTTTTTCCCAGGCCAGCCTGCGCACACCTGAGCTCACCTGGGAGCGGGTCAGGTCCCAGGTGGACCACGTCATCTGGCCCGACGGGAAGAGGATCGTGCTGCTGGCTGAGGTGAGAGGGAGCAGCTGGAATTCCAGCTGAGGGGGAATCCCTCTGGCTCCTGGGATTGAGCTCCTGGAAGCCCCAGAGCTGCTGAGGTTGGAGAACACCTCTGAGATCTTCGGAATCCAACCGTTCCCAGCACCGTGTCCCCAAGTGCCACCTCCACGTGGCTTCCAAATCCCTCCAGGGGTTCAATCCAGTGCCTGACCACCCTTTCCATGGAGGAATTCTTTCCCAAAAATCCACCCTGAGGCTCTTCTGGGCCAGCTGGAGGAATTCCAGCTCCTGGGATTGAGCTCCTGGAAGCCCCAGAGCTGCTGAGGTTGGAGAACACCTCTGAGATCTTTGGAGTCCAACCGTTCCCAGCACCGTGTCCCCAAGTGCCACTTCCACGTGGCTTCCAAATCCCTCCAGGGGTTCAGTCCCTGGGCGTTTCCAGTGCCTGACCGCCCTTTTCCATGGAGGAATTTTTTTCCCAAAAATCCACCCTGAGGCTCTTCTGGGCCAGCTGGAAGAATTCCAGCTCCTGGGATTGAGCTCCTGGAAGCCCCAGAGCTGCTGAGGTTGGAGAACACCTCTGAGATCTTCGGAGTCCAACCGTTCCCAGCACCGTGTCCCCAAGTGCCACCTCCACGTGGCTTCCAAATCCCTCCAGGGGTTCAATCCCTGAGTGTTTCCAGTGCCTGACCGCCCTTTTCCATGGAGGAATTTTTTCCCAAAAATCCACCCCGAGGCTCCCCTGGGCCAACCTGAGGTTGTTCCTTCTCCTCCTGTCCCTGTGCCCTGGGATTGGATCCCAAATCCCTCCCTGGCTGTCCCCTCCTGGCAGGGAGTTGTGCAGAGCCACCCTGATCCCCCTTTGCTCCAGGCTCAGCCCCTTTCCCAGCTCCCTCAGCTTTTCCTGCTTCTCCAGACCCTTCCCAGCTCCATTCCCAAGCCCCTAAACTGATCCCAGCATTTCAGGGACTGTCCAGGGAGAGGATGAAATCTGGGAAGGTGGAAAGGGGCTGCAATTCCTGCCCTGCCCTGCCTGCTGAGGAGCTGCAGAGACCAGGATTCCATTTCCAATGAATTTTTTCCTCTTTTTCCCCCATTCCTGGATTTCCTGGATCTGCACTGATTTATCCCCCACAGCTCCCAACAAGGCCAAGCCCAAGCGAAATCCTTGCTAAGCAATTAACAGATCCCTGTTAATTCTGAGGGGAATTCTGTGTGGTGGGATTGGGTTTGGAGCAAGGTGGGTCCAGCTTCTGGAATCCTGGAGTGGTTTGGATTGGAAGGAAACTTAAAATCATCCAATTCCACCCTCCTTGGGCATGGAATTCCACCAAAGGAGCTCCTTCCTCAGCTCCCTCAGCTTTTCCTGCTTCTCCAAACCCTTCCCCAGCTCCATTCCCTGGACACACTCCAGCCCCTCCAGGATTTTCCTGTTGGGAGCTGTCCCCAAGATTCCAGGGTGTCCCCTTCAGGGGACAATCCCTGCCCACACTGGACTCTTGCCCAGCTGGGCACAAGGGTTTGGTTTTAGCCAAACTCAATCCCATGGGAATTATGGCAGAAGAGCAGGGACCACCCCACAATTCCCTCCTGGACACCCAGGTAAGGAATCCCACATCAGATCATCGAGTCAAATCATCCCCAGCACTGCCAAGGCCACCACTGACCATTGTCCCCAAGGTGCCACATCCACGGGGTTTTGAAATCCTTCCAGGGATGGGGTCTCCAACCCTGCCCTGAGCAGCTCATCCCAATGCTTGGTGACCTTTTCCATGGAAAAATTTTCCCTAAAATCCAAACCCAACCTCCCCTGAGCCAGCCTGAGGTTGTTCCCTCTCCTCCTGCCCACGGGGTTTTGAAATCCTTCCAGGGATGAGGATTCCACCCAATGGGCACCTCGTTCCAATGCTTGATGACCATTTCCATGGAGAAATTTTCCCTAAAATCCACCCTGAGGCTCCCCTGGGCCAGCCCGAGGTTGTTCCCTCTCCTCCTGTCCACAGGGTTTTGAAATCCTTGCAGGGATGAGGATTCCACCTAATGGGCACCTCGTTCCAATGCTTGATGACCATTTCCATGGAGAAATTTTCCCCTAAAATCCAAACCCAACCTCCCCTGAGCCACCTGAGGTTGTTCCTTCTCCTCCTGCCCACAGGGTTTTGAAATCCTTCCAGGGATGGGGTCTCCACCCCTGCCCTGAGGTGGAGGCCATCCCAATGGCCATCATTGGCCATCCCAATGCTTGGCCACCTTTTCCATGGAGAAATTTTCCCTAAAATCCACCTTGAGGCTCCCCTGTGCCAGCCTGAGGCTGTTCCCTCTCCTCCTGTCCACGGGGTTTTGAAATCCTTCCAGGGATGGGGACTCCACCCGATGGGCAGCTCATCCCAATGCTTGACCACCTTTTCCATGGAGAAATTTTCCCCTAAAATCCAAACCCAACCTCGCCTGAGGTTGCTCCCTCTTCTCCTGCCCACGGGGTTTTGAAATCCTTCCAGGGATGAGGACTCCAACCCATAGGTAGCTCATCCCAATGCTTGATGACCATTTCCATGGAGAAATTTCCCCTAAAATCCACCCTGAGGCTCCCCTGGGCCAGCCCGAGGCCGTCCCCTCTCCTCCTGTCCCCGTGTCCCCTCCTGTAGAGCCACAGTGTCCCCCCACCCTGAGTTCCTGGGATGAAGAGAAGCTCCCCTTGTTTGGATTCATCCCACTCACTCCAGGAGGATTTCCCCTTCTTCAGGACAGCCACACCTTGGGGCCCAGTGCAGGTGACAAAAACACTTGCTGGGACACCTGGCTGCGGTGGCTCCTGTCCCTCCTGCGGGCTCCCAGGCCGGGTTTTGGGGTTTTTTTTGGGTGACAACACCTTCTGCTCCCCACCCCAGGGCCGCCTGCTGAACCTGAGCTGCTCCACCGTGCCCACCTTCGTCCTGTCCATCACGGCCACCACGCAGGTGAGGAGGGGCTGGGGTTGGGGACAGGGACAGGCCACCCCTGCCCCGGGGGACAGCAGCCCCTGACCCTGCTGTCCCCTCCCCACAGGCCCTGGCTCTGATCGAGCTCTACAACGCCCCCGAGGGCCGCTACAAGCAGGACGTCTACCTGCTGCCCAAGAAAATGGGTAACGGCACCTGCGGGCTGGGGGTGGCACTGGGGGTGGCACCGGGGGTGGCACCGGGCACGGAGTGGGACTGTCACACCTGGGAGGTGGCCCTGGGTGAGCCTGTGGCAGTGTCACAGCTGGGAAGTGGCCTTGGGGAACTGTCACGGCTGGGAGGTGGCTCTGGGGCAGTGGCACACTTGTGGGGTGGCCCTGGGCCAGGCTGGGGAAGTGTCACAGCTGGGAGGTGGCCCTGGGTTGAGCTGTGGCACTGTCACAGCTGGGAGGTGGCTCTGGGGCAGTGTCAGGTTGGGAGGTGGCCCTGGGGCAGTGTCACAGCTGGGAGGTGGCCCTAGGCCCAGGGGTGGCACTGTCACACATGGGAGGTGGCCCCGGGGCACTGTCACAGCTGGGAGATGGCCCTGGGCTGGGCTTAGGTGTTTCCAGCAGTGTGTCCCTGTCAGTGTCCCCATCAGTGTCCCTGCAGTGTCCCCGCAGTGTCCCTGCAGTGTCCTTGCTGTATCTCTGTCAGTGTCCCCACAGTGTCCCTTCAGTGTCCCTGCAGTGTCCTTGCTGTATCTCTGTCAGTGTCCCCGCAGCATCCCCGTCAGTGTCCCCGTCAGTGTCCCTGCAGTGTCCCATCACCATCCCTGTCAGTGTCCCCGCAGAGTCCCCACAGTGTCCCGTCAGTGTCGCCAGTGTCCCCTCAGTGTCCCCAGTGTCCCCTCAGTGTCCCTCCCAATGTCCCCGCAGTGTCCCCACCATGTCCTGTCAGTGTCCCCAGTGTCCCATCACTGTCCCCACAGTGTCCCTGCAGTGTCCTTGCCGTATCTCTGTCAGTGTCCCTGCAGTGTCCCTCCTAATGTCCCCGCAGTGTCCCCCTCAGTGTCCCTGCCAGTGTCTCTGCCAGTGTCCTTGCCGTATCTCCGTCAGTGTCCCCACAGTGTCCCCGCAGTGTCCCCTCAATGTCCCCGCAGTGTCCCTGCTCTGTCCCTGCCTGTGTCCCTGTCAGTGTCCCACCGTGTCCCATCACTGTCCCCGCCATGTCCCCAGTGTCCCCACACTGTCCCTGCCACCACCGTGGCCGCAGCCCCGAGAGCAGCCCCCACCCCTCCAGCAGAGCTGAGCCCCCCTCACCTCCACAAGGGGCTCTGGGGTGGCACTTGGGCTTTTTGGGTGGCTCGTCCCGCCCTTGGGAGGGGAGGTGACACCAGCCAGGTGACACGGGGGGCGGTGGCTGTGGCCTGAGCAGCCGCTGTCCCCGCAGACGAGTACGTGGCCAGCCTGCACCTGCCCACCTTCGACGCGCACCTGACGGAGCTGACGGACGAGCAGGCCAAGTACCTGGGCCTCAACAAGAACGGGCCCTTCAAACCCAACTACTACAGGTGCCCGGCCAGCCCTCTGCCCCTCCTGGTGCCCCTCCTGGTGCCCCTCCTGGTGCCCCTCCTGGTGCCCCTCCTGGTGCCCTCCCTGTGCCCTCCCAGCCCTCTGCCCCTCCTGGTGCCCTCCAGCCCTTTGGCCCTCCCGGTGCCCCTCCTGGTGCCCTCCTGGTTCCCATCCTGGTGCCTTCCTGGTGCCCTCCCAGTGCCCTCCAGCCCTTTGCTCCTCCTGCTGCCCTCCCAGTGCCCTCCTGGTGCCGTCCCAGCCCTCTGCCCCTCCTGATTCCCATCCTGGTGCCCTCCAGCCCTCTGTTCCTCCTGCTGCCCCTCCTGGTGCCCTCCAGTCCTTTGCTCCTCCTGATGTTCATCCTGGTGCCCTCCCAGTGCCCTCCCACCTCCCTCCCAGCCCTCTGCTGCTCCTGCTGCCCTCCCAGTGCCCTCCCTGTGCCCTCCCTGTGCCCTCCAGCCCTCTGCCCCTGCTGGTGCCCCTGGTTCCTTCTCATCCCTCTGCCCCTGCCGGTGCTGCTGCCCCTCCTGGTGCCCTCCCAGCCCTTTGCCCCTCCCAGTGCCTCCCAGCCCTCTGCCCCTGCTGGTGCCCCTCCTGGTGCCCTCTCATCCCTCTGCCCCTCCCAGTGCTCTCCCAGTGCCCTCCCAGCCCTCTGCTGCTCCTGCTGCCCCTCCTGGTGCCCTCCTGATTCCCTCCCAGCCCTCTGCCCCTCCTGTTTTGGGGTTTTGTTTTGTTTTCGTTTTGTTTTTTGAGGGGTTTTTTGTATGTGTGTGTGTGTTTTTTTGGGGGTTTATTTGGGTTTTTTGTGGGTTTTTTTGTTTTGTTTTGGGTTTTTTTGAGGTGATTTAAGTGGATTTTTGTAGGGGTGATTTAGGGTTTGTTTTGGGGTTTTTGTTTTGTTTTGGTTTTTTTGTGTGGGGTTTTTTGGGGTTTTTTTGGTTTTTTATTTTGGTTTGGTTTTTTTGAGGTGATTTAAGTGGATTTTTTAGGGTTTGTTTGGGGTTTTAAAGGGATTTGGGGGGTTTTTTTTGAGCAGATTTTGAGGGGATTTTGGGGGGGGTTTTGAGGGGTTTTAAAGGGATTTTTGGGGTTATTTTGGGGGGATTTTGAGGGGTTTTGGGGGGTTTTAAAGGGATTTGCAGGGGGGGTTGAGTGGATTTCGGAGGATTTTGAGGGGATTTTGAGGGGTTTTAAAGGGATTTTGGGGGGTTTTTTGAGCAGATTTGGGAGGATTTTGGGGGGATTTTGAGGGAATTTTGGGGGGGGGTTTGAGCGTATTTTGGAGGATTTTGAGGGGATTTTGAGGGGATTTGGGGGGGGATTTTGAGGGGTTTTAAAGGGATTTGGGGGGGTTTTTTGAGCAGATTTGGGAGGATTTTGAGGGGATTTGGGGGGGATTTTGAGGGGTTTTAAAGGAATTTTTGGGGTGTTTTTTTTTGAGCGGATTCCGGAGGATTCTGAGGAATTTTTAAAGGGGTTTTTAGACATTTTAGGGGCAGCACCATGGGGCAGCTCCTCCTCCCTCCCTGCTCAGCCCAAACCCGGTTTTCCCCTCTTTCCCCAGATACTGAGCTCCCGCCGCCGCCTCCTCCCGGGGCATCGCCAGGAGCAGCCACAACTCCCCCAGCCCAGCCCCGAGCCTTTCTCAAAACTACTGTACAGGAATGAAAAACCACGCAAGCTTCCCACGCTAGAGCCGGGCTTGCTGCCATAGTCGTGTTTTAGGTTATTTATTTATTAAATTAGAATACTCCTTCGCGTGGCCCCTGCCACTGCTGTTCGTCCTGCCGCGGGACTGGGAGACGCTGGATTTTTTTCTTTCTTTTTTTCTTTTTCTCTTTTCCTTTTCCCTTTTTCCTTTCCCTTTTTCCTTTCCCTTTTTCCTTTCCCTTTTTCCTTTCCCTTTTTCCTTTCCCTTTTTCCTTTCCCTTTTTCCTTTCCCTTTTTCCTTTCCCTTTTTCCTTTCCCTTTTTCCTTTCCCTTTTTCCTTTCCCTTTTTCCTTTCCCTTTTTCCTTTCCCTTTTTCCTTTCCCTTTTCCTTTTCCCTTTTCCCTTTTCCCTTTTCCCTTTCCCTTTCCCTTTTCCCTTTTCCCTTTTCCCTTTTCCCTTTTCCCTTTTCCCTTTTCCCTTTTCCCTTTTCCCTTTTCCCTTTTCCCTTTTCCCTTTTCCCTTTTCCCCTTTCCCCTTTCCCTTTTTATTTCTCTCTTTGAATTTCCTTCTTTTTCGGGGCTTGGGAGGACGAGGGGAAGGCGAGGAGGAAGCTGCTGGAATCGAGCTGTTGGAATAAAATCCCCTTTATCCCTGCTCAACCCGGCCCCGGGAGAGCCGCTTTCGGGTTCCTCCGGCAGCACCGGATCCCGACAACAAAGCCAAAAACCCCTCCTTGGCTCTGGGAATCTGGCTGGAGAAGCCTCTTCCCTCCAGTGTCCTGCCCTGGAAGCTCCTGGGGAAGCTCCAGCCGGGGGAACCTCGCCTTAGCATCGCCCGGGGGGTCAACGCCAGCCCGGGGAGAGCCCCCCGAGCGCTCCCCCGGCCTCATCCCCGCGGCCTTTTCCTGCTGCTGTCGTTCCCAGTGCCAACAAACCTCTCTGGATCAACCAAAGTCACGTTCCCGGCGGGGCCTGGCCCACCCCACCCCACCGATGCTGCTCTGCTGGGGGGGAGAGGAGGACCCAGCTCCTTCACTCCAGCTGAATTTTTCCCGGTCCTCGTTGGAAATGGTTCGGAGTTTTTATTTCCTGCTGCACGAATCTGGGAAAATCCCCTTTGGAATGTACGAGACGGAGTCAGACCCCCCCCCCCCTCGGGGGAGTCTGTGTTCAGTGTCTCTAAAACCCTTTGGTCACCTCCAACCCCCGACGTGGTGGAGCTGATGGAGAAGAAACCCACCAGAGCTCCCTTATTTTTATCCCAGGATGTCCCACCCGAGCACGGGACAGCGTTGACCCTTCCCAGGGTGACTTCCCAAATCCCTCACCTGGAGAAGGTGACCCTCCTGAAATGGAAGTGCCCAGCCCCACCCCTGAGAACAGAAGCTTTGTCCTCCTCCTCCTCCTCCCCCCGTTTTGGTTCCCGAATCTCTCCATCGGCTGCAGGTCCGTGTTTGGTCCTCCTGGGCTTCTTGGCCGTCGTGGAGAATTTTTTTTATTTTTTGTGGCAGCTGGTTCACGCACAAGGAAGGGGAAACGGAGGAATTGGGGCCTCGAGGCCTTCCCAGGAGGTTTGGGGTCAGGTTTGGGGCCACGAGCCGCTCGTCCCCAGAGAGAACGTTCCCATCTGCCGGCTTGTTCCAAGTTTCCCGTTGAAATCTCTCAAAATCAGGAAGGAAGACCTTGAGGAAACCTTGAAAAAAAAACCCCTTTTTTCAGAGAGGTTTCACCTCTTGAAGAGACCTGGGGAAGGCGTCAGGGCTCTGAGAAGGCCTTGAGGAGACCTTCAGGCTTGGAGAAGCTTCCACGTGGACTGATCTCTAACCACAGACTTGAAACCATCTCCGCTCCTTCGTTTCACCCAGAACCCTGAGATTTTTTTTTTGTTTTTTTTTTTCTTTTGGGGAAGAATCCCCTGAGCTGTTTGAAACATCTCACCCAGGTCTTTCTCCCCGAGCTGGCTCTGTGGTCGGTGTCAGCCCCCGCTGTTCTCTGGGAGCTGCTCCCCAGGGGCAGAGCAGCTTCGGGAAGAACGGGAATCCCATCCCAAGCCAACCCCACAGCCCCTGGAAAAGCCCCTCTCCTCCCCCAGCCCTCTCCTCCCACGTCCTGCCCTGTGCCTGCTCTGCACAGCCCCCGGATCCCTTCGTGCCCTCTTTTAATCTTCCAGGTAGATAGGAAAGGAAAAAAAAAATAATAAATAAATATATATATATATATTAATACTAAAATCCCAACTGACCTTTTCCCACCTCGATTTTTAAAGCTCTTCTCCTCTCATGTTCTGCTTCTCCTATAAAAGCTTTTTTTGGCTCGCTTGGCTTTTTTTTTTTTTTTTTCCCTAATCAACCTGGAATCGTATCCTATGATCATCTCTAAATTAAACGTGTAATGGGGTTTGGTTTCTTTTATCTTTTCTTTTTTTTTGTTTTTTTTTTTGTTTTTTTTTAATGTAACACGTTTTTTTTCCGAGACTTAGGAAAAAAAAAAAAAAGGAGATTTTAGGTAACACCAGCAAAAAAAAAAATCGTATAAAAGGAAAATTAATTCTGTCCTGAACTTTAGAGGTAATAAGACAAAACTCGTCGTCAGCGGCGAGGAAAACAAAAACGTCGCGAGCGTAACATTTCAAAAGGATGTTTTAAATATTAATGTCTGAGTGATTGTATTAGATCAGCAATAAAGACTCTGTAATCTCAAAACACAAATAAAACGTTGGAAAACTCAGCCCCTCCCGAGCGTCCTTGGGGGTCAGGCGAGGGCAGAGCGGGATTTTGGGGTGGGGGGGACAAGGAGGGGATGGGGGTGGTGGTGGTGGGGTGGGTGGGTGGGGGGTTGACCCCAAAGCCGGAGCCTTGAGCTGCTGCCGTGTCCCGATAATTCCCGATCCCGTTATCTGCTCTGGAACGGCCCTGTTATCTCCTCTAACGATCCCGTTATCTGCTCTGGAACGATCCCGTTATCTGCTCTGGAATGATCCCGTTATCATCTCTGGAATGATCCCGTTATCTGCTCTGGAACGATCCCGTTATCTGCTCTGGAACGATCCCGTTATCTCCTTGAACGATCCCGTTATCTCCTCTAACGATCCCGTTATCTCCTCTGGAACGATCCCGTTATCACCTCTGGAACAATCCCATTATCTGCTCTGGAACGATCCCGTTATCTCCTTGAACGATCCCATTATCTCCTCTGGAACGATCCCATTATCTCCTTGAACGATCCCGTTATCTGCTCTGGAACGATCCTGTTATCTCCTCTAATGATCCCGTTATCACCTCTGGAACGATCCCGTTATCTGCTCTGGAACGATCCCGTTATCTCCTCTAACGATCCCGTTATCTCCTCTGGAACGATCCCGTTATCTGCTCTGGAACGATCCCGTTATCTCCTCTGGAACGATCCCGTTATCTGCTCTGGAACGATCCCGTTATCTGCTCAAGAACAATCCCGTTATCTGCTCTGGAACGATCCCGTTATCTCCTCTGGAACGATCCCGTTATCTGCTCTGGAACGACCCGTTATCTGCTCTGGAACGATCCCGTTATCTGCTCAAGAACAATCCCGTTATCTGCTCTGGAACGATCCCGTTATCTCCTCTGGAACGATCCCGTTATCTCCTCTAACAATCCCGTTATCTGCTCTGGAACGATCCCGTTATCTGCTCTGGAACGATCCCGTTATCTGCTCTGGAACGATCCCGTTATCTGCTCAAGAACAATCCCGTTATCTGCTCTGGAACGATCCCGTTATCTCCTCTGGAACGATCCCGTTATCTGCTCTGGAACGATCCCGTTATCTCCTCTAACGATCCCGTTATCACCTCTGGAATGATCCCGTTATCTGCTCTGGAACGATCCCGTTATCTGCTCAGGAACGATCCCGTTATCACTTCTGGAATGATCCCGTTATCTGCTCTGGAACGATCCCGTTATCTCCTCTGGAATGATCCCGTTATCTGCTCTGGAATGATCCCGTTATCTCCTCTGGAACGATCCCGTTATCTGCTCTGCTCCCGCCCGGGGGCCAAGGGAAATTCCCACCCAAACTTTGGGGGTTTCCACCTTTCCAGAGGCTGGGAAGGGATGTGGGACACGAGCGGCACCGAGATGGGGTCCCCGGCCACAAACCTACAGAGGCACCCCAAAAATTGGGGTGTGGGAATGGGAATTCCCTACGGAGTCACCCCAAAAACAACCATTCCTCCTTTATTGGGAATTCCCTACGGAGTCACCCCAAAAACTGGGTGTGGGAATGGGAGTTCCCTACAGTCACCCCAAAAACAACTGCCCCTCCTTTACCAGGTGTGGGAATGGGAATTCCCTATGGAGTCACCCCAAAAACAACCATCCCTCCTTTACTCGGAATTCCCTACAGGGTCACCCAAAAAATTGGTTTTGGGAATGGGAATACCCTACAGAGTCACCCCAAAAATTGGGTGTGGGAATGGGAATTCCTTACGGAGTCACCCCAAAAACAACCTCCCCAGGTGTGGGAATGGAAATTCCCTACGGAGTCATCCCAAAAACTGGGTGTGGGAATGGGAGTTCCCTGCAGGGTCACCCCAAAAATCGGGTGTGGGAATGGGAATTCCCTACAGGGTCACCCCAAAAATCGGGTGTGGGAATGGGAATTCCCTACAGAGTCACCCCAAAAACTGGGTGTGGGAATGGGAATTCCCTACAGGGTCACCCCAATAACTGGGTGTGGGAATGGGAGTTCCCTGCAGGGTCACCCCAAAAATCGGGTGTGGGAATGGGAATTCCCTACAGGGTCACCCCAAAAACCGGGTGTGGGAATGGGAATTCCTGCTCGCTCCCGCTCCTGCTCCAGGGCCCCGGGAGCTGCCGGGCCCCGAAATGGGGATAACGGGGTTTGGACAGCCCGGGCGGTCCCGGGGGTGCCTCGGGGTGGGGACCCCCGGCTCTGCCCGTGCCGGGGCAGCTGCAGCCCCAGGGGAGCCCCCCATGAGCCCCCCACGGCCCCCCCATGGGCACCCCATGGGCACCCCGGTTACCCCGTGGGCACCTCGGACACCTCCGGCTCCCGCCTGCTGCCTCAGGGACAGGTTCAGCACCCCAGGGACACCCCCAAAACGGCCCATCGCAGTGTTCTGTACTGCCAGCACCCCAGGGACACCCCAGGGACACCCCAAAATCCACCATCGCAGCATTCTGTGCTGCCAGCACCCCAGGGACACCCCATAACCCCCCATTTCCCAACATTCCCTGTTCCCAGCACCCCAAGGACACCCCAGGGACACCCCAAAACCGCCCACCGCAGCGTTCCGTGCTCCCAGCACCCCAGGGACACCCCCTGTCCCCTCGATGTGTCCCCAGCTCCCCCACCCCAGGGACACCCCATGGATCCTCAACATTCCCTGTTCCCAGCACCCCAGGGACACCCCATGGATCCCCAGGGACACCCCCTGTCCCCCCGATGTATTCCCAACCCCAGGGACACCCCATGGATCCCCAACATTCCCTGTTCCCAGCACCCCAGGGACACCCCGTGGCACCCCAGGGACCCCCCTGTCCCTCCCGATGTCTCCCCAACCCCAGGGATCCCCCCTGTCCCCCCGATGTCTCCCCCGCTCCCCACCCCAGGGACCCCCCGGGCTTCCCCCGACTCCCTCCGCCGGTACCGCAGGCCCCGCCCCATCCCTCTCCGGACCAATGGCCAGGCGGGGGTGTGTCCTGAGACCACGCCCCCATATCCCGGCGGACCAATGGGCGTGGCGGGGGCGTGGCCGGGCCCGGCCCCCACGTGCTGGCGGCGGCGGCGGAGCCGCGGGATGGAGGCGGCGGGAGGCGGCGGCGGAGCCCCGGGCAGGGCCCGGCCGGGACAGCCCCAACCCCAACCCCAGCCACAACCACAGCCCAAGGGCCGGGAGCTCTTCAGGAACCAGCGGAAGGAGTCCGAGGTGAGAGCGCCGGGCCCCGACGGGACCCGCTATGGCGCAGGGGGAAGGAAGGAGCCTTACCCGGGACTGGGGGAGCTCCCGGGCTGAGGGTGCTCCCTACCGCCAACTGCGCCCTTTAGGGGTCCTGCGAGGGTGGGTTTAACGTCCTGCGGTGTCCAGCCCGGAGCGGGGAGTCCCCAGGGTCGCTCCCCCGGCGCTGCCCCGCTCTCAGACACAACCGCGGAGTTTTGGGGCTCTGGCTCTCAAACCCCAGCACCGGCACCTCCCAGCCCCCACGCCCAGAGCCGGCAGCGGGGTTTTGGGGACCCACCTGAGCTCTGCCACACCCTGCAGGCTCCCCTTTGCCCCTCACGAAGCTCCGGGGGGCACAGTGCCCCTCCTGCCCCCATCACCCCGGGGCACGGGGGGAACCGCCGGACCCCGCTGGCCCGTGGGTGCCAGGCTGGGCCAGCAGGACCGGGATGGGCGATCCCACCGGGATCCGATCCCACCGGGATCCGATGTCCTCGGCCACCGCAAAGCCACCGCGGGACCCCCCCTGAGAGCAAAGGACGGGGGAGATTTCGCTTTCCCAGCCAGGAGGGGCTCCCTGGTGTCCCCCCCGAGCTGGTGAATTTGGGGTTCGCCTCCCCCGGCTCGGTCTCTCGAAGCGGATTAGGGCTCCACGAGCTTCGCCGAATTCCTCACCGGCTTTAACTCCCCGAGCAGGGCTGGGCTGGGCTGGGCGGCAGAAATTGGGTGAAAATCCCGGCGTTTCGGGCTCAGCCGCGCATCCTCCCGGCTCATCAATATTAATCGCTGAACGATGCGCATCAGTTCCAGCCCCGGCCGCCGAGGAAAGGAATCCTGAGACTCGAGAGGAGGAAATTAATGTTAATTGAGTTGATTAGCCATTCGTGTGTTCCTTGAGCCGGGGCAGGGCGGCGCGGTGCCCGGCCTTGGGTTCTGTCTGGCTGCGGCTGCCCGCTCGGAATCCTCCGGCGAAGTTTTCATGCTCCAGTTCCTCATCCGCAGGAGAGGAGGAGGAGGAGGAGGAGGGGGAAAAATCGGAAAAGCAAAGCCCGGCCTCGAGAGCTGTCAGCTCTGCCGTGCTGAGGACGAGAGCTCAGGGGAGCCGCAGCATCCTCCGGGAGGGCTTTCGCTTCCAGCCAGCCTCGGGGTTTGTTTTTAGGGCGGTGCGGGGCTTTGAAATGCATCTCTAATTTTATTTTTTTGGGGTCGCGCCTTTGCTTTCCCCCTGGGGTTTGAGAAGCGCTGCTTTTCCACGCGGATCCCACGGGGTTTTAAAGCGGACTCCCCAACCCCGGGAGGGAGGGAGGGAGGGAAATCCACCCGCTGCTCCGGAGGAGCTTTGGCGCAAAAGGCCGCCAGCGCTGGCAGCCATCCCGCAAATCCCAAAAATATCCCCGTGGGGGGATGTGCCCTCCTAAACCCCGTCCCGCTGCTCTCCGCAGGGCTCCGTGGATTGTCCCAACCTGGAGTTTGAGTACGGCGATGCCGACGGCCACGGCGCTGAGCTGGCAGGTGAAGCGGGGGTGATTTTTTGTTTGTTTGGGGTTTTTTGGGGTTTTTTTGTGTTTTTTGGGGGGGTGTTTGTTTGTTTTTGGTTTTGGTTGGTTGGTTGGTTGGGGGTTTTTTTGTTGTTGGGTTTTTGTTTGTTTGTTTTTTGGGGTTTTTTGGTTTTTTTTTTGGGGGGGTGTTTGTTTTTGGTTTTGGTTTGTTTGTTTGGTTGGTTGGGTTTTGGTTTTTGTTGTTTTTGGTTTTGTTTTGTTTATTTGGTTGGTTTTTTGGGGTTTTTTGGGTTTTTTTGGGGGTTTTTTTGGGGGGGTGTTTGTTTGTTTTTGGTTTTGGTTGGTTGGTTGGTTGGTTGGTTTTTTGTTTTTGTTGTTTTTGGTTTTGTTTTTGTTTTGTTTGTTTGTTTTTTGGGGGTTTTTTTGGGGGGTTTTTTTGGGGGGGTGTTGTTATTTCCAGGTGCCCGGCGGGCAGGGAGAATGGAAAACCCCGGCGGGGATGGGGGATGGACACGGAGCGCTGCCATCCCCGCAGCAACGGAGCCAGCGGGGTTTATTCTTAGAGAGCCGCTCACGCCCTGGGGACGCGGAAGGGACGCGTGGGGACACGGGGATTACCCCGCGCTCCCGGTTCTCCCGGGGGTGTCGGGTGACAGAGGCCAGGCGGGAGGTGTCACCCTTTATCGGGTCGTGTCCTTGTCCCCTGTTGTGCTCTGTCGCCCCGCGGTCCCCCAGCGTGTCCTGAGGAAAATTTGGGTTATTTTTAGCTCGGTGTGGCTCAGCTGCAGGAGCTGGCCTGGCAAAAAAAAAAAACCGACCAAAAAAATCCCCCCAAAAAAACCACACACAAAAAAAAAAAAAAAACCACCAAAAAACACACACACAAAAAAAACAACCCCAAAAAACCCCAACAACACCAAAAAAACCCCAACAAAACAAAACACCCCCCCAAAAAAACCGAAAAAAAAAACCCAAAAAACCCCCCCAAAAAATCCCCAAAAAACCCCCACCCCCCAAAAAAAAGACCCAAAAAACCCCACCAAAACAAAAAACAAACAAACAAACAAACAAAAAAAAAAAAAAACAAAAAAAAAAAAAAAACAAAAAACCCCACAAAAAAAAAAAAAAAAAAAAAAAACAAAAAAAAAAAACAAAACAAAAAAAAAAAAAAAAAAAAAAACAAAAAAAAACAAAACCCCAAAAAAACCCCAAAACAAACCCAAACCATATTTCCTCTGCAAGGCATCCTTTCCTCCTTCCCTGCAGGATCACTTCAGTCCTCCGTGGTGCTGCTCAGCACCTCAGGGCTGGAGGGATTCTGTGGGAAAGGGCAGGAATTGCCAAGGACAAGGGGCAGCATCCTGTCCCTCCAAGAAGTCCAGGCCCTGTCTGTTTGCAGGACCCAAAATGTCCGAGCTGCTGGGCTGTGGGGTCAGTGCAGGCCCTGCCTGGGGGTTCCTGCGTTCCCTTCATTCCCAAACTGCTTCAGTGAGACTTGAAAATGTCCCCTCGAAAAGCCCAAGGAAATTGGGAGAAGGAGCTGGGAACAGCCCAGCCCAGGACACGGGGGTGGAGGGGAATTTGGTGGCACTGGGTGGCCACAAGGTGCCCTTGGAGCAGGGAACAGCTCAGCCCAGGACACGGGGTGAAAAGTGAATTTGGTGGCACTGGGTGGCCACAAGGTGCCCTTGGAGCTGGGGACAGCCCAGGACATGGGGGTGAAGGTGAATTTGGTGACACTGGGTGGCCACAAGGTGTCCTTGGAGCTGGGAACGGGGGTGAAGATGAATTTGGTGGCACTGGGTGGCCACAAGGTGCCCTTGGAGCAGGAGCTGGGAACAGCCCAGGACACGGGAGAGAAGGGGAATTTGGTGGCACTGGGTGGCCACAAGGTGCCCTTGGAGCTGGAGCTGGGAACAGCCCAGGACACGGGGGTGAAGGGGAATTTGGTGACACTGGGTGGCCACAAGGTGTCCTTGGAGCTGGGAACAGCCCAGGACACAGCAGAGTGAATTTGGTGGCACTGGGTGGCCAGAAGGTGCCCTTGGAGCTGGGAACAGCCCAGGACACTGGGGTGAAAAGTGAATTTGGTGGCACTGGGTGGCCACAAGGTGCCCTTGGAGCTGGGAACAGGGGTGAAGATGAATTTGGTGGCATTGGGTGGCCACAAGGTGCCCTTGGAGCTGGGAACAGCCCAGGACACAGGAGAGAAGGTGAATTTGGTGACACTGGGTGGCCTGAAGGTGCCCTTGGAGCTGGGAACAGCTCAGCCCAGGACACGGGGTGAAGATGAATTTGGTGACACTGGGTGGCCACAAGGTGCCCTTGGAGCAGGAGATGGGGACAGCCCAGCCCAGGACATGGGAGAGACAGTGAATTTGGTGGCACTGGGTGGCCAGAAGGTGTCCTTGGAGCTGGGAACAGCCCAGGACACAGGAGAGAAGGGGAATTTGGTGGCACTGGGTGGCCACAAGGTGCCCTTGGAGCTGGGAACAGCCCAGGACATGGGGGTGAAGATGAATTTGGTGGCACTGGGTGGCCACAAGGTGCCCTTGGAGCAGGAGCTGGGAACAGCCCAGGACACGGGAGAGAAGGGGAATTTGGTGACACTGGGTGGCCAGAAGGTGCCCTTGGAGCTGGGAACGGGGGTGAAGATGAATTTGGTGACACTGGGTGGCCAGAAGGTGCCCTTGGAGCTGCAGGAGAGCTCAGGGATCAGTTTTAGATCTCTCTCCCATGTCTGCCTGGGTGCACGGGGATGCTTCCCGAAGAATTTGGGGATGAGGAAGAGGAGGAGGAGGAGGGTGAAGCCCCTCCACGCCTCTGCTGAGCCCTGTCTCCACCAGAGCTGTACAGCTACACCGAGGAGCCTGAGCTGAGCCACAACAGGAGATGCTTCGAGGAGGATTTCCACACCCAAGGTACCAGCTCTGACCTCAGCAGCACCCCTGGGGCTCGGGGCAGGAGCGGGACCCCCAGGGCAGCACCCGGCTGGAGGTCCTGTCCCTCTTCCAGTGCCGGACAGGAGGTGGCTGGAGCTGGACAGGGCTCAGCAGAAGGCCTACGTCATGCACCTGCTGGATGGGCTGGAGGTGGTCAACAGGGACAAGAGGCTCAGAGTAGCACGGGCCATCCTCTACCTGGCACAGGGTAAGGACACCGTGGCCGGATCTGCTGTTTGGGGGGGTTTGGGAGAAGCTTTTCTCGGGGTTTTGTGCCAGTGAAGCTCCTGCTTGGGGTGGTCCTGTGGACTCCAGGGGTTCAAAGGCAGAGCCTCCCTCGCCGGTGTTTCTCTTTGGGGCCTCTCCAGGTGTCTTTGGGGACTGTGACAATGAAGGGGATGTCCTGCACTGGTCTCGGCACAACAGCTTCCTCCTCTACCAGCTGGGGACCTTCTCCGCCTTCCTGGAGCTTCTCAACATGGAGATTGAGTGAGAGGACCGCGCTGCCCTCGCCCACCTCTCCCTCCTTGTCCTCTTCTCCACTTCATTCTTTCTTCTCACCTCTCTGCTTCTTGCACTCAATGGCCCTGGAGGCGTTTCCCAACCGAAATGATTCTGTGATTCTATGATCTGCTTTCCCTCCTTCTTCTCTTCTCCCATTCGATTTGCTCTCCTCCTCTTCATCTTCGTCCTCCCCACTTCCCTCACCTTCTTCTTCCATCCTTCTCTTTCTTCTCATTCTCTCACCTTCCTCCTTTTCATCTTCTTTCTCCTCGTCCTCCTCACCCTTTTCCTTTTCATCTTCTTTCTTCTCATCCTCAACCTCCTCCTCTTCATCTTTCTCCTCATCCTTCTCACCTTCCTCACCTTCCTTCTCCCTGTCTCCCCCACCCTTTTCTCCTCACCCTTCTCCTCTTCACCTTCTTTCACCCCATCCTCCTCTTCCACTTCCACAGTCCTCCTCACCCTCCTCTTCATCTTCTTTCTCCTCATCCTCCTCACCCTTTTCCTCTTCATCTCCCCCACCATTTTCTCCCCCTCTTCTTCTTCTTTCACCCCATCCTCCTCCTCACACACTTCTTCAATCCTCTTCCTCCTCTTCCTCCTCTTCCTCCTCTTCCTCCTCCTCTTCCTCCTCCTCCTCTTCCTCCTCCTCCTCTTCCTCCTCCTCCTCTTCCTCCTCCTCCTCTTCCTCCTCCTCCTCTTCCTCCTCCTCTTCCTCCTCCTCTTCCTCCTCTTCCTCCTCTTCCTCCTCTTCCTCCTCTTCCTCCTCTTCCTCCTCTTCCTCCTCTTCCTCCTCCTCCTCCTCCTCCTCCTCCTCCTCCTCCTCCTCCTCCTCCTCCTTCTCCTTCTCCTTCTCCTTCTCCTTCTCCTTCTCCTTCTCCTTCTCCTTCTCCTTCTCCTTCTCCTTCTCCTTCTCCTTCTCCTTCTCCTTCTCCTTCTCCTTCTCCTTCTCCTTCTCCTCCTCCTCCTCCTCCTCCTCCTCCTCCTCCTCCTCCTCCTCCTCTTCCTCCTCTTCCTCCTCTTCCTCCTCTTCCTCCTCTTCCTCCTCTTCCTCCTCTTCCTCCTCTTCCTCCTCTTCCTCCTTCTCTTCTTCCTTCACTTCTTCCTCCTCTTCCTCCTCTTACTCCTCCTCTTCCTTCTCTTCCTCCTCCTCCTCTTCCTCCTCCTCCTCCTCCTCCTCCTCCTCCTCCTCCCCACTGTGCCATTCGTGGGGTGGGGCTGAGGGGACTGGCACTGAGTGCTGAGCTCCTCCCTCCCTCCCTCCCTGCCCCGCAGGAACAGCCAGGCCTGCAGCAGCGCCCTGCGGAAGCCGGCCATCTCCCTGGCCGACAGCACGGAGCTCAGGTAACCCCTGGGTGCTGGGGACAGGGGCAGTGGGTGACACCACCTCTGGGTGTCCTCAGCACCCACCCGCCGCGCTGTCCCGGCAGGGTGCTGCTCAGTGTCATGTACCTGCTGGTGGAGAACATCCGTCTGGAGCAGGAGGCCGATCCCCCCGAGTGGAAAAGCTGCCGGGAGACCTTCAGGATGGAGCTGAGTGAGCCCCCAAAGTTCACCGTGCCCTCCGGGGGTCCCTTTGTCTCTTGGTCAGGGGAGGGGGACGGGCTCTGACCCTTCTCCCTTCTCCCTTCTCGTGCTGAGGTGTTTTGGTTCCTCTGAAACTTTTTCCCAGACAGTTTTCTGTCACCAAGAGACACGTTTTCCTAATTGTAACCTACATTTACATTTCTTTCCCTAGGAGGGACTTCTCCTTGATGTCCCTCTGACTTGACCAATGTGATGGAAGAAGTTTGTTCCTCTTCCACCCATTGGGTTGTTCTCTGTAGAACAGAGTAAAACTGTATAAAAGCCTGAGATGTTTTGATTTTTCTGAAACTCTTCCCAGAGTTTTCTGTCAACAAAAGACGTGTAAACCTTTGTTTACATTCCTTTCCCTAGGAGGGACTTCTCCTTGATGTCCCTCTTGTTTGACCAATGTGATTGAAGAAGTTTGTTCCTCTTCCACCCATTGGGTTGTTCTCTGTAGAACAGCATAAAACTGTATAAAAGCCTGAGATGTTTTGATTTTTCTGAAACTCTTTTCCCAGAGAGTTTTCTGTCACCAAGAGACACGTTTTCCTAACTGTAACCCTTGTTTACATTCCTTTCCCTAGGAGGGACTTCTTCTTGATGTCCCTCTGACTTGACCAATGTGACTGAAGAAGTTTGACTTTCTTCCACCCATTGGGTTGTTCTCTGTAGAACATCATAAAACTGTATAAAAGCCTGAGATGTTTTGATTTTTCTGAAACTCTTCCCAGAGTTTTCTGTCAACAAAAGACGTGTAAACCTTTGTTTACATTCCTTTCCCTAGGAGGGACTTCTCCTTGATGTCCCTCTGACTTGACCAATGTAGTGGAAGAACTTTGTCTCTCTTCCTACCCCTTTGGGTGGTTCTTTGTAAAACAGCATAAAAAGGGAAGAAATTCCCGGGGAATAAAGATTGATTTGGAGTCATTTCAGCCTTCTGAAAATTTGGGAGTCCGTGTCGTTGTGATCTTGAACGGGGTCACTTCTCCACCAGGTTTCCCTGTGCACGCTGAGGAGCCCTTTGCTCTGCTGCTCTTCACCATGGTGACCAAGTTCTGCAGCGGCCACGCTCCACACTTCCCCATGAAGAAGGTCCTGCTCCTGCTCTGGAAGGTGCTGCTGGTGAGTGCAAACTCTTCCTCGCTCCAGAAACTTTTATTCCGTGTGAAAAATGACGTTTCGCCTTTTCGTATTGATTTGTAAGTTGAATAAAAAGAAAATAAAATAGAATAAAAATAGACAATAAGGAGACAAAAGGTGGCTTCTCAGCTGAGGGTGTAAAGCAACACCAGGGTCCAAATCTTCGGAAGACAGATTTACAACATCCCCCCAGACTGCGTGGAGTCCCATGAAAAAACTGTGTACTTAAGGGAGGAGGGTCTTGAAACCAAAATGAATATTTGAATCATGCATCAGCTTATTTAAATATGTAACACCAAGACTTTTAAACACCAAGGAATTTAGAACGGGCGGGGTGTGTTGCTTTGCGCCCTCAGTGGAGAAGCCGCCTTCTTCTCTCTCCTCATTATCTATTTTTATTCCATTTTATTTTCTTTTGATTAAACTTATAAATCAATATTAAAAGGTGAAAAGGTCATTATTTTTTTTTCCCACCACGCCCGGCTGTCTCCCCAGTTCACGCTGGGTGGCTTCGAGGCGCTGCAGGCCATGAAGGTGCGGCGGCGGGAGGAGCTGGGGCTGCCGGCGCTGCCCGAGGACAGCATCCAGGTGGTGCGGGGGATGCGCGCCGCCTCCCCGCCCTCCTGCACCATCGAGCTGCTGGAGCAGCAGCAGCAGCAGCAGCAGCAGCAGCAGCAGCAGAAGCGGGGCCACCGCAGCCGCAGGGTGAGAGCTGGAGCGTCCTCCTGGGCTGGGATGGGTTTTGGGCAGGCACCAACCTTCCAGGGATGGGTTTCCAGCTTTCCAGCAGGCACCAACCCTCCAGGGATGGGTTTTGGGCAGGCACCAACCCTCCAACCCTCCAGGGATGGGTTTCCAGCAGACACCAACCCTCCCACCCTCCAGGGATGGGTTTCCAGCCAGCACCAACCCACCAATGCTCCAGGGATGGGTTTCCAGCAGGTACCAACCCTCCAGGGATGGGTTTCCAGCAGGCACCAACCCTCCAGGGATGGGTTTCCAGCAGGCACCAACCCTCCAGGGATGGGTTTTGGGCAGGCACCAACCCTCCAGGGATGGGTTTCCAGCAGGCACCAACCCTCCAATCCTCCAGGGATGGGTTTCCAGCAAGGAACCAGCCCTCCAGGGATGGGTTCCCAGCAGGCACCAACCCTCCAGGGATGGGTTTCCTGCTGGCACCAACCCTCCAGGGATGGGTTTCCTGCTGGCACCAACCCTCCAGGGATGGGTTTCCAGCTTTCCAGCAGGCACCAACCCTCCAGGGATGGGTTTCCAGCTTTCCAGCAGGCACCAACCCTCCAGGGATGGGTTTCCAGCTTTCCAGCAGGCACCAACCCTCCAGGGATGGGTTTCCAGCTTTCCAGCAGGCACCAACCCTCCAGGGATGGGTTTCCAGCAGGCACCAACCCTCCAGGGATGGGTTTCCAGCAGGCACCAACCCTCCAACCCTCCAGGGATGGGTTTCCAGCAGGCACCAACCCTCCAACCCTCCAGGGATGGGTTTCCAGCAAGGAACCAGCCCTCCAGGGATGGGTTTCCAGCAGCCACCAGCCCTCCAACCCTCCAGGGATGGGTTCCCAGCAGGCACCAACCCTCCAAACCTCGAGGGATGGGTTTCCAGCAGGCACCAACCCTCCAAACCTCGAGGGATGGGTTTCCAGCAGGCACCAACCCTCCAGGGATGGGTTTCCAGCAGGCACCCAGGCACATGAGGAGCCAGGAGTGCTCGTGGTTGCCTTTTTTCCCCCCACCCCACCCCTGCCAGGTGTTTGTAGCCACGGTTTGGTGCCTGCCATGTTTTGGTTTCAGGAAATTCTGTTCCCAGGTGTGTCTTGGTTTGGAAAGACAGGTATCTTCCAGGGAAAGCTGGAGTTTCCCTTGGAATGGGGAATGTCAACCCCTCACCCCCCGCCAAATTATAATTTTGCAATGAAGGGCTTTCAGGCAAAGATCTGGGAATAGGAATAACAGTTCTTTACTGGGAATATTGACAATACAAATGTAGTAGAAAACAAAACCACCCAACCACACCAGCAAACAAAAGTTTTGGAAAACCCTGACAGAGTCAGAGCTCCAACCTGACACCCTGTGGGTCAGGGTGTTGGGAGCAGTCCCAAAGTGAGTCCTCCTGGAGTGGCAGAGGTGGTTCTGGTGGAGCAGAGATGATCCTGTAGAACAAGGGTCCAGTGATGGTGAGAAGGGTCCAGGGATGGTGAGAAGGGTTCAGTGATGGTGGGAAGGGTCCAGTGATGGTGAGAAGGGTTTGGTGATGGTGAGAAGGGTCCAGTGATGGTGAGAGGGGTCCAGTGATGGTGAGAAGGGTTCAGTGATGGTGAGAAGGGTTCAGTGATGCTGAGAAGGGTCTAGTCTTCCTCCAGGAATCAGGTGAAGCTGGATGCCTTCTTGTTCCTGTGTCTCAGTTTTTATCCAGGTAGGAATGGTTGGCTCCCTGCACTGGGTGGAGCATCTCACAATGGGATGATGCAATAGTGGATGTACTGCTTTGGGGAGGGTATATTTTGGGGAGGTGTTAGTTTGGGGAGGTGTTAATGGCCCATTAGCAGAAAAAATATCTCCCTGTGGAGGGAAAACCAGGTAGTGGGAGAGATAAGAAACGATGCCCTACAGTTGGTCCATTGACAAAAGGCACCCGCCCTGCTCCTCCCAGAGTAAAGAGGAACAGTGCTTTTAGGAGATGAAAACAGAATACACATTTTTGTTTTCCATAACCCAGGACACCAGGACAGAACTGGTGAACAAGGTCACGCTACTGTAAACTAAGATATCGTTCTACATGTGTTTTCCAAAGGAGGGACTTGGCTTGATGGGTCTCCTCAAATGGCCAATGGGCTCAGCTCCCCCACCTCTAAGGTGGGTGCTTTGTAGAAAGGTATAAAATAATAGGTTTGGAAAATAAATCGGGGCTCCTCCTCGTTAGGAGCCACAGCCTCCTGATGACTCGCACACACACACTGATGACAGGTGTTTTCCAGGTTTTTTAGGCTCATGGAATGGTTTGGGTTGGAAGGGACTGTCGCTGTTGGACACGAAAGGAAGACCCAAGCCTTGTTCAGAGGGCTGTGGCTCCAAAGGAGGAGTCTCGGTTTATTCTCCAAACTTATTTCGTACTTTTCTACAGTGCACCTGTTGCCACGATTCGTGCTTGCCATGTTTTAGTTTTAGGAAATTCTGTTCTCAGGGACCTAAACTGGTAAACAAGGTCACACTTGGGAAACTATCTTCTTTTCCACATTCTTTCCCAGAGGAGGGACTTCGCGTGGTGGTCTCTGTGAGTGACCAGTGGTTCCAGAGGTCCCACCTCTAAGGTGGGCACATTCGTAAAAGGTATAAAAGAGGTCTGGAAAATAAAAGAGGTTTGGAAAATAAACCTGTGGCTCCTCCTCCCCGAGGAGTCCACGCCACAGCCTTCTGAATTCACGACTCCGCGTCTCCTCCATTGTGTCCGACAGCAACGTGCACCCACCTTGGAGGTGGGACTTCTGGACTAACTGGTCACTTGAAGAGACCAACAAGCAAAGTCCCTCCTTTGGGAAAGCATGTAGAAAAATATGTTAGTTTACGATAACATGACCTTGTTTACCATTTTTGTCCCTGGGAAAAGAATTTCCTGAAGTCAAAACACGTGGCAGGCACGAGACTGTGGCTACAAGGGACCTTAAGGACCGTGCAGTCCCAAATGACACCTCCCATTAGATCAGGTTTCTCACAGCTCCACTACCCAAGCTGGGCTTGGACACTGCCAGGGATCCAGAGACAGCCACAGCTGCTCTGGGTATCCTGTGCTGGGGCCTCCCCACCCTCCCAGGCAGGAATTCCTGCCCAAGATCCCATCCATCCCTGCCCTCTGGCAGTGGGAAGCCATTCCCTGTGTCCTGTCCCTCTGTCCCTTGTCCCCAGGCCCTCTGCAGCTCTCCTGGAGCCCCTTCAGGCCCTGGCAGGGGCTCTGAGCTCTCCCTGGAGCCTTCTCCTCTCCAGGTGAGCACCCCCAGCTCTCCCAGCCTGGCTCCCTGGGAACTGAGGGGCTCCAGCCCTGGAGCAGCTCCGTGGATTCCTCTGGACTCTCCCCAGCAGCTCCAGGTGCTGCTGCTGTGTCCCCAGGGCTGGGGCAGCTCTGCAGGTGGGGTCTCACCTGGGCACAGGGACAGAATCCCCCCCTCCCTGCTGTCCCTGCTGAGGGATCAGCCCAGGGCTGGGGGGTTTTTTGGGGTTCTCAGTTCACTTTGTGGTCGGAGCACATCCAGTTTTTCATCCAAAATTGCAACTGCAACAGATCAGCCCCCATGGGGTGTTTGATCCAGAGGAAGCCAGAGGACATCCTGACCTTATGGCAAAGGGCTGATAAGCACCAGGGAGCAAACTGCTCACAGCAAGTTCTTTTTTTAGCTCTGCTCTTGCAGTTGCTGTGTTGTGGTCTGAGGATGAAAATGCCTTTTTGCCAGGAGATGTCGGGTGCAAGCCCCAAAAGTTAAGGTGGAAAATGGGGTCATACCTCCTAGAGCAGCGAGGTTAGAGGGTCCAGAAGGGATTATTCTTGTGCAGGCTTTGGTAGCAACAGCCAGGAGGGAAACCCTTACCTAAGGAACATCTGAGAGCTTGATCCTTTCAGGATGGAGACACCTGAGAGGGAAACAAAATCCTTGAAACGACTTGTGTGAATTTTCCCCTCCCCCCTTCTTGCTGCAGCCCCTGATGAAGCAAGACAGCTTGGACATCTACAACGAGAGAGACCCCTTCAAGAACGACGAGGGAGGGGTTGATGAGGAGGAGAACGACGAGGTGGACGGCGGGATGGAGGGGGAGCTGGACCTGATGGAGCGAGGGGACACCATCGTCCCCGCCATGCCGGCCCAGCGCCTGCCCATCGAGAGGGTGTCCTTCCCCAAGGGGCTCCCCTGGGCCCCCAAAGTCAGGTAAAGCCACCTGGTGTCACCACCACCCTACCCTGCCCTGGAGTCCCAATTTTTTTGGGAAGCATTGGGAGGTGGTTTTTTTTTTTTTTGGCCTCTGTAGTGACTCCGCTGCTCTTTTTGTCAGGGCTGGTCCTGTCTGGATCAACCACTTGCCACGTTTGGTGTGTAAAGAGCTCAGCTCAACCCAGCCCAAGCCAAAAATTGGGCAAAAAATCCAGCTTTTTGGCCAAGAAGTGGCGATGCAGTTTTGGATATCCCAGGGAAGGAGGCTGTGCTGGGGCGCTGTGGGAGCAAGGTCAGCTTTCCCAACCAGATCCCAGTGGATCTTGGTAGCACAGAGTCCTTGACTAATCATCTTGGGAGCTGGTTAATGACGTCCTGTTGGGTGAGGAGCACCCCTGTGAAGGTGCTACTTCACCTTTGCCAGGTGAAGCCTTTTTTTAGTCTCAGAGAAAAAAGCATCTCAGGATAAGGAAGTTGGAGCTTTTCCTTCCTAAGACAGTTATCCACACATGAAATGAGGGAATGTTAGGAAAAGAGGGTGAAAAACCTCTGCCCCTTTCCCTCTCATCCATGTGAGGTTTTTTTGGTTTCGTGGTGGGGTTTTTGTTTTGTTTTGTTTTGGTGGGGTTTTTTTTTGTGGGTTTTTTTTTGTTTGTTTTTGTGGGGTTTTTTTGTGTGTGTTTTTTTTTTTTTTTTTTTTTTTTGTGGGTTTTTTTTTTTTTTTTTTTTTTTGTTGGTTTTTTTGTTTGTTTGTTTTTTGGGGTTTTTTTGCTGTTAATCCCAAACCTGGATTTAATCCAGTCTCTTTAAAACACAGGACCAAATAGATATTTTTTTTTAGAGACAGGAGCAGTGACAGGGTTAAGTCTATCTGTCCAGAGCACTCCACAGAAGCAGAAACACAGCAGGAATTGGTTTCCCACCTGGATCTCCACGGTGGTGCTGTGCTGCTCCACGTCACTCCACGCCCTCAGCTTTGAAATCAAAGGGCTTGCTGCTTTCCTTGGCTGCTGGCTGGAAATCCAGCTGGGTTCCTTTCTGCCCAGGAGAGCCTTGGCTCCGCAGCTCGTGCCCTGCCTGGAGTGCAGCGATGCCGAGCAGTTCCCATGGCAGATGCCTTGAGGTGGACAAGATGTCAGCTGGCTGTGGGAGCAGCGTGTGCTCTGACAGACCGTGGAGACGACATTTGTTCCCTCAGAGGGAGCAGATGCTCCTTGGAGATGCGTGTGAGGAGCACAGGAGGTGGATGCTGTTGGAAACGCGCTGTTAGTCCTGTTCTCTCATCTGTCCGATGAGAGAGATGATCTGAAGAGCAGGATAACTCTTTGGGACACGTGGTTTATTGGTCGTGGGAAGGCAGCCTGACTGGGGAAGAGTCCATCAGTCTAAGGGGACAGGGATCCAGCAGAGCAAGAGAGCGATTTACCTGTTACATTCCCTTTTAACCCTTTCTGTCGTGAATATTCTAATGAGCATCAACCAATCACCTCAAGATACAAAACCTACAGAATTTACATACAGCCTATAGGGACTACTATATTACCATACTAATCTACATACTAAAAACCTGAAAAACCACCTTATCCCTGATACCTGAGAAGGTCCAGCCTTTTATTCATCCTTTTGTCTTGGCAGGAGTGTCACTGACCCACCCAGCCAAGCTCTTTCAGCTGCTTAATCACCTTCTTCCTGTCCATGCTTACAGTTCAAACTTTGCTTTTAATTCTATTCCTCTTGTGGGTTTCATACTTTTAGAATCTTTTACTATTAAATTATCTCTGCAGGGCCTAGCTACTTCATCCTCTCCAACAGGACACGTGGTTTATTGGTAGTGGGAAGGCAGCCTAACCGGGGAAGAGTCCAAAGGTCTAAAGTGACAGGGATCCAGCAGAGCAACAGAGCGAGTTACCTGTTACATTCCATTTTAACCCTTTCTGTCGTGAATATTCTAATGAGCATCAACCCATCACCTCAAGATACAAAACCTACAGAATTTACATACAGCCTATAGGGACTGCTATATTACCATACTAATCTACATACTAAAAAGCTGAAAAACCACCTTATCCCTGATACCTGAGAAGGTCCAACTCCCTTTTGTTTGGGGAGGGGGATTGCTCAATCCTCAAAGCTTTGGCTCTTGACTTAGTTAATTCAATCACCGCCTTCCCGCTTAACATTCTACAGTTCAAATCTTGCTTTCAATTCTATTCCTCTTGTAGGTTTCATACTCTTAGAATCTTTTACTAATAAATCATCTCTGCAGATACAAAGGTTGGAGGAGGCTCCCCTCCGTCTACTCGCACCTTCCCGTGGAGTTGCACAGCAAATACAAATGGTTTGGGTTCACCTCGCTCCCAGCCAAAGGTGGCTCTTGCCTGCTGCTCTTGGGAGCTCCAGAGATCAGTTCTGAGGTGTTGACCTTGTACCTGGCTCTTTTCCAACCTTTCTCCTTGTTTTTGTCTCTCCGCCGCTCCATCAGACAGAAAGACATCGAGCATTTCCTGGAAGCAAGCAGGAACAAATTCATCGGATTCACGCTGGGACAGTGAGTGTTTTATCCACAAGGACCTGCCCTGGAGCTTCCACCAGTGTGGGGGTTAAGTGGTGGGAGGTATCCACAAAACTCAGGTTTTCCCAGCTCAGGACAAGGCAGTGCTGGGTTTGCTGGAGCTGCAGCAACGAAAGCAGTGCTAGAAAAACATGTTCCTGGAGACACTGCTCCCCAGGGACCTCTTTCTATTAAAAATCAGACCTAGCCCAGAATAAGTGACTGCTGGCCCAAGCCAGGAACTGGCTTGATGTGAAAGGCAGCTGAGCCAGTTTGGTCTCCACAGCAAATGACCCAGTTTGTGGATAAATCAAGCTGCTGGTGCAGAGTCACCCTGGGACGGGCTCAGCATTTCCATAAAAATGAAAAACATTCATTTTTATGTGCAGTGCTGGGCTCAGGCTGGCTCCACCCTACTTCTGATTTCATCAGGTTTCACCCCAATTCTGATTCAATCTGGTTTCACCCCAATTCTTCACCCCGATGTCTCTCCTCTCATGCAGGCATGATGGAGAGGAGGTGGGAGGGCAGCAGCTCACACCAGCACCTCTCCCAGTTCCTGACCCATCTGGGATGCATTCAGCAGACCCCAGGCTCCCTCTTTTACCTCTTAGGACGTGGAAATGTTTGGGCATAGATGTGCTTCCCAGTCCTGACCTTCTTTCCTCTTCCCCAGGGACACCGAGACCCTGATAGGGCTCCCGCGGCCGATCCACGAAAGCGTGAAGACCCTGAAGCAGGTGAGATGGTGGCTCCATGCATGGATCCACCACGTGGCTCCTTCCTGGCCAACCTCACTGAAACACAGTTACTGCAGGGAGGAAAAGGTTGGTTGCCACAGGAAAAGCTTCTGGAGCTTCTTGCAGGAATTGAGGCAAAAAAAAAAAATTAAAAACCTGAGTCCTCAAGTAGCCTCTCCGGCATTTTTACTTTCCCTTTATCCAAGGTGTAGCATTCCTGATTCCTGGTGAGTGTCAGCCCTGTGTGTTGAAGGTGACAGACTGTCAGAGCTGGGTTTGGACATACATTCCCAAATCCATGCTGCTCCCAGGGTGAAGCATGGCCAGCCTCAGCTCCTGCAGCACTCCCCAGGGAATGAGACCCCTCCAGAGGCCAACTGACCCTCTCTAAGGTCTGGGTTGTCTTTTGGAGGTGCTCGTCCCTCTAATTCCTTCCAGAGAGCTCCTAGAAGGAGCAGGTGGGAGTAACCAAGGGCAGGAGGTGTGAGGGGCTTCGGGGGCAGAGGGATGTCCCACACAGGGACGAACTCCCCGCGGCTCTGCTGGGACCTGCACACCTCAGGGGGACACTGCTGTGACCATCCCTGGCCGTGTTTCCTCCTTCAGCTCTGCCTCTGTCTGTCTGTCTGTCTTTCCAGCACAAGTACATCTCCATCTCAGATGTCCAGATCAAGAACGAGGAGGAGCTGGAGAAGTGCCCCATGTCTCTGGTAAGAAGGAGGTTGCTTCGCCCCATCACCAGAGAGAAGACTGGGGGAGGTTGCCACCAAGGTGTCACGTAAATCCCTTCTTGTTTTTGCTTCATTTTCCCCTTGTTTTTAATGCTTCTCTGCCCCAGGGGGAAGAGGAAGTCCAAGAAACCCCTTGCGAGGTCTTGTATCGAGCGATGTTGTACAATCTCCCCCAGAACATGGTAAGCCCCCGTTCCCTAAAAGGCAGGAAGAGCTCTGGAGTAGGGAATGGTGCCAGCCTGGGAGCTGCAGAGCTCAGCACGGGAAGGTGTTCAGCACCTGGACAGTGAGATTTTGGTGGGAATCCTCAGCAGTACAGTCCAAGAGGAGGGATTTCAGAGGATTCTGAGATGCTGATTGGGTCACCGTGGGCTCTGTAGGGAGAGATTGAAGTGCATTTAAACTCCAGGTGTTCCTTGTGTTGTTTTACCCGCGCTGCCACAGCTCAGGCACCTGTGATGCCTTAGCTGAAGGATCAAACAGAGCTGCTGAGCTCCCCACACTTGTCCTGTCTGTCAGAGGTTGAGTGTGGTCTGGTGAAACCCTGTAGAGTTGGCTCAGAGTTGTCCAGTTTCAGCAAGCAAAGGAGGAGGAAGGAATTCCCTTTCCTGGACTATCACAGAATTTCTAGGTTGGAAGAGACCTTCAAGATCATCCAGTCCAACCCAGCTCTGACACCTCAACCAGACCACGGCACCCAGTGCCACATCCAGGCTTTGTTAAACACATCCAGGGATGGTGACTCCACCACCTCCCCGGGCAGGCCATTCCAGAACTTTATCACTCTTTCCATGAAAAGCTTTTTCCTGATATCCAACCTTGGTGCAGCTCGAGGCTGTGTCCTCTGGTTCTGTCAGTGCTGCCTGGAGAAAGAGACCAACCCCAGCTGAGCACAGCCACCCTTCAGGGAGTTGTGGAGAGTGATAAGGTCACCTCTGAGTCTCCTTTTCTCCAGGCTGAACATCCCCAGCTCCCTCAGTCGTTCCTCACAGGGTTTGTGTTCCAAGCCCCTCAGCAGCCTCGGGGCCTCCTCTGGACGTGTTTGAGCATCTCAGTGTCCATCCTGAGCTGAGGGGCCAGAGCTGGACACTGCACTCAATGTCCATCCTGAACTGAGGGGCCAGAGCTGGACACTGCACTCAATGTCCATCCTGAACTGAGGGGCCAGAGCTGGACACTGCACTCAATGTCCATCCTGAGCTGAGGGGCCAGAGCTGGACACTGCACTCAATGTCCATCCTGAACTGAGGGGCCACAGCTGGACACTGCACTCAATGTCCATCCTGAGCTGAGGGGCCACAGCTGGACACTGCACTCCAGGTGTGGCCTCACCAGTGCCGAGTCCAGGGGCAGAATGACCTCCCTGCTCCTGCTGGCCACACCATTCCTGATCCAGGCCAGGAGCCATTGGCCTTCTTGGCCACCAGGGCTCACTGCTGGCTCATGTCCAGCTGCTGTCACCAGTGTCCCCAGGTCCCTTTCTGCCTGGGCACTGTCCAGCCACACCATCCCCAGCCTGTAGCACTGCAGGGGGGTTATTGTGGCCAAAGTGCAGGACTCCCACACCTGCCCTCTCCTGCAGATCGCTTTGCTGAAGATCCTCCTGGCTGCTGCTCCCACCTCCAAGGCCAAGACTGACTCCATCAACATCCTGGCAGACGTGCTGCCTGAGGAGATGCCGTAAGTCCCTCACCAGGTGGCCACCGGCCACCCCAGCCTTGCCACCAAGTCTGGGACCAAGCAGGAGAGCTGCCAGGTTTGGGGGGCTCCAGGTTTGGGGTATCTGTTTGGGTAGGTGTGAATTACTGTTGGCACCAGGGCAGAGCTGTCAAAGCCGAGGCAGCGACGCTGCCGTGATGGTTTGAGTGCAGCCACTCCAAGCTAACTGATAAATGATAAAATCCTGCTGATTGACCCAAATCATAAAGATGTGGAGGTGTCTTCTCTACTGCTCCACCAGCATTCCTGGTGGAGGGCAATCCATTTTTTTTTTCTCCTTTTTTTAACGCATTTTGGCACCACCAGGTAGGATGGGTGGAAACGGGAGTCCTGGGGGAGGAAGGTCCTTGGTTTTGTAGAGGTCATCCAGAGCTCCTATCCCTACTGCTCCACCAGCATTCCTGGTGGAGGGCAATCCACCTCTTTTTGTCCCTCCTTTTTTAATGCATTTTGGCACCACCAGGTTGGATGGGTAAAAATGGGAGTCCTGGGGGAAGGAAGATCCTTGGTTTTATAGAGCTCATCCAGAGCTCCTATCCCTACTGCTCCACCAGCATTCCTGGTGGAGGGCAATCCACCTCTTTTTGTCCCTCCTTTTTTAACGCGTTTTGGCACCACCAGGTAGGATGGGTGAAAATGGGAGTCCCGGGGAGAGGAAGATCCTTGGTTTTGTAGAGCTCATCCAGAGCTCCTATCCCTACTGCTCCACCAGCATTCATTCCTGATGGAGGGCAATCCATTTTTTTTTCTCCTTTTTTTAATGCGTTTTGGCACCACCAGGTAGGATGGGTGAAAATGGGAGTCCTGGGGGCACAAAGATCCTTGGTTTTGTAGAGCTCATCCAGAGCTCCTATCCCTACTGCTCCACCAACATTCCTGGTGGAGGGCAATCCACCTTTTTTTTTTTTTTTCCTCCTTTTTTAACACATTTTGGCACCACCAGGTAGGATGGGTAAAAATGGGAGTCCTGGGGGGAGGAAGATCCTTGGTTTTGTAGAGCTCATCCAGAGCTCCTATCCCTACTGCTCCACCAGCATTCCTGGTGGAGGGCAATCCACCTCTTTTTTTTCCTCCTTTTTTAACGTGTTTTGGCACCCCCAGGTAGGATGGGTAAAAATGGGAGTCCTGGAGACACAAAGGTCCTTGGTTTTGTAGAGCTCATCCAGAGCTCCTATCCCTACTGCTCCACCAGCATTCCTGGTGGAGGGCAATCCACTTTTTTTTTCCCTCCTTTTTTAACGTGTTTTGGCACCACCAGGTAGGATGGGTGGAAACGGGAGTCCTGGGGGAAGGAAGGTCCTTGGTTTTGTAGAGCTCATCCAGAGGAACAGGAACTCCACATCCCTTGGTTCTCCCTGCTGCCACAGCCCCGCTGCTGATTTTTTTTCTCCCTCCACCCCAGCATCACCGTCCTGCAGAGCATGAAGCTGGGCATCGACGTCAACAGGCACAAGGAGATCATCGTGAAGAGCATCTCAGCGCTGCTGCTGCTGCTCCTCAAGCACTTCAAGCTGAACCACATCTACCAGGTGGGCCCAGAGGAGGGGATGGCCATCGCCAGGTGGGGCTTGAGGGTCCTGATAAACTCTCTCCTAGAAGACTTCCAGGGAGAGTTTCCATGAGGAGCTGTGGTCGCATTCCCATAGCTCCAGGATTTGTACGGGCTCGCTCAGGGTTGGGATGACCCCGTTGTGCTTTGACAACATCATTTCGACTCACGTGGCAGGAGCTTTTAGACCCCTTGGGAATATCTATTCAGGTTAAATTTAGGAGATGGCACGAGCCTCCCTGGCAGAAGGGGGAAGAGGAAGGGGGTTAGGCAAGACTCTCTTCTGCTCTGTCATCTCCAACGTCCAGAAATAGTGCTGGGAAGGACCTGACGAGGTCACCTAATCTGGATTTAGCAGGGTCACGTTCTTGGGGCTCCAGTTTCAATAGAGGCAGGAGGGAGGCCTGGGTGATAATTGCAATCTGATTTTTTTGTTCCCAATGTGATTTTTGTTCCAATCAAACTGCACCCACTCCAGGGCTTTCCTTGGTTAAAAAAAAAAAACAAAAAAAAACGAGGACTAATACGAGCTGTGGCCCAGTTCTCCATTCGTTCTGCAAGTCAAACAATTAGTGTTTTCTAATTTTTTTCCTGCTAAAGCTTTCGGCACGCTACAAATCCCTCTGCGTTACAAAACCCACTGATATTTAACCGAGGATAAATATAAATCCGCGCAATTGGATTGGGTAAAATGAAACCAACTCCCACATTTTTACAATCCTACATTTGTTCCGCTCCCCCCCCCCACCCTGCTGCTCCACATCCCTTCTTTAATTTTCCTCACTTCAAAGCAGCTCCTCTCCTTTCTTCCCCACCCCAGGCAGGAGGGCCATGGCAGCCTGCTGCTGAGCCTGGAGAAAGCTGCAGGGTTTCATCCCCCTGATTCTGGGGGTGTTTTTTTTTTGGTGTCTGATCTTCTGGATGGTTTTGTTCTCTTTGACAAAGGCGTTCTCAGGGAGCAGCACCACGAGAGCTCCAGCAGGTCTGAAATGAAGGAACCACGGAAGGGTTTGGGTTTGGAAGGGTCGATTAGTCACCAGCACATCCCAGTGCTGTGTCATCCGTGGCGTGTTGTGTCATCTGTGGTGTGCCAACGCCGACAGCTGGCACCAGGCTGGGATGAGAACAAACTGTTCCTTCCCTCTCAGGCTGGAGACGTTGATGGAAAGGCAGGGGAAGGGCAGGATGGGTTTTGCTGCAGTTTGTTTCTTTAGGAGACGGGACAGATTTGTTGTATTATTGAAATGTAGAACGGTTTGGGTTGGAAGGGCACCCTTGAAGACCGTTTAATGCTTTGAGGGGGAGAGAAATTAAAAGCAGGTAGGAAAACAGGGGTATTATTTCAGTCAAAAATAGGGATATTATTTCAGTCAAAATCTCTAAGGGAACTGGGATTAGTGTGTGAGAGCTATAGGAATTATTGTATTTTCGCATGTAATACCTACAACTCCTTCTCTCTTCCCCACACACCGTTTTGCCAGGGGTTTGATTTTGAAAAGCCACGAGGTGCAGCTATTCCTAAAGCACTGCCACAAAGTTTGCTTGTCCTTCCTGTGGCAAATGGAATTTTCCAGGTGGTGGGCATGACACAGCAAACTTCAGGGAGAAAATGTGAGGTGTCTGGGGCAAACCATCCCAAAATGTGAGGTGTCTGGGGCAAACCATCCCAAAATGTGAGGTGTCTGAAGCAAACCATCCCAAAATGTGAGGTGTCTGGGGCAAACCATCCCAAAATGTGAGGTGTCTGAAGCAAAGCATCCCAAAATGTGAGATGTCTAAAGCAAAGTATCCCAAAATATGAGGTGTCTGGGGCAAAGCATCCCAAAATGTGCGGTGTCTGAAGCAAACCATCCCAAAATGTGAGGTGTCTGGGGCAAAGCATCCCAAAATGTGAGATGTCTAAAGCAAAGTATCCCAAAATGTGCGGTGTCTGGGGCAAAGCATCCCAAAATGTGAGGTGTTGAAGCAAACCATCCCAAAATATGAGGTGTCTGAGGCAAACCATCCCAAAATGTGAGGTGTCTGGGAGAAACCATCTCAAAATGTGAGGTGTCTGGGGCAAAGCATCCCAAAATGTGAGGTGTCTGGGGCAAAGTATCCAAAAATGTGAGGTGTCTGAAGCAAACCATCCCAAAATGTGAGGTGTCTGGGGCAAAGCATCCCAAAATGTGAGGTGTCTGGGGCAAAGCATCCCAAAATGTGAGGTGTCTGGGGCAAACCATCCCAAAATGTGAGGTGTTGAAGCAAACCATCCCAAAATGTGAGGTGTCTGGGGCAAAGCATCCCAAAATGTGAGGTGTCTGAGGCAAACCATCCCAAAATGTGAGGTGTCTGGGACAAACCATCCCAAAATGTGAGGTGTCTGAAGCAAAGCATCCCAAAATGTGAGGTATCTAGGGCAAAGCATCCCAAAATGAGAGATGTCTAAAGCAAACCATCCCAAAATGTGAGGTGTCTGGGAGAAACCATCCCAAAATGTGAGGTGTCTGAAGCAAATAATCCCAAAATGTGAGGTATCTGGGGCAAAGTATCCAAAAATGTGAGGTGTCTGAGGCAAACCGTCCCAAAATGTGAGGTGTCTGGGACAAACCATCCCAAGTGCTTTGCTTTTGGCTGGAAAGAGGTTTCCATTCCCAGGTGGTGCTCCCAGCTAACACTGACCCGTTTCCCTTCTCCTCCCCAGTTTGAGTACGTGTCCCAACACCTGGTGTTTGCCAACTGCATCCCGCTGATCCTGAAGTTCTTCAACCAGAACATCATGTCTTACATCACTGCCAAAAACAGGTACAGCCACAGGGGGACAGAGAGGTGATGGGGCAGGAAGGCTTCCTGCTTGGGGAGCCCTGATGTCCTGGAGGGGACCCAGGTGGCTTTGGGGTGTCCTGTCCACTACAGAAATTTGTGGAGGGAGCAGATCCCTTTGGCATGATGAGGATGACTGGAAGCTGGGTTTCCAATCTCTGGTTGGGCTGCTGAAATAGTACTAATAAAAAATAGGCTTTGTCTTTATAAAATAAAGTCGTTTTCACCCTTCACATGGACTCTTGGGGAGGCATCTCTGAGCCACAGCTTCATCAAGGCCAGATGGGGTAGGACCTTCCAGGTCTTTCCCACTTTTTTTTTGGCTGGAATTCAGCTTTCCTGACTCCCTCAGGTTTTCCATAGTTGTCACTGCCTTTTACTGCTGATCTGAGAGAGGCACCAACCCCGTTCCGTGGATCAAAGACCTGAGACAGCACAGATCTTTCACAGCTCACCAAGGCAGGATTTCTCTGTTTGGAGAGGAGCTCCACGAGGATGCTGGAATGATAAAAGGATCCTTTTTCTCCCTTTTTTTTGATGCTCTTTTTGTTGCTCTTCAGCTGCCTGTGTAGGCTGCTCTGTCTCCTGCACGGTGTGGTTGTGTCTGTGCGAAAAATAGGAAGTAAAATGTTGATCCTCCTGCTGTAAATATTTCCACTTTCGGTCCTGTGCTTTAAGTGAGGAGGAAACATATGCCAGGAGCACTCAGCTCCCTCCTCTGCTCTGGGATGGAGGTTTCACAGGCAGGAGATGGCACCTGTGAGTGAGGTGGGATGTGCAGGTGGATGCTCTGAGCCAAGGAGGTGTAAATTCCAGTTTCGGGTGTGTTTAATTGACTATTTCTACAAATTCCTTAGGCCTGGAGGCCTTGGAGAAACCTGATACTCAGAATATTCACTCACCATGAATTTTCTTGCTGCCAATCAGATGCCGCCCTTTGAACCTCAGATCTGTTTTGTTTACTTTTCTCCCCACCCCCTTTTTAAACATGCATACGAATAACTCATCTCTCCTGCCTTAATGGATCCAAATCCTTCGAGCCCTTATTAATGCACTCAGGATGGAGCTTTGGAGCCAGGAGGCATCGACGGGCTCCATTAAGCTGAGGGGTGAGGCAGTGCTGAGGCTGGGATCCGTTTGGATGCTGTCTGTGCTTTTGGAAGTGCATCAGGGAGTATTAGAAAAGGCGCTGTTAGTGTCCGATGAGAGAGATGATCTGAAGACCAGGATAACTCTTTGGGACACGTGGTTTATTGGTCGTGGGAAGGCAGCCTGACTGGGGAAGAGTCCATAGGTCTAAAGGGACAGGGATCCAGGAGCAAGAAAGAGGGCAAGAGCAAGAGCGAGAGCTCCTTGTTACATTCCATTTTAACCCTTTCTATCGTGAATATTCTAATGAGCATTAACCAATCACCTCAAGATACAAAACCTACAGAATCTACATACAGCCTATGGGAACTACAACGTTACAATACTACTCTACATACCAAAATCTTGAAAAATCACCTTTTCCCTGATACCTGAGAAGGTCCAACCCCCTTATTCATCCTTTTGTCTTGGCAGGAGTGTCACTGACTCACCCAGCCAAGTCTTTTCAGCTGCCTAATCACCTTCTTCCTGCCCTGTCACTGTGGGACACGATCAATGAGACACGGACTCAGGTTCAGAAGGCTGAAGCTCCGAAAAGGGGCTGGTTTATTCTCAGAACCTATTTTTATACCTTTTTACAATGTGCCCACCTAAGAGGTGGGATCCCTGGACCCATTGGCCACACCAAGGGTCAACAAGCAAAGTCCCTCCTCAGAAGAGGGAAAAGTGAAAAACAAGAGAGTTTACATAGAGTGACCTTGTTTACTGCCTCGATCCCTGGGAAAGAGTTTAAGAAAAATGCAAACATGAGAAACAGTGACTACACTGCCCAGCATCTTACAGTTCAAATTTTGCTTTCAATTCTATTCCTCTTGTAGGTTTCATACTCTTAGAATCTTTTACTAATAAATCATCTCTGCAGGGCCTAGCTACTTCATCCTCTCCAACAAGGGAGACACTCGGCACGGCCGCTCCATGTTCTGGAGATGGGATTGCTCCCCACCCAAATTACTCGTTGCATTTCCAGGCACAGAGCAGGAAAAAATTGCTACAGATTCCTGGGCGTGATCATATAGCTCATGTTAAATGTTCCTCTGGTGTTAATTGGTTCCTAACGAGCCCCTTTCTTTCCCTGTTCTCTGCAGCATCTCCGTCCTGGATTATCCGCATTGCACGGTCTGCGACTTGCCCGAGCTCACAGCAGAAAGTCTGGTAAGCAGCACAGAAAGGGGGTTTTTGTGGCCAGGATTGCTCTGTGTGACAGCATGAGGAAGGATTTGGGGTTTTCTATTCTCTGTCTTCTTTTTCTGTAACCCCCAACCTTTCCAAAATTAGACCTTTTATTTTTATTTTTTTCCCCCCTCCAGGCTTGAAAATTCCTCCCATCGCTATTCTGAGTCACTGTCAGCTGTGGGGAAGCGGGGAAGAGGCACTGCTGGTGTTGGGCACCCCATAAAAATAGTTGGGTTTAGGGTTTTTTCCCCTTTGGCAGAACAGAATCACAGAATTCCAAGACCACTGTGGTTGGAAAAGACCTCCCCAAGATGATCAAGTCCAACCTTTGATCAAACACCACCTTGTCCCCAGCCCAGAGCACTGAGTGCCTGTTATGGGTTAATACAGTTTGGATTTTGTTGGAAAAGACAAACCTATTAGGAGTTAGTTTTTTAATTGGTAGGTGGTTTGATTACTGAGAAAGCAGAACGTAGAGCCTGTTTTGCTCTTTATGTTCTCCTAGTCACATAAAATATAGAAAGTGATGGAACCATCAGAGTGCCACGTCCAGAAATTCCTTGGACACCTCCAGGGATGGGCACTCCAAACCTCCCTGGGCAGCCCCTGCCAAGGCCTGAGTGCCCTTTCCATAAGGAATTCTTCCTGAAGTCCAACCCTGAGCCTCCCCTGGCACAGTTTGAGGCTGTTTCCTCTTGTTCTGTCAAGACAAGACGATTCTGCTTTGAAGGAGAATTTACCCAGAGGCTGTTGCCTCCCGGGTTTCAATTGCTCTGAGCACTCCTGCTTTATGAGATAAAGGGAGTTTATCTCATAAACTCAGTTTAAGGAAGGAATGAACAAAATTCCCTACAAGAGAGGACCCTTAAGCATTCCAGAGGCTGGCCAGCAGGAATGGGCAGGGCAAACACACAGATGGGATAAAAATGCTGGCAGGTTGATAACTACAATAATTCAAGTGCAGAGTTGTAGGAGCGGGGTGGACAGCGATGAGCTAAAGAGGAGGAGTTCGCACGAACTGTTTTTCTAATGTAACATTTGCTGAATGGAGCAAGCAGTCACACTTTTCTTCTTTGTTGTTTTTTCTTTTTTTCTTTTCATTTTTTTTTCTGCCTATATTTTTCTCAGTTTGGAAAAAAAAAACCCAAACAAACAAACAACCAAACCAACGTGTAAATTATCCTGTAGAAGCCATTTTTTGGCAATGTTTGCAACTCATAGTTTGAAGTGTTTTTCCAATTACCATTATATGTCACTTTAGCTGTGAGTTTGATGCTGAAAGTCTGTTGTTTGAAGTTTTCCTGAATTCTACAAAATATAATATTATATGATAAATATAATTAACATAATTAATGTAATATAATTACATATGTGTATAGTAGGCCACTTTTTTTTTGTTCAAATTTAAGTGTGGGCAAAAAAATCACTATTATAACAGCAAGAATAGTCCTTAAACAGTTAGGTTTTACTATGCTAATTTATTTCTTGCTATTTCCCTAAAATCACTTTGCTTGTATAATTTATTTTGCAGAGCTGAAGAGAAGTAAGAGAAGTAAGAGAGTGAAGTTTTTGTTACAATACATTAAATCTTCTTTTTATACTGAATATTTTATATTGAACATTCTAATTTACACCAACGAATCTAACACAAGATACAAATCTTATAGCATTTACATGCAGCCTGTAACGAATCATTACATTACCACACTGTGTTATATTTTAAACCCTAAAAGTGACTCTTTGGACCCCTTCTGCCATGCTAGTAGACCCTTAGACTTCTAGTAAAAAAAAAAAAAAAAAGAAGCATTTTTTAATCAAAAGAAAATTGCCCTCAGCCGGCCACACTCTCATTTTCCAGTTGTCCAGTAACTAAGGCTCTAAACCTCAAAACTTACTTTCAATTCTATTTCACTTACAAGTTTCACATTCTCAAAACCTGAGCAGTCATATTTACAAAGCTTTCCTTTTTCATCTTCCCCAGCACGGAGGAGGTTGGACTCCCACAGCGCAGGGGGAAAACTTTGGGGAAATAATGGACGGGGAATGGAGACCCTAAATCGTTAAGAAGGATCCTGAGGAGCAAATCCAGTCCGAGCAGGGATGATCTCACGGTGCTGCTGCAATCTGAGGCCCGTGTTGTTTATTCCTTAGGTGTGTGAAGGTCAAAAACACCAGAGAGAAAAGTGTTTTCCCCAGGGTGCACGGGGCTGCTGAAAGGCTGGGTGTCCCCATCCAGCCCTGCCAGCCTCCATCCTATCCTGGGCCGATGGGGACATCTAGTGACACATCACTGCGGGCTCCCTGGCTCCTGCTAATCCTCACAACCAGCCCTAAGCCTGGGAGAAGGAGTTTTCAGGAGAAAACTGAACAGGTTTTTTTAGGGAAAATATTCCCAGTAGGGTCTTGACAGTTTGAGAGCTGTCGCACTCAAGGACAGCACCTTTCCCTTTCCTCCAGCAGACGTGGATGTTATCCACGGATAACATCCTGGATGTTATTGCCAGGGAGAGCAATTTAATTAAAAAATATGCAGAAACCGACTTGAATTTTACCACCAGGGTTCGTCCTTGGGAGGATTTCGGGGTTTCTGCTCGCCTGAGATTAGGGTGGTCTTTGCTTTTTTTTGCTTTTTGGAAAACCCTGAGCCGACTGCAGAAACCATACTGGGTCTTCAGATGTTCTTTTTCAAGAACATTTTTGTTTCTTGTTTCTTTCATTTATTTTATTTTATCTTATTTTTTTTTCCTCTGAGCTTTGCCAAGGTCAGAACAGGACGGGCAACAGGTGACGACTCCCCCTCTGACCAAGGCTCGTTATTTTTTTATGCAGATAATTGCGTGTACATTATTTACAATTACCAACCAATATCTAGGCTCTACACTAAACAGGTGTTTTCTACACTAATTTAATCTTTCTAAAGCTACTTGATGTCATCATTGCTGCAAAAATTTGGAGACGAAGAAGAAGGAGAAGACCCCAGGGCACCGCCCAGAATTTTCCATCTTGTCTCTGGTCATTCTTATTTTAGAACTCTAAATGTGAAAATAATATTGCTTTTTACTACTTTGGAGGGCTTGCAATTTATTTTTTTTTTTTTAATGTTGTTAACTTTTCTTACGGACTATAGTCAAGGTTTTTTCTTGTCTGGGGTCTGTGCCAGGGTTTGCAACCCCCCTGTACAATTTTCAGACCCCTCCCTGTACAGGTTTTTGTTCGTCCAGGGTTTCTAAAGGAATGCCCTGGACTCTTACAGGAAGTGGAAGTAAGTATTTAATGGGAATTAGACACACCCTGGTACTCAAGGCATATGTTTGTGCACCCATTTGTATTTCTGCAGCCAGCACTTCATGTGTTGTTTTAGCTTTTTTTTTTTTTTACCACTCTGATGAGTGATTTTTAACATCCCAGCGTAACACATTTCTCGGAGGATGTAACAGATGATTCTGCTCTCAGTGGGCTGAGCGCAGTGTTGTGGGTTTGGGTTATCCCAAGGAGAATCCCAGGATTATCCCAGGGCTGCTGTCTCCCAAGGAGGGGCCTGTGTACCCTCCCAGTGTCTGTCTGTCCCCACCTGGTGTAAATCAGGGGGTGGGGGATTCACCCACCCTGTTGTGGGAAAAGCTCTTCAAATCCTGGCCAGTCCCCATCTCCCCTCTCCTGTCACTCCAGAGGGGTCTGCAGAGGGCTCAATTCACCCCTCAAAATGGGTATTAAAGTCTGTTTAATGTTCCCTCCTTCCATAAATCTGATGGAAAGACCCTCCCCGGGCTTGAATCTGTAGAGATAACATCAAACCGGTGACGAAGAAACCCATCAGCCTAAGAAATGGATATTGGCTTATTCCACTGGGATCTTTGGGAAAATTACTCGCTGTGGAGGGTGCAGGTTAGGTCTGGGCATGATGTGACACTGCAGGGGCACTGCAGTTTGGGATCAGCATCCCAAAGAACCAGACAGCATCCACAAGCACCTCAGTGACATCCTGGTGACATGGAGGTGACATCCCACCTCTGGAATGTCACCTTGGGCATCAGAAAGGGCTGCCCAGGGAGGTTTGGTGTCCCCATGCCTGAAGGTGTGTCCAAGGAAGGCCTGGATGTGCCACTCAGTGCTCTGGGCTGGGGACAAGGTGGGAATCAGGCACAGCTTGGACTCGGTGACCTTGGAGGGCTTTTCCAACCTCAGGGATCCCTTGACTCTGTTTGGCATTTTGCCTTTAAAAGCAAAAGGGTTGTGCTGGTGGGATTTTCTTGGGTAAATCTGCTTTCAAAAGCTGGACTGGCCACTCTGAGAGAACCCAAACTCCCCCAAAATCCTCACGAGGATGCCCAGATTCTGGAATGGGTTGAGTTTTTGCCCCAAGTTAAGAGGACTGCAGCTGGCTGTGAGTGGTTTATAAATTCAGCAGCCCTTCTTTTTTACACTAATCCCCAAACAGGGTTTCTGTGGGACGTTTCTCCTGTGCGTGGAGTTGTTCAAACATGGAGCAAGTTACTGCAGTGGTGGAATTACTGCTGAAAGTGCCAGGGGCGATATTTCCACAAGCTGGAGCTGGGGATGTTTACAGTTGCCTGATATTTAAAACAATGTCTCATCAGCACTTAAGCTGGAAGGGATTTTTGTTACAGAAAGGTCTCCTTGTCTTGATACAAACGTTGCTATTTGTCATCCTGCGCTGATATGTGATTTCCTTTTTCTGGTCTGTAAGGTGAGCTCGAAGCATGAATTAATTTATATAGTGGTGATCACCAGGCTGCAATTTGCTCTCTGGCTGTAAACGAGGAATACAAATCTCCCACAAATTATATTTCCCATGATGGAATAATGTGATTTATCCCATTATTAGCTCTTACTCTAAATTAAAAGCAGATTGAAATCAGAACGACTTTCCCAGAATCTGCTGATGATAACCCAAGTGAGGAGGCAGCTCTGCTGCTTGTCCTCCCTCAGAAATAAGACTTGTGCAGACAATGAAAATAAAGATTTCTGCCCAAGGACATCTCCGTGGCAGTGCTGATGAATGCTGTGGTCAGGGTTGCGCTTCTCTCCTTGCAGGAGGCCGGAGACAACAACCAGTTCTGCTGGAGGAATTTGTTCTCCTGCATTAACTTGCTGAGGATCCTCAACAAGCTGACCAAGTGGAAACACTCGAGGACAATGGTAAGGGGGGTGTCCCCTCCCCCTGAGACCCTCCAGCGTTTCACCTGGAGCACATCCCTGGCTCTACACAGCGGGTTCAGCCCGGCCTCCTGCTCAGGGTGTCTTGTGGAAGTGCTGGAGCTTCTGCTCTTCATCATCTTCCCTTTTTCCTTTCACAGATGGAGCCTTAAATGCAGAAATACTTTTTCTCCCACAAATAACATTACTTCTATGACCCTCGAGCCCCGTGCAGAGAGTGCTGGTTGTGTTGAAAGCTCCTGTTTCCCCTCCTGGGGGTTTGTGGCAGAGGAGGCTCGGGTGTTGGTGCCCAAAGCAGCACAGGGAGCGTTTGTGTGGCTCCCCTGAGGCACTCTGATCGGTGTCCATTCCCATCCTGGCAGATGCTGGTGGTGTTTAAGTCAGCCCCCATCCTGAAGCGCGCTCTGAAGGTGAAGCAGGCCATGATGCAGCTCTACGTGCTCAAGCTGCTGAAAATCCAGACCAAGTACCTGGGGCGCCAGTGGAGGAAGAGCAACATGAAGACCATGTCTGCCATCTACCAGAAGGTGCGGCACCGCATGAACGACGACTGGGCCTACGGCAACGGTGAGTCCTGCCCGGCCTCACCCCTGAGTGAGTCCTCCTGGAGTGGCAGATGTGGTTCTGTTGAAGTAGAGATAATCCTGTAGAAAATGGGTCCAGTGGTGGTGAGAAGGGGTCCAGTCTTCCTCCAGGAATCAGGTGAATACCTGGTGTTCCTGTGTCTCAGTTTTATCCAGGTAGGAATGGTTGGCTCCCTGCACTGGGTGGAGCATCTCACAATAGGATGATGGAATGTGGATGTGTTAGTCTGGGGAGGTGTTAATGGCCCATTAGCAGAAATTGTCAGGTTGTAGTTCTGACTCTGTCAGGGTTCTCCAAAATTGTTGTTTGTTTGTTTGCTGGTTTGGTTGGGTGGTTTTGTTTTTCTACTACATTTGTATTGTTAATATTCCTAGTAAAGAACTGTTATTCCTATTCCCAGATCTTTGCCTGAAAGCCCTTCATTGCAAAATTATAATTTGGCAGGGGTGAGGGGTTTACATTGCCCATTCCAAGGAAAACTCCAGCCTTCCCTGGCAGACACCTGTCTTTCCAAACCAAGACAGGTGGTTTTTGCCTTCTGCCCTCTGAAAAGCCCCAAGCCGACCGCAGGAACAACACGGAGTCTTCAGACGCTCTTTTTCAAAGTTGTTTCTCTCATTTATTTTATCTTATCTCAGTCCTTTTTCTCTGTGCCATGCCAAGGTCTGAATAGTACGAGCAACAGGTAACGACTCCTCCTCCAACAAAGGCTCATCATCATTTATACGGATAATTGCGTACACATTATTTACAATTACAAACCAATATCTACACTCTACACTAAACAGGTTTCTTCTACACTAACCCAATCCCTCTAAAGCTACTTGGTGCCATTATCACTGCACAAGATTGAGACGAAGAAGGAGAAGACCCAGAATCCTCCATCTTGTCTCTAGTCACCCCTCTTCTAGAAACGCCAAATGTGAAAATATCACTGCATTTTACCACCCTTTTTGGCTTGCAATTCCTCTCTTAATGTTGGCAGTCTTTCCCACGGACTAAAGTCAAGGCCCTTGCCTGTCTGGGGTCTGTGCCAGGGTCTGCAACCCCCCTGTACAAAACCCCAGACTCCCCCTGTACGGGTTTCTGTTTGTCCAGAGTATCCGAAGGAATGCCTTGGACTCCCACACGGATCGTTTTTATAACGTCTATTGCACTCCTCCGCCGCAGATATCGACGCCAGGCCGTGGGATTTCCAGGCTGAGGAGTGCACGCTGAGGGCCAACATCGAAGCCTTCAACAGCCGCAGGTACGACAAGGCGCAGGACTCGGAGTTCTCCCCGGTGGACAACTGCCTGCAGAGCGTGCTGGGCCAGCGCCTGGAGCTGCCCGAGGACTTCCACTACTCCTACGAGCTCTGGCTGGAGAGGGAGGTGTTTTCTCAGCCCATTCGTTGGGAGGAGCTGCTGCACTGCCAGTGACCCGCCCCCGCCTCCCCGAGGGCTGAGGAGAGTGAAAACCCAATTTTTGGGTTGGATAATGTGGTGGGGGGGGGGGGGTTGAGGGGAAAAAAAAAAGAAAAAAAATTTAAACTTTCCAAAGAGACCGAGTCTCTCTGTGCCTAGCAGACACCTCTTTTTGGAGGTCATCCTGTGACTTCTTGGAGACCGTAAAGCGTGGCCATGGTTCGTGCTGTGATGTTTTGGTTTCTCTGAAACTTTTTCCTTGACGCTGTTCAAGATCACAATGACACGGACTCCCTGAGGTCAGAAGGCTGAAATGTCTCCAATCTTTATTACCTGGGAATTTCTTCCCTTTATGCTGTTTCACAAAGAACCACCCGAGGGGGTGGAAGATGGAGAAACTTCTTCAACTACATTGGTCAAGTCAGAGGGACATCAAGAAGCAGTCCCTCCTAGGGAAAGGCATGTAAATGTAGGTTATGGTTAGGAAAAATTGTCTCTTATTGACAGAACAGTCTGGGGAAAAGTTTCAGAGAAACCAAAACATCTCAGCACAAACCATAGCTACAGTAAAGTATCGGGCAGAGGCCACGGAGCGGGGTCCAGAGTGAGCTCGGAGCCCAGGTGTGTCTGGTAGCTTGGTGTGAGGATTCCCAGCTGGGAATTCCATCCCTGTGCCTCGTTGGTTTGGATCTGTTCAGTTCTGGCCGGCTGATGACGCCCTCCCAACACCACCCTGCCACCCCCAGCTGCCTTGGGATTCCAGGAACACGGGTTGGCTTGGGATGGAGACAACATTGAGTGTTGTCCCTGGGGGTGACACTCTGAGTCCTGGTGCCACCAAGGACAGGTCCTGCATGGTCCCCTGGACACCCCACCATCCGTCACCTCCTCACCTCTGCTTTCCTCCACCTTCTCTCACCTTTATTAAACCACCCCTGTGCTGTGCAGTGTTTGGAGCTGGGGAGGTTGGAGTATTGTCACAATTCCACATCCTCTTCAGCCCTTCCAGCCCTGAGGAGACAACAAACACCACGTTAAACAACCCCGTTTTTACACAGATTTTTTTTTGGTTGTTTGGGGGAATGTCTGTGCCAGGTCTCAGGGTGGGGAAGGGAAAGTGCTTTGGTGAATAATTGATGAGGACAAGAGTGGGTTCCGTGGTCCGTAGCTTTCAGAATGAACGGGACATTGAGCTGTAAACTTTGTATCAATTTAATAACTTAATACTTAAATTAAATAACGAACACTGCGCTTGGGTAAAGCTGCTTTGCATGAGGGTGGCGTTTGTCAAAGCATCGTGTGTTCACGTAGGGCAGGGAAGCCCTGAATAAACAAGTGTTTGTTATGGCAGGATTTGTGCTAATTGCTTAAATAATTAATTAACCTGGGAATGTTTCCTTCATGGGGTTTGTCCAAGGCCTTGTTCGTGGAAATGGCGTTAAACCCTTTAAAGCCTTTTTAAATACGCTTTTTGTTCAAAATAAACCAACTTTTAAAGGACACCTCTTTATTTGAGCTTTTTCTTTCTGTGTCTTAATTTAAATGCTTCTTTTTTATTCTTTTTTTAAGGACAAAAAGATCCCCCCAAACTCAGGCCTCACCCCTGCCCATCTCAAGGGGAAATGAAATTAATTACTAAAGAAACTTAGAAAAGCCCTTGGCATTTGGCTAAAACCCTTTTTTTCCCCCAAAAGTGTCTCTTTTCCTCACGATATGTTAAAAAAAATTATCCACTACATACCCAATGTGCATCTTTCTATATTTCGTATTTAAATTGTGCTTTTCAGTGCCTGTTATTTTTACTGAGAGAGATCAGGAACACAAATTCCTACCTGAACGTCTGGGGGGTGGAGGATGGTACAAACTTACCCTGAATTACAATTTTTTTCACAGCATCACCATCAAATTTTCTGCTTCCCAGAGAAAGATCTCCACAGGAAACCTGAACCTCTGCATTTAAAAAAAAAAAAAAAAGTGACTTAAGGAGAGGCTACACCTTTATTTGAAATATTTATGTCCCATCCTGGCAAGCCAGCAGCAGTTTCAAACTTTTTTTTTTTTCTTTTTTTTTTTTTTTCTTTTTTTTTTTTTTTTTTTTTTTTTTGCTTCACAATGAGGATTTTCTCCTCCTTAAATATTCTGGGGCAGAGCAATTAAGGAATAATCACAGAGCAATTAAAAAATAATTGTTTTATATGTTCAGCAAGGCAGCTTCAGAACGAAGTTTTGGGTGGTTTCTGCACAGCTGGAGGAACATCTGTTATCTCACCCCAACAGGACTGTTGGTTCCAGGAACCCTCCAGTGTTCCCAGTTCCTGTTGTAATTGCAATAAAGAACTTTTTTTTTTTTTTGTCTGTTTTCACCCTACAGGTGGTTGCTGGAAGTTTTGCTGTGGGTAAATCCTTTTCTTCAGCACCTCAGGCACAGGTTCTTCTGTTTCCTTGTCGATTCTTCCTGTTTCCTAGGGATGTAAAGGATGTAGAATTGAGTTGTTAATTTCTCCAACTTCTCTAAGCGACTTTCTAGCTGGTTGGTGAATTTAATGCAAATTTCAGTGAAGGATAAAAGGCTACAAAGTTCCTTTCAGAGTTGTGAAAGGAGAGAGTGATCCCCAAAAAAATAAAAATAAAAAGGGGGATTTAGCCTTTATCCATTGAGTTTGGCAGTGTTAAAAAAAAAAAAACAAACCTCCTTTTTCTCCTGTGATTATTTCCATAAAAACAACAACACTGAGATGTCCTGGCTGACTCGGTGTTTATCCACTTGTAACCACAGAAGTGACTGTATGAGGTCAGGCTTATTATGCTCTGGAGTTTGAGAAGCTTCCCTTAATTATTGATCAAAGCCTTGCATGTGTAAACAGCAGCTTGTTCTGCAGCCAGGTCCAAGCACTGTCACAAAATACAACATTCGACTGCACAGGATGATTTTTGCCTCCTTGATTGAACATTTCAGTGCTCTCTGCCTTCCTTTTTGCCTCGATAATTATGATGTGGCCTCCTGATGGTTGTCTGTGCTAAAAAGAGATAATTAGGGTAATTATGATTGTTTCTTTTTATGCAGTGCGGTTTCTTAATAGAAATGACACAAAATTTCCCTGAACAGAGTGGAAATAATTTTTTTTCATTTTTTTTTCTTTCATTATCCAAGGCTCATTCAAGAGAATTTTACTCCCAAATCCGCAGACTTTTTCCTAAGCTACCCTACCAAGTATTTTTATCAGGGAAGAAGGAAGTTTCCTTATGCAGTAGAGAGCACATTTAGAGAGGTTAATGTTAAAATGTTAAAGGTAAAAATAAACCCATGATCTAGGCAGAATTGCTGTTGTGTTTGTTGCACTTTGGCAATACTGCAATTATGAGCTTTTTTTTTTTTCTATGAGGGAATTCAGCTCCTACTGATATTTTTCACTTGTGCTTATTTGTTTTAGTGCTCTGCAAGTGAAAATCTGGTTTTGAGGGATGCAGGAGAGACTCCTCTCTCCCACTTTTTTTTTTTCCCAATTTTAAAAATCACCCTGCCTTTAGAAACATTACTACCTTTGGATAAAATCGTTGTGTCTAAAAAAGGTGCAGAGAACAAAATGAACCCTTCATGTCCATATCTCTTCCTCAGACCCCTCTGCCTCCATCGATTTATTCCCTGTGTCTCAGGCCTCAGTTTATGGCGATTTATTGGAAATATCCAACCTCCATTACATGACATTTCCAGGGCCTGCTGTCCGGAGCTGTGGCTCTGCAAGGAGGCAAAGCAGAGGTTGTTTTTTAAATATTTGTGTGGTGAATGAGAGTGAGTCAGGTATTTAAATAGAGACTCCCCCCCGCCGTGTCACGCAGCAATAGCGTGAATATTCCACTGATAATCGGCCAAACGCCAATCTTTCCAAGACCTTTGGAAAGGACGATTTGCTCCCCTCTTCCTCTCAGCTCAAAGTTGTGGTGGTGGGGGTTTTCTCGCCTCCTTGTGACATTTCCCTGGGGATTTTGGCTGCGGGTGGGCCAGGGTCGGGGACAAGGGCGGGGACGGCGGTGGCCGCTCCCCTCAGGCCCCTCATCCCCCTCACAGCGTTTCCCGCCCTTTTCCCCCTCACAGCCTTTCCCGCCCTTTTCCCCCTCACACCCTTTCCCGCCCTTTTCTCCGTGACGACTGCACCGGCGAGAAGCTCGCGCGGACACCGCCCCCCGGCAGCTGATTGGGCAATAGGCAGGTGCGCCAGCAGTTGATTGGACAACGGGCTGTCAATCAGCATAGGGCCCCGCCTCCGAGGTCGCTATGGCAACGCGACGCTGAGGGGAAGGAGGGGAGGCCATGATGGCCTTGAGGGGGAAGAGGGGTCGGGGCCGCTTCAGAGCCGCGGTGACGTGGGGACAGGAAGGTGAGGTTCTGTCATTTCTCCACGGGGCGGTGAGGGAGGGAAGGAGGAAGGTGGGGCTGGGACAGCCAGGGGGGAAAAGGAGGTTCAGAAGGGACCTGCTCGCTACAACTCCCTGACAGGAGGGTGCAGCCGAGTCGGGCTCTACTCCCAGGGAACAGGGACAGAGCAAGAGGAAACAGCCTTAAGTTGTGCCAGAGGTTTAGACTTGATATCGGGGAAATTCCTTCCCTAAAAGAGTTGTCCAGCCTTGGCACAGCTGCGGGGTTGGATGGAGTCCCCATCCCTGGAGGGATTTCAAAGCCATGTGGATGTGGCATTTGGGGACACTTGGGGTCAGTAGTGGCCCTGGCAGTGCTGAGGTTTTGGTCTTGGAGGTCTTGTCCAGGATTCTGTGATTGTAAACCCCGAGGGCTTTGCTGAAAAGTGGAGAGTCTTAGAATTTGACAATTAGCAGCTGATTTCACAGGTGAGTATCAGCTTTTAGGGATGAGTTTTTCAAGGGACTATTTTTTCCCTTCAAAGTTTAGTGGGGACCAACACAGTCACAGGTGCTTTACACTTTGTAATTAACCGTGTAATTTTGTGTTGCAGGGTCCATCTCCAGAGCTTGATGTGGAGTCCCAGCTGCTCTCTAAAAAGACCCAGCCATGGTAAAACACCTTTGATCCTTCAGAAGTGTTGATAACACTTTTTTAAGGGAAAGGGTTAATATCCAAAACGTTCCTTCCCGCAGCTGCAGGACAGAACCAACCTGCCCAAATTCACTTTGTGTGCAATTATAAACCCAATTCTGATTTTTAGCTTTTTTTAGTTCTTGGCTGCAGGCTGTAAAGTTTTGTACATAGCATATAAAGCCTGTGAGCATCTTTTAAATGTGGAAAGATCAGCAACAGTCTGATTTCCTACCAGGAACCTACAAGTGCTCACAAAAACCACAGACCCTGGGCTAACAAGGAATGAGACTCAGGTGACTGGCTGGCTGCAAAATCTGGCACAAGCACGTCCCTGTGAGGGGGGCACATTCCAGCATGTGAATTATTCCACAAATTCTGTCCAATTAAGGTCTGGGAAAGAGACCTTAAGAGATCTTAAACATATATCTGAGCTCTGTTTCATTCTGCAACTAATCTGCCATCAGCTGCAGTTTGCACTCTTCCTTCCTCTCTTTTTTGCTCCTGTAATAGGGGGTCTGTGTGTTTTATATAAATAATTTGATTTTTTTTTCATTTTTCTTAACCTGTTCTTCATATTCTTTCACACCGTGGCCCCAGCTGATTCTGAGGATCGTGCCCTTGGCTCTGTTCTCACACTTCAGAGCACAAATGTTTGTTTCTTTTGCACTGAGTTGGGCTGAGCTGTGAAAGGAGTTTTTAGGAAGTATAACATGGAAAATATGGTACGTTACATGGGTTTGGATTTGTTGTAACCACCAGTGGTGGGAGAGCAGCTCCACCCCAGATCCATGGAAGCTGCAGGAGGGAGTCCTGCTTTCCTGGTTTAAGATCCAGAGTCACAGGCAGGCACACAGGAGTGGATGAACACAGGCCAAGTTACTGCAGGATTGCATCCTCGTGTAGTAATTAAAAAGAAAACCCAATCAGTGGGAAAGAATGTTTGACTTGCATCGTGCACAAACCTTGTTTTAGCCAGATGGAAGCACAGGGGGACAGTGATGAGCTCAGTCTGGTGGCTTTAGAGGTTCTGGCAGTCTGCAGAGCAAACAGGGATTTGGTGTTAAGTTGTATTAATGCTTGTGAGTCCTTACATAAAACCACCACAAAGCACTGGGATCTTCAAGCCACGACTAAGGTGGAACAAAACAGCTGCTTTGGGATGTCATGGAATCATGGAGTGGTTTGGGCTGGAAGCACCTTAAAGCTCATCTCGTTCCAACCACATTCCACTATCCCAGGCTGCTCCAAGCCCCATCCAGCCTTTCCTTGGACATTCCAAGGATCCAGGGGCAGCCACAGCTGCTCTGAGAATTCCAGCCCAGCCAGGAATTCCTGCCCAAGATCCCATCCAGCCCTGCTCTCTGGCACTGGGAAGCCATTCCCTGTGTCCTGTCCCTCCAGGCCTTGTCCTCAGTCCCTCTGCAGCTCTCCTGGAGCCCCTTTAGGCCCTGGAATGTGCTGGAAGCTCTCCCTGGATCTTTCCCTTCTCTCCAGGACAACATTCCCAGCTCTTGGTCTCTCAGCCTTCAATCTCCTATCCAAAAGCGAAACAACAAAGACCCGAAACTGAGCAGGTTTGTGGTCGCTTTCTCTCTGCAGGCAGGCAAAGAGAAAAACCGCCAGGGCAGCGCAGGCAAACGCTCCAAAAAGGGTGAAAAGAAGGAGGTGAAACAGGTGGATCTCTTCACCCCAGCTGCCATGCTCAACGCTTACTACATCTCTCACAACGCTGCTGCTTTCCTGACATTCCGGGGCTTTCCCTGGCCTGGAGGTGTCAAGAAGAAGGGGAAGAAGAAAAAGAAGTGAAAACTCCCCGGTGAAGCCTCTGCTGTGATTAAACCTGCTCTGACCTCTGCTGTGGCCAGCTCAAATATTTTCCTTGGTGGTTGCTGTGTGGGTACAAAGGCACCTTCATTGCAGCTGGTGCACAGTGACAAATGGCAGGGGACGCTGTGGCATTGTCACTTCAGCTGTGGCAGTGTCACTTCAGCCGTGGCCTGTCACCCTGTGCTGTGCTGGGGCTGGTTTTACCCACCCTGCTGCCACTCCTGATGGATGGGAGGAGTCCCTGAGATCTCCTTGGGCTCAGGAAGGATTGAGAGAGTCAGTGGTGTTAGGAGAGGCTGAGGGAGCTGGGAAGGGGCTGGAGCCCCAGGAGAGGCTGAGGGAGCTGGGAAGGGGCTGGAGCCCCAGGAGAGGCTGAGGGAGCTGGGAAGATAAAGAACAATTGAGCCTTTTTAGGGTCTGAATCCTCGGAAGACAGATTTACAGCGTCCCCCAGACTGCGTGGAGTCCCATAAATAAACTGTGTACTTAAGGGGGGGTCTTGAAACCAAAATGAATATTTGAATCATGTATTAGCTTATTTAAATATGTAACACAGAAGTCCTTAAAACAAAGGATCTGAAAAGAGACGGGGTGCTGATCTTGTTGGTATCAGCACCTCGGCCAAAAGAGCTTTGGGTTTTTTTTTGTCTCCTAATTGTCTACTTTATTTTTATTAAACTTATAAATTTTACATAGAAGTAAATCGTGTTTTTCACACCTACGTCTCCTCCTCAGCCTTCTCTCGAGTTTTCGCTTCCCCACCACCCACCAGGAAGTCTCTGGTCACAGCAGCTCGCAGCTATTTCCTCCAGTCATCAGCCTTCAAAAGCCAGAGATCTCCTGCAACCTCTGTGTTCAGTGTGAAAAATGACGTTTCACCTTTTTATATTAATTTATAAGTTTAATAAAAGTAAAATAAAATAGAATAAAAATAGACAATGAGGAGACAAAAGAAGGCGGCTTCTCAGCTGAGGGTGCAAAGCAACACCCCGCCCAGTCTAAATTTCTTGGTATTTGAAAGTCTTGGTGTTACATATTTAAATAAGCTAATGCATGATTTAAATATTCATTTTGGTTTCAAGACCCCCCCCTTAAGTATACAGTTTATCTGTCGGACGTCACACAGTCTGGAGGGATGTTGAAATCTGTCTTTTAAAGATTTAGACACTCAAAGGATTAATTGTTTCTTATCAGAAATCTTTAGTTCAGGAATTTTAGACATCCCTTCAGTCTTCTATCTAGTTGAGGAGTTAAAAAAACCAACCACCTCCCATCTCTGTTACAATCTGAAAATATACTTTCATTACATTTTTAAATTCCACAAATAAAAGAAAATACAGTCCAATCTTCTTACATTATATGTATAACATTCATTTCAATATTTGCAAAAAGCCAACTCTAAAATATGCATTTATAACATTCAGCATCTCCTGCTAAGAAATCAACTGAAAAACCAAAAATATTAGATTTTTGTATGATGTATTTACCACACAGGGCTTTTAGGGACAGATGTTTCTGAGCACTGACGTAGGAACTGCTTAACGTGGTTAAGGATGGTTGAAAGTGAGCAAGGCCATTTTTACATCTGTGGTAAACTGGAGCTACAATGGTTTCAAAGCTCTGAGTTCCAGTATCCAGAATTTACTGGAATGTTTATTAAATAGTAATACATATTATTATTTGTTCTCTCTTTAACAAAAATTCTGCTTTCAGCATGATGCCACTGAACACACCATGCTTTCCAGTGGATCTGAAAAGCTGCCGTTCACTTCTTTGACAGCAGATGAAAAAACCCTCACAACAACCCCAAACTCAGAAATGAAGCACTTTTTTTTGTTTCCTCCTTTTATCTCTCAGCTGAATTTTGCATGTAATTCCTGCTCCCTGGTGGATCATAAAGACCAAGAGACATCTCTAAAGAAAAGTTTGGGCTTCAAATGGCTGGATTTGCTTCAAACTGCTGCAGGCTGTGCCATGACTTCTGTGGATGTGACCCCACAGAGAGTCCCCACAGCTGCAGGGGGACACTTGCAGCTATTCCTGCTTTATCCCAACCTGTTAAGAGTTTGATTCTCAGATGGGCTTTTCTGGGGTGCAGGGTTTAAGCTGAGTTTAGGGTGAATAAATCCTGCTCTGCCCAAATCCGCCAAGAATTTTGTGAGGGGTGATCTGCAAGCTGGAGGTGCCCCTTTTTAATGGCACAGGGAACTTTGTGGTGTTCCGTGTGTCAGGCCTTGCAGGGAGTTAAACTTTTTGCAGTGTTGGGGTTTCCTGTGCTCTGCTGCCACTGTTGCCTCACTGTTTCCTGCAGGAAGTTGTGTACCAGAGCCCTGCTGTTAAAAATACAGGAGATGTTGGTGTGTGTGTGTGTGTGTTTGTGGGTGGGGAGAGTCACAGGACTGTTCTGTGGTAGAGAGAAATAGAAATGGAAAGAGAAATAATATAAATGGTTTGGTGAAAGGTAATATTCACCACATTTGGAATGAGGGTGTTTCAGGCTGTATGTGAGCAGCTTCCTGTCCTTTCCCTTCCCTCCAGCCAGCATTTTTGGATTGCTGGGTTTCTCCTTCCACATTATTTCACCTAAGGAAAAGTGCAGTGGATCTGTGGATGTGTCAGAAAGGCTTGAGAAGGGGCAGGGATCCTTTTGTCCCAGTTCTCGTTTGAGGAGCTGCCCTGGCTGTTACTTCCCAGCTCCAGGGGAGGATGCAGAGCTGAGGACTCTTTTCCTCATAAAAGGTATCTTCATAACAAAGAGGCTCCCATGGAGAATTTTTAAAGAAAAACTTCCTTGAAAGAGGCTTTTAAAAGGTTGGCACTAAATAGCGTCAGCAGAGGGAAATAAAATAAAGTTTTTAGTGGGTTAACTCCTCTCGCCTTCACTCATTTTTCACTGTCCTCACCTGGTGCCATTTCAAGAACAAAAAAAAACCTCAAACCTTTTACTGTCTTTTTATAATGCTCTGTTTTGCAAACTTTCTGTATATTTTTTTTAAATTACATAAGCTGGTATTTCCTCTCTTTTGCTTTTGTAACTGTCATACAAAGGAGCAAAAGGAATGGAATTCTAGAACTCACAGGAATGGTTTTTGGGCAGGTACCAGGACACCTGCAGGTACTGAAGTCTCCCAGGTGGAACACTGGGATGGGTTTGTTACATCCTGGTGTGTTATCCACTGTGTAATTATCTATTAAATATCTAGGGGTATTCAGGAGTTCTGCTTCTTTTGGTGTCTCCTTAGAGGAACCTTTTAGGATCTTCCCACCTCAACAACCTCAGACCATAAAAGGATCCTGGGGAGAAAACACCTTGTTTCTTGATTTTTATTTTTTTTCCTCTTTTCTGATTTGTTTGTTTAGGCTTCACATGATTTCATTAAAAAGTATTTAATTACTTTTTTTAAAAACAGAAAAATTTTAAATTGCTGTGTTCCTTTTAGGTTATTGCCTAAATACGTGATTTCAGGAGAAACAATCCAAAGGCATTTTAAAATTTAAAGTCTGATACATTCACAACTAAACTACAGTAAAGCAAGTGTGAAATCTTCTTTATGAAAAAAAAGTGTCAGCATTTGTCTTCGAGCCATAGCTGGCACTAAAAGAGACAAATGTGTAAGAAAAATGAGGAAATACTGAATGGAACCCACGGCTGCAGCAGATTCCTGGGAATGGCCACAATCCTGTGTCATGAAGGGAGCTCTTTGCTGGAAATCCTTGACCCAAATGTTCAAAAGTTCACCTGCATTTACTGCTGAACGTTGGAGTATTTTTAACAGCTAAAAATACAAGGATTGGCCAAGTGGCTCCTACAATCCTACAGGAAAAGTCAGCAGGGAGACAGCAGCACATGGATAATTGAAGCAAAAATGCTTAAAGCTGTTTGGTACAAGCTGAAAATTACATCGAACTTCAGAATTTATTTTTTTCTCTCTCTCTCCCTCTCTCTCTCTCAGGATGGTTCAAGTAGGTCATGCAACTCTTGGGGGCACTTTCCCCACATCATTTACTAGGAAGTGCCTGTTCTGTGAATGATGGACATAATCAGCCTGGAATAAGAGTTTCCTGTGCAGACTGAGGTGTTAAAGCAGAAGTTACAACACCGATGTTTGAGTTAAAGTTGTATCAGTGAAGCAATTAAGTCACAGTAATTATTGCTCGTGGGGTTTGCTGGAGTTTTCTCGGTGCTGACATGGCCAACACACCTGGATTTAAATGTGGATTATCTCAGCCTGCTTTGCAATTTTGTAGCACAGCTGTAGGTGCTGAGCTGGTCATGCTGGGATCTCTGCAGGGATAAAAAGGAGATGAGAAACAGCGCAGTGAATTATGGCCACTTCCAAAAAACTGACGTTTCTTTGTCACATTTGTGGTAAAATGCTCATTCCTTAAATTATGTGATTCCTAAAAAAAAATTAATTTGCTTTTTAAGATGTCTTATGTTATAGAACCTAAAATGTATATTCTATTTCATCTGCTGAAAGCAGTTGGGGAAGTGTTCTTCTTTATCTCTTGTAACTCTGGGAGGAGGGGGGTGATGCCTTCTGATAATGGGGCAGCTGTTAAACCAGGTGGAGCAGTGTTTGTTATCTCTTTCACCTCCAGTCCTCCCTCCAGGGGAATATTTTCTGCTAATGGACCATTAAGACACCCCTAAAAGCACACATCCCCAAAGTAATACATCCACATTCCATCATCCCATTGTGAGATGCTCCACCCAGTGGGAGGAGCCAACCATTCCTACCTGGATAAAAACTGAGACACAGGAACACAAGGCATCCAGCTTCACCTGATTCTTGGAGGAAGAGTGGATCCCTCTCACCATCACTGGACCCTTCTCACCATCCCTGGACCCTTCTCACCATCACTGGACCCTTGTTCTACAGGATCATCTCTGCTCCACCAGAACCACCTCTGCCACTCCAGGAGGACTCACTTTGGGACTGCTCCCAACACCCTGACCAACAGGGTGTCAGGTTGTAGCTCTGACTCTGTCAGGGTTTTCCAAAATTGTTGTTTGTTTGTTTGTTTGCTGGTTTGGTTGGGTGGTTTTGTTTTTCTACTACATTTGTATTGTTAATACTCCCAGTAAAGAATATTAATGTTAATATTCCTATTCCCAAATCTTTGCCTGAAAACCCTTAATTGCAAAATTATAATTTGGGGGGGGGGTGAGGAGTTTACATTCCCCATTCTAAGGGAAACTCTAGTTTTCCCTGTCAGATACCTGTCCTTCCAAACCAAGACAGGTATTTACACAAAACCTGGTCCTGGACAGTTCCTAAGGATTTCTTATGGCAGTTCAAAATGCTACAGAGACAGATCAATCTTGCTGGAACTGTAACATTTCTGTCTGGAGAGAATTTCTGCTTTGTGATGTTTGTTTGTGATGGCACTGCAGCTTTCCCATCCTGGGTTTGAGGTATCCCTCACTAGAGGTGCTTGGGGAGGAGCAACTGGAAGCTCTTTGCTTGTATAAAATGGAATTATTTTCACCAGAGAAGGACAAGGCCCTGGTGAGGATGATGATTTCCTGTCTGCAGGGTTTGATTGGGTTGTCAGCTGATTTTATCAAGCCACTAAGGCAGGGGGAACACCCAGGAGAGAACAGGTGTCTTCTGCTGGGTTGTGCTGCAGCTTTCCAAGCTCTTGGTCTTACTTCAGTTGTAACCATCAAGTTTGGCATGGGGTCCAACTCCTCTCAAGTGACATGGCCCAAGGTGGGTCCTTCAAAGCTTCTGTCACCTCTTGTTTTGGCTCCTGAGGTACTTTATCAGGAGGAACTTTGTGAAATTAGATGCAATATTTGAGGGAGTACCTCATAATTACAGCTTGCCCTTTGGGAACTGTCCCAGGAGTAGATCTGTTTTCTTAGAAATCTGCACACTTTTATCAATTCTTCATCCTTTTCCATTGTCTTCCATGCTTCACAGTTTCTGTTCCCATCACCAGAAAAGCAGACAGCAGAGTAGGAAACACTTCCAGCTCTTACACTGGCAGCTGAAGTTTTGCTTTTCTCCCCTAAAACCACAGCTGGGGTCTCTCAGAATGCTTCAATGGGTCTTAGAAGTTCTCTCCTTCTTCAGGAGAGGAGATGGAAGGAGCTGTTTTTGGGATTCACACTGGTGACCTCCTGGCAGCGCCTCTGCTGATCTCCCCGGTGTCCCTCAGCAGTCCCAGGGTTCCTCCAGCTCCCAGGTGTCTCCAGGACTGTTCCAATTCCCGTGGGATTCATTTGGCAGAGCTGTGCTAATCCTGAGCTCACCTGAGCCCGCTGATCTTCCACGAAGTGAGTGTTATACATCTCTGTTCCCTTAAATTCCCTCCTTTGAGCTCTTTAGGGTAAGGAAGCGCACTGCTCCCACCCTCTAACATCGTTACAGATTTCAAACCTGTTAATTCTCCTTGCTTTCCTCCCTTCCCCTCAGCTGCCATTCCTCAGCACAAGGTGACAATTAACACCTCCAGCCTCCTGCGGTTCTCCTTCTCACGTGTTGCAGCTGAACAGGGACTCATTGGATTGATCTTCCCCAAATCTAAACGTCTCCATCAACGCTGGGACTAATTATCTCAATTAATACAGTGAGAGCAGCTCGGGATGGGATTCCTCTGATTAAATGTGTGCAGGGGCTTAGAGCAGCCTTGGGTGTCTTGTTTAGGTACAGGAATGTGGAAATTTTACTTTTTTTGGTAAAATTTAAAAAGATTTTAATAAAAAGATAATAGGAGATAAAGAGTTAAATGGTCGGGTGTTTGGTATTTAGTTAAGAGTATACTTAATATTTTCGGGGATACTTTTTAAATACTTTTTTTTTATTATATCAGCTTGTTGCATATTTATAGACTACTATGCATATTTAAATTTTTTATAAATTAGTTTATATGTTTTAGGAACTATTTTGTATGGCTTTTCTTTGGGTCTGCTTTTTTAGAGTATGCGTGTTTTTTGGCAGTAGTTTTAGTCTTCTTTTATTATTACTTTTAGTTTGTGCTTTGTTTTATACTTTTTACAGATGGCAGGTAACATGTCAGTATTAGGGTCTTCATTATATGTTCACTGGATGTTATTTTAACTATGCAAACTGTTTAATTATAAGCATAACTATATACTAGCAATTTTATTACCATTTTTAAGTTTTGTTAATAGCAGAAATAAAAACTGTATTTATACAGTAAAGTTATTCTAACATTATATGTATAGTATTTAATATTTGCAAAAAGCCAGTAATATAATATGTATTTATATTGTGAAAAGCAGTAATAATATGTATTTATAAATACATATTATTAATCCCACCAAGGAACATCGGTGAGCTCAATCTCCGATTTACAAGATTTTGCTGAGAAAGCAAATTAAAATTTAGTGTGGCTGCAGAAATGTAGGTTCCTCACATGGGAAATCAGCGTGGCCAGGAATTTGGGAAAATTCCCTCAGGAATTTGGGCTAAAGGCCATAGAAAGGCGTGTGAGAAAACGGGAAAGACTCTGTGACTGTGGTGTGTTGGATGAAGAGGGAACAACTGTGAGGAATATTCTCGGTGTCTAAAAGGGGAACCAGCCAGAAAGGCACCTCAGTGTGAGAAAACTGGGAAGACTCTGTGAGCCTGGTGTGTTGGATGAAGAGGGAACAACTGTGAGGAATATTCTCGGTGTCTAAAGGGGAACCAGCCAGAAAGGCACCTCAGTGTGAGAAAACTGGAGATTCTGTGAGCCTGGTGTGTTGGATGAAGAGGGAACAACTGTGAGGAATATTCTCGGTGTCTGAAGGGGAACCAGCCAGAAAGGCACCTCAGTGTGAGAAAACTGGAAAGACTCTGTGACCGTGGTGTGTTGGATGAAGAGGGAACAACTGTGAGGAATATTCTCGGTGTCTGAAGGGGAACCAGGCAGAAAGGCACCTCAGTGTGAGAAAACTGAGAAGACTGTGACTGTGGTGTGTTGGATGAAGAGGGAACAATTGTGAGGAATATTCTCGGTGTCTGAAAGGGAACCAGCCAGAAAGGCACCTCAGTGTGAGAAAACTGGAAAGACTCTGTGAGCCTGGTGTGTTGGATGAAGAGGGAAAAATTGTGAGGAATATTCTCGATGTCTGAAGGGGAACCAGGCAGCCGGTGCCTCTGGGGCACCTCAGTGTGAGAAAACTGGAGATTCTGTGAGCCTGGTGTGTTGGATGAAGAGGGAACAATTGTGAGGAATATTCTCGGTGTCTGAAGGGGAACCAGCCAGAAAGGCACCTCAGTGTGAGAAAACTGCAAAGACTCTGTGAGCCTGGTGTGTTGGATGAAGAGGGAACAATTGTGAGGAATATTCTTGGTGTCTGAAGGGGAACCAGGCAGAAAGGCACCTCAGTGTGAGAAAACTGGAAAGACTCTGTGAGCCTGGTGTGTTGGATGAAGAGGGAACAATTGTGTGGGATATTCTCGGTGTCTAAAAGGAGAACCAGCCAGAAAGGCACCTCAGTGTGAGAAAACTGGAAAGACTCTGTGGCTGTGGTGTGTTGGATGAAGAGGGAACAATTGTGAGGAATATTCTCTGTGTCTAAAGGGGAACCAGCCAGAAAGGCACCTCAGTGTGAGAAAACTGGAGATTCTGTGACCATGGTGTGTTGGATGAAAAGGGAACAATTGTGAGGAATATTCTCGGTGTCTGAAGGGGAACCAGCCAGAAAGGCACCTCAGAAAGACTCTGTGACTGTGGTGTGTTGGATGAAGAGGGAACAATTGTGAGGAATATTCTGGGTGTCTGAAGGGGAACCAGGCAGCCGGTGCCTCTGGGGCACCTCGGAGGATGAAACCGCGGTGCCTGCGAGGGAGGAGTGGAACAGAGCTGGGGAATTCTCGGGGAGGAAGCTCGGAGTTTATCTCTGCTGCCCAGGAGCGAGCTCACCCTGCCGCTCCTGCTGACAGCAAGCAGACCCGCCCAGCCGCGGGGACACGGCGACAAAAACGCCTCCTGAACATCCCGCTGGGGGTGATCAGCGCCTGCTCAGGGAATTTATTTCCCCAGGGAAAGCGGTCTGGAGGTGAAGCTGTGATCCCAAAGTGGGCGGATTTACAGCTCTGTGAGGGTGGTGGCAGCTGAGCCCAGGAGGGGCTGTTGGTAACAGGTGTTTACCGATGGTTCCTCACAGCTCTTTCAGTCGAAGCCGTTCTATTGCTAAGAAAAAATAACTAAACTTTCTCAGTTAGGTAAGCATATTTTAACAAAACACAGGGTAATTTGAAAATGAAACAAAACTTAAACTCGATATGAATAAATTTTAGCAAAAGAATATTAAATTGTATTAACGAAACTTACATATAATAGAACTTATAAATTAATAGGATATAGCTCTAATATCACTTAGACTTTGTAAAACTTAAGCTTAAATTTAAGCTTAAGTTTTACAAAGAGAGCCCAAACTTAACAGAACTTAACATAATTTAAACTGATCAATACTTAATCTAAACTTAAACAATATTTAAATTTAACAGAAATTAATCTTAATAGAACCTAACATTAACGAAATGCTAAAATATAACTTAACTCTGACCTAAATATAATAAATGACTCCAATTAAAAATATTCTTCTATTTTATTCAGCTCTGTCCCACACTGCAGGACTGGGATCATCAGGTGCTACGAGTAAGGATCTCAACTGGAGAGAGGGAAATATTCAAATGGAAGAGCAGAAAAGTGCATTTGCAGAGCCCTGACAGCTGCTGGGAGATGCTGCAGGAATCCAAAATCTCCCCAGCAGCAGCTCTCCAGAACAATTACAGATTTTGGGGGACTACAACCTCCAACAGAGCTTTTCACTACAGGAATCATCCCCAAATTCAGCCTTGGTTTTGGTCAGCTCCAGAGAAGCTGTGGAAGGCAGAGCCCGGCCACGGTCACTTAAAACAAACCCACTGCACCACAAAATTCTCCCAGAGTGCAGGGAAAACCATCCTGGCTCTCCATGAGCACATTTCTGAACAATCCCTGCTGCAAGGATGCACATTAAGGGAAAGCAGGGGATGCCATTTTCTTTTGAAGCTGGCCAAGAGGGGCAGAAGAAAAAGGCCAAGGAGCTGCAGCTGTGTTCTTCCCCCTCCCATCCTGAATGTTTGAAAAATGCTGTTTGTGGTCTCTCAGAGCCAGGGGTTTTTTTCACAGGTTGTCTCCACATCCTTGGCAGTGTCCAAGGCCAGGTTGGAGGAATCTGGGAATAATGGGAGGTGTCTCTGTCCATGGCAGGGGGTTGGAACTGGATGATCCTTAAATTCCCTTCCAAGCAAGCCCCATTCCAGGATTCTGTGATTTTTCTGGCTTTCCCTTCCCAGAGCCAGGAATGGGGACATTTAAACCTTTATGCATCAGTCGTTCCTCCCCAGGCTTTCCCTGAAGACTGAATTTGGCATTTCCTGACCAGCCTCCAGCATTTCTGTGCCTCCCTTCCTTCTGCTGGCCACAGCCACATCTGCATTCCCAATTTCCCAACCTTTTCACCTAGGATTATGGCCCAGCACAGCCTGGATTTCCAGGAGAACCCACAGAGGGGTGTGTGCTGGTGCTCAGTTTTCCAAAGAGACAGGCTTGGTTTGTTCCCACTGGGAGATGATGCCTCTCAGGCTCATTTCCAGCCCATCCCAAATGAACATCCGTGCTGTTCCTTTCAGATGTTTCATTCCTGGCTGCCCCCTGCCAAAAACCCCAGAGGTGCCAGCGCTCAGCAGCCACAGAACTGGGGGATTTTTGAGCACTTTCACAATCCCACGTCTGGATCAGCCCATTCCAAACCTGTCAGCAGAACGTGGCCCTGGAAATACGCACCTGGATGGGACGTTGTTACAAATGCACATTTTGGAGTTGGCTTTTGGCAAATATTGAAATGAATGTTAAACATATAATGTAAGAAGGTTGGACTGTGTTTTCTTTTATTTGTGGAATTTAAAAATGTAATGGAGGTATATTTTCAGATTGTAACAAAGTAGAGATGAGGGTGTTTTTGTTTTTTTTTTGTGGTTTTTTTTTTTTTTTTTTTTTTTTGGTTTTGTTTTGGGGGGTTTTTTGTGTTTTTTTTTTTTTGTTTGTTTGTTTTGTTTTTGTGGGTTTTTTGTTTGTTTGTTTTGGTTTTGTTTTGGTTTTGTTTTGTTTTGTTTTTTAACTCCTCAACTAGATAGAAGACAGAAGGGACGTCTGGAATTCCTGAACTAAAGATTTCTGATAAAGAACAACTGAGCCTTTTGAGGGTCTTTTGAATCTTCAGAAGACAGATTTACGACGTCTCCCCAGACTGTGTGGAGTCCCATAAATAAACTGTGTACTTAAGGGAGGGTCTTGAAACCAAAATGAATATTTGAATCATGCATCAGCTTATTTAAATATGTAACACCAAGACTTTTAAATACCAAGGAATTTAGAATGGGTGGTGTGTGTTGGTTTGCACCCTCAGCTGAGAAGCTGCCTTCTTTTGTCTCCTTATTTGTCTCTTTTTATTCTAATTTATTTTCTCTTTATTAAACTTATAAATTAATATAAAAAGGTGACAGACATCCTGTCACCCACCCTGCTCCCCGAGGCAGGAGCAGCTGCACCTGCAGCATTCCTGAGATTTGTCCAGCCTGTTCCTAAAACCTCCAACTCTGCTGTTCCACAACTGCCACATCTTACCCCAGTGGGATTTTCCTGCTGGCTCACCTACCTCCAGGTCCAGGATGTGCTTGTGAGGTGATTAATTTAAAATCCAAGGAATTTCTGACCTGCCAGACCTCCAGCACGGAATAAACACGAGTGGTTCCTTAATGAAGGGACACTCCTGAAAATATTTTGCTTTTCAGGATGTTCTTGAACAGCTTCTGGGAGCTCTTCTCTTTGTTCCCGTTGTGAATTCCGTGTTGTTCCTAAGGAAAAACAAATCCAACAGCTTCAGGGAAATCAGACATCAAGTTCTGCCTCAAGACACAAAAACCCCACAGATTTATAATCCATTCTTAAATAATCCATTCCTAAATAATCCATTCTTATTGTTTCCCTCAGCTCCTTTCCCTTCTGTGTTTTAAATCTTTCTCCTTTATTTTTCAGCTCCCCTAAAACATGGAATTGTTCACACTGGAAAAGATATTTTACATCATTAAGTCCCAATGACAGCCTCAGGACAGTGAGAGGTGAATTGTGAATTGCACAGAGAAGGGATACAGTTTGTATTTTTTTTTAACTGTATTTTTCCACAGAAAACAAGGGAAAAAATAAAATTTAAAATGGATTTTTTTTCCACAGAAATGGGAAAAAAAATGTAAATTTTAAATATGGTTCTCTGACAGAAGAAAGGGGCAAATTTTCCTTTTGTACTGTATCTTAGAAAAATATAATTAAAAAAATATGTTTTAAACTGTATTTTTTTTCCACAAAAAAAAAAAAATCAGAGAAATGTTTCCATTTTGAACTGGCTTTTTTTCCGCAATTTCCAATTTAAAATGGATTTTTCTGCCAAAGCAAGGAAAGAAAAACCTATTCTAAATATGATTTTTTTTCACAAAAAAAAAAAATAGGGAAAAAAAAACCCAACCAAAACTATTTGAAACAGATTTTTTTCAAATTTTCTATTTTAAAAGTCATTTTCCAGGAATTTCCATTTTAACCTGGTTTTTTCTCACCAAAAATATGGCAAAAAAAATCTATTTAAAACTGATTTTTCCACAACTTCCATTTTAAACTGGATTTTCTCACCAAAAACGTGGCAAAAAAAAATTAAACTTATTTTTCTGCAACTTCCGTTTTAAACTGGATTTTTTTTTCCCAATAAAAATATGGCCAGGAACATCTATTTAAAACTGATTTTTCCCGACTTCCATTTTAACTGGATTTTCTCACCGAAAACACGGCAGAAAAAAAAAAAAAAAAAAAAAAAGAAAAAAAAAAAAAAAGAAAAAAGGTCTATTTAACCTGATTTTTTCCCTCAACTCCCATTTTAACCCAGATTTTTTTTTCACTAAAAATATGGAAAAAAGAAAAAAAAAAAAAAAAAAACCAAAACAAAACAAAACAAAAAACCAAAAAAACCCCAAAACAAACCAAACCAAACCTACTTTAAACCGCTTTTCCCTGAATTTCCACGAAAAAAAAAAATACCTATTTGAAACCGCTTTTCCATGAATTTCCACGAAAAAATTACCTATTTTAAACCGCTTTTCCCTGAATTTCCACGAAAAAAAAATACCTATTTTAAACCGTTTTTCCCTGAATTTCCACAAAAAAAAAAAAAACTATTTGAAACCGCTTTCCCCTGAATTTCTACGCCAAACCGTTTGTTTGGGTTTTTTTGGTTTTTTGTTGTTTTTTTTTTTTGCAGCGCTCCCGCTCTGCCGAGGCCCCGCGTCCCTCAGCGCCCCTGAGGCGGGAACGGCCGCGACCTTCCCAAGATGGCGCCGTCCCCCTCCCTCACCTCGACCCACCCCGCGCGCCCCCCCAACATGGCGCCCCCGCGCCCCGACCTCCCCCTGATGGCCGCCCCCGCCGCCCTCGCCCTCCCCAAGATGGCGGCGGCGCGGCGCTATGACGCCATACGTCCCGCTCCCCCCCTCTCGCTGTCCCCGGCCTCCTCCGCCGCCGCCGCCGCCGCCGGTCCCCGCCTCCCGCGCTCGCCACCGCGGCGGCCGAGGGCGACTCGCGCCGCCGCCCCGCTCGCCCCCCGCCCGCCGCCCGCCCTCCGCCCGCCGCGGCCCCGCGGCGCGGGCCCGCCGCAGCGCAGCCGCTCTGAGGTGAGCGTCCTACCGCGCAATCTCCTCCAGCCCCGGCGCAGCCGCACCAACGCGGGGCCCCCGCCGCCCGCACCCGCTCCCCCGGCGGCCGCGACCGCCCGGCCGCGCCGAGCCTGTGGGGCCGCCCCGGGGCCGCGGCAGCGCGGGGGGGAACCGGGACGGGCGGCGGGGGGAGAGGCCAGAGGGGCTCGGGAAGGGGGGCGGTGGCGGGTGTGGGGCGGCCTCGGAGCTCCGGCCCGGGCTGAGCTCGGCCCGGCCGGGCGGGGAAGTTGGGCCGCGGCCGCAGACATTGGCGGGGCTTTCGCTTCGCCCTTTTTCCTGGTATTCTCGGAGCCCCTTCTTTCCTGCTTTTGGCCCTCACCGCCTTTTTTTTTTTCTTTTTTTTTTTTTTACCCCATGATCCCTCCTTTTTTTTTTTTCCTCCTTCACCCACCTCCTTTTTTTTTTCTTCGCCTCCTCCTTTTTTTGCCTTCACCCACTTTTTTGCCTTCACCCCCACTTTTTTTGCCTTCACCCCCATTTTTTTTACTTTTCACACCCCCATTTTTTTCCCTTCACCCCATCTTTTCCCCTTCATCCCCTGTTTGTTTGTTTTTTCCCCTTCACCTCCCTTTTTTTTTTCCTTTCACCCCCATTTTTTTCCCTTCATCTCCCCTTCCTCCCCCCATAATCAGGTTGTAAAAGGCCTCAGAGATAACTGAGCCCAACCTTGCTCAAGTTCCTCTTCACGCCCCTTTTATTTTGTTAATCCTTTTTTTTTTTTCCTATTTTTTCCCCAGAATCACAGAACCAATTAGGTCGGAAAAGACCTCTGAGCTCATTGATGAAGCTCCCCTTCGTTCTCCTTTCCAAACCCCCATTTTTTCTTCCTGTCATCCTTCTTTTTTTCCCCTTTTACCCTCCTCCCCTTTATTTTTCTTTACATTTTGTACATGTGCAATTTTCCTCCCTCTGTACAGGAGGTTGGATGCGAGTCGAAACGTGTTAATCACTCACCTCCCCTCCATTTAATATACCCAAAAAAGGTGTAAATTGCTCGTAAAAAAGGGGTGTGACTGCGTTTGTATTAGAATACCCAAAAAAAAAAAAAAAAGGCTCTGAAACATCAGGACAGATCTGGCTGAGGTGACTGAGGTGCTCAGGACCTTTTTGGTGTAAATAATAATTAAGGGACAGAAATAATTCAGCTCAAGGCTCTTCCTACATTTGAGGTTACCAAGTCTAAGCTTTTCTTGCAGCTGCAGATGATTCTCATTGCGTGGGGTGATGTTTTCTCTGGTCAAGTTTGGGAACTCTGCTTTGTATTTTTATTATTATTTTTTTTTCTCTCCTTCGCCGAACCTTTATTTCCAGAATTTGGGATTTTTAATCCCTTAGGCAGGGCTGTTTCTGTGGTTTTGTTTCTAAGCCTTGCTGGTCTCTGAGTGCAGTTTTAGACCCTCTTCCCACATCCTGGGAGGATTCCCAGTGTGAACTCACTCATGTTCATCCCTTTCTTCTCCTTCATCCTCACCCCAATCGCTCCTTTTCAAATCCTCTCCCAGCGAATTTTTAATTCCCAACCACTGAGGAAATAGGTGAGAGAACTGTTCATCTTTTTTAACTGAAATTTTTTGTGGCTGGTGGTAAAACTGGGAGCCATAATTTATTTTATTTATTTTATTTTTTTTAATTCTGTCAAGGGTGAGAGAGGAAGTGCAGGATGATGATGATGATGATGGTACCAGTGGAAAGCTGAGGATTTTAGCAGCTGATTATTCAGGGTTTGGACATCCCTGGGAATGTCCAAGGCCAGGTTGGACGGGTTTGGGATGGTGGGAGGTGTCCCTGCTCATGGCAGGGGGTGGAATGGGATGGGATTTACGGTCCCTTCCAACCCAAACCCTTCTGTAATTCCACAAAGTGTCACAGAGCTGTGTTCATTGAAATCCTCTCTGATTTCCTCTCTGATTTCTCTGTGTGTTTGGTGCTTTGCCCAGCGTTGGTTTTTCCAGGGTTTCGTTGCCTCCTGGTTGTTTCTTCACGAGCCTCTCATCGTTTTTTGTGAGGTTTTGTGATGACCTCTTGTGCACAGGGACGTAAACACAGAAAGCTGGGAGCCCTCAGCCCTCATCCCCTGCGGGTTTTCTGCAGCTCCTGGAATGTTTTAGGGTTTAGGAATTGCGTGGTCTGACCGAGCTGACTCGGCCAGGACAAACCAACACCTCCATTCCAGAAGTTAAATTGAACCCAGCTCTGCCAGTGAAGAGTCCTTGCTGTGGACTGGAGGTTGCACCTCCATGTGGCTCCATCAGGAAAATGGAAAGCTTGTGGCAGGGATTAAGCTTTTTCCAGGGAAGTGGTGGAATTCCCCATCCCAGGAATTGTTCCAAGTTCCTGTGGATGAGGCACCCGAGGCCCTGGTTCGGCGGTGCCGAGTTCAGGGTTGACCTCAACGCCCTCACAGGGCTTTCCCCACTTTGCCAATTCCATGATTCCATGAGCAGAGGCCACTTGGCTCCTGAGGGGGTTTTCCCTGCCACTTTAATTGTCTGGAATTCCCTGGACAGAACCTGGTCAGCTGCTCTGATGTCCACCTGCAGCCCACAGGTGTCTTGGCGTGAGGAATTCTTCCCGTGTTGGGATTTCATGGCTTTTCTGTCTCTCAGGAGCCTGGGTCACCTTTTTTTCAGCCTTAAGCCAGGCAATTTAACTTCTGGCAAGCTCAGGCCTGGAATATTTTGAAGGGGGAAGCAAGGAATTCCAGGAGAGTGGGGGAGCCCAGACTGGGAGCACTGGGGTCACTCTTTGTGTCCATCTCCCTTCTAGGCTGGTCATCTCCAATTTCTTTGTGCATGCACAAGCTCTGGGGATATTCCCATTGCTTTTCCAAAGGAAGGAGATCTCCATGCAGTTTCTCTCTCTGAAAGGGTTTTGGAATTATTATTTTTTTATGCATTACCCTTCTCTGATCTGGGGAATTGTCTTCCAGGAAGGCAGCGGGGCACAGTGAACTCTGCTGTGCTCCCCAATCCCTTTTACCAAGAAAATGGAATCCAGCCTTTTCTAAATGTAAGAACATTTTGTGCTGTCAGTAGGAGTGGTGGGGTTGTGTTGATGATTTTTCAGTGCAAGGAGTTCTGTGAAATTCAGCCTTGGGCTTTATCTTCCTCAGGCTGCTTCTGAAGTTGATCTGTGGGGAAAAAAAAAAAAAAAAACACACAGTTCAGATATTTTGTGTTACCCAGTGCCCGAGATACTTAATAAAATCATTTTAAATCACTTTTTGGGGGGGGCTTTAAAAATAACTTCTGCTGCACAGTGGGGATTTTGCTTGTACTGTTGGGTGCCCCACTACCCTCTGGGATTTTGGATTTTTCCCAAAATCTGGCCTAAACCCCCTGACACAACTCCAGCCATTCCCCTGGAGGGAATGTGGCACCCTGTCCCTGTGTGTGTTTAAAGGGAATCCATCTTAGGGTTTGGAATTCAGCTTTTTCTTAGGTCACTTTAATGCTTTCCCACATTCCCACTGTTGGCTGCAGATCCACTCCCCTGCCCTGATCTGTTTATTGTTTATTTTAATGATTAAATTTCTGTGTCTGCTCTCACGAGTCTCTTCATCACCTCATCTTGCCTGGGAATCCAAACCAGGTGAATAAATCCTGGCAAAACCCCTCTGCTTTCCAAATACTGCAAACTATAAAACTCAGAACATCATTGGTGTCTTTTATCTCTTGAAACCAAAACTTCCACCAGGAGCTCTCACCACTTCCCAACCTGAAGGGTGTAGCAGAGCTTGAGGAAAGTTTTAAGGCCCAGAGTTGTGCAAGGCTTTGTGCCAGGGCTGGAGGAGCCTCTCACCCGTCCAGGATAACCCTGAACCATCCAGGACCTTCCAGCTTTGGGGAAATTGAGGGGTTTTTTTCTGTACCCACTGCAGCAATTGCAATGGGGTTCACTCTCTGTGTCTTCCCCAATTCTGGTCCTTCTGTTTTTTTTTTTAATTTTATTTTTTGGGGTTTTTTTTCCCCCAAAAAACTGTTGGTGCTGATCCAGTTGCCAGGGTGGACAATCCCCCTGGGAGGGTTGGCTGGGGTTTTTCTGCTTTGTGGGAAACCTCAGAGCCCGTTATCCTTTGGGAATGTCACAGCTACGAGCAGGAGCAGTGAGAGGGTGCCCAGGTAACCGAGGCTGTGCTTTGATTTGGAGCTCAGGCTGCCTTCTGGGGTTTTTTTTTTGGGAAGGACTCTGAAGCTGCTCTGGCTTTGTTGTGGATGAGTTGCTTGCCAGACTCCGAGAAGGAATCCAAGAAAAAAGGTCCAAGAGGGAATCCCTTCTCCTGCCAGATGGAACCCGGGGAGCCGCAGGCTGTGTTTGGTGGAGCTGGCAGCTCGTCCTGATCCACGCTGACATTTTGATGCCAGTGAAATTCCATCTTGTTGTTTGTTTTGGTTTTTTTTTTTCCCTAAAAGATGCAGCTGTACAGAAACCCTTAGGACTCTCAGGATGGCAGGTGAATTCCATCTCAGTAGGATTGGGAATTCCAGCATCTCCTTTCCTTCCTGTTTTCCACCCTTTCTGGGGGACCGTGCTGCTTTTGCCGGGCAGTGGAGCCTGGTTTTTGTGCTGGAGGATGGAAGCAGGTGTCTCCTTGGTTGAGAGCATTTTTTTTGTTGTTGTTACTTCTCTTTGGCAGATGTGTGAGTTATTTTACCTGTTTGTGTGCTGCCTGTGGTGCCTATAAATAATAAATGGCTTGCTCAGATCCTGCCGACCCGGCAGCGACTCGGAGGGAAACTCGACTTTCTCAGTCCTAGAAAATTCACCTGACCTCAAATACAGAAGGGAAAACCCGTGGAAGTAAATTTTCACTCACAGAACCACGTTTGCTTGTAATCAGTGTGAGGAAGCCAATCCAGAAGTAGCTGAGTCCCTCCCACTGTTCATTACATAAGCATCTAATTAAAGGAATCAAACAGGGACGACTTGGGAAACTTCCCCCATAGTCTGGGTCAAAAATACTTGCAAAAAACCACAGCCCAGAGCGCCCATGTTTTATTTATGCTGAGAAATGCTGTTGTAAGTGAAGAAGTTTATTTTTGGTGTCAGCCATTGGAGTCTCCTGCTGCTTCTGCAGCCGCTTCCTTGGGCACCAGGAAAATCCTTTAACTCCTGATTTCCCTTTGGAAGGAGAAGGGAATTAAACAGTGCTGCTCCCTTCCCTCCCCAGATGGATCTGGTGGATTCAGAGCTCTTCTCATACTTGCTTTGGGTTGAAAGTTGGGTTATTTTCAGCCTTGTTAAATTCCACGTCGTGAGCATTCCCATGGATTTGGGGGTGAGTCGCTGAATTTGGTCCTGTGCTCCAGAAGGAACCCGTGGATTTCCCTGGGAATGGCTGGAATACTTCAGCCCTGATAATCAGAAGCATATGTACATGGAGGTGGTGGTGGAAGAGAGGTGGAAGAGATCTGAGGAACAAAAGGTAGCAGCAGATAAAAAACCCAGGGACCATTTTCAGTGGATCGAATTGTTGCAGACAGGAGCTGTGGAAGCTCGGAATTCCAGCAGGATTTGCATACTCTGCTCAAAGCAGGAAGAAGCAGAGAGCTGGGATGGGTCAGGGCTGCAATTCCAGGATGGATCAGATCTGAATCAGTCTGCAGAGTCCCCTCTGCCCGTGTGGGAGGCAGCCGGGTACGGAGGGGACACGGAGAGCGCCCGGCCTGTTCGACAGGCTCTGTCAGTGTGGAGATGGAAATGTGGGATCAGCATTTAAACCCAGCTTGGAGGTGCTTGGAGACCTGAAAGACTGGCAGGCAGATCTCTCTGGTGTAGTTGGGCTGGAAATGCTTTTTTTTTTTTTTTTTTTTCCCCTCCAAAACCCACAAATTTTGGTGGCGCGGAATGCGAGGCTGCGAGCGCGACGCGGGGTTTTTGTGCTGCCTGCTGTGGTGTTTGCACAGGGTCCATTCCCCTTCTCAGGGTCCTGGAGTCATCATGGAACTGTGGAATGGTTTGGGTTGGGAGGACCTTAAAGCTCATCTTGGGCCATGGGCAGGGACACCTTTCATAGTCACAGGCTGCTCCAAGCCCCGATGTCCAACCTTTCCTTGGACATTCCAGGGATCCAGGGGCAACTGGCAATCCCAGCCCAGGCAGGAATTCCTGCCCAAGCTCCCATCCATCCCTGCCCTCTGGCAGTGGGAAGCCATTCCCTGTGTCCTGTCCCTGTCCCCAGTCCCTCTGCAGCTCTCCTGGAGCCCCTTCAGGCCCTGGAATGTGCTGGAAGCTCTCCCTGGATCCTTTTCCTCTCCAGGTGAACATTCCCAGCTCTCCCAGCCTGGCTCCAGAGCAGGTTCTGGCTCCAGCCCTTGAAACTCCTCTAAGCTCTCTCCAGCAGCTCCAGGTCCTTATGTTCATTAGTTCCCAGTGGATTTTCTGGGGAATTTCTCCTCCTCAAGTGCATGTTTTTCAGGGCAGCCAAGTGGACGTGTTCTTGAACCACTTGAACTTCAAGAAAGGGTGGCCAGGCTGTCATTTGGGGTGGAAGTTTGATAACTAAACGTGGTTAGGACTGTGCTGTCTGTTCTTACCACGTGCTGGTCTTGTTGAGTTCATGCCACGTGAGGACCAAGTCCTTAAGGTGACCCATCGTAATTTTGGGCACCACAAGTGTCTTGGTTTGGAAAGACAGGTATCTGACAGGGAAAGCTGGAGTTTCCCTTAGAATGCAGAATGTAAACCCCTCACCCCTGCAAAATTATAATTTTGCAATTAAGGAGCTTTCAGGCAAAGATTTGGGAATAAGAATAACAGTTATTTACTGGGAATACTGACAATACAAATGAACTAATGAACGTAGTAGAAAAACAAAAGCACCCAACCACACCAGCAAACAAACAAACAACAATTTTGGAAAACCCTGACAGAGTCAGAGCTACAACCTGACACCCTGTTGGTCAGGGGGTTGGGAGCAGTCCCAAAGTGAGTCCTCCTGGAGTGGCAGAGGTGGTTCTGGTGGAGCAGAGATGATCCTGTAGAACAAGAGTCCAGTGATGGTGAGAAGGGTTCAGTGATGATGGGAAGGGTTCAGTGGTGGTGAGATGGGGTCCAGTCTTCTTCCAGGAATTGAGTGAAGCTGGATACCTTCTGGGTTCCTGTGTCTCAGTTTTATCCAGGTAGGAATGGTTGGCTCCCTCCACTGGGTGGAGCATCTCACAATAGGATGATGGAATGTGGATGGTCTATTTTGGGGATGTGTTAATGGTCCATTAGCAGAAAAATATTCCCCTGGAGGGAGGACTGGTGGTTTTGACAGTTGGCCCATTATCAGAAGGCATCCACCCACCTCCTCCCAGAGTAAAGAAGAACAATTCTCCAACTGCTTTCAGCAGATGAAATAGAATACACATTTTTGGTTCCTTAACCCAAGACAAAAAGAAAAAAATGGTGCAAAGGTATCAGAGGGTGTCCAAAAAAAGGACACAGGGGTGGGGGAAGGGCTGGAGGGGACATAGGAGGAGCAGCTGAGGGGACTTGGTTTGTCCAGCCTGCAGGAGGAGGGGGCTGAGGGGGCTGCAGCTTCCTCAGGAGGGGCAGCTCTGATCTCTGCTCCGTGTGACCAGGGACAGGATCCGAGGGAATGGTGTCAGGGGAGGGTCAGGCTGGGTGTCAGGTTGGATATCAGGGAAAGGTTCTTTCCCAGAGGGTGCTGGGACAATGACTCCCCAGGAATGGTCCCAGCCTCGAGTCTGCCAGAGCTCCAGGAACGCTTGGACAGCTCTCTCATGGACAGAGTGGGATTGCTGGGGTGTCTGTGCAAGGCCAGGAGTTGGATCGATGATCCTGTGGGTTCTTTCCAACTGAGGATATTCCCAGGTGTAGCCAGAGCTGGACAGAGCTCGTCCATGCTGGACACAGAGCGATCCTCCACACCCTGGAGCCTCATCGGACGAGGCTTCATCAGGATTGTTCAGCCTGGAGAAAAGGAGACTCAGAGGTGACCTTGTCACTCTCCACAACTCCCTGAAGGGTGGCTGTGCTCAGCTGGGGTTGGTCTCTTTCTCCAGGCAGCACTGACAGAACCAGAGGACACAGCCTCGAGCTGCACCAAGGTTGGATATCAGGAAAAAGCTTTTCATGGAAAGAGTGATAAAGTTCTGGAATGGGGAGGTGGTGGAGTCACCATCCCTGGATGTGTTTAACAAAGCCTGGATGTGGCACTGGGTGCCGTGGTCTGGTTGAGGTGTCAGAGCTGGGTTGGACTTGATGATCTTGAAGGTCTCTTCCAACCTAGAAATTCTGTGATTAATCTCTGTCACCACCCTCTTGCTTACAACTCCCTGAAGGGTGGCTGTGGTCAGCTGGGGGTTGGTCTCTTTCTCCAGGCAGCACTGACAGAACCAGAGGACACAGCCTCGAGCTGCACCAAGGGAAGTACAGGTTGGATATCAGGAGAAAGTTTTTCACAGAAAGAGTGATAAAATATTGGAAGGGTCTGCTTGGGGTGGTGGTGGAGTCACCATCCCTGGATGTGTTTAAAAACAGACTGGATGTGGCACTTGGTGCCGTGGTCTGGTTGAGGTGTCAGAGCTGGGTTGGACTGGATGATCTTGAAGGTCTCTTCCAACCTAGAAATACTGTGATTAATCTCTGTCACCACCCTCTTGCTCAAACCTTTGTGTGTTACCCACTCCCGTTCTCTCCTTCTCCTGTGGTAGTCCAGCATAACCACTAAGCCTCTCTCTCCATAAAAGAGGATTAAAACTGGGAACATTTGCACCTTACAGCAGCCAGCCAGGGCCCTGCTCCGTCTTTCCCAGCAGTAATCCCGAGGGCTGTGCCTCTGTGCCCAGCCAGGAATGCTCTCAGCAAACAGCAGCCTGTGCTTATTGGGTTAGGAATTCTTAAAAGACCACTTCTGCCTGTTAATTAAAAAAAAAAAGCTGGATTGACTAAAGATGAGTAACTCACTGTTAAAACAACTCCCGGGTTCTGCAGGGTCTGAGGAAAATAGGTCAAAATCGGGATTTCTGCGTGGCTCTTCAAACAAAAACGCCAGAGTGTGTAAAGTGACAAAGTATTGCCTCGGAGAATGGCATTGATCACGTCCTGCTTTTGGTGAACTTGTGGCAGAGCACGCATCCTCCCAAAAGATTTTAGGGGAAAAGGTGCTGCTGGTGGATACCCCTAAGGGGGAGTCACCCCAAGCGCATCCTGAGGAACCCGCAGAGCCCGGGGCAAGCAGGGGAATGCTAAATGAGAATTCCACCCGGCGGTTCACGCTTCTGGGGTTGCAGTTTCACTTCCAGTTTTGGGTTACACTCGGCTGGCACAGGCTGGGGTGTGGTGCTGCCCTTCCCCTGCCTGTCCTTTGCTTTCCTTGGGGTTTTCCTGGGGAGGGCTGATTCCCACTGGGATGTTATTTCTTGGTGCCAAAGCGACTCAGGAACCCACCTCATCCTTGTGCCCACCCCGTGGCTTCCTGCTGGTGTTTGGTGCTAAATACATGAAATTCAGCTGCCAAAAAGAACCCATTACAAATCGCTGGTGTGTCCTATCACATCACCCAACGGCAGCTCTCAGCAGCAAGGAGGAGGTTTTATCCTAATAAATACCTGTGAAATCCTGTTCCTTTCTTTTCCGGACTTGCAGGGGGATTTCTTTGCTCTTTGATGTGAGATTTGGTTTTGTTTGCTAGAATCCACTTGATTTCAGGATTTTCAGGGTTGAGACCCGGAGCATTGGGATTTTTGTCGGGTTTTTTTTCCTTTTTTTTTTTTTTTTTCTTTTTTTCTTTTTTTCTTTTTTCTTTTTTTCTTTTTTTCTTTTTTTTTTTTTTTTTTTTTTTCCTCCCCATGCTAATTTAAAAGGATCATTTTACTAATGTTATGCCACAGGAGGACGCTGTGGAACGAGAGCTGTTGTTCCTCTCGGTGCCTGAGTCACCACATCTGTGCCAACCCCGTAAATAAGATGTTCCTTTCAGTCTTGATAGGAGGGGAATAAACTGGAGTGCCTTATCTTGCTTTCTGCCTGATATCAGTTGTGCTGCTGACAGGAGTCGGTGTCTCCAGTCCTGGAAAGTCTTTCCCATCCAAAACCTTGCACAGCTTCCAAAGAGCCAGCTGCACCACTGGGGGGAAAAAAAAAAAAAGTTTTTTTATCAGGTTGTGATGTAGGCCTCAAAATATTCCCCATGAACAAGTGAGCTTTTTTTTTTTTCCTTTTTATTTTTTTTTCCCTGTGGAAAATGAGATTTTTGGTATTTAAATGTGCATTTTCAACGAGTTGTGCTAATAAGTGAGATATGAATCAAGCTTATCCTGGTGGATGGTGTTGTTTGCTTTATCAAACCCGCGGGGGTGATTCCCTCTAGGCACAGTTCCATACAGGAGTGCTATCAAATTCACCCTAAATACAAATTAATGATATTTCCCTGCTGAGAGGTGCCAGTGCAGCGTGGAAATCACGGGAAGAGCTGCATCTCTGTGACTGGGAGTCTGGGATCACCTGCTGGGGACACCTGAACATCCTCTTTCTCCTGTCCCCATGGAGAAAAGACCAGAAGAAGGTCTGGGACGGGCTTGGTGGTGGTAGGGGAGAGGGGGCTTCTCCCTGAGCGTTCCTAAAAGCTGGTGCCATTGGAATTGGCTGGCACAGAGCTCCTGGCAGCTCTTGATTTCTCCTGGAAGTGGTTTCTTAACCAGCCTTGTCATGAAATGCTGTGAGGGAGCTCCTCTTGGCTGGGAGGTGGATGAGGTGCCGGGTACCAGTTGGCCCAGACGTTGGAGAAACAGAGGCAGGACAGCACCAGGACTGGCCATTCCTCCTTTTTAAAGGTTGCCCTCTAACCCTCCCCTCAGCTGGCAGGAGCTTCTGTAACTCAGACCATCCCAGGAACCACCAAAGCTGGAGATCCTGTAACACAGACCATCCCAGGAACCACGAAAACTGGAGATCCTGTAACTCAGACCATCCCAGGAACCACGAAAACTGGAGATCCTGTAACTCAGACCATCCCAGGAACCACAAAAACTGGAGCTCCTGTAACTCAGACCATCCCAGGAACCACGAAAACTGGAGATCCTGTAACTCAGACCATCCCAGGAACCACGAAAACTGGAGATCCTGTAACTCAGACCATCCCAGGAACCACAAAAACTGGAGCTCGTGTAACTCAGACCATCCCAGGAACCACCAAAGCCGGAGCTCCTGTAACTCAGACCATCCCAGGAACCACCAAAGCCGGAGCTCCTGTAACTCAGACCATCCCAGGAACCACCAAAGCCGGAGCTCCTGTAACTCAGACCATCCCAGGAACCACCAAAGCCGGAGCTCCTGTAACTCAGACCATCCCAGGAACCACCAAAACCAGCTCATTTCTGGCCGTTCTCATCCGAGGGAAGACACCAATCTCTCAGGACTAACGAGGTTTGACCGACACCACTGGTGAAAATCATGGAAAACCATCCCTGGATTTGTGTTTGTTCCCGGATGGGGTTGGCTCTCTGTGGCTGTGACCATCAAAATATGATGGATCAGAAATCCACGGGTGACAAACCAGGACGTGCCCACTCTCCTCTGCAGAGGGTCTTGTGCTAGAACAGGAAAAAGCAGGACTGGACAATTTAAAAAGGTATAATTCCACTCAGGCAGGGTTTGATTTTGTTAGCAAATGGCCAGCGATTGATTCCTGGCTAAGATCAGTTTTCACTTGGGAATTATCCCAGGCTGCCTCTGCGAGGAAATTGGAGTTTTTTGGGATGCGGAGCCAGAAGTTCAGAAAAGCTTTTTAAAGAACACATTCCTGAGCACTAAGTGCGGAGGAAGTGCCTTTTTAATCTGATTGAATCCACCAAGTGTGACCCAGTTGACTGAAAAAGCTCCCTCACATCACGTCAACCCAGATCATCAAAGGTACTTTCGATCCCTCACCGTCAGGAGCTGCCAGCGGTGCCGGTGGTGCTGTGGCAGGGAGGAGGAAGAGGAGGAGCTGCAGCCACAAAGAGTTGGTAACTCAGACCATGCCAGGAACCACCAAAACTGGAGCTCCTGTATCATCCCAGGAACCACCAAAACTGGAGCTCCTGTAACTCAGACCATCTGAGGAGCACCAAAACCAGAGATCTTGTAACTCAGACCATCTGAGGAGCACCAAAACCAGAGATCTTGTAACTCAGACCATCCCAGGACCACCAAAACTGGAGCTCCTGTCGCTCAGACCATCCCAGGAACCACCAAAACCGGAGCTCCTGTAACTCAGACCATCCCAGGAACCACCAAAGCCGGAGCTCCTGTAACTCAGACCATCCAGGAACCACCAAAACCGGAGCTTCTGTAACTCAGGCCATCCCAGGAACCACCAAAACCAGAGCTCCTGTAACTCAGACCATCCCAGGAACCACCAAAGCCAGATCTTAAAATAAGTGGAGGTGGGGTCTTCCTTACCCTCAGCGTGGAAGGAGCTCAGCAGGAGCAGGTGGGAAGTCCTGGGTGCCACCAGCAGCACCTTGGTGAGCTGTGAAACCAGGAAAGCGCTCCAGCCTTGCTCCGTGGCTCATGGAGATGAAGAAGCATTTGGTGAGGAATCACCACGGCTTCCTCCCAGCGAGGGGAAGGGAAACAGCAACCAGTGGCCAGAAAGGGGATTTTTCAGAGGATGATTTCCTACAGAGGTGCATGGGGAGAGGTGAACACCACGGAGAAGGACCACACAGGGGATCACAGGAGCTCTGCAGCCGCCTCCCAGGACAAAAGTGCCAGCGTGATGTTGTTTAATGCTGAGCAAACGACTGATTTATGGCAGAGGCTCGAATCCAATAAACTCCAGATGCTTGTCAGCTTCACAGAAGAGCAGAAGAAAGGCGGGAGGTGTTGCAGGTTTTCTGGAAAACACCCAGAGCAGAATTTCCCTGAAGTGAAAGCACGGAGAGTGGGAGCAGAATCACAGAATTTTTTAGGTTGGAAGAGACCTTCAAGATCATCAAGTCCAACCCAGCTCTGACACCTCAACCAGACCATGACACCCAGTGCCACATCCAGGCTTTGTTAAACACATCCAGGGATAGTGACTCCACCACTTCCCCAGGCAGGCCATTCCAATACTTTAATACCAGCTCCTGTAACTCAGACCATCCAAGAACCACCAAAACCAGAGCTCCTGTAACTCAGACCATCCCAGGAACCACCAAAACCAGAGCTCCTGTAACTCAGACCATCCCAGGGACCACCAAAACCAGAGCTCCTGTAACTCAGACCATCCCAAGAACCATCAAAGCTGGAGATCCTGTAACTCAGACCATCCCAGGAACCACCAAAACCGGAGATCCTGTAACCCAAACCATCCCAGGAACCACCAAAACCGGAGCTTCTGTAACTCAGACCATCCCAAGAACCACCAAAACTGGAGTTCCTGTAACTCAGACCATCCCAGGAACCACCAAAACTGGATCTCCTGTAACTCAGACCATCCCAGGAACCACCAAAGCCGGAGATCCTGTAACTCAGACCATCCCAGGAACCACCAAAACTGGAGATCCTGTGACTCAGACCATCCCAGGAACCACCAAAACCGGAGCTCCTGTAACTCAGACCATCCCAGGAACCACCAAAACTGGAGCTCCTGTAACTCAAACCATCCCAGGGACCACCAAAACTGGAGATCCTGTGACTGGAGATCCTGGAATAATGAACCAGATTTTCTCTTTCTTTTTCGAGGTTCCCATGTAGTGCCAGCCAAAGTGCTCCGTGCTGAGTTCCTGCGTGGAGCAGGGGTGTCAGTAAGGAATCGATGCTGACTGCCTGGCAGAGATCAAACAGAAAATGGTTTGGGGAAAGGAAAACCAGGAGTGTTTTCATTCCTTTGAAAGAAACGAGGAAACAAACCAGAGGGATTACTCCTGAGAGCGTAGGATCGACCCTCTCATATAAGTCCTTTAAATTGCTTAATTAAAAAAAAGAAAAGGCAAATTAAGTTCAGGGATAAAGGTTTAAAATAATTCCAGGCCCTGCCTGTCTAAGGAAGTTTTTCCATTGTGCCGCTGCTCCTCAGCAGATTTTTTTTCTGGTGTGGAATTTTTGTTTTGGGCTCAGTTTTGAGCACCTGTTAACCTGGATGGCGATGGTAGAGGATGGTGTCTGTGTGTTTGGTTTTTTTTTTTTTGGGTTGGGTTATGACTTGTTACAGTCCTGCCACAGAGAAGTTGATCTCAATCCACGTGGGTTGAAGTACAGTGTAGAATTGATGGGGTGTACAACCAGTTCCTGTTGTTTTCTGCTGGTTTGAGTGGTGCAGCTCTGCTCTTTCCTCCTGGTGTTCCTCCAGCCAACAGGGGCTGGTCAGGGCTGCCAGGACATCAGAGGAACCCCTGACGCTCGTGGAGCAGCTGCACTCTGTGATGAGAGGGCCTTTATCCTCCTATTTTTTTATAAGCACTTTAAATGACTTTAAAAAACTACTTCTGGCTGTCACCCAAACCTTCTGGACTAAGCCAGGGCTACCAGGGGATGTCTGGGCGGTCACCGCCGCGTCCTTCGGCTTTCCCTGCTCCTGGAACCACTCTGGTTTCGGGAGAAAAACAGGGATCAGCGTTCCTTTTCTGGAATGCTGAATGCTCCTCTCTGAAGCTAACCAGGAACAGCTTTCCTTTCATCCCCGTGCCCGGATCCCTGCTCAAATCCAAGCCCCACCCTTCGGATGCCTCACAGGGATGCTTTGCAGGTTGGTGACACCTTCACCTGCCAGTCAAGGTGTTGGCTCACAAAGCCTGGCTTGTGTCAGGAATAATTTGGATATGGGAATGGTTAGGGTTTCAAGTTTTCAGTGTTTGTGGGATTCAAGGTTTCAGTGTTGGTGGGGTTAGGCGTGGGTTGCCTTTGAGAGGAAGGTTTCCTTCCAGTGGTATCATCCGTTGTCTTGGGGTCTTGTTCTCCTGATGGACTTGAAAGTCACTGTGCTCTATCAGTCATGTTCTGATCACACTTTTCCATGGATTTTTAAAATTCCAGTAGAAACACCTAACACTGCATTGTTCCAGCAAGAAAAGCAGCAATGCCTCCTTTCAGGAAAAGCTCGGTGTCTTGGGAAATCTGTTAAGCTGGTCCACAAAGATTTACTTGAAATATTTTATTTTTTTTTCCCCCACCCATTTTTCTTTGGTGATGGCAGAATGAGTTTCTTGGAAGGAGGTCAGGGCTGATTGTTTTTCCACCAGAAATTTTCAGTTTGTCTCAGAGTACCTCAGCGTCTCAGTCCCTTCCTCACTGGCACTGTTTGAGCTCCTGCTATTTTTGGATGGTTCTAATATTACAACCCAAGTTGTAAACAGGCTTGGACAACGGCAGCATCGGACTCCAGCAGCTTTTTAGGGAGGACTGGGAGCCTGAAGCTGGTTTGGCTTTAGCTGTAGCCTCAGTAGGTTTGTGACAGTCTCACAGCAACAATTCTGCTGTCCCTCAGGCTGGAATATTCCAACCTTTCCCCAGCACTGCCAATCCCACCACCAAACCACGTCCCCAGGGTCTGTTAAATCCCTTCAGGGATGGGGACTCCAACACTTCCCTGCTCCACTGACGACCCTTTTGGAGAAGAAATGTTCCCTAAAATCCCCTCTAAACCTCCCCAGCACAACTTGAACTCGTTTCCTCTTGTCCTGTGGCTTGGGAGAAGAGACCGACCCCCACCTGGCTGCAGCCTCCTTTTTGTTTGGCCAGAATAACCCTCTTGACAAAACGGTTTGGGTTCCCATGTCTCACTGACCCCTCCATGGCATCCCGTGGTCTGGTGCCAGTCAGGAGCTGTAATTCCATGATTGTACTTAAAAAGCCAGGATCTCTTTTTTTGTTTATTTTCTTATTCCCTGCAGCTGGTCACCACTTTCTGCTCTTTGCCCTGAGCAGGAGCAGATTCCCTTTGGGGAATCCGTTGATTCTGGTTGAGGTTCTGATTTTCCTGCCTGAAAATATCTTAGGGATGTGCCGTTTCTTTTCCACAAATGTCCAGCAGGCACAGGCTGAAAATATCCCTGCACCTCCCGCCCTGGTCCTTCTGCACAGATCTGTGTTCCCGGTGTGTGGTCCAAGGCCCTGCTGACTCTGTAAGCTGCTGCTTTGCTCAGTGCTTTACCACTGGACGCCTTCAATAAATCACTTCTCGGTGATATTTGTGCTTGGGTTGGGGTGGCTTTGCCTGTTTCTGAGCTCTGAGTCCAGGTCTGGGCCCCTCCTGACCAGAAAGATCTGGAGAGGTTGGAGCGTGTCCAGGGAAAGGAATGGAGCTGGGAAGGGGCTGGAGCCCCAGGAGAGGCTGAAGGAGCTGGGAAGGGGCTGGAGCCCCAGGAGAGGCTGAGGGAGATGGGAAAGGGGCTGAGCCTGGAGAAAAGGGGGATCAGGAGGGACCTTGTGGCTCTGCACAACTCCCTGCCAGGAGGGGACAGCCAGGGGGGTCGGGCTCTGCTCCCAGGGAACAGGGACAGGAGGAGAGCCTGGCCCAGGGGAGGCTCAGGGTGGGCAGCAGCAGGAATTTCCCCATGGAAAGGGTGCTCAGGGCTTGGAAGTGCCCAGGGAGGTCTGGAATCCCCATCCCTGGGGGTGTCCAAGGAATTCCTGGATGTGGCACTCAGTGCTCTGAGCTGGGGAAGGGGCATAGCTTGGACTCGATGGTCTCAGAGGTCTTTTCCATCCTTAATGATCCTGGAATTCTGTACTGACATCCTCGTTTGTGTCCTGAGCTATTGAGGTCAGAGGAGACTTTGTGTCACCCTCAGGCCTCTTCCCTGAAAGCTGGAACTTGAGGTGGCAAAACCCAAGTCCCAGCTTTGACCCTTTAATGTGCGGGTGAGGGAATCTCAGGGCTGCAGGATCCTTGGGGGACCTTTCCTCCAGCAGAGAGAATGGTGCCTGGTTGCTCTGCTCTGCTTGGAAGTGTGGACTTTCCCAAACTCTTTAACCTAAAGCTCCTCTCCTGGCTCCTGAGGGAGTCATCATCTCCCTCTTGCACGCCTCCTCTGTCCCCCGGGGGAGGCCATCTCCGTCCCTGGTGCTCACAGCCCCGTGCTTTTTTTGTGATTTTTTTTTTTTTTGTCCCCTCTGCCAGTGACTCTTGATGGAAGAACACGGAGTGACGCAGGCAGAGCACATGGCTACCATCGAGGCCCACGCCGTGGCCCAGCAGGTGCAGCAGGTGCACGTGGCCACCTACACCGAGCACAGCATGCTGAGCGCCGACGAGGACTCGCCCTCCTCGCCCGAGGACACCTCCTACGACGACTCCGACATCCTCAACTCCACGGCCGCCGACGAGGTCACCGCTCACCTGGCGGCCGCAGGTAAAGCCAGGGGGCTGCTCCACCACCATCATTATCATTATCATTATCATTATCGTTATCATTATCATTATCATCATCATTATCATCATTATCATTATCATTAGGGCTGCTCCACCACCACCATCATCATCATTATCATCATTATCATCATTATCATCACTATCATTAGGGCTGCTCCACCACCACCACCATCATCATCATTATCATTAATATTATCATCATTATCATTATCATTATCATTATCATTATTATCATTAGAGCTGCTCCACCACCACCACCATCATCATTACCATCATCATTATCATCATCATTAGGGCTGCTCCACCACCACCACCATCATCATTATCATCATCATCATTATCATCATCATCATCATTAGGGCTGCTCCACCACCACCATCATCATTATCATTATCATCATCATTATCATCATCATTATCATCATCATTAGGGCCGCTCCACCACCACCATCATCATTATCATCGTCATTATCATCATCATTATCATTATCATTATCATTATCATTATCATTATTATCATCATTAGGGCTGCTCCACCACCACCACCACCATCATTATCATCATCATTATCATTATCATCATCATTGTTTTGGTTTGGAATTTATGGGTGTGTCATCTGGGGTGGTCTTCAGAAGGCTCTGGTAGGACACTGCTGGGGAAACTCTGCTGGATTTTACATTTCTTTCCCATTTTAGGACAGGTTCTTAATAATCCCTCAGGAAAGCCTCAGGCTCCTGACGCTGTAGTCGAGGTGTCCATCAGGATTTGTGGAGTTGTACCTGGTTTCTTCTTCCCAGCCACCAGGATCTCCTCAGATCAGTCACTTATTCAAAGTCCTGGGGGTTTTTTTCAGTGATTTTGGAAGATGAAATACAGAATTCCCTGAGCATAAGGAAAACTTCAGGCTGGAGAATGTGACTTTCAGCCAGGACTGAGCTGAGATTTCCCAGCCTGGGGAACAGAGCCTCCAATGCTGGAGAGCAGAGCTCAGGGAGGGATTTGTGTCACTTGGCTCTGCTGGGGGGACACCCTGGGCAGTGACAATGTCCCTGCTGGGCAGAATTCCTGAAACTTCAGGCTGGAGAATGTGACTTTCAGCCAGGACAGAGCTGGGATTTACCAGCCTGGGGAACGGAGTCTCCAATGCTGGAGAGCAGAGCTCAGGAAGGGATTTGTGTCACTTGGCTCTGCTGGGGGACACCCTGGGCAGTGACAATGTCCCTGCTGGGCAGAGTTCCTGAGCTGCTGGCCCTGACTGACCCTCTGTGCTTCCACTTCCAGGCCCTGTGGGGATGGCAGCAGCTGCCGCCGTGGCCACGGGGAAGAAACGGAAGCGACCTCACGTCTTCGAGTCCAACCCCTCCATCCGCAAGAGGCAGCAGACACGTTTGCTCAGGTGAGCACTCATCATCATCATTATCATCATTAGGGCTGCTCCACCACCAACATCATCATTATCATCATTATTATCATCATCATCATTATCATCATTATCATCATTACCATTATCATCATCATTATCATCATTAGGGCTGCTCCACCACCACCATCATCATCATCATCATCATCATCATTATCATCATTATCATCATTATCATCATTATCATTATCATTATCATTATCATTATCATTATCATTATCATTATCATCATTATCATTATTATCATCATTAGGGCTGCTCCACCACCACCATCATCACCTGTCCCTGCCACCTCAGCGTCCTCCAGGCAGCTCTTGGGTGGCCTTGGTGTGGTCACACCAAGTGCTGCCCAGAAGTCACCCAGCTCGGGGGGTTTTTTGGGTGTTTTTTGGGGTTTTTTGGGGTTCTTTTTTGGTTGTGTGTTTGGGGTTTTTTGGGTTTTTTGTTTGTTTTTTTTTTGGTTGTTTGGTTTTTGGTTTTTGTTTTTCTGTTTGTTCGTTTTTTATGTTTGTTTGTTTTTCTGTTTGTTTTTCTGTTTGTTTTTCTGTTTGTGTTTGGTTTCATTTTGTTTGCTTTTTGTTGGTTGTTTTTTTGGTTTTTTGTTTGTTTTTTTGGTTTGTTTTTGTTTGTTTGTTTTTGTTTTGTTTGTTTGTTTTTGGTTGGTTGGTTGTTTTTGTTTGGTTTTTGGTTTGGTTGGTTGGTTTTTGATTTTTTGTGTGGTTTTTTTGTTTGTTTTTGTTTTTGGTTGGTTGGTTTGGGTTTTTTGGTCTTTTGTTTGGTTGGGTTTTTTGGGTTTTGTTTTCTGTTTGGTTGGGTTTTGTTTTTTGGTGTAGTTTGGTTGGTTGGTTTTTGGTTTTTGTCTGGTTGGTGTTTGTTTTTTGGTGTAGTTTGTTTTTTGGGGTTTTTTTTGGTTTTTGTTTGGTTGGGGTTTTTTTAGTTTTGTTTGTTTGGGGTTTTTTGGTGGGTTTTTGGGTTTTTTGGGTTTTTTGGTGTTTTTTGTGCTTGTTTGTTTGGTTTTGTTTGGTTTTTTTTGTTGTTTTTTGTTTTGTTTGGGGTTTTTTGGGTTTTTTTTGTGGGTTTTTTGGTGGTTTTTTTGTGTTTGTTTGTTTGGGGTTTTTTGTTGTCGTTGTTTTTTGGGAGTGTCTTTCTGGAACCCCGAGAGCTGTGGTTTAGTTTGCATTCAAAGGTTAAATTGCAGCTCTGCTCACCTCTGTGAGGTGATTTTTATGATCACCACTCTGGTGGGTCCCATTGTCCTGTCCTAACCCCAGCTGGGATCTGTCACAGTGACACTGCAAGATACCCAGAGTGGCTTTAGCAGAAATTGAAGCTCCATCCCTGGATCCCAGTTCTGCAGAGGATTTATCTGCAGAAATTTATCACATTAATAAATAAACCTGATAAATTATCACATTTATCTGCATTTATCACCAAAAAAAAGCCTTTTCTGCTTGATCAGGCCGTTACAATAAATAGAAAATAATCAGTAAAATACAAATACAAAATAAATAAATAATAAAATAAAATAAAATATAAAAACTGGGAATAAATTCAGTAAACGTGATAAATTATCACACTTATCTGCATTTATCACCAAAAAAAACCCCACCTTTTCTGCTTGATCAGACCATTACAAAAAATGTAAAATAATAAATGAAATATCAATAAATAAATAAATAAATAATAAAATAAAATATAAAAACTAAAACTGGGAATGAATTCAGTAAACGTGATAAATTATCACATTTATCTGCATTTATCACCAAAAAAAAAAAAAAAAAGCCTTTTCTGCTTGATCAGACCGTTACAAAAAATGTAAAATAATAAATAAAATATCAATAAATAATAATAAATAAATAATAAAATAAATAATAAAATAAAATATAAAAACTGGGAACAAATTCAGTAAACGTGATAAATTATCACATTTAACTGCATTTAACACAAAAAATAAAAAAAGCCTTTTCTGCTTGATCAGACCGTTACAAAAAATGTAAAATAATCAATAAAATATCAATAAATAATAATAAATAAATAAATAAATAATAAAATAAAATATAAAAACTGGGAATGAACTCAGTAAACGTGATAAATTATCACATTTAACTGCATTTATCACCAAATAAAAAGCCTTTTCTGCTTGATCAGACCGTTACAATAAATAGAAAATAATAAATAAAATAGAAATAAATAATAAATAAATAATAAAATAAAATAAAATACAAAAACTGGGAATAAATTCAGTAAACGTGATAAATTATCACATTTATCTGCATTTATCACCAAAAAAAAAAAGCCTTTTCTGCTTGATCAGACCGTTACAAAAAATGTAAAATAATAAATAAAATATCAATAAATAATAGAAAAATAAAAAATAAATAAATAATAAAATAAAATAAAATATAAAAACTGGGAATGAATTCAGTAAACGTGATAAATTATCACATTTATCTGCATTTATCACCAAAAAAAAAACCACAAAAGCCTTTTCTGCTTGATCAGACCGTTACAATAAATAGAAAATAATAAATAAAGTATAAATAAATAATAAATAAATAAAATAAAATAAAATATAAAAACTGGGAATAAATTCAGTAAACGTGATAAATTACCACATTTATCTGCATTTATCACAAAAAAAAGCCTTTTCTGCTTGATCAGACTGTTACAATAAATATAAAATAATAAATAAAATACAAATAAATAATAAATAAATAATAAAATAAAATATAAAAACTGGGAATAAATTCAGTAAACGTGATAAATTATCACATTTATCTGCATTTATCACAAAAAAAAAAAAAAGCCTTTTCTGCTTGATCAGACCGTTACAAAAAATGTAAAATAATCAATAAAATATCAATAAATAATAATAAATAAATAAATAATAAATAAATAAATAATAAAATAAAATATAAAAACTGGGAATGAATTCAGTAAACGTGATAAATTATCACATTTATCTGCATTTATCACAAAAAAAAAAAAAAGCCTTTTCTGCTTGATCAGACCGTTACAATAAATATAAAATAATAAATAAAATACAAATAAATAATAAATAAATAATAAAATAAAATACAAAAACTGGGAATAAATTCAGTAAACGTGATAAATTATCACATTTATCTGCATTTATCACCAAAAAAACCCACAAAAGCCTTTTCTGCTTGATCAGACTGTTACAATAAATAGAAAATAATAAATAAAATATAAATAAAATATAAATAAATAATAAAATAAAATATAATATAAAAACTGGGAATAAATTCAGTAAACATGATAAATTATCACATTTATCTGCATTTATCACCAAAAAAAAAAAAAACCTTTTCTGCTTGATCAGACCGTTACAAAAAATGTAAAATAATCAATAAAATATCAATAAATAATAATAAATAAATAAATAATAAATAAATAATAAAATAAAATATAAAAACTGGGAATGAATTCAGTAAACGTGATAAATTATCACGTTTATCTGCATTTATCACAAAAAAAAAAAATTTCTGCCTGATCAGACCGTTACAATAAATAGAAAATAATAAAGAAAATACAAATAAATAATAAATAAATAATAAAATAAAATATAATATAAAAAGTGGGAATAAATTCAGTAAACGTGATAAATTATCACATTTATCTGCATTTATCACCAAAAAAAACCCCACAAAAGCCTTTTCTGCTTGATCAGACCGTTACAATAAATAGAAAATAATAAATAAAATAGAAGTCAATAATAAATAAATAATAAAATAAAATATAATATAAAAACTGGGAATAAATTCAGTAAACGTGATAAATTATCACATTTATCTGCATTTATCACCAAAAAAAACCCCACCTTTTCTGCTTGATCAGACCATTACAAAAAATGTAAAATAATAAATGAAATATCAATAAATAAATAAATAAATAATAAAATAAAATATAAAAACTGGGAATTAATTCCGTAAACGTGATAAATCATCACATTTATCTGCATTTATCACCAAAAAAAAACCTTTTCTGCTTGATCAGACTGTTACAAAAAATGTAAAATAATAAATAAAATATCAATAAATAATAATAAATAAATAAATAATAAAATAAAATATAAAAACTGGGAATAAGTTCAGTAAATGTGATAAATTATCACATTTATCTGCATTTATCACCAAAAAAAAGCCTTTTCTGCTTGATCAGACTGTTACAATAAATAGAAAATAATCAATAAAATACAAATAAATAATAAATAAATAATAAAATAAAATATTATATAAAAACTGGGAATTAATTCAGTAAACGTGATAAATTATCACATTTATCTGCATTTATCACAAAAAAAGCCTTTTCTGCTTGATCAGGCCATTACAATAAATAGAAAATAATAAATAAACAATAAATAAATAAATACATAATAAATAAATAAATAAAAAATAAATAAAGAAAAAAATAATAATAAAATAAAATAAAATAAAATAAAATAAAATAATATATAAAAACTGGGAATAAATTCAGCGTGTGTATATCCAAATTTCCTTTGCCATTGGACAAACCCCATGCTGAAGCCTTGGGGTAAAGGCTCAGAGCACAGTCTTAGGAAAAATAATTCCTGCCTGAGTTGAAACACATATTTTTATTTTTTTTTGGCTTGAGAAGCTCCCAGTGGACACAGCAGCTCTCCAGGTGTTGCATTCCAGGTGCTCTGAGGCTGTTTGCCCACCTGATGGCCCCCGAGCCACGCCAGAGCCGATGGGATTGCAGAACCCTGGGGACTCCACCTGAAATTCCATGCTCTGGAAGCATTTGTGAATATTGGCTGCTGCTGCTGTTCCCTGGTTTTTGGAACAAAGCAGTTTTTTTTAATATATGTATTTTTTTATTATTATTTTTTATCTATTTATTTATTTTTATTATATTTTTTCTTATTTTTAAAATTTTTATATATATGTATATTTTTTATTTTATTTATTTATTTATTTATTTTTATTATACTTTTTATTATTTTTAAATTTTTTAATTTTTTTATTTTTTTTAATTTTTTATTATTTTTTATTTTAATTTTTTAATTTTTTTTTTTTTGTGCTGTTCGGGATCTCACCGGGCAGTTAATGTTAAATTGTTGGGCAGAATAATTTAATTACTGCCAAATAATAATAATCCTTGGGAGGGAACTCCCTGCCTTTTCCAGCTCCATTCTGGTTTTTGCTCCTTCCTCCAGCTCAGCTGTGTTTATTGCAGTGTTTCTTGAGAACAAATCCTTTTCTCCCTTGAAATAAGAGCAATATATTTTCAAAATATATTTTCAAAGAAACTGCTCAGTGGAGGAATTATTTCTTCTCCTCTCACGCAGCTACTTCATTTTACTTCGTTAAAATAATGACAAAAGATCCTTTTTTTTTTTTTTCCCCACTCTGACCAGTTGAACACGTGTTTGTGCTTGATTTTCACACCGCTGGTGGTCATTTCAAACCCCTGATAAATAAAAAATAAAATAAAATATAAAAACTGGGAATAAATTCAGCGTGTGTATATCCAAATTTCCTTTGCCATTGGACATTGTGGCATCTCTCTGTAGCTTGGTGATGCTTTTTGTGGCAACAGCAGGTTCTGAACTGACCAGCACAGGGACTGAGCTGTCACCTCATGGAGTGCTCAGGTTTTTCTGAGTAAAACACTAATTCTCTCTTGCTTTTGGAGGTTTTCTGCCACCATTTCTGACTCTTGCACCGCTCGAAAGGGAATAAGAGGCAGAAAATATCCAGTGGAACGTTTTAACTCCGAAGGGAGCTGCTGATGGGGCAGGTGTTGGGACACCTGGGTCTCCTGTTGCTGAGCTGTTGCAACATTTCCAGTTCTTGCCCTATCCCTATCCTGGAGCTTGAATTCCTACAGATCTGGTTGGAGCAGGATTTTGGTGCTGGAGGATTGCACTGCCCTGCTCTGGGGTGTAAAACAACTGTGGGACACAATAAATGAGAGGCAGGGAGAGATTCAGAATGGCTGCGTGTTTTTTTGCAGGAAGGAGACCCTGGTTTATTTTTTTTTGGCTACTTTGATGCTTTTTCAGGTGTGCCCACCTTAGAGGTGGGATCTTTGGGAACCATTGGTCAGTTCCAGAGACCACCACACCAAGTCCCTCCTCTGGGAACAAATGTGGAAAAACAAGGTAGTTTACATTATGTGACCTTGTGGACCAAAAAGTGCCTGGGAAGAGAATTTCCCAAAACCAAAACATGGTAGGCACGAAGCGTGGCAACAACCAACCTCTGTCTGCAGACCTCTTTTTGATGAATCATTCAGGTGCTTCAACGAAACACAAGTTTTTGTGTTGCTGAGACAAGAGCGGGAGCGCAGACTCCTGCTGCCCCAGCTTTGCTGCTCGGGTGATTTCTCTTTTTTACATTCAATGAGGAAAGGAGAAAGGGGAGAATAATTGACATTTGAGCTGCTGGGTGACTGCAGGGAGCACAGCAGGCCCGTGGAGAGGAGGGATAAACTCAACACGTGGCCAAGCTGAGCAGCTGGGGGGCTCTTGTTTCTTCACCTGCTTGGTGAAAGGGAGCTGGGCAGGCAGAGGGAGTTGTGTTTCTGCAGGGCTTTCAGCTGCCTGGTTTTTTCACCTCTTGTGTTTTTTTCAGGAAGCTCCGGGCCACGCTGGATGAGTACACCACCAGAGTGGGGCAGCAGGCCATCGTCCTGTGCATCTCACCCTCCAAACCCAACCCTGTCTTCAAAGTGTTCGGTGCTGCACCCTTGGAGAACGTGGTGGGTGTCCCTAAGGGAAAGAACTTCCTCGCCTTCTCTGCAGATTTCCTTCTGCTCAGGGCAGCCTTGGAAGCCTGGGAGGGATCTGAAGGTCGTGTTAAAAACCCTGGGGGGGAAAAAAAAAAGAAAAGAGTTTAGGTTTTATGGGATATAGTGCTGGACCTGGCTGAGTCAGTGATTCCAGAGGTCTTTTCCAACCTTAATGTTCTCTCTTAATGTGACTCCCTGACATGAGGGCAGCACTGAGGTCCTCTCTGCTCTGCAAGAGTGGCTGCCTGGCACATCTTGCCACAGGGGAACGTCCTGGATTAAAAATCAGAGGGAACAGGTCATGATCACAGAATCCCAGAATCCCAGAGGTTGGAAAAGACCTCCAGGATCGTTGAGTCCAAGCTGTGACCAATCCCCATCTTGTCCCCAGCCCAGAGCCTTGAGTGCCACGTCCAGGAATTCCTTGGACACCTCCAGGGATGGGGATTCCAAACCTCCCTGGGCACTTCCAAGACCTGAGCATCCTTTCCATGGAGAAATTCCTGCTGCTGCCCACGCTGAGCCTCCCCTGGCCCAGCCTGAGGCCGTTCCCTCTCCTCCTGTCCCTGTGCCCTGCGAGCAGAGCCCAACCCCTCTGGCTGTCCCCTCCTGTCAGGGAGCTGTGCAGAGGCACAAGGTCCCTCCTGATACCCTTTTCCTCCAGCCTGAACAACCCCAAACAATCACAGAAATCCCAGAATTTCTAGGTTGGAAGAGCCCTTCAAGATCATCAAGTCCAACCCAACTCTAACACCTCAACCAGTGCCACATCCAGGGATGGTGACTCCACCACCTCCCCGAGCAGACCATTCCAACGACACCTTTGAGCTCAGCTTTGCTGTCAGACCCTGCCCATGCCAACTTCTGGCCTCAGAACTTTTTTCCTTTCATCCCACAATTCCCTCCCTGGCCGGTGTTACTTCAAATTTCATCAGGGCCGAGTCTCGGGGGGCCGCCGGGCGCTTCCCTGCCAGCTGTGCCACCGTTTTGCTCCTCCTGCTCTGCAAGCACCTTGGGGAAGGTGGCTGGGCCTGCCTCCTGCTCCTCACCTTGTTTACCTGAGCCTAACAACTCCCCACAGGTACGCAAGTACAAGAGCACCATCCTGGAAGACCTGGAGTCGGCGCTGGCCGAGCACGCCCCGGCCCCTCAGGAGGTCAACTCGGAGCTGCCACCCCTGACCATCGATGGCATCCCCGTCTCCGTGGACAAGATGACCCAGGTGAGCAGCCAGGGTGGCCAGAGTGGCAGGGAGGTTTGGCATCTGGCAGTCACATCCCTGTTGTTTTTGTGTGGCTGCATCTCCAGGGGGAACGGCGCTGATCTCCTCTTGGGGCTGGAACCAGCTCAGGTCGTGGTTGGGTGTGGAGCGTCGTTAGTGGTGCTGATTTAAAAAAATGCTGTGAGGAGAGCTCAGGCTGCTGGCATCACTCCCTTTGGAGCTGGTTTTGGTACCTCCCAGGAAATGGGAGCAGGGAAAATGTTTGTTCCACAATCCACAAATGCTTTGCCACAATCTTTAGGTGCTGATGTCACTCGTGGACACCTTTCTGTGTCTTGTAGTTCATTCCCTCCTCTGTTTCTTGCTGTGAATTGGAGCAGAGGGGAGTTTGCCAAAGGTTTAACCCCCAGATCAGACCCTGAGTGAGATATTTTTGTTGGAGACAGGGCATATGGAAAAGCTGATTTTTTTTTACTAGAAAATACAAATAATTATACTGGAAGCTCTGGGCATCAAAATTCCCACCATAAACGATGGCACCTCCATGCACAGCTCAGAAGAATCCTTTCCACAGGTGCCTCACTCTGCTGGAATGATGATTCCTAAAAAGATCCTTGTTTTTCTACCATAAAGCAGCAGGAGAGGATTTCCCTGCCCAGCCCAGGTGGGTGATGCTCTCCATTCCCAAGGTTAGAGAAACATTTTTGCTCAGGCAAATAAAAGCTTTATTTCCCTCCAGACCCCTGGGGAAGCAGAGCACTGCTTCCCTTTCTCCCCTTGCTGACCTCACTTCATCTGGAGGGAAATCTCCTTCCCCAGGGATGCAGGACCTGACTTCAGGCAGGTGTGTCCTGCAGGAGGCTCTGGCTACACCCAGCCTGAGGCACCACAACGAATTTTAAATGCTGAAAAGCAAATTTTAATTTTTTTTTTTTTTCCTGAGGGAGTAGTGAGATGCAAAGGGCAACACACAAAGAGGTTTCAGAGCAGGGCAAAGATGTGCAGATTTTCCTGTGCTCTGCAGAGGCCACACCCTGCCCAAAACTTCCCATTTCTTACTGGAATCAGACACTCATAATAAAATTTATTCATCAGCCTGCTGCGCTTTGGCTGGCGCAGATCATTTTTTCCCAAGCCCTGACAAATGAGACAAAAGTTATTTCTTGGATTTTTAAACTCTTGTGAAAGGTGGCACCTTGCAGGAGCCAGTTTCCCATGGAAATGTTTTCAAACTCCTTGTCCTGCAGGGCCTTTGCTCAGCCAGCCCAAAGTGCTGATGCAGAACCTCTTATTTCAAATCCTCTCCTGCTGCTTTATGGTAGAAAAAACAAGGATCTTTGTAGGAATCATCGTTCCAGCAGAGTGAGGCAGCTCAGGAGAGCTCTGTGGAAAGGTTTCTCCTGAGCTGTGCACGGAGGTGCCATCATTTTTACTGGGGGAATCTTGATTCTCAGAGCTTCCAGTATAATTATTTGCATTTTCTAGTAAAAAAAAAAAAAAATCAGCTTTCTTTGCAACTGAGTTGCACAAAACCCTGTGGAAAACTGGAACAAAAAAAAAATAAATAAATATCAATATAATTAGGATGGCAGGGACTGGAAAAATGAGGCCTCTGCTTTCAGCAGGTGCCAGCAGGCAGGTGTAGAGGTGTCACCAGCGAGGAGGTGAAAATAACTCCTTTTAATTGCTCTGCTTCCTCAGGGGCCTGGAGGGAAATAAAACCTTTATTTGCCTGGGCAAAGATGTTTCTCTAACCTTGGGAATGGGGAGCATCACCCACCTGGGCTGGGCAGGAAAACCTGCGTTGCAGTGGGATTTTCAGCCTTCACTGAGGGGAATCTTGGTGCTTTCTGGACTTGGGTGACAGCTGAGTTTACCCCTCAACTCCTCCTCAGTTGCTCGTTGATGTGATTGAGGAGTAAAATTGGGTAACCTGAGCTTAACCAAGCTGAGATCGGTGCTTCCTTCCCCTCTCACTGTTCTATGAACGGGTGATTTGTCCTTTAATCTGACTTATTTTTGGTTTTTTTTTTAAGCCCCCACGATTTATAAACTGCTCGTAGGAGCCAATAAAAGTTTTTCTGGGCCTCTCCAAACTCATTGTGGTGCCCATTCCTTCCCATTCCAGCTGCATTGCTGCTCTCCCAGCTGGTCCTTGGCAGGTGGCAGGGGGGTGGAATCCTTGCTGGAATCAGCTCCCATGCAGCTGAGCAATAGCTTGGATGGTTTTGTGGATTTTCCAGCTCTGGGATGGATTCAGGGATGAGTGCTCACTTCCAGCTCTCGTGCATTTGCTGTTTTCTCCTCTCCCACTCTCAGGTCCTGCATGGACTTTGCTTTTCCTGGAGATCCCGAGGCTGAGCTGTGGGGGGTGTGTAGAAAATTCCCAGCCACAGGTTCTGCTCTGTTCTGGAAACCACTTTCCTTCTTGTTTCCAGCTCTGCAGAGCAGCTGGAATACAGCTGGCCGTGCTTTTTGGGCTGTTGCATTTGGGATTGGGATGGCTCAGTACCATTCATTCTTGAATTTAAGGTTAAAAGTCAAACCCCTGAGCCTGTTTGAAAGGGTGGCAAAGAAACATTTCTCACGGTTTCTCCCAAATCCTCCATCCTGAGGGTTACCTGAGCCTTTCCCAAGCTGCCAAAGGGCACAAACTGGAATGTGCCACTGGATTTTATTTTTTTTTTCAGCAGATGTTTGATTTTTGGGTGGTTCCTGGCTGGTGTCAGCAGAACCTGCAGGTGAATGTTCCCACCTGTGCCCTGAGGGATGTGGGGAACTCTGTTACCTGTGGCAGGGCCTCGTTAGGGCGCTAATTAGCCAAGTCCTCTCTCCTGACAGTGCTGCTGATTGTCTCCCCCGTGGATTAAAGACAAACCCTCCCTAACAAGTACCTTGAGTAGCTTAAGCCCTCAACTTCCATGGACCAGTAATTGATCCAGCTGGAAACAAGGAGCATTGCTGATGGCAGTGCAGGGAAGGAGCTTTTAACTGTTTTTGCACCAGGCAACTCAAAAAAAAAAAACAAACCAAAAAAACCCACCCAAAAACCTGCTGCTACCAGGTTTATTTGAATAATTTTTTGGGCAGATAATAATCCTTGGGAGTGAACTCCCTGCCTTTTACAGCTCCATCCTGGTTCTCACTCCTTTCCCCAACCCGGCTGTGTTTCTTGCAGTGTTTCTGAAGAAAAATTTTTCCTTCTGCTATGAGCAATATAATTTTAAAGAAACTGCTCAGTGAAGGAATTATTTCTTCTCCCTTCACCAGGCTGCATCCAGAGAACCTGGAGCATGTCAGGCTGAGTGTTGGCCCTGCAGTGGAAGGTGGATCACAGACAGCGAAAATGTATTTTTAGGGAAAATTCCTTCCTGGAAAGAACTGTCCAGCCCTGGCACAGCTGCCCAGGGAGGTTTGGAGTCCCCATCCCTGGGGGGATTTCAAAGCCCTGTGGATGTGACACTTGGGGACATGAGGCAGTGGTGGCCTTGGCTGAGTGCTGAGGAACTTTAAGGTCTTTTCCAACCAAAATGACTCCGTGATTCTATGAAATAATTTACTCTAAAAGCTCTGAAGGGACTCGGGGAGCTGCTCCCAAAATGCAGTTTTTAAACTCCAAATGTGATTTCCTCTGACGTTAAGAGAGCTCTCCCCTTCCTGCTCTGCTCTGCAGCTGAACCAGCCTCTTCCTGGTGCTCCAAGGAGTCCCTGGTAGAAAACCAATCTTGTCACAAAACCCTCTGTGAGTTCTGTATTTATTTGGGCAGGACAGGGCTGGAGAAGTGTGAGATGGTGGTCTCCACGTTTCAGCAATCACTGAAGCTCCTTCCCCTCTCAGCATCTCTGCAACAGACACATCAGCTCATGCCTGAGTTCCTGCCACTGTAGAGACATCGAGTGAGGGGTTTTTTAATGGCTTATTGTGATTTATTTACCTTTTTTTTTTTCCCTTTTCAGGTTGGCTCGTTCTCTTCCTGGTTCGAATTGCCAAGTGTCAATACAATGGCTGTTCCTTCCTTGGTGTTGTGATTTTGTTTTGGCTGATTTAATTTTGTTCCTTCCCTCCCACCTGCTGCCAAGCTGAGTCTTGGGAGAAGCATTGTCCACCTTCCTTGGGCATTTATTCAGGCCTCTTCCAGCTGATGGCTCCACCAGGGTGGAAGTTGAACACAATCATCCCGCACCTCAAAACCACCAGGGATGCGAGTCCCTAAACTCCTCTCCACCTTCTGTCTGTTCCAGGCACAGCTGAGAGCCTTCATCCCCGAGATGCTGAAGTATTCCACGGGTCGTGGGAAGCCAGGCTGGGGCAAGGAGAGCTGCAAGCCCATCTGGTGGCCCGAGGACATTCCATGGGCCAACGTCCGCAGCGACGTCCGCACGGAGGAGCAGAAGCAGCGGGTGGGTGCCTCCCTGTCTGCCTCCCAAAGCAGCACAGGAGGGGGCTGCAGATTGGGTTTTGGGAGTGGGTTTTTGCCTTGAAGGGCAGAAGAAAGAGTCTGTGTCATGGCCTCCTGAAGGAGGGAAGGGATGCTGTCCCCTCCTGAGCAGCGGGGAGCTTTGTGCTTAAGTGAAAGGGTCGTGGGTGTGCAGTGGAGCCAGGAAAAATGAGAGAACTGGGTGGAAAAGGCTTGAGTGAAGTTTCTACCAAGCTGTCACATCGATAATCAAAGGAGGCCACCATGGTGTGGAGGCAGCAGGACCTGTCTGTGCAGGCTGATTCGGGGCTGGTGGAGTGGGGAGGCTGCAGATGGTGCTGGGGCAGCACTTTGGTGCTTTCCCAAACCGCCAGGGTTTTCTGCTTGGAGTCACAGAATGGTTTGGGTTGGAAGGGCCCTTTCAAAAGTCTTCTCATCCAACCCCTGCACTGAGCAGGGACATCTTCACTGGATCAGGTGGCTCTCCAGGGTGAGTTCCTTGGGGAAAGGCAGGGATAAGCAGCGGGAGATTCAATATTGGGGTCGTTGGTTTGCCAGTTGTTGCAAACCACCCGTCCAAACGAGACGAACGCGCAAATCCCAGCTCTGTGCTGGTTGAGAACCCCTTTCCTGGGCTGACTGCCCACCTCTGTGCTCTCCTGCTGGAAAGGTGTCCTGGACCCAGGCCCTGCGGACCATCGTGAAGAACTGCTACAAGCAGCACGGGCGCGAGGACCTGCTCTACGCCTTCGAGGACCAGCAGACCCCGCAGACCACCACCACGCACAGCATCGCCCACCTGGTGCCCTCCCAGACTGTGGTACAAACCTTCAGCAACCCCGACGGCACCGTGTCCCTCATCCAGGTGAGAGGAACCTCCCCCCCACCATGGATGTTCCACTTCCAGCACAGTCTGCCTCAGGGACGTGAGGAAAACTCGGGAGCTAAACTTGTCCTTCAGGAATTTTGTCTTTCTCGTGTCTTATGCCACAATGGAGATCTGTCCTCGTCCTCATCCTCATCCCAGCTCCCACCCCCTGTTCTCCAGTTCAGGGATTTCTGCCATGTGGTCAAACAATTCAGGGATTTGACCTGAGTTTAGTGAACCTACAGCAAATCCCACCACACAACACCTGTGGTGGCAATGGGAGCAGAGGTGGTGGAACCGCCTTCCTTTCGTGGTATGAAATCTTTAATGGTATGAAAAGTAGTTTCATCAGCAGATCAGGTGTTTCTGTGCCCCTGGTCTTCATCTGACACCTGAAGTGTCTAATTCTGTTTATTACAAACACCAAATACATATTTGTCCTCGTGGAACGAGGATTCCTCTCACGCTGTTCTTAGCTCAGTGCTGCTGCTGTTTTCCCCAGGTTCCCTGTGTGGGAAGGCAGATTCTGGCAGCTCAGGATGTCAAAAAAAAAATCGCTTTTTCTCTTGAAACTTCCCACAAACTCCTTGTGGGAGTGAGATTTGAATCTCAGTTTCCCCTGTGCCTCCAAAGCATCACTGGTGGTGGTTCCTAATCAGGCCCAGCACTTCGTTCCTCTTGAGCATCACATTTTTAGCAAAGTCTCATACTTTTCTCAGACAAAATGAAGATAAAACCTGGGTGTATGAGTAGGTTTTTTCCCCCCAAATGAAGCTGTTCAGTGGCTGTTAGAGTTTTCTGTTCCCCACCCAGGCCCAGCAGACCTGCCAGGCTGGTTCTCTTTGCTCACCTCTCCATACAATCTCCCTTTGACTGATGTCCTTTCAGGTGCTGGACACCTGAGATCCCATTGACTTGCTGGCATTTATATTTAATTCTCCTCAGAGACAAAGCTGCCCATCTCCCTGCCTTTGTCCCTTCCCAGCTGTTCAATGGGGGAAAAGATCATTTCCAAAGGGGTATTGAGGATGAGCTCCATGTTTGCCAGGTGCCTGGAGATGAGACCCAGGGAATGGGGAGCAAGGAGGGAATTCTGAGCCCATGCTGGGTGGGTGGGAAAAGGGAGTTGACTCCACCACAGCTGCTCTTCCTGAGGCTGGGAGAATGCTGAGACCTTCATGCAAAATTTGGTTCCAGTCTGGGAGCTGCCATGGATTAACATGGCTCCAGTTTATGATTTCCTCCCCCTTGGGGACAGCCCCGTGTTTTCTGTGATCTCTGCAGTTACAATTGCTCACAGAATCATGGAATTTGAGGGGGTTGGAATGGAACTTAAAGATCCTCTCATTGCCACGGGCAGGGACACTTTTCCACCATCCCAGGTTGCTCCAAGCCCTGTCCAGCCTGGCCTTGGATATTTCCAGGGATGGGACAGCCACAGCTTTCCTGCACCAGCTCTTCCAGCATCTTTCCACCCTCACAGGAAACTCCTTTTGTTTTTGTTTTTTTTTATTATTCTGAGAGTGTGTGAGAGCCTCTTGGAACCCTGGGCACTGAGAATTCCAGACTTTCTGTGCTGCCAGGCCCCAAGCAAACCCTGCATTCCACCCGAGGCCTTGGAAAAGGATTCCAGAATTGAGTGACAGCGCTGGGATTGTGGGGTTGGGGTTTGGATGGAAGTGTGTGAGAGCACAGGGGGCAAAACTCAGAGTTGAAGGGTTTAGAATGTGGGAATAAATCTAAATAATATAAAGCAAGGTGGAGGTTTAGGGTGTTGTCTGAGTTCTTCTTTTCATCTTCTTCTTCGTGTTTTGGGTGGTGTTTTGTAATTGGGTAGAAAAAATCCGCACTGCGGGCCAGGGGTGGTTGGTTATTGGGTTAAAAGTAAAAATAATTTAGGTGTCATTTCTTAACTGGAGAATTTGTGCTTAAAAAGCCTGGTAAAGAAAGAGATAGAGGCCAGTTTTTATTTTGTTAGCCAGAACTCACAGTTTGTGAGACTCTACCAAAGATAAGAATCAACAAACATCTGAGTCCCAACACAAATGTTGTCTCTCAAGCGTTTAATCCCGACTCTAACAGAAATTAAGACAAAAAAAGCAACAAGAGCCCCCTTTTGCCTGAGTGCTGTGGCCATTCCCCTGCAGTGACAGACGCATCATTTTCTCCTCCACAGGTTGGCACGGGTGCCACAGTGGCCACGCTGGCCGACGCCTCCGAGCTGCCCACCACGGTCACCGTCGCACAAGTCAACTACTCGGCAGTGGCTGACGGAGAGGTGAGAGCTCCCTCAGCTTTCTGGGGCACCTGGCTGAGCTGCCAGCAGCATCTCAGGGCTCCCAGCAAACACCCAGCCCTGCAGAGTTCAGGCTGGGAGAATGCTGAGACCTTCATGCAAAATTTGGTTCCAGTCTGGGAGCTGCCATGGATTAACATGGCTCCAGTTTATGATTTCCTCCCCCTTGGGGGCAGCCCCGTGTTTTCTGTGATCTCTGCAGTTACAATTGCTCACAGAATCATGGAATTTGAGGGGGTTGGAATGGACCTTAAAGATCCTCTCATTGCCACGGGCAGGGACACTTTTCCACCATCCCAGGTTGCTCCAAACCCTGTCCAGCCTGGCCTTGGATATTTCCAGGGATGGGACAGCCACAGCTTTCCTGCACCAAACACAGAACGTTTCATACACAAAGTGCCGAGTCGTTGTTTCCACTCAGCAAACACGAGTGGAAGGTCTGAATTTCCTCCCTTTTTTTTTTTTTTAATACCTCCTGTAGGTTATTTATTTATATAAAAATAATTCATATTGATTTATCTAACATTATAGAAATTTATAGAATAAAATTTTTATATAATTTATAATAACATTTTCTATAATATTCATATAAAATATTATTAATTTATATTATAATATATTTATTTATATAGAAATAATTTATATGAATTTCTATTACGTAATATAATATATAAATTTATAGCATTTATATAATTTATAACAATAATTTATATAATGTTTATATAAAAATACTATTCATTTATATGAAAATAATTTCTATGAATTTATATAATATAAAATTTATAAAATACAATTTATAATTTATAACAATAATTTTTATAATATTTATATAAAGTATTATTTGTTTATATAAAAAGATATTTATATAAAAATAATTTCTATGAATTAATAATATAATATAATATAATATAATATAATATAATATAATATATAAATTTATATAATTATATATGATTTATAACAATAATTTGTCTAGTATTTATATAAAATATTATTCATTTATAAGAATATATTTATTTATATAAATAAAATATAAGTATTTATTTATATAAATAAATGTATATATTTATATACTTTATTTTAAATAGAGAGGGTTTAGGAGTTTTTTGGGGGGGCCTTTCCATGCCTAAATCTCAACGCTCAAACTTGCAAACATTTATTTTTCCTCTTTTTTTTTTTTTTTACAATCAAATAGTACATTAAAAAAAACCAAAAAAAACTGGGTTTAAGAAACATTCCCTTAAAACCATAAAGACTTTTTTTCTTTTTGCCCTCTTGGGCCACCTTTAAAGGAGGCTGCAGGTCCCTTTCTGCCCTTTCCCTGCCGCGCTCTGCCTTGCTGGGGTGTCACGGCGAGAGGTGGCAGCACAGAACAGCTTTGCTGGCCACAAACAAACCCTGCTCCCGCCTCAGAGCCTGACTGGAACAGCCCGGGGTGACCTTGAAGCACTTTCCAGCTGCTCTGAGGGTTTTCAGGAACCAGTTTTATCTCCTGAGAGCTGCTGAAAATCTTTCAAAGGCACCACTGGGTTAGTGGAAGGTGACCCTGCTCGTGGATCTGGATGGGTTTGAGGTCCTTTTGCAGCCTCTCAGCTGCAGAATCTCAGCAGCTCAATCTTTGTGGGGACAGTCCCAGCTTCTTTTCCTTCTTTTCTTACTCCATCCCTGTTCTGGAACTCCTTGGGCACCTTTGCAGGGCATCCCTGGGATCTCCCTTCCCACCCACAGTTTCAGGTTCTCCCTCCTCCCTTCTCCACCCTGTGTTGGGATTAACCTTTGCCCAGAGGCAGCAAAATTTCCTTGTGCAAAATTTTACCCTGAGCCTCCAGTCAGCTTTGCTTTTATGGACTTTTTAACCTTCTCCATCCCAACAAATTGAGTTGGTTTTTTGGGTTTGTTTTGTTTTGTGAGGTTTTTTGTTTTCTTTTTTGTTGTTTGTTTGTTTGTTTGTTTGTAGTTGCTTTTGGTTTTGGTTTTTGGTTTGGTTTGGTTTTCTTTTAATCACTCCCTAACAGCATTTTTATTTGTGTCTTAGAAGCTGGGGACTGCCCTAAAATGTTGATGGAGATGGGGAGTGGAGGGAAATCTTCACTTTGCAAAGCAGCCTGTAGGATTTGTCAGCTTTTTTGGTCCAAAATATGTTTTTAGTTCTCATCCTGATGGATTTTGTGGCCATATAATCACTGTCTCATGAGCTGTGAAGCTCCACGTAAAAATACAGGGAAAAATGAGCAACTGGGTGAACTTCAGGTAATATGAAAATTATCTGTGGGAAGGTCTGGAATTTTAATTACCTGGGATAAATTAATATTTCCAGCCACCATCAGCTTTTTTAAGCAATATGGCTCAATCCCATCCGAGGTCACAGGTGCTGTCCAAATTAATCCTGGATAGGAACCAACCCCCAAAACGTGCAAATAGAAACAGGGAGGAAAACACAGCCCATTTCCCTGAGGGATGTGATCTGTGCTCCAGCACTGCAGAAACACAGAATTCCAGAAGAGTTGGGGTTGGAAGGGGCCTGTGGGAATCACCCAGTCCAAGGCAGGGTCACCCAAAGCAGGTGACACAGGGACACATCCAGGTGATTTTGGGATGGCTCCAGACAGAGAGACTCCACAGCCTCCCTGGGCAGCTGTTCCAGAGCTCTGCCCCTCTCTGTGGAAGGAAGTTCTTCCACGTGGTGAGGTGGAACTTGTGTTTTAATTGAGGGCCATTAAACACAGCTAATTAATAAATACCCCGGGCTGGCAGGCAGCAATCCGGGTTACAACAGCAACAACAGTGCCCTGTTTTGTCGAGAATTTGGCAGGACAAGAGGGAATTCTGGGTTTTTGAGGACTTTCCTGGATTTTTATGCAGTGTGATGGAGGGCTGTAGTGTCCAGCCACATCCTCAGGTAACAGAGCTAATTAACGAACACCCCGGGCTGGCAGGCAGCAATCCGGGTACAACAGCAACAACAGTGCCCTGTTTTGATGAGAATTTGGCAGGATGAAAGGGATTTCTGGGTTTTTAAGGATCTTTATGCAGTGTGATGGAGGGCTGTAGTGTCCAGCCACATCCTCAGGTAACACAGCTAATTAACGAACACCCCAGGCTGGCAGGCAGCGATCCAGGTTACAGCAGCAACAACACTGCCCCGTTTAGGTGAGAATTTGGCAGGATGAGAGGGAATTCTGGGTTTTTAAGGATCTTTATGCACTGTGATGGAGGGCTGTAGTGTCCAGCCAGATCCTCAGGTGCATCCCAGCCCTTCTCCCTTTTCCCCCAGCTCTCAGAGCCGCACACCTGCAGCATTCCACAAAAACCCATCCATCCCTTTCTTTTTGGGAAGCAGCCACCCCTAGAGGGGGTGATGCTTTGTGGGAATTCAGGGCATTCCTTTGGATGTCCTGGACAGTCAGAGACCCGAACAACAGGGATTGAAATCTGTACAGGGGGGTTTGAAACCTGTACAGGGGGGTCTGGGATCTGTACAGGGGGGTTGGAGACCCTGGCACAGAGCCCAGGAGGGCACTGGCTTTGACTTTAGTCCATGGGAACAACTTCCAGCACTGAGAGAGGAATTACAAGCCACAAAAGCGTGATAGAGAATGGCGTAGTTTGTCACATTTGAGTTTCTAGAATAGGGGTGAATGGGGACAAGATGGAGGATTCTTGGTTCTTCTTCTTCTTTGTCTCCATCTTCTGCTGTGACGGTGGCACAAAGTAGCTTCAAAGAGATTGAGTCAGAGTAGAAATGACCTCTTTAGTATAGATTGTAGATATTGGTGTGTAATAAGTACTAATAAGTAATAATTGGTAAAAGAGATGATGAGCCTCCATTGGAGAAAGAGTCTTTGCCTGATGCCCGAGCTGCAGAGACCTTGGCCGGGCACAGAGCGAAAGAAAAGATAGAAATAATTAAACAACACTAAAACCCTTGAAAACCAAAAATCCAAAAACTCTGTTTTGTTCCTGCCTCTGGCTTGGGGCTTTTCAGAGGACAAAAGACTCTAAACCACCCAAATCTCGGAAAACCAGTCTCTTGGTTTGGAAAGACGGGTGTTTGCCTGGGAAAGCTGGAGTTTCCCTTAGAATGGGGAATGTAAATCCCTCACCCCCTCCAAATTATAATTTTGTAATTAAGGGCTTTCAGGCAAAGATTTGGGAATAGGAATAACAGTTCTTTACTAGGAATATTAACAAATGTAGTAGGAAAACAAACAACAATCCTAGAAAACCCTGACAGAGTCAGAGCTACAACCTGACACCCTGTTGGTCAGGGTGTTGGAAGCAGTCCAAAAGTGAGTCCTCCTGGAGTGGCAGATGTGATTGGGGCAGAGATGATCCTGTAGAACCAGGGTCCAGTGATGGTGAGAAGGGTCTGGTCTTCCTCCAGGAATCCGGTGGAACCAGATACCTTGTGTTCTTACGTCTCAGTCTTTATCTAGGTAGGAATGGTTGGCTCCCCCCACTGGGTGGAGCATCTCACAATGGGATGATGGAATGTGTCATGTCCTTGGTGAGCCTTAATGCCCCATTAGCAGAAGATAACCTTTAATGGCCCATTAGCAGAAGATAATCCTTAATGGCCCATTAGCAGGAGATAACCCTCAATGGCCCATTAGCAGAAGATAATCATCAATGGCCCATCAGCAGAAGATAACCCTTAATGGCCCATTATGAGAAGATAACCCTCAGTGCCCCATTAGCAGAAGATATCCCCCAGAGGGAGGACAGGTGGTGACAGAGATAACAAACACTGCCCCACCTGGTTTAACAGCTGCCCCATTATCAAAAGGCATCCACCCCTCTCCCCCCAGAGTTACAGGAGATAAAGAACAAACATCTCCCCAGCTGCTTTTAACAGATGAAACAGAATCCACATTTTTGCTTCCCTAACCCAAGACAACCAGCCAACCCAAGAACTCCCAATCCCACAACCTTCTCCCCGTGTTCCCCCGGCAGGTGGAGCAGAACTGGGCGACGCTACAGGGCGGGGAGATGACCATCCAGACGACGCAGGCCTCGGAGGCCACGCAGGCGGTGGCCTCCTTAGCGGAGGCGGCGGTGGCGGCGTCGCAGGAGATGCAGCAGGGAGCCACTGTCACCATGGCACTCAACAGGTACCTGCTGCAGAGGGGACACCTGGCACAAACCCGGGGCCTGGCACCTCCTGCCCGGGTTTTCCTTCTCCTTGGGGCAGGGTTCAACCTCGTGCAGTTCCTGAGAGGGTTTTTTTTTTTCCTCAGAGGGTTCCTGTGGCGGGTGGTGGGAGCAAGACAGGTCCTGAATCCTGCTCTGTTCAGGAGCAGAATTTCCTCCACAGGCTACTGGTTTGGGGTTGGTTGGGTTTTTTTTTCTTGTTGGTTTTGGTTTTGTTGGGGTTTTTTTTGTTGGTTTTTGTTTTTGTTGGGTTTTTTGTTTGTTTGTTTTTGTGGGTTTTTTTGGTTTTGTTTTTTTCTGTTTGTTTCTTTGTTTGGTGGGGTTTTTTGGTGTTTTTTTGTTTGGCTTGGTTTTTTGGTTTTTTTGGGGGGTTTTGGTTTTTTTTTATGGTGGGGGTTTTTTTGTTTTGTTTTTGGGGTTTTTTTGTGGTGGTTTTTTTGTTTTTGTTTTTGGGGTTTTTTGTTTATTTTTTCGGGGTTTTTGGGGGGTTTTGTGGGTTTTTTTGTGGAGGTTTTTTGAGGGGTTGGCTTTGTTGTTTTTTGTTGGGTTTTTTTGTTGGTTTGGTTTGGGGTTTTTTGTTGTTTTTGTTTTGGTGGGGTTTTTGTTTGTTTTTTGTGGTTTTTTTTGGCGTGGGGTTTTTTGGTGGCTTTTTTTGTTTGGGTTTTTTTGGTTTTTTTGTTCGTTTGGTTTTGTTTTGGTGTTTTTTTTGTTTGGTTTTTTTGTTGGTTTTTTGTGGAGGTTTTTTCCTTGGGTTTTTGTTGTTGTTGTTGTTTTTCGTTGCTTTTTTTTTTGTTATCTTGTTTTTGTTTTGGTGGGTTTTTGTTTGTTTGTTTTTGTGGGGGTTTTTTGAACTTTTTGTTTGTTTTTGTTTGGTGGGTTTTTTTGTTTGTTTGTTTTGTGGGTTTTTGGGGGGTTTTTTGTTTTTTTTCCCCAATCTTTCTGAAGCAGAAGCTGGAGGAGCTGCAATGGTTATTAGGGTTTTTAGCTGCACTCAAGTTAGCCAGGTCTGAGGTGTAGCTCCACAGGTCCACCCAGCAGGACAAAACATCTTTGCTGGGCTCTCCTGAACTGCTTAAACTCACCCTGCTGCTCCTAAAACCTGGAAATGTCTGTGGCACTCCCTGGGGGATGAACTGCAGGAGGTGTGGACAAGAATTTCCCTCATCCAAAGCAGGATCCTGGTTAGAGGCTGGTGTCCTTCAGAGATGGGGCAACTGAGAGGGTTTTTTTAAAAAAAAAAACACTTTTCAGTCTCATGTGAGGGGTGAGCAGCCTCTCAGCTGCAGAATCTCAGCAGCTCAACCTTTGTGGGGACAGTCCCAGCTTCTTTTCCTTCTTTCCTTACTCCATCCCTGTTCTGGAGCTCCTTGGGCACCTTTGCAGGGTTTTTGGGCCTGGCCTCGTTTGTGTGAAGATATTTAACAGCGCTCTGCTGAGAAACAATGCTCATGGAAAAGAATTATTGAACCACTTGGCAGGGGAGGAGTTGAAGCCAGAGCTGGTGGTGCTGGCCATGGCAACAGGGCGAGGTGAACTGGCAGAACCAGTGGTGAAGGGAGAGCTCTGAAATCTGCAGAGCCCCAGGATGTGCCAAAAGTCTGATACCTGAACCCAGAGGCCACGTGGAATTGTGGCTTGGATTGTCCCAAAGTTTAATCAAAGTCCTAGGTGAAAGGAAGAACACAGGAAGTGTTCTAAGAGACCTGCGAGCTGAAAAAAAAAAAAAAAAAATCCACCAGGAGCAGCTTCTTCCCAATCCATTCCTCCTCCTCCAGTGTTGATTTCCTGCTCTGCACCACTTTACCCAGGCCAGATACGAATCCCTCTGCCCTGGATTGTTCCCTTGGCATGTGTGTTTGCTGGTTAAAATGGAATTCTTTTCTTTCTTTTCTTTCTTTTCTTTCTTTTCTTTCTTTTCTTTCTTTTCTTTCTTTTCTTTCTTTTCTTTCTTTTCTTTCTTTTCTTTCTTTTCTTTCTTTTCTTTTTCGTTCTTTTCTTTCTTTTCTTTTTCGTTCTTTTCTTTCTTTCTTTCTTTTCTTTTCTTTTTCTTTCTTTTCTTTCTTTTCTTTCTTTTCTTTCTTTTCTTTTTCTTTCTTTCTTTCTTTACTTCTTTCTTTCTTTTTCTCTTTCTTTTTCTCTTTCTTTTTCTCTTTCTTTTTCTCTTTCTTTTTTCTTTTCTTTTCTTTTCTTTTCTTTTCTTTTCTTTTCTTTTCTTTTCTTTTCTTTTCTTTTCTTTTCTTTTCTTTTCTTTTCTTTTCTTTCCTTTTCTTTTCTTTCCTTTTCTTTCCTTTTCTTTCCTTTTCTTTCCTTTTCTTTCCTTTTCTTTCCTTTTCTTTCCTTTTCTTTTTTTCCTTTTCCTTTTCCTTTTCCTTTTCCTTCCTTTCTTTTCTTTCTTTCTTTCTTTCTTTCTTTCTTTCTTTCTTTCTTTCTTTCTTTCTTTCTTTCTTTCTTTTTCTTTCTTTCTCTCTCTCTCTCTCTTTCTTTCTTTCTTTTTCTTTCTTTTCTTTTCTTTTCTTTTCTTTTCTTTTCTTTTCTTTTCTTTTCTTTTCTTTTCTTTTCTTTTCTTTTCTTTTCTTTTCTTTTCTTTTCTTTTCTTTTCTTTTCTTTTCTTTTCTTTTCTTTTCTTTTCTTTTCTTTTCTTTTCTTTTCTTTTCTTTTCTTTCTCTGGTGTTCCTAACCCCTCTCTCCCCTCTGCAGTGAAGCCGCTGCCCACGCCGTAGCCACGCTGGCCGAGGCCACCCTTCAAGGAGGGGGACAGATTGTCCTGTCTGGGGAGACTGCAGCAGCAGTTGGGGCGCTCACTGGAGTCCAGGATGCCAACGGTAAGGCCTCTGCAAAGGTTTTATTTTGTTTGGGTTTTTTTTTTTTTAATTCAGACTCTCAAAAACGGCCTTTTCCTCTCTTTTTTATTGGAATGTCCCGGTTTGGGTGGTAAAATCCTCCTGCCTCACTCAGGGGGTCACTGAGCAGTTGTGAGTTGTAATCTCAGGTTGGAATTTGGGAGCATGAGCTCCTTGTTTGCTCCCGTGGTGCTGGTGGCTCTGCTCTTTCCCTCCTCTGCCAGCTGGCTCTGTGTCCTTAGGGGTTTTTTTTGGGGAAAACTGCTCCGTGGTGTGTCTCTGTACCCAGAAAAGGAAAGGTCAGCCTTGATCAATTAACACAATTAGTTGGTGCCGTAATAAACTCATCTCCAGAACTCTTAAACCAACATTTTATTTCCTCTTTCCTGCCCTTCTCAAGGCTTTTTTTTTCCTGTGCTTGGTGGCTGCTCCTGAGTCAGCCTCGGGTCGTTTTCCTCCTGCTTCATTTCCCATCTTCCCACCACCTCTTGATTTCCAGGGATTCTCTGGAGCATTTCTCACCTGTCCAAGTCTGGTGGCTTTTGCAGCCCTTCAAACTAGAAATAAAAGTGTAAATCCATAGATAATCAGTTCAAGGGATGAATGGAAAGAGCAAATGTGCCTCATTGGGGCTCATCCACTGCCTCCAGTTGCTCTGTGCTTCTGCCTGACCCCGGAGGTGTTTAAGGAACACCTGGATGAGGCACTCAGTGCCTTGGTGTTGGATTCAGTGATCCCAGAAATCTTTTCCAGCCTGACTCTGGGATAATTCCCAAGCTCAGGCTGGTTGGTATGGAATTACCCAAGAAACCTCCTGGTTCTTTGGGTTAGGTGGAAGGAGGTGTTTGTCAAAATCAGCCAGGAAAGGGAGCAAAGGGTGAAGTGGTAAAGAGAGGTCACCCCCAATGGTGGGGCTGCTTGGACACAAATGATCAGAGAGAGGCCAAACACACTCAGTGCCTTGGTGTTGGATTCAGTGATCCCAAAGGTCTTTTCCAGCCTGACTCTGGGATAATTCCCAAGCTCAGGCTGGTTGGTATGGAATTACCCAAGAAACCCCCTGGTTCTTTGGGTTAGGTGGAAGGAGGTGTTTGTCAAAATCAGCCAGGAAAGGGAGCAAAGGGTGAAGTTGTAAAGAGAGGTCACCTCCAGTGGTGGGGCTGCTTGGACACAAATGATCAGAGAGGGGCCAAGCACGTGTGGCTGGGTGGCAGAAATGTCACTTTGCATGAAAGCAGAAACCTGCTCAGGTCAGAGCTGACTTCCAGCAGAATCCTCATCCAGCCGGGAGCGCACAACGTTCAGTTTGCAGCGGAGGGAAGAGGAATTTGACTCGGAGCCGGTTTGATTCCCTTGCTGTGGAGTCAGCCGGCCTGAAGAGGGAGCAGAAATGAAAGGAAATCCCTGGCCCCGGCGCTGGGGATGCATCTGGCACCGAGGGAAGAGCCAGGATTGTGTTTATTGTGCCGGCAGCCTGGCGTGAGGGCGATAAGTGCTCCGTGTTTATCAAGAGGCAGGATCTGACCCTGGATGCTCAAAACCAGCAACTAATCAGATTTGGAAAAGCAGATCTGCACCTCTGCCTCCTTTTGCTCTGCTTCCAAAAAAAAAAAAAAATGCTTTCACGGTCTGGATTCCTCTGGATTCTCCCCATCCAAACTCCCCTACTCCACACCCTCCCTGAGTCACTCCACCTCACTCTCCCAAAGCATTGACATCATTTTAAAACAGGCTGGGCTTTTCTTTTTTTCCCCTTTTTCCCTACTTTTTTTTTTTCTTTTTTTTTTTTTTCTCCTAGCAGCCGAGTTGAAAATCAGATGGGATTTAGAGTGCATTAAGGGGAGAGACTCTGCAGCATTTTCCTGCGAGCAAAAACCTCGCCCACAGCCCCTCGCCTGGTTTCCACTCTCCTTCGATTTGCTCTAATCTCCGGTGGTATTAAGGGGAAGGGCTTTGGAGTCCTTGGAAGCTCCATGCTGGTTGGGTTCCTTACGTAACCAGCTAATAGATCTCCCTCAGGGATGCAGGAGATGTTGGTATCCATTGCTGCTGTCTCTTGTCTGGGGAGGGAGAGCAGATGGATTTCACTGCCGGGCAAGGATTTATCTCCGTCGCCGGGGCCGTGAGTGGGAGCATCCTCCTGGACACTCATTTGATGGATGCAGCAGGAAAAATCCACTCCCTGCCCTTTCTGTCCAGAGGAGGTGGGATTGGGAGTGGTAAACAACTGGCCAGAGCCAGAATGGTCCTAAACCAGCAAATTCCCCCTTCTTGCTGTTGCTTGCAAGGTTTTGATTTGCTGATATTCCCAATAAATGCTTCTCGCTGGGAATGCTCTTACCCTTCTGCAGGACTTGTCTGAGGAAAAAAAAAACCTACCTGGAAGGGTAGGATAGGAATTTATCTCCATCTTACTGATAAGGTAAAGGAGATGGTTGGACACCTCCCCATCCCTGGGAGTGTCCAAGGCCAGGTTGGACGGGTTTGGAACAACCTGGGATTGTGGAAAGTGTCCCCATGGCAGGAAGGAGATGATCTTTAACTCACTTCCAACCCAAACCATTCCGTGATTTCTATGAAAATTTCTGGAGGTCAGGCAAGGTGTTTCTTTCCTGATTGTAGCCATTAAGTGCAATTACTCTCTTTTTAATTTTTTTTTTTCTCTTGTTTGTTCGTTTCTCTCTCACTGTGGCACTTTCCCCCGTCCGTTCTCTGGAATTATCTGAGTAATAATAACAATACAAGATGGCTAAAAAGAGGAAAAACCTCTGCATATTCCTGGGAATCTAGGGCTGGATATCTTGCAGGGAGCCCAGGAACGTGGCCGCACCACCAAAGTGCTCCGGATAATCTCATGATCTTGAAGGAAACAAGATCTCCTGCTCCCATGCAAGTGTCAAACCACCTAAGTGCATTATGGTTTTCCTGCTGCCCCCTGGAGCATCTGCTCCGAGTGGGGAGGCAGGAACTGGTGACCCCCACGCTCAGAGGCTCAGATGGTTTTGTTCTTAAGTGCTCGGTATTGAACAGAGGGACACGGAGGGCAGCGCGGCACCGCCGGCCCCCCTGAAAAACGCTCTGCCAAAGAGGAAACTCCTGTGCCCTGGAGCTGCTTTTTTTGGAGTGAAGAGCAAAACTCGGTGAAGCAATGGAGGGAGCCTGGAGCATCCTCCTCCTCCTCCTGCAGCCTTTTGTTTTGCCCATTGAGCCGTGGGGGCCCTGAGAGGGCCTTGCCAGGGCTTCCCGGCTGCAATCCTGAAATATTGATGAGGCTCCTGGCGGGCAGGGCTGCCCCTGGGAGGGGCAGAGCAGCTCCCTGCCCAGGGAAAGTTCAACAGCCACGGATCCAGGGTTGTTTTGGAAGGTGAGGGGAGTGGAATGCTCCAGCTCCAGCTGGGGATTCAAAGGAGGGCGTGGAGTGAGGCGCGGTGGAAAGAGTTGGGAAGGAAAAGGCCGTGGAGGTTGTGGGATCAAGGCATAACCAGGGAATTGATTTCACGGACTGGCCCAGGCAGAGATCCAATGGATCCTACTTATCCCTCTTGGCTGCTCTTTTCCTGTCCCCAGAGCAGATTTTCCTGCTGGATCTCCTCCCTGTGCTGCTGGAGATGCTCCTAGGAGGACACTGAGAGGAGCCCACAGCAAGTCCTGCCCTTCTCCATCCCCCTCAGCCATCCCAAATACCCAATCATAACCAGGGAATTGATTTCACAGACTGGCCCAAGCAGAGATCCAATGGATCCTGCTTGTCCAGAGGATTTTCCTGCTAGATCTCCTCCCTTTGCTGCTGGAGATGCTCCTAGGAGCAGACTGAGAGGAACCCACAGTGAGCCCTGCCCTTCTCCATCCCCTCAGCCATCCCAAAAACCCAATCATAACCAGGGAATTGATTTCACAGACTGGCCCAAGCAGAGATCCAATGGATCCTACTTGTCCCTCTTGGCTGCTCTTTTCCTGTCCCCAGAGCAGATTTTCCTGCTGGATCTCCTCCCTTTGCTGCTGGAGATGCTCCTAGGAGGACACTGAGAGGAGCCCTCAGCGAGCCCTGCCCTTCTTCATCCCCTCAGCCATCCCAAAAACCCAGTCATAACCAGGGAATTGATTTCACAGACTGGCCCAGGCAGAGATCCAATGGATCCTGCTTGTCCAGAGGATTTTCCTGTTGGATCTCCTCCCCGTGCTGCTGGAGATGCTCCTGGGAGAGCAAAGGAGGACACTGAGAGGAGCCCACAGCGAGCCCTGCCCTTCTTCATCCCCCTCAGCCATCCCAAAAACCCAATCATAACCAGGGAATTGATTTCACAGACTGGAGCTTGGCTCAGGCAGAGATCCAATGGATCCTGCTTGTCCAGAGGATTTTCCTGCTGGATCTCCTCCCCGTGCTGCTGGAGATGCTCCTGGGAGAGCAAAGGAGGACACTGAGAGGAGCCCACAGCAAGTCCTGCCCTTCTCCATCCCTCTCAGCCATCCCAAAAACCCAATCATAACCAGGGAATTGATTTCATAGATTGGAGCTTGGCCCAGGCAGAGATCCAATGGATCCTGCTTGTCCAGAGGATTTTCCTGCTGGATCTCCTCCCTGTGCTGCTGGAGATGCTCCTAGGAGCAGACTGAGAGGAGCCCACAGCGAGCCCTGCTCTTCTCCATCCCCCTCAGCCATCCCAAAAACCCAATCCCCTGCTCTCCATACAAGCAGAGGGGGCCGTGCTCAGGGCTGGGGTGAGCCAGGATCTGTGCTGGAAGCCCGGGGAGAGCTTTAGGATCTGACGTGGGCAGGGGGGGATTAACGAGCTCCCTGCTTTCGCAAGCCCCGGTCAGCACGGGGTAAAGGAGCCTCCAGCAGCCTTTGGGGTGATGGTGCCACACACAACTGCTGCTCCAGGTGATGATTTCCATGTGGGAAGAGGTTTAAAAGCTGGGAAAGCTTCAGTTCTGGGAAGCTGTGCCCACCTTGGGCAGTGCAGATGAGAAATGGGAACGTTCTCCTCGCGGCTCTCCAGGCCTGGAGCTCTGTGCCTGCCTGTCCCATCCTTGCAGTTGATAAAACACATCCAGGAGGGGAAGGCAGGATTGAGATGCTGTTCCTTGTCCTGTGTGTGGTCTCCCAGAGAGCACAAACACTGATGGATAGGCTGGGGAAACCCCAGGTCTGGGGTCCCCATCCTGGCTTTGGGATTATTCCTCGGGATAAGGGAAGTGCAACACCAAGCCGCTGGGAGCTGGTGGCTTTTTCAACGTGAGAAAAAAAAAACAACAAAAAAAAACTTCTAAATTTCATGGTGGGGAGGCTTAGGGGGCTGCAAATGTGGCTTTTGCAAAAGCAGTGTTTTATGTTTTTCCTGTTGGATCTCCTTTTTAGGGAAGATGGAGCCAAATGAGTCGCTAGCAGCTTGGCAAAGTGCAGATCAGCATGTTTGCATCCAGGAGGACAGGAAGGAAAGAGTCAAGCTTTTTGTAGGGCCTCCCTGGTGGGAACAGAATTTTTTTATGAAGGTTTACCCTGAAACAGGTAGGATTTAATCCCAATCTGAAGGCAAGGTGAGGAAAATCATTTTTGCAGGTGTGTTTCAGATGAGAGGGTAGAAGAGATGCCAGTGGCAGCCAGCAAGGAGAGCAGAAGAGTGAATTCCTGGGCTTGCTGAGCAGCTCCAGGAACAGGGAGAGCTGTTTCCTAGAGGACAAATTATTCATTATCAATGAATAATTATCAGCAACAGGAGCTGTTGGGCTCTGAGTGAAATACCTTGGCATAAACCTCAGTGAAATGGAGCTTAATCTGTGTCGGGTCGGGGTCTCTTCTCCCAGGGAACAGGCGACAGGACCAGAGGAAAACTGCCTCAAGTTGTATCAGGGGAGGTTTAGGAAATTAGGGAAAAAATTCCTCGGTGAAAGGCACTGAAATTCCTCACTTGTCAGGCATTGGAACAGGGCAGGGGTGGAGTCCCCATCCCTTGGGGGGATTTCAAAGCTCTGGGGATGTGGCACTTGGGGACATGAGGTGGGCTCTGCTCCCAGGGAACAGGGACAGGAGGAGAGGGAACGGCCTCAGGCTGGGCCAGGGGAGCCTCAGGGTGGATTTTAGGGAAAATTCCTTCCTGGAAAAGGCTGTCAAGCTGCCCAGGGCAGGGCAGGGGTGGAGTCCCCATCCCTGGGGGGATTTCAAAGCCCTGTGGATGTGGCACTTGGGGACGTGGGACAGCGGTGCCTTGGCAGTGCTGGGGGGATGGTGGGACCCTAACTGAGAAGTCTTTCCCAACCTCAACGATTCCATGATTCCAAGAACCGTGAGAGAGGGGCTTCCTGACTGCATCCCTGTGCCCACCACCCCCATCCCCTCTCAGCCTCTCTGCCGGCTGCGACCACCAACTCCCCGCCGGGGAATTTCGGGACCCACAACCACAGCACCCAGCTCATTTCTCAGCACAAGCAGAACCAAACCATCCCCCCCAAACCCTCACTTGCTGTTTCCAAGCCTAGGGCACACCTTGCCCTGCCCTTTGAAGCCAGCCGGTGGCGTTTGCCCGCTCCCGGCTGATTTCCCGATGCTAATCCCGCGCTGTCCCGGTGACGCGGGGCTGTCACGGCCACCGGCCGGCTTTGCTCTGACATCCTGGCCCTGCTGACGAGGCGGCTGCCGCTGCCGATTAGGATTTGTCTGCCCACCGACCGGGGGTTAAAAATAGTCCCTCCTGTCCCACATCCCGTGGCCGCAGCTTCCCTGGGTTCCTCCCGGTTCCAGGTGTGGGACGGAACCAGCCCCGCACAGCCCAGCACGGGCTTGGAGGTGGATTCCTTTGGGCTTCCTTGGTGGGAACACAGAAGGGTCGTTTCTGGGGGCAGTTTGGCCTTTTGGGGTAGAAAAACCTCGTTTTATTGTCTTTATTTAGCCTGGAGAAGAGAAGGCTCCAGGGAAACCCTACAGCAGCCTTCTGGTGTGGGCTGGGAACTCAGAGGAATGAGGCTTACGGGAATGTCAGATGGGATTTGGGGAAGGAATTCCTGGCTGGGATGCAGGGGAGAACCTGGCACAGGGTGCCCAGAGCAGCCCCTGGAAGAGTCCAAGGCCAAGGTTGGACATTGGGGCTTGGAGCAACCTGAGATAGTGGAAGTTGTCCCTGCCCATGGATCTTTGAGATCCCTTCCAGCCCGAACCATTCTGCAATTCTCAAGGAAAAAATATTTTGCTATGATGAGCACTTGGGATGTTGTTCCAAGGCCTCTCTGCTCTGCACAAAGGCAGCGGTGCCTGAGGAGCACAAGGAGCCTCCCAGGTGCTTTTGTGCCCCTCTTCTGTATCCAAGTCTCAGGTGAAGTCTCCAAGCTGCTCTTTAGGCTTTGAGAGCACAGAGGGAGGAGGCAGCACCCTGGGGAGGCACCAGGAGTGACTCAGTTCCTGATGTTGTCCCTAAAAAGCCAGCAACCGTTCCTGCTCAGCGTCTCCGTGACAGAGTTCCCGATATCCCCAAAAGGGAACCCCTTTCCCTGGGGCAGGGAGCCACCTCCGAGGCCTTTCCTTGCAAAGTTCCATCACTTCCATCACTTCTCCCCAGTCCTGCTGGCCTCGGGGAGCTCCCACACCCACCACCCCACCCCCAAAATGAGCCCGTGCCCCATCTGGCCTCGTCTCCTGCTTCTCCCTGACCTCACAGCATCTCCAGCACCTCCCTTGCCCTCCCCGTTTCCCCTCCCCTGGTGAGTTCTGACATCCATTCCTGTGATCAGGCAGTTGAGCCTCGCAGGCTCCCCAGCTGTCACAGCCCAGGCTGGCCCGGTTTAAGCGCAGGCCATTTACCTTCCACGTGTCCTGAATTAGGGGAAATGGACAGGAGGGCTGGGTCTCTTTAAAAATTAAAGCTGATTACAGGGCATTAACCTTACGTTTAAAGGAACAGACAGCAGCCCTCCTCTCTCAGCACAGTTGCAATATGTTCCCTTTTGTTCTGGGCTGCAGGAGGAGGGAAGGCGGCAGCAGGGCTGGTAGCGACTCCAGGCTGGGCAGGATTTCCTCTTCAGCCATTAATTTTGAAAGGAGGGGCTGCCTGGTGGCTGGTGCAAGAATTTCAAGCAGGTCTGACTACCTAAAGCAGCTCCCACCTTTGCCATGCTAACAGGAAGCTGAAGTTCTTTTGGCTGATCCTGAACTTCCCCATGGAAAATTCAGATGATGCTGTCTTCTGAGTTGTCGTGTCCTGTTTGATGGATCCCAGTTGTTTTTTTGTTAAATCCCACAATTTACATTGGTGAATCTTTGCCCCAAACCCAGGAATTAGTCAGTCTGGCTGGGAACACTCTGAATGTGATGCTTTTATTGGGATTTGTTGTGGGTTTAGGTTGGATTCAAAGCCCGTTTGTTTGGTGGATTTGTAGGATATTTGTCCAGGCTTCTGCACCTTCATCTCACAGCCCCTCAGGAATTCAGGTGGCTTCAGAAGGAGCTGCTCAGTGCAGGATGGGTGCTGAAAAGAGGCCCTTGGGCAGGTGAAGGGATGTATTTGTGTTCCCTGGATCCTGCTTTTCTCTGTCTTCAAGAAACAAAAGCTCCAGGGGGAACTCAAAGCCGCTTCCAGGGCCTGGGGACAAGGCCTGGAGGGACAGGACACAGGGAATGGCTTCTCACTGCCAGAGGGCAGGGCTGGATGGGATCTTGGGCAGGAATTCCTGGCTGGAATTCCTGGACAGCTGTGGCTGCCCCTGGATCCCTGGAAATATCCAAGGTCAGGTTGGACATTGGGGCTTGGAGCCCTCTGGGATAGGGAAGGTGTCCCTGCCCATGGCAGAGGGTGGGACTGGATGACCCTGAAAGGTCCCTTCCCACCCAAAACCATTCCATGGTTCTTTGATCTCTTAATGACTTTTCATTTGACTTTTCCACCACATTAAATTCCAGGGGATTTTTTTCAGTTCATGGAGATGAAATCCCCAACAACTTGGATTTGAGAGCCACATCCTGAGCTTTCCTGGTCCTCCACTCTGGGTGTCTGGGGCTGTCAGGGCACGTGGATCTGGAGTCACAACACATTTTTGGGGTCTCTGCAGTAGATGGGAACTTCAGTCCTTGGACAAGCTCCTGTCTTAAAGAGATGTGGTTGAATCCAGGCAGGAAAGGAATGGCAGCCAGTAGAGTTGACATCTTTTCTTAAATAGATCTGGAAGCACAGAGCTGGACAGACAAACATTTCCTTGTTTGCCACTGTTTCCAGTCCAGGAAAGGGGATGGGAAGGATGGAGGTGTTTTTGAAAGGTGTCTGTAAGCAGATCTTGGCGGTGCCACCCTCTGGGATTGGTGTTTTGGCTCCAGGCTGGGATTGGGAATTGCTCTCCTGACAAGCTGCACATCTCCAGCCTGGTGCTGTTTCATTTACATCCCTGAGCTTAGGGAGGAGGGCATAGGTGGGGTCAGAAATCCAGCTCTGCCCCAGCCCTGCATCTCTCCTGACCCATCAGAGATGCTGCTCTGTCCTCTTCTCAGGTCTTCTCCTCCTCCTCCACACTTAACCAAACCCGGATCAGAGGCTTGGCAGAGCTTGACCAGCAGAGCTTCTTCAAGGGTTTTGGTGCTCCTGGAAGGGCCACAGGCACCACCAGCCTGGGGAAAGCAGCTCTGTGCTTCTGCTGGACCCATCTGTGCTGGGTGTGGAGCTGAACGTTCAAACCCACCAGTCTGGAGCTGGGTGGACGCAGATGAAGCCAAAATCAAAACCAGCTCTGCTTTGCTGCTCCTTTCTCCCAGGACAACGTTCCCGTGTGGTGGATTCTCCCTGTAGGAACAACTCATTCCAAACTATCCTGGAGCGGGTGGCAGCTCCACCTCAGCTTTTTGAGCCCATCTCTGGCAGATCTTCCAGCTCCACAGCAGAGATCCCAGGACAGTCTCATGCTGCTGCCACCATCTCTGCTCATCCTGCTCCTCCAGGAATCCCCAAAGAGAGGTCCCAGCTCTGCCTCCTTGTGAGCTGCTTCCCTAAATTCGTGCCTGGAGTTCAGGGCAGTTCCTTCAGCTGATCCCAGCTGACCCTTCACTACCCAGTGAGGAGGGGCAGTGGTCCCCACAGCTTTGCAGCAGCTGGAACATCTCCCAGTGCAGATTTTGGCAGATTTTGGCCTGCAAGGCCTCCCACCTCATCCCCATCCCTGGTGGGAAGGGACAGTGCTGCACCACGGGCAAGGCTGGGGACATCACTGCTGTTTCTAACTCTTTCCAAGGTCTTTTTAAGCATAAACTATCCAAGAACGAGATGACACCCGTGTTATTTACACTTTTAACCCAATAATTGACCACCCAAGGTTCGCAGTGCAGACCCTTTCACCCAATAAGAAACAAAACACCCAAAACCAAGAAGAAGGCGGCGAAGAAGAAGGACTTAGACAATGCCTTAAATCCTCCATATTGCCCCATATACATTGCTATTTACTAAACCCTTAAATTCTGAGTTTTTCAGCCTGTGAGATCCACACAATCCTCTTCAAACTCCACACCCAACAACCCCGGTGCCATCGCTCAGTTTCGGGAGCCCGTTCCAGCGGCCTTGAGTCAGATGTGGTGCTCGCTTGAGGGTCAAAAAGTGCTTGAGGTTGTAAAAGTGCCTTTTAGAACTGAAAAGCCTGAAAAATCCTCAGCCTCTGGGGTTCCAAGAGATGACACAGCAGGGCATAGCTCCTGGCAGGTGCCCCGGGTGGCTGCGGGCTGGGCTGGCTCAGGTCACCCTCTCCACTGCAGAGCTGGAAAAAAAAAAAATTAAAAAAAAAAAAAAAGTGAAAATGTGAAAAAGTCGCTGAGTTTGGAGGGCGGAGGCTCGTCTGACCCGAGGGCACTTTGTGAGCTGCGGGCCCTTAATGGCTGTCAGTGGGTGTAGGGTGCAATCCGATCCAAATGGGAAGCTGGCTGAAATCCCAGCAAGCTGTCGTTGCTGCGGGGAGAGGCGTCTTTAGGAAATGAGATGGGGCTTTGTGAGCCCCGGGGAAGGAGAAATGCCCTGCCTGCAACTCCCTGCCCTGAGGTTTGCTGGCTCTTCATTTCCCCAGCTCGTGGTCTTTTTGTTTGCCACCAGAATTTCCTCCCTGCGGGCGACTTGTGGTTTCTGTTCTCCCTCACTCCCCGCTCCTCTTTGGAATTTGCTGTTCCCCACTTCCTGGAGGGACTCCTCCAAACTTCGAGGTGGCTCTTGGTTTTCCTTGCCTCGAAAAGTCCTCCTCTTTCCTGAGAGCCTCAGCTGCTTCCTTAGCAGGGTCTGACCTCCCAGGTTCCCCTGTTGCTTTTTTTTTTTGCCGAGCGCATCCAGAGGATCGCTGGATTTATCTCCTGGTTGGATCTTGGGAGCGGGCTCTGATTTTAAAGCCTAAAAGCACAGCCCCATCTGTCTTGTGTCTCTTGGGGCATAGTAAAGAGCCCTGTCCTGCAGAAAGGTTTTCCTTGAGCACCAGCCCTGCCCTGGCAGAGCGAGGGAGATGGGAGGTTTTAATGAATTCTCCCAAGTGGCTGCACTGAACTTTCAGATTTCTGCTTTCCCCAAGTGAACCTCTTTCCTCTTCCTTGATGTTCAGCCCTTAGATTTGGGGTTGAGGAGGACGTTTTCCTGCTCTGGGGTTGACTGGGGTGTTATTTGAGGCCCCAGCAGGTTGCACAGGTGCATCTGCACCTCGGTGTCCCTTGGCTGGTGACCATTGGGTGGCTTTGTCCGAAACACTGGTGGGCACCCAAGGGAGAGAAGGGAAATTTGTCACCCTAAGGACTCTTCCTACACTTTGATTGGAGCCTGGTCAATGGACAGCAGTAGGCTCAGCACTGGGATATCCCTCCTGTGATGTGGAGTCCCGTGGTGGCTGAGCAGAGGGCGTGTGTTAAGTTTTATCTTCTTTTTTTTTTTTGCCAGAGCGGGGATTAAATACTTGAGGTGGTGTTTCTTGTTTGGGCTCAGATGTTTATTAATTTTTATCTGTATCAGATTCTCACCAGCTGTGAATTCTACAGCACTGCTAGCTACCGAGGTAAAAAATGGAACTCTGTCTCTCTCTAAAGGCCTTTTAAGGATAAACTGTCTAATTAAGAAATTACACTTAAATTATTTTTACTTTTAACCCAGTAACCAACCACCCACGGCCCGCAGTGCAGACTTTTCTATCCAGTTACAAAACACCACCCAGACCCTTGAAAAAGAAGGTGAAAAAAGGACTAACCTCCACCTTAAAACCTCTTATCTTGCTTTATATATACATTCCTATATTCTAAAACCTTAAACTCTTAAAGTTTTCCACCCTGCCCTCTCACACACTTCCATGCAAACCACGCACCCACCAATCCCAGCGCTGTTATTTAATTCTAGAAGCCTTCTCCACAGCCTCAGGTGGAATGCAGTGTTCTCTTTGAGGGGTCAGCATAGAAAGCCTGGAATTCTCAGGGCTCCAACGGGCCCAAGGAGGTTCAAAAGGAGGTGAAACCACCTCCCCTTTGCCCTCTGAGCACCGGGAACGCTGCCTGGTGTCCCTTTGGGGAAAGGCAGAGCAGGGTGATGACGCCTGTCCCTGCAGGCCCCTGTCTCCCAGTGACCTTCTCAGCTCGTGGAGACAGCTTGGCTTTGCTGTAAAGCAGCTCATGTGACAGCAGTAATCCGCAGCGGGGGTAAACAGCTGTGCAAGGAAGATTCCAGGGAATCGCCCTATTTTTTTTTTTCCCTGCTCCGCGCTCCCCCGCCCGGCACACCGGGGGCCAGGAGAGGCTGCACGAGGTCCCATCCCCGCTGGATGTGTCTGGAACCATCCCTGCAAAGCCAGGTCAGGAGCGCTGGCTTGCAGGATTCCTCCTGGCAGGTCCTTGTGGAGCTGCAGGACAAGTTCCAAGGATTTTTTTTTTTTAAAAAAAAGCCATTTCTTCTCAAGTGGTTCCCTCTGAATTTTTTCCAAAACCACCAATGGCATTTTTAAGCCTGAATCTGACTTCTGTCTCCCACCCTCCGTGTCTTTTGGCATAATTTATTCCCTCTCAGTGGTACAAATTCCCCTCTCTGGGTGACACTTGCTCATGGCTCATGTGGACCCTCTTCTGCTCCTGGGATACTCAATGGACTTTTTGCCATCTGCCCATGGGAATTGGGTTCAGTTCTGCCCTGGAGGAGACACAGACTGAGCAAGCACTGGCTTGGAGCTGGTTTCAAATTAATCACGGGTTTATTGCTCCCATCCCCAGCTTACAGACTGCAGCAAACTTCCTTTCCCTGTGGGTTTGCCCCCTTGCTTGCCACAGATCCCTCAACTTCCCCACCTCCCTTTTCCCCACGATTTTAACCTCCCAAACCTCCCAGGGGGAAGTTCAAGTGAGTGTCTTCTGGTGCTGACAAGTCCAAGGAGCTGATGACAGCTAAAGCAGGTGGTTCTAAGCCCCAGATCCAGGTTCCTGCACCTCACAGGCAGCAATTCCCCCCTCAGTTCCCTGCAGGAATGAGGTGCCTGGGATCAGGTGGGCATCAGTTGTTTCATAGCCCTGGAATCCCTGGGTTTCTCGAGCAGGAGGAACATTTGAGGCTGCAATAAATTGTCCACCAGTGGCCTGAGACAATCCCTTATTTGATGTAAGCCACAGCCCAGCCCTGGGGAGGGACCATCTGTTCCTCTGGCCTAGGACAGATTTGAGCACCAGCCCTCGCAGTGAAAGGCTCTCTGCTATTCCCCTGAGCTGCCTGATCTCTTCCCTTCCACCTCTTCCCATCGGGGGGAAAAAAAAAAAACAAAAAACAAAACACCAAAAAATCCCAAAGCTTTGTACTCCCAGGCATTAGAGGGGGCTCTAATTGGTGTGTAAATTGGGACTGCTGCGTTTTAAGTGGTGGACACGGAGCTAATGGAAGTGGGATTTTATTGCTGGAGGAAATAGGGGATGCTCAGCTCCTTTGAAGTCGCAGGGATCAGCAGCCAGGAGGGTTTCTCTTCCATCAGAGCCAGCAGTGAGTTTGGCCCCTGGTTTGTTTCCTGTTGCTCTGACCCACGGGTGAGTTATGAGGTCCTTCTCAGAGGTTCCAAGGTTTTCCTTGCCAAAAAAAAAAAAAAAAGTTTGAGTTGCAGTTCTGAATAGGAATTACGTGTTAAGAGGTTTGAAGTCCAGCAGAAAATGAGGAGTTGGACTTGGCTGAGTTTTAGGGTTTCTGGGTGTGTGCTGCTGCTGGGGATGTGCTTTCTCACCTGTGGGCCTCCCATCTGAGCCAGGACTCAGGCCTGAATCATCCCAGCAAATAAAAAACAGCAGGAATTCTTCATCCACCACAGCTCTCTCGTTTTCCAGCCTGTTCTGTCTGCCAGGGAAAGGACAGGACAGGCTCTTCCACAGCTTGATTCTCCTCACCAATTTTGTCTGTGAGGGTCCACGTGCCACAAATCCAAGGTGAGACCCACAGGGACAAAAGAGCTGGAAATCTCCTTTTTTGGGAAAGCAAACTCATCCCTCTCCCTGCGCCCGTCGTTGCCTTCTCTTGGTGTGCAAAGGACGCTTCCAACCCCCAGGCCTGGATGGTTGGGGCACAAAAGTTTCTGTGCCTTCAGCCTGCCAGGCCAGAGCCCAAACTTTGTGTTTCGAACAACAGATGTGCAGAGTTTAAAAAGGGAGGAATCTGCCAGAGGCAACGGCATTCCAAGGGTAAATACTCTCAGGAGAGCGAGGTGGGAACCCATCCCACCTGCTGGCCAGTGGGAGACGGTGGTGTACAAAAAAAAAAAAAAAAAAGGAGGAATGTGGACTGTAAAAACTTGCTCTTTGCATGAAAAGTTTCCACATCTGAGTCGTGCTGAAGTTGGGTGTGATTTATTGCTCACCTCATTGAGGATGGGCCAGGTCCTACCTGGGGGGGAAGCTGTGCCAAAGTTGTCCTATGAAGGACAGGCTGTGGACACCAAAGCCCTGCTGCAGGAGGGAGGGGATGTGCTGGTTTGGAGCAGGGATGTTTTTCTAGCTGCGTTTGGAGGCTGTGCTTTGAGGAAGAGGGGGAAAAAAAAGGAGCCTTCAGGTGCATTTCCAGCCCCTTTTTCCCTGAGGAAAAAAAAGCCAAACTTACCTCCTGGTAGCTGGGCAGGACCTAGTGCCAGGTGAGGCTCCAGCAGATCGCCACAGCTGCAGCTTCCCATGTCAAGGTAAAGCTTTAAACGCCTTCCCAAGGGTTTATCCTCCTCCAAAGGCTCTGTTGGGGGGCTCCTGCCACCCTCTCTTGGGTTAAGAGCACAGAATTCCCTGGCACAAAGGCACTGATGGGGGCACGGGGGGGAGAACCTGTGGCGTTGGACCCGCCGCTTGGCCATGAATGTGCACCCTGTTGTGGCAGGGAGGGCTCCTGGGGAGAAAAACCAGCAAAAAAATGCTGGGAAAATGGCTTTTAGATGGAGCCAGGGCCTATCTGGTTACAGACTGCCTTTCTGCCAGCACAATGGCTGCTTTATGTCTCCATGTGCTCAACGCTCCCCGGGATGTGCCCGTGTCCGTGCTCGCATGTGATCCGTCGGCACCGGCCCAGCTGAAACCAGCCAGGCCCTCAGAGCCTTCAAATCCCCTGGAGGCTCCTCCCAGACCCCAAGGAGTGCCTGGATTTCATGAACTTCCCAGCCTCGTGCTCCTGGGAAATGTAGGAATTCCACTTTGGCAGCCACTGCTGCTCCTCATCCGTCTCTCGTCCCCTCTTGGCCGGGAATTGTGGAGAGCTTTGTTGGAGGTGGCCTGAGCTCCTCCGTGATGGATTTCACTGCAGACCTTCCTCATTGGGCCTCTCTGGGCCGATTAAACCATTCATCTGAATGTTTGTAAAGTGTCTGGCAGTGCCTTGTCCTTACCTCCCACTCTGCCTCCCACTCACACACACAACGTTCTGTGTGGAATTAGAAATATTTCGGTTGCTCTGCCTGATATTGGGGTGCCACTCCTCTGTGGGCCCTGAATTTTTGCACTCACCCTGTAAACCAAAGGATGAGTGCATTAATCACCCCACTAAATCCCCCCCTCTCCAGCTGCAATATTTCCCCTTTTCTCAGCCTTTTACACTTGCATTTCATTGTCAGGCCTCCTAGCAGCAGACTTTTGCAAGTGGAGCGTGCCAGAGGGTTCATCAGGTGAGTGGATTTTTGTGGTGGTAGTTTGGGATTGTTGGGATTTAGCTGGTTTTGCACTTGGACCTTTGGGTTCCCCTTTGGTGTTTCTCGGGGTTAAAGGGGCTGTGTCTGTCTGGTTTTTGTGCCTGAACACCATTTGGGGTTGAAATGCCTTTGGGATGTGGTGATATCACTCAGGCAGTAAAATGTTTTTTGTAAATTTTAGGTGGTGCCCTGGCGTGCTTCGCACAGTAGCCATTAATAAAAACCTGTGGAAAATACAAGACACTAAAAGCTGTTTAAAAAAGCAGGATAAGAATCAGTCTCAGCTCTTCCTCAAGGAGAGCCCCTGGGGATGTTGGAAGCATAACAGGGCAGTCAGCAAAATATTTGTGGCAAAACCTACCGGGGATCCCTTTTGGGTGATGGTTCAGAATCTCGTTCGTGGGTTTGACACCTGACTCCTGAGAAGAGGAATCAGGCTGATTTATCCTGAGGTGTTTCCTCTCCCTGCTTCCTGAGAAGCTGGGCACAGACAACTCCCTGTCTGCCCCGAGTTTTGTATCAACACCCAGCAGATCGTGGGGAAAGCAAAGCCCAGCTGGAGCAGACCTTGGGGGTTGCTGGACTCCCTCTATTTTTATCTGTGTTTCGTGTAGAGATGATTGACCACGATAGACTTCTAATCTTCTCAGGTGTGTCCACGCCAAAGCCAGCTCATCACCGAGGCTTAGACAGGTTATTCTCTAAGCTACCAGCCTTGGGAGACCAGGAAAAACCTTCCTTCCCACAGGTAGACTCATTCCTCGTGTTTGTCACCTCTCCCAAGTGACAAATCGACTCCAGTTGAAGGTGCCACGCCTTGGACACCCTGCACTAGAGGGGCAGGTCTAGGTGAGGACCGAGCTTAAGCCAAGGACAGCTTAATTCTGCCTCAGGTGATGCCCAGGGCCTGTTCTCCAGCTCTAAATTTGCCCCATGAAGGGGAGAGGTGGGGACCGATGGCCTCAGGTAATTCAGAGCAAAAGGTGCGGAGCTAATTCACCCCCAGCAGACCAAACTGCTGCTCTGCTTTTCCCAGGCACCCTTTTCCTGGGAGTTTTTCCATCAAAGAAACGGAAAACCTGGGATTTCAGATTGTTTCCAATGTTAAACATCATTGTGAGGTGGTTTTTTTTTCCCCCCTTCTGGGACTGGCCTCGCTGCAAAGACAGAGGTCCAGGGCAGTGGTGTCACCAGTGAAGGACACGTTTGTCCCCACTGCTGCAGTCTGTGGGTCTTTGCTGTGCCAGGGAAGAGTCTGGGCATCAGGTTGGCTCATTGGGATCTTCCTCTTTCCCTGGAAGTGCTGAGGCTCCAGAGGAGATAACCCCTGTAAATCAGGAGTTCCAGCCCTGGTTTGTTTTGGGTTTTTTTTGTCTCCAAGTGCTGCAACCTTAAAAGAAGCCCAAAAACTCCCTTAACGTCCAAAACGAACCCCAAAAACTCCCTAAGCCCCCACAAAAGATCTGGAGGAAATAAGGAAGATTAAAGCAAAGATGTTTCAGGTCTTGGCTAGGCCATGGCCCTTCCCTCCTCGTAGGGAGGAAGGAAACAGGAAATGTCCCAAAGATGTTGCTGCTCCCAGCTAGGGAAGGAAGGCTGGTCCCTGACCCAGATTTGGAGATAAACCTCAGGTTTGGATGTTGGATTTTACTTGAAACAACACCTTGCTGCCAAATACCAACATTGTGCTGAAGCTGAGTGAGTGGGAGGAGGAGTGAGCCGTGTAAATGTGGTGTTGGGTTCCTGACCAGTCCCATTCCCATGGTGGCCAGCAGGAGGTCCTGGATCAACCAGTGGTCACTGGGACACCAGCCTCTGATGCCCTGAATGAGCAGAGAAGGAAAACTCCTGGCAACAGATCCAGAGGAACCAAAGAACCCCAGACTGGATCAGTTAGGCTGGAGAAGATCTCCAAGGTCATCGAGTCCAAGCTGTGCCCCATCCCCACTTTGTCCCCCAGCCCAGAGCCCTGAGTGCCACATCCAGGCATTCCTTGAAGAGCTCAGGAGAGGATGAGTCAGTGACGATGTTAAGCAGGCAGGTGACCCCCAGGGACAGCCTGAGAGATGAGATGTGACCATGGAGGTGTGGTGGATGCAGGGAAGGAGGCAGTGACTCCAGGGCTCCAGAATTTATCTTCTAAGGAAAAGTCAGGGCTGTGATGTAATTTAATTGACTCAACTTCGAAATCAAAGCTTCAGGTGCCTCATTAAATTGTTCTTTACTGGGGTTTTGACCAGAGTAGCTCCTGAAAGGACAGGTGATGGAGGATCTTCAATGAGGACCGCAGCTTTTTGCAGATAATTTGGTGGGAAAACCTTCGTGTTTTGACCTGACTGGCACAGAGGTTCCGTAGGGAAGAGCTGTGACTTGTGAGCCTGGAAAGTTCTCAGAGCTTAAATCACTGCATGTGGGTTTTGTCATTTGTCAATATCACAGAATCACAGACCAGCTTGGCTTGGCAGGGACCAAAGATCATCCTGCTCCAGCCACACCTTCCACTATCCCAGATTGCTCCAAGCCCCATCCAACCTGGCCTTGGACACCTCCAGGGGTGGGGCATTGAGCCATTTCTGATGGGAAAAAAAAAAACCCTTCCAATTACCATCCTAAAAAATGTCAATTAAGAGTTAATCAGTGAAGCTCTTGCACTTGAGGTGGCAAAAGACGGAGGGCTGAGCTTTCAGTTCATCTTTAACCGAGTGCCCGTGTTGAGAGGTGTCTTCCACACCTTCCACTATCCCAGGTTGCTCCAAGCCCCATCCAACCTTGGACACCTCCAGGGGTGAGGCATTGAGCCATTTCTGATGGAAAGAAAACCCCCTTCCAATTACCATCCTAAAAAATGTCAATTAAACGTTAATCAGTAGTGCTCTTGCACTTGAGGTGGCAAAAGACGGAGGGCTGAGCTTTCAGTTCATCTTATCTTTAACCAAGTGCCCGTGTTGAGAGGTGTCTTCCACACCTTCCACTATCCCAGGTTGCTCCAAGCCCCGTCCAGCCTGGCCTTGGACACCTCCAGGGGTGGGGCACTGAGCCATTTCTGATGGGAAAAAAACCCTTTCCAATTACCATCCTAAAAAATGTCAATTAAGAGTTAATCAGTGGTGCTCTTGCACTTGAGGTGGCAAAAAAAAGACGGAGGGCTGAGCTTTCAGTTCATCTTATCTTTAACCAAGTGCCCGTGTTGAGAGGTGTCTTCTGCTCCTCTGTCACTGCTGAGCGTGGTGGGATTCCTGAAATGCTTGATTTCAGGGGCTGGCTTCGGGTGAAATCCCTCCCATGGTGTTGTGTCAGCACCTCGTGCCTTAAGGACCGTGTTTAGTCTGGCAGTTTAGGATTTGTCAGGGTAACACCTGACTGTGAGAGCTCTCCTTGCAGCTGCTGTGGCTGGACCTCATTAGAGAGCTGGTTTATCTCCCTGAAAATACACCCTGGTGCCCACTGATTGTCCCCTTGCTCCACCTCTTGAGGGCCTCTCCACTCAGCTCCCCAGAAGGGAGGTGGTCAGGAGGATATTTGTTTGAAATCTTTGCAATACCAAGTTCCCAGTCAAAGGAAACGTCCAATAAAAATCAAGTTGTGGGGCATTTTCATGTCTGTGCTGAGCAGTGTTGGCAATAACACTCCAGGTGGTGTCCAGAACTGCAGTAGGTGAGGACAGGAATGGTTTTTGCTCCAGGATTCTGTAGGAACAACCCCTTTCCTGAACCAGCCTCAGTTCTTACCTCCTCCAAAACACCTCCAGTAACAGAGGCTTTGCTCCAGAGCTTCACCAGTCTCGTGTTTAGCTGTCACCTGGGATTTTTTCCTTCCTCCTAGGTGCAGGTTTCCATGCTGCACTTCAAGCTCGTGTCTTACTGGGGGAAGAGACAACAGAAGAGATGATCATTCCCTTCTTACCTGCATCAGCCTTGATGTATTTACACCTGGGAATGCAGACCAAAGCATGCCCAGTGCCCTTTCCTTGTGCTGCCCATGGAGGGCAAACATTTCATTTTTTGGAGGTCCTCTGGCTTGATTTTCTTTTTTCTTTTCTTTTTTTTTTTTTGTGTATTAAAATCTACTCATTCTGAACCATTGATGAGAATTCTTCCATCACTTCCTCCAAAGTCGCCCTTGGCTCTGAAAGGAGCCTGGTGATGAGATGGTATCTGCTGCCCTGTGTGCTAGGGCCCTGTTGTGCCTTCCTGAGCACAGGAATTTCAGCTGGATTCCTCAGCCCTTGGGAAGGTTGACCTGAGACAGAGACTGGACAGAGCTGGAGAATAAAGTAGGGATTTATTGAAAGGATAGGATACACCTTGGGCAGGACAAGAGCCTGGCCAGGGCTGCACCCAAGGTGGACTGAGAGTGGTCACAAAATGGACAACCACTCACAAGGTCTCACACTTTGATCAGTTTTGGTCCATTTTGCATATTGGGGTTTAATTGTCCAATTACAGCTCCAGGTTGTGAGGTCCCATCCTTCTTGTTCCTCCCTCCAGCCACCCTCGTTTGTGCTTTTGGGCTGAAAGTTGTCCTTGGTGTCCAGCAGGAAGAGGATTTGTTTTTCTGTGAAGATCTGAGTGACACTGAATGTGAGGCTCAGAGCTGCACCCCTGGGCAGCAGAGAACCTGAAAAACATGAAAGCTGAAAGTTCTCTTCCCTCTGGAGGAGGGCAAGGAGAAGGTGCAGGAGTATCTACTGCAAAAGGCTTCAGCAGGATGGTGCTCAGCACAGTTTGCTCTGGTTCCCCCTCAGCATTGATGGAAACAAACTCTGAATGTGTTGGACTTCAACAACCATAAAGTCCAGTGGGAAATTCTCCTCTTTTTAGCCTTTTCCATTTGGTGCTGAAACAGGGGGATGAGGGACTTGTGAGGTCCCTGACTCCCGACTCTGCAGTGCTCACAGCTTGCACGCCTTTGGTGTCCAAGAGAGCAGAGCAAGGAGAGTCAGCCTTGGCCTCTGGAGCCACTGGATCCCCCAAGCAGCAGCAGCACCTGCAGCTCTCAGTCGAGGTTCTGGTTTTTCATCAGATGATGTTGCCTTGCTACAAACCAGACAACGTCCTGTGCTCCACACGTGGAGCTCCACGGTGATCTCTCAAGTCCTTGTGCACTTTCCCATAAAAGAACTCCCAAGAACAATGGTTCTGAGCTGCTTCCCGACCCCAGACCTGTGTCCCTGCTCCTCCTCCATGCCCAGCAGTGTTTTTCTTGTGACATCACAACCTGTGGAGCCATAAACTCCCCTCAGGTCACGGCTGCACTCTTGGATTCTTCCCTCAAGCACGAGGGTGTTGAGAATGTCCACAGCATCTCCCCTTCTTGTTGGGGTCAGCTGGTTCTGTGGGGCTGGGCATGCAGCAGGGGCTGCTCCCATGGCAGTTTGCCTTGGCAGGAGATCAGCTCTCTGATCATTCCCAGATGTTGTCGTTGATGCGACCAAAGAGGAGGATTTTTCACTTTTGGAAGGAAAAAGCTTTTTTCTGGTCTTGTGTTGACAGTCTGTGGTGTCAGTGGTGGCTGTTTGGTCAAAAGCAGGGCTGGTTCCTGCCTCCTCACCCTCCAGGGCTTTGGTCTGGAGTTCCTGTGTGAGCTCCAGGTGGAAAAGGTCTCATGTGAGGTGCTGCCCTTCAGCCCTCCTGGGATGTAGAGGGTTGAGCCAAGACATTCACTGGAGGAGCCACGAGGCCATGCCTCACTCCAGGAGTGGCTGGCAGTGAAATCACACGCTGTTCCATCCCTCCCAGCCTTTCCACGTGGCTTTGGGAATTCCACACGAACTTTTCAGGATGCTGCACTGAGTGTCCATATTGGGCTGTTGAGACAACTCCTGTCGTGGTGCCAGCCAAGACCTTGCTACTCCCTTGTGTTTCCAGGCTGGCAGAACCTGCCTGTCCAAGCTGCAAGTTCCCACCGCTGCCATAAGGAGAACCAACCAAAACCGTTGCCAAAACCAGCGCCAAACCAACCCAAACCATTCACAGGACTCGTGGCAGAAGCTCTCCATTCCATCTGCTGCCAGATCCCAGCTCGATGCTCCCAGTCCAGACAGAGCTTTGCCCCAGGTTGCCTTGGGCTGGTTTCCTCACCCATGGGACATTGTGGTGGCAGGACCTGTACTGCCATTCCAGCCCATCTTCCAACCCGGCCTGCAATGACTGCCTGGGATGAGATATCCAGATTTATTCCATCCCTTGGCATTTGGATGTGGAGCCACCTGTGAGCAGATGTCCAGAAAGCCAGCTGTGTCCAGGGTTCACCCCAGGGTCTGGGCAGCAGGTCAGGGGAGGGGTCTGTCCACCTCTGTCAGGGGACCCCACCTGCAGAGCTGGATCCAGCTCTGGGGATCCCAACAGCAGAAGGACCTGGAGTTGCTGGGGGTGTCCAGCCTGGAGAAGGGAAGGCTCCAGGGAGAGCTTCCAGAACATTCCAGGGCCTAAAGGGGCTCCAGGAGAGCTGCAGAGAGACTGGGGACAAGGCCTGCAGGGACAGGACACAGGGAATGGCTTCCCACTGCCAGAGGGCAGGGCTGGATGGGAGCTTGGGCAGGAATTCCTGGCTAGGCTGGGATTGCCAGAGCAGCTGTGGCTGCCCCTGGATCCCTGGAAAGGTCAGGTTGGACACTGGGGCTTGGAGCACCCTGGGATAGGGGAAGGTGTCCCTGCTCTTAGCAGGTGGTTGGAACTGGGTGATGTTTAAGGCCCCTTCCAACCCAAACCATTCCATGATTCTGTGGCCTGAGCCTCTCTACACTGGATGGGAGATAAGGATGGGCTCAACCTGAGGTACCAGGAAGAAGACAGGATGTCTCATGTTCCTGAGCAGGACAATATTCCATATCCTGCAGGACTGGGAATGAAGCTGAAGCTAAAGCCTTGTCCATGCTGTTCTGTCTTGGATCTCAAGGGTGAGGAGGTGTTAAAGCAAAGCAGAAATGGGCACTGATAACCCAAACAATCCCGGACGTCCAGGGCATTCCTGATCATTGTCCCCAATTCCCTGGGCACTGACTCATCCCACCCACCCAGCCTTCTCTCCTGAAGCCCTTTGGGGTGGGTTAAAGGAGTCACCTGCAGTGCAGGATCAAAGCAGGTGTTCTTATGCTCTTACGCTGCGTGCCAGGTGAGATTTCTTTATCAGGCATCGCGTGACTTTTCGCCCCTGAGTCCTGCGTCCCTCTGCTCTCAGGTAGATCCTGGCTTATCCTTGTTCTTCCATAAGCTGAAACCTCTTCTCTGCTGAAGCAGCAGGAGTTTCATTCTCTCCCCTGGCTGAAATGCAGCTGCAAACGTTGTCTGACCTGGCGTTAGAGTCCAACCACAACCACCTTGGGGTCGATCGACTCCAGCCCTTCGATTCAACCCCTAAGGCCTTCCATGGGTCTTCTCCTCCCTCAGCCACCCTCGTGTCCTACCCATTCCCCCCATGGCACCACCAGACCCTCCTTCCTCCCAAAGCCAGCTGATCCTCCACCAAAAACCAGCTTTCTCTGAGATGTGGCAGGAGCTGGTGCTGTCCCAGCTGCCTCCCTTGTGCCCGGCTGCCTGGAGCTGGCTCCTCACCCCTGAGGGGTTTTTTGGGGAGCAAAGGCACAGCCTGTCTGCATCCTCCTGGGAGCCCGTGGCCACAGTTTGTGCTGCTCTGTGTGTGATCCATCACCTCTGCTGTTGTCCCTCCTGGACAGGAGCTGCTCTGAGCAGCCACAGGTTCCAGTGGGATCCAAATTCCCTGCCTGTCCCGCTCCTCACAGCTCCACTTCCTTTACAGAAATGTATTTTCCGAAGACTCGAGAAGTTGGTTTGGGGGGAGGTTTTTTTTTGGGGTTGGTGGTGTGGGGGTGTTTTTTTTGTGTCTAATGGATTTCCTGTTTTTAATACAATTGAAAGGGTCTGAAATCCATGCTTTAGATTAACATATGCCAGCTAGATTAGGGCTAATCAGGGCGCAGGTCTGAGCAGATGCAGCGCGGGGCCAATCCCAGACCTGATTACAGCATCTCAGTGCTTTAATCGTCTCTCTCCCAAGGGCGATCAGCCCTGCTCTAATGCACAGCAGACTTTCCAGCCCTCTCCTCCTCTGGTTTGTTACCACCCCTGGCAGGAAGGGCCCGCCACGTCATCTGCTGAGGCGATTTGCGTTAATCCCACGCGGAACGGGATCCGCGCGCCGCCGGCTCTCACGGACACTTCCCCGCGCTCCCAGAGGCGGCCAGGCTGGCCCAAGCCTTGTCTGAATTGACTCACCCTTCCCAAATGTCCCCCCTGGGGCGGCCAGGGCTCACCAGCACCCGATTTTGGCACGTTTGGGTGGCGCAGAGGGACAGTGGCTCGAGTGGCGCGTGGCCTGTGGCCCAGGGGGGTGGTGGCTCTGCTCCTCGGGTTGTCCATGTGTCGTTTGATCTCCTCTGGGTTAACAACCCGAGTAACCCAAAGGGCTTTAGTTGGCTTGTTGGTCTGGAGCGGGGATTTGAGGTGCATCCCGGGCCAGAGCTCCAGCTCTTGCCTAAACTGGGATGTGCGGTGCTCTCCCGAGGGGTCTGCTCGGAGATTTCCTTCAGCAGGGCTGAGCCTCAGCTCTCCTTTCCCATTTGTTCCGTGGCCTGAAATTCCCACTGACTGGGAGCTGGGAACCTCCTCCTGACTCTGTGCCGTTGGTGGCAGCCGGTGCTGAACAACCAACCAGGGAAACCAATTCCTTGGCTGGGCTGGGGGATCAGGAAACTTCCCAGCCCCCAGAGCTCTTTGGGACCCCGAGGGGAGGAGATGCTGGAGGACTGCCGGGGTCACCCACCTGGTCAGCACGATTAACTCCTTAAGCTTTCCTGTCTGCACAGAGAGTTATCCGAGGACACGGAGCCGCCTCCGTTATCAAACGAGCGCCCTTGGCGGGGCAGAGCTCTGCTCCCTGCTCCTCAACCCAAAGGGACCTGGTGTCGTGGCAGGGCTGGCCATCCCATCCCATCCCATCCCATCCCATCCCATCCCATCCCATCCCATCCCATCCCATCCCATCCCATCCCATCCCATCCCATCCCATGCTGCTGCTGGAAGGATTTTTGTTGACCTCAAAAAAATGGGGTTTTTTTCCCCCAGCAGAGTTGTGGGTATTTTCTGAAATGCCTAAATGATCTCGCTTGTCCAAAATCCCCCTTGGCCAAGCCAAAGGTGGAGGTGGGCACAGGGATAACACCGGAGCAGAATGATGGGTTTTCCCCTCCCAGCCTGCAGGGTTTGCCATTCCCCTCCCTGGCCAAGCTCTGCCGAGTGCTCCTTGCTGGTTTTTCCACCTCTTTCCACATCACAGTAACCCTCAGGGGCTTCCTTGTTTTGCTGTCACCTTGGTTGGTGTTTCCTGGCTCACCAGGACTCTCCTTCGGCACTGCGGCGTTCTCCTCCCAGGCTGAAGCTTTGCCAGCTCCATCCTCAGCCTGGAGGCATCTGATCCCTTCCTGCAGCTGGGCCAGCCTTGGGAAAAGCTGTTTCTGCTTTGCTGGACCCATCCATGACTGAGGAAGGGCTGAGAAAGCAGGATTGCTTTCCTTTCTCTGTTTTGGATGTCGTATACACACGTGGGAGAGCCTGGGGCCAGGGCCAGGAGCAAGTTTGGCTTGGGCAGGGCTTGCTGGTCCCACAGAGCCCTGTGAGGGGAGAAGGACCTGGCTGGGGTGGAGAGGGAGCAGGAGGAAGGGAATTGTGTTGGAGAGGAGTTGTAATGGATGGACAGCAATGGGATCCTCTTGTGTGCCACCGGTGGGGAGGATTTTGAGTGACCTGCAGAGTTACAGGGGCTGGGAGAAGCTGAATTTATCCCTTCCTCAGCCCCTATGGAGCAGAAAACCACATAGAGGGAGTGTTCCTCATCCCTGATGGGCTGTGGGGTGGGTGGGAGCAACCCCTGCCAGCAGGAAAACTCGGCCTGATGAGTCTGGCTGAGCAGGTCCCTGCTGGACCATCCCAAAACGTGGTTGGGTTGGGTTCCTCCTCCAAAAACGATGTTATTTCTTTCCCCCTCATCTTTATTCCCTCCCTGCAGCCGCACAGCCCCGGGGTGTGGGCCCCAAGGTGGTACCACCCATCTCAACCCCATCCCATCCCATCCCATCCCATCCCATCCCATCCCATCCCATCTCAACCCCATCCCATCCCATCCCATCCCATCCCATCTCAACCCCATCCCATCCCATCCCATCCCATCCCAACCCCATCCCATCCCACCCCATCCCATCCCATCCCATCCCATCCCATCCCATCCCATCCCATCCCATCCCATCCCATCCCATCCCATCCCATCCCATCCCATCCCATCCCATCTCAACCCCATCCCATCCCATCCCATCCCATCCCATCCCATCCCATCCCATCCCATCCCATCCCAACCCCATCCCATCCCATCCCATCCCATCCCATCCCATCCCATCCCATCCCATCTCAACACCATCCCATCCCCTCTCCCGTCCCCTTGGCTGCACGGAGGGCAGATCCAGCAGACCGAGGCCACCAAGGCACAGGTCATTCATCCAGCGTGGACACAGCTGGGTGGGGGCCACTCTCCCTCCTGACCGCTGGTTTTTTCATGGATAGAGTAATGGAATGGGTTGGGTTTTGGGAAAAAAATTTAAAGATCATCCAGTTCCAACCCAGACCATGGGCAGGGACACCTCGCACTACCCCAGGCTGCTCCAAGCCCCATCCAACCTTTCCTTGGACATTCCAGGGATCCAGGGACACCTCACACTCTCACAGGCTGCTCCAAGCCCCAGTGTCCAACCTGACCTTGGACATTCCAGGGATCCAGGGGCAGCCACAGCTGCTCTGGCAATTCCCACCCAGCCAGGAATTCCTTCCCCAGATCCCATCCATCCCTGCCCTCTGGCAGTGGGAAGCCATTCCCTGTGTCTTGTCCCTCTGTCCCTTGTCCCCAGCCCCTCTGCAGCTCTCCTGGAGCCCCTTTAGGCCCTGGAATGTTCTGGAAGCTCTCCCTGGAGCCTTCCCTTCTCCAGGAGAACATTCCCAGCTCTCCCAGCCCAGCTCACAGAGCAGAGCTGGCTCCAGCTCTGGGAGCATCTCCATGGATTCCTCTGGATTTGCTCCAGAGCTGAGAACCCTCCTGCAGGCGGGACAACCCCAACCACCTGCAGAACCACCACCGCAGCCCCCAAACCCCAAAACCCCACCAGGGCCACCCCCCTCCCTCCTCCTCAGCCCCTCGCCCTGCCAGCTGTGTCCCTTGTGTCCCCGCAGGCCTCGTGCAGATCCCGGTCAGCATGTACCAGACGGTGGTGACCAGCCTGGCCCAAGGCAACGGCCCCGTGCAGGTGGCGATGGCGCCGGTGACCACCAGGATAGCGGACACGGCCGTCACCATGGACGGGCAGGCGGTGGAGGTGGTGACCTTGGATCAGTGACCCCCAGGGAGTGGCGGCACCGCGGCGCTTTCTACTCCTCCTCCAACTCCTCCTCCTCCTCCTCCTCCTCCTCTTCGTTTTTGTTTTGTCTCGTTTTTGTTGGTTTTCTTGTTTTTTTTTTTTTTTTTAAAACGCCTCTCCAAGAGATGCAATCAGGTGGCATTTGAGTCTCCAGGCCGGCAGAGGTTTCGTTGATTTCTTCTTTTTTTTTTTTTTTTTTTTTTTTTTTTTTTTTTTTTTTTTTGGAAAAAAACGAGAAAAATAGGAAAAAAAAAAAAAAAAAACGACAAAAAAACCCACAAAAACATAAAACAAATCCTGGCAGAGGATGCGTGGTGTAAAAAGTGCATTTTTTTCTCTAGCGCCACTCTGCTCTCTCGGAGGAGCGAGAAGCCAAATTGCGACGGGACTTTTTGATTTCCGAGGAGGTCGAGAAAAGAAAATAAAAATAAAGCCACCCTTTAACGCCCCGGTTTTTTTTCCCCCCTCGTGTGGGATCGAGCAGGAGGAGGCTGTGAGGGGGAGCAGCACGGACACCCTCAGCCAGCACCGACCTCGACAGCAAATTAGGAATCAAAGATTTTAATACGGACTTTTATATTCCGAAAAAAAACCACAAAACCCGCCCCGGAAAAAAAAAACCAAAACAAAACAAAAAAACCCCAACAAACCACAAAAAAAAAAAAGTTTGGGAAAAAAAAAAAAAGACTCCTCTCCTGGGAAGAAGAAGAAGAAGAAGAAGAAGAAAGAAAAAAATAAAATTAAAATAAATAAAATGCATGTTGTGACTGCAGGGGGAGGGTGGAGACCTCCCGGAGGGATGATGCTCTTCCAGGAGCCTGCCGGAGGATCCGCGCCTCGCCCCGCTCGGCTCCCCTTGGTGCACACTGGAGACCTGTTCCTACTTCTCTGCTCTTGTACCTGCCATTTTACATCCTCGGGGTTGTTCTTTTATTTTTCTTTTTTGATTTTTTTTTTCTTTATTATTATTAATATTATTGTTGTTGTTGTTGTTGTTATTATTATTTCCCGGTTTCGTGGCTCTGGACCGGAGCGGAAACGCCTCTAAAGGGGCTCTGGCTGCGTGTCCCCCCCCCATCTCTCCCATCCCGTTTTTCCCACCACATTCCCGGGATTTTCCCTCAGCAAGGAGCATCCCGTTCCCTGCTGCCACCCCATCCTCTCCTCCTGGCCAATTCCCACGGGAAAAGCTTCTCCTGAAAAGGTTGGGGGGGGGGGATGTGAGCAAGACCCTTCCTTTTTTGGGGGCCCCTTCTTCACCCCCAACCCTCTGCCCCATCCTGCTCCTGGCACGGTTTGAACCCCCAAAAATCCTTCCCCAGGAGGGTTAAAAAATAATAAAAAAAAAGCCTTTGTGGTGGGCTGGGGTGTTTTTTAAGGGGAGGGGGGGCAGATTTTTCTGTGTCCCCATGGGCCAAACCCTCGTGCCCAACCAAACCCCCTGCCAAGCACTTCCCATGGGATTTCGTTTTTTGGGGTCATTTTGGTTTTGGTTGGTTTTTTTGTTTTTTTAAATTACGATTTCCGAGTGGCCGTTCCAAGTTCTCCGCGTCTCGCTCCGCCTTCGAGGAAGTTTTCAGATTCTTGTATTTACATTGTTTTATATTGGGGGGGGTGGTGGGGGGGAGAGAAAAAAACAAAAAAACACAAAAAAAACCCACAAAAAACCCACAGAAGCAAACCTCTCAAATGTTCTTTGTATACAAAAGTTCTTTTTCCGAGGGGAGGGAGATCTTTCCATAGAAAACAGTCCTGGTTCTCCAATTTACCAAGTTTTTGGGGTTTATTTTTATTTTTATTTGTATTTTTCCCCCTAATTAATTTTTTTTTTTATCGTCGTTGTGAAGATGTCGGTGGCTTTCCAAGTCAGGTGTTTCTTTGGCGATGAAATGAGGTTCTTTTAGTCCCCACCACCCTCCCCCCCAAAAAAAAAAGACAAAAACCAGGAAATAGCAGAGCATGGACCCCCCCCCCTCTTGTTTTCCCAGTGTCTATTATTGCCTCATTCAATAAATTGTTACAAATGTGTCTACCCGCGTGTCCAACTCTCCTGTTTTGGGGGATTTTAGGTGGGGGGAACTTTTGGGAATATTTGCCATCCCTCCCTCCCTGGTGGGTGTTTTGGGGTTTGGTCCCTCTCCCATGCTGAGGCCGGAGAGGAGGAGCTGAGCATCACCAGGATGGTTTTGGGGCTTAATCCTTTTTATTTTGGTGCAATTGATCTCATTTTCATCTTCCAGCAATTCTCCCCGTGCGCCCACCCAGTGGCTGAGCCAGTTTGGGGCTGAATTCCTCAGTTTTCATCTTCCAGCATCAACCTTGGGAGTGCTGGAGCAACCTCCCGTGCTCCCACCCAGCACCTGAGCCGGTTTTTGGGCTGAATTCCTCCATTTTCATCTTCCAGCATCAACCTTGGGAGTGCTGGAGCATCCCCCCCGTGCTCCCACCCAGCACCTGAGCTGGTTTTTGGGCTGAATTCCTCCCTTTTCATCTTCCAGCATCAACCCTGGGAGTGCTGGAGCATCCCCCCCATGCTCCCATCCAGTGGCTGAGCTGGGTTTTGGGCTGAATTCCTCAGTTTTCATCTTCCAGCATCAACCTTGGGAGTGCTGGAGCATCCCCCCCATGCTCCCACCCACTGGCTGAGCTGGTTTTTGGGCTGAATTCCTCCCTTTTCAGCCTCTTTCTCACCCCCCCACCCCCAGGATGATGTTTTTTGGGGAAGTGCAAACCCAAGAAGGAGCCGGGACACGCAGGGATGGGTTTCAGCAGCTTTATTGGAACGATGCTTACTGGATCCAGGGAATCCCGGTGCCCTGGGGGTGAGAGGAGGAAGAGGAAAAAAAAAGCTGGAAGGACAAAGAGAAGGGAGGAGAGAGGAGGAATGGGGCTGCTTCCCTGGGATGCTCCCGGGTATTCCCACGGATCCCTCGGCCGTGGAAGGTGCTGGAAGGGTGACCTGGGGGTTTGGGGAGCTCTGGGGACATCCCATGGCCGGGCTGGGGTGCCCCAAAGGGGCCCCGGCTGCGGCAGCAGGGCCGGGGGAGGCGGCAGACGCTGCTGGGAGGTTTTAATCTTCGTTAATCGGCCTTTAATAAGCGGGTCGGGGCCTCCTGCTGGGGCGGCTCCTGCAGGCCCCGAGCACCAACAACCTCCAGCCCTGACTGGGAGAGACTGGTGGGGCTGGAGCCTGCACCAGTAACCTCTGGTTTGTACTGGGAGAGACTGGAGGTGCTGGAGCCTGCACCAGTAACCTCTGGTTTGTACTGGGAGTCACTGGTGGGGCTGCATCCTGCACCAGTAACCTCCATCTCATACTGGGAGAGACTGGTGGGGATGGATCCTGCACCAGTAACCTCCACCCAGTACTGGGAGAGACTGGAGGGGCTGAGCACTGCACCAGTAACCTCTGGTTTGTACTGGGAGAGACTGGTGGGGCTGGAGCCTGCACCAGTAACCTCCACCTCATACTGGGAGAGACTGGTGGGGATGGATCCTGCACCAGTAACCTCCATCTCATACTGGGAGAGACTGGAGGGGCTGGAGCCTGCACCAGTAACCTCTGGTTTGTACTGGGAGTCACTGGTGGGGATGGATCCTGCACCAGTAACCTCCACCCAGTACTGGGAGAGACTGGTGGGGCTGGAGCCTGCACCAGTAACCTCTGGTTTGTACTGGGAATCACTGGTGGGGCTGCATCCTGCACCAGTAACCCCACCTTGTACTGGGAGAGACTGGAGGGGCTGGATCCTGCACCAGTAACCTCCACCTCATACTGGGAGAGACTGGTGGGGCTGGACCCTGCACCAGTAACCTTCATCTCATACTGGGAGAGACTGGTGGGGCTGGACCATGCACCAGTAACCTCTGGTTTGTACTGGGAGTCACTGGTGGGGCTGAATCCGCTCCTTCCCCCCGGCCTGGGCACTACAAGGGGGTCCCCCAGGCACTGGGGGGGGTCTTTGTGTGGATTTTCTGCCTCCGCCCCCCATCCCAGCACTGCTGTGCCCACGGAGGGCCCTGAAGTGCAAAACGTGGCCCCAAAACTGCAGCATTTGACCCCCAAAAAAATGGCAGGAGGACGCTCAGGGTGCTGCAGCTGGGAAGGGCCAGGATGGAGGGGGGGTCCTGGGGCTGATCCCGGGGAATCCCATCCCTGGTGGGCACCGGCTGCACTTTGGGGTGGAGCCTTTGGGGAGGGGCGGAGCCCCTGGGGGTGTGGTCAGGGGGGGCGGGGCTGAGGATGCTCCACCCCTGATCCTCCCCATCCCCCACCCCCCCTGCAGGGCAGGGCCCCACGGCAGAGTGGGGGTGGGGCTGAATCCAGCGCTGGGGGAGGGGTCAGGGGTTGGACGGACGGAGGGACGGATGGACGGACGGATGGATGGATGGACAGCTACATGGAGAGGCTGGTGGAGGGATGGGTGGACAGATGGACGGATGGATGGATGGACAGATGGACAGATAGATGACGGATGATGGATGAATGGATGGATGGATGGAGGGACAGACGGATGGAGGGATGGATGGATGGACAGATGGACGGATGGATGATGGATGGATAGACAGATAGATGGATGGATGATGAATGGATGGATGGATGGACAGATGGACAGATGGATGGTGGATGATGGATGGATGGAGGGACAGACGGATGGATGGACGGATGGACGGACAGACGGACGGACAGAAGGATGGATGATGGACAGACGGATGGAGGATGGATGGACAGACGGATGATGGATGAATGGATGGATGGAGGGACAGACAGACGGATGGATGGACGGATGGATGGTGGAAAGGCAGGAAGATTGATGGATGGATGATTCCACACCTGGACAGACAGACAGACAGACAGACAGGGGATGGGTGTCTGTACAGCCAAGGGACGTGGCTGCAGGCATGGACAGACATTGGGTTTACCTGGACGAGCAGACGGACGAACGACCAAACAGACACACGGACACCTGTGCCCCACCCCCAGCCCCCACCTGCCCCAGGAGGGCGACGGGGACCCCCCATCCGTCCGTCTGTCCGTCCCTCCCCGTCCCCCGGCACAGGGAGGATGATTGGAGCGTGCAGCCTAATCCAGCGTGATCCAATCTCCGCGGGCTTATGCCGAAAGCTCCGTAATCACCCAGCGCTGCCCTACATATCCCGGCACATCCCGGCCACCGGAGCCCCGGCTGCGGGGGGAAGGGGGCCTGCACAGCCCCCCACCCCCAGAGCTGCCCCTCCTCGGGGTCCCCCTGTCCCCCAAAAGCTGGCACCACCCCTGCTCCTGGGCAGGCAGGGGACATGTGGCAGCTGCCACCGCCGTGTCTCGGTTTTCCTCCCTCCGTGGGGGATCCAGGAGCAGGGGTCGGATCTGGGAGCAGGGGATGGATCCGGGGCTGGGGTCAGGGCTGGATCTGGGAGCAGGGGTCGGATCTGGGAGCAGGGGCTGGATCTGGGGCTGGGCTTGGGGCTGGATCCAGGAGCAGGGCTCGGATCTGGGAGCAGGGGCTGGATCTGGGGCTGGGGTCAGGGGCTGGATCCGGGGCTGGGGTCGGGGCTGGATCTGGGGCTGGGGTCAGGGCTGGATCCGGGGCTGGGGTCAGGGCTGGATCCGAGGCTGGGGCAGGGGATGGATCCGGGGCTGGGGTCAGGGCTGGATCCGGGGCTGGGGCAGGGGATGGATCCAGGGCTGGGGTCGGGGATGGATCCGGGGCTGGGGCAGGGGCTGGATCCAGGGCTGGGGTCGGGGATGGATCTGGGGCTGGGGTCAGGGATGGATCCAGGGCTGGGGTCGGGGCTGGATCCAGGGCTGGGGTCAGGGCTGGATCCGGGGCTCCTGGCCTAATCCCATCCCTGCAGGGCCCTGGCCGGATCAGCCCTTGACGCCCGGAGTCGCGCGGGGACACGTGGCCGCGCTGCTCCAATGACCGGTATCCCGCAGATCCTGCTTTTCCCCCATGCCATGGAGACGGGCTGGGACACCAGACCCCCCCTCTCGGGCCTGGCATCATCATCATCATCCCCCCGCCATGCCACGTGTGCAGGACACCCACAGCAGCCCCCAAATCCACACTGGATAGAGCGGGACCTCCCTAGACCCCACAGGACCCTACCCAGACCCTGCAGGACCCTCCTGGGCCCCACAGGACCCTCCCCAGACCCCACAGGACCCTACCCAGACCCTGCAAGGCCTTCCCCGGATCCTGCAGGACCCTCCCGAGACCCCACAGGACTCTACCCAGACCCTGCAGGACCTTCCCCAGGCCCCATGGGACCCTCCTGGGCCCCACAGGACCCTCCCCAGACCCCACAGGACCCTACCCACATGCTGCAGGGCCTTCCCCAGACCCCATGGGACCCTCCCCAGACCCCACAGGACCCTACCCAACCCTGCAGGACCCTACCTAACCCTGCAGGACCCTCCCCAGACCCCACAGGACCCTACCCAACCCTGCAGGACTCTACCCAGACCTTGCAGGACTCTACCCAGACCTTGCAGGACCCTCCCCAGGCCCCGCAGGACCCTCCCCAGACCCCACAGGACCATCCCCAGACCCCACAGGACCATCCCCAGACCCCGCAGGACCCTCCCCAGACCCCGTGGGACCCTCCCAGCCCAGCAGAGGAGCCCTGGGGGGTTTGGAGGGTGCCAGTGGGACGCCAGGGGCTGGTGTGTCCGCGGCGGTGCCCCGGGGCCGTAGTTGGCAAGTCTAGAACCACCGGATCCTGCTACCGCACCAGTGTGAGTTCTACCATTGCCAAAGGCAGCCCCGGGGCCGGGCACCGCCAGCAGCGTCTCGGCAGCCAGGCCCACCAGCCTGGGGACAACCAGGGACGCGTGGCCGCGGCGCCGGGCCTGGGAAGCTGCGGGGAGAAAAAATAGGAAAAATATATAATTTCACCCATCCGGCCAGAAAACCCCACAGGCAGCTGCAGATCCAGCACGGGGACGCTCGGATCAACCCCCGGAGAGTCGCCGCTGCCGTGTCCAGCAGGGGATGAGAAGTGTGGTGTCTATCCTGCTGGTGATGGCCACCATGAGGACATGGCCTGACTGAGGTGTCCCCATGGGCTGGGACACCATGTTGGGATGGACACCACCTCAGTGTCACCACGGGCTGGGACACCACGTTGGGATGGACACCACCGCGGTGTCACCACGTTGGGATGGACACCATGTTGGGATGGACACCACCTCAGTGTCCCCATGGGCTGGGACACCACATTGGGATGGACACCACTGCGGTGTCACCATAGGCTGGGACACCACATTGGGATGGACACCACCTTGGTGTCACCACATTGGGATGGACACCACCTCAGTGTCACCACGGGCTGGGACACCACGTTGGGATGGACACCACCTCAGTGTCACCATAGGCTGTGACACCACGTTGGGATGGACACCACCTCGGTGTCACCACATTGGGATGGACACCACCTCAGTGTCACCACGGGCTGGGACACCACATTAGGATGGACACCACCTTGGTGTCACCATGTTGGGATGGACACCATGTTGGGATGGACACCACCTCAGTGTCATCACATTGGGATGGACAACACCTCAGTGCCACCACGGGCTGGGACACCACCTCAGTGTCACCATGTTAGGATGGACAACACCTCAGTGTCACCATGGGCTGGGACACCACCTCAGTGTCATCACATTGGGATGGACACCACTTCAGTGTCACCACGGGCTGGGACACCACGTTGGGATGGACACCACCTCAGTGTCACCATGTTAGGATGGACAACACCTCAGTGCCACCACGGGCTGGGACACCACGTTGGGATGGACACCACCTTGGTGTCACCATGGGTTGGGACACCACATTGGGATGAACACCACCTCAGTGTCACCACGGCTTCGATGCAATGGACATCCGCCCCGCCCCTGACCCCAGCAATTCCAGAGGGTTTTCCACCCCCCCATCCCCACATCCCCCCCAACCCGAACCCCGCCGCTCCTCCGTCCCCGCCCCGGCGCTGCTCTCTCCGCCCTCTCCCATATTGGCACTACACATAATTGCTCAAAAGCTACAAATCAAAGCAAAAATGTGCTAGTGCCAAAACGGGCCAGGCGGCGTCGGCGACGGCCCCGCGGGGCTCGCGGGTCTTTCTCTGCTCTGTTTATGGCCCTATGGTAATTCACTGACCGCGGGGTTGCACAGTGAATTCTACCAGTGCCATACACAGAACAGGAGTAGCGAGCTGGCTCCTGCCTCTTCTGCCCTGGATTTCCACTCAAATCCTCCACGGGGAAGGAGCCCAAGGTGTCCCCACCCCGGCCTCGGAAGGGAAAAAAAATGGGAATCGATTATGGTCGGTCGGCAAAACGATTCGGGGACAGCCGAGTGAGGGGAGATGCTCACCCCGGTGCCGCCTCTCCGGGGAGGGCGGGGAGGATCTGGTGGATTTTTATGGGATGGGGATGCTGGAAGCCATTTCCCAGCCAGTGCCTTCGCAGGGTTATCCAGGAATCCCAGCCCCAGGCCCCCTCCACCCCCCAAAACGGTCCCAGACCCCCAAAATGTCACAACCTCCCCCGGATGGCCACAAGTCCGTCCCCCCCTCCAAAATCGGTCCCAGATCTCAAAATGTTACGAAGCCTCTGGATGGCCACAAGTCCACTCCCCCCAAAATCGGTCCCAGATCTCAAAATGTTGCAAAGCCTCTGGATGGTTCCACACCCGCCAAGGACGCCGCAATCCTTCCGGTTAATTCCGAACAATCCAGACGGCTGCAGCCCCAAAAGGTTGTAACCCCCCTGGATGACTGAAAGCCCCCCAAAATTTGCAATTCCTCTGGATGGTAGCAAGCCCCCAGAAGGTTAAAAAACCCCCCTGGATGGTCACAGGCACCCCCCAAAAGGTTGCAACCTCTCCCCAGATGCTTTTGAAGCATCCAGATAACAAAACTACTGCAACCCCCCCAAAAGGTTACAAACCCCCTGAATGGCAGAAACCCCCAAAACGTTCCAGAAGACTCTTGATGGCTTCAGACCCTCCAAAACTGCAACACCCCAAAAACAACGCCTGAGACCTCCTGGATGGCTGCAAACCCCCAAACGGCTGCAAGCCCCCCAAAATGCTGCACCACACCCCCCCAGACGGCTGCCAACCCCCCAAAACTTGCAAACCTCGTTTGCTGCTGAAGATCCTCCAACAGCAAGAGCCCACCCAAGAGGATGCAGATCCCCCAAGTGGTTGAGACCCCCTGGATGGCTGCAGACCCCCCAAAAAACTTGCATCCCCCTCGGATGGTGGCAAAACCCCCGCTGGGTGGCTGCGGACCCCCCGGCTGGCAGGGACACCGTCCCCAGCGGCCGCGGCGGTGCAGGAGGAGGAGGAGGAGGAGGAGGAGGAAGGCACAAAGTCTCCTTTGTGTGGGTGAAGCCGAGGCCCCAACGAGCCCAGCGGGCCCGGGATGAGCTCGGGGTGCCCCGGATGCGGCGCTGGGAGCTGACCCCTCCGGAGGACACAACCCCCAGCCCCTCACACCCCATCCGGCCTCGAATTTGGGGACAAAGATGAGCAGCGGCGCTCAACGGGCTCGGCCATCCCCGGTGGTTTGGGGTCAGCGCCAGCAGGGACAGAGCTGTCCCCAACCCACACCCACCTTCGAGGCTCCCACAAGCAACGCCACCCAGGCAAGCACCCAAAAATCCTGGAGAACCCCCCCAAAACCTCGCAGCGCTCAGCCAAGCAGCTCGAAAGGAAGAGAAGCCCCCCGTGCGTGACCACAGCGCCGTCCTCACCTGGGGGACACCGCCCTGGCGCCGCAGTGGCTTTGGGGACAGCGCTGCCGGGCTGGGACGCGGGCGAGGCCGAGCCCATCGCCATCCTTGGCGTGACTTTGAAGGCGACGGCTTCGCCCTTAATCCGCGCCGTCGTCGCCCGCGTGGCCCCCGGCACGGCGCCAGGCGGGGACCCGGCGGCCGTGCCGCCCATCCCGGGGCGCAGCCCGCAAGCCTCGGGGTGCCCCCTTTGTCCCCGTCCCCCCCGCCTCCGCCCAAGGCCACTGCGGCAGCCCAGGCCCCGGGGCTGAGCCAGCCCCTCTGCGGAGCCGCCGCACCCCGGCTCATGACGTTGGGAGCTGCCGCATTGCGGATGTTGTGCCCCCCCCGGGGCCACCCCCCCGGCCCCGCGGCCGCAGCCCCCTCCGAGGGCTCCGGAGGGTTCTGCCGCAAGGCCCCAGAACCTTCGGCGATGGGGACATCGGGGTCCCTCGGTCCCCCGAGCCGCCTTTTTGGGGGCCAACGAGGCAAAACGCTGTCCCCTCTCCCCAAAAAAGAAAGGCAAGAGGCCGGCAGAGTCACCTGCGGATGCTCGTGGCACCGACAGCACCAAGAGGGTGCTCGGCCACTGCCGCGGCCACGGCGAGGGACGGGGACGTGGTGGCTCCTGGAGGTGGCCGCTGCCGGTGTCACCCCTGCCATGGGGGGCGGTCGGGGTGGGCACTTGGCCGCCATCGACGCCCTGACACGTGTGGCTGCGGGTGCCCATCCATGGGAATGGCCAGGTGGGGATGGGAATGGGAATGGGATGGGAATGGGAATGGGGACAAGGACAAGGAGGGAAAGAGATGGGGATGGCGACAGAGAGAGGGATGGGAATGGGGATGGGGATGAGGAGAAGGAGAGGTGGAGAAGAAGGAGAAGGAGAAGGAGAAGGAGAAGGAGAAGGAGAAGGAGAAGGAGAAGGAGAAGGAGAAGGAGAAGGAGAAGGAGAAGGAGAAGGAGAAGGAGAAGGAGAAGGAGAAGGAGAAAGGGATGGGGACGGGGATGGGGATGGGGATGGATGAAGATGGGGATGGAAACGGGAGAGTGACAGAGACAGAAATCTGCTCAGGGGTAGAGAGGATGAGGATGTGGCTTGGGATGGGGACAGGGATGGAGACAGAGACGAGGACAGGGACCGTGACGGAGCACCCGGGAGCCCCATCTCGGGGTTAAACCGGGCAGATTTGTGCCGCAGTGCCCCAGACACCGGCCATGTCCCCCCCCCCCGCCCAGCGCCTGGGGGACGCCCCCTCACCCCACAGCAGCCCCCAGCCTGGAGCAGGACCCCACCCTGCCACCCCCGACTGCCGTTTGATGTCCCCAAGAAGGGCTGGCGACACGCCTGAGCCCCCCCCCCCCAGGGTCCCTCCACGCTCCGCAGCACCAGGGGGGGCAGGGGATGCGCACCCGGGGGTCGGGGGGCTTGTGCGGCCCCCCCGAGCAGCCCCCCCGTGTTACGGGGTCCCCCCCCCAGCCGAGCTTTCGTTACCGGCACTATTTGGTGACGGCGGAGCTGCCATCGAGGCTGCACAGCGACCACGGATGGCGGCCGGGGGAGAGGGGGGGAGGCACCCCCGGACCCCCAAACAGCCCCCCCCGAGGCCGGGGGGCAGCGGCGGCCGCGGGCGCCGGGGCTGCAGCGCGATTTCGTTGTCGCTCGCATCGCAAAGTCGCGAGCGCTGCGACATCGCCCCGACGGCAGAGTTTTGGGGGACCCCGGGCAGCACGGGGGGTGGGGGGAGGCTGGGAGGGGGGTGAGGCACGGGGTAGGGTGGGGGGCTCAGCCCGAAGGGGTTTGGGGGGGAGCCTCACGTCGAGGAAAAGCGGGGAGCGGGGGGAACGCAGCGCCCCGGGGTCGGCTCCCTGGCGGGAAGGGAGCGGTTCAAAGGGGGGGTCCCCGAGCCCCGGGAGGGGTCCCAGCAGGACCCGACCACCCCCCACCCCCCCCCCAGCGGGGCCGAGGGCCGCACTTACCTCTGCTCCGAGCGCTGCCTCGGCTCCGGGCGACCACAGCGAGACCCGACGGGGGAGGGGGGCGGTCAGCGTGGGGCTGGGGGGGGACGGGACGGACGGACACGGGACCCCCCCCCCCCTCCATCACCCCGCATCCCCCGGGGGAGGGGTCCCCACCGCCGCCCGCCGTCCCGGCGCTCGCCCAAGTGGCGGGGAGCGGCGGCGGCGGCGGCCTTAGCCCGGCCGGGGGGACCCCCCCTGCGGCTCCCAATTGGCCCAGGTGCCCCGGAAGGTGGAGCCGGGCCCTGGGCGGGGAGGGGGGGGACGGGCTCACCTTGGGCCACCACCCCCCCCCCCCCTCCCCGCTCCCACGCACCCCACCCCCGGGGCCGCCCCGCCGGGGCCAGCGGCGCGCTGGCTGCCCCCCGTTCCAGGGGGTGATGGAGGAATCCCCCGAGGGCTGAGGACGGAGCGGGGGCTCCTGAACAAGCGGAGAAACCCCCCCCCCGCCGCCTCGCTCCATCCCTCCCTGCGCTCCGTGGGGTGGGAGGCGGTGCCCGCCCATCCCCGCGGCCTCGGGGCGGGCGGCTCCGTCCCGGCGGCGGCGGCGGCGGCGGCGGCAGCGGGCAAAGCCCGGGGAAGGCTGAACCCCCAACCGGCGGTTCCTTCCCCTTTTGGGGGGGCATTTTTATAGCCGGTGCCGTCCCGCCCCGGGGCCGCCGTCGGGGCCGCTCACCGGCTGTCGGACACCGGAGCCGCGCACCTGAGCCGCCCCGCCGCCGCCGATCCGGTTTCCCGCTCCCTAAACTCCCCCCCCTACATCCCCCCCCCTGTCTCGGGGCCCGGGAGGGCGAGGGGGGGGAGAAGGAAACCGATCCCGACCCCCCCCCGCAGCCCCTCGCACCGCAACTCGAGAGGCGCAGCTGCCGCCGCCCGCCCCGAGGGGACGGGGATGGGTGGGGGGGGATCGGGGGGGCCGCGACCCCCGGCTGTGGGTGCGGGGTGATGGATACCGGGGGCTGGAAATCGTTTCCCGCTTATCCCGGGGTTCCTGAGGGGTCCCCTCCTTGTCCCAGCCCTGCAGCTGCAGGGATGTCCTGCACGCCCCCCCCCCCAAAATTCCGTTTCTTGTCCCCCACATTAAACCCCCCCACCTCCAAATCGCAGACAAACTCCCCCAGCGCAATAACGCCGCTTCAAACCGTTCATAAAAAAAATAGAAATATGTAAAAATACATGAAAAACGTACAAAATCACAAATGTATAAAAATATAAATGTCTCGGGGGCGGGGGGGGAGTGGGGGGGTCAGCCCGCGCCCCCGCCCCCCAAGGTGCGTGTGCAGCTCCGGGCTCCAGCGCCGCAAACCAGCCCGACCAGTTTGGGGCCGGGCTGCCCGCTGGGACCAGGATCGGGTTGCCGCAGGCCGGGATGGAGGGTGGGAGAAGCCAGCGGTGCTTCCCGGGTTTTTTTTGGGGGCGGGGGGGTTAAACCCCCGGGACCGTGGAGCAGAGCGGGGCTGGGGTAGGGGAAGCCCCCCCAAGGGAGATGTGGGGGGAGAGGGGAGGGAAGGACAAGGGGAGGAGGAGGAGGAGGAGGATGGGTTCTGGGATTGGGATGTGCTTGGGATGCTGCTCTGTGGGACCCTCGGGGTGGTGCTGGAGAAAGGAGGGTCCTGGGATGGTCCTGAAGTGTGGGGGCATCTCTGGTGGTCCCCAAGACCTGGCGTGGTCCCCGTGAGCCAGGGGTGGCCCCCAAGCACCTGGGATGGCCTCTACGTCCTATCGGATGCTTCCCAGGATTCCAGGAGGGTCCCCGAGTAGGGAGGCAGCTGGGGTGGTCCCCAGGTGCAAGGACAGTCCCCAAGAAGGTCCTGGAGACCTCAAGACACTTTTGGAGCCTCCAAGATTATCCCCAAGACAAGAAGAACCCCAGATGGTCCTTGGAAGTCAGCATGATCCTCAAGACCCCAGGATGGTGTCCAAGAGCCTGGGATGATCCCTGAGACCCCAAGATGGTTCCTGGGACTCCAAAACTGTCCCCAAGGTGGAAAGCATCCCAGATGATCCCCAGAAATCAGGATGGTCCCTCCCCCCAAGATCCTTGGATGCTCTCCAAGAACAAAAGAACCTGGAATGATCCCCAAGAGCCTGGGATGGTCCCTGAGACCCCAGGATGGTTCCTGGGACTCCAAAACTGTCCCCAAGGTGGAAAGCATCCGAGATGATCCCCAGAAACCAGGATAGTCCCTCCCCCCAAGATCTTTGGATCCTCTCCAAGCACAAAAGAACCTGGAATGATCACCAAGAGCCTGGGCTGGTCCCTGAGACCCCAGGATGGTTTCTGGGACGCCAAAACTGTCCCTAAGGTGGAAAGCATCCCAGACAATCCCCAGAAACCAGGATGGTCCCTTCCCCAAAATCCTTGGATGCTCTCCAAGCACAAAAGAACCTGGAATGATCCCCAAGAGCCTGGGATGATCCCTGAGACCCCAGGATGGCCCCAACCAAGGAGAGGGACCTTGGGTGGTCCCCAAGCAAGGAGGCGCCTGGGGTGGTACCCATGCCAGGAGATGATCCCAAAGCTGGGACATCCTGATGGTCTGCGTGGTGCCAACCCCAGCATGGAACGGTGCCCTCAGCTCCCACCCCATCCCTCTCCTGGCACCGTCGATATTCCGGCTCCGCCGCGGGGCGGCCGAAAATTCCCGCGGAGGGCCTGGTCCCGCGTAAACCGAGCGCAGCAAATGGCCCTGTTTAAAAATTTACACGGCCTCCTTTTGTTCCTCCGCCGAATATTCGATGAGGACGGAGCTGGAAGAGGCTCTGGAAAGGTGGAGGGGGTCGGGCCCGGCCGCCCCGGCGGCGCTGGGGCGGGGGCTCTGCCGGGGCCGGGTTTCTCTGGCCAGGGGGGGATGGAAGGATAATGCAATATTGATGCGCAGGGACCAGGGAGCTCAGCCCGGCTGCATTAGCCAGGGAACCCTCCCGGCGCATTCCGTGGCAAAATCCTCCCCCGTTCCGTGAGATCCTGGCTTAAAAAAATGGGGTGGGAGCTCAGGAGGTGGGAGCCTTGTTCAGCCTGGTGGGCGTCACCCCGAGCTGGGATGTGCAGGGATCCATTCTGGTGGGTTGGGGGCTTTTTGGTCACTATGCTCTGGTGGGAAGAGGAAAATTGGGGATGAATGGAAGAACTGGGGGAAAAAGAGCTGAAAATTGGGAAGGAGCAAAGCATGGAAGGAGAAACCCCGGCTCCAAAAGACTCAGAATCACCGGTTATGGGAAAAAGTGGGGTATTTATCACCAAACGTGCCCTGAGCTGGGAACGCGCCATGCAGGAGCTCTCCTGATCTCCTGGGATGTGACAGGGGCGGTGGGATCCATCTGGGAAGGTCCATTCTGCCTCCAGCCCCACCATTCCAGCCGGGAACGCCACGTGCTCCACAGGCCTTGGTTCGCTCCGTTGGACAGGCACATCCAGAGCCGGCATCCGGGCTCTGGATGAAGGAAGAGGGAGCCGAACCCTTCCCCACACCCATCCCTGGCCCTCCTGCCCTTCCCCAGGGGTGCTGAGGGCTCAGGGGGGGGGTCCCGGTGCCGTGGCGGGGGGGTCGGCCGGGGCCGTGTCCCGCGGGAATGTCATGCATTAGTAATGGCCACCGATCCGCCGGCGCTGACGGCATTTCTTCCAGCCGGGAGGAACAATTCGGGCCGTAACCGGAGCCGGCGCGGGGCAGGCGGAGAGGCTCAGGTGTCCCCCGGGGACATGGGGGTCACCACCAGTGGCCCGTCTGGCCTTGGTGCCCTCTCGGGGCTCGGGGTCCGAGGAGATCCTCTGGATCTCCACAGGGATGGGGAGCGGATTCCTGAGGTCCTGGCATCTGGCAGAGGGACAAAGCCAGGAGGGCTGGGAATGCCTCGCTCCCACCAGGAGCAGCCCCAGAGCCTTGAGCACCTCCCAGAGCTGGGTTGTCCCCTCTGTGGGGTCCTGGGGGTGACACCAACCAGGGCCTGACAGGAGTGGCACCCAGAGACCCCTGGGGGTGGCACCAACCAAAACCTGATGGTGATGGCACCCAGAGACTCCTGACAGTGGCACCCAGAGACTTCTGGAGGTGGCACCCAGATCTTCATGGGGACCAACCAAAGCCTGATGGTGACGGCACCCAGAGACTCCTGGAGGTGGCATCCAGAGACTCCTGGAGGTGGCACCCAGATCTTCATGGGGGTGGCCCTCAGATCTTCATGGGGGTGGCACCAATCAAAGCCTGGTGGCGATGGCACCCAGAGACCCCTGGGGGTGGCACCAACCAAAGCCTGATGGTGATGGCATCCAGAGACTCCTGGAGGTGGCACCCAGGTCTTCATGGGGGTGGCACCAACCAAAGTCTGATGGCGATGGCACCCAGAGACTCCTGGAGGTGGCACCCAGATCTTCATGGGGGTGGCACCCAGGTCCCCACAGGGATGGCACCAAGCAGAGCCAGATGGGAGCAGCAGCCCAGTGGAAATGGCACCCAAACCCCATAGGGATGGCACCCAAAACACCACAGGGAGAGCAGAGTGTCCAGATGTCCAGAGAGTCCTCAGAATTCCATGGGGAGGTCACACCCAAAGAGCCCTGTGGACCCAGAGACCCATGGAGATGGCACCCAAAACTCCATGGGTTGGCACCCAGAACCTCGTGGGGCTGGCACCTAAAATCCCTTAGGGATGGCACCCGATGGAAGTGGCACCCAAAATTCCATGGGAAGGGCACCCAGAGCCTGGGAAGGACACCAAAAATCCTGTGGGAACGTCACCCAAAGATCTTGGGGACAACAGCCAAAGCCCTGTGGTGGAAAAAGCCAGAGTCCCATGGGAATGTCACCCAGAGTCCCATGGGAATGTCACCTGGAGTCCCATGGGAATGTCACCCAGAGCCCCCTGAGGTGTCACCCAGAGCCCCCTGAGGTGTCAGCCACATCCCACGGAGCCTCAGGCTCAGGGCTTTGCCCTTTGACACCATCACAGACCCGGCAGGGTGACACCCTGGGCAGGGTGACACCTCCGGGTACCCCCAGGGCAGGGTGACACCTCCGGGTGCTCCAGCTCTGGGTCCCCGTCCTTCCATGTCACCCTCACACTGACCCCCCAAATCACAGCCACGCCCCGAGGGAGGGCAGCGGGTGGCACTCGGCACCCAGGGGACAGCGGGGACAGAGCAGCCATGAGGCCACCGCCGGGGGACAGGGAGGGCACCCAGAACCGCGCCCCGAACTGGGCAGACTGGGAGGCTACTGGTGGGGCACGGGGGCCACCTGCTGGGCGGAGGGGACAGTGCCACCCCCTCGCTGCCACCCCCGACAGAGGGGACACAGCGGGGGGCGCCTGGGACTGTCCCCCCCTTCCCGCAAGGACAGGGGCAGAACCCGCAGCGCTGGTGGCCCCAGGAGGTGGCCCGGGGACAGTGTCACCCCCCCGGGGGTGCTCAGGGTGCCGGGCTGGGCGCTGGCAGCAGGTGGCACTGGAATGACACAGAGCCGCCAACGTGTCCCCAAGCTGGGGACAAACCAGCCCCGAGCTGGAGCGGGGGAAGGAGGAGTCGGGGAGGAGGAGGAGGAGGAGGAGGAGGAGGAGGAGGAGGAGGAGGAGGAGGAGGGTGGGGAGGAAGGTCAGGCTCAGCTCCGGCAGGTTTGGGGCGGCAGCTGCAGGGAGTTGAAGCAGGATGAGAGGGGACAAGCCACGTGCCAGCTGTTGTCACCTTCCCCGACCCATCCACGTCGCCAAAGGTCCCCTCGGGTGGCCCCGAACTGCTCCCACTCCCGGGCACCATTCCCTGCACGATCCTTACCCAACTCCCAGCCAAAATCCGGAGTGATTATCCAAAAAAACAGCCACGCTGCCTAATTACCATCCGTTAATTACACAGCCCCCGTGGAACCCCGGGCAGCCTCACCTGGGACAACTTTTCCTTCTGCAAGGAAATCTTGGGATCCACAGGTGAAGGAACGGGAGGAGCAGATGCCTCGTGGTCCCTCATTGCCAAAAATCCTAAAACTCAGCTTGGGGCCCGTGGCTGTGGTCACGGGGCATGGAAGGACATCACCCAAAAAGCTGGAAAAGGAATTGTTGAGGTTGGAAAAGACCTCCAAGATCATCAACCTTCCCACCATCAGCTCCATCAGGTGGAAAATCCATCATTCCCAGGTGGAAAAATGCCCGGAGGTGGCTTTGGGAGCTGATCCCTGTGGGAGCACAGCTGGTCCTGGTGGGACGCGGAGCTGATGGACCCAGCACGGCCCAGGCTCTTCCCTGTGAGCCCAAAGAGCAGCCAGGTTTCGAGGTATATACAGAATTTTATTTTTTTAAAAAGAAGAAGAAGAAGAAGAAGAAGAAGAGGTTTACAGTTCTTGAGTTATACACAGCTTGTTGGAGAGGTTATACCCAGAGGAGAGGAGAGGCAGCTGCGCCGCTTGAACGACAAGGCGAGGGGAAAAGAGGAGGAAAAGGAAAAATTAACGAAGGAAGAAAGGGGAAAAAAAACCAAAAAAACCCCCAAAAAATCAAAAAAACCAAAACAAAAAAGAAGAGGAAAATATAATAAAAAGGGGAAAATAACAAAAGGGGAAAATCGCAAAAACCTCAACCAAAAAGGGCAAAACCACCCCGAGATCTCCTCAAGTCTGACCCAATAGGAACTGAGAACAGGTTGGGGAATCGTTGCTGTTGCAGCAGGATGTGGAGGAGAGGGGGGAAAATGGGGAAAAAAAGGGGAAAAAAAAGGAAAAAATGAAAATGAAATTGTTAAATGTATCCCCATGGAGGGAGGAGGGAAGGGAAGCCCCTGAGGGATGGGGTGGGGTTTGGGGCAGAGCTCTGCTCCCTGTGCCAGCGTCCTTTGGCATTTGCCAAAACCATCCCTGGGTTGGAAAAACTCGGGGCAGAGGGAGGTGGGGATGTGTCCACTCAGCTTCTCCTTCCATGGAAAACCTCGAGGGGAAAAAGGAGGGAGGACAGGGGGTAGAAGGCAAAGGTTGTTCCCAAAGCAGCTCCGAGGGCTGTGGCAAAGTTTGGCAGTGGAGAACTCATCCCGGGGTCTGGCACGGGAATTCCCAAGGTGACACCAGAAATGTTTAGTGAAAAACAGCCTGAAGATGATCAAAACCACCCTAAGGATGATCAAAACCACTCTGATCAAGACCACCCTGATGATCAAAACCACCGTAAAGATGATCAAGAACATCCTAAAGATGATCAAAACCACTGTGAAGATGATCAAGACCACCCTGAAGATGATCAAGAACACCATGAAAATGATCAAAACCACCCTGAAGATGATCAAGAACACCGTGATGATCAAAAGCACCCTAAAGATGATCAAGAACACCCTGAAGATGATCAAGAACACCATGAAAATGATCAAAACTGCCCTAAGGATGATCAAGAACACCGTGAAGATGATCAAGACCACCCTGAAGATGATCAAGAACACCCTGATGATCAAGACCACCCTGAAGATGATCAAGACCACCATGAAGATGATCAAAACCACTCAGATGATCAAAACCACCCTAAAGATGATCAAAACCACCCTAAAGATGATTAAGAACACCATGAAAATGATCAAAACCGCCCTAAGGATGATCAAGAATACCGTGAAGGTGATCAAGAACACCCTGATGATCAAGACCACCCTGAAGATGATCAAAACCACTCAGATGATCAAGAACAACCTGAAGATGATCAAGAACACCCTGATGATCAAAACCACCCTAAAGAGATGATCAAGAACATCCTAAAGATGATCAAAACCACTGTGAAGATGATCAAGAACACCATGAAGATGATCAAGACCAAGCTGAAGATGATCAACAAAAGCTCTCCCGCTCCCAACACGGCTCCACCTTCTCATCCAGATTAGGTCGGTGAAGTTTTACAGACGTAATTTTGTGGAGGGGGAAGATTCTTTTGGGAGAGAAAAAAAAAAGAGAAGATTTGGGTATTGCAAATAAGAGAGGTGGGAAATGTAGGAGGGGAAGAAGCGGCGGGGTCTGAGGGGGTGGGACAGGAGCAGAGCCCAACCCAACCTCACCCCTGGAGCACCTTCGCCCAGGACACTTCTCCAAGCAGCGTTTTGGCAGCTGGGTTGTCCTCCCAGGACAAATCCTGGGAGTTGTCAGAGCTTGGGAAGTGCTGGGAATGTGCATTTTTTTGTGGCTCTGCACAGGTTGAGCCACCAGCTTGGACAAGCTCCATGAATCCATCCCGTTGTGTCTCACACAGCCAGCTGTGCTTTCCCCAGGTTTTTTTTTTGGGGTTTTTTTTGGGAATCCCGGCTTAAGTGTTTCCCATCCAGCAGCTGGATGCCCTAAATCCACGTGAGGGGAACGATGGGAGATGAAAAAACCCTGCAAGGGAAAGGGGCGAGGGAATTAGAACACTGTTTTTATACAATATTGAAAAAATACAAATTTTTATTGTGATTTTTTTTTTTTTGGTTGCCTTTTTTTTTTGTTTTGTTCTATTTTTTGGTGGGTTTTTTTTCTTTTTTTTTTCTTTTGTTTTTGTTTTTTTTTGAAGCTTTTTAAACTGAAATCACCACCCAAGCACTTGACTCTACTCCTAAGTAGCACCTACAAGTAAAGGTTTATAGCACAAGCAAAAAACTGCCAGGGCAGCAGGAAAAGCGAGTTAAACGTGGCCCCCCTCCCTCCCCAAATTAATGAGCAAACAACGTGCTAGATAAGAGTTAATTACATCATTACATGTTAAATAATTAATATTACCCTCCGAACAAGCCACAAATGCTAGAATAGAGAACTTCAGCACAGTACTAGCCACAGCCCTACACCACTGCTGGAAAAAAAGGAGGGGGGAGAAAAAAAAGGAGAGTGGGGGGGAAAAAAAAAAACTTTTTGCTTCGTGCCCGGAATTAACAGAAAGGAAATTTATGGTAGGTTTTTTTTTTATTAAGGAAATTCATGCCAAAGCCAAGTGGGACTCGATGGAGTTTTTTTTTTTGTTGTTTTTTCTCCCCACCCCCCTCCCCACTCCCCACCCAAAAAAAGAAAAAAAAAGCAAGAGAAATAAAAGGAACTGATTGTGCTTCATGAATCAAGAGAATGGGGTTGGGGATCTCCCAGCCCCAACTCGGTGGCGTCTCTCGAAAGGAAAAGGAAAGAAAACCCCAATAATTCTGGGAAAATGACAAATGTACCAGTCTGACATTCAAAACTCTGCTCCAGAGTCGCTCAGGGTGGGTTGATTTTTCTTTTTTTCTTTTTTTTTTTTTTTTTTTCCTGCAGGTCGCATCACAAATGAAAAAAGATCTTGTCCAAACCCCTCCGAAAAAAAAAAATAATAATAAATCCCCCAAAGATAACAGCAGGTAACATTCAGCTTTAAAAATTCATCTCAAGTTTGAATCTCCGATGCACAATTATCCCAATTCATGTATCCCGGCATCCCAAGGAGACATTTACTTATCAGATTTCTAGGAATAACAGCAAAAAAAAAGAAAAAAAAAAAAAAGAAAAAAAAAAAAAAAATCTCTCAGCTTGCTGCAAGACACCAGGAGAAATCCAACATTCCAATTCCCAAACATCCTGGAAATAAAAAAATAATAAAAAAAAAAATCCAACAAACCAAAAAAAAACCCAAACCAACCAACAAAAATAAAAACCAAAGAGTGAATTCATTTGCTTCCTCAATTGGTGCTTTTTAGGCTTTTTTTTTTTTGGTTTTTATTATTATTCAGCTCAAATTTTGTGATTTTTTTTTTCTCTAGATCATACTCTTTCGTTAACCCTTAAGGGATTTTTATCCTCTTGCACACACACAAGCAGATGGGAACCAAGCTGGTGCAGAAGGGGGGAGGAAAGAAAGATTTAGAAAACCAAAAAAAACCCAAAAAAAACCCAAACAAAAAAAACAAAAACAAAAACAAAAAACAAAAAACAAAACAAAAAAAAAAAAAAAAAAAAAAAAACAAAAAAAAAAACAAAAAAAAAAAAATCCCAAAAAAACCCAAAACCAAACCAAAACAACCAAGAAAAATAAAAAAAAAAAAACCAAAAAAAACACAAACCCACAAAAAAAAATGGAAAATGAGAATCGGTGCTGAAGGATTCATGGACTTTGGCCAACAGGACAATTCCATGGATCTGAAGCTCTGGCAAGGCCAATCCATCCCAGGACACACCCAGTGTTTGTCACGTGTCTGAACCAGATTTCCAGCAAAAGTAGGGAAGTGGGGGGGAAAAAAAAAAAAAGAAAATAATAATAATAACAATAATAATAATAATAATTATAATTATAATAAAGCCAACTCGAAGCCATTCAAGGGCAGCAGAGGTTCCGAAGTGGGGCCAGAGGAAGGGTTCGACTTCCACGCGCTCCGGGCTCAATCCCAAGTTCCAAGAGCATCGTTCCGTGGGGGTTCCGGGCTGGTTCTTCCCTCCCAGCCAAGGGAAAGGCTCCTAATCCAGACCAAGCAAGGGAACAAGATCCAAAAAAGCTTTTTCCAAAGTTCCCCCCCACACAAAGGGAATCCACCAGTGGTTGTCAGTCCCTACAGTTCGGGAGGGCAGGGAGGAGGAGGAGTCCACGGCAAGAAGGGACTGAAATTCCGAGTCCTTCTCCAGCTTCAAGGCTCTGAGGAGCTCCACGCCGTTTGGATTGTGGGGGTTTTGGGGTTTTTGTTGGTTTTTTTTTAAATCCCTCTTTTAGAACACAACCTGGAGGAGCCCCTTCCATCCTCTACCCAGCTCTACCACCCCCAAGGTTTTTAAACTCAAGAGGAAACGCCAACATCCCGGGTGGTGACCTCGATATCCGACAGCAAATCCCTCTTTTTCCTTCTTCTCGTCGTTGTTTGGATTGATTTCTTTGTGTGGTTTTTTGTTTGTTTTTTTTTTTTTTTTTTTTTTTGCTAATTCCCTCCCTCCCAGGGCAGCTGTTTTTGGTAGCACACCAACGTTGACCTTGGCCAAATGGAAAAAAAAAACCAAAAAAAACCCAAAAATATATCTCAACATGCATGCATCCGGGGCTTGCATATTGCTACCAGAATGGAATGTTGGGAAAACGACACCTCGGGAAATCGGGAAATGACCGAGAGAAGAAAGAAAAAAAAAAAAGAAAAAAAAAAGAAGAAAAAAAAATCAAGATCTAAAGGGTGAGATATATATATATATCTATATATATATCAATGCTATAATTCATAAAAACCTTGTTTAGTAATAAAAAAAATTGCTTTTTTTTTTGTTTAAATATGAATATTATAGTCTGCTTCTCATGGTTAGGAAATTAAGAGTCTCTCTCTGTGAAAAGCAGGTGGCCTCCTCTACTACAATTCCATATCCTGAGCCTCATCTTCAGAGAAGTCAGACATGGAGCTCTCGGATGAGCTGTCCCCGGTGCCTTCTTCCTGTTCTTTTAGTGCTTCTTCTGTTGCATATTTCTGGATGTATTCTGGATGGGAGAGAGAGAGGAAAAAAAGAAAAAAAAAAAGGATATTTAGGATATTTAGGGATTGGTAAACCAACCTGTGGGAGGTTGGGTCGCAGCACATTTGATAAATCAACGATTTTATCATAAAAATTGATGGCGTTGTAAAACGTAATTATGCATTAAAAGAATAAAAATTATTTAAAAATTAAATAATATAAATTACCACCGAAATTAATAGTGATAAATCATAGAAATATATCAATTATAGTAAATATATCAATTATAGATGATCCTATTGCCCAGAGGAGCTGTGGCTGCCTCATCCTTGGGAATGTTCCAGAACGGCTTGGACAGGGCTTGGAGCACCCTGGGATAATGGAAGAGCTTGGGGTTGGAACTGGATGGACTTTAAGGTCCCTCCCAAGATTCTGTGCCAAAAACCATTCCGAGATTCTGTGGCACACCCTCGAGGTGGCTGCTGCCTTCCCAGAGCTTTCCAAGAATTAATCTCCCTCTGGAAAACTGGGAAAAACTCAAGGGATTTGTTACTCCTTGCACATCTCAGCAAAGGGAACCCGAGTGCTGTTGCTGCTGCAAGACTTTGGATGGCAAAACCCCTTTCATGGGGACCTGAAAAATTCCCTCTGGGATTATTCCAAATCCACCTAAACTCTGGCTTGCAGCTGATTTTGGGATCTTCCAGGCACCAGGCAGAGGCTGGCAGGACAGGAGGCCACCAGCACTTCCTCACTGGTTGCTTCCAGAGGACATTCCCACATGGAAAATGCTGCTGGAAAAGGCTTCCTTGAGCCTAAGCTAAAAATCTGAAGCCCTTCGAGCTTTAAATGCCACTTTTTTATCCAGGAAAGCTCCATGTTCCTGGGCTGGGTTGGTTTTTTTTTTTTTTTTTTGGAAGGTTTAATCCAGGAAAAGTGAAATTTCCACTGAGTTTCCACGCTGAATGTCTCATAGCTTTGGATTTGCATTGGGATTTTCAGTCCATCGAGGGAAAAAATAAAAAAACACCTCAAAATATCTGAAAACTGACAAAGCATCTCCCACAGAAGGGTGTTCAGGAAGGAGAACCCTCATTCCTGCCAGGAAAACACCACTGGATTCATCACAGAGCCTGGAGCAACTGGAATGAGCTGTGGTCACACCCTTGGGGTTCCAAGAGGTTCTACTGGAATTTCAGACACGTGGGGTGGGAGAAATGATCCCAGAGATGTCCTGAGCTCCCTGAACTCAGCCTGGAGATCCTCCAGCTTCCCCAAAGGAAGATTCCCTAGGAAATCTCCCCCAGAGGAAGCAGAGAAGAAGAGGAATGACAAATTCTGGGCCGATGACAAACTGGGAATTACAAATTCTCCGTGGCTCTCCAAACCACCACGTCACCAAAAAACATTCCCTGCACTCCCAGAGACAAAACCACCGGGAGCAGCAGCAAGAAATAAATCATGGATTGAGCTGCCAGGATCCTCTGCAGCAATTTTTAACGTGTCCAAGGTTATTTTTGAAAACGAGGGATGACAAGAGTTTTTTTAGCTCCATCCCATCCTTGTCACGCAATCCTGGGAAGAGCCAAGTGACTCTGGGGTTTTATGGAACGTGTTCCAAGCATTTCAAACTCCTTCCAGGTCACCTGGACCTGGCTGGGAGGGTGGGAATGAGGGAGCAGGGCTATCCCTTTATCCCAAGGGATGTCCTCAGAGCTTCCTTGGGCTGAAATTGGATTTTCTGGCTTTTTTTCCAAGGGTATTTTTGGGTTTTAGGCTGTTTTTGTGAAAGCCCAGAGGACTCTCAGTGCTGGCATTGGAGATTTTATCTGACAAACCTTTTTTTTTTTTTTTTTGCCTGGGAGCTCCCTGGTATGAAAAAGCAGGGAATGTTTGGGATACTGAGCAGGGCAGATCTGCAGGGGTGTTCCCACAATCCTGTCAGAGGAATCAGCCAAGGGAGGCTGAATAATTCACAATTTCAATCAAACTTTTGAGAGTTCTGCCCTCAACAATTGGGCAGAAGATTGACTCCAGGTTTAACCACTCCTGGGTGATGTGGCAGAGCTGATCCCACCTTTTGGGACACCTGAGCTTTCCCAATTCCTGCTGCTCCTGGAGGCTCCCATCCCACACCTGCAGACTTTTCCCAGGGACAAACAGTCACCTGGTTATCCAGTAACAAAACTCAGGGCCCAAAAAAACTCTGCTCAAATGGAAATTTCCCCACCAGGAGATGAGATGTCGGTCGTGTTCGCTGGATCAGAGGAGAAATCAATCCCAGGGCTTTGCCACAGGCTTGGCACAGCAGGAAAGGGGGCCCTGCTGATTTTAGGGAAGGCAAACCTCCAGCACAATTCCTCATTATTTATTTTTTTTTAATCTCGTTTCTTATGTTTGCAAGACTAAGTCAGTTTGTGCCTCACTCACCAGATTGCTTGGAGAGTCCTCCTATTTATCCAACGTATTTATCTAAAGTATTTATCCAAAGTATTTATCCAAAGTATTTTGGGAGTCTTTACTGGGAGCCTTCCCTGATCCCAAGGAGGTTCTGAGCCCCTTTTGTCCTTCCAACCCTTCCAGGAGCAGCTCCAGCAGCTCTGCCAGTGCCACCCACCCTTCCCAGGCACTGTGGATTCCCACTCCTGCTCACACCAACATCCTCCTTCCAGGGAAAACCTCTCCCTTTCTTTCTGAAGAAGGCATTTTTTGATCTGCCAAAGCTCCTAAATCCCTTTGGTTTAAATTCCTCCAATTCTTTCCCTCCAGTCTTTTATTAATTTCTCTGCAGCTTTCTGGTGACAGCTTCCAGGCATGGATCTAGGAAGCTTTGGCTGGAACTAGGAAGTAGCAAGGAGGGATTATTTGACATTTTCCACACATTCCTGCTCTGCTCAAAAACCACCTCATCACCAACTCCTCGATTGCTGCTCTCAGAACTTTCCAACAAACCGGTTTTTTTATCCATCAATTGTTCCACTGGGTGTTTTGAGATCGGCACTTTTCCTGCCTTTTTCTTTTTTGTCTTTAGCCTCCACATACCAAAAAAAAATTCAACCAAGGAAAAAATTTCCTTTGGTCCTCTCTTTGTGGAAAAGTGGCAAAGCTGATCTCCCACAACAAATCCATGCTGTGATCACAGGATGAGGAATATATGAGGAATTCAGGCATTCCAATGATTTTTTCTCCCAAATCATTTCTCCCATCTCCCAAAATCCCACTGAATCCAAGTTTCCTTGCCATCTTTCCCTCTTTAAGCTCTGCTGATGATTTCCAACCCCTCATCCCATTTGAAACCAGAAAGGGGACAAACCAGGCAGCGACACCCAGCTCTGCAGCACAGAGCCATCATTCCCCTCAGGATAAGGAATCCCAGTGATTGTGTTAATTAGGTCTCACCTTTAATTTTCTGTTTGTACTCTTCTGGTCGGTGGAGGTACATGGCTGCAGCGTCACCATTTAGAGGATCTATAGGATTGGGATAAGCCAGCAGCTGGGGCAGGAACGACTCAAATATATTGGTGAGATCTGCAAGGCAAACACAACGTTGGTATCCATGTCCCCAGAGCCAGAGCCATCCCAAAAAACCATCCTGGAGCAGCCCAGACAGCGGCACAAACTCCAAGGGGAAACGTGCTGAGAAGCTGGGAGTGGGGTGGAATCGAGGGAGTAAAATCCAAAAATAAAAATAAAGGTTGATGGAAGAGCTGCTGGCAGCTCCTCACACTTCTCATCCCTGCACGTAAATGCTGATATCCATGGGTTAAGCAAGGAAGGGGATGGAATTTTCCTGGTTTTTAATCCTGGCTTGAAAAATTAGGAGAAACTCCAAACAACCAGTGCTGTGCTTTGCCCTTCCTTGAATTCTTTACCTCTTCCAAATTCTGCTTAAAGGTGGAAGGTGGAGCAGGGTTGGAGCTCAATCCCTGAGGTCCTTCCAACCCCAACCATTCCATGATTCTGTGGAAAGCACAAAGCTCTTCCAGAGCTTCTCATGAATAGAAACCACCACTCCTCCAACCCCAACCATTCCATGATTCTGTGGAAAGCACAAAGCTCTTCCAGAGCTTCTCATGAAGAGAAACCACCACTCCTCCAACCCCAACCATTCCATGACTCTGTGGAAAGCACAAAGCTCTTCCAGAGCTTCTCATTAACAGAAACCACCACTCCTCCAACCCCAACCATTCCACAATTCCGTGGAAAGCACAAAACTCTTCCAGAGCTTCTCATGAAGAGAAACCACCACTCCTCCAACCCCAACCATTCCAGGGAAAGTGCAGAGCTCCCACTGACACCTCAGAGCCAGCAGGAATCTGCCACCCAATCATCCACAGCAGGAAACCCAGGAGTGCTCAGGAGTGACTGTGGGTACACAAACCCCTCTTCTCACATCCCTGAGAGGACAAACTTCTTGTTCCAGAGGCAGGGAATGGTCAGGAACCAGCCCTGTGTCCTTCAAACAACCAGTGCTGTGCTTTGCCCTTCCCTGAATTCTTTACTCTTCCAACCTCTGCTTAAATGGAAAGTTCCCTGTCCATGGAGCAGGGTTGGAGCTCAATCCCTGAGGTCCTTCCAACCCCAACCATTCCATGACTCTGTGGAAAGCACAAAGCTCTTCCAGAGCTTCTCATTAACATAAATCACCACTCCTACAACCCCAACCATTCCATGACTCTGTGGAAAGCACAAAGCTCTTCCAGAGCTTCTCATGAAGAGAAACCACCACTCCTCCAACCCCGACCATTCCATGATTCTGTGGAAAGCACAAAGCTCTTCCAGAGCTTCTCATTAACAGAAACCACCACTCCTCCAACCCCAACCATTCCATGATTCTGTGGAAAGCACAAAGCTCTTCCAGAGCTTCTCATGAAGAGAAACCACCACTCCTCCAACCCCAACCATTCCATGATTCTGTGGAAAGCACAAAGCTCTTCCAGAGCTTCTCATTAACAGAAACCACCACTCCACCAACCCCAAACAATCCAGGGAATGTGCAGAGCTCCCATTGACACCTCGGAGCCAGCAGGAATCTGCCACCCAATCATCCACAGCAGGAAACCCAGGAGTGCTCAGGAGTGACTGTGGGTACACAAACCCCTCTTCTCACATCCCTGAGAGGACAAACTCCCTGCTCCAGAGGCAGGGAATGGTCAGGAACCAGCTCTGTGTCCTCAACAACCAGTGCTGTGCTTTGCCCTTCCCTGAATTCTTTACTCTTCCAACTTCTGCTTAAATGGAAGGTGGAGCAGGGTTGGAGCTCAATCCCTGAGGTCCTTCCAACCCCAACCATTCCATGATTCTGTGGAAAGCACAAAGCTCTTCCAGAGCTTCTCATTTACAGAAACCACCACTCCTCCAACCCCAAACATTCCAGGGAATGTGCAGAGCTCCCATTAACCTTGGACCCAGCAGGAACCTGCCACCCAATCATCCACAGCAGGAAACCTCCTCCTGGTGCTCAGGAGTGACTGTGGATACACAAACCCTTCTTCCCACATCCCTGAGAGGACAAACTCCCTGCTCCAGAGGCAGGGAATGGCCAGGAACCAGCCCTGTGCCATCCTTCCTCCTTGGGAATGTTCCTTGTCTGGGGGATTCCCCGTGGGAATGTTCTAGAAATCTTGTATCCGTCTCTCTTTCCTTGTGGCAGGGAAATCCTGCCTGTGGATGAGCATCAGCAGTCTGCTCCTGCATGGATCAGGATCAGGGAATTCCATCACTGCCCAGGATCCACCACAGGAGCAGTGTGACCACCTCAGCCTGTCCCTTTCCCTGGAAAAAAAAGTTGTATCCCATTCCTGAGCCATCACCCAGCTCCTGCAGATCCCAGAGCCCTCAACTTCCCCCAAAAAATCACCAAAAAAAAAAAAAAAAAGGGGGGGAAGGAGATCTCCAGGTGCTCTCCCTGTGCAAAGAACTCTTCCAGCTCTGGGATGTAGGGACAGAATTCCAGGCTCCAGCTCCAGCACTGAGGTGTGGTGCCTGGCTGGGGATGCTCCTGGGATGGAGCACAACAACACCTGGAAAAAGGATATTAATCCAAAAAAAGAGATCCCAGAAAACAGCAGGAATGCTTTGTAGGGGTATTCCCTGCCATGGCAGTGGCTTGCCTTTGGAAGCTGGAATTCCCAGGGATTGGATTCAGGCAGTGGCAGCAAAAAGTTGATTTTTAATTTGTGAAATTTGGGCTGGGTCTCTCCACTTGGCTCGAGAGGCTCTTTGTGGCCACCTGACCGCTGAAGCCTCCTGAGGATGAGGGAGCAGAGCCCTGGAATTCCCTCCTGGAATCACAGGACACTCAGGATAATGATTTTTTTTCTTGAATTTGATAATGATTTTAGCCCTGGAACTCCCTCCTGGAATCACAGGACACCCAGGATAATGATTTTTTTTCTTGAATTTGATAATGATTTTTCTTAATTTTTTCTTTTTTTCTCAAAACCCCCTAAACCCAGGCTGGATCAGCAAGAAGTGCAGGAATTCCAACCACGGCACCGAGGAGCTGCTGCTTCCCTAAGGAATGAGCAGGAACTGAACCACGAGCTCCTGGGGGAATTTTTTGGTGGATATTCCAGTTTCCTCCCACCTTAGCTGCCTGCTGGAATTATCTGACCCAAATCCTTGGCCAGCTCTGCTGGAAAGGGGCAACACTCCAAAGAGCAAAGGAATTCTTCTCCTTTTTTTCCACCTCCTTGTGCCTCAGAGGGAAGCAAAGCCCTGGAAGTGAGGAGGGGGTGTTGGAATCTTGGGTTGGTGACTTCAGCCATCCCAGTGTCCCCCTTGCAGCTCCAAAAGGCTGGAGCACAACACCCACTGGAATTATTTCCTTTTTATGGGAGGAAAGCTGATTTCCCACAATATATCCAAGTTTTGATCCTCATGCCTCTACCATGCTGGGAATATTCCAGCATTCCAACGAGGAGTTACAGCTAAAATCGGTTTTCCAGGGAAGAACCTGAAGGATTTGATGTCCATACTCCCCCAAATTTCTTCCACAAAGCAGAGCTGGGATATCTGAAATTCCCATTTTTAAGCAGAGACTCAGCTGTGTTCCTTCTAACAATTCCAGCTTTCTCTAAATTCTGTTTTAAATCGATCTGGTTATCTCTGAAAAGCAGATTTTTAACCAGAAATCATCTCATGGAAACCACTCTGTAACATCAGAGGAAATACAACCTCCTAACCTGCAAAAAAAAAAAAAAATCTGATTTTTCTTGAGATCTTGGCTCAGGGAGGAGTTTCAAATTCAGTAAAAAACCTCAAAATCAAAGAAAAAAAAACCAAAAAACCAAAAAGTGGCCTGAAATCATCTGTCACCCCAGTACAGAGGAAAATGCCCAACTCACCATAGAGAGCTGTCCAAGTTTGATTGATTACATCTAGACATACAGTTCCTGACCTGGGAAAACATGGAAAAGATGGAATTAACTCTGGAAAACACTCTGGGAATTGAAAAAAAAAATAAAATAAATCCTCCCCAACCCCTTCCCTAGGGTTTGGGATAAACCCTGATTTATTCTTATTTGTGGATAAATAAATAGGAATAAATTAATAAATTTAATCCATCTGCTCAAGAGAAAATCAATTGGAATTTTACTGGAAGCACAGGCAGCTCCATACAACCAAAAAAAATTTTAAAAAAAAGGGAAAATATCTGAGATTTTGGAGGATTTAACACAAAGAAGAAATTCTACTTACGCTTCGTCGATGTTGGGATGGAAGATTTTATTCATGAATCCTGCAAGGAGACACAGAGGGAAATTAGAAAAAAAAAAAAACCAACCCAAATAAATGTATTTTTTTTTTATTATTATTCACATGAGAAGTCTGGAATTTATGGAAAAAGGACTCCAAGCTACATAAATAGCTGTGTAACCAACCCAGGGTCCTTTCCCTCAAAATCCAGGGAAACCTGGAGTCAGGAAATTCAGGAAAAAACTCTGCAGTGCAACCACAAAGCTTCTGTTGGATCCTGAAAATTCTCTTCCATTGGAGCTCCCCCACCTGATGAAGTGGGTTTACAAGTGCAAGAATAAACACTGAACACAAATTTATGCTCAAGATTTGATTTTTTTTTTTTAATATGTTTTTCCCAACAAAGATTTTCTATGAGATTGACATCCCGACATTAATCTACAATTGTGCTTTACCAGGCAGGTAATAATTCAAATTTTCCATCAATGCAGCAATTAATTTTGCTGTTGGTGCTTCTGGTCTCCTAAAGAACAGCTCAGGTGAGGTTTAGGTGGAGGGAGCTCGATGTGGCTTTGTCCACATTTCAGATTTCTGGATTTGAGAGGGATTTATTATTTTTTATTCCAAGTTGCAAATTAAATTGTGAAACAAACCCCAGTGGTTTCAAGCCTTCCAGTGTCCCACAGCAGAAGGTGCCCCACACTTTAATCAAAAGATAAATTTTGTTCTCCAGCTGCCAACTTCAAGGCACCTGGAAGCTCCAAACATTATTTATAAATAATGATAAAATAAAACACATTAATGGAATGATGCACCATCCTCAGCCTGTGTGGGAGCAAAGCACAGCCACCCCAAAAAATGTTTCCAGTGGTGGCTGAGAGTGGGTGCAGAATCCAGGATCCCAAACTCTTCACCAAGAGGAACCCAAATATTTGGATGTGGGCACAAACTAAACAGAGATGGAATGAATTCCTACATTTCTGGCTTGGATAAATCCTTTGGGCTCTGCCCAGAGTGGGGGCTCCTCCAAGCAGGAAAAGCTGCTTCCAAACCTTGGTGTTGCTTTTTGAATTGAGAATTTGAAATAAATTCTCCTTTTTCCTTGTTGTGCCACCGTCCCCCAGCCCAAAAATCCAACAACAACAACAAAAAAATCTCAGGTGGGAATTTCCCTGCGTTCTGCAGGAATCCTTTAAAAAAAAACAGTGATTATTGTTTCTGACAAGGATAAAAGCAGGGAGGATATTCAGGTCTGGGATGTTGACTCAATCCATGGAAAAAAAAACTTCAAGGACTCAAAAAACATGGAAGTTTTCTTTCCAGATCAACCCCAAAAAGCCTAAAAAAATACCAAAAAACCCCATATTTATCAATTTAAAAGCTCCCAACCTTCCCCACCTTCATCCAACTGCTTCAGGTGAGGCACTGGAGTGTCACCCCTGCCCAAACAAGGAGCAATCCCAGTCTGGAGTGACAGATTTGGGATTGAAGTCCCTTCCTTCCCACCAATTCTGGCACAAACAGAATTCCAGGTTTGGATTTTGCACAAACCCAACCCAAGGCTGAGACAACGCCCCAAGGCGGAACAATCTCCAAGAGGAGAAGCTCCACAAACATCTCCAGGCCAACAAAGTGAATTTCAGGAACAGCTTGGAAGGGCTTCAGCTGGAAAAGCTGAAAGTAGATTTGAAAAGGGAAGCTGTAGTTCCATCAAATATTTACGTCCTGCAGCTCCCACGAGTTTCAATCAGGTCACGGATCCGGTTTTGCCGGAGCTGAGCTGCGGCGAGCGCCGATCCCCATCCTAAATCCTTGCCTGGCTCTTTGGGGGGAAAAACTGGGAATTTGGGGAGAAATCCCTGGGAATGATCCCTTCCTTCACACCCTCCTTGGGTTCAAGTTTTCCAAATTGAAGAGTTGTTCTCCAGGAATGAACGAGGAACATCCTTTCCCTGCATTTGTTTCTGTGGATTCCTTCCCCAGGCTCATCCCATGGACACAAATTGCCCAGGTTGAGAGCAGATCCATAGAAATCCTTCTTTTTTTAAATCCTTCTTTTTTTTCCTGATCCAGGAATGAGCACAATTCTCTCCTCCTTTATTTGGAAAGTAAATTCTCCTGTGTCGACATCGTGCCGATAAACCCGACCGGCTCTGTATTTATTTTTAAGGATAAAAAGGACACAGAGCCCAAATCCAGGGAAAAATGAAATTCCAAGGTTCAAGGAAGCCAGGAGGGAGGAAAAAAATAAAATTCTTAGCACTGGGGCAGGTTTGTTGCCACACAGCACATCCTAATTAATGCACTGTGCAGAATTCCATCAGGACAGGATTGGGATTTGGGGTTTTTTTTCCATGACATGGAGTGTGAAGTTGAGGTCCCAGCCCGTGATTCCAGGTGCTGGACAGGTTGTAAACGTGTAATTTAATATTTTAAACCAAAATTCCCACTGAACTCCCAGGAAAGCCAATGCGTGGGAGGAATGTGAGCAGCACAATCCACCCTTTCCATATGGAGAGGCTGCAGTCCAGGATTGCCTTTGGAATAAAAGCAATAAAATCCAGGTGCAAAAAAAAAAAAAAAACCTTTGGATGATAACCACCCTAATACCTGCAAAAATTGGGAATGCTGAAGATTCCTACCCTAACACCTGGATAACTTGGGAATGTGGAATAATCCCTTCCTAATACCTGCAAAACTTGGGAAATGTGGAAGATTCCCACCCTAACACCTGGATAACTTGGGAAATGTGGAAGATTTCCACCCTAATACCTGAATAACTTGGGAATGTTGAAGATTCCCACCCTAATACTTAGATAACTTGGGAATCTGGAAGATTCCCTTCCTAATACCTGCAAAACTTGGGAAATGTGGAAGATACCCATCCTAATACTTGGATAATCTGGGAAATGTGGAAGATTCCTACCCTAATACCTGAGTAACTTGGGAATATTGAAGATTTCCACCCTAAAACCTGCAAAACTTGGGAATGTGGAAGATTCCCATCCTAATACTTGGATAATCTGGGAAATGTGGAAGATTCCTACCCTAATACCTGAATAACTTGGGAATGTTGAAGATTCCCATCTCAATACCTGAAAAACTTGGGAATGTGGAAGATTGTCACCCTAATACTTGGATAACTTAGGAATGATGAAGATTCCCACCGTAATACTTAGATAACTTGGGAAATGTGGAAGATTGTCACCCTAATACCTGGATAACTTGGGAATCTGGAAGATTCCCACCTTAATACCTGAAAAATTTGGGAATGTGGAAGATTCCCACCCTAATACCTGAATAACTTGGAAATGTGGAAGATTGTCACCCTAATACTTGGATAACTTGGGAATCTGGAAGACTCCCATCCTAATACTTGGATAATCTGGGAAATGTGGAAGATTCCCACCCTAATGCCTGCAAAACTTGGGAATGTGGAAGATTCCCATCCTAATACCTGCCAAACTTGGGAATGTGGAAGATTCCCATCCTAATACTTAGATAACTTGGGAAACGTGGAAGATTCCCACAGAATCCCAGAATGGTTTGAGTTGGAAAGGACCATCAAGCTCATCCAGTTCCACACTCTGCCCCGGGGACATTTTCCACATTTTGCTGGTTGTTTATCCACCATCCAGGCAGAACTCAAAATCTGGGAGATGAGAGGGAAGAGGGGAGAGTGACATTCCCAAACAGCTCATCCCAATCTCCCAGCCTCGCCCAGGGGAGCCCCAACGTGCTCCACGTTCATCTTGACAAAGAAAAAGGACAAACTGCCCATGAACATCCACGAAAAATGAAATTCCAGTTGCAGCTCGGGATAAATTCCAGAGGATTTCCCACTGGATGAGAGGATGGAGCAGGTTTATATCCATTCACCCATCCCAAATTCCCCACACATGGATTTGTTCGTGGATTGAGGCCAGCTGGACACTTCTCCCTCCTCAAACCCCCAAGGGCCAGCAAGAGAATTGGGTTTTAATCGTTAAATTTTTGATTTTTTTCGCACCAATTTCAGGGATTGAAAGCACCACGAGAAGGTTGAGGACCTGTGGTAGGAGAAGACAGGAGAACAAATCCTCTGCCCCAATCCCAGGTGTCTGGAAGGACTGGTTTTGCCTCTGGATGTTCCCATTTTCCAGGGATGTTCCCACCTCGGAGCTTCACTCCCTGTCAGGTCAAGGAGCCCTCCTTGGCCAAGGCATAAATTGATTTTTGGTGGAATTTGAAGTGAGGAGCCCTCTGAGAGCACTGAGAACGAGGTGCACTGGCTAACACAAGGCTCCTCAAATCCCAGGAGCTGCCCCAAAATAATAAATTAAGCACAAGCCAGGAGAAATCTGTGAAATGCTGGCTGGAATTCAATGAAATTTAAAAAAAAATTAAATTAAATTAAATTAAACCCAGCTGCATTCCTGTACCAGCTGCCACAATGCCTCGTTCTATAAATAAATATATATTTATACATATATTTCATATGTTCTGGGTGTTTTGTTTGGGAAAACATTTGGAAAAAAAAGGGAAAATAGAAAAATCTGCACCTGCAGGTAAGTGAGACAGAGATGGAGGAAAATGAGAGCTGGGTATAAAGATACAGAAAACATAATAATGCAGGTATTATAATATAGAAATAAAGATATTGAACAGAAATATAATTTATATACAGAAAATAGAAGAATGCAGATAATGTAATTAAAAAATAAAGATATTGAATTTATAAATATATATAGCTTTATAAATATAATTTGTAAATATAGAGAGAATTCATAAATATAGAGAGCATTTATAAATAAAGAGAGGATTTGTATAAAAATATAGAGCACGTATAGAATTTATTTGAGAAACTGAGGCTCTGGGCATTTTGAATGTAAACTTTCCAGTTGTGGCATCTGATTATTAACAAACCCCAATATTCCTGCAGATTTTAAAATAACTAATAATGAAATAGTAAATAAATGCCAGGCTCCCAAGTTGTTTCTGCTGCTCCTGTATCCAAGCAAGGCAGGACATTCCCACTCTGAGTTTCCCCCTGGTTGTGGCATTAAAGGGAATTAATCTGCAGCTCTTGGCAGGAGCAGGGAGTGATTAAAACCACCAAATTCACACAAAGCCCTTCCAGCCCTCCACAACTCCTCTCTGGAAAAGCAGGAAAGGCAGGGAAGTTTCCCTGGATTTTAAATGCCAGGGAGAAGGAGGGAAGCAGAGCCAGCGGGAGCAGCGAAAGCAGAAGCTGCTCCAAACACTTGGGAATTGGGAGCAGACGCGGAGCAGGGAAGGGATTCCTCATAATTGCAGGAATAGTGATTGATAATATAATATAATATAATATAATATAATATAATATAATATAATATAATATAAATGTTGTATGTTATAATATTATAGAATATATAAAATACATAAATAATATATATTTTATAAAATGAAATATGATGTGATATGATATGATATAACATAATATAATATAATATACTTACATATGTTATGTTATGTACTCATATGTTATATATAATAGTATATATAACATATATATTATATTTTGTTATATTATATACTTATATCTTACATATATTATGTTGTGTTATGTTATGTTATGTAATATAATATAACATAATATAATATATTGTATTATATTATATTGTTATATCTTTTATATATTATATATAGCATAATATATATACTTATAACCTATACATATTATGTTACATTATTTTATATATTATATATATTATACATTATTTATATATTATATAATATATATTATACGTTATATTGAAATTGATATGATATGACATAATATAATATAATATAAATATTATAGGTTATAATATTATATATATAATATATAAATAATATATAAAATGAAATATGACATTATATAATATAATATATGATATATTTACACCTTATATATATTATGTTATGTTATATTATATACTCATATTTCGCATATATTATATATATGTATTATATATTGTGTTATATACTTATATCTTACACATGTTATACTATGTTATATTATGTTATATTACATTGTTATATAATATAACATAATATAACATAATATAACATAAAATAATATAACATAACATACTATAACATTATATTATATCATATCATATTATATTATATTACATTATATTACATTATATTATATTATATTATATTATATTATATTATATTCTCTCTTTTATATATAATATTATATATAACAAAATACACACACTTATAACTTACATATGTTATTTTATATATTCTTTATGATATATATTATATATTATTTATCTATTATATAATACATATTATTATATATGTTAAATTGAAATTGACATGACATGACATGACATGACATAATATAATATAATATAATACAATACAATACAAGCCAATAACTGGCCAAAGCAGCAGCAGCAGCAGCAGGAGTTGGTTTTGCTCCAGTTCAACATTTGAAAATTGGGCCATTCTGGGATTTATTTCTCCCGATGGGAGCACTCAAGCCCAGAGCCAAGCTGGAGCCCTACCCCAGGCTCTGTTTAAATCCCTGCTTTCCCTGGGATCTGCATTTATTTCCCTTCTGGGGACATTTCCCACGCCATGGATATTTGAGGAAGGATGGGAGAAAGGAGCCAAGATCTGGCAGGAAAAGAGCCCAAAAAAAGCTTCTCCTGGAGACAAAGAGATCCCTGCTCCTTCAGGGATTCCCAAAACATCCACACCTTTCCCAAGGACAGCTCTGGAAACCACTGGAAAACCCTTTTCTGGTCAGGTTGGTACTTTGGGAGAAAACACCCAAGATTCCGTGGATCTCATCCTTGGAGCCAAGCTGGGATAAAAGCAACTGGAGCAGGTTAGAAGGGAACTCCTGAGACAACATTTTTCTGGAGCACGCAAAAAAAAAAAAATTTGGATATGCTCCAAAAAAAAAATTGGAATGCTCCAAAAAAAAATTCCATGGTAAAACAAACAAACAAACAAACAAACAAACAAAAAGCCAAAGATCCTCCAAAAAACTCATATTTTTTGCAAAAAACCCATGCCAGGATCAAAGATTTTTTTTTTTTTAGGATGGAAGGAATATTTCAGCCTCCAATCCTGGAATAACAAGGGAAGCCACAGGGATGGTAGTTTTAAGCTTTGGGATAAAGGTGGAATTTATTCAAGGAAAAGCTGCTGAAAAATTCCATTTTTTCTCCAAGGTTGGACTCAACGTGGACAATTTGAACTCTGCTGAGAACCAGCAACGAGTCCAGGACCTTTATGGGCTCCATAATCCCTGAAATCTTTCACTTCCACCTCAATAAAAAAAAAAAAAATCAAGAGATTTCCAGATGAAATTTCTTCCCTAGGAATTCCAGAGTTAGGAAGGGGCAGAATTTCTATCATTTCCCAGTGCTCCCAGTTCAGTTTGGGATAAAGGGTTTTTTATCAGGAATGTCCAAACCAGAGATAATCAGGATGGCCCAGGAGGCTTCACCCAAGCCTGGCTGGCCCAGATAAGCAGGGTTGGGGCAGCAAAAAATGGGAAATAAAGGGAAAAAAACAAAACAAAACAAAAAAAAACAAAAAAACCCCTCCCCTCAGCTTTTCCTGAGCTCCAGCATTTTCCTTGGAGCTTCCCAGCTTTTCCAGCTCAGATCTAGCAAGGGTTTTATCCATCTCAACTCTTGGTTCCAGGAAGAGGCGGATTTTTTAGGGAGAAAAATGGGGGTTTTCAGCAAGGTCTTGAGGAGAAAAAAGGGATTTTTCAGCAAGAGGAAGATTTTGGAAAGGAAAAAAAGGTTTCTTCTTCAAGAGGAAGTTTTTTGGGAAGAAAAAAGGGGTTTTTCAGCAGGAGGCAGCTTTTTGGGAAAGAAGAAAAGGAGGTTTCAGCAAGAACTTGAGGAGAAAAAAGGCATTTTTCAGCAAGAAGAAGATTTTTGGGAAGAAAAAAAGGAGGTTTTGCAAAATCTTGAGGAGAAAAAAGAGGCTTTTCAGCAAGAAGACGACTTTGGGAAGAAAAAAGGCTTTTTCAACAGGAGGCAGTTTTTTGGGAAGAAAAAACAAAGGAGGTTTCAGCAAAATCTTGAGGAGAAAAAAGGGATTTTTCAGCAACAGGAAGATTTTTGGGAAGGAGAAAAGGGATTTTCAGCAAGAGGCAGTTTTTTGGGAAAGAAGAAAAGGATGTTTCAGCAAGAGCTTGAGAAGAAAAAAAAGGATTTTTCAGCAAGAGGAAGATTTTTGGGAAGAAAAAAAGGAGGTTTCAGCAAGAGCTTGAGGAGAAAAAAGGGATTTTTCAGCAAGAGGAAGATTTTGGGAAGGAAAAAAGGGTTTCTTGAGCAAAAGGCATTTTTTTGGGAAGAAAAAAAGAGTTTTTCAGCAAGAGGCAATATTTGGGAAAGAAGAAAAGGGAGGTTTCAGCAAGAACTTGAGGAGAAAAAAGGGATTTTTCAGCAAGAGGAAGATTTTTGAGAAGAAAAAAAGGAGGTTTGAGCAGAAAGCAGCTCCCTGCACATCATCCTGCCTCTGGATCCCTGGAAAGGCCAGGTTGGATTTGGGTTGGAGCACCCTGGGATAGTGGAAGGTGTTGGGGTTGGAACTGGATGAGGTTTAAGATCCCTTCCAACCCAAATATTTCCATGATTTAAGATTGCTCTGACCTGCCACTGGGGGAAGTGGGGAAGGACAAAGGACTGGAAATTCCCACCTGGAATGTGCCTGTCCAAGAGCTACAGATTTTCTGTGTTCTTACTCAGCTATTTGCCCATTTTTGGGGGGTTCGCAGAAGGTTTCAACCAAAAAAAAGGTCAAGGATGGTGTATGAACAGCACCACCCTCTCTCCCAAAAGGCACAATTCCCACTTGGAACAGAAGATGATTTCTCATCCCTCAGAGCTCCCAAAAAAAAAAAAAAATCTGAGCCTAAGGGGTGATTTGAAGGAAGCAGCCAAGACTTGCCAGCTCCAGAGGAGGATGTTGATGTTGGAAAGGGCTTCAGCAACTGGAATCAAGTTGGACACCTGAGGTGGATTTCTGCTCCCCAAGGATGGATCCAAGCTAAAAACCATTTCCTAATCCAATTTTCTATTGCTCTCCAAGGTGAAACAAGCCTGACCAGCCAGCTTTTTTTTTTTTTTTTTTTGGTGATAAATCCCTGCTTTTCAGATCTTCCTCATGGAGTATTCCCTGCTCCAAGAGGATGGAGGCTTCAAGTGGAAGAACTTCCACCCACTTTTGGACAGAAGATCCCAAAAGTTGGGTTCTCCTCAAGACCCTGAACTATGGTCTTTGCTCCACCGCTCCACAATAAGTGGAGTTATTATTAAATAAATTATTGTTTAATAATAAATCTTATGAAATTATGAAGTTATGAAATTATGAAATTATGATTGTTGTTGTTACTGTTGTTATTATTATTATATTCCACTAGAATTTAACAGAGAATCAACACACAACCATACAACCAAATCCCACTCCCAGCTCCTCCTCCTCCTTCCAAAGCCCAAAAAATTCCTCTCTTCTTGGCACCTGAAATCCAATAAAAAACACTTTGCAGGCTTAAAAGTCCTTATATTGCACTGGTGCCACCTGCAAACTTCAGGCACAAATCACACAATTTGGATGGAAAAATGAAGTGTTTGTTACCTATAGATGGGGATTTGAAGGGGTATTTGTCAGGAAGGTCGACTCTAACTTTCCATACTCCACCTTCATAGGGTGCTGCAAGGGAAGGAAAAGCAGGAATTAAGACACTCCATAGCTGAGGAGAGGAAATTACCAGGACTGATGCAAGTTTGGCCAGGTCTAGGAAAGCTCAGGGATGCTGAAGGAGTTTTTTCCAGAGGCACCATGCAGCTCCAAGGGATGGGGTCAACCCCTGTCCATGCTTCCCACCCTCCAGGAGGTGGCATCCCTGGATTTCTCTGCATCCTCCTGAGCTATTTGCTCATCTCCTTCCCCTCTGCAAGAGTCATTTCCTCGTTCCCCACCACAAGCCACTGGCTCTGGTTTTTCTGGAAGGGCAGGGTCACCGACTTACTTCCTTGTGGTCCATAAAACTTGACGACAAATTCGTTGAGTCCTCCTAAGATCGTGACCTCGTGTTTGCTCTCGATCCTGACGCGGCAAGTCAAGGAAAAAAAACCATCCAAAGCAGGAAATAAAACCCACTCCCTCAGACCCGAGGAATTCACTCAAAGCCTTGTTGACCCGAATATTCCAAATATCCCCAGCCCCACGTGGAACCTCAGTGCCCTGACACATCTAAGTGACCACAGTGACGTCGGTAAAAGCCAAGTCCCCACCCTCCCTTGCCCTGAGGAATCTTGGGATGAACCTTCAAGAGTTTTCCATCCCCTTCTGCACGGCCTAAATTCAGATTTGGGAGAGCATTGGGATGTGTTTGAAATAAATACACCGAGGCTGCTTTGCCCTCCCACAGCTCCCATGCAAATCGTGGCAATCTCGTGTTGATTTGACTTGCAAGACCAAAAAAACACAAAAAACTCCCCAGTCTTGGGAGAGACAGAGTGAAAAGAACAAGTGGAAGAATCAAAGAGCTTCGGGAAGAAGGGAACACAAAGGGAAAGGCAGGAAATCTTCGTTAAGACAATTAGTGGTGATGTTTCAGCGCTGAAGCTTGATAAGGAATTCGCCTGTAAATCAGGGTTAATGGGTTGGGAATAATATCCTACAGCAATTACCTTTCATCAATGGTCTGGGTAAGAATTACAAGGGATGCAGGAGGAAATCAAAAGGTTTGTTCCCACCTGAACTTGGGCTCTGCAGTAAGCAGGGCTGCTCCCATTTGAGCATGGAGTATTTCAAACAAGATCCTTCATATCACAGCAGGAGCTTGGCAGGAAAGTTCCAGCTCCAAGGAACTAAAGGCAGATTTCCCCTTTTTTTTCCCCCTCTCAGATGGAAAAGGTTTCCTGCTTTCATGGCACCAAATTTGCCCAGGATTGCAGGAATTCCACAAGACCCCTCCTTGGCCCTCGATCACACACTGAAATATTCCCAACCCACCAGGAATTCCCAGGCCACCAAGAACAAAGAACTCCCACCTCAGACCCCTGGATTCTTAAAATCCCAACCTCTGAAATCTGCTGGATTTCACAAAGGGCTGCGTGAGGCTCCTGCGCCCCAAAGTGCCGACGTTTTTTGTGATGAGATCCAAGTCCCATCTCGTGTTGGTCCATCAGGATTTTCTGCAATTCCTCGAGCACAAAAACTCCCAGGTTGGACAGACTTTTCCCCACAGTGTCAGCTCCAAAAAGGTTTGGACCTCCATCCCCTCTTTCTCAAGGGGAGAGGGGCAAAGTTTGTTTTGGCTGCAGCATTTTCTTGGTTTTGTCTGCTCTGAAATTCCACAGGAGCAGCTCACAAAGGGCAGATGGAAACATAAATGCCCTCAATGCAAGTGATTTTCCTGCTAAAATCCAAGGGGAATCTCTGGGAAAAGTGGCTCCAGGTTTGTGGTGAGGAGCTCCAAAGGAAGCGTCGTGGCTGCTTTCAGTCCTGGTGCTGAGGGGGAATTTCTCACCAGATCTTTTCATCTCACCACGACGGGAAGCTCTGAAGTTTTAATTCCTTAGGAAATGTATCCCTGGGTAACTGTTCCAGGTTCCCAAACTCTTACAGGGTCCCTCTGTGTGCAATGATGGCCCAGAAAATGTTTAATTCTGGAGGGTTTTCACGCTTGCAGCAGCTTTGTGGATCAGCTTAAACACAAACGGTTTTTACTTTGGACTAAATCAAGTCCTGCTTAATAAAAACCAGCTCTCCCAGCCTGATCCTGAGCAGCTCCAGCCTGGATGCTCCTCAGCTCCCTGAGTTAATGCCAGCTGTAAATTAAAGCTGAGTTTTCCACACTCAGACTCAATCCTGGTGTTGCCAAATAAAAAAAAAAAAAAATTCATGAGCCACACATCTGATATTGTCCCTGTTGTGGCAAAGACCTAAAATTGCTACCAAAAAATCAGTGAGTGAATTAGGTTCATGAAAGAGAGAAATATTGGGATGAAAGGTTTGGGAACAACTATGGTTTTTATTGATGTGATACCAGAAATTCTTCCCTGTGAGGAAGGTGAGACCCTGGCACAGAATTCCCAGAGCAGCTGTGGCTGCCTCTGGATCCCTGGAGGTGTCCAAGACCAAGCTGGACATTGAGGTTGGAGAAGCCTGGGACACTGGGAGGTGTCCCTGCCCCTGGTTTGGGTTGGAAGTGGATAATCTTTAAGGTCCCTTCCCATTCAAATCTTTCCCTGACTCTGGAACTGAGGACAGACTGAAAATAAATTGAATTTCAGCAACAACACAGGGGAAATCTCCAGAAGTGCATCAGCAGGAATGAAGCTGGGAAATCCCTCTTTCCTTGAAATGAGGTGAATTCCAGGTGAGGCCCCACTTACTGACACAGCTGAGGTGAACCACCTGCCCTCTCCCTTCTCCACCAAGGAAAAAAATGCCCAGGAATGTGAAATCTTGGAATCCCACTACCAAAACAGCTGAGAGCACTCCTGGGAGAGCTGCACGGAGCTGTTACAAGAGAGAACATTTCCACCCTACCAGCTTTTTCCATCTCCAGGAATTCTTCAGGAAAGGAAAACTGTCATTTGCAGAAGTTGGGACTCTGGGCAATCCAAGAATCCGAGGTAGACCTCCAGGCTTCTCCATCCCACCAAGTGTCCCAGCAGCCCAAGGAAAAAGCACAGGGGGGAACAGCAGAAGGGATTGGAGCAGTGTCCAGACCACATTCCCAGAGGAAGCTCCACCATCATTCCCTGGGAGTGAAGAACACGGGCTCTGATCCAACTGCTCTCTCAGCTCATGCTGGATTTTTTCCGTGAAGTCTCACAACCGAATCCCAGATGAGTTCTGTCCCAAACGTGCCAGGAATTAATTAATCAGCAGGCTCACATCCAGGAGCAAGCCAGGACTTGTCTGGAGACCCAGATCCAGGAGCAATCCAGGACTTGTCTGGAGACCCACGATGCTGAAGGAACCCAGCTGTGCCGAGGGCACGTGGAATGTCCTCTCCTGCATCCAGGTTCTGGTGATGGATCCTGCAGCGATCCCAAGGAATTCCCGGGAATAAGAAACGTTCCAGGTCTTCAGCAAAGTGAGCTCAGCTTCAAGAAACCCCAGGAAAGGAGCACCAAGAACTTGGAGCAAGATTCCCACAATGAAGGTGATCTCCACACGTTTCTCCTGGGATTGCTATGTCTGTGTCCAGAATTCCCAGCCAGCCCTTTCGTTGGATCTGTGCAGAAAGCCTCCAGGAATTCAACCACACATCCAGCTTTTTTTGGGAAGACCAGTTTGGAAAACCATTTTTTCGGACCTTTTTGTCCATCCTGTCCAGGCCAATCTCTCTGAGCTCACATTCTTCAGTGCCCTTTTCATCAGTCAAAATCACAAAAAAAAAAAAATCACCCAAGCAATTAAATGGCTGAAGACTTTTAACATTCCTGATTCCAGGGGTTCATCCTGGAGGGAGCTCTTGTCCCCACAGCAGGACACAGAGTCGAGCTCACAGCTACAAACTCAGCCTGTAACACATCCCACGCCCTCCAATGTTTAAAATCCATCATCCAAATCCCTCCCAAGACTTTTGGCCTTGCTGCTTTTATCTCCTCATCACCTCAGGATGCCAATTGGACCTGGTGCCAAAAAAAAAAAAAAAAAAAAGCCAGCAGAAAACTCAAGGGAAAAGAGAAAAAAATCTGGATACGAGTCAAATTTCCAAGTTCAAAATCCACAGAAATGAGAAGTGAGTCCTGAGGACCCGAAGATAAATTATCTTAGTCCCAGGATTATGAAGAGAATTTCAACACCAGTAAATGTTGGGAACACTGAGATGAAGCTGTGGAAGCTTGTTTTCAAATATCAGCTTGGAAGGGCTCGTAGGAGAGAGCCAAGGGAATTTTTCAGGCTCCCAATCCAGCACCTGAAATGTGCCAGGAGCCGTGGATTTGAGCAGGAACATCCCAGCTCCCTGTTGGGATTAAGGCTCTGCTTTCAGGCCTGAACTCGTAGGAATTTATTTCCTCAGTCCTCAGAATAAAAAGCAATTTAAAGCATTTTTGGAGTTTTTTTCCTACATCAGGACAAAATCCCCACGAAACCTTTCAAATGTGAAGTGTGAAGATTTGCCCATCAGTCAGGAAAAAAGTGGCCACTGTGGGATTTGCCTGTTCCAAGGTCAAATTCCCATTTCCTCATCCTCATGCAGGGCCACCCACCACTGCAGGGCTGGATTTCCCCTGCAGCAATAATAAAGAAAAAAAAAAAAACAAAACCAACAAAAAACTGTCAGGATTTGACTTCACACCCAGATCTCCCCAAATCCCAGATGAACATCATGGCCTACAGATGGTCTGTCTGCTCACAGGGTTGAGTGGCTTTTTCCTGGCAAACATTTAGCTAAGAAAAAAAAAAAAAATCCTTTCATTAAGTTTCTTTAAAATTAACATCAGTTACAAGCTTGGGAAAATGAGTTCTCCAGCTAAAAAATATGCAGCGAGCAGCACAAATGGCCACGAGCAGCCCTGAGCCAAGGAGAAGCAGAAAATTGGAATGTCCCACGGAAAAATAAAGTTGTGGATTTATCTGGAGGTTACAACTGAAGTGGGAGATGGGTTGAGGGGTCACAAAGAGGAATTAATTCCTTTTTAAGGATCTCTGGCACGAGTCAAATTTCCAAGTTCAAAATCCACAGAAATGAGAAGTGAGTCCTGAGGACCCGAAGATAAATTATCTTTCTTATTCAGACACTTGTCTGCAGGCAAAGAACGTCGCCAGAGAAATCATCCTGAATTCAAAGGAAAACCAAACACCACACCTGGATATATTTAAAAAAAAAAATAAAAATAAAAAGGAATCATCCAGCTCTGCCACCTACGAAGAAAACCTACCTTTGAGCAAATAAATTTTGGTATTATGCAATAAAAGGCGATTTAAAAACGAAAATTAACACTCAGCCCATTGATTTTTTTTTTTTCCATTGTCAAGAGCCTTACACCACACCTATGGAAACCCGAGGTGTCAGAGGTGCGAATTCTTCCTTTTGCAACACCAATTACCTCCATTAGTGCCACTGATGGTTATTCACGTTTTATTTTCTTACAAAAGCAGATGAGCTGTACTCAGCTGAGGATTTACGGAGTTTCCCCGTGCGTGGGCAGCAAAGGGCAAGTTCAGCTCGGTCCCCTCCCTGCCTCCAAGCCTCTGGAAGCTGCTTTGCCACCTCCAAAAATCCCTCCTTTTCCTGCCACAACATCCCCCAGGTGGTGCACGTGAAACCACAGCCGGCACCGGGGCTTTGATGCTTTAAGGAATATTTTTTTTCCCTGTTTTCCTATTTATCCCTATTTTTCCCTGCTTTTTATTCACATTGAACTTCCCTCAGGCTCCTCCAGCCCTGCAGGACAGCAGAAAAAAAAGGACTTTTAGAAGTCAAAAAGGTTACAGAGACCACACAAAAAAAAAAGCTGCAAGAGGTGGATTTTTAGCAGCTGATTTGTTGCAAACTTCTTGAGAACTCCAGGCTAATATTGAAATCCACGGGTTTTCCTCAAACCAGGAATTCTCACTCTGTCCCAGGGCACCCTCAGTGTCTCCCTTTTTCAGCAAAAGGGTTTTTTGGGAACCAAATCCAGGTTGGTTATTTGCCAAGGATGTTCTGCTGAACAATTCCTGCCCCCACTGGGGTAATCTGGGGTTTGTCCTCATGTTCCTGGGGCAAATCCCAACTTTGCTTCTTCTGGATTCTCCCTCTGCTCTGCCCCTCAGGTGAGACCCCACCTGCAGAGCTGGATCCAGCTCTGGAGGCAACAACAGAACCTGGAGCTGCTGGAGGAGACCAGAGAGATGCTCCAAAGGCTCCCCTCTGCTCTGGAGCCAGGCTGGGAGAGCTGGGAATGTTCTCCTGGAGAGCAGAAGGCTCCAGGGAGAGCTTCCAGAACATTCCAGGGCCTAAAAGGGCTCCAGGAGAGCTGCAGAGGGACTGGGGACAAGGCCTGGTGGGACAAGGACACAGGGAATGGCTTCCCACTGCCAGAGGGCAGGGCTGGATGGGAGCTTGGGAAGGAATTCCTGGCTGGGCTGGAATTCCCAGAGCAGCTGTGGCTGCCCCTGGATCCCTGGGATGGCCCTGAAAGGCCAAGAGACCTTTTCCAGCTGTGGCTGCCCCTGGATCCCTGGAATGTCCAAGGAAAGGTTGGACATTGGGGTTTGGAGCAGCTTGGGACAGTGGGAGGTGTCCCTGCCCATGACCTTTAAGGTCTCTTCCAACCCACATTGTTCTGGGATTCCATCACTTTAAACTGGACTTTTCCAGGAATCCCACAGCTCTGAAAGCCACTGTCCTAGGTTCCAATGTAAAATTGTGCCCAAGGGATGTATTCCATCCCCATGAGCCGCTGGAGCCAAGGTGGGGCAGTGTTTTCCTGATCTTCTGTTAATGAGCCCAACAATGCCTTCTGGAGGAAGTTATCTCTGGTTAATGGGCCATCAAGGACCCACTGCATGACTGATAGGATGGAATCATCCCATTGTGAGATGCTCTGCCCAGGGGGAGGAGCCAAGCATTCCCACCTGGATATAATCCAGGGTTTGAGACATCACAAGCAGCTTTTTATCCACTGGACTCCCAGAGGAGACAAGAGCTACCAGACAAAATCACTGCTTTGACAAGAACATCTCATCTGGTTCCACTGGATTCCTGGAGGAAGACTGGACCCTTCTCACCATCCCTGGGCCCTTCTCACCATCACCGGACCCTTCTCACCATCACTGAACCCTTCTCACCATCCCTGGACCCATCTCTCTCAGGATCATCTCTACTCCAACAGAACCACATCTGCCACTCCAGGAGGACTCACTTTTGGACTGCTTCAAACACCCTGGCCAACAGGGTGTCAGGTTGTATTGTTCCATTTATTTTATTTTACTTTTTTTTTTTTTTTTGTCCTCTCTTCTCCTATTAAATTGTATCTCTGACTGGGAGTCTCACTGGTTTTGCTTTCAAACCAGCATAGCCACAAAACTGCTTTTAATCCTACAGAATACAGAAGGAGGACGGCAAAGCACTCCTGGAAAGCTCAGAGGGCAAACACCTTCCCCTTGGTTCTCCTGACCCCTGTGACAAGTGAACCAGGAACACCTCAGCACAGAGAGGGAGGGGGGGGTTTCACTCCTTGTAAGACAACACCAGCTCTGTTTGCTGCCAAAAACGCCCTGGAAGGACAGGAATTGTGAATTAATAACTGAACAGCAACCTGTGCCTGCCTGCTGAAGTTTTCATTTTACTGCACACAAGAGTTTCCTTGTTGGAAAGGCAGTTTTGCTTTGAAAAAAAAATTTTTAAAAAAAAACCCCTTCCTGGCCACTTCTCTACCAGGTTTTACCTGCCTGAGGGGAAGAAATCACACAAGAAAAGAAAAAAAAGAATTCTTCAATTATTCCACAGGCACCTCTCCCAATTTCACATAAGGATGGCAAATTTCCCTCTTGGTCACCCACTGACCCCATCAAGAGGCGCCTTCCTGGGAACCAAAAAACACCTTCCAGATGAAAATAGGGATTTTGGGAGAAGGAAATGCTGTTCCAGCAAAGCCTCCAGCCTGCCTTGCTTTCTTTGGAGCTCCTGGTGATTTCCATCTGGCTGATTTCCACCTGTCTCTGTGCCAAGAAAGCAGAGGAATAAGGAAAAGGCAGAAGGAAAAGTCAGCTTTGCCCTGGAGACACTTTGCAGGCGAGCTGGCTGCCCTGAGCCCAGCACGAACTAAGTCAGCATTTTCCTCCACTCCAGGCTCCAAACCTGCTTTTCCTTCACCAGAAGCACCAGAGGAAGACAAGTTGCATCCCATTCCAAGCTGGATGGAGCAGAAATCCCTTTTCTTATGGGAGATAAATTCATTCACTGCCCTCCCCAACTCTCTGTTTAAAAAGTTTCAGCTTGAGGAAAAAAAAAAAAAAAAAAAAAGGCAGGTACATGTTGAATCTTTTATCCATGGAAGGGAAAGGAGCTGGGGAAGGAGCTGGAGCACCTGAGGGAGCTGGGAAAGGGGCTGAGCCTGGAGAAAAGGAGGCTCAGAGAGGACCTTGTGGCTCTGCACAACTCCCAGCCAGGGAGGGATTTGGGATCTAATCCCAGCGAACAGGGACAGGAGGAGAGGGAACGGCCTCAGGCTGGCCCAGGGAAGGCTCAGGGTGGATTTTTGGGAAAATTCCTCCATGGAAAAGGGCTGTCCAGCTGCCCAGAGAGGTTTGGAATCCCCATCCCTGGAGGGATTTAAAAAGCCATGTAGAGGTGGCACTTGGGGACATGGGTGGCCTTTGGCAGTGCTGGGAATGGTTGGACTCGGTGATCTTAGAGGCCTTTCCCAACTAAAATGATTCCATGATCCTGTTTGGGGTGGGGTTTTTTTTTTTTTGGGGGGGGGGGGGGTTGGGTTTTTTTTTTTGGTTGGGTTTTTTTGTTTTGTTTTTTGCTTTTTTAAATTTTTTTTTTGCATTAGAGGAAACAGATTGGAACAGACTTGCCCAGAACTGTGCTCAGCTTCCACGGGATGGGCCAATATTGAATTCCTGGTGGCACCAAGAATTGCCTCCAGCCCATCAATGGATCAGAATCCCTTTAAACCACGACCTCCAGCAGTCCTGGCAGGGAAATGCATTAGTCAAGGTGAGAAAGAGCTGGCACAGGAATTTGAAAGGGGATTGGATTTGATGGAAGGGAGTTGGAATGAAGTTGGGATCAATAAAAGCTGAAGTGATGTCCCTGTGTGGGACCACAGTGACAGAGCCACCTCCACCAGCACAAGATCTTCTTAAATCTCAGGAAAAGCCAAACAGGGCTCCAAGAGGAGCAATTAACACCTAATTAGAAGCAACTGCCAATGAGCAAACTTCTTAAATGGATCCTACAGGGAAGGAACTGCAAGGAGGACTTCTCTGGGGTAACTGGAGAGGCAAAAAAAAATTCCCCAGGATTGGAGTCTGACCTGATGCCTGAGCTTCCCAGGAGAATTCTGTGAGAGCTGGAAATGATCAGGAACCAGAAGAACTCACCACTCTTGAGTTTCAGCTCAGGGGGAAAGCCAGAGCTGGATCCAGGAGCACTTGAGGATGGAGCTGGAGTCGTTCTGGTGGCCACACATCTGTCCCTGAGCTGAAGCACCAGATATATTAAACATTTGCATCACTCCAAGCTCACAGAGAAGTTGGGTTTCCATGGAGATGGGACACACTGATGGAATTGAGTGTTTCGTGGACAAATAATCAAACTTCTCCAACCAGCCAGAGATTTCAAGTGTGTTTTCAGAGAAATATCAGAAGGGGAAGAAAATAAAATCTTTGCTGGTTTTTTTTTTTTCCAGGTGTGCTGGCAACCGGTTCATTTCCTCTTTGGGGAGGATTCAAGAAGTGCTGCAACTCTTGTGAAAAAGAAACCGTGGTTGAGAAACCACAGGAACTGAGCCTGACCCCAAACCTGTGCTAGACCTGACACCAAGCCCAAGATTGAAATGTAATTTTGGGGCTGAGCCTCATCACATGATTCACAAAGAATGCAGCAGGTCTGTTAAAAGCAGATTGCTTTGACATATTCAAATACTTCTCCAATTTAGTCTTCAGGGGGAAAAGAAAAATATTATTTTAAGATGTGGCCTTTTCCCTCAAGGGGGGTTTGGGTTAGGTTGGTGGAGAATTTGTTGAAATGCTTTCTCCCTGGCAGAAACCTCCAGAGTCATTCAGAAAGTGCCTCGAAGCACCTCAGCAACGGTGACACGAAGCCCCAAAGGGACAAACATCCATCTCCTCCTGCTGGAAAACCCTTTGGGATGAGATGTTTGCACTCAAAGCAGATGCAGAGGAGGCCCAAGAGCTGAGCTTATTCAGGAAAAAAAAAATCAAAATCCTAGAATTATGTCAAGGTCTTGACTTTAAACAAGATAAAAAGAGCTTCGTGGCAGGAAGGAGAAAAGTGTCAAAGGAAATATTTTAAGCTGAAAATAAATGAAGCTTAAATTTAGCTTTGGCATGGAGCAGGTCCAGTGCTGGAGGCAGATTCCACATCCTCTCTGCTGCCCATTGCCAGGATCTTTTCCTTGCCTGCAGAAGATGCTGAATTGGGTCACAGAGACTGAGGAAGAAGATGCTGATCCTCAGCTCAAACTCCAGATTTTAAGGAAGTGTGAAACCAGGGAATCCTGGTTTCATCAACACTCCAGGCTGGGATGCTTCAAGAAAAACCCCAGGCCTGGGAGAGGCTTCCCACAAACAAAACTGAACCTTGAACTGCTGAAACATCACAAGGAGGAGGAAACACTTCCAAAGTCCTCTTCAGGAGCCTGACAGGAACTCTCCAAGGCCTGCCAGGAGCAGAATCCAGTGGGATTTTTGCTGTCCTGCTCCCCAAGCCTCTCCAACACCAAGGGAAAGAGAGTTCTCTCCAGCATGGGGTTGTTTTGCAGAGTTCTTTCCAAGCCCACTGTAAATACTCAGGGATGCATTTCCTGATCCCACCTGCACCAGGTTTTTTAACCTATGGATTTCAGAACTGAGCCAGCACCAACTGTTTGAAATTCCAGCCTGGGCAAGCTGGGCTTGAGCTCTAAAACCAACTCAGAGCCCACAGAAATGGACAGTGCCAGTGAAAATGAGGCAGCTCTCAAAGCTGCTTCACCTTTAATTCCTCAATAATTGGCTTCTGTGCTTAAAATCCAAACTCCCAGCAGGGAACTGCCTCCCACCCAGGTGTTTTCTGCTCCAACCACAACAGCAATAAGATCTCCTAAAGATATTTTGGGGGTGATTCATCCCCTAAAGAAAAGAGAACAACTGATATCTCATAGAATCATAAAATCTGGGTGTAAAAGGATCTCAAATCCACCCAGTGGCACCCCTGCCATGGGCAGGGACACCTTTCACTGTCCCAAGGGTGCTCCAAGCTCCTGGTCTTGAATAATTCCAGGGATCCAGCCAACCTGTGCCAAGGTTTCACCACTTCACAGGGAAGAATTTCTCCCTAGGATTTTAATCCCAACTCACCCTCTCCAGTTTTAGGCCTTTCCCCAGTTGTTTGTTCCAGAATTCTTTTGCTACTTGAGCCAGAAGCTCCAGCAGTTCTGAGCCTTCCTGGTTTCTTATCTGCCAATCCTCAAAGAAGAAAAGAGCTTTAAAACAAATCTCCAAACCCACTGAGATTTCTCCAGCATGTGTGGAGGCAATAAAAGCCAACTGAATGTGGAAATTAGGCTTGAGATTAGTGCAATTTCTTTAACCTAAAGTAACAGAGGGGAAAATCCTGGTTTGGCTTCAATGTGGATTTCCCACCACCCAATTTGAAGGAACAGACGAAGCTCCAACAGCTACAGGTGGTTTGTTGGTTTTTTTTTTTTCAGGGTGGATCATTCCTGAGGCACCTGGGGATTTTTTGTTCCTTTCAAAACGCTATTAAAAAATAAGAGTTTTTTCAAGGACAAGTGAAATTCTGCTCCTCTGATTCTCACAGGTGCAGCAGAGCAGCTCACAAGCAGTGGAAAAATGGGGATGAACACTGAGCCTGTGGAAGAGGCTGGCACCCAAAATTCTTCTTTAAGTGCTGAGGCAACACCCACACACCTTGGAAAGGCTTGTTTGAAACCCATTTGCAGCCCTGGTCAGGATCCTGCTCCTTTGGCATCGGGGTGATGTTTACAACAGCTCTGCCAGGAAAAGAATCTAGTGGGATTTGTCCTTTCCTGCTGCCCAAGCACCTCTAACAGCAAGGAAAACAGAGTTACCTCCACAGTGGGGTTGTTTTGCAGAGATCCTTTCAATCCTACACGGAAATATTCCTGAGTTGGGGACCTGAGGGTGCTGTGTCTTTTACAGATCCCTCCCAAACCCCAGAGGATGGGGATTTGTTCCCTTCTCTCCCTGCCAGAACTTCCAGAGGGATCAGATTTGTTCCCCCCCTCCTTGGCTTTGTTCAAAAGGTTTTAAAGGAGCAGCTCAGGCAGGATTTACACACAATTTCCTTGGGTTTTTAGCACAAATTCCAAACCTGAATCACAGACCTGGTGAAGTTAACTACAACCACAATTTCCCTCTTTTCTCTCACACCAAAGCAGGAAAACCCCAAGTGACTTAGGAACAAGCACCCTGCTGAAGTCAATAAAATTTTCCTTCTTTCCAGGTCACCTGCAGCACAAAAAAACACCCCAAACCCCACACACCAGGAAACTGCAGCCCAGTGTTGCTCCAGGAAAAGGTGCAGGGGTTTCCTGCACGCCAGGGTTTTGCCCAGAAATTCCTCCAGCAATCCAAAGTGCCACTGTCACAGCAATTAAATCAATTATCCTCGTCATCCTCCCAAATGGAATGAGGCCAATGGGGCACTGTGGCTTCCCCAGTGCATCCCATAAACACATCCAGCATCCCAGGGCTGGCTGGGAAGAGCTGAGCTGCACAAAGTGGGTTTGTCCCTGATTTTTTTGTTCAGTGCATTTTGGCCGTTTCTATTTAAAAGGTTAATTAATAAATCTGATTCCACTGCATGGATCAATCGCCAGAAAATACAAATACACCAAGGTTGGGGCATCCCAACCCATCAAGCCATTAACTCTGGGAAAAGTGGAATCACGGGCTGGTTTGGGTTGGAATGGACCTTCAAACCATCCAGTTCCACGTGCAGGGGACACCTTCCACTGCTCCAGGTTGCTCCAAAGTGGAATCACAGACTGGTTTGGGTTGGAATGGACCTTGAAACCACCCAGTTCCACCTGCAGGGGACACCTTCCATCACAGACTGGTTTGGGTTGGAATGGACCTTTCAAACCATCCAGTTCCACCTGCAGGGGACACCTTCCAATGCTCCAGGTTGCTCCAAAGTGGAATCACAGACTGGTTTGGGTCGAAATGGACCTTCAAACCATCCAGTTCCACCTGCAGGGGACACCTTCCACTGCTCCAGCTTGCTCCAAGTTCAACCCAGCCTGGCCAACTCTGCTTAGAATATGAATTAAAAAGACTGACATGAGGGGAATCACCAAACCACCTGCAAAAGGTTCATTTCATCACCAAACCACCTGCAAAAGGTTCATTTCATCATCAAACCACCTGCAAAAAGTTCATTTATCTGCCTTGGAAGTTCAGGGAATTAGGCTGGTGTTTCCTTTAATCCCAGCAATTCCTCCTGCATCCAGCTCCCACCATCAGCCTCTGCACCAAGAACGACGCTTGCCCGCCAAAAAAAAAAAAAAAAAAAGGGATTTTAAGTCTTGAGAACTTCTGAGGGGTTTTTTGGCCTTTCCCAAGGGATTAATTGCACAGGATTTTCCTGCAAGTTGAAGGTCTAAAGACACATTGTGTTCCAGAGGAAGACACGAGAGAGCCCCGCTCGGAATGAACAATGATCCCCCACACGAGGAGCTTCCGTGCGCGGCGGAAAGGCAGGAGCGGGGCTGAGGCCAAGGAAGGAGCCAGCAAAGCCCTGGGAGCTTTTGTTTGGATTTGGGAACGTCTGGGAAGCTCTGAGCTCGCCAGCACCAACAAAAACCACAGCCAGGCAGAGCTGGGGTAACACCAAAGCCAGGAGTGGAAGGTGCCCAAATCCTAGGAGAGCTGTCGTGCTGAAGACAGGCATGGAAAACACCTATTTTTAATTTTTTTTTTTTTATGGTTTCCAGGCTTTGGGAAATCTTCCTTTGCTCAGCAGCTGCACCAGAAGCAGAAGGAAGAGGTCCAGGTTGTTCTCAAACTCTGGGGATTTCTCTGACTGTGAGAAGTCTCTGATGTCAGCATTTCTCAGGAAGGCAGGGATTAAAATCATGGAATGGTTTGGGTGGGATGGACCTTAAAGATCATCCACAGCCACCCCATCCATGGGCAGGGACAACTTCCACTGTCCCAGGGTGCTTCAACCTGGCCTTGGACACTGCCAGGGCTGCTCTGGGAATTCCAGCCCAGCCCCTCCTCACCCTCCCAGGGAGGAATTCCTTCCCAGTATCCCATCTAAAACTCCCCTCTCTCAGCTCCTGGCCATTCCCCCTCATCCTGTCCCTCCAGGCTCTTCCAAATCCTTCTCCCTCCTTTTATAAGCAGCACAGGAAGGGTTCATTAAAGCCACTTTGGCACAGGTGACACCACCACCACCAGAGGAAAGGAAAAAGGGAAGAAAAAGGGAATTTTTTTCTTTTATAACAGGAGCAGCAGAAGAGCAGAGGGTGTTGGTAAAACACAGAACACAAAGCCCTGGTCACTGTGGCCGGGCAGATTCCTCCAAAGCAACCCTCAAGATGCAGAGCTGGGAAAGCTGCAGAAAGATTGGGATATTTCCCTGGGAGAGTCTGGAAGCTCTTGGAAGTGAAGTTCCCTACCCAGAAGCACCAAATCCACTTGGAGAAGGAAACCAGGACAGAGGGGGGGTGTGAGTTTGCATCTGCTGGAATCAGGAGCAGCTCATCCACACTCCTGATCCACTATCTCGTTCTAGCACATCTGCTCAGGCTTAATTATCCCCACTTCCCTCTCAACTCCTTAACGAGAGGCTCAGCACTCTTCAGAGCCCAGGGGAGTTTTACAGATCAGCCATCCCAAAATTTATGTCCTCGCATTTCAGAGAGCTGCAGGAAGAAAAAATTCAACCCGGAGGTTTCCCCGCAGGAATAACGAGACCTGGGGTTTGTCATGTGGATCAAAAAGGAAAAGGAAAAAAAAATAAATAAAAATGCCAGCAGTCAAAAAGAAAAAAATGCCAGCAGTCAATTTAAAAATTGAAGTTGAGCTTTGGGTTCAGGCCTGGTTCACACTGTCAGGATAAATGGTGTTGTCAGGACACTGCAATTCCCAGCTTTTGGGCTGTGCTGGTTTGGGGAGCTTTGGAGTGAAGGCAGAGGTTTTTTCATAATTAGTTAAATTCGGCTGAAACAGAAGATTCCTTGACATCATCTCTTTGAATCACCATTATGGAAGAGACAAAGGAACACACCACTGCAAGGGCACCGAAAACTAATTAACAGTTTAGTCGTTAGCAGGTGCACGCTGCCTGAAAAGTGGGATTTTGTCACCGAGTCTGAAGTGTCTCCTCCTTGAGAGAGGAGCTGATAAAAACCCCCTGAGTTCTCCCCAGCGCAGAACAAAAAGCCTGGAGCCGACCTCTGCCAGATGCTCTGAATTCCAGGTGACCTCCGGCAGAGCCAGCCAGGCTTTCAAAGACACACATTTATCACAGCCTGCTTTAAGGAATCAGAATTAAGCAGCCTTGACACACTTGAAGCCGTTTGGGAGGACAATATTACTAATCCACAAAAAAAAAAAAAAAAACAAACACAAAACCCCACCCCAATTAAGCAGAGTGTGCTGCTGCAAAGAACCAGGAGCCTGTAACAATCGAGGAAGTTGAAATAAAGACAGCTTGGAATTACAGAACCAGCACACTGCTCCCAGCAATTTTCCCTTGTGCTGCCACAGTGACTTATTTTCCCCTCCCCTTTACTCATCTCTGCCGTTTGACAATTTTTAGCAGAGGATGTGGGGCTTGGGAAAAAAAAAAAAAAAAAAAAGAAAAAAAGTGGGAACATTCCTTACTTGAGATAAATCTAAAGGGTAATGAGAAAAGTGGTTTTCTCCCTTTACCTTCAGCTGTTCTGACCCTAAACCTACACAAATCTCCAGCAGCAAGGCATAGATTTTTGGGATATGGAGCTGATCCATACACAAAAATGAGACAGGATTCTCCTCTTGGCCCCACTGGCAGCCCTAGGTGGGACTCAAACCCCTCATCCATAAAGAAGCTCCATGTCCTTTTACTCTTCCCTGCAATTCCACCTCCAAATCCTCATTCAGGAACTTCCCAAGCCAAGCTCAGCCTCGTCCCTGCCCTGTGGGATTCAAAGGAAACAGGGATTTCAACAGAGGCAGGGCCTGGCTGCAGGGCACAGCCCAGATGCTCCAGAAATAGGGAATGGGGCAGGAATTTGGATACAAAAAAACCTCTCTTCTGGGCTCACAGGCTAAATTTAGTCCAGTCTGGTAATGACCTAAAAACCAGCTGATGTGGGTTTCTGTGACGCCCGCGGCGGCTCCAGCCACTTCCTGAGAGAGGGATGTGCACGTGGCAAAGTCCTGCTGCCTCCTGGGTGACTTCAGGAGACCCAAAATGGGGAAATTTTGGGCTTTATTTCACACCTGGACTCCAAGGATCTGCTTGAGCCAAGTGGTTCCTGCTTCTAATCCATCCTGTATCCTGAAAGGATTAGGGGAATGTTCCCCACCCTCTTTCAAAGCTGAAATATTTTTTTTAATTTTTTTTTTTTTGGTGTTTGAAGCACCCTGTAAAAGAATATCAAAGCTTTCAGCATCACAGCTCCATCCACTTTTTCCTGGGATGCTCAGCAGCAGATTCCCAGCTGCCCCTGGAAATAAAATCTGCAGGGGATTGTGGAGTTCACCTATCCCAGGTGAACTGGCAAGAGAAACTCACACACAGAATATCCTGAAATGCCTTCATGACACTGAGCTTTGGGGTGACAACAGAGAATTCTGGGACTCTGGAAGCCACCAAGAGCCACAGGAGATAATTTAAAGGGCTCAGTGGCTACTGAGCTGAAAAAAAAATTCCAAAACTCTTTAAAAAAAAAAAAAAACAACCATTAATGCATCTCCTGAGCCTGCAGGATCCTGTTATATCCCAGCCACGCTGAGCAGGAAGCCCCTGCAAAAAAAGATAAAAGTCCAAAAAGAAGCAAACTGCAGCAAATTCAAGACATTTGTCAGCACAGGACTAAAATTTGCCTCTAACAAGGCAGAGGTGCTGGTTCAGACTCAAAGCAGCCAGTTATAATGGAATTTTGGGGTGGAAAAGACCTTAAAAGATGACCTTCCCTAGACCAGGTTTGTTGTGTTACAAACTCTCCTCACATGCAATTCCCACTTATCCAACCAACTCCAGAGAAAAAAATCAAGGAAAGAAAAGCCCCAAAGCCACGTGCACAACTTTGACAAGAGGCACCAGCAGCACCTGGGCACTCCCCAGGCACTTTTCCACAACAGAATGCCTGCACAAACCCCCAAAAACCCATTTCTTGCTGCATTTAAGGGGGTGTAACAGGCAAATCTTTGCTTACCCCTCAGTCTTTTCCAAGAAATCCTGCTAAAGTGAGGAAAACTTTTGATTTTTTTTTTTTCAGAGAACTGACATTTTTTAAAAAGCACAGGGATCACAGTTTGGGATCACACCTGAGGAGCTGCACAAAGCAAGGTGTGAGCACAGGAATTATGATGCAGGTCAGGGAGGGCAGCTCCAAATCCCAACAGGAGGATCTGGGACACACCAGAGGAGCCAAAACCACCTCTATTCCCTAATTATTTATTTAATTAATTATTATTTCTATTTAATATTTCATTAATAATATTTAATTAAATAATTAATTATTCCCTAAAATGTGTAAAACCGAGTTTAGCACCAGGCTGGGCAGATGGTTTGAAAACGCAGGGCTTTGAACTGGGGTCAGCGAAATTTCCCCGATTTCAGAGCAAAAGCAAAAAGCTTGAAATGCAAAATAGGGGCCTTTCCCAGAGATGAAAGGGATCCATTAGGGGCAGTTATTGCTCAGCAGCTCATTTTTTAGGGGATCTTTTGTTCCATCTGGCCAGGCTCAAAGTCTCGATTTGACTCCTGAGCAGCCACCAGTGACTCAAGCAGGGTTGACTAAAATATGGGAATATTTCTTCAGCCCTGCCAAACTGGGGGTTTGAGGCACTTCCCACCCCTGTCACCGCTGTTCAGGTTTTTCTCCACGTGTAAAGCACACTGGTTTTGCCCTCCTGCCCAGTTTGCAGAAGGTGGTTACCCCTTCTGGGGAGTTTTTTTGCTCCAAACCAGGCAAGCATTTGAAATTATCTTTTCACGGCCAACAACAAACAAAGCGCGACAGGAACAATGAAGCAATAAAACCAGGTTATTCTGAGGAACGTGCAGCTCTCTCTGCAGTTGTGAGCAGGACAAAAATCTGTTTAAATCCAAGCCCCTGGTGCTTTACAGGAGGCACAGGAGTTTTAAAAAAGCGTGGAGCAGCTCCAGTGGGAGCAGGGTGAGTTAACACCTCCTCACATACCTTCCCTTTCAAGGAACACAAGCTCTGGCTCTGACTTACCAGGGATCTGATTTCTGACATCCCAACTTTTTATCCCCCAGCCCTGTGTCCCCTTCTCTTATCAAAGCACATTCTCCTGTTGGGATCTGAGCTTTCTCCAATCTCCAGGCACGGATTCCTCCCCTGAGCCAGGAGTATTAAGTTACCAACGATGTTAAACAAAGCACTGATCATTCAGCTTCCTTATTTCCACTGCCTCCCTCGATTCGACACAGCCTCAAAAGAAAAAAAAAAAAATTAAAAATAAACAGTGGGAAATAAAAAGCAGGAGATGCCTTCAGGAGCAGCAAGGAATAAATCAGTGTAACCACGCTGAGTCACCTCAGAGATCTGACATTCCCAGGATAACTGCTGCACTCCTGGAAGGATTGTTCCTTTATTTCAACCCTGTTGACTTTGGAATTGAGGATTCCCAAGCAAGGCCATTCCCAAAACTAGTGGAAATCAGCCCCTGACTGCCTTCTTATCCAAACAAAGCCCCTGACTTTGTGTTTAGAGAGTTCCTAAAATTCAGCAGCACAGCCCGAGGGGGATGTGGGTGCCTTCAGAAAGGATCTCAGTGCTGCTGAGCCACGGTGCCACAGAAGATGAGCTCATGGGGAAAGCAGCCGGGGCATTGTGAGGTTTAAAACCTGCCTGGCTGCCACGTGAAACCGGGTCCAGCCCTGTTGGCTTTGGAGATCTGAGGGGGGGAAGGTCACCGAGTCTGAATTAATGGCATCAGACAGAAGAAAAACAAAACCAGTTCCAGTTGCCTTCAGCAGAAAGGAGAGGGTGACGGAGCTGTGGTTTCCCCTGATGGAGCGGCTTTCACCTGATTTAGCAGCAGGGAGAAACCTCTCCCTGCTCCCAAAAAGGAAGAAAAACCAGGGAAATAAAAGGTTCATTTCAAAAAAAAAAGGGATAGATTAAAAAGGATTTTCCCTGAAAAAAAAATCAGTTTAGGAACAGCCAGGAGCCAAAGTCAAGTTTTGGGTTTCATCTCTCACTAATTCCGTGTCATGTTCTTGCTATCCAGGCAAGTGTGGGTTTCCCATCCCTAAAATTATCCAAGGCCAGGCTGGATGGAGCTTGGAACACCCTGGTGGATGGTGGAAGGTGTCCCTGCCCATGGTTTGGGTGGGAACTGGATGATCTTCAAGGTCCTTCCCACCCACAGATTCCGTGATTCCACCTTCTGCTCCTCCAGGCTCCAGGAGCACCAGGTTCCTTTCCCTCCGTGCAGATCTCCCTCTCTCCCAATATTATGTTTTAAAAAATGCATTTGAAAGCTAAACCTGGTTCTTCTCAAACTGAAAAAAACAAAAGATCTGGCTTCACACCCCTCACACTCCACTAAGCAAGGCTTAAAGGAGCAGCTTCACTCCATAAAACCAAGAGGAGTCTTAACGCTTCAACCGTGGCCACGCTGCTGATCCAAGAGCTTCAGATCCCAGTTCTAAAATATCATTTTGATTTAAAAACTCCTTTCAAGAGCAAAATGATCTCACAATCTCTGCTCAGACAAGCCAGGGTTTGTGTTCTCATGCAGTTTTCCTGCTGCAGAAATCGGGTGTCTCCTCGGACACAGCCTGGGAGAGCAGGCCCGGACCTGCCAGCACCGAGACAAAACAAAGCACCACAGCCCACAAAAAAAAAAAGAAAAAAAAAAAATTGCCAGCGTGGTTAAGTTAATAATTTATCAATCTTTTCAACTTTGCATCCATTAATCTACCACGGTGGAGGTTAATCTGGGACACTCAGGCTCAGTAGCACACACTGGGTTTTTTAGTTTTTCAAGGGTTACGCTTGGTAAATCGTGGAAATAACTGACCCTACCCTAAAATCTGTTTTGTTTCATCAAAATCCACCTATTTTACAGGCAGCCAGTGTCTGTCCCTGGTGCAAAAAAATCCTTAAGCTCAACCTTTCAATGCCATTCCTGGCTCCAGGGCTGGGAGCAGGGAGCTTGGATTCCTCCTCCCCTCAATGCCATTTCCTTCATTATGCACGGCACCACCTCACCCCTTCTCCTTCCTCCCATTCCCACAGCCTGGCCCAAGGCAGGCTTTAGAAAAAGATCCACACACCAGTGCCTAGAAACAATCAGCTGTGACACTGAGAAGGCAGCAAGGATCTGCACAGCTCGAATTTCCAACCCCGAGTCCCCCCTTGCCACTGCTCAAAGCCAGGTAGAAGCCCCCTGGAATTTGGTAAATAATGCAAAATTTATTTCATCATCAACTGTCAGCTTTTAACCTCAACCTTTCACAGGGAATGACAAAAAGCCTCCAGGGTGAAGCTCCTCTAAAAAGTAGCAACTGTCATAAATGTAGATTTTTTTTTTTTCCCAAAGAAAACATTAACAAATTCAAACCATTCGTTTTTTAAGGAAATGACACCAAAAAACCCCCGAACAACTAAAGCCAGAGATTGCAAAACCTTTCAGAATAATCCACCCTGACACTCTATTTGTACAATCCCTAAAAAAAAAATAATAAATCTATTTTATGCTGTTTTCTTGCAGTGATTCCAAGGAAAGCACGCACAGGGAAATGCAGCAATTTCTGGAAAGCAGCACCTGACCCTCAGAAAAAAAAAAAAAAAAACCTCAATCTAAAATGGCTCTGCCCCTTCCTCATGCTGAGTCACAAATATCTGGGAGTCTCCATCACCTCCTGGATGTGGATCATGCAGGATTAGCCAGCCCTGCTCTGTAATTCCCAGTTTTAAAGGGATTCAAGTGGACAGCCCACCAGCTCCATTTACAAACCATCCACATCTCCACTGCTCTGCAGCACTTCATTCCCAAAGTGATTTGGGAGTGATTTGGCTTCTCCTGGAAGGCTGAATCAATTTGCTCCAGGGGAATCAGTGAAGTGATTTAAGAGTAGAGGATGGCTCTTGGAAGCTGCAAAATAAAACGGCGGCCAAGTCCCCAATCCAGAACCAAGCCAATCATTACTGGATCCACAAGAGGCAGCAAAAAAAAATCATTGTTTTCCAAGAGATTAAATCCAGCCTCAAACTTGGGACAGATCCTTAGGGAGGAGCTGGGAAAAATGGAGAGTGAAGATGAGGAGGCAGCGGTTGGGAGTTGAGGCGATGGGACGAGGAGGGGACAGCAGATGGAAAAGCCTGGGAAGAGAGTGCCTTGGTGATCCTTGGAATCCTTGCACTCCTCTCCAACAAGCAGCATTCCAGGTGTATCCACACCGAGGTACAAACAGCTCTGAGCATCCCAAGGAGGTAAAAAAAAACAAAAAAAAAGGAATAAAACGAGGAGAGGAAAAGCAAAGCGAGACCCGTGCGGTTCCGCCAGCGACAAAACCCGAGCCAGCCCACATTTCCCTGGGATGGTGCTGGGGGGATCCATCCCATCCAAAAGCTCATCCCAGAGGCTCCTGCTGGAATCCACACACTGGGCTGCATGACCCAGTGGAAAGCAGAGATGACAAGGTCGGGTGATCCTTCGGTCACGCGAGCTCTCTTTGGGTGAGGGCAAACAAAAGAGCTCTCTGCTGGTTATTCCAGAATTACGTGGACAAAATCCACGGGGAAACGAGAGGGAGTAAAAGGAGGGAAAGCTGAATGCACAGAGCAAGACACACAATGAAGCTCTGATACCCACAATCTATAATTCACATTTCATATTTAAAAATAAAAGAAAATAAAAATAAAATAAAAATGTTACTCAGCGGTTTTTTTTTGCTGCCGGGACAGCAGGAAAAATTCAGGCGCTTCTGCCTCAGCGTGGGATCACCTTTGACTTAAGCAGACAGTGAAAGCAGGAGGAATTTGGCTGGGAAGCTGCTCCATCTGGGAGCCTGTCACTTTAACTGTGGGCTCTCTCCTTTCCTTAACAACAAACCTGTTATGTGTTTATCCCGGGAATGGCTCCCGATTAAATCACGGTTTAAGAAGGGCACCGAGCACCAACAGGTGCTGAGAATGTTTCAGTGACATTGCACCCAGCTCTGGGTGCTTCCAGAGGCACCTTCCCTTTCCCAACAGCTCCATTCCTGCTGCTCCTGCCTTGATGGAAGGGAAAAAAAAAAAATCCCCAGAAAATAAACAGGGGGAAAGTCTATCGTGGCTTTTAATCTAGGAATAAAACACAAGGGAACAAAGAGGGGGGAAAAATCTGGCAAGATTTGAAATTTAGGGGGAGAAAAAAGAAGAAAACAAAGAGGGGAGAAGTCTATCAAGACTTTCAGTTTAGGAATAAAACCCAAGGAAACAAAGAGGGGGAAAAAAAATCTATCAGGAGTTTCAGTTTAGGAATAAAACCCAAGGAAACAAAGAGGGAAAGAATCTATCAGGAGTTTCAGTTTAGGAATAAAACCCAAGGAAACAAAGAGGGAAAAAAAAATCTATCAGGAGTTTCAGTTTAGGAATAAAACCCAAGGAAACAAAGAGGGAAAAAAATCTATCAGGAGTTTCAGTTTAGGAATAAAACCCAAGGAAACAAAGAGGGAAAGAATCTATCAGGAGTTTCAGTTTAGGAATAAAACCCAAGGAAACAAAGAGGGAAAAAGTCTGTCCAGGCTTTTAAGTTTAGGGGGAAAAAAGAAGAAAACAAAGAGGGGAAAAGTCTATCAAGACTTCAGATTTAGGGAAAAAGAAAAAGAAGAAAACAGAGGGAAAAATTCTATCTAGGCTTGCAATCTAAGGAAAAAACTCCAAGGAAACAAAGAGGAAATAAATTCCATCAAAGCTTCCAGCTGAAGCACTGCTTTGCTTTTGTTTCCCCCAGGACACAGGGCAGGGATGCTGCCCAAGGTGTACCAGCCTGTGCAGGGAGCTGTTCCTTTGGGAATCACCTCCATCCTCAGGTATCACCCCCCTTGTGCTGGCATTCCCATGGAGGCAGCAAATCTGGATTTTCCAAGGAATGATCTCCTGCAGTGATCTGGGTGTGAGCTCCCAAGGAGGCACTCAGCACCTCCCAGGATTTACTGATTGTCTGCTCCTCCTGCTCCAGGAACAGGGTAGGACAGGAATTAAGAGTGAGTTTGAAAGGGAAACTAATTTAAAAAAACAAAACCCAAACATTAAAAAAAAAACCCAACTGTCATTTAATGCCTGTGTATGACCAGGACCAGGACAAAACACTCCTGTGAAGATTAAACGTGATTTTTCTCCTGGAAAATGAAACAATGAAGGCCTCTTTTGAGGGGCATCTCCTGCTTCATCCAAAAATATTGGGACCTGCCAGGGTGGGAGCTCAGCTCTGAGCTCCCATTATCAGCTCCTGCTGCTGAGAAATGCCGAGCACGTGGGAGTCACTCGGGGAGATGTTTCCAAAAGCTCACCAGGATTGTAAAATAGTGATGATAACACTTAAAAAAAAAAACAATTCCCTACTACAAATCCAAGCACAGCTTCCCTAGGAAAGCCAGGAAAAACAGCTGGCACAACCTCCTGGAGCCAGAGGAGGGGAGAGCAAGGCCACCATTTTACAGGGAGGGTTTGTTTTCCTCAAATCTCTTTTGGGGTTTTTATGTTGTTGTGACAAAAGGAAAGGCCCCTAGAATTTGTTTAATCAGCATTGAGTGCTCTAACTTCAGAACTGAGAATCTGGGAAGCATCATCCTGCCAGACAACTCAGTGTTCCAAAAAAATCTCTGCTCCGAGTTTAGGAAATTGAGATGGGGAAATAATTAGCCATGTTTTTATTATTTGAAGCAGGGCTGGGATGTCAGGCCCCGACAGGCACTCTGCTCCACAAGCAGCCCTAAGCAAATCCATATTTCTCAGTTTGAACTCTGTGACTGTGGTGATTCTATGATTAAACAGGTGCACTTGGCTTTCAGGTCTGCTCGAGGAGCCCCAGCTCTCAAATCCTCCCCAACCCAGCTGACAAAGGGAGAGTGAACTTCCAGCTCCAACCAATTTTTTTGGGAAAAAAAAAAATCATCCAGCCACCAGCAAAGGCGCCGAGTTCTGCTCTAAAAGCAGCAAGATGATACCCTTGGAAGTTGTCATTTAGGCAACAAAGATTATTTCTTTTCCTCCAGTTGGTTTGGCTCGGGCAGAGATTTATGGATTTCGAGTTCTCCTAAAGACAGGCACCACCTCCCCCAAGCCACTTTTACCTGATTTGATTTATAAACCACCACCTGTGACAGCATTTCTGAGGAAAAACTGGGAGGGGGGAGCTCTCCCAGTTCTGGGAAGGGGCTGCTGCCACTTCTTTGTGCATTTTGAAGCATCACCACAACGATTTCCCCCCCTCCTCCTCCTCCCCGGAGGCCTCATTAAAACGTCGCCCCAGAAGCGGAGCGTAGAAAAAGAAACGTGGCGTGACATCTGAAAGAAATTTACATTCCAAGTTTCCAGAAATATCCATCCTTGAAAACAAAATCAAACAAAAAAAATAAAATAAAAATAATAATTAAAAAAAAAAATAAAAAAACCAAGCCCAACAGAACAACAAAGCCCCACCAAACCCTACCAAAACAAGACATTCCAGTGCACACGCTCTTCCCTGGGGACTGGCCAAAGAGAACAAAGCCACGTGACCCAGCGATTGCTCAACGCAGCTCTTGGAAAGTGTTCAAGTGGGATGATAAAAAAGTGCGGGGTGAGCCTAGAATGGCCAGAAAAAAAAAAAAAAAAAAAAAGGAATTTATCCCAAATGTAAACTCTGTCCCTACCCTTTGCCTCGTCGGGGAGGAGGGGAGGGGGCAGCTCTGAGGTTACAAAACGCTCCGCAGGTAAACTAAGGAGCTTTGTGCCTTTATTCTCCTTGACTCAGGACGAGCCTAAAATTAGCAGGGAGTGCCAACGCTCCGTGAATTACGGCTCCCAAACCCCCCCAGCTCTGCAAGCATGGGGGAGACTCGAACAAAGCTGGCCGCTATTTATAATTCCTTTCAGGCACAAAACAGGGTGACACTTCCCTTTTTTTTTTTTTTTTTTTTTTCCAGCTTAAAAAATAGAGCTTGCGGCGGGGAGGGGAGGACTTCCAACCCAGCCAAAGCGTCGTTCCTCCGCTAAAAAAGGAGGAAAATAAATCGGCACGAAATAAACTCCCGGCCGAGGGGAAGCCACGAGCGGAGCGGCCGCGGAACAATAAACCCCGGGGTTGGAAAGGGGAAACGGCTTTGTGGTTTTAGGGGGGATGAGGGTGCTGGGGTGGGTCTCCCTATGGGTGTAAACACCCTGCTAGGGGCACCCCATCAGGCTGCAGCCTCGCTCCGCCCCGGGCCGCGGTTTCCGGGTAGTAACAGAGCAGCCAATCCGCGGAGTTGCGAGAGCTCCGGGGCCTTTTCCCTGCGAAAGCAGCTCCGAGGTTGGCGCTGGCCCCAAAAATTATGGGGGGGGACCATAAAGGGGAGTCCCTGTTCTGTCATCCCCAGGGTGGGAGCGACCTGGAGAAGCCTGGGGGTTTCCCAGTGGGATAACTCTGCGTTTCCAAGTGGGTTTGGAGGTGTTTTGGACAGCACGGAGGTTTCCTGCAAAAGCATTACCCAGGAAAGTTTGGCTGGAGCCCCTCAAAAAGGAGGAGGAGGGATTATGGTTCTCTTTTCCCAGCCTCAGCAGCATAAACCCGGACAATGAGAGAGGGGGAATTGGAGCACACAGATTATTAAACATCGGTTTTCACACATTCCCGCAGAGCTCTCTCTCTCTCTCTGCCCTTCCTGCAGCCCCCACGGAGAGGCAGCCACCTCTCCCTCCTTCCCCTCCTCACAAAGAGGCATCCACAAAAGGACACGGACGTGTTAGGATTGAAAAAAAAACCGGGGAAATCATCAAAAGAGCTCGCTCGGGCTCCTAAACCTGTCAGAGCAGGAGAAGGCAGGAGTGTTATTCACCCTGCTCGGTGCCCCGTCCCTGCTGGGAAAGGTAGCCCTTGGCAGGCCATAAATCCATCCTATTCTTCACCGTTGGAGACGTTGGAAAGGGGATGAAAAGGGAAACCGTCATGAAAACGGCAGCAAAAAAAAAAAAAAAAAGGAGGGGGGGGGGGAAAAAAACCCCCAAACAAAAACCCGACAGAGCAACAAAACCCTGAAAGCCCCAGGAGGAGCTGCCTTCAAGCACATTCCTTCAGACGAGTCCCTTCTCCTCTGGCCACCACCGAGACCTTCCTCGGTGCTGTGTGTTAAAAGAGACCCTGATTTCAGATCAGCTTCCAGAGGGGGAGATTTCCCCAGGGAAGCGTTCTGGGGAGCCGGGGCCTAGCGAGCTGTTCACCCCGGGCAGAGTCAGGCAGACAAACAAAAAAAAGGCTGGGGAGGGAGGAGGGAGCGAGGGCGGAGTGGTGAGGAGTCATCTGACACATCCAACTTCCTAAGTTTGTTGTCCGCAGGAGACCGACTGCTCTAACCCTCACCCCTCGGAAAAAAAAAAATAAAACAAAAACAACCAAAGGAAAGCAGAGCCGACAACAAGGGACTCGCTTTTGGAAAAGCCATCGGGGGTTTCCTTTTGTCTGGGAGGGGGCAAGAAAGAGCAGAGCAGAAACTCCCCAGCACCGAGAAGAATCCCAGATATTCGGGGCTTTCTACCTACCCAGCAAGCTCCTAGAAACACACTTCGCAGGGGAAAAACCTGCTCTTTGTCCTCCAAAATGCCGCGATCGCTGGTGATGCCGGCAAGGAACCGAACAAAAAAGGAAAAAAAAAAGGAAAAAAAAGAGAGGGGGAGGGGAAAGAGAAACAGAGCAGCAGCCGATCAGGTTGGGCCTCGGCCCCTCTCTGGCCCAGAGCTCTTTTCAGGGTATCCCTAAGAAAGGTTTTTTTTCCCCCCCTCCCTCATTAAACAGCTGGAATTCCCGACCCTCCTCCCGGTGCGATTAAACATCGATCGCAATTGGCGGAGTCTGACATGTGTGTAACTTTAAACCCCCGGATAAAAATAGCTCCGATTCGAGCACCATCAGGACTCATTTCCTATTTGCTTAAAAAAAAAAAACCAACAAAAAAAATCAAAAACGGGGCGAAAAATACACCGAGAGCAGCTTTTGTGGGGAAGAAAGGCGCTGGGCGAACGTCAAGACACAAGTTTCCTTCGATAAGCCACAAACAGGAGCGCTGCTGCTGCTGCTCCTCCCTCCGCCCCAACCCCCCCCCTTTCCAAAAAAACACCACCAAATCCAGATAAGTTTGTTTATCTCTCTCTGGGAACTAAATCAGACCCGTTTCTCGACCCCTCGACACCACCACGGCAAAGCCACCGGCCCCGAGTCCTGCTGAGGGAGGTCGGGCACGTTCAGGCGACAGATCCGAGCAACATTTCATCCACTCTTGTCATTCCTACCCTTCCCCGGCTCACACCGCCACCTTGTAAACAAAAACTATTAATAAAACGATCCCTCGAACCGAATTCCCAAGGGTATTTTTCAACGCCACCCACTCTCCAGACAGAGAGAAAAAGGAATTCACCGCCCCGTAAAGGGCCAGGAATAAAAACAAGGGGGGGAAAAAAATATAAACAGATCTATGAAGGAAGAAAGGGGGAAAAAATAAAAAAGTAATAAAGCCTAACCAAACCTAGAGGGTTACATAAACCTCTTGGGAGACAGGCTGGGGCCCTGATGCCCTTCACCCACCCCTGGGTCTGCGGAGCCAGACCCCGAGGGACGACCCCCCCCGCCCCGTCCTCCCCCAAAAAATTCAATCCCTAAGCCGGCACCAGAAGCTTCGTGAACCGAGGGGTGAAATGGAGGAATAATAATAATAAAAATAAACCCCACAAAAGCCTTTCTTTGGGCTGTGGCTGCTGGAACTGCTCTCCCCTTCCTCGCCCTCCCCAGGGCAGGCAAGGGGGGGGTGGGGGGGTGCGGAGCACCCAGATTGGGGGGGCATCACCAAGGGGGGGTCTGCAGAGAAACCCCCAGGGCAGCCTGTCAAGCCACAGAGGGGGATAAACCCCCCAAAAATACGGAAGAAGGGGGGGTTAGGCCTCCCTTGGTGAGGAGGGGAGGGCAGATCCGACCCCCCAGCTCCGGGGAGAGGCCAAGGGGGTGCGAATGGGGGGCGACCCCGGCGGGGCTCCCCCAGTGCCCCCCGCCCTCCCACCCTCTGCAGGCCCGGCCGTGGGGGGGGGGCGAGGGGGGGGGGGGGCGGAAATTCTCGTTCCCCGTAAGCCCGGGGCGGGGGCACGGCAAGGATACAGCTTGACCACGTCGGTGTCCATCCGCCTCTTGCCCGGGCTGGGGGACGACATGGTGGCCGCGGCCGCCCCCGGGGCTCCGGGCGGGCTGTCAGCGCCGCCGCCGCGGGCCGGGGCCGCCCGGCGCCGAAGGGAGCGGGGGAGCGCTGGGCCGCGAGGTGCTGGGACCCGCTGCTGTCGCTGTCGCCGCTCCTGTCGCCGCTGTCGCCGCTGTCGCCGACAGGGCCCCCCCCCCGCGCCGCTCGCGCTCCCTCAGCCGCTCCGGCCGCCTCTGCCCCAGCCTCTCTCTGGACCCCTGACGTCACCTGCGGTGACGTCACCGCCCCGCGGCGCTACCATTGGCCGCGCCCTCAACGCTCCGCCGGCCTCGAGGCACGCCGGGAGTTGTAGTTCTGACGGGGGGGGGAGAGAGGCGGAGGGGGAAATAATGGACGGACCGCGGGTTCGAGGCTCCGCTGCGGCCGCCAACTCCAGTTCCTCCTTTTCCAACCAGTCCCCACAGCTCCCCGTATCTCCCCCGTTCCCCGTGGCTCCTGACACTCCTCCTATTCCCTCAATTCCATTCTCCCCGTTCCCACCACGGCCAGGGAACCACCTCATAAAATACGGGGTGCACCTATATCGGGGCCTCGCAATTCCCCATGGCTCCCCCATTCCCATGTTTTTCCAAAATTCCCCATGGCTCCCCCTGTTCCCCACGGATTCTGATGCCCCGTTATTCCCCTGTTTCCCGTTCCCGACAAGATCAGGGAGCAGTGCCACAGAATATGAAATTTGCCCATGGCAATCCCCTTCAATCCAAGCCAAGCCCCCCAGAGCAGGAGTCACCGTTCCAGGTTTCCGGCGTGACATCGGCAAAGCATTTCCCGGTGCCTCAGTTTACCCACCCGGATGATGACGGCACCCATGGGTGTCTCCCCAACGGACGGGATTCCGGGGTGGCACCTCCACGCCCCACATTCCTGACCCCCGGCATCATCCCATCAATCTGCCCCCGGCGCTTCCTCCCTCCGTGAGGAGGAAACGCGGCCGAAGAATCCCCAAAAAAGTTCCTCCATTTATCACCCCAAATCCAGCAGGGGCAGGAGGTGACGCCACCTGAGGGGACTCAAATCCACACCCCACGTCCCAGAGGGAATTTGGCAGGGGAACGGGGTTCTATTTGAGCAGAGCAGCTGGGAAAACTTGGGATAGAGGATCCTGTATTTCCCAGGTCACAATATTCCCTGACTGGTTCCAAGCAACTGGGAGAACTGGGCAGGGAAAATAAGGATTTTACCGTGATTTCTTGGAATGCTTCTCTTCCATCTGTGAAACACCGGTTTTGCAACAGGGATTATTTCAGGATATCAGGGACTGCAACAGCACTCTGCTCCTTTTTGGAATACCTTAAGGCCGTTCTTACAGCACCCAAGCCTTGGAATGAGGGAATTTTGGGGATCCTCTGAGCACTCCTCGGTCGGGAAATTGGGATGGAGGGGTTGTGGCTGGCCTTTCCCACCCTGGAATGGGGATGTCATCCTCCCTGGATTGGGTGCATCCCAGGATTTGTGGGGTGGTTCCCTGATCATGGAGCAAAACGGTGATGGGGGAAGCCAGGAGAATCCATGGATAGGGAATGGAGGGAATAGAGGGGGAATAGAGGGAACAGAGCCATAGGGAACTGCTGGAAACCATTGGAAATGGGGAAGCCAGAGTTCCAGGGAGATTTAAGGAATGAGGAAACCATGGGGAGCTGTTGGGGATGGGGGATCTGTGTAGGTCCAGGCAGCTGGAAAAGAGGCTCTTCCATGTTCATCCCAGGCAATTCCCAGTCCATCCTCATCCCTCTGGATTGGGGGAGTCCCCATCTCCACCCCAACTCCTAAGCCCAGTGGGGCCATGGGGTGAAGCAGCTCCTCGTTAGGGCCCCGTAATTAGAAACCCACTTAGGAAGGGAAATTAATCCATCCAAATTCAGGCCTTGCTGCTTCCTGTGGGATTCCTGCCCAAGTGGGTGATATCCCAAAACGGTGGATCCCAGGAGAAGCTCCCAGGTGGGCAGGTGCACCCCCAAATTTTGGGGTTCAGGGAGAGCTGGGATCAGCCCTGACCAAAGCAACCACTGCATCCCCAGGCACAGGGGCAGCCAGAATCCCAAAATCCATCCAAGGGGACGAGACAGATGAAACCTCAGAGCTGGGGCTGAGGAAATGGAGGCAGGAGAGCCTTTCCTCAAAAAAAAAAAAATTAAGGAATGACATATCCTTGTGCCCCCACCCAGACCTGGTGGGAGGAAATCCAACTCTGACAGGTTGTCTGTGGAATCTCAGCCCTTCCCCAGTATCCTCAAGGGGTGGAGATGACACCACTCCCTCTCCCAGCAGCACAAGCCATGGAAACTCAGCTCTTCCCAGGTTCTGGCTGCATCCCACCCCTCCAACCCAGGGGTGATAAGTCTGGAGGGACACAAGGCCAGGGATTGAGGCAACGAGAAAAATGCCCAAAATCAGGCAAAGGAGACAACAAAAGGTGGAGTGGGAAACAGGGAGGCACCTGGATGTCCATCCCAGAAGAACGAGCATCCCAAGGGATGTTGCCACGATTCGTGCCTGCCATATTTGAGTTTGAGGAAATTCTGTTCCCAAGCACTTTTACTGCAAACAAGGTCACACATTGTAAACTACCTCATTTCCCACATGCTTTCCCAGAGGAGGGACTTGGCCTCATAGTCTCTAAAAGTGACCAATGGCTCCAAGGAGTCCCACCTCTAAGGTGGGCACATTTGTAAAAAATATAAAAGAAGCCTGGGAAATAAACCTGTGGCTCCTCCTGATGAGGAGGGGTTCCACAGCAGCCTTCTGAACCACTCCCTGCCTCCATTCATTGTGTCCCACAGTGTGAGTTTGTAAGAAATGTTTTATAAGCTTTAGTTTTATGAATATAGTATTGGGTTTTTTATATTGTAAGTTCAGCATAGTTTAAACACCTTGAAAGGGCCTCTTGTTTTAGAATGTGTTCTTATCATAGTTCGATAAGGGTTTCTAGGACAACTAGAGCCTCTGCTTGGAGACTCTTCTTTATTGGTTCCTTCTTGTTTCATCCTTGTGTTATGCATAATTTTCCCTTTGTCCATCATGGAATCCTTATCTTTAAGGTCCAAGAGCTTTGGCCAATAGTTGGCAAGACTTTCTTGAGACCACTCCTGTGGGACACAATCATGGAGGCAGGGAGTGATTTAGAATGGCTGCGTGGTCCCCTTGCAGGAAGGAGACCCTGGTTTATTTTTTTTTGGCTACTTTGATGCTTTTTTCAGATGTGCCCACCTTAGAGGTGGGACCTTTGGGAACCATTGGTCAGTTCCAGAGACCACCACACCAAGTCCCTCCTCTGGGAAATTCGTACAAAAACAAGGTAGTTTACATTATGTGACCTTGTGTACCAAGAAAAGTGCCTGGGAACAGAATTTCCCAAAACCAAAAAACGGGGTAGGCACGAAGCATGGCAACACACTCCCAAACCTGCATTAGATTTGTTAAAATTGAGTTGGCATGTAGTAGTTTAGATAATTTTATTGGTTTGTGTAATTTTGTACCCACCTACCAGATTGTGTTGTACAAAACCCCCCTGCAACCCAGGCTCGGGGTCTCTCCTGGAGACACCCACCTGGGGCTGGGAGAGATTCCCTGACCTCCCCCCTCCCCAAATAAAGCCTCTGTTTCCTGAAAACCTCTGGAGAGTCCTCTTCTTTTTACCACAGCCACGACAGCGTGAGCCCAACTGCCTGTGAGCCAAGACCCCACAAAAGAGTATTTGCTGTAGCGTTATCGGAGCTGTCCTGGGTTTACAGTGCCTTATATCCCAAATCTGGACTGTGTCTAACAGCCAATGCTTGGCTGGCTGTGGCTTCTGCTGCTCTGGCTGCTTTTGGCTTTGGCTTTTGGCTGGCTGGCTGCTTGCTGCTTTTTGCTTTCTGCTGCCTGTTTTTGCGCTGTTTCTGGTTTTTTTTCTTCCTTTTCCCTTCTCCCCCCCGTCCCCCCCAAAGATTTGGACCTGAGGACCTGACCTGAGGATCTCCAAGCCCATGGAAGAAGCTCTGTGCCCTCCCCCCTACAGTAACTTGAGCCTTTTCCTTTTTTTCTCTTGTGGGGGGAAGAGTTCTTGTCAATAAATCGGGTTTTTTTCCACTTGTCTCCTCCAAAGAATTTCCTTCCCAAACCCAGGGCTGGGGACGGGGAGGGGTGGTGGAGGTTTGTCTTAGGGGGCTTTCTCTCAGAGGTTCTTCTCCTAATTTGCCCTAAACCAATACAGGAGCCCAAGCTGAACACCGAGCTGGGCCAGAAGCAGGTACCCACTTCAGCACCACAGCGACAAAAGGGATACAGGAGCTACTGTTGCCATGCCTGATTTGGTTTTAGGGAATTCTTTACCCAGAGAACAAAACTGGCCCACGAGGTCGTGTAATGTAAACTTTACCGTGTGTTCCTGTCGCTGTGGGACACAATAATGGAGGTAGGGAGTGATTCAAGCAAGGCTGCAAGGTGCTCTTACAAACAAGGGACCAAGGTTTATTTTTCTGCTTCCTTTTATACTTTTTCAGATGTGCCCACCTTAGAGGTGGGACCTTTGGGAACCATTGGTCCGTTCCAGAGACTACTACTGAAGTCCCTCTTCTGGGAACAGATGTGGGAACACTCGGTAAAGTTTACTTTAGATGACTTCGTGTGCCAGTTTTGTTTTCTGGGAAAAGAATTCCTTGAAACCAAAACAGGCAGGCACGAAGCATGGCAACATGTTCCCAGAGGAGGGACTTCGTGTGGTGGTCTCTGGAATGGACCAATGGTTCCCGAAGGTCCCACCTCTAAGGTGGGCACATCTGAAAAAGTATAAAAGGAATCAGAAAAATAAACTGTGCGTTTCCTCCCTGCGAGGGGAATCACGCAGCCTCTTCTCAATCACTCCCTGCCTCCTTCATTGTGTCCCCCAGCGACAAGCTACACCTCCTGCCCTGGGGGGAAAAAGCAGGAAGGAGAAAAAAAAAAAAACCAAAACAAGAAAAAAACAACTCAACAAACCAAAAAAAAAACCAACAAAAAAAATGAAATGTTTATTCCCACCTGGCGTCGCTTCCGGACGCCGCCGACGCCTCGGGAGGTGACGGCGTCCCCCTGGTCACCCCCAGGGGGGTGGCACATGTCCCCAGCCCCCCAGGGACAGGGCTGGCTGTCCAGCCCTCGGAGAGGAGGGACACAGCAGCAGTTTTGTGAAGGCTTCAGCAAGGCAGTCAGGGGAAAGGGGAGGGGGAGAGGACGCCAGCGTGGCCGGGGCTCCGTTCGGCGCGGAGCTTCCTCGGATCCCCCCCTTTCCCGGGGCGCCCCAGGAACCATGGGGAGAGGTTTGGGGGGGTCTCTCTGCCCCCTGATGCTGGTTTCCAGAGGCAGCAGCCTGCTCAGGAGGGATTCATGCTCTCCCACTGGCGGAAAATGCGGAAAACTTTGCAGGATTTCTCCGAGAGGCTCTGGAAGAGATGGGGAAACAAAGCAGATGGAGCGGGATCCGCAAAAGGCCGCTGGCCAAAGGGGGCACGAGGAGAAACTGCAGCAAAAAAGCCAAAAAAACATCCAAAAATATCCCAGCTGGCTGCCAGGAGAGCAGTTTGGTCCTTATTTTGGTGATCCTGATTTGGCAGCTGGAGGGGAGAACGAGGAGGCTACGAGCAAGGAGCAGGAAGGGACCCCGAAAAGCAAGAAAGGATCCTTAAAAGCAGGAAAAGACCCCAAAAAAGGAAGAAAGGACCCCAAAAAAGGAAGAAAGGACTTCAAAAAAGGAAGAAAGGAGCCCAAAAAAGGAAGAAAGGACCCCAAAAAAGCAGGAAAGAATCCCAAAAAGCAGGAAAGGACCCCAAAAAAGCAGGAAAGGAGCCCAAAAAAGGAAGAAAGGACCCCAAGGGGCAGGAAAGGACCCCAAAAAAGCAGGAAAGGACCCAAATAAAGCAGGAAAGGATCCCAAAAAAAGAAGAAAGGACCCCAAAAAAGCAGGAAAGGAGCCCAAAAAAGAAAGAAAGGACTCCAAAAAAGCAGGAAAGGAGCCCAAAAAGCAGGAAAAGATCCCAAAAAGCAGGAAGGGACCACGAAAAGCAGGAAGGGACCCCAACCATCCCCTGCTCCAGCTGGCTCTGGTGCCTCTGCCCTGTGACTGGTCCTGCTGGACCATGCAGAGCTTTCCTGGCACGTGGCAGAATCACGGAATGGTTTGGGTCGGAAGGGACCTTAAAAGATCACCCAGTTCCAACCCCTGCTGTGGCCAAGGGGACACCTTCCACTAGAAGGGACCTGCTGGGGACACAAACGACATGAAACCCCCCCAGGACAAACCCTGAAGCAGGAAAGCTCCACCGCTCCCCCCTGAGCTCCAAAGCGAAGCAGGAAGGAGCTGGCAGGAGGAATCCGAGCGGATAACGAGATCCATGGAGGCAGCAGCTGCTCCACAGCCACACAGGGGAGGGAGTTGTGGCCTCAGCTCTGCTCCCCCTGGCTCGGGCAGAGCTGGCAAAGCAAGAGCCTGGAGGCAGGGATTGGGATGGCTGCAGGGAGGAGCTCTGGGGGACACGGAATGAAACGGGATCTTGGGCAGCTCCGAGGTGCTGGGGTTTATTTATAGCAGCACCTCGAGCAGCTCCAGCACAGCCTGGCCTTGGATGGAGCCTGGCTGTGGGAATGCCAGAGCTCAGGCTCTGCAGCTTGGTCTTTGTCAACCTGGGATGGTGTTCATCCCAAACAAAGCCCATCCCATCCCATCCCATCCCATCCCATCCCATCCCATCCCATCCCATCCCATCCCATCCCATCCCATCCCATCCCATCCCATCCCATCCCATCCCATCCCATCCCATGGATCCCATCCCATCCCATCCCATCCCATGGATCCCATCCCATCCCAGGGATCCCATCCTATGGATCCCATCCCATCCCATGGATCTCATCCCATACCATCCCATCCCAAATTTTTGCTGCATTGGTCAAGCAGAATTCCGCTTTGGGATTGCCCCAGGCTCACCACTGGTTCCGTTTCGGGCGCCGCGTCGCATTTTTGGATGCCCAGGAGTCTCTTCAGCACCACTTCCCAGCCTGGCTCGGCCTTCCCAGGTTCTTTCTCTGTTTGGGATGCAGCATCTTCCAGAGGTTCCTCTCCTTCCCCGGTGCTGACCCAGGGACACCAATCGCGGTGCTGAGAGCTGGGGTGAAAGAAACTCCTCAAGGAAGCGTCCTGGGAAGCGAGGAGGTGACACAACAACGGGATGGTTTAGAAACTCCAAGAATCCCTCTTTGTGCCCAAACCCCAGCCCTGAGGAACATCACCAAACCCCTGGCTCATGGAACACCCAGCCTGGATCACTCACCGAGCCGCTGGAAGAGCAGAGCCGTGCCCGCTTGGCCCTGCGGACGGGACTGGATGGCACTTCCATGTTGTCCCCTTGTCCCATGCTCCGGGTCACGGGGCGGCTCCTCAGAGCGGGGCTGGTCACATCCAACTCGCCCCGGTCCATGGAGCTGGGAGAATCCCAACCCCGTGGGCGGGACACAGCTGGGGATGGGCTCTTCTCCTGGAGGGGGTTGAAAAGCAGGGAATTAATGGAGCTCCTCTGGTCACCCACCAAGGGAGCTTTGTCCTGTTTGGCCATCCCACTGGAGCCCTTCCCACCACAAGGATGTGGCCATTGGATGTGGATTTTCACAGAATTCACAGGAGCCCTTCCCACCACAAGGATGTGGCCATTGGATGTGGATTTTCACAGAATTCACTGGAGCCCTTCCCACCACAAGGATGTGTCCGTTGGATGTGGATTTTCACAGGATTCACAGGAGCCCTTCCCACCACAAGGATGTGGCCATTGGATGTGGATTTTCACAGAATTCACAGGAGCCCTTCCCACCACCAGGATGTGGCCATTGGATGTGGATTTTCACAGGATTCACAGGAGCCCTTCCCACCACAAGGATGCATCCACTGGATGTGGATTTTCACAGGAGCCCTTCCCACCACAAGGATGTGTCCATTGGATGTGGATTTTCACAGGATTCACAGGAGCCCTTCCCACCACAAGGATGTGGCCATTGGATGTGGATTTTCACAGAATTTACAGAATCATCGGGTTGGAAGAGACCTCCAAGATCATCCAGTCCAACCCAAGCCCCAACACCTCAACCAGACCACGGCACCCAGTGCCACATCCAGGCTTTGTTAAACACATCCAGGGATGGTGACTCCACCACCTCCCCAGGCAGATCATTCCAGAACTTTATCACTCTTTCCATGAAAAGCTTTTTCTTGATATCCAACCTGTACTTCCCTTGGTGCAGCTTGGGATTTGGAGCACCTGGAGCTGCCCAGATCTCCCAGGACGTACCTGCTCGGATCCTGGATCCTGGCTCCGTGTCAGCATCCGGCGTGGGGAGGTGGGAACGGGCGGGAAGCGCTCGGGAGCGGCCGGGGTGGTGCCGCTGGAGCCGCAGGAATCCAGCTCTGGAGGTGCAGCAGATTCCAGCTGGTGGAAGCCCCACAGCCCCACCTTCCTCATGCAGCGGGAGCAGGTGATCACCGAGAGGTTCATGGAGCCCGAGGCAGCACTGCGGGGACAGAGCCAAGCCATGGAATCCTCAGGGAATCCTCAGGGAAGCCTCAGGGAATCCTCAGGGAATCCTCATGGAAGCCTCACAGAATCCCCTTGGAATCCTCATGGAAACCTCAGGGAAGCCTCATGGAATCCCCTTGGAATCCTCAGGGAAGCCTCATGGAAGCCTCATGGAAGCCTCAAGGAATCCTCATGGAAACCCCAGGGAAGCTTCAGGGAATCCTCATGGAACCCTCAGAGAAGCCTCACAGAATCCCCTTGGAATCCTCAGGGAACCCTCAGGGAACCCTCAGGGAAGCTTCATGGAATCCTCATGGAAGCCTCATGGAAGCCTCAGGGAAGCCTCACAGAATCCCCTTGGAAGCCTCATGGAATCCTCATTAAATCCTCAGGGAATCCTCAGGGAAGCTTCATGGAATCCTCAGGGAATCCCCTTGGAATCCTCAGGGAATCCTCACGGAATCCCCTTGGAAGCCTCATGAAATCCTCAGGGAATCCTCTTGGAATCCTCAGGGAATCCTCATGGAATCCTCAGGGAATCCTCAGGGAATCCTCAGGGAATCCCAGGATGGGTTGGGAAGGATCTTAAAGATCATCTCATCCCAACCCCTCATGGGCAGGGACGCCTCCCACTGTCCCAGGTTGCTCCAAGCCCCTTCCAACCCAGCCTTGGATGCTTCCAGGGTCAGGAGAGGTGGTCAGGGATAAGCCTGGGCTTGGAAAAATCAGGGAAATAAGGGCATTAAATCCCATCTCTGACATTGATTTAAACTGGCTCAGGAGCGTTTTGTCTTGCCAGGAACAGAGGGAAAAAGAGGGGAAAAAAGTGGTAAAATAAGGGAGTCTGGAATATAATAGTGTGAAAACAGTTAAATAAGAGAAGCAGAATCCTAATGAAAAAGAGGGAAAATAGGAAAATAGTGACACCAAGGAAGCAGGAGAGTAGTGAAAAAGGAGGAAAACGGGAAAACAAAATTCAGGTAGGCAGAAGCACGGTGAAAAAGGAGGGAAAACAGGAAAATAATTAAATTAGGGACACTGAACATTCCACAGCAGGAACACTGCCCATCCCTCCAGCCTCCAGGAGCTTCCATGGCAAGCCCAGAGTATTAGAAAGCACGCTGGTGGTGTCCGACGAGAGAGATGATCTGAAGACCAGGATACTCTTTGGGACACGTGGTTTATTGGTCGTGGGGAGGCAGCCTGACTGGGGAAGAGTCCATAGGTCTAAAGGGACAGGGATCCAGGAGCAAGCAAGCAAGAGGGCAAGAGGGAGCTTTTCTTGTTACATTCCATTTTAACCCTTTCTATCGTGAATATTCTAATGAGCATCAACCAATCACCTCTAGATACAAAACTTACAGAATTTACATACAGCCTATGGGAACTACAACATTACAATACTACTCTACATACTAAAATCTTGAAAAACTACTTTATCCCTGATACTTGAGAAGGTCTAACTCTTTATTCATCCTTTTGTCTTGGCAGGGGTGTCACTGACTCACCCAGCCAAGTCTTTTCAGCCAACCTAATCACCTTCTTCTTGCCCAGCATCTTACAGTTCAAATTTTGCTTTCAATTCTATTCCTCTTGTGGGTTTCATACTTTTAGAATCTTTTACTAATAAATCATCCCTGCAGGGCCGAGCTACTTCATCCTCTCCAACATCTCCCCCGTTCTGTTGAATCACTAAGATGCTGGAAACTGTCTTATCCATTAATCTTTTCACACAATGAAGTATACAGGGAACTGCTAATAAAATAACAACCATAACTATTAGAATAATTAAACCTATTTTACAAAGTTCCTTTAGCCAAGGTGCAAAGCTTCAATTGTCAAAGAAATTTGTCTAGCCATGATGGGCTATCTCTAGTGATTTGGTTGGTTAGGTCTCTTAAGTTTTGTAACTGTTTTTTGGATGGAAATAGAATGATCAGATAGGTTCATGCAACACAACCCTTCAAAATCTTCACATCCAGAGCACGAGGGACATCCCAGGCCCATCCCTGCCAGCCCCTGCTCACCTGCAGGTCCAGCCAAACAGCGCCAGGACGCAGGCAGGAACCTGCACCTGCAGGATTTCCGTGGAAAACTTCCCAGGAGGCTTCTCCCCCTCTGTTCCTTTGTGCTCCAGCTCCTCCCCGATGAGCTGGAGGAGCCGAGTGATCCTTTCCTCCGTCAGGGACTGCGGGGATAAAACCAGATCCCAGGTGGAGAAAAATCCCTTGGAATTGCATCATCCAGCCCCCCCCAGCTCTGGTTAACAGGGCAAAGTCACTCAGAGCCCTTCTGGCTCCCTCATTCCATGAAATCTGCCCAGGCACCATCTGCTCCTCCGAGGTCCCGTTCCTGCCGTGGTTTTTTGGGAGTCTCCGGTGGTTCCCGAGCTCAGCCAGCCCTCAAACACCCCTGTGGTTGTGCTGAATGGATGAAGATTCCCTGGATCTCACACGGCTCCTGGCTGCCCAGAACCATCTGTTCCCTGTCCAACCAGCCAGACTTGGCTGCAGCACAGCGGGGCCAGGACAGGTTTCCTACAGGGTGGCAAATTCCACGCTCGTTTCTGGCTTTTCCTGCTTTCCCCTCCTGCCTGTGGAGCTTCTTTCACCTTCCCAGGTCTCTTGCCCGCACCTCAGGTTTCCCTGGCATCCCAAATTCCTGCCTCCCAGCTAAAGGAGTGATCTTCTTCTCATGGAGCTGCCAAGGAGAGCTCCCAAAGGAGGCTGTGGGATCCCAAATCCCCTCTCCCAAGCACCACAGAGCAGCCTGGACATTGGGAAAGGTCCAGAGTGGGAACCAGACACACTTCCCAGCTGATGAGCCATTCCAAACTCCTCTCCACACGTTTCCATGGTGAAACCACCACAAGGAAAATGTCCAAGGAAGAAAAAAAACCACAAGGTGAGAGCAGATCCCTCTCACACACACACACACACAGGGGCTGAAATTCCTGATTTTGGGTGCACCCAGCATCGTTCCTGAAGCCTGGAATGCTGCAGATTTTTGGGAGCAGGAGGGAACTCACCATGTTTTTCAGGTCTTCTGGTCTGAGGGAGGGCAGCTGCAGCTCCAGCTGACAGAGGCTCTGGAAACGATCCAGGAAATCCTGGAGAAGGACTCTGGGCTCGTCCACCAGCAGCCTGGCAAAGCGATCTGGTGAGAGGAAAAGCTGTGCTCAGCATTCCCAACCTCTCCTTGTCCCACAGGGAAAGGGGAGAACACGAGCCCAGCCAGGCTTGCAGTGATGGGGTAAAAGGGGATGACCTTAAGTTGAAGGAGGAAAAGTTTAGGTGGGATATTGGGAAGGAAATCCTGGCTGGGCTGGAATTCCCAGAGAAGCTGTGGCTGCTCCTGGATCCCTGGAAGTGTCCAAGGCCAGGTTGGATGGGGTTTGGAGAACCTTGGGAGTGTGGAAGGTGTCCCAGCCCACGACAAGGGGTCCCTTCCAACCCCAACAATTCCATGATTTTTTCTGACTTTTAAAGGAAAAGCTCAGCAGAGTTTTTTCCCATTCCCAAGCAGCACAGCTTCCAAGACAAGATCTCTCCCTCTCTGAGCATTCCATGACACCCAACCTCCCCTGTCCCCTCCCAGGGACAACCCAAAAGCATTTGAACTGCTCCAGAGGTACCCAAAGGTCAGGAAAAGCTGGATACAGCCCTGGGGCTTTTATTTGTTGAGGCTGCCCAGGGATGTTTTGCTTTCCTGTTGTATTTCATCATTCCCACAGGGAAAAGGAGAGCGTGACCACAGGAATAACAATGGGAAGGGGGGCAAAAAAAAAAAAATAAAAAAAAATGGGAATAATGCTGGGTTTTGCAGAGAGGCACCCACCTGGGCAAGGGCTGTCTGGCCAGAAGCAGAACTTCTCATGGGCAGTGCTCAGGGCCTTCCTGAGCTCCTCACAGCGCTCCTTGTCTGCAGGGAAAAACTCTGGGATACATCCCTGCCGAGCCACCTCCTCAGGGAAAAGGCCAGGAAAACCGAGCCAGGAGAAGAAGCCACCAGGATGGGAAGAGTTTCCCCTCTCTGGAGGCTGCAGAGCCTTGAAGCTTCACCTCAGACATCCCTCCCTTCCCACCAAGAGGGATTCCAGGCTCCCTCAAGGCAGCCCTGGAACAGCAAATGTCACCTCAGCCAGTTCCACCTGCACACCAGGGCCAAAATTTCTTCCCCATTCCCAGGCAGAGGAGCAGGGGAGCTCGTGGAAAAAACAGCCCAAGCCAACCACGGGCACAGAAACCTGCTGGATCCTGCCAGTTTTTTTCCTCCTGGGATGCTGCCAAGCCCTGGCTGAGCTGATCCCTCCACCCCAGGTGTAGGAGCCAAATCCCAGCCACGTCTGGAAATCAAACCTCCCCCCCCAAAAAAACCCAAAAAACCCAAAGATCTGACATTTAATTTCACTTACACTTTCAGAACCAACTCATTTCCCAATTTGGTTTTCGATGCTTTCTTCCCCATCCTTGATTATTTTAGATTTTTTTTTTTCCTAACCCGGAGTGATTCCCAAGGGAATAATTAGGCCAAGGTTTATTTAACAGAGATAATCTGAATAAACAGGGCATGTTGATATTGAGTGACCCAAAAGGAAAAGGCTCAATAGTCCCATGAGCCACATGGCACCTGGCAGGCAGCAGGAATGTGATCCCTGTTCACTTCCAGGGGAACTGGAGGCCAGGAAAATTGAGAAGTGGCGATGACATTTCCTTGTGGGCTAATAAGGAATTTATTAATTAAATCTCACAACATAATTTCTGCCTGAATATCCTTGGTGAGCAGCAGCCACCACATTGGAAAATTTCAGTGGAGGATCAGGGTAGCAGATCCAGGAATTGGGAAGAAATAGTTGGAAAAGAGAACTTTTAAAAAGGATTTTCAGATCCTTAAATGCATCCAGAGGGCAACGAGGCTGGAGAAAACCTGGAAAGAGGCTGAGAGCCTTGGGATTGTTTGGAGAAAAGGAGGATGAGGGGTGAATTCTGCACCTTCTGGGAGAGGGAAGTGGTGAGCTCCTCTCCCTGGAATCCTGTGGCAGGACTGGCACAGCATTCCAGCACGGGAATGGCTCAAAGCTCAACATTGGGAACTATTTCTCTACCAAGATGATCCAACTCTGGAATATTCCAAGAGGTGATCCAAGCCTGGAAGTGTTTCAGATGTTTTTGGATAATTCCTTTGGTTTGGTTTAAGGTTTGGAGCCTCACTGGGGTTTTCCAGTCCTTAAAGGATGGGTGCAAAGAGGGTGGAGGGTCTCCTGTCCACGGAGAGGACAAGGAGCAGTGGGGACAGGGTGCACTGGGAAGGTTCATCCCAATGGAAAAAAGACATTTTTTACAGTGAGAATTCCATCATTCCCTGAAACCATCATTCCTTGTAAACATCATTTCCTGAAGTCATCATTCCCTGAGACTATTATTCCATGGAACCATCATTCCCAGGGACCATGATTCTTGACACTACCATCCCCTGAAACCACCACAATTCCCTGGGATTATCATTCCTTAGAACCATCATTCCTTGGTCATTCCTTGGCACCATCATTCCCTGAAACAATCATTCCTTGGAACCACCATTATTCCCTGGCACCATCGTTCCTCTGAACTATAATTCCCTGAGATCATCATTCCCTGAAACCGTAATTCTTTGGAAACATCATTCCATGGCATCATCATTCCCTGAAAACGTCATTCCCTGGGACCACCATTCCTTGGAACCATCATTCCCTGAGACCATCATTCTTGACACTATTATTCCCTGAAACCACCATTATTCCCTGGGACCACCATTTCCTGGGACCACCATTCCTTTGGACCATCATTCCCTGAGATCATCATTTCCTGGGACCATCATTCCTTGGAACCACCATTATTCCCTGGCACCATCATTCCTTGGAACTATAATTCCCTGAGATCATCATTCCCTGAAATTATCATTCCTTGGCACCATCATTCCCTGGGACCATTATTCCCTGGAATCATCTTTCCCTGAAACCACCATTCCTTGGAAACATCATTCCCTGAAGTCATCATTCCCTGGGACCACCATTCCTTGAACAAGACAGAACAGGACGAGCTTTAAGATCCCTCCCAACCCAAACTCCCTACGATTCCACGACCTCTCCCACCTGGAATTCCCCTATCCCAACCCACCTCCAACAACAAAACAGGATCAATTAGCCCATCCCCCCAATGAAACACCAATTATGTGCCTTGAGCCGTTTTCCAAGAAACCCCAAACACCCAACCCGTGGTGGAACCCACCCCTGGAAGCTGCTGCATCCCAAAATCCCAAAATCCCACATGTTGGGGTACAAATCCCCCTGGGCCCCATCCAAACACCCAGCCCGTGGTGGGACCCACCCCTGGAAGCTGCTGCATCCCAAAATCCCACATGTTGGGGTACAAATCCCCCTGGGCCCCATCCCCACAGGCCCAGCAGTGTCCAAAGACGTCAGGACAGAGTTAAAACCTTCTGAGAAACTAAGAATACATAAATCCACTCAAACATGAGGTAGAAATGCAAGTTTTAAATAAATAGAAGGGTTTTAAGTGCCTTAAAAATAAGAGTCTGGGTCAGTAAGTAAGAAAGAGACCTAATACCCAGTTTAAAGTTCAGTGACACTGCCTTTTGCAAAGTTAGTTAAATTCTAATTCATAATAAAAATAATAAGTCATAATAAAAATAATTTAGCCTTGCTGGAAATTCCTAGACAGAACAGGTAGAACTGTAGGTGTAGAATTTGTGTAAGAATTTATGAAAATTAACACACGTCAGTTTTAGCTTAGGACAGGTCCAACACTTTTGTACAGAGCTCGTGTTTAAGCCTGACTGGCTAAAATTAGAATAAAACACACCAAGAACATCAGAACACACAGGCTAAGGGAACACAGAACACGGTGCTGTTGCTGCTGGCGCCTTTACTGCTGCTGATAAGGTGCCACCACCTCTGCTGGGGACATGGGGACTTTACTGGCATGAATTGTAACCTCTGCCCTCACGAGGCTGATTTAGGCACACCACAAAAACACTTGGCTTTTACAACTGCCCATCACCTTTGCCTTCAGTGCAAAAACTTGACAAGTGGTGCCCTGTGTGAGGATTGAACTCAAAACCTTCACACCATGACTGATTATGAGCTCCAAAAACTTGACAAATGATGCCATGTGCAACGATTGAACTCATAATCTTCAGATTATGACTGATTGTGAACCCCAAAAACCTGACAAATGGTGCCAGGTGTGAGGATTGAACTCACAACCTTCAGATTACAACTGATTATGAACCCCAAAGACCTGACAAATGGTGCCACATGTGAGTGAGGATCAAACTCACGACCTTCAGATTACAATGACTGATTATGAACCCCAAAAACTTGACAAATGGTGCCAGTTGTGAGGATTGCATTTACAACCTTCACACTATGACTGATTATGAGCCCCGAAAACTTGAGAAGTGGTGCCCCATGCAAGGATCGACCTCATGACCTTCAGATTACAACTGACTAAGAACCCCAAAAACTTGACAAGTGGTGCCCCGTGTGAGGATCGAACTCACAACCTTCAGATGACAACTGATAATGAGCCCCAAAGACCTGACAAATGGTGCCAGTTGTGAGAATTGAACTCACAACCTTCAGATTACAACTAATTTTGAACCCCAAAAACTTGACAAGTGGTGCCAGGTATAAGGATTGAATTTACAACCTTCACATTATGACTGATTATGAGCCCCAAAAACCTGACAAATGGTGCCCCATGCAAGGATCGACCTCACAACCTTCACATTACAACTGACTAAGAACCCCAAAAACTTGACAAATGTTGCCCCGTGTGAGGATCTAACTCACAACCTTTGGATTACAATGACTGATTATGAACCCCAAAAACCTGAAAAATGGTGCCCCGTGTGAGGATTGAACTCACAACCTTCAGATCATGACCGATTATGAGCCCCAAAAACCTGACAAATGGTGCCCTGTGTGAGTAAGGATCGAACTCACGACCTTCAGATTACGATTATGAACCCCAAAAATTTGACAAATGGTGCCCCGTGTGAGGATCGAACTCAGAATCTTCAGATTATGACCAATTATGAAACCAAAAAACTTAACAAATGGTGCCCTGTGTGAGGATCTAACTCACAACCTTCAGATTACAATGACTGATTATGAACCCCAAAAACTTGACAAATGGTGCCCCATGCAAGGATCGACCTCACAACCTTCAGATTACAACTGACTAAGAACCCCAAAAACTTGACAAATGGTCCCCCGTGGGAGGATCGAACTCAGAATGATGACTCAGATTATGACCAATTATGAACCCAAAAACTTGACAAATGGTGCCAAGTTGTGAAGATTAAACTCACAACCTTCAGATTACAACTGATTATGAACCCCAAAAACTTGACAAGTGGTGCCCCGTGTGAGGACCAAACTCACAACCTTCAGATGACAACTGATTATGAGCCCCAAAAACTCGACAAATGGTGCCCTGTGTGAGTAAGGCTGGATCTCATGACCTTCAGATTACAGTGACTAATTACGAACCCCAAAAACCTGACAAATGGTGCCCCGTGTGAGGATCAACCTCACAACCTTCAGATGACAACTGACTAAGAACCCCAAAAACTTGACAAATGGTCCCCCGTGTGAGTGAGGCTGGAATTCATGACCTTCAGATTACAGTGACTAATTATGAACCCCAAAAGCCTGAGAAGTGGTGCCAGGTGTGAGGATTGCATTTACAACCTTCACATTATGACTGATTATGAGCCCCAAAAACCTGACAAATGGTGCCCCATGCAAGGATCGACCTCACAACCTTCACATTACAACTGACTAAGAACCCCAAAACCCTGACAAATGGTGCCCCGTGTGAGGATCGAACTCATGACCTTCAGAGATTACAACTGATTACAAACCCCAAAAACCTGACAAATGGTGCCCTGTGTAATTGAGGATCAAACTCACAGCCTTCAGATTATGACTGATTATGAACACCAAAAACTTAACCAATGGTGCCCCGTGTGAGGACCTAACTCACAACATTTGAATTACGATGACTGATTATGAACCCCAAAAACCTGACAAATGTTGCCCTGTGTGAGTAAGGATCAAACTCACAACCTTCAGATTACAACTGACTAAGAACCCCAAAAACTTAACAAATGGTGCCCCATGCAAGGATCGACCTCACAACCTTCTTATTACAACAACTGACTAAGAACCCCAAAACCTGACAAATGTTGCCCCGCGTGAGGATCGACCTCACAACCTCCGGATTACGACCGATTCCAAACCCCCAAACCCCAAACCCCTTCCCCCCGTTCCCCCCTTCCCGGTGCCTACGCACAGCTGCTGAGGTCCAAGGCCAGCTGCAGGCTGGTGCACAGGTAGGCCTGGCAGCTGGAGCACCTCAGCATGTCGCACTCCACGCTGACCCAGCCGAACCGGGCGCACACCAGCGGCGACAGCGAGGGCGGCTTCCCCGCCCACTTCAGCGGGTGAGCCCGTCAAGGAGCAAACGCGGTGGTTTTTTTTGGGGGAGTGGGGTTTTTGGGGGTTTTTTTGGGGAGTGGGGAAAACTTTTTGGAGAAGGGGGGGGTGTAGCTTCATCAGGAGGGGGTGCAGAGGGAGAGGGAGGAGGGGAGGAGGATGGGGAAGGGCTGGAGATGGGTCAGGGGGGTTTTAGGAGAAGGTGGGATGTAAGGAAAAGGTTGGGGTTTAGGAAGAGGTTGGATTTGAGGAAAAGGCAGAATTTTAGGAAAAGGTTGGACTTTAGGAAAAGGCAAGATTTAGGAAAAGGTTGGACTGTAGGAAAAAGCTGAATTTTAGAAAAAGCAGGATTTTAAGAGGCTGGATTTCAGGAAAAGTTGGAATTTTAGGAAAAGGCTGGATTTTAGGGAAATGCTGGATTTTAGGAAGAGGCTGGATTTCAGGAAAAGGTTGGATTTTAGGAAAAGGTTGGATTTTGGGAAGAGGCTGGATTTTAGGAAAAGATTGGATTTTAGGAAGAGGCTGGATTGCAGGAAAAGGCAGAATTTTAGGAAAAGGTTGGACTGTAGGAAAAAGCTGAATTTTAGAAAAAGCAGGATTTTAAGAACAGGCTGGAATTTAGGAAGAGGCTGGATTTCAGGAAAAGTTGGAATTTTAGGGAAAGGCAGGATTTTGGGAAGAGGTTGGATTTTAGGAAAAGGCAAAATTTTAGGAAAAGGTTGGATTCCAGGAAGAGACTGGATTTCAGGAAAAGTTGGAACTTTAGGAACAGGTTGGATTTTAGGAAAAGACAGGATTTTAAGAGGCTGGATTTCAGGAAAAGGCAAAATTTTAGGAAAAGGTTGGATTCCAGAAAAAGGTTGGATTTTAGGAAAAGGCTGGATTGCAGGAAAAGGCAGAATTTTAGGAAAAGGTTGGATTTCAGGAAAAGTTGGAATTTTAGGAAAAGGTTGAATTTTAGGAAAATGCTGAATTTCAGGAAAAGGTTGGATTTCAGGAAAAGTTGGAATTTTAGGAACAGGTTGGATTTTAGGAAAAGACAGGATTTTAAGAGGCTGGATTTCAGGAAAAGGTTGGATTTCAGGCAGAAGCTGGATTTTAAGAAGAGGCTGGATTTTAGGAAAAGGCAGGATTTTGGGAAGAGGCTGGATTTTAGGAAAAGATTGGATTTCAGGAAAAGGCAAAATTTTAGGAAAAGGTTGGATTCCAGGAAAAGGTTGGGTTTTGGGAAGAGGCTGGATTGCAGGAAAAGGCAGAATTTTAGGAAAAGGTTGGACTTTAGGAAAAGGCAAGATTTTAGGAAAAGGTTGGACTGTAGGAAAAAGCTGAATTTTAGAAAAAGCAAGATTTTAAGAACAGGCTGGAGTTTAGGAAGAGACTGGATTGCAGGAAAAGGCAGAATTTTAGGAAAATGCTGGATTTCAGGAAGAGGCTGGATTTTAGGAAGAGGCAAAATTTTAGGAAAAGGTTGGATTTTAGGAAGAGGCTGGATTTTAGGAAAAGTTGGAATTTTAGGAAAAGGTTGGATTTTAGGAAAAGACAGGATTTTAAGAGGCTGGATTTTAGGAAAAGGTTGGATTTTAGGCAGAGGCTGGATTTCAGGAGAAGTTAGAATTTCAGGAAAAGGCTGGATTTCAGGAGAAGCTGGAATTTTAGGAAAAGGTTGGATTTTAGGAAAAGGCAAAATTTTAGGAAAAGGTTGGATTCCAGGAAAAGGTTGGATTTTAGGAAGAGGCTGGATTGCAGGAAAAGGAAGAATTTTAGGAAAAGGTTGGACTGTAGGAAAAAGCTGAATTTTAGGAAAAGCAGGATTTTAATAGCAGGCTGGAGTTTAGGAAGAGAATGGATTGCAGGAAAAGGCAGAATTTTAGGAAAAGGTTGGATTTTAAGAAGAGGCTGGATTTCAGGAAAAGTTGGAATTTTAGGAAAAGGCTGGATTTTAGGAAAAGGCAGGATTTTAAGAGGCTGGATTTCAGGAAAAGGCTGGATTTTAGGCAGGGGCTGGATTTTAAGAAGAGGCTGGATTTCAGGAAAAGTTGGAATTTCAGGAAAAGGCAGGATTTCAGGAAAAGGCAGGATTTTAGGAAAAGGTTGGATTTTAGGAAAAGGCAGGATTTCAGGAAAAGGCAGGATTTTAGGAAAAGGTTGGATTTTAGGAAGAGGCTGGATTTTAGGAAGAGTTGGAATTTTAGGAAGAGGCTGGATTTTAGGAAAAGACAGGATTTTAAGAGGCTGAATTTTAGGAAAAGGTTGGATTTTAGGCAGGGGCTGGATTTTAAGAAGAGGCTGGATTTCAGGAAAAGTTGGAATTTTAGGAAAAGGCAGGATTTCAGGAAAAGGCTGGATTTTAGGAAAAGTTGGAATTTTAGGAACAGGTTGGATTTTAGGAAAAGACAGGATTTTAAGAGGCTGGATTTCAGGAAAAGACTGGATTTCAGGAAAAGGTTGGACTTTAGGCAGAGGCTGGATTTCAGGAAAAGGTTGGATTTTAGGAAAAGGCTGGATTTTGGGAAGAGGCTGGATTTTAGGAAAAGGTTGGATTTTAGGCAGAGGCTGGATTTTAAGAAGAGGCTTTTAGGTTTTAGGAAAAGTTGGAATTTTAGGAACAGGTTGGATTTTAGGAAAAGACAGGATTTTAAGAGGCTGGATTTCAGGAAAAGTTGGAATTTTAGGGAAAGGCAGGATTTTGGGAAGAGGCTGGATTTTAAGAAGAGGCTGGATTTTAGGAAAAGGTTGGATTTCAGGAAAAGTTGGAATTTTAGGAAAAGGCTGGATTTTAGGGAAATGTTGGATTTCAGGAGAAGCTGGAATTTTAGGAAAAGGCTGGATTTCAGGAGAAGCTGGAATTTCAGGAAAAGACTGGATTTCAGGAAAAGACTGGATTTCAGGAAAAGTTTGGATTTCAGGAAAAGTTTGGATTCCAGGTAAAGCTTTTTCCCCCAGAGGGTTCCCCAGGGAACGCTCACAGCTCCAAACCTCCAGGAGCATTTGCACACCTCGCAGGGCTGGGGTGGGATTTTGGGAACATCTGTGCAAGGCCAGGAATGGGCTCGAGGATCCCTCCCCCAACATTCCAAGGATTTTTCCAGTCCTCCCAACCCCTTCCCCCAGAATTCCAGGGATTTCCAGCCTCCCCAAGGATATGGTGAAGGTTTCCACCCTGCTGAAATAAGCTTCCCTGCTGGCAGATTCCAAGGAAAGAGCCTCCACGGGGGCAGGGCCGTTGGCTCGCTCCGAGCAGTCGGATGAGTCTTTGCTGGAAGGGAAAAGGCAGCGAGGAAAAGGTTGGGATGGTTCAGTTGAGAAAATGAAAATAAAAAATAAAAAAATAAAAATAGAAATAGAAATAAAATTAAAAAGGAAAAATGAGAATAAAAATAGAAATAAGAATAAAATGAAAAAGGAAAAATAAGAATAAGAATAAAAATAAAAATAAAAATAAGAATAAAAAATAGAAATAAAAAGAAAATGAGAAAGGAAAAATAAGAGTAAAAATAGAAATAAGAGTAAAAAATAGAAATAAGAATAAAATGAAAAAGAAAAAATGAGAATAAAAATAAAAGTAAAAATAAAAAGTAGAAATAAGAATAAAATGAAAAAGGAAAAATAAGAGTAAAAATAAAAATAAAAATAAGAATAAAAAGTAGAAGTAAAAATAAAATGAAAAAGAAAAAATAAGAACAAAAATAAAAATAAGGATAAAAATAGAAATAAGAATAAAATGAAAAAGAAAAAATGAGAATAAATATAAAAATAAGAATAAAAAATAGAAATAAAAATAAACTGAAAAAGGAAAAATGAGAATAAAAATAAAAATAAGAATAAAAATAGAAATAAGAATAAAATTAAAAAGAAAAAATAAGAATAAAAATAAAAATAAGAATAAAAAATAGAAATAAGAATAAAATGAAAAAGGAAAAATAAGAATAAAAATAAAAATAAGAATAAAAAATAGAAATAAAAAGAAAATGAAAAAGAAAAAATAAGAGTAAAAATAAAAATAAGGATAAAAAATAGAAATACGAATAAAATGAAAAAGAAAAAATAAGAATAAAAATAAGAATAAAAAATAGAAATAAAAATAAAAAAATAAAATAAAATAGAAATAAAAATAAAATAAAAAGCAAACCCTCCCAGTGCCTCAAGAGCCCTCCCAGTGCTCCCAGTGTCCTCCCAGTGCCCTTCCATTGTCCCCAGTGCTCCCAGTGTCCCCAGAGCTCTCCCAGTGCCCCCAGTGCCCTGCCCAGTGTCCTCCCAGTGTCCCCAGTGCCATCCCAGTGCCCCCAGAGCCCCCAGTACTTTCCCAGTGTCCCCAGACCCCTCCCAGTACCCCCCCAGTACCGTCCCATTGTCCCCAGTGCTCCCAGTGCCCTCCCAGTGTCCCCCCCATTGTCCCCCCAGAGCCCTCCCAGTGTCCCCAGAGCCCCCCCAGTGTCCTCCCAGTGTCCTTCCAGTGCTCCCAGTACCCTCCCAGTGCTCCCAGAGCTCTCCCAGTGTCCCCAGAGCCCTCCCAGTGTCCCCAGAGCCCTCCCAGTGTCCCCAGAGCTCTCCCAGTGTCCCCCCCAGTGCCCTCCCAGTGCTCCCAGTGTCCCCAGTGCCATCCCAGTGCCCCTAGAGCCCCCAGTACTTTCCCAGTGTCCCCAGTGCTCCCAGTGCCCTCCCAATGTCCCCCCCATTGTCCCCCCAGAGCCCTCCCAGTACTCTCCCAGTGTCCCCAGAGCCCCCCCCCCAGTGTCCCCAGTACTCTCCCAGTGTCCCCAGTGCTCCCAGAGTCCTCCCAGTGTCCCCAGTGCCCTCCCAATGCTCCCAGAGCCTTCCCAGTGCCCTCCCAGTGCCCCCAGTGCCCTCCCAGTGCTCCCAGTGTCCCCAGTGCCATCCCAGTGCCCCCAGTGCCCCCAGACCCCTCCCAGTATCCCCCCAGTACCGTCCCAGTGTCCCCAGTGCTCCCAGTGTCCCCCCAGAGCCCTCCCAGTGCTCACAGAGCCCTCCCAGTGCCCCCAGAGCCTTCCCAGTATCCCCCCAGTATCCCCAGTGTCCTCCCAGTATCCCCAGTGCTCCCAGTGCCCTCCCAGTGTCCCCAGTGTCTTCCCAGTGCCCCCAGTGCCCTCTTAGTCCCCCAGCACCCTCCCAGTGCCCCCAGAGCCCCCCCAGTGCCCTCCCAGTGCTCCCAGAGCCCTCCCAGTGTCCCCAGTACCCTCCCAGTGCCTCCCCAGTACTCCCAGTGCCCTCCCAGTGCCCCCATTGTCCCCCCATTGCCCCCAGAGCTCTCCCAGTGTCCCAGCATCTCTTCCCACAGCCGCCTTCCAGCATTCCCAGTACCCCGCAGTCCCTCCGCTATTCCCAGCGCCTCCCAGTCCCACCAGCAGCTCCTCCCAGCGCCTCCCAGTCCCACCAGTGCCCCCTCCCAGCGCCTCCCAGTCCCACCAGTGCCCCCTCCCAGCGCCTCCCAGTCCCACCAGTGCCCCCTCCCAGCGCCTCCCGGTTCCCGGCGCTCCCCGGTCGCTCCCAGCCCGTCCCTCGCTCTCTTTTCCCGTTATCCCTCCCCGTTTAGAATTCCCAGCACACCTCAGCCCCCTCCAGCCACCGAGGGATCCTCAATTCCCTCACGACTCTCCCGCCGCCCCCCCACACTCCCCTCACACGGCCGGGCCTCCCCCCGACGCCAGCCCCGGTGCCAGCGAACCCCCCCGCCCCGCGCCGCCGCCCCTCACCCGCCGGGTCCGGGCCCTTCGGTAGCGATGCCGCCGTCGATCAGGTCGCGGATCTGCCGGGGGGTGACGGGGGGCGGCCGCCCTCGGTTGTTCGCCCCCCCCGGTGCCGCCGCCGCCGCCGCACCCCCGGCGCTGGGCGCCGCCATTTTGGTCCCGCCCTCCCTCCCCTCACGGAAACGCGGGCCCGCACGAAACGTTCCGCTCGAGCGCGATCGTTCCGCTCGCGCCGCGGGGTCGCTCCTGAACGCGCGCGACACCCGCACGGCCTCCGAAACCCTCGCGGAAGGCTCGGGGGGGCGCCGGCGCCCCCGTGAAAGTCCCCGGGAATGTTCCCGTGAGCGTCCCGGTGAACGTCCCCGCTCCCCCCGCGCTCTCGGAGCTCGATTGCTTCAGCCTGGATCGATCGCTCAGCTCTCCAAACAGCAGCTCCCTCGCCGCAGCCTCCCCCCACCTGCCAACAAGCCAGCAGCTGATAGGCCGCGGCCGAAGAAGCTCGGCGCTGATTGGCCGTTGGCTTCCTGCCCCTCAAGCAGCGGACGGGCCATGTCGGCGGCGGCCGCGGCCCGGGACGGGCTCGGGGAGGGCGCGGGCGGCGCTGCCGGAGGCGGCGATGGCGGCGGGGGAGGGATCCTGAACCGCTTCGTGCAGCTGCCAGGCAGGCCGCGGGCGGCGGGTGAGTGGCGGCTCGGTGCCGGGGATGACCCCGACCCCAAGGCCCAGAAGGGGTTGGGGACCGGGGCAGCCCCGACCCTGAGGGATCCGACCCTGAGGGAGCGAGGCCGGGACTGGGGCACCCGCATTTCTAAGGTCTGAGGGATTCGGTTTCGGGCCAACCCCCGTCTCCGGGAGGTCGGGGAGCGGGACATCGCCGTCCTCAAGGTCCTGAGGGGCTCCTGGACCGGCCACCGCCATCCCGGAGTATCAGGGACTGCGACAGATCCGTTCCTTCGAGGAGTCTGAGTGGGAATTATCCATTTCCCCATTCCTGGGGGGTCCTTAATCGCGACATCCCCATCCTCAGGCACCATCCACGAGGTCTCAGCTGCCCGAGACTGGGACACGCGTGTCCCCAAGGCTCTGAGGGCGCTGGGACGTCCCCATCCCGTAGGGAACACCCAGAACCTCGAGGAGTTCTGGGACATTCCCGGGGGGAGCTGAGGTACCCCAAAAGTCTGGGAATAACGGGGTCACCCTGTCCCCAAAGGGAATGGTGGGGGGAGAGCTGGGATCCCAACGATCTTGGGATGTGGAACCTGGAATTGGGGATGGAGAGGGGATGTTAATCCTTTTAGAAATGGATTTAGGGTCACCTCCTCTTGCAACCCAGGGGGTGGCAGCTCTTCCTTCCCCATTCCAGGTGTTTTCCAGGTGTTGGCAGATGCCCCCATGGGCTGTGGGGATAGGGGTACCCCACAGGGATCAGCCCCTTTTCAGTCATCCTGGATAAGCCTGGGATAACCCCTGGTGATCCCTCACACTCTGCAATCCCAGTGTATTGGGGTTTTTTTGGGGTTTTTTTGGGACATCCCCACAATCCTGGGGATGGGGAGGCCTGGCTGGGCTGTGACATTCCTGGCAAAAGTGGTTCTTTCCCTTTTCCCACCTCAGGTTGGATGCTGAAGGGTTATCCCATGGTTTTTTGGGTGTTTGGGGGCACCCCAAATATTCCAACAGCAGGAGGCTGAGGTTACCCTGGGATCACAGGATTGGGAAGTTCTGGGAGAGATGTTGGAGGACCCTGTAGGATGGGAATGTCCCTTTTCCCCTGATCTCTGTAGCTCCTCACGACCTCCAGCTGGAGATCCCAGGGTCAGGAACCCTTTCCTGCCCCTCACATCCCTCAATCCACGTGGGACACGAAGCCCCTCACCCACCAACAGCAGCTGGAAAAAGGGTTTTCAATGAAAAAGGGTTTTCAATCCACATTCCCATCCCTGAAACCTTCTGGATCAGCCTTCCAACCTCTTCCAGGAGTGCTGGGAATTTCCTCAGTGGCTCCACACCACCTATTTTTGGGCAAATGCTCGGCCACATTTCCTTCCTTCCCTGGAAAAGCCTTTTTTTTTGGCATCCCAGGCTCTGATTCTCTTCCCCTTCCTGGATTTTAATCCTTGCCTGAAGCGGGTGGGAATTGCATCCTTCTGGATTCTGTCCAGATGCTGCAGCCCAGGCTAAGCCACCCCTGCCCAGCTCAGCTTTGGCACTTAAACCAGCCTAAATAAACCCCAAACTGACTTTCCAGCCCTTCTGGATGGAAAAAAAATAAAAAGAAAATCCTGGATTGCTGGAGTTTTCTCCCAGTTTGACACCTGGGAAGGTGCTATTTATAGAGCAGCCCTTATATAACCATGGAGAGAGGAGTTTTTTTCCCCCCCTCATTCCATTTCCTACAACCACATTTGTTCCTGAGCTCCCAAATTCTCTTCCAGAGTTTCCAGGTTTTGTTTTCTTAGCTCCCAGGCTTGCCAGGTTTCGTTCCTCACCTCCCAATTTTTCCTGCAGAATTTCCAGGTTTTCTTTTCTTTTACCTCCCAATTCTCTCTCAGTTACCTCCTCAATTTTCTCCCAAAGTTTTTCAGGTTTCTTTTCTTTTTCCCAAATTCTTTTCCAGAGTTTTCAGGAGTAATTCCTCCGTTTTCTCCATGCTATTCCATGCCCAAATATTTGTAAGGTTTGGAAAGAGGGGAAAAAAAAAAAAAAAGTCAGGTACAGGTGGTTTGTGGTTTGTTCTTTTTCTGTTCACATTTTCCAGTGGTTTCATCAGACTGCTGGGATTAAGGGAATGGGAACAATCTGGACATTTAAATGGATTTTTGCCTCTCCTGGCTCAGCATTCCTACTCTTGCCTTCAGCTGTAATTTTCCCAGTCACAGAAAAGTTTGGGATTTTTTTTTTTTTTTTAGGGAGAGGTTCAGATTTTAACATATATTTAAAAAAGAGCAGAAATTCCAAATATCCCAAAGCCCTTCGTGTCGTGGGGAATTTTGTGTGATTCCTGAATCAATGGGATAACATTCCAGGCTTGGAGGAGTGGGTGCCCAAACAAAATTCCAAGTGCAGCAGCTGGAACGACATCCCAAGAGTCCAGCATAGGCTGGGATCTGTGGGATTTGGGAACTGAGGGAAGGCAAATCAGGGCCTGGGCTGCATCCACAAGGACAGATGGGATCATCCCACTCTACCCAGTGCCCCTGGAATTCTGTGTCCAATTCTGGTCTCCACAAGTCAAGGAATTCACAGCCAGATTGGAGAGGATCCAAAAAAAAAAAAAAAAAAAGGGCTCCAGTCTCTTCTTCCTGGAAAACAGCAGAAGCTGTGGCTGCTCCATCCCTGGAAGTGTCCAAGGCCAGGTTGGACGGGGCTTGGAGCACCCTGGGACAGGGGAAGGTGTCCCTGCCCGTGGTAGGAGGTGGAATGAGATGATCCTTAAGGTCCTTTCCAACCCAAACCATTCCATTCCATGATTCCATGAGAAGAGAAGGCTCAGGTGGAACCTCCTGGGGGTTTTCCAATCCTTGAAGGATGGGTACAAAGAGCATGGAGGGTCTCCCTTCAGGTGGAAGGGACAGCACTGGAAGGTTCATCCCAATGGAAAAAACACCTTTTTTTTCCACTGAGAACCATCATTCCCTGGGGTGTGGTGGAGTCCCTGGAGGGTTTCAGGATGTGGCTGCTCAAGGTGCTGAACAACCTCATCCCAGGTCCTTTTCCCACAGGACGCTGGACCAGATGATCTTCCCAGCTCTGTGGTTTTCGTTTTCCAGAATTCCATTTTTTTCCTTCATGCTTTTTGGAAGCAAACAAGCCCAAGGATCACTCAGTTTTAGAGGTGTAAAATCCTTTAAAACATGATTTTCCCACAAGACACTGGACCAGATGATCTTCCCAGTTCTGTGGTTTTCATTTTCCAGAATTCCATTTTTTTCCTTCATGCTTTTTGGAAACAAACAAAAAGCCCAAGGATCACTCAGTTTTAGAAGTGTAAAATCCTTTAAAACATGATTTTCCCACAGGACACTGGACCAGATGATCTTCCCAGTTCTGTGGTTTTCATTTGCCAGAATTCCTTTCTTTCCTTTCATGCCTTTTTGGAAACAAACAAAAAGCCCAAGGATCATTCAGTTTTAGAGGTGTAAAATCCTTTAAGACGTGTTTCCCCCAAAGATTTTGGAAACAAAGCCTGGGAGAGCCAGACCTGTTTCTCCACATTGATCCAAACCCAGGATGATCCATTCTGGAAACACTTTGGGAGGTCTCCTGTAATAACAGGAAATCTCTTGGCTGCCCTGCAGGTTGTGTTGGGCATCCTTGGCTGGATCCTCTGGCTTCTCCCATTTTCCCTCAGCCCCTCGGAGCCATTGCAGCTACAGCTGGGAATTTTTCCTTTTGGGAATTTTTCCTTTGGGATTTTTTCCTTTTGGGAATTTTTCATCTTGGGAATTTCTCAGGCGTGGGCAGCCTGCCGAGGAAGGGGAAGTGCGGGATCTGCAGAGGCTGAACGCAGCTGGATGAACAAAATAGGTTTCAAACCTCACTCTCAGCCATGCATTCCTGATCCTGCTTATCCAAACATTCCTGAGGGGCTCCAGTTACACAAATTCCAGATTTTCTTTGTCCAGCTGTTGTGGAAAAAGATGAAACTTTGAAGATGGGAGTCAAAGTCAATATTGACTTGTCTTGTTCTGGTTCAGCCCTTGGCCTAAACGTCCTTGAGGATTCCTGTAGGAATCAGAAATGGAAAGGGAGAGGTGGAATCCTGCTGTTGTGGATGTTGAAAAACCAGGCAGGAGGAAAAATAATACCCGAACCATCTTTAGAAAGGTTTAAAAAGCAGAGAAAAGGACACATGCACAGCCCTGGGATATTCACCACAAACGTGGGACCTGGAAAAGAGGAGGATCCAAAGCCACGTTGGATTTGTTGGTTTTTACACCCCTGTAGTTATTCCCTTGGTATTTCCAAAACCAGGGCTTGAAGTAAGAAATTCTGCTGCTGGGACACCCTGATAACAGGACAGGCCATTCACTGGTGGGTGCTGTTCCTTTTCCTGTTGTCCTGACAGGAAGAACTTCAAGATACTCAAAAAGTGCTGCAGATAACCCTGGGGTGGATATTGGGATTAAATTAGCTTGGGGAAAAAAAGGGGGGAACTGAAAAAGGAGTGTAGGTGGGATAAGGGATCTCAAAACCCATCCAGTGCCATGGGCAGGGACACCTCCCACTGTCCCAGGCTGCTCCAACCCCACCCAGCCTGGCCTTGGACACTTCCAGGGATCCAGGGGCAGCCACAGCTTCTCTGGGAAGCTTGCTCAGTGCTCCATCATTCTCCAAGTAGAAGTTTCTCCTCATGTCCAGCTGGAATTTCCTGTGTTTCAGTTTGTGCCCGTTGTCCTTTCTCCTGTCACTGAGCAGGCCGGCCCCATTCCTCTCCACACTCACCCTTGAGGTGTAAATGGATTTTTGGAGGTTTCTTACAGTCATAAAAAAAAAAAAAAAAAAGGATGGTTTCAGGAGGCTCAGAACAACTTCATGTTTGTGGAATCAGTTGGAGAAGGTCCCTCAGACCACTGAGTCCAACCATTCCCAGCACTGCCAAGGCCACCACTGCCCCATGTCCCCAAGTGCCACATCCACATGGCTCTGAAATCCCTCCAGGGGTGAGGACTCCACCCCTGCTCTGGGCATTTCCAGTGCTTGACCACTCTTTCCATGAAGGAATTTTCCCTAAAATCCAAACCAAAGCTCCCCTGGCCCAGCCTGAGGCCGTTCCTTCTCCTCCTGTCCCTCTTCCCTGGGAGCAGAGCCCAACTCCCCCGGCTGTCCCCTCCTGTCAGGGAGTTGTGCAGAGCCACAGGGTCCCCCCTGAGCCTCCTTTTCTCCAGTGTCACATCTGGAAACACCTTCTTGTTTCATCTGCTGTCCTAATTACAGCTCCTGCAGGAAAGGAGTTCAATTAGGAACAGCTTGGAATTGTCAATCCAGCAGCTCCCTCAGATCTCATGGAGTGAATCACTGGTTAAAGGGGGAATTTAGCAGGGTGTTGGCAGGTCAGTGCCCAGCCAGCCAGCCAGTTTCTGTCTGATGGCTCAGCCCTTAATTAGAACTTTCCTTAATTATGTCCCTGTGGTGATGTTTCAGCCTGGAATCACTGAATCCACTGGGTTGGAAAAGCTCTCCCAGACCACCCAATCCAAGCTGCGACCAATTCCCACCTTGTCCCCAACCCAGAGCCCTGAGTGCCACATCCAGGAATTCCTTGGACACCTCCAGGGATGGGGACTCCAAACCTCCCTGGGCAGCTCCTTCCAACATTTAACAACCTTTTCCATGAGGAAATTCTTGCTGATGTCCAACCTGAGCCTCCCCTGGCCCAGCCTAAGGCGGTTTCCTCTCATCCCGTTGTTAAGTTTCATTCTGATTGTGGAACTTACTCCCTGAAAATTTTACTGTTCCCGTTTTTGCCCTCAGGACTAAGGAAAAGGAGTCTCCTTGTAAATGCACCTTCCCATCCTTCCTTCCTGCTTCTCTCTGGAATGTTAAACTGGGAAAAAAAAAAAAAAAAGTGCTTTTCAGATCATATCCATCCATTTTAAAGCCATTTTCCTTAAGTTTATGACCTCTTCCCCATAGACCTGGTACATCCTGCACCTTTCCATCGAGGAATTCACAGCAGGACCTGGTGAATTCCAGCTTTTCACAGGGATGGGACCTTGCTGTGCTTCCCTGAGCTCTGGGTGTTTTAGGGTTCAGCTCTGGGAAAATGGGCTTTGCTCACAACAAAGTGGATGCTCAGCAAATCCCAGGATTTTTCCATCTGAAAGTTACACCTGTGGAATGGGCTCGTGGCTGGAGCAAAACCAGCTGCAGACCTCTCCTGAAATTCAGCAGGAGCTGTGAATCATCCAGTGAGTCCCAATTAAATGGAAATGCAGCTCTTTATGGGAGCCATGGAATTTGGCTGCTGAAGGAACTCATCGGAGTTAACCCTTGAGCAGATCCAGCTTTTCCAGCTCTTTTCCTTCAAAAGACACAACTGCAGGAATCTTCTCTGAAGGCGGTGATGAGCAAGAGTTGGAAGGGCCCTTAAAAGATCATCCAGTGCCACCCCCTGCCCATGGACAGGGACACTTTCCACTATCCCAGGGTGCTCCAAGCCCTGTCCAGCCTGGCCTTGGACACTTCCAGGGATGTGTGATCCCTTCCTGTTGAAAACTGGGATTTCTGGCAAAGTCAGGTGCCTTCCCTGTTTAATTTTGGGAGGTGGATGGCAGTGAAGGCCTCCTGGGCGGCGTTTTTTCATTTATTTTCTTGGAATTACTCCTCTTACCTTTCATTTATTGGCTTTATATAAAACTCAGCTTTATTCTCTTTTCCCTCTGCAATATTCTCGTGGCAAGTGTTAGATCTAGAGGAAAATAAAATCCATATTTAATATAATACCTGAACTCCTAATTCCTTAACACCTTTTAAATTAGGACATGGAATATCCCCCTCTCCTGTGCCCCAATCTGTGTCCCCACTACAGATTTTCCCCTTAATTCCTTCGTTTTCTTCCCCTCTCTTCTTTCAGCCAGGGTTTATTAGTTTTACAAGAGGGAATTGCTGTGAGACACAATTATTCCTGGAAACACCCCAGATCTGTCAAAACTTTGTCTGAACTCTGAAAAGCAGCTTAATTTTGGACCAGAGTTGGACATGATTAAGCAAAGCTGCTTGTGCTCAGCTCAAGTTCATTACTTGGTCTGGGCAAATCATTTATTTCACTTTTCCTATAGGAAAAATGCTTCATGCCTTTTTTTTTTTTTCTTTTTTCTTTTTTCTTTTTTTTCTTTTTTTTCTTTTTTTTTTTGCTGTGTCAGATTCACTGCTGGGATTTATAACAAAAAGAAACATGCTAGGTCCTAATTAGATGTTTCCCTGGCTCCTTTTCCATCCTAAAATCCATAAAAAGTCTGTGGGAACAGGTGGGAGGTGAAGGTCACCGATTTCTTTGGGTTTGTTTTGGTCACTTGTCAGCCAAGACCTTGATTTCTGTTGTCCAAGAATATTCCTGGTTAGGTTTTCCTTGGCTGAATCCATCTTTTTGTCTATTCCAGATGAGAGCTGAGCTGGAATTTGTCCTCCTTGCTTTTATTTCCATTGGGTTTTAGGGGTGGGCAGGCAGAGGGATTCATTTTTGGGAATGGCTGCATCTGCCTGTAGGATCCCAGCTGGATTCCCTGCTCCTGCCCAGTGCAAATGCTTTTAATTTAGGAGAAGATTTTCCCTTTTCTGTTCAAACCTGTGTCTCTTAAAGTTTAGTGACAAAGTCTTCTCAAGATCCAAGGACCCAAAAGGGAAGTCACAGAGAGGTTTTTGTAGGAGGGAAAGCAAATCCTTATTTTTTTTTTCTCTATTGGGCAGCTTTAAATGCAAACATTGGGAATTTTTTCCTGAGTGAAATTTACCAAACAAATTTAAAAAAAAGAGGGGTTTTATCAAATACATCAGAAACAGCTGTCGTGGAAGGATTGCCACGTGGTCCAGGAATGAGATGGTGACACACAGATTGTCCCTTTCCCAGCTTGTCCTTACCAATCCATTTCTTCCTTCTGCAGAGGCATTTCCCTATGGATTCCTTATGGAATCCTCACAACCTGAGCTCTTGTAGTCTTGCCCTCTTGTTAGAGGGTGGAAATGAGCCAAGACACAGACTTCCTGTTTATCACAGCATGAAAAGGCTCCTGGTTTATTCCTCTTTGCAGCTCAGCCCATTCTGACCCCAAACCATTCCCTGACCCTGGCTGCAGCAGCTCCTGCTGCAGGTTTCCACTGCAACCTCTGGCTGCTGGTGATTTCCTGCTGAACTCTGACTGCAGGGATCAGTTTGCAGATTCTGACTGCACGTTTTCACCCAGCTAGACTGCGACTACAAGGATTAGTTTGCAGATTCTGACTGCAGCTTTTACCCAGTCAGACTGTGACTGCAGCTTTCACCCAGCCAGACTGCAACTCCAGGGATTAGTTTGCAGATTCTGACTGCAGGTTTTTACCCAGCTAGACTATGACTGCAGGGATCAGTTTACAGACTCTGACTGCAGCTTTTACCCAGCTAGACTGTGACTGCAGAGATCAGTTTGCAGATTCTGACTGCAGGTTTTTACCCAGATAGACTGTGCCTGCAGGGATTGGTGTGCAGATTCTGACTGCAGCTTTTACCCAGTCAGACTGTGACTGCAGGGATCAATTTGCAGATTCTCACTGCAGGTTTTTACCCAGATAGACTGTGCCTGCAGCTTTCACCCAGCCAGACTGCAACTCCAGGGATCAAGTTGCAGATTCTGATTGCAGGTTCTTACCCAGATAGACTGTGACTTCAGGGATTGGTGTGCAGATTCTGACTGTAGCTTTTACCCAGCTAGACTGTGACTACAAGGATCAGTTTGCAGACTCTGACTAGAGGTTTTTACCCAGCTAGACTGTGACTGCAGGGATTTTGCAGATTCTCACTGCAGCTTTTACCCAGCCAGACTGTGACTGCAGCTTTCACCCAGCCAGACTGCAACTCCAGGGATTAGTTTACAGATTCTGACTGCAGGTTTTTACCCAGCTAGACTGTGACTACAAGGATTAGTTTGCAGACTCTGACTGCAGCTTTTACCCAGATATTCTGTGACTGCAGGGATCAGTTTGCAGATTCTCACTGCAGGTTTTTACCCAGCTAGACTGCAACTCCAAGGATCAGTTTACAGATTCTGACTGCGGTTTTTACCCAGCCAGACTGTGACTACAGTCTAGCAAGGAGGTTTTCTCCTGGTTAGGAAGGTTTAGGAATTCGTTCACTAAGTGCCTGGTGCAGCTGAATAAAAAAAAAAAAAAATCTGATGTAAGGAGTAGGTTGGTAGTCAAAAACCTTCAAATTCTAAAGGAAAATGAAAAAGTGATTTAAGAAGCGGTTCGTAGTGAAAACTTTAAAATTTCAGATTCTGACTTCAGGCTTTTACCCAGCTGTGACTGCAGGTTCCAACAACAGCTCTAAGTGCAGAGCCAGACTGACCTCACAGCAGTGATTTTCTCTCCCCACCATCCTTCTTCTTCATCATCCTCTCCTTCCCTCTTCCCCAAGGTTCCTCCTCCTAACCCCCTCCCTTTTATCAGGCTTATCTCCGTTGGCTGTAGCTGTGACTCCTCAGGGGTGGGGCTGTACTGGGTTATGAGCACAGCTGTTACTCACCAGGAGCAAGGTCACCTGAATTCCCTTCTCCTACATCCTGGAGCTTTTTCTCCTCCTCCTGCAGGCCACAGGTGTCCCCCGGCCAGGAGCGGCCATCGCTGCGTGGCCGACAATTCCAACCTCTACGTGTTTGGGGGCTACAATCCCGACTACGATGAATCCGGGGGGCCGGAGAACGAGGACTACCCCCTCTTCAGGGAGCTCTGGAGGTACAACTTTGCCACAGACACCTGGCACCAGATGGGCACCGAAGGCTACATGCCCAGGGAGCTGGCCTCCATGTCACGTACGTATGGAAATCCATCTTGCCTGCCTGTTCTGGGAGCTTTTTTAATCCTGGCTCTTTTAATCCGGGCGAGAAGTGGAAATCTGGATCCTGTTTTTTCCAAGCAGGCCCTGAGGTTTGGTTGGATTGGTGATTTTTCTTTCCCTTTTGGCTCGGTTGAGGCAAAGGGAAAGGTAGAAAAAAGGGAAAGCAAGAGGTGTTTTCCAGGTGTTTGCCTTGCCGTGCTTTCAGCAGGAAGGTGCTTCGTGCAGACGTCTCAAAGCATCCAAAAATAGCTGTCTTTGTTCACTTTTCAAAGCAGACCTTTGGTTACCATGGTTTTAGTTTGGGATCCTTTTCTCTTTTAGAGCCTCTCAAAGCCGTCAGTGCGCGGGGTGGATTGTAGGGAGTATGAACAGCATGGAGAACTGCTGTGAACAATGTTTCCATTTCACATGGAGAACTCCACGTGAAATGGAAACATTGGGATGGTTTGGTGTCTTCAGAGCACGGAAACATGGAATGGTTTGGGTTGGAAGGGAGCTTAAAAGATCATCCAATTCCATGCCGTGGACAGGGACACCTTCCCTAGTGCAGGTTGCACCAATCTGCCTGGAAAGATCATTCTACTCCACTGCTCTCACAGCAATGAGCATCCCTGGTTTCCCTCTTGTTTCTCTCCCAGTTGTTTTACATGGCAACAACCTCCTGGTTTTTGGGGGCACCGGGATCCCCTTCGGAGAGAGCAACGGGAACGACGTCCACGTCTGCAACGTCAAGTACAAGAGATGGGCTCTGCTCAGCTGCCGCGGCAAGAAACCCAACCGCATCTACGGCCAGGTGGGGAGCCCAGGGGAGCCCTGAGGGCCTCAGAAAAAGGGCTCAGAGCACCAAAACCTCTCCTCTGCTCCTCACCAGAGTTGTTCTTCCTGTGTGAAAGCACAAGGAAAAGCAGGTGTCCTTCAGAAGGAAATAAAGTGGCCTGGGCTCTTTGAGGTTTCAAAGGAAAGGAGATTTTCTCCTGGTTAGGAAGGTTGGGATTTGTTCACCAAGTGCCTGGTGCAGCTGAATGAAAAAAAAAAAAAAAATCTGATGTAAGGAGTAGGTTGGTAGTCAAAAACCTTCAAATTCTAAATGAAAATGAGAAAGTGATTTAAGGAGTGGTTCGTAGTCAAAAGTTAAAATTTTCAAAACTTAAAATTTGTAGGGTTCCTTTATATTGGAATTACACCTTGTAAGACTTCCCATAACGTGGATGAACGAGGTGTCCAAAGACATGGACTCACCCTCAGAGCAGGAGTGACCCTTTTTCCTGGTGCACCTCTGCTTTGGAAGAGCAGGAATTCCCTTTTTTTTTTCCAACCCCTGGTATCCCAAAGTCCTTTCTAACTGGTTTCTCTGCCAGGCCATGGCCATCATCAATGGGTGTCTCTACGTCTTTGGAGGAACCACTGGGTACATTTACAGCACTGACCTCCACAAGCTGGACCTGAACACCCGGGAATGGATCCAGCTGAAGCCAAACAATATGTCCTGTGACATGCCAGAGGAGAGGTGAGCACCTGGGCAGCCTCAGGGAGCTTTTTTTTTGGGAGGCAGGGAATGGGAAGCTTTGGGATTCTTTGCTCTGGTTGGCATTTCCAGCCCCTCTTTGCCTGGGAGTTGTTGTGGCATTGGGAAAAAAGGTTTTGGTGGCTCTCATCCGTGGTTTGGTGCCCAGCTGAGAACAGGGAATTGGGAATGGGAGTATCCCAGAATGGTTTGGATTCATGGGAATCTTAAAATAAATCCCAATTCCACCTCTCAACTCCACACCTTCCACTATCTCAGATTGCTCCAAGTCTTGTCCAGCCTGGCCTTGGACATTTCCAGGGGCCACCTTAGAAGGGGCTGAAATATTGATGGCTGCCCTGGTATTCAGTAATCCTTGCACTTAATTATTTCATAATTGCTCTGCAGTCAGAAAATGCCTTTCAGTCTTCTGGGGTGCTGCTTGGAGGGCTCAAGGAAACTTCCACATCTCCTGAATGCTCCCAGCCTGAGGGGCTGATGCAGCACAGCCAGGCTTGGGAAGTTTCTGCTCAAATCCCTGGAATCTGATGGTGATTTCCAGAAGGATTTTTTGTTGTTGCTAATTGTGCTTCTTTGCACCTTCAGGTACAGACACGAAATCGCTCACGATGGTCAACGGATTTATATCCTGGGAGGTGGAACTTCCTGGACAGCTTATTCCTTGGATAAGGTGAGGCATTTGGAACCCTGGACAGGAGATTTTCCACACTGAGGAATAACCAGCACAGCCTCTTCATCTGGCTTTGCCTGGACAGCCTGGTAAAAAAAAAAAAAAATTAAAAATAAAAAAAGAGAATTGGGAGCAGATTGTTCTCCTATTTCTGTAAAATCTGGATTTGCCACAGAATGTCCTGGTGATGAATCTGTGGTCATTTTAAATAGTGCTCTGCTTCCAAAAAAGTGGAGTCTGCAGCACTTAATGTGACATTTTACCTCTCCATTGTCCCATTTTTCTCTCTTTATGTGCAGTAGGAGAAAGGTATTTCTAAATCCCTCTGAGAACTCGAGGGTGTGGATTTTAATTGGTCCAGCTCTTTTTAAAAAGAGCTGGACCAACTAAATGTTCTCTTCTTTTTTTTTTTTTTTTTTTTTTTTTTTTTAGCTGTAGGGCTGAAATAGCAAAGCTGGGCTGGAGCTTGGAAGGTGACTTTAGGCCTGCTTAGTCACTGCCTGGGATCAGCTATTTTTGGGTTCCCACTTAATGAAAAAATGGGATTTATCTCTAGTGGGTCAGAGCCTGTGGCTGCATCACCCTGGTGCTAGCAGAGCCAGGAGGATCTCATGGCTCCTCTTTTTCCCCTCCAGATCCATGCCTACAACCTGGAAACCAACACCTGGGAGGAGATCACCACAAAACCTCACGAGAAAGTCGGTGAGCTTGGACTTTCCCTTCTCTCCCTGTAAAACCAGAGTGGCCAAGGTGGCAGTTTTCTTGTTCAATATGTGACTTTTGTGCTGGATTTGAGATCCTGCTTGTGCTTCAGCACTGAGAGTTAACCCAGCCAAGGGAATTTGGCAGCCTGGCTTCCCTCTCTCCCTGCCTGGGAAAGGTGAGAGTGCCTGGATCAGCTCCCAGAGGATCCACAGCATCCCTGCTCCCACTGAGGCCCTGGCTTTTCCCTGGAATCTCACAGCTGCTTTTCACCAAGCCAGATTTGAGACTCTGGGGAACTGAATTCCAGCATTTTTCTACCTTCCCTGGGGAGGAATTAGGAATCAAACCTGAAACAGCTGCTTAAAATCCCACCTTTTATACCTGGGATAGCAGGAAAGCAGAACCTCTTGAGAATTAACCTCCATGATGAAACGTTGAGACAAAATCACCACTTGCACAAGCACTTCAAAGCAATTCCTGCTGATGTCTCTTTTCCAATTCATTCTCCCCAGGCTTCCCAGCAGCCAGAAGATGCCACAGCTGTGTCCAGATAAAAAATGGTAAGATTTGCCTCTGGAAAATTGGTGTATTTTGTACAACCAAACCAGGGGAGAGCTGGAGAGAATTGCAGGGAACTCATGGCTTTTCTGGAAGAGGATTTTTTCCTCTCTACCAGGCCTTAAACTGCCCAGTTGGCCCCACTCTTTCTTTTGCATTGAAAAAGCCAGTTACAATCTTGATCCCTCTTTTCCAAACCCTTCAGGTCAGTGGCTGAATGCTCTCTGTTGAAGGGTGGAGGGAAATGCTGGGATTGTATTTCCTAGGAGTGTTAATTGTGCCAAAAAACAAGTCAGGCAGGAGCTGGGAGGTGCTTCCAGTCCAGCAGCAGGATGTGGCAGCCTCTGAGTTGAAAACTTGGGCAAAGCTGGGAGCAAGGCTGGACAGGGGGCTGGGGCTGTTCCCTTTGGGTTTAAAAGCCCTGGAATCTGATCAAACCCAGGTGTCTGCAAATTCAGCTTGGCTGCAAAAAGAGGGAATGTTCTCCTGCTTCCAGTGGCATTTAGCCCTGAGTCTGCCACGGTGGGGTTGGGATCATGGGCAGAAATGAGCCAGAAATCCACCCTGATCCCCCCCAAGCAGGGGAAGGGGGATTCTGCCCCTCAGGTGAGACCCCACCTGCAGAGCTGCCCCAGCCCTGGGGACACAGCAGCAGCACCCTGGAGCTGCTGGGGAGAGTCCAGAGGAATCCAAGGAGCTGCTCCAGGGTTGGAGCCCCTCAGCTCCCAGGGATCCAGGCTGGAAGAGCTGGAGGTGCCCCCACTGGGGCAATCTGGGGTTTATCCTCACATTTCTGGGGCAAATCCCAACTTTGCTTCCTCTGGATTCTCCCTCTACTCTGCCCCTCGGGTGAGACCCCACCTGCAGAGCTGGATCCAGCTCTGGAGACAACAACAGAACCTGGAGCTGCTGGAGGAGACCAGAGAGATGCTCCAAAGGCTCCCCTCTGCTCTCTGGGAGAGCTGGGAATGTTCATCTGGAAAAGGGAATGCTCCAGGGAGAGCTTCCAGAACATTCCAGGGCTTGAAGGGGCTCCAGGAGAGCTGCAGAGGGACTGGGGACAAGGCCTGGAGGGACAAGGACAAAGGGAGTGGTCCTGCAGCAGGGCTGGATGGGATTTTGGGCAGGAGTTTCTGGCTGGGCTGGAATTGCCAGAGCAGCTGTGGCTGCTCCTGGATCCCTGGAAATGTCCAAGGCCAGGTTGGACATTGGGACTTGGAGCCCCCTGGGATAGGGAAGGTGTCCCTGCCCATGGGCTTGGAACTGGATGGGATTTGAAGTCCCTTCCCACCCAAGCCACTCTGGGACCCTCTAAGCAGCCTCTGCTTTGTGGTGGGCATGATTTGGTTGATCCTGAGGGCCAAAACAATTACTGAGCCCAAAGCTGTGAGGGGAAGGGGATCCCTGACCTCTCATCCCTGCCTGTCCTGGGTTCCTGGCAGCTCCCCAACACCTCCTCTCTTGCAGACGTGTTCGTGTGCGGGGGCTACAACGGAGAGGTGATCCTGGGAGACGTTTGGAAGCTGAACCTCCAAACTTTCCAGTGGGTCAAGCTCCCAGCTGCCATGCCAGAGCCTGTGTACTTCCACTGTGCTGCTGTCACCCCGGTAAGGGACTCCTTTGGTTTCCTCTGGTGCTGGGAAATTGAGCTGATGGGCCCAAGGAAGTGACTTTCACTGGATGCAGCAGCTTTTGGGGAGGCTCTTCCTCCTGCTGCTGGGTTTGAGGAGCGGTTCCACGCCGTGGGTTTTGCTTTCTGAAAGAAATGATAACAGAATTTGAGCTTTTAAACTCCGTGTGAGAACAGCAGTTCCTGCTTGTGAAAGGGGAAAAAAAAAAAAAAGCACAAACGTTCCCTGAGTAAAGTGATTTTATCCTGTTGGAAACCACTAAGGAATGTTGGTCTTGTCAGAGCTTTTGGCCCTAAGCAGAAGGCTGGAGACCTGGGATTGACAATGAACAGGCAGCAAGAAATGTTCTTTGGCTGTGCCTTCACCTCCTTGGGGCAGAGATCACATTCCTCGGTGTCACTTCATTTGGGGAATGTTACAAATGTAGCTTTTCCTGGGAAGCCTGATAAAGGTGTTTCCCAGGCAGCTCTGTGACTGCCTGGAGGGCAGAAATGCCCTTTCTTTGCCAGCTTTTGGAAATTGAGAAAAAAAAAATGCTACTCAGCAGCTGAGTTTTCCCCATCTCTGCGTTCCTGTCATCCCTGGAGCAGGCTTGTGCTGAGCCAAGGGAATGCAGGATGTCTGTGTGAGGTGGGTGTAGTTTAAAAATACATTTTTTTTTTTTAGCTGAAACATGAGTATGACTCTGTACTACTTTTGTTACCAGTTTGCCCACACTCCTAAAACAGATTTCTTGGGGTAGAAATCACCTAAAATTCAGAGCAGAGCACTCTGAGGTGCTGGCTGGGTGGTTTAGGATGAGACATGGCCTCTCCAGCAATGATTCCTCCCTTGATTCAGAGGATCCCAGAGCGAGTGGCTGAGGCAGTGACAGCTCTGCTGAAGGTGTGGGAGGTGGGAATGGGGACAGCCCCATCCCAGCTTTTCCTGGCTGTGTAACTCCTGTCCCCCCCTTTTTCCCCCCTTACCCAGGCTGGCTGCATGTACGTCCACGGAGGGGTGGTCAACATCCACGAAAACAAACGGACTGGCTCCCTGTTCAAAATGTGGCTGGTGGTGCCCAGCCTGCTGGAACTGTGCTGGGAGAAGCTCCTGGAATCTTTCCCTCACCTAGCAACTCTCTCCAGATCCCAGCTTTTGCACCTCGGACTGACGCAGGGACTCGTGGAGCGACTAAAATGAGAACATCTCCCACTTCTGTGTCCAAGACTCGCCACACTGAAGAATATTGCCCTTCCCAGCCCCTTATTTATGGATTCCATGGATGGTCTTGCTAAAGAACATGGAGGAACCTGCTCAAGGCCTTACTCAGCAAATACATCGATGCCTTTCCAGACATGGGTTACTTTTAGTCATTGAAATGAAACAAAGCAAAACGAAACAAAACAATCCCCTTTTTATTTATGGAGCTCTAAGTTACACCATTAATCAAAAAAAAAAAAAAAAAAAGTATTTTCTGAGACTCAGCAGCCAACCAGCAACACCTGTCACGCTTGCAAAATTAATTGGGGAGCTTAATGAGTTACTGAATGTCTGAGCCTGTGCTTACACACGTGGCGCCTTCACCTCGCTGTTCCCACCCTCGCAATCCAACGAGGAACGTTTGCTGCAGAACCACCACCGACCTCGTTCTTTTGCTTTGGATAACCCCATCCCTCCCACCCAGCTGAGCTCTCCCCCCACTCTCTCTCCAAACCCACCCCAATTCCTCCAGCCCTGCATGTGTGTTCCACGGGCATGTTCCCATCCCCGAGCTTCCGGAGACGGCTGGAACGTCGCCCGGGGGCGGCGAGCGAAGCCTTGGCCCCCCCCTCCTGCAGCTTTCCCCTGGTACAGTGTCTGTGCTCTCCCCTTTTTCATATCGAAAGGTTTTGCCTTGGAAGACTGGGAAGAAAGTTGCCAAGCTCTAAGGGACTACTGTGTAGTTTTACTGGGGGTGGGGAGGGAAAAGGTTTTTCCCTGAGGCTTTTTTTTTTAACCTTTTCTGTTCACTTTGCACCCGGAAGGAGCTACGGTAAAAACTCACCCCTGTAGAGTTCAGAGCTCTTTGGACCTGCTCAGCCAAGCATCTCCCAGCTTTTGGTTTTCCTTCCTCCCACACACGTCCCAGCTTGGCCTTTTTCTTCTTGTTTCGTGTTGCCCTGAGGGTGGGAGATGTGATTTAAAGCCAGTTTGGGGAGTGGGGCTCAAGCCCAGGTAAGACAGCATCCAAAAAAGGGGAGAGGGAACATCTCTCCCTCCTGGTGGGAACAGGGGTTGTCTCTGCACAGGAAGGGGTGGCTCTGGTCCTCTTGTGCTCTCTACGCTGAATTTAAGTGGCCACTGAACTCTGAGCAGCTCCAGGCATGAGGTTTGTGCAAAATCCTTTTCAGTTGGAGCCCATTTTTAAGTGCCTTTTGTTTTTAAAATCAGCTTTTCCCAATGCTTTCCTCATCGTCAAAGACAGAGGCTACACTCTGGGGTTTTAGTTTCTTTTTAAGAGATTGCATTTATGTTGAAATAAACCATAGCGTTGTCTTCATGTTTTAATCCAAAGGCACTGCCTGCTGGAGTCACTGCCCCCCACTTGGGGAACCCAGCCCTTGCCCCAAAATTAAGCTTCCCCTGGTCTTGGGAATAGATTTTCCTCCTCCTCCAGCCTCAGTTGCTGCTTTTTCCCCCCCTCAAGGCTCAGAAAAACAAAAGCTGCGCATCACAGCTGAGGCTTTCTCAGGTGCTTGGACCACAGGAACTGGTGGGAGCTGCTTGAAGCTCTGGTGTCCCCACCCCCTGCGTTGCACCTTCGCAGGAATTGTGCATTTCAACCCCTCCCCAGCCTCCCTGGCTGCTGAACCCAGAGCCTGCTGGCAGCTCTGGGCTGGGGAAGGGTTCCCTGCTCTCCTGCCCTGGCTTGCAGTGACCTGCAGGACCATTTCTCCAGCTCCTTCTTCCATCCCAAACTCTTGAGGCTGAATATCCCCCGTTCCACCTTTGCCTCGTGGGACCTTTGTCCTGGAGCAGTCTGCTCATCCCTGTGCTGCTTTTTCTCTCACCTGCTTTGAAGAACATCTCCCCTCCTCCCCAAGGTGATCTTGGAGCCATCCAAGGCTGGATCTCTGAGCAAGCACATTCCTGAGGTTTTCCTTACTCTGGAGCTTTCTCTGAGGTTGTCACAAAGCCTCTCTCGATGATTTTGGATCAGTCTTGGGACTCTGGAGAGGTCTCAGCTGGCTGGAAGCTGGTCCTGATTTTCAAGGGATAACCCTGGAAACCACAGGGCTGTCAGTCTCACTTCAGTGCCTGGTAAAATCCTGGACAAGATGATTCTGGGAAGTATTGGAAAAAAAAACCTTTGGTGGACAACACAGACATCGGTCACACGGCTTCAGGAGAGGGAAGTCCTGCTTGGCCACCCTGATTTCCTGCTGCAACAGCACAACCCAGCTGGAGGATCCAGGAAAGGCAGGAGATGGAATCTTCAGACTTCAGCAAAGTGCATCCAGGGCAGGCTGGGGAGCAGCTGTGGGAAGGGACCTGGGGGTCTGAGTCAGCCCTGGAGCCAGGAGGGACATCTCTGCCCTGGGGACATCAGGGACAGCAGCAAGGGAGGGCATTGTCCTGCTCTGCCCAGGCTCCCCAGGCAATGGGCACAGCTCCAAAGCTGCCAGAGCTCCAGGAGCGTTTGGACAACGTCCTCAGAGCCAGGGTGGGATCGTTGGGGTGTCCTGGGCAGGGCCAGGAGTTGGACTTGATCCCTTGCAGATCCCCCAACCCACAGGAGCTGGGCATCACCAAAAAACCCACAAAGGTCTAAGGATTTCCCTTTTGCTGCTAAAAGCTCTACAAGCATCATCCAGTGATGGATTCCCAGGGCTCTTTCCCATTCCATAACCTCCATTGGCTTCTGCATGAGGGATACAAGATCCTTGGAGGCTGCTCTTCCTAAAAAAATGACTTGGTTCAATCAATCACTGAGCTCACAGCTCCTGCTCAGGGAGCTTTAATTGCTGCTGGGCCTCTGCCTGTGAGTAAAAGCTTAAATTCCCTAAGAGAGAGGGAAAGGATCAGTACCTGATGGGAGAGGGGATAAGAGCATCCACAGTGCTGCCTGGGATGGGGACAGGATGTCTGGAGACAGGGAAAGCCAGCCCAGAACGGAATTCCCGAGCATCCCAGGAGAGGTGATTTGTTTAATCTCAGTAAGATGATGGCACTGAGCTCCTGCAGCTTCTGCTCTCCCATCCCCTCCCTTTTCCCATGTCCTGCCATCGGCAGCTCCAGCTACTCACCCGGCAACGCTCCCAAATGCCCCAGACTAAGGCCGGCAGGATTGTCTGTGCTGATGCCTCGCTAGGAAAACAAAAAGGCTTCATAAAGCAGCTTCATTAATCCCTAACGAGCTGCTGCCTTCCCCACAAAGGAGGGCAGTGCCAGGCTGCTCCCTGCCTCACTCAGGGCTGCCCATCCTTTCAGAGTCCGACATTCCTGCCTGGTTTTTGTGCTGAGGGACATCCAGATGGAACAGGGGAGGGGGAAGGGGCACCAGAGCCTCCTTGCCTGTGTTAATGCATCTCTCAGTATTTCGCTTTGGGGTTGGTTTTGTTTTTAAAAGATAATAAATCAATCCAAGCCCCAACTTTGTCCCCTCACCACATCCACCAGCATTTCCCTGCGTGGAGGGAGATGTCCTCAGCCTGTCCCACCCTATGGACAACACCAGGAGCATCCCTGACCCTTCTCTCAGGAGTCTGGTACAGACCTCAAAGGCAGGAGGACCAAGGACAGTCAGACAAGACCAGGCTGGAAACGAGCTGGAGCTTTGGGAGGATCACAGAGAAAGCTGGAGCCCACAGCCACCCCCCTGCTCCTCTGTGACACAGGACAGGGAATGGTGGCCACAGAGGGGCCCAGGCTGGTGACTGAAGCTCATTTAAGGAGAAACAAACTTGTTTCTGATTCGTACAAAACTGCTTTAATGACAAAACAGCTGAAAATACCTTTGGGTGCATTTCTGGTGCCATCAAACGTCCCATGTGCAATTCCCAGGCCCCTCCCAGGCCTGGGAGGATGAGGGACTTCTCAGGCACCTTCTTCTCAGTGCAGCACATCCCCAGGGAGGAGGGCTCTGTCCTCCAGACATGCAGAAATCCCCTTCAAGACCCTTCACTAAGAACAATTTTCCTTCCAGCCACTCGAGCAGGGGCTGGAGATGCCTCTGTGATGTGCTCTGGCTTCGAGGCTCCTCATTTCAGGAGCAATTCTGTCGCCACCACCCTTCCCCATCCCTGAAGCCCCATGGGGGGAGCCCAGCAGCAGCAGGAGCTTCAGGAAACGGCGCTTCCAGACCGGAGCCAGCCCGGCCGAGTCCCTGAGATGCTGGAAAAGGTCTTGAGAGGTGCTGATCCCAACGAGGGGGTTGGAGAAAGGAGAATCCAAACCTCAGCAGCCGCTGGGCGAGGGGGCGAAGAAATACACAGCCAGGAGGATGAAGTAAACCATCACCAGTACCGTGCCTGGGGAGGACAGAGAGGGGTGGAGGGAGTTACTCCCTGGAGCAAGGAGTAACCTTGTAACTACCTGGTGTAGTCTGGATCAGCCCCCTGTAGAGGGCTTCCATGGTTCTCTACAAAATGTCCATTAAAGGGGAGTTTAAAACCTCCTGAAGGGGGAAATGGAGCTGCTGCAGGAGGACAACTCCAAGATGTTCAACCAAGACCCCAGGTTTGCTCAGGTCACCACACGCCGAGAGCCCCAGCAAGCAGATGATCCCAGGGTTGGACCCAGGAGCTCGCCATCCCACACCCCAGGGAGTAGAGGGACACTCCCAAGTCCCACAGCAGCCCTGAGGGAGGTGGTCACCTTGGAAATAGTCGCATTTGCCGTCCATGAAGATGTAGTTCATGAGCACCACGCTGAACATGCTGGCGTAGACGTGGAGGTCGCTGAAGACGAGCGTGAAGTTGGTCGGCTGCGAGGAAGAGATTTGGGATTTATGGCCAACCAGGACAACCCCGCCCTGACTCCGTCTGGGGACTTGTGTGTCACCCCTTAAACCCCCTCTGCCACACCTCCCCAGGGTGGGGACAGCACCAGGAGGCATCTGACCCCACTTCCCTGCACTGAGCAGAGAGGAGACACTGGGAAGGGCAGCTGTGTCCTTTCCATGTCCCACCACCACCGTGTCCCCCAGCCCTGCTGCAGGAGGGCCCCCAGGGCTGTCCTGGGGCTACTCACGTAGAAGATGGTGAAGAGCACCAGGATGGGGATCTGGAGCATGCAGACCTGCACCGCGATGCAGTTCCCGATCTCGATGCTGGGGAGAGGAAGGACAACTTAGGGGCTGCCAAGCACCAGATCTCTGGGCGAGAAAAATCCCAACCCTCAGAGCCCACCCCAGTTCTGACACCGTTTTTTGGGTGGCTGAGTCTCCTTGAGGACAAGCTGACCCAGAATCTGACCCACCAGGGGCTGGGCAGCCCATCATGGGCACCAAGGCACGGTGATGGGACTGAGACAGGGCACAGGAACCACCCCAAGGTTCATCCATGGAACCATCTCACCTCAAGCTCAGATTGTTCTGCAGGGCAAACTGGATGCCATTGACAATCTCTGGCAGCTCGGGCACCATTGCCAGCACAGTGACACCGATGAAATACTGCAGGGAAAAGGTGACATCAGCCTGGGCCTGACCACATCCAAGCCCTGGCCAACTGTGCAGGGCATCTCAACATCCTTCCCCACTGCTTCTGGGGCTCCAACTGCAGCCAGGGCAGGTCTCCATCCTTTGGAGGGCACGTCTTGGTCCTCAGGGACACCCAGGCCCAGCTCACCTGTGAGATGGTGGAGTTGGTGAGGATGGGGCTGATGTGCTCCGTGGCCAGGTCAGCACAGGCTGACATGCAGAGGGTGGAGAGCAGGAGGATGACCAGGGCCCGCCAGCGGGACCAGTGCACCACGGCGCTGTGGTGGTGGCCAGGCACTGAGGAGAGAGCAGAGATGTGTGGGACACTCCAGAGCAGTGACAAGAGCCGGCTCTGCAGCTGGGACATCTGGGGACACTCACTGTGACAGTCGCTGATGTGGATGTCGTAGATGTGCGTGTGGGTTTTGAGGGTGAAGAAGAGCCCGATGAGGTAGGCAGCAGGCAGCAGGATGGACACTGTGTACACCAGGGGTCTGTGGGACACAGGTGACACTGTCAGTGCCACCAGGGTCTGCCATGGAGACCCCAGGGGACTTTCCCATGGGGATAGATGAAACGGGGCCCTGAGAGGGACACGGAAACACGACCAAACCCAGGAGGTGCCACCCCAATGTGGGGACAGCCCTGTCCCCACCGCAGCAGACACTCACTGGACGTGGCTGTAGTAGAGGGTGCCGTTGTTGTCCATCTGCAGAGAGAGCACCTATCAACAGGGACACAGGGGACAGCCCCACTGCCACCACCCAGCACAAGAGCCAGGGGGGCTCAGAGCATCCCTGACCCCAAATGTCCCCTGTTGGGGATCCAGGTCCCCACTCACCAGGTCAAAGTGACAGTTGTGGCAGAGGTAGTGGCCCAGCGGGTTCTGGGTGACGTTGTGGCACTCGCCACAGACCAACTTCCCATACACCTTGGAGAAGAGCGTCGGGGCAAAGACACCTGCGGGGACAGGACATGGAGCAGGCACCCAACCTGGTGGGACCCCCCACCCCAAACCTGGGGACACCGCTGTCCCCAACTCACCTCCCACAGAGAGGAAGAGCAGGGCCGAGCTGACGCCGGCGGAGCGGCTGTTGAACCGCTGCTCCTGGTGCCGGATGCCCCCGATCACCATGCACAGACCCTTGGGGGACAGAGAAAAAAACACCCCACAAAAAAAAAAAAAAAAATCCCCCATCAGTGCTTCGCCCACAGCACCCTCCTGCCTCTCAATACCACCCATCTCACCGGCACAAAGAGGACACAGCCCACCAGCGTCCCCGTCAACGCCGACTTCACCACCTCGGCGTAGCAGCGGTTGCCCTCCCGCGAGCCCTTGATGAGGGCGGTGATGTAGAAGGTGAGCTCGGTGATGGAGCCGAAGGTGGCGTTCACCACCGCCCCCACTGCGAAGTTGCTCTGGGCTGAGATGCTGGAGAGGAGGACAAGGACATCAGCAGGGCTGGAGTGTCCCCGCTCTGCCACCAAGCGTCCCCCGTCGCCGCTCACCTGGCGATGGCCATGCCGATGTAGTAGGAGAGGGGCATGATGGAGAGCAGGGCCAAGCTGAACTTGACGGCCGAGCCCGTCAGCTGGTTGGGGCTGTCCACGTAGCCCAGCACCAGCGTCACCAGCACCAGTGGCAGCAGGTCTGGGGTGGCCAATCAAGGACACAACAGAGGGGGGGGGGTGGATTTGGGGGTCCCTCCCTTCCCATCCCACTCCAGCTGCCAGAAGGATACTGACGGCAAAGACGTTGATGCCGTCCACGGCGTATTTGTAGTAGTAGGGGTTGGCGGCGCGGTAGCAGCAGAGAATCACCTCTCCCTCCAGAGGCACCTCTGTCTGCAGAGGGACAAGAGGGTCACACCCCCAGCCCAAAAATCCCCCCTGGAGCGGGGATGTGGGACCCTCACCCTGCCCAGAGTCACCCACCATCCTCAGGCGCCGGACCAGCACCCGCTCCGGGGGCAGCAGCAGGACGCGGGAGGTGGCGCGGGCGCTCAGCTTGGCCACGGGGATGAGGACGATGAGGAGCCAGGCGGTGACGCAGACGAGCCCGTGGGCCAGCGCCAGCACCGGGTAACCCAGGCACAGCCACGCTGCGGTGCTGGCACGGCACTGTCAACAGGAGGTCACCTTCAGGGACTGACCCCCAAAATACTGACCCCCCCCCAAGGGAGGGAAGGGGCCCCATGGGCACCTTCCCCACCACGCTGGGGGTTCCAGGGTGAGGTCACTGGGTCCAGCGTGGGGCTCACCCAGTATCCAGTGCCCACCCAGCAGCGTGGGCGCCAGCGGAGCGGTGTGGGACCCCCGAGCAGGGCTGAGCTCTCCCCCACGCCGGCCTCACGTGCCTGATGGGATTTGGGGACCTGGGGAGAGGGGGGACATCAGGGTGTGCTTATGGCACCCAAGACCTGCCCCCTGCCCCAGGGGATTGCCAAGGCACCCTCACCTCCACTTTCTGGATCACTTTGCCAAAGGGCCAGAGGAAATACCCGGCCAGGTCCCAGCAGAGCTGCCCTGTGGGGATACAACCATCAGTGTCCCTTCCAGCTACGGGGACATTCCACGGAGAAAGGACCCAGGAGAACCCAACACCCATGGGTGCAGTTTTGAGCTCATCCAGCCCTCACACAGGGCTCCCAAATTCGGAACTCACCATAAGGAACCCCCATGACAGTGATGAACATCACGGCAGCCACGAAGATGTAGAGGAGCGAGAGCCACCAGCCAAAGAGCAGCAGGTAAAGGACGTTCCCACACGTCAGCGTGGACCCTGCGGGAGGGAAGGCACCAGGCCGGGACCATTGTCACCTGCAGCTGCCCAAATCCACGCTGCCACCACCCAGGGTTGTCCCCAAGGCCACCCACCACCAGAGGCTCGGATGACATTGAGGTCAGAGTAGAGCTCCTTGACAATCTCCGATCGGTCCTCCCAGGGCCGCGCCGTCACGTGGCTCTTCCATTTCTTGAAGCCAAACTGCAGAAAGAGAAAGAGAGAAGGGTTTTTTTTGGGGGGAAATGAATGAAGAGGAAGAAAATTAACACCCATTACAGCCCTCCAGGAGCACCCATGGGTGCCCCCCACCCACCTTGTAGTTGTTAGAGAGCTTGTTGGCCTCCACGGCGTTCTCGGCCGTCAGGGTGGTTTTCACCACGCAGCTCTCGCACACCTCCTCCGAGTGCTGCTGGCAGCAGGACGGGGTGGACACGGCTGTGGGTGACACACGGGGTCACAGTGGCTGTGGAACCCCCCCCAGGGCCCCATCCCCAGCCCATCCCACAGCCAACCTACCTGGGGGGACACGGGGACGGTGCAGGTGGCAGCCCAGGTCCCCCAGGTCGCCCTGCACGTTGTTGATGGCAGCGCAGTGCCGGTCGCAGAGGGAGCCCCGGCGATGGCCGTCGCTGTCACCGCGGGGATCCGGGACCTTGGGAGCATCTGCGAGAGCTCTTGGAGTCACGCTGGGGCCACATCCCCACACCCTGCCCGGGGCTCAGCACCGCGGCACCGCCAGGTGCTGCTGGGGCGTCACCTCGGTCCCCAAACCCCGCAGGGAGGAGGACACAGAGCTCCCAAGGGATGCTCAGGAGCTGGGACCCCACCAGAGCCCGGTACACGGCAGGAAAATCCCGCTCGGTGCCCGGTGTGGGGGTCAGGAGGGATGTGACCGGTGGTGCCCAGGGATGAACCTCCGATGGTGCCCCGCGGACCATCCCCGCTCAGCTCACCGGGCGTGTCCTGCGCGCAGCAGCAGCGGCGGCGGCGGCCGGGCTCGGCGTCGGTGGCCATGGCGAGAGCAGCAGGTGCAGGCCCGGTGGTCCCGGTCCGGCCCGGCCCGCCGGAATTTAACGGGCGGGACCGGACATGCGCGCCCCCGGGAGCCGCCCCCATCCCGGCGGGAGGGGCCGCGCCGCCCCCGCTGCAGGTGGGATGCAGCTGGGAACGGGGCGGGAATTGGGGTGCGCGGGGATGGGGATGCGCGGGGACCGCGGTGTTTCGGGGGGCGCGGGTGAGAGGATGCGGAGATTGGGGTGCGCGGGGACCGCGGTGCGGGGTGGAGCGGGGTGCAGAGAGAAGGGGGTGCACAGAGAGAGTGAGGTGCGCGGTGTTTTGGGGTGCAGAGAGAGCGGGGTGCAGAGAGAATGGGGTGCGCGGTATTTTGGGATGCAAGAAAGAGCAGGCTGCAGAGAGAGCGGGATGCGCTGTGCTTTAGGGTGCAGAGAGAATGGGGTGCGCGGTGCTTTGGGTTGCAGAGAGAGCGGGGTGCAGAGAGAATGGGATCCTTGATGTTTTGGGGTGTAGAGAGAATGGGATCCGTGGTGTTTTAGGGTGCAGAGAGAGCGGGGTGCAGAGACACCGAGGTGCCCGGTGTTTTGGGGTGCAGACAGAGCGGGTTACACGGTGTTTTGGGGTGCAGAGAGAGCGGGGTGCGGGGTTTATGGGGATACACAGGTGAGAGGGTGCAGATATCGGGGTGCCCGTGGGACCAGGGGGCACAGGGGTATGGGGTGTGTGGTACATCGGGGTGCCCGGGAATTGGGGTGTGCGGTGTATGGGGCGTGCGCGGGGATGGGGATGAACGAGATCCGGGGTGTGCCGTGTTATCGGGGTGCCCGGGGATGTGGGGTGCGACATGTTGGGGTACAGGGGCAGCAGGGGGTGAGGAGTATTGGGGTGCAGGGTCTGTGGGGCAGAGCGTGAGCAGGAATGGGGTGCACGATGGACTGGGGGGCACGGAACTCTGGGGTCTGTCCTGGGAATGAGGTGCAGAGTGCATTGAGGTGTGGGATGTTTTTGGGGTGCACAGGGTCTGAGGGGTGTGATCTATTGGGGTGCACAGGGACTGGGACGTGTGAGGTATTGGGGTGTGTGATGTATTGGGGTGCACGGGGACTGAGCAATGTGTGAGGTATTGGGGTGATGCTTTTGGGGTGCACGGGGACTGGGATGTGTGAGGTATTGAGGTGTGGGATGCTTTTGGGGTGCACAGGCTGGGTGGGGTGTTAGGGGGCACAGGGACTGATTGGGGTGTGGGATATATTGGGGTGCACAGAGGGTGGGGTTTGTGATGTATTGGGGTCTACGGGGAGCAGAGTGGGCCAGGTGTTGGGGGTGCACAAACTGGGATGTGTGAGGTGTTGGGGTGATGCTTTTGGGGGTGCACAGGGACTGAGGAGTGTGAAGCACAGAGTATTGGGGTACAGAGGGACTGGGATGTGTCATCTTTTGGGGTGTGTGATCTTTTGGGGTGTGTGATCTTTTGGGGTGCACAGGGTCTGGGATGTGTGATCTTTTGGGGTATGTGATGCTTTGGGGTATGGAGGGACTGAGGGGTGTGATCTTTTGGGGTGTGTGATGTATTGGGGTGCACGGGGACTTAGCAATGTGTGAGGCATTGGGGTGTTGCTTTGGGGTGCACAGGGACTGGGATGTGTGAGGTATTGAGGTGTGGGATGCTTTTGGGGTGCACAGGCTGGGTGGGGTGTTAGGGGGCACAGGGACTGATTGGTTTGTGGGATATATTGGGGTGCACAGAGGGTGGGGTTTGTGATGTATTGGGGTCTACGGGGAGCAGAATGGGCCAGGTGTTGGGGTGCACAAACTGGGATGTGTGAGGTGTTGGGGTGATGCTTTGGGGGTGCACAGGGACTGAGGGGTGTGAAGCACAGAGTATTGGGGTACAGAGGGACTGGGATGTGTCATCTTTTGGGGTTCACAGGGTCTGGGATGTGTGATCTTTTGGGGTGTGCGATGTATTGGAGTGCACAGGGACTGGGCAGTGTGTGAGGAGGTATTGGGGTGCTGCTTTTGGGGTGCACAGGGTCTGAGGGGTGTGACCGATTGGGGTGCACAGGCACTGGGATGTGTGAGGTATTGGGGTGTGTGATACTTTGGGATATAGAGGGACTGAGGGCTGTGGTGTATTGGGGTGTGGGATGTATTGGGGTTCACGGGGACTGGGATGTGTGAGGTATTGGGGTGTGTCATCTTTTGGGGTGTGTGATCTTTTGGGGTGCACAGGGTCTGAGGGGTGTGATCTTTTGGGGTGATACTTTGGGGTATAGAGGGACTGAGGAGTGTGATTTTTTGGGGTGTGTGATGTATTGGGGTACAGAGGGACTGGGATGTGTGAGGTGTTGGGGTGTGGGATGTATGGGGTGCACGGGGACTGGGCAATGTGTGAGGTATTGGGGTGATGCTTTTGGGGTGCACAGGGACTGAGGGGTGTGAAGCACAGAGTATTGGGGTACAGGGGGACTGGGATGTGTGAGGTATTGGGATGTGTCATCTTTTGGGGTTCACAGGTTCTGGGATGTGTCATCTTTTGGGATGTGTGATACTTTGGGGTATAGAGGGACTGAGGGGTGTGATTTTTGGGGTGTGTGATGTATTGGGGTGCACAGAGACTGTGATGTGTGAGGTATTGGGGTGATGCATTGGGGTGTGTGATGCTTTTGGGGTGCACAGGGACTGAGGGGTGTGAAGCACAGAGTATTGGGGTACAGAGGGACTGGGATGTGTCATCTTTTGGGGTGTGTGATACTTTGGGTGCACAGGGACTGGGATGTGTGAGGTATTGGGGTGTGTGATGTATTGGGATACAGAGGGACTGCGATGTGTCATCTTTTGGGGTGTGTGATCTTTTGGGGTGCACAGGGACTGAGGAGTGTGATTTTTTGGGGTGTGTGATGTATTGGGGTACAGAGGGACTGGGATGTGTGAGGTGTTGGGGTGTGGGATGTATGGGGTGCACGGGGACTGGGCAATGTGTGAGGTATTGGGGTGATGCTTTTGGGGTGCACAGGGACTGAGGGGTGTGAAGCACAGAGTATTGTGGTACAGGGGGACTGGGATGTGTCATCTTTTGGGGTGTGTGATACTTTGGGGTGCACAGGGACTGGGATTTGTGAGGTATTGGGGTGTGTGAGGTATTGGGGTGATGCATCGGGGTGTGTGATGCTTTTGGGGTGCACAGGGACTGGGGTGTGTGAGGTATTGAGGTGTGGGATGCTTTTGGGGTGCACAGGCTGGGTGGGGTGTTAGGGGGCACAGGGACTGATTGGGGTGTGGGATATATTGGGGTGCACAGAGGGTGGGGTTTGTGATGTATTGGGGTCTACGGGGAGCAGAGTGGGCCAGGTGTTGGGGGTGCACAAACTGGGATGTGTGAGGTATTGGGGTGATGCTTTGGGGTGCACAGGGTCTGAGGGGTGTGATCTTTTGGGTGTGTGATACTTTGGGGTATAGAGGGACTGAGGAGTGTGATTTTTTGGGGTGTGTGATGTATTGGGGTACAGAGGGACTGGGATGTGTGAGGTATTGGGGGGTGGGATGTATGGGGTGCACAGGGACTGGGATGTGTGAGGTATTGGGGTGATGCTTTTGGGGTGCACAGGGACTGAGGGGTGTGAAGCACAGAGTATTGGGGTACAGTGTGACTGGGATGTGTCATCTTTTGGGGTGTGTGAGGTATTGGGGTGCACAGGGACTGGGATGTGTGAGGTATTGGGGTGTGTGAGGTATTGGGGTGCACAGGGTCTGAGGGGTGTGATTTTTTGGGGTGTGTGATACTTTGGGGTATAGAGGGACTGAGGAGTGTGATTTTTTGGGGTGTGTGATGTATTGGGGTGCATGGGGACTGGGCAATGTGTGAGGTATTGGGGTGCTGCTTTTGGGGTGCACAGGGACTGAGGGGTGTGAAGCACAGAGTATTGGAGTACAGGGGGACTGGGATGTGTCATCTTTTGGGGTGCACAGGGTCTGGGATGTGTGATCTTTTGGGGTGTGTGATACTTTGGGGTGCACAGGGACTGGGCAATGTGTGAGGTATTGGGGTGTGTGATGCTTTTGGGGTGCACAGGGACTGAGGAGTGTGAAGTATTGGGGTGTGTGATGTATTGGAGTACAGAGGGACTGGGATGTGTCATCTTTTGGGGTGTGTGATCTTTTGGGGTGCACAGGGTCTGAGGGGTGTGATCTTTTGGGGTGTGTGATACTTTGGGGTATAGAGGGATTGAGGAGTGTGATTTTTGGGATGTGTGATGTATTGGGGTACAGAGGGACTGGGATGTGTGAGGTATTGGGGTGTGGGATGTATGGGGTGCACGGGGACTGGGCAATGTGTGAGGTATTGGGGTGCTGCTTTGGGGTGCACAGGGACTGAGGGGTGTGAAGCACAGAGTATTGGGGTACAGGGGGACTGGGATGTGTCATCTTTTGGGGTGCACAGGGTCTGGGATGTGTGATCTTTTGGGGTGTGTGATACTTTGGGGTATAGAGGGACTGAGGGGTGTGATCTTTTGGGGTGTGTGATGTATTGGGGTGATGCTTTTGGGGTGCACAGGTTCTGGGATGTGTGAGGTATTGAGGTGTGGGATGCTTTTGGGGTGCACAGGCTGGGTGGGGTGTTAGGGGGCACAGGGACTGATTGGGGTGTGGGATATATTGGGGTGCACAGAGGGTGGGGTTTGTGATGTATTGGGGTCTACGGGGAGCAGAGTGGGCCAGGTGTTGGGGTGCACAAACTGGGATGTGTGAGGTATTGGGGTGATGCTTTGGGGTGCACAGGGTCTGAGGGTTGTGATCTTTTGGGGTGTGTGATGTATTGGGGTACAGAGGGACTGGGATGTGTGAGGTATTGGGGTGTGTGATGTATTGGGGTGCACAGGGACTGAGGGGTGTGAAGCACAGAGTATTGGGGTACAGGGTGACTGGGATGTGTCATCTTTTGGGGCGCACAGGGTCTGGGATGTGTGATGTATTGGGGTGCACGGGGACTGGGCAATGTGTGAGGCATTGGGGTGATGCATCGGGGTGTGTGATCTTTTGGGGGTGCACAGGGACTGAGGGGTGTGAAGCACAGAGTATTGGGGTACAGGGCGACTGGGATGTGTCATCTTTTGGGGTGTGTGATACTTTGGGGTGCACAGGGACTGGGATGTGTGAGGTATTGGGGTGTGTGAGGTATTGGGGTACAGAGGGACTGGGCAATGTGTGAGGTATTGGGGTGTGTGATGCTTTTGGGGTGCACAGGGACTGAGGGGTGTGAAGCACAGAGTATTGGGGTACAGGGGGACTGGGATGTGTCATCTTTTGGGGTTCACAGGGTCTGGGATGTGTGATCTTTTGGGGTGTGTGATGCTTTGGGGTATAGAGGGACTGAGGGGTGTGGTGTATTGGGGTGTGTGATGTATTGGGGTACAGAGGGACTGGGATGTGTCATCTTTTTGGGGTGTGTGATACTTTGGGGTATAGAGGGACTGAGGAGTGTGATTTTTTGGGGTGTGTGATGTATTGGGGTACAGAGGGACTGGGATGTGTCATCTTTTTGGGGTGTGTGATCTTTTGGGGTGCACAGGGTCTGAGGGGTGTGATCTTTTGGGGTCTGTGATACTTTGGGGTATAGAGGGACTGAGGAGTGTGATGTATTGGGGTACAGAGGGACTGGGCAATGTGTGAGGTATTGGGGTGATGCTTTTGGGGTGCACAGGAACTGAGGGGTGTGAAGCACAGAGTATTGGGGTACAGGGGGACTGGGATGTGTCATCTTTTGGGGTGTGCGATGCTTTGGGGTGCACAAGGATCCATCTGGGGGCTGTGTGGGAAGAGGCTGTGCAGGACCCTGGAAGCACAGAGGGATGGGGGGTTCTGGGGACCCCAAAAACATGCAGGGTCCTGGGGCACCCAAGGGTGGTGTCCTGTGGGATGGGCTCTTCCTGAGGATCCCCACTTTTTGGTGAAAGAAAAGATTTCTGCACTTGAGGATTTTGGAACATGAGGCCAACAGAGCTCCAGGGGCTGTGCTGTCCTTGAAGGGAGGAGTTTTGGGGTAAAATCCCCAAATCTGCTTCTTGAGCATTCCTCCTTGCTGCATGGATGGATGTGGTGATGCTGAACACAAGAAAAAAACCCCAAAAAGTGTTTGATAAAACAAATTCCTTTAATGCAAGAACCAAATGAGGCATTTTTTTGTAACCAGCTCCTTGGAAAAACCCAGCTCCCCCAGGGAAGAGAGACAGAGCCACCAAAACCAATCAGTTCACACCAAAAAAAACCAGCAAAGTTCCAAAAATTCCCCTCAGTAAAAAATACAGCACAATGATTCCTTGTGTTTATGATTCAATCTACACTTCTGAAATGCTCATTTACCAGAATTTACAATGAATTCTCCCCCTTGCCCCTTAGAGAAATTTGACAAATATTGATTGGTGTGAAGCAAATCCCAAGTGCTTTTACCAAAAAAGGTCCATTCCTGAAAAGCTGTGGCTGTGTGGAGCCTGGTTTCCCACCAAAGGTGGATGAAGCTCCCAAATGAGGTGGTGAGCAGTGAAAATAAAAAAGCTGAAGGAAAATTGAAATTCAACAGCAAAGGCAGGTGAGAGGTGCTGGCAGTGAAGGAGTTCAGAGCTCCCAGAGCCCCCTGAGAGGGGAAGTTTTGTACAAAACAATGAAAATAAAAATCAAAATTTAAAGTAAAATTCTTATTTGTTGAACTCAGCGAGGCAAACGTGGTTTTGTCCTTCCTTCCCAGCTGCAGGAAGACCTTGAGGGGGTCAGCAATCACAATTTCACCAATAATCAGGGATAAAATGAATTGGGTTTTATCGTGCAGAATAAAATGAAGCAAAACCGAATCTGAGCTTCCAGATTTGGAATTTCTTGGATCCTGAAGTTGTCCCGAGTTGCTTTGTCCTTCCAAGTGTGCACAGCCCTGGGGAGGCTGTTCCAGCTGCACCCTCAAAGGTTTGGTTTAGCTTAGTCTGAGCTCAGGGAAGCTCGGTTTAAACAGGTTGAGGGGAGGAGCAGGAAGGAGAATTCCTCCTGCCTGGAGTTCACTCCCAGGAGCATTTCCCACAGTGAAATAATTCCATGAAATATTCCTTGACAGAATCCACGTGGGAGTTACAGGCACTTCCCTCCCTCTGTTCACAAAGCTGAGCTTTAATTCTCCTGTGTTTAAATCCACGCTTAAGGCAGAGCTCATCCCTCAGAGCAGCCTCGTCCTCTGGAGCTGTCTCCTGTTACTCCCCAAAGATCCACAGGACGTTGACTCCTGACAAACCCAGATTGACACGCCTGCAAAACCCAGAGGGAGCAGAATTAACCCTTCTGATTAAAAAGCTGCTGTTAATTCCGTTTTAACACCATTAATTATCACCCCACCGTGGTGGGGTTTTGGGGCTGACACCCTTCCCCCATGGGATACCTACCCCAACATCCCAGATTCCTTTGTCTTTATGATGTACAGGAACATCAGCAAGGTGTGGAACATGTTGTTCCTGCCCTGGAACCACACGGAGAGATGAGGATTTAGAAACCAAAATGATTCAAAATCTCAGAATTTTCCTAGTTTGGAACTTCCCCATAGAATCTGCACCAGCCTTAAGGGGTGACATCACCCAGCAGGGATTGTCATTTGAGGTTTTACAATCAATTAGCAGAAAATAATTAAGAGGAAGCTCCTGCTTAGGAATTCCTGTCTCCCAAACAGACACCACAGGCAGCATCCAGCAGCAGAGTAACTACCACGTGCTGGACCAGCCTGTGTGTAAATGGATTAAAAAAACAAAAAATGTGTCTAGGATTTTTAAATAAAAACCCCCAAATCAGCCCTGGAAATGATTCCTGAGAGCAGGAGGAGAACAAGGCCCTGTACCTTGGGCAGGCTGTAGACGTTGCACTCGTAGATCAGCTCGTAGTGGGGAGGGTTGATGCTGCTCTGGTAGATGCAGAACACGTTCTCGTTTGAAGTGTCTGAATTAAAGATTAATTAAAAAAAAACCAGATTTCAAAGGTGTTGATTTCAGAGGTGATCCCAGAGGAGAAGAGCAGCTCCAGGCCAGCTCAGTACCTGGTTTATCTGGAGTCTGGATGAAGTGTTGGGAGGTGAAGGTTTTGCCATCAGGATATTTGGGGTGAGGAGGGAGCCTGGAGTCCAGGTAAGTGCAGAACACGTGCATCAGGATCTGGGCAAAAACACAACCAAAATCTCACTGGAACGGCCCCAAAACCCAGCAGCTTCCTCCCCAGGAGTTAATCCCAGGCTCTGAGAAGCTGTGGTTGCAAGGCTGGCTTAACCCCAGGCTTAGGAGCAGCCTAAATCACCAATTTCAGATTTGGCTGAGAAGGGCAGGAGATGAAACCCCAGCTTTGCCCACCCCAACCCAACCCCAGCAAGGAAACTTCTCCCCTTCCCTCATGAAAATCTGGGAAAGTCTGAGCCTTGGGAATGCCAAAATTGTGAAATAAACTCTGAGGAGGGGCAGCCTGAGGGTTGTTTCAGCCCCTCCTGGAGAGTTCTCAGTGTTTCATGGGGTAACATCAGTGGATTATCTGTGATCTGGTGCTTTCTGTGCTCCTTGTGCCCAACAGGAGCTGTTTGAGAGGGAAAACAGAAGATTTGCTGGGAAAAAAAAATTAAAAAATCTGGGAGATGCACCTTGGGAGCTCACAGCATTGTATTACTCACAATTAATAAAAATGTGAAATTGTCTATTTGGGTTTTTACTAATAGCTTAAATTACTATGAAAACTTTTTTAATTAAAACCAGCACTTTTGAGTGGCTGTTCCTGTTTATCAGGACACTCAGAGCTGCTCCACAGCTGGACAATTCCAAATATTTCACCACGTTCCCAAACCAGAAAATCCAATCCTGTTTCAAGGTTGACTTTCTGCTCCCAGCAATGGAATTACCCAGCGGAAAAGCTGCCAAGTGACTTTTTGTGACTTTGCCACATCCCTCAGAGATTTCCTTGGCTGCTCCCTCCAAACTCTTGCAGTTTTTAAGTTCTGGGGAGTCCAGGTGTGGCTGGAAACTCACCGAGGAGTCGGTGGGAAGGTCGGTGTCCCATTTCCGACCCTTGAAATCCCCTCCTCCGTTCCATCGGAAGGAGCTCATGCAGCCTCCCTGGGAAAGTTCTGGAATGACAACAACACCAGGGAGTCACTGCCTGGGGGCTGCAAGTGCAGCTGAACCAAGGGGGTTGATGGTGTAGAGAACAGGGGGGGAAAACCAGAAGGTTGATAGGGAAGGTATTGATAAAAGGAGTGAAGTTATGGGGTGGGGTTTGTTGGTAGGGGATGAGTCAATGGCTTTGCAGCCTGAGCAGGCAGAGGAAATCAGGGAATGGTTGGGATTGGAGGGAAAATAAAGAGTCAGTGGTGGCAGAGGAAATCATGGAATGGTTGGGATTGGAGGGGTCAGTGCAGATGGGAGGAAATCTGGGAATTATTTGGATTGGAAGGGTCAGTGCAGGCAGGAGGAAATCAGGGAATTATTTGGATTGGAAGGGTCAGTGCAGGGAGAGGAAATCATGGAATGGTTGGGATTGGAAGGGTCAGTGCAGGGAGAGGAAATCATGGAATGGTTGGGATTGGAAGGGTCAGTGCAGGGAGAGGAAATCAGGGAATGGTTGGGATTGGAAGGGTCAGTGCAGGGAGAGGAAATCAGGGAATTATTTGGATTGGAAGGGTCAGTGCAGGGAGAGGAAATCAGGGAATGGTTGGGATTGGAGGGAAAATGAAGGGTCAATGCTGGCAGAGGAAATCAGGGAATTATTTGGATTGTAAGGGAAATGAAGGGTCAGTGCAGGCAGGAGGAAATCAGGGAATGGTTGGGATTGGAGGGGTCAGTGCAGGCAGAGGAAATCAGGGAATGGTTGGGATTGGAAGGGTCAGTACAGGCAGGAGGAAATCATGGAATGGTTGGGATTGGAGGGGAACTGAAGGGTCAGTGCAGGCAGGAAGAAATCAGGGAATGGTTGGGATTGGAGGGGTCAGTACAGGCAGGAGGAAATCAGAGAATTATTTGGATTGTAAAGGAACTGAAGGGTCAGTGCAGGCAGGAGGAAATCATGGAATGGTTTGGATTGTAAAGGAACTGAAGAGTCAGTGCAGGGAGAGGAAATCAGGGAATTATTTGGATTGGAAGAGAACTGAAGGGTCAGTGCAGGCAGGAGGAAATCAGGGAATGGTTGGGATTGGAAGGCTCAGTGCCACTCCCTGCCCTGGGCAGGGACACCTCCCACCACCCCAGGCTGCTCCAAGCACTCCAGCCTGGCCTCAGACCCTGCCAGGGATGCAGCCACAGCTCCTCTGGGATAATAAATCCACAGAAATGTTTGGAAATCCCAACACCACCAACCTCTGATCCTTTCCACCAAATATTCCTGGTTTGGGGTGAGATCCAAGTACTGCACCAGAGCGTTGAGGGTGGGGATGAGAGGAGCTTTCACCAGGGCTGCCTGCTTGAGGCTGCTGATGCTGGCTTCTGCAACACAAAGAAACGTTGGGCACCTCACAGGACCCCAAAAGTCAGCTCAGTTTCTACAAAGTAACACCAATCTCCCTCACATCAGCTACAAAGAACCAGCAGGAGCTTAAGAGAAGTGGGAGAGAAACAAAGTGAAAAGAAAAGCAGCATCTGGTTTTTTTTTAAGCACTTTGCAACAGTAGCTTTTGAGGAAACTCTCTAAGAACAAGCCCAAAAGAGGCTTTTAATTAAAAGCCTGCATATCAAATCCATTTCTCAGTTAATTGGAAACAACAGGAGAAGCAGCTGCTACAGAATCCTAAACTGACATGAAAAAAAGAACCCCAGTGCATCAGGATTTTTTAAAAAATTGTTAGAATTTTAGAAAAAAAAAAAAAAAGGTTTTTTTTATTTGAAGATTTGAAGGAGGAACTGAGAAAAGCACATAGCAGTGGAGGCTGAGACTTTTGGGAGACACTGAGAATTTACAGCACATCTGTCTTTGAAATGCTTTCTGTCTGATTAATAATCAATTATTATTAATGATAACTTGAGCTGTAGAATTAAATTTATGGGGAAAAAAAGAGGCATTTAAGGATTTTACCCAAATGTCCAAGCATTGATTTTTATAGAAGGACGATGGAAAAACCTTCTCAGCTTAAGGAAATGCAGGAGGTGCAACAAAGACAACACCAAAAATAAAAATATTTCCCAGAGCTCATTTATCCAACAGCCATTCCAAGGGAATTGCCAGGCTGCTGATCCTACCTCCAATCTGCAGCTCTGGACAGCCCATCCTCCTCAGCTGGGTGCTCACAGATTCCATCTCTTCCACGAGTGGCACCAGGATGGTGTCATTGATCCACTAGGAAAGGGAAAAAGGGGAAAATCCAAGCTCAGAAGCAACAGGAATGTTTGATAAACTCCCCCAAGATTGCACCCTGCAATCATCCCCACCACGACCAGAAAGCAGTTGAATAGAAACACTGAAGCTAATCAAGGAGAGAAATAATTTAATTTAATTTAATTTAATTTAATTTAATTTAATTATCAAGGCAGGCAGAGTTTAAGTGACCCTTTAACAGCTTTTGAAAAGGCAGAAAATTCAATGGACAGGAGTTGGGAAAACCCATCTGGATCAGGTAAAGCTTTTTCTGGACAATGAGGAAAAGGGGATTATGGATCCCAGCTCTCTGAGCATTAAAGGGATGGATCCAGCCCCTCTCCTGTTTGTTTTAGGGTATCAGGGAGATGATAAATTTGTGGGATTTGTGTGTGACAGACACCCCAACCCTTCCCACCTCAGGCACAGAGCACATGGAGGAATTTTCCCAGTCCACCTGGAGCTCCTCAGAGAGGGACTTACATTCCTGAATTTGGCTGTCCAGGAATCCATGTGATCCAGGAGCTGCCTGTTCATTGTCACCCGTGCCCAAACCTGTGGAAAGGTTTATTAAATTAAATCCATGTGGGAACCTCACAAAACCCAAAGTTTTTAGGGTTTGGGTCAATTCCTGCTGCTTGCCAAAGGAAGGAGTTAGTTGAATGCTGGAGGACTTTTTTTTTTCCCCTCCCACACTCCTGACCCAGCTCAAATCCAAACTTTTGCAGATTTTAAAATCTCATTTTTCCCTCTTCACCATCTTTTTTTTCTGTGGAATTCACCTCTTCTGCAGCCTGTTTGGAGCTCAGATCAGCTTCATCCTTGTGTGCAGAAGGAGCCTGGGACCTGCAGGCCAACTGATACTGGAATTTCCTCAGGATCTGGGCGTGGTCTGCCATAGAGCGGCCGTAGTTCCAAAACGTCGGGCTGCTGGAGGGAGAGCTGGAATCTGAGCTTCCTGAAAAGATGAAATCATGAAAAAAGTGAAGCTCAACGATTGCCCAAGTTCCATTCTGGAACAAACAGCACAGGGACAAGAGGTCAGTGTGAGTGAATACACTGAAGTCACTCTGCACAAACACTGGATTCACCCTTATCTTGATTGTCCCAATCCAGGAGCAAAATTTACTGAGTGTGGTTCATCCCCTTTGTCCTTATCTTGATTGTCACAGTCCAGGAAAAAAATTTACTGGATTCAGCCCCTTTTATCTGAAACCACCTGGATAAAATCCCCCTCTTATCAAGGTGATCTTATCTCAGTTCATTATTACAGCCAACAAGTGCTACAGAGATAACCCATCAGCATTCCCAGGCTTAGATCCTGTTCCAAGGAATATTTGGGAGGAAAATTGCCTAAAGGAGGAACAATGGGGGCTCTACTTCACACCTCATTCCTCACTAGGAGCAGGTCCAAGCTCATAAATGGCATTTTTACTGGTACTTCTCACATCACAAAAGCTTTTTTTTGGATAAAAAAATCAGCACCTCTTCCCTGCCAAGCTTTTCCCACCCAATTTACCTAACTGAACTCGGTGCTGTTTCTCCTCCTCGTTCCTCAGGAAGGTGTCCAGGGATTTGACATCTGTTATGCAGTCATCCTTGTAGGTGGAATTGTTGTACAGGATGGGGGAGAATCTGTAGTGAGACCTTATCCCAGCGCTGTCCACAGCTCCCACGCTCATGGAATAGGGAGATCCATTGGGAGAGTGGCTGAAGCTGGAAACCTGGGGAGAAAACAACAAAAAAAAATTAATTGTTGCTTGTGGTGAGGTCCCTTCTCCCACCTGCCTTGCTGTGTCACCTTTGCCTTGCTGCTGCTGCTCCCCTTTTGGACCCTGGGATCAACACTGAGGGTGTTTCCAGCCTCTTCAAATCCCAGAATGGTTTGGGTGGGAAGGGAGCTCAAAGCCCATCCAGTTCCAACTCTTCCCCTATCCCAGGGTGCTCCAAGCCCCTGGCTTTGGACATTCCCAGGGATCCAGAGGCAGCCACAGCTGCTCTGGCAATTCCAGCCCAGGCAGGAATTCCTTCCCAAGCTCCCATCCAGCCCTGCCCTCTGGCAGTGGGAAGCCATTCCCTGTGTCCTTGTCCCTCCAGGCCTTGTCCCCAATCCCTCTGCAGCTCTTCTGGGCCTCCTTGGATCCTTCTCTTGTCCAGGTGCCCACCCCCAGCTCTCCCAGCCTGGCTCCAGAGCAGAGGGGCTCCAGCCCTGGAGCATCTCTGGGACTCCTCTGGATTTTTTTTGTTTTTACAAGGCTCAAGCTGTGCCCTGAGAAGATGTGTCCTGCTCCTTACCTTACTGTAGCTGCTGCTGGGTGAGTAAGTGACAGAGGTGGTGCTGGGAGAGGGGCTGGCCCCTGCCAGAGCCTGCAGCTGGGGGCTGTAGCCACTCAGGCAGCTCCCAGAGAACTTGGGGCTGGCGCTGGGCGAGCGGGAGGGGCTGTAGCTCAGCACACATTGACCCTGGATGGGTGGGGATGGGGTCAGGGACAGGACTCTCTTGGCTGCTGGCTCCCGAGGAGGGGTGATCTGTACAGCTGCAAGGGAAGCAAGAGCAGGGTTAGGAGTGCAGCCTGAAATTGCTGTTCTTTAGAAACACACAGCTGTGATATTGAAGGCAGTTTTAGAGGTGAACTCAAAATCTGGTCAGTAATGAACTCGGGTAAAACTGAGACCTGTGATCCCAACTGGGAATAAATCCTATAGGGGGGCTTCTCCAATATTCCATCAGCTCCTCCATCCTCCCACTGTTCTCATCTTTACCCCATTAATTTATGTCTCAGTTATCTAAAACACATTTAGTTCCACCTCAAATGGCCAAAAACCAAACCACAGCACGAGGAACAACACTGAGCCCAACTCCTGCATAGAACCCCAAACTCCCAGCTCAGTTTTAGAGGTGGTAAAAAGGGAACTCAAAATCTGGTCACTAAAGAACTCGGATAAAACTGAGACCTGTGATCCCACCTGGGAATAAATCCTATAGAGGGGCTTCTCTAATATTCCATCAGCCAATATTCCATCATTACCACCTTAATTTATGTCTCAATCATCTAAAACACAATTAGTTCCACCTCAAATGGCCAAAAACTAAACCACAGCACGAGGAACAACACTGAGCCCAACTCCTGGCCCTGCATAGGATAACCCCAAACTCCCAGCTCAGTTTTAGGCGTGGTAAAAGAGGAACTCAAAATCTGGTCATTAATGAACTCAGGTAAAACTGAGACCTGTGATCCCACCTGGGAATAAATCCTATAGGGGGGCTTCTCTAATATTCCATCAGCTCCTCCACCACCTGTTCTCATCTTTACCCCATTAATTTATGTCTCAGTTATGTAAAACACAATTAGTTCCACCTCAAATGGCCAAAAACTAAACCACAGCACGAGGAACAACACTGAACCCAACTCCTGGCCCTGCATAGAACCCCAAACGCCCAGCTCAGTTTTAGAGGTGGTAAAAGGGGGATTCAAAACTTGGTCACTAAAGAACTCGGATAAAACTGAAGCCTGTGATCCCACCTGGGAATAAATCCTATAGGGGGGCTTCTCCAATATTCCATCAGCCACCATTCCATCATTACCACCTTAATTTATGTCTCAATTACCTAAAACACAATTAGTTCCACCTCAAATGGCCAAAAACCAAACCACAGCACGAGGAACAACACTGAGCCCAACTCCTGGCCCTGCACAGGACAACCCCAAACTCCCAGCTCAGTTTACAGCTCTTATCAGAGGAGACAATTCAGGATAAATTACCCAGAAATGGAAAAACAACAAAAAAACCACGAAAAAGATTAAAAAGAGGGTTTATTCCCCACCTGCCTTGCGCAGCCAGCCCATGATCTGCTGGCTGGGACTCGTGACCAAGCTGGTTGGTGCTGCTGTGTAGGTGAAGTACCTCCAGAAATCAAAGAGGGCATTGAGGCTGAACAGGGCTGCCAGGGCAAATTCTGCAAGAAAAACACGAGTTTTTGTCATGGTTTCAGCAAAAATCACATTATCTGCAAAACCTGTTAATAAAAGGTCATTATTAGTGCTGCAAGTTTGAGGAAGAATCTTCAGCTTCTTAGGCAAGAACCATCAGAGGTAATTTTCCTCACTGCTGAAATTAATTTCTACATTTTAATTTCTAATTTTTAAAATGGGATTGTTACTTTCCAAAAAGGAAATCTCATGATTCTCGCTTCTTTCCAATCTCTTTAAGAGTCTCCTCCTCTGAAACCAACCTGAATTGTTGTAAAATACCACAAAACAACACAGCAGGAAAATACATCTAAAGCTCTCTAAAGCCTCAATCCACACATTAAGAAAGATTTCATGCACTAATTAAGTCCTTCCTGCCCTTTTACCATAGAGAAGAAGCTGTTAACGCTCCTCATCTGCCACTAAAAACATGGAATTGCAGCAGTTTCAAGGGAGATCGAAGAAAGCAAAACAAAATTTTGGTTTAAAACTCAAACAGGAAAAAAAAAACCTGCCTTAAAAACCGTTTCCCAGCAATAAAAATGAGTGAAAAACAATCCTGGAATTTGATTTAAAAGCTGCAACGACTCACCAATGTACCAGAGTGGAAAGCAGCTGATGTTGTAATACGTGCTTAGGAGTTTCCCAGTCCTGAAAAGCGAAAACAAAGAGGGAGAATTGAGCAGAAATTCCATCCTGGAGGGGGGGATATTTCAGGCTCCACACTTGAAACTTGAATTTACATTTCAGTGTAGATCATGCCTGCTACGGATATGTTGAGGAGTCCCCAAGCCAGCACCACCTTCCTGGTCTCAGCCTGTTTCCTCATCTTCACAGCCAGGTCGATGAGGGAAGTGTCTGGACTTTTATTTGGTGTCATTGTCTGTAAGAACACGGGGAAAAAGGCAAAACTTGTGAATTTTTATTCAGCGGGAAGATTCTCAGTCCAGTTACTGAGGAACAGTGTTCATTTTCTCCCTCGTTTTTGAAGAATAATATCCTTCGTAAGGAGGAGGGAAAGCTCTTGCCTCCTCCAGGCAGGACCAATGTTTTTACTGAAAATTCTCACTTATCTCGGTAGGTAACAGAGTATTTTCTGTCATATGAAACCCATAGATTTTATGCCCGGTGAAGGAAATAACTGTCACATGCAGGCAGCCCCTCACATCTCCCCCCACACCTCAATCCCCTCCCCAAACTTCACCTGACCCCCACCCCGAAGTTCTCCTCGCTCTCACCACAACAAACCTCTTCGATCCTCGCCACAAACCCCTCGGATCTCCCTCCCCAAATTTAACCTCTCCCGCTTCTCAAACTTTCCCTTTCCCCGCCCCAAACCTCTGCTCCTCCCAATCCGCAAACCTCTCTTATCCCCCTCCTCACATTTCACCTCTCCAGACCTCACCGTCCTCTTCCTCAAACCTCTCTGATCACCCCCCACAGACCTCCCCTCTCCTCCTCTCCTCAAACCTCTCCGGTTCCTCTCCCCGAATCTCCCTTCTCCCCTCACAACCTCCCTCCCCAAATTTCACCGCTCTCCCTCCACAGACCTCACCGTCCTCCTCCCAAACCTCAGCTCTCCCCTCTCCGCAGATTGCACCTCACCTCTGCCGGATCTGTGCCGCTCTCCCCTCAGGCCCGGGCAGTTTTTTTCCCCTTTTCCCGCTGGGGGTCTCGGCTCCCCTCACGCCGCCGCCGGCTCGCGCGTTCTGCGCCTGCGCGGGCGCTCGCGCCGCGTCACCGGCCGCGCCGGGGGCGGGGCAAAGGGGGCGCGAGCTCGCGGGCGGGTTTTGGCGGGAAGGGCGTGAGGGAGGCCGCCATGTTGGGGGGGGCGAAGGAGCCCTCACGGGGACACATTTGGCCTTTTTTTTTTTTTTTTTTAACTTGTCTTTATAGTTAAATTGCTTAATTGTGAAAAACGACCTTTCACCTTTTTATATTAATTTATAAGTTTAATAAAAATAAAATAAAATAGAATAAAAATAGACAATAAAGGAGAAAAAACTCAAAGCTCTTTTCAGCCGAGGTGCTGATACCAACAACATCAGCACCTCGTCTTTTTTCAGATCCTTTGTTTTAAGGACTTCTGTGTTACATATTTAAATGAGCTAATACATGATTCAAATATTCATTTTTGGTTTCAAGACTTCCCTTAATTATACAGTTTTTCTATGTGGCCTTGCTAAGTCTAGATAGAGGTAGTAAATCTTTCTTCTTCAACAAGGCTCAGTTGTTCCTTATCTTCAGGAATTCCAGCTGGCCCTCCTGTCTTCTATCTCTTTGAGGAATTAAAAAAAAAAACAATCCCATCTCTACTTTGTTACAATCTAAGAATATTTATCTATCACAATTTTTTAAATTCTATTCATAATAAAAAAATGCAATATAACTTTCCTATATTATACATATAGCAATCTGCTTGTTATATGCGAAAAGCCAACTCCAAAATATGCATTCATAACATTAATTATTGTTGCTATAAATACATATTATGCTATCGGCATTTTGCAAATGTTAAGATAAATGCTTTATGTTTAATTTTAAAATTACCGTATGAATACCATTTTTATTTCTCCTAGTAATAAAACTTAAAAAGAATAGTAAGATAACTAAAATATAGTTATGCTTATAACTAAACTGTCTCCTTAGTTAATAAACATATAAATCATATAATAAAAACCCTACTGCTAATGTGCTAACTATCAGCACCTGCCATCTGTAAAAAGTATAAACCAAAGTAATGATAATAAAAAAAGACCAAAACCACAACCAAAACCCACGCATACTCTAAAAAAAAAGACACAAAAGCCATACAAAATAGTTCCTAGAATATATAAACTAATTCATAAAAAAATATTAATATGCAGAAAAGTCTATAAATATGCAACAAGCTAAGTGTCCAAGTGGTAAACCACATACTGAAATCCCTACTCATCCTTTATCCTGGGCATTTCTAAAGTGGATTAGGGACATGGAGGCAGCCCATTATTTACAGAAATAATGATTCCCTCATCAGTAATCCAAAATAATTTGGCGTTATAGCCAATTAACTCTGATTATCCAAGAAATTAATTGCCAGTGGAGCCCTTTGCCGTGTCAGGGAAATATTTCTCTCCAGAGCTGAAAAGTTTCTGGGATTTTTTTTTTCTTAAAAATGGCAGGAGGAGCTACAACACTGAATTTTGGTTTGCATCATTTGAGGCAAAAACAACAAAATTTTACAAAAAACGGACTGACCCCGCTGAAAATGTAATGATTTTTGAAGCTTTTCTAGTTGTTGGTGGGAGTTTGTATCAGTTCTGGCCTCTCTCAGTGACAGCACAAGGGGAACATTTTGATCAGCACAGAGATTTTAGGCGAGGAGGTGATTTATTAAAATATGAATATCGATCTAATACCGATACCCAACTATGATGGACAAAAGACTCTCTAACAGTTAAGTTAGAAAGTTTATGTTTATTGGGTAATTACAAAGCCTTTTATCCACAAAAGTGTTGAATACACAAAATACAAATGCACATTCATACTCCTGTCACCTCCTCTTCTCTGCTTCCTATGCTAATTGACAAAAAGGCTAATTAAGCATGCATAGTTTGTTCTTTGAAATGGGTCGGGGGTCTCTTGTGGGGAGTGGTCACCAAAAGGAGGAAGTAAAACTGGTCTTCCTCGTTCTAAACTTTCAACCTTTTGATGCATAGTGACAAAATGACTCCTTAGTAAAACCTATAGTTTTCCTGTTCCCAGGCCTGTTTGTGGAGATAGAGAATTTCCAATCACGTTGTGTTTTTGGGATCTGTTGATCAATTCCCTTATTTTTCATTACAAGCCCAGCTTACACAAACAGAAACTTGACAGGCAATGAGTTATTAGATCCAGGATATCTTATCTAAAATCCTGCCTCTCTTAACCATCCTCTCCGAATTTTAACTGATTTCAGCAAAGCTTATTTTTCCCAGCTAAATCAGCAATATAACCTTAGGTTTTTTTCTTCAAAATTAGTGTCTCCCAAGAGAGGGCCGGCTTGGCTGAGACTGATGTAACCTGTCACTCTCTGGGGTGTCACCAGGGTGTTCCTGACTCACGGAGTGACACCACAGCCTCTCCGGGGCTGTGTGGAGAGCACGTCCCACCCACCCTGCCCACGCTGCAGGAGAGCCAGGGCTCACCCACACACCCTCCGCCCGCCCCAGGCTGTGGGAGCTGCATTTCACTCAGCCCAGTTCTTTCTTGGAGCTGCTGTGGTGGGTTCAGGGGGGACTTGGAGCTGTGCCTGGTGACATCCTGCCTGTGGAGCTGCCCTGGGAGTTGTCTGAGGACCTGGACCTGGTCAGTGCCACCAGACCCGCTCTGCTCCTCTTGGTTGGATCCCGTGGGGCTCTGCTGCTTGTGGTGAGGTCCCTTCTCTCACCTGCCTTGCTGTGTCACCTTTGCCTTGCTGCTGCTGCTCTCCTTTTGGACCCTGGGATCAGCACTGAGGGTGTTTCCAGCCTCTTAAAATCCCAGAATGGTTTGGGTGGGAAGGGAGCTCAAAGCCCATCCAGTTCCAACCCTTCCACTGTCCCAGGGTGCTCCAAACCCCAATGTCCAACCTGGCCTTGGACATTCCCAGGGATCCAGGGGCAGCCACAGCTGCTCTGGGAGTTCCAGCCCAGGCAGGAATTCCTTCCCAAGATCCCATCCCTCCCTGCCCTCTGGCAGTGGGAAGCCATTCCCTGTGTCCTGTCCCTCCAGGTCTTGTCCCCAGCCCCTCTGCAGATCTCCTGGAGCCCCTTTGGGCCTCCTTGGATCTCCTTGGATCCTTCTCTTGTCCAGGTGAGCACCCCCAGCTCTTCCAGCCTGGCTCCAGAGCAGAGGGGCTCCAGCCCTGGAGCAGCTCTGGGCCTCCTCTGGATTCTTTCCAATTTCATGGATGCTCGTGGCTCAGGGCTTATCTCCAAAGCCTTTAGGACCTCATGGCTACAGCAGGAGGTCATTGCTGGGGGCCCTGCAGTCCCTCCAGGGGATGAGGAGTGAGTCCAAGGTTTGGATTTAGATGCAGCTCCTGAAATGCAGTGGGTGGAGGCCCCAGAGGACGCTGATCAGGGCACTCAGAGCTTGTTGGGATACTTTGGATCCTGACGTCAGGTTTGGCAGGGTCTCTTGGCAGCCCTTAAAATCCATGTGGGATGGAGCATGAGTAATGAAACAAGCTCTAATTTTACCCTAGATTAAATCCCTCCTTCCTGTTTTCAAAGAGTGACCCGTGGTGGGTGGTGTGGACAGTCAGCTGATTCCTTATGAAATATTGGGAGTCTGGAAGCTGCAGGTGGGGTTTGACTGCCACCAGAGTTGCTGTAGTACTAAGAGCAGGAAATTCCTGTGATGGTTCCTGTCTCATGGGATAAATTTTTTTGTTATTTGGTTTAAGTTTGAGGGAGTGGAGATCTTTTTTTCTGCAGGGACTGGGTTTGGTTAAACCTTAGAGACCAGAGCACGTTCTCCTGGTGCCCCCGAGACACAGCAGTTACGAGATGACTCAATCCTACAGACCAAACTGGGACTAATCCCTGCCCGAGGCTCCCTTTGCTCCCAAAAACACGAGACAAAAGACTTGCTTGGAGGTGTGAACACAACAGGACACCTGTGGAGGAATAGGGTGGGAATGGAGGTGAGAGGAGACTCCTCAGGGAGGTGCTGAGTGACACAACTGAGATCTTTATTAAAAGTTTCTTCAGGAAATTGTCAGGGAATTCCTTTCCTCTGCTGAGGTGGATTGAGCAGCTGAATTTCTCCCTTGTGTCTTGTCCCCAGGTGTCACAGCAGGGTCAGCTCCTTGCTGTCCCTCAGAAACATTTTTTATTTGGATAAACAAATTTAAAAAAAAAAAAACACCAATAAAAGTTTCTCCAGCAGCTCTACCTGCAATTGTGGGACAGCCACAGCTGAGTGTTCCCACGGGAGTTTATTCCCAAAACTCAAGCAGGAGCCTGCTCTCCCACGTGGATAACAACTACCCAAAATATCCTTTGGGACAAGGAATGGACAACTCGGAATCCCCACGACCAAGAGTGGGCTGGCAGAGCTCCTGACCCCTAGTGAGAGCTGGGATGAGTTCAGTCTGTCCCTGTTTTGCTCTGCCCTGAAAAACACGCGAAAGGACACAAACATTTTTGTGGTCAGAGCTCTGGAACCGACTCCTCCCCCTCCCCTGGTCTGGATGTGTCAGTGGAAAATATTTTTTTTTTTTTTGGTGGTGAAATCGGCCTCTTTGCCTGCTGGTTGCCTTGAAGGTTCTGATAAATGTGAGAACTTGATCACATGGAGTGATAGGTTCTATCAGATGTGTTTGACCTGAAAAATAAAGCTGTGTATAAATTCCCCTTGGCCAGGCCCAGCTGAACTCCCAGCAAACATGAAGCTGATTTTGATTTTCGGCGCCCTCATCGGGGCTTCCCTGTGCCTGGAAACCTTCGTTGGGTGAGTGACACTTTTGTGGGAAACCTTTCATTGAGGGCTTGTTGTTTTTCAACTTCACAAAATCTGCTTGGGCACATTTTTGTGACTGATTGTTCTTGTTGCTTTGCCACTCCGGTGTTTGGGGGAACCTTTCTTTACTCCCTTTTGGGTTTTCTAAGGAGAAGGGTCCAGCTGTGGAGTGGAGAACCTCAATTCCTACTCATCCAAGGCTTGATTTTGACTTGAGCTGAACGACCAGAACCTGCCCTCAGATCACAAAGTTCACCATTTTCCCTTTTTTTCCCCCCCAAGTTTCTTATTTCTCTTTCTTCCTACCTTTCTAAGCACTTCAAATCCTGATTTCCAACCATCACATTCTAAAGTTTGTTTAAGTTGAGGGAGTAGAGATCTTTTCCTGGAGGGACTGGGTTTGTTGTCTTCACCTTGCATTGCACAAATTATCCTCACGGCCTCACTGACTATGGAAGAGCCTTAATAATTAAAGATTGTAAAATCCTACTGGATAAATGCTGAGGTGCAATAAGTCAGCACTAGATTCCAGTGAGAAAAATCTGTGTACGAAGGCTTAAGGATTAAGACTAAAAATAATAATATAAAGAATATATTCCTAATAATATGAAGAATGTCCTGAAATTCAGGGATTTGTAAAGCCAGGAAGGGCTTTATTTTGATCTGTTTTGATCACTTCACCCTGAAGTGAATTCTTGGGAATCCATTCCTCAGCAGCTGTGGTTCACTTCACTCAGGGCAGAATCCAATCCTGAGATAAAGCTTATGGCGATGGAGAATCCAGTAATTAGTTATTAATGTGGAAAATTCCCTTCAGAGCTGATTTCACTCGGTTCAACAAAATCCTCCCCTCCCCGCTGGCCAGGGAGAGGATCCTGGTGTAAACCTGGTGTAAACGCGGTGTAAACCTGGTGTAAATGTGGTGTAAACGTGGTGTAAACGCGGTGTAAACGTGGTGTAAATGCAGTGTAAACGCGGTGTAAAAGCGGTGTAAACCTGGTGTAAATGTGGTGTAAACCTGGTGTAAACCTGGTGTAAACGCGGTGTAAACGCGGTGTAAACGAGTCCCTTCTCAGCAGGTGAGGCCACGCCCTAAATAAAGCACCCACATGACTGAGCTCGTGTGCCGAGGCCGTTTTCACCTCATTTCCAACTTAAAAATGTTTCCAATCCTGCTGTCCCTGGGCTGTGCTCCCAGCTGATGAGTTGATCAGCCCAGCCGGTGGAGTGAGGCTCTTCCAGAGGCTGATTCATCCCGCCTGGAATGGTGCGAGCCTCTGCCAACACCGGCAGGGTGTCAGCAGTCTCTGAATAAACAGGAAGGTGGAATAAACCCCACGTTTAATTTTTGCTCCCCAAACTTTTGATCCTTCCCCGACTCAACATTTTTTTTTTTTTTTTCCCCACAAGTTGCTGCCAAGAAGTAGATGGAGGGATCGGTCCTTGTGATTTAAAGCTCACCCGCGTTGTCTGGTTTAGGAGGAAAGTGCGGGTTGTTGGTTGAACTTTCGGGTGACACCAAATCCAGCGATTAAAGGAGCAATTAAGGCACAATTAACACCGAATTAGCGATCCCAGGAACGAACCGGTTCACCCGGACTGCTTCTGAAGACACTGATTTATTGCAGGCACCAGGTTCTCCGAATCAAGACCAAAAATGAGGAGGAGGTCAAGCAGCTGCAGCTTTTGGAATCGCTGGAACACCTGGAGGTGGGTGATGGCCACAGAGGCGTTTTGGAACATTTCACACGGGGCAGGATTTGCATCTCATTCACAACGGGTCAGGGCGTGAATCTGCATCTCATTTGGAAGGTTCCCATCACCTTGGGGCAGCTGCCTTAAATAAATTTACTCTCTCAACACTTTAAATGCAAGTTCGAGTACCAGCTCAGTGTTTAAGATGGCCAGAACTGATTTTTTTTTTTCCCTACTGGGTTTGCATCGTATTTGAATTGTTTTGATCTTAATCTCAGTGTTGAAAAACTTGTTTTTCCAGTGGGAATGGCAATGTTTTGTCTCCCAGAGTTACGGAAGGAATTTATTAGTTGGTCTACACAGGAAAACACACTGTAAAATTCCAGGTTATTACTGTTCTTATTGCCATTGGTGAGAATTTTTAACATCACTTTCTCAAATCACTGGCTTAAAAAAAATATTACATGAGTAATTTAGAAATTAAAATTTAGAAAAGTCCTACCAAAGGAGAAATAAAAGGATAAATTAAACCAATGGGTTTCATGTTACCCAAGACTGGAGTACAGAGTTTTTTCTTGAAATTATTTCTAGTAAAAGGGAGAATAATAAAATAATCATCAGAGACAACTAAAATTTCCTCTTATTTTTGTGACCAAAGCCTAGAAGTCAATGAAAAAAGGGACTCAAGCCCCTTGGTATTTGTTATTTCATTGAATTTATCAAAAGAACTGATACAAGGTTGTGGTGAGGCCACAGAGGACAGAGCATTCCAGGGCTCCTCTCTGCAGGGGCTGTTGGAGTTGGGAGAAATCAGCATTTCTAAAACTCTGCAAGAACTGTTTGCAGGACGCCTTCCCCAAACCAAATTCATTTTCCTTTCTCTCTCCAGCTGGATTTCTGGATCAACCCCTCTGCCTCTGCCCTCCCCGTGGATGTGAGAATTCCTGCTGCCAGTGTCCAGTCAGTGAAAGCCTTCCTGGAATCCCAGGGGATTGAGTATTCCATCCTGATCGAAGACCTGCAGGTGGGCAGTGCCACTGGCACTTATTTCTTACCTCTTTTGGAAGCACTGCTTCACAATTTGGCCTCGCTCCCACTTTTCCACACTCTGTTTTCTGTGGGATTCCCCCCCCTTATTTTGGTAGGTTGTGGATCATTCCTCGAAGACAATCCATGGATTGCCGTCGGGGTTCTCTGAGCAGTGACATCAATAAAACTCCACAGGGCTCTTCTGACAACCCCTGAGTTCCACGTGGACTTTTGGCCTCAGACATTTGGGAATCCCAACTCTGAAGTTACTCATCATTCACTAAACTCTGCTGAGAGTAGTTATGGATAAAAATCACCCATTTGGGCACTAATCTGACATTTCCTCATGAGCAGTAATCCCCAAAGGGCATCTAACCCATCATCGACTCACTGCCATTTCATTTGTCTTCTAGCAAGTGGAACAGACACTTCTCACCATTTGAATGTTATTTTAGGATGTTCTGGACAAAGAAAAGCAAGACATGGCCGAGAGTGCCCAAAGGCAGCGCAGCAGCAGCTTCGACTTTGGTGCTTACCACACTCTGGAGGATGTGAGTACCTCAGGGGAGGAACATTCTGATTTTTTTCTGGTCTTTTTGCACGCTGTCTTCAATCCAACATCCTATGTTAGGATCTAAAATGTCCTTGCAGCTTTTTCTGGCACGTGGGTTTGTTTTTGGCAGCGTTAATTTTGTGCTCAGAACAATCAGCCAGCGCTGTCCCCAACAGTGTTGATCAAAATTCCATAAACTCTTCCTGCAGGCTCTGTCAAAACCCCTCCTTCAAAAGAAAGAGAAATAAAGGGATCTTGAAATTGGGGAAATAAAGAATGTTTTGCCCAGAAAAGCTGTGGCTTCCCCATCCATGGGAGTGTCCAAGGCCAGGTTGGAGCAACCTGGGGTAGTGGAAGGTGTCCCTGCCTGTGGCAGGGGGGTGGAATGGGATGGGCTTTCCAGCCTGAATCAGCCCAAGATCCTCTGGAAGGAATGGTAGAACACGTAAATATGCCATGAATGTCCTCAAATATGATGTCAATGGCCTCGTCACCTTCCATTTCAGATCAATGAAGAACTGGACCACCTGGCATCTGAGTACAGCTTTGTGGAAAAGATCCAGATCGGGCAATCCTACGAGAAGCGGCCTCTGTACGTCCTGAAGGTAAGAAACAGCACGGAACGTATCCACAGGGAGGAATGACAGACAACACTGTTGGGGAGGATGAAGCAGGAAGGCCCTGCGGAGATGATTTATTGGTGAAAGATTCTAAGAGTGTAAAACCTGCAAGAGGGGTAGAGTTAAAAGCAAGATTTGAGCTGTAGAATGCTAAGCAGGAAAATGGTGATTGAGTTAGCTGAGGACCAGGACCCTGGTGATTGAGCAATACTCCTCCCCAGACAAAGGGATGCAAAAAGGGGGTTGGGCCCTGCCATGTAGCAGGAAAAAAGTAGTTTTCCAGGTTTTTAGTATGTAGAGTAGTATGGTAATGTAGCAGTTCTCATAGGCTGTATGTAAATTCTGTAGGTTTTGTATCCTGCACTGGTTGGTTGGTGCTGACCAGAATATTCGGCGTAGAAAGGGATAAAATGTAATGTAACAGGAAATTCCCTTCTGCTGCTCCCTTCCTTTCCCATTGCTTCCTCCTGATCTCTGGAAGACCACGTTTCAGCCGGTGCTGCTCAGGTTGCCTGTCCCCACGACCAATAAACCACAGCCAATAAACCACGACCAATAAACCACGTGTCCCAAGAGCATCCCAGGCTCTGGAAATCTCTCATCGAACCCCATTGCCGCCCGTTTCTTATACTACACAGCCCACAGCACCCCAGTCTGTTATGGGATGTCCTTGACTGAGAGGTGTCAGAGTTTGAAATGCTCCTGTTTGATTCCCCAGTTCAGCACCGGAGGCTCCAACCGCCCGGCCATCTGGCTCGACGCCGGCATCCATTCCCGCGAGTGGGTCACCCAGGCCAGCGCCCTGTGGATCGCCAACAAGGTTCCTGCAGCTGGCATTCATCTTTTGGCTTGTCTTGGGAATGTTTCCTGCTGTTTCAGAGCATCTCAGCCCTCTGTGTGTTCAGTTAGTTCACCTCCCAAAAGCAGCTGAGTCCCTGAGGTTCCCTCGAGCTGGAATTGGGAAACTCTGTCCTGTTAGAACAGCTGGGTTTAGGCAGACAAAATGTAGTGGTTCAGGTGAAATTGTTACACAAATAGCAAAAGACTTGGAGATTATTTTGTTGCTTTGTTCTGCTTACCTAAAAAACTGCAGTGGGGTTGGTTTCCTTCCACAAAATGCCCAGACCTCCAGCCTCTCTATAAATGAGGATTTAAATCCTGCTGGAAATGGCTGAGCCACCAGAGAAGTCACAGGATCACAGAATAAGCTGAGCTGGAAGGGACCCATGAGGATTGTGGAGTCCAACTCCTGGCCCTGCACAGAACCATCCCCCAAAGCCACGTCAACACTTTAGTCCCAAAAGCTCCTTGGGCTCTGTCAGTGCAGCAGAGTTGAGAATTCCCAACCTGGCTATTCCACCTCAGTCTTAGTGCCAGCCTTGGCCTGTCCTCTGGGACAGGGAGGAGAACATTTTGTTGTCCTCTTCCATTTTATTCTAAAGACTTCCTGTCTTCAGAATAAAATAATAAAACAGAGTCACTGCTCACTCCATGTATAAAAGGAACAGCTACAGCCAGCAGATAATGGATGTTCCTTATTTCCCTGCCCCAAAATCCAGCCTTTCCTCTGTCCCAATCAATGAGGGAATGAACATTTGGGAAGGAATGACTCTGCTAAGCAGGGTGTGCTCTGTCTCTGCCTAGATTGCCTCTGACTATGGAACTGATGCTTCCATCACCTCCCTGCTGGACAAGATGGATCTTTTCCTGCTGCCAGTCGCCAACCCTGATGGATTTGTGTACACTCACACCTCGGTGGGTCAGCTCTCCCTCTGAGCTCAGTGAGATTCCTGGCTCTCCCAAGGAAATAATCAACATGAGGGAAGTGGGCTCAGAAAATCTTAATGCTGTGAGAGGAGTTACCAAAGAGTTGGGCAGACAAAGATCCTCATTGCTTGTCTAACCCAACGCCCTGTAAATACCCCAGTTTCAGTAAATACGTTTGATTTTTGACCCTTGGCCCATCTTGCCAGTCCAAAATACTCTTAGGATCTTGCCTAGGATCAATCCCTCATGGATGGCAGCTCTTCCTGGGAGCAGTTTTGGTGCCAGCATATGGATTTTTCTCCCTTCTGAAGCGTTTCTCTGTTGTAGAATCGCATGTGGAGGAAAACCCGCTCCAAGATTCCCGGCAGCGTCTGCGTCGGAGTTGATCCCAACAGGAACTGGGATGCAGGTTTTGGAGGTAGGGATAAAGCTTCTGGGTTTTGGGTCCTGTTACACAGAACCAGCAGCTGCCTTTACAAAGGGGATTAATCACCTTGAGCACAGGATGAGGCAGCATCATGGACTTATGGAATCACAGAATGGTTTGGGTTGGAAGGACCCAAAATATTATTTAGTTCCACCCTCTGCCATGGGCAAAGACACCTTCCACTACCTCAGGTTGTTCCAAGCCCCATCCAACCACAGAATACCCCCAGGAATGTGGATTTCTGGGTTTCTGGGCAACCTCTTCCAGGCTGCATCATCTGAAAGTCCATCCCTTGAACATTCACACTCTGTCGCTGCTGTTTGAGCGTTTATCAGAGTTTAAGGCCTTGCTTTGGCTGCAGCCCTGTCCTTAGGAAAGCCCAGCTTTGTGTGGGTCTGCCCTGACCTCCCAGGAATTCCACTCCTCACAGGTTTTGTTCCCTCCTTGCACCACCAGGTCCTGGAGCCAGTAACAAACCCTGCTCCGACTCCTACCACGGGCCCAGCGCCAACTCCGAGGTGGAAGTGAAATCTGTTGTTGACTTCATCAAGAATCATGGAAACTTCAAGGCCTTCCTGACCCTCCACAGTTATTCCCAGCTCCTGATGTATCCCTATGGATACAAATGCACCAGGCCAGATGATTATGCTGAGCTGGTGAGACAGAAGGACTTGGCTTTCCCTTTTTCTCTTCTGTCCAGCTGCCTTTCCGTACTTTCCGTACTCTTCCTTCATGACAGCATCGCAGCTGGAATAATATCTCTGAGGCAATGTGGATCTCACAACCACAAATCCAATGGGAGAGACCTCTGGAGGTCTCTGTTCTGACCCTGTGCTGAAAGGGCTTTGGAGTCAGAGCCAATTTCAGTCTGAGTTTGGATTAATTGTTTTGTTTTGCTATTTCTAAAGAAGAATTCCACAGCGTTTTCCAAGCTCATCCCAAAGTTTCCTTCCTCTCAAGGGGATTTTGTTTTGTCCTAACTGCAGTTTCCCTGTGGCAATTTGTTGCCTTTTCCCCTCCCTCACAAAGAACCCAGCTCTGCTTTCCATCCAACCCCCATTATGCAGTTGAAGTGAGCACCAAGTTGACCTTGGAGTATTGGGAGATGCCTTGGGAATTTCTGGTATCTGTTGAGCCTTCCCTTGACAAGCCAGTGAGAGAAACACTGGATGAACACTTACAGAATGTGCTGGAAGTTAACTCACCTGCAGTGGCGCCTCCCAGAAATGCTGTGGAAGCTGTGACTGCTGTTGGTGTGAATCATCTCCAGAGCAGTTTGGAGATTTCTGGTGAAATCCCAATGTTTAATCTCAGGAAGTGTGGCTGCCTCCTGACTTCCCCTTCTTCTTCTCCCCTCCAGGAATCTCTGGGAAGAGCTGCTGCCAGTTCCATCCGCTCCCTCTATGGCACCAGCTTTCAAGTGGGCACCATTTGCAAGACCATCTGTGAGTATTTGGCCACTCAGAGCTTTTAGGGGTTCTCCCAGGACACCAATCCCTGTCCTTCCCTCAGGGTCTGTCCCTCAGTGGAAGCCACAACGCTCCTGTGCAGTGACACCACCGGTCACACGTTGCACCGGAGCGTTCCCAGCCAAATCTCCTCCTTCTCCCCCAAAATACAAACAGCAGGACAACAGAACCCCACCATTCCTCTGCTCAACCCTCTGGATCATCTCCCTTTCCCTTGCAGACCAAGCCAGTGGAGGCAGCATTGACTGGAGCTACGACAACGGGATCAAATACTCCTTTGCCTTCGAGCTGAGGGACACGGGGCGCTACGGCTTCCTGCTGCCCGCCAACCAGATCATCCCTGCTGCCAAGGAGACCTGGCTGGGCCTGAAGAGAATCATGGAGCACGTGAGGGACAAGTCCTCCTGAGAGCTGGGCTGGGAGTCAGCTCTCTGCAGCACCAGCTCATCAATCCTCCGTGTGCTGTGATGGCTGGAATGATAAAAATGACTGAATAAACCCCCTGTGCATTCCCCCCACGGTGTTTGACCTGTGTCCAGTTCCTTGTGTGTGACACATCCCTGAGGAGATTTTGGGACACAACCCTCCCTGCCCACGCATCCAGTGCCATCCCTGCCGTGGCAGGGACACCTTCCACTGTCCCAGGATGCTCCAAGCCCCAATGTCCAACCTGGCCTTGGACATTCCGGGGATCCAGGGGCAGCCACAGCTGCTCTGGCAATTCCAGCCCAGGCAGGAAATCCTTGCCAAGATCCCATCCATCCCTGCACTCTGGCACTGGGAAGCCATTCCCTGTGTCCTGTCCCTCCAGGCCTTGTCCCCAGTCCCTCTGCAGCTCTCCTGGAGCCCCTTTAGGGACCTGGCAGGGGCCCTGAGCTCTCCTTGGAACCTTGTCTTCTCCAGGCTGAAGGGGCTGGTGCAGAGGCCCTGCATAATCCAGGCTATGGAACTGATTAAAAGAATTTAATTTCCCTTAACGAGCTTCAGGACCTTGCCAGGCCCCCAACCACTGTCCTCAAATGTACACCCCCATCTATTTGGCTGCCCCTTTTCTCCCTCCCACACGTGGTTCCCAGTGGACGTGGTTGGAGGGAAGATGGAGATGGGAGGACACCTTCCCTGGTCCAGCACCCAGACCCTCAGGAGCCCCTCGTTGTTCCATTGTTCATCCCGCAGATTTCTTGGGGATTAAGAGCAAAGAGCTCAGGAGGCCCTGAAGGATCAGCGATTAGCAGTGGCTGCTGGTGCTGCTGCTGCTGCTGTGGTGATTATCGAGTCTAACAGGTTTATCTTGGTGTCTTGTGACCCCCCCAGCAGCTGGTGAGTTACTCACCCTCGGGAGCCTGGCAGGAGAGCAAACAGCGCTGATGTGGCCGATTAAAACCTTGCGGACTCGGGGCACGGAGCTGCTGCAAGGGGAAAAGGGGAAGGTGCAGCTGAGGCAGTGGGAAGTTCCCCAGGATTTGTGTGTTTTTGGAAAGCAAACCCAAGCTTGGGGCAGCCAGTGCTACCCACGTGGCCCTGGTCCCTCTGCTCATGGCTTTATCCAGTGGCACCTGCTTCCCAAACCAACCCAGCTTTCCAAAATCCCATCCCCTGCCCGGTGATTTCAAACCACTGGTGGTAAATCCCAGGGGCAGGGCACACAGTTGGCTCTTGGACCTGGATGAGCTCTTGTCTCCAGAGCAGGAACTGCAGAGCCTGAGCTTGTGACCTTGTCCTGGCTTGGAAGCTCATTCCAACCAAGGCTTGGGGCCTCCTATCTCCTCCTCTTGAAGTGCCTGGTGTGAGGAGAGCTCATCCAGGTCTGGAACCTTGACTCCAGACAGATCTGGAGTCAGAGCAGTGGATGCCACCCAGAGGAACAGGAGGGTGTGAGCCATGGGATGAAGAGAGATGGGCTGGAGATGACACAGGTGTAGGGTGGGTGGACCTAACAGGGACCTTCCCATCCCAAAAGAGATTATTGAGGAAACAGAGCCAAGCCTTTCAGCAGACAATGATGGGAGAGACAATGGCACCAGCTGGAATGAGGGAGAGCCAGGAGGGACGTCAGGAAATGCTTTTCACCAGGAGGACAAAGCAGCAGGACCTGGTGCCAGTGGGGCTGTGCAGCCTCCATCTCTGGAGGACTCCAAGATCCAACCAGGAGGAACCTGGGGGGGTCCCCAGAGCTGACCATGCTTCATCCAGGCATTGGATACAGACCTCCAATGGTGCCTTCCCACCACGATCCTGCCTCGAGGAGGATCCTGGAACCACCTCACCAACAGCACTGGTTTTACTCCACAAAGCCCCAACAGAGTCCAGCACCTTTCCCACAGCATCTCCTGCCCTCAGTGCAGCCAGAATCCCCCAGATTTAATGGAGAAAAACATGGACAGAGGATGTCAGCTGTACAAACCTGCCCTGGGAGGTGCCTGCCAGCCTGGGAACTCAGCCCAGGAACCCGGAGCATCCCTGACAAGCGCGGTGGGAGCTCAGGGGCAGCGCAGATAAGGCCCAACAAAGGCCCTGCTGTAACCTGCAGAACAAAGACGCTGCTTTAACTGGGGAACAAAGACACCTCTGACAAACTGACCTCCTGGGATAGTCCCAGTCAGTGACAGCTGCTCCAGAGCCACTGCTTACACCGAAAACATAAAAATAATTCATTTTCTACCCCAAAATGAACCTTTCTGTCTGAGCATTACCGCAGGTGAACGTTTCTTGTGCACCTCTGAGCTCCACGACTTCCATCAGCTCTGAAGTGAGATTTCATTTCATCCACCATCAAGTGGCCCCACTCCTGGGAATGGTTTGATGAATGATTTGAATAATGTATTTTGCATTCTATATATATATATATATGTTTGTGTGTATACACGTATGCATAAACTAATTAATCATAAATAAGCCCACGTACAAACGCTTGCTTTTTCTGCAAGTAACTTGGTAGTAGCTTGTCATTACACATGCATTACTAATGGTAATTAGGATTGACTTACTCATAGCAATGTGTCACGAAGAAATTGGTGGAAACAAAGAGCTGTTTGCTGGTGGTTTTGGGGCTCCTGTGACCACGCCGTCCCCAGCGCCCCCACGCCCGTGGGTTGGGAGCCGCCCGTGCCCACGGCAGCTCCCGAGCTGGGAGCACGGACACTCGTCCAGGACGCGCTCACCGAGGGAGACGTTATCAGATCCTCCCTAATTTGGCTGCTCTTGTGTTGACTTTGCCAAATAAAGCAAACATTTGGGCTCGCGGGAGCCCTTCCTGCCTGCTCTGTTTGTCGCTGCCGACGCCGCGGGGACGGCGGATGCGGCCCCGCTGAGGAGCTCTGGGAGGGTCCCCGGTCACCAAGGGGATTCTGTCCTTCCTCGAGGCTCTGGATCTGCTCCCACCCACCATGGAGACCCTCCTGGTCTTCCTCGCCCTCCTGGGAGTCACCAGCAGCGAGCAGCTCTTCGTGGGGTGAGTCCTGCTGGAGCAGGGGGCGGTGGGATGCCACAGCTGGGATGGGGATCCAGGTGAGAGAGGCCCATCCCCACCACTCTCCTTCAGGGTCAGCCAAAAGGGCGACATCCCAAAGGATGGAAATCCAAAAGGGATTTTTCCCCATCTAGGAAAGGTTTGGTCTCGGCCCAGGTTTGGAGGGAGGTTTGGAGCATGCAGCAGGTAGAAATTAGGGAATTTCTGAACACTGAGGGCATCACTCCAAGCTTTGCCAGGATCAGGGGGATGGTGTGTAGGGCTCAGATGTGACGGCTGCGGAGCCATCCAAGGATTGTTGGGAATAAAACCCAAGGATTGCTGGGAATGACCAAAGATTTCTGGCAGCAACACGCCATGGGAAAGAACAAGATGTGGCTGGAGAAGGGGCCCTGTGGAGGGAGGGCAGCACTTTTCCAGGACAAACATCCCAGCTGTAGCTCGTGGAGATAAGAACAGCACAGTCCAGTGCAGCAATGAGGCTGAGAAGGGGGCATGGGATGTAGGGGAGGTGGTCAGGACAACCCCAAACCCCCAAAGCCTCCAACCCATTTCCAGAAAGACCTGAATGAATGGACTGGCAACGAGAAGTAACTTGTAGAGAAAGTGGGAATTCTGTGTTCGGAGTAGGGAAAACCTATCCATAAAAATGTACCCCCAGGATGCTGGACATCCCACCAGCTGGAGCCAGAGCTGGTGAGCTCATGACCAGGGACAGGACCCAGGGAACAGATGGAGCTGTGGTGCCAGGGGGGTTTTGGTTGGATATCAGGAAAAGTTCCTCATCCAGAGGCTGCTGGGCACTGCCCAGGCTCCCCAGGGAACGGTCACATTCCCAAGGCTGCCAGAGCTCCAGGAGTGTTTGGATGATGCTCCCAAGGACAGGGTGGGATTGTTGGGGAGCCTGGAGTTGGATTTGATCCTCATGGGCTTCTTCCAGCTCAGGATATTCTGTGATGTGACCAACCCACCTTCCTTCCTGCTTTCCTTCCTCCCACGACGTCATGGTTGAGGGATCCATCCAGGATCCCATCACTCTCCTCCAGGGAGGGATCCCAGCAGCTGCAACCCAAGAATGTCCAGGGAATGCCAGGGCTGCTCCCTGATTTTGGAAAAATCACAAGGATTGAATGCCTGCCTGAATCCCCTGAGCATGGAATGGGCAAATGGAAGTTGTTATCACCTTGGGGAGCGGTTAAACTGATAAAAAAAGGAGATAAGAGGATGAAAGGTAGGAAAGGAGAAAGGTGAAGGAATTTTGTGCCATTTGGGGAGCGGCTTTAAGCACTGCCCAACAGGAGGGGTTGGAGGTAAAGGATTGATCCAAGGTGAGAAAACCTCTCTCCCACAGAACATTTCCTCCTCTCCAGGGGCTGTGCCCGTCCTTGGGAAGCCCAGCTGGGCTGGACTGGGACCTCTGCTAGGGAATACATCCATAGATATAGAACATACCCATGTGAGATATCCCCAACACCTTGGGAGCTGACAAAACAAGGCTGGAGATCACCTCAGGCTCTCCAGCATTTGCTCTTTCCCCATCATGGCTGCTCTGAACCTGCGTTTTTTTTTTCTCTCAACACCAACAAGTGATGCATTTTCCAACCTTCTGAGGGGGTGTGGAGCTTCCCCAGCCTCCCCCCAGCCCAGAGTTCCCTCCCTGTGACCCCTCTGCCTTCCTGCAGGGACCAGGTCCTGCGTGTCACTGCCAGGAGTGAGGAGCAGATCGTCCTGCTCAGGATGCTGGGTGAGCAGGAGGAGCTGCAGGTGAGCTCTGAGGGGTCCTGAGCACCACCTGGTCAATCCAGGGCTCCCTCTTTCCTTTGCCATCCCACCCTTTTTCCTCCCCATTTTGGAGATGTATCATTCAGAACCACATAAATATGAATTTAACCTGGGGCTCCTTGAGCTCAGAGCTCCTGTTTCGGATGAACTGGGAACGTCCCACAAATACTCAAACAATTTGGGCTGAAACATTTCTGTAGGTCCCTATCCAGACATCCATCTGTGGCCCAAAATTTGTCCAAAAACCGTTTTTAGATCCTTCATGGAAACTCCTGAGCCCCCTGGAGGTGCTGGGGAGCTCAGTGGATGAGCACCAGCACAGGGTGGGGCCGAGTTCTCCCTTTCAGCTCAACTTCTTTTTCCCAGGTGGACTTCTGGCGCCACCCCAACATCCCTGGTCACCCCGTGGACCTGCGGGTGCCCTTCCCCAACCTCCAAGGAGTCAAAAAACTCCTGGATTCCCATGATTTTTCCTACAGCATCATGATCGAGGACGTGCAGGTAATGGCTATGAAGGGAACAGTTTGAGCTCCTGCAGCTCAGCCCTGAGGAAAAGTCCAAAAAGCTGCAAATCAAGAGATGGAGGAAAAATCCAACCCCCTGCTCCTTCCAGCCTTTTTGATCTCAGGGTGTTTTTTTTTTGTTTTGTTTGGGGTTTTTTGGTGGTTTTTTTTTTTTTGCCTCCTAACCAGGTATTACTGGATGAAGAAAAGGAAAGCATGAGGAGGTCTAGGAGGGTAAAGAGAAGCTCCAGGACGTTCGATTTTGCCTCCTACCACACAATAGACGAGGTACCTTTCTCTGCAGAGCATTGGCTTTGTCCTGCTGGGGTCACACTGGGGTCACACCCATGTGACGGTCGTGGTGAGTTCTTGGTGACGGGTGAGACCTCCCTGGGACACGTTTCTCCTCCCTGCTGGGGGTTTTAGCTGAGATGGGAGACTGGGAAACCTTCTACATCCAGCGTGGCCACTCCTGGAGTCTCCCACCCTGTGGAAGACGTTTTCAGCTTCGCTTTGGGGGTCCTTGGAGCCCAGTTTGGGACTGGTGGGGGCTGTGATGGTGTTGAGGGATCTCAGAGCTTTTCCCCTCACCATTCCTTCTGCTTTTCCAAGAACCTTGTGATGTGCCTTTCCCTGCTCACACAGAGCCCCAACCACCTCCTGTTCTCCAGGGAAGCACGAGGTCTTCCCCAGGGAAGTCCCAGGTCTCCAAGAAAGCACCAGATCTTCCTCAGGGAAGCTCTGCCTTTTGCATTTGGTGCTGGATACCCTCAAAACCAAAAGGTGAGAACCAGGCTGAGCCTCATGACCCAGCAGCTCCTCCTTCCAGATCTATGACTGGATGGACGTTCTGGTGGAGGATCATCCCAACCTCGTCAGCAAGATCCAGATCGGGCAGAGCTACGAGAACCGGCCCCTGTACGTGCTGAAGGTGGGTCCTGGGACAGCCTTGCCTTGAAAATCCCCCCTCAGGATGAGAAGTTGTGCCAGTAGAGGCTCAGGGAGGACATCAGCAGGAATTTCCTCATGGAAAGGGTGGTCAGGCCTTGGAAAGGGTTGCCTAGGGAGGTTTGGAGTCCCCATTCCTGCCTGGAGGTATCCGAGGAAAACCTGGATGTGGCACTCAGGGCCCTGGGCTGGGGACAAGGTGGAGATGGGGCACAGGTTGGATTCCATGATCCTGAAGGGTTTTTCCAACCTCAATGATCCCGTGATTCCACGCAGTTCAGCACTGGGGGATCGAACCGTCCGGCCATCTGGATAGACACCGGCATCCACTCGCGGGAATGGATCACCCAGGCCACCGGTGTCTGGACGGCCAACCAGGTGACCTTGGGATCACCTGGGACATGGGACCCCAATTCTTACCCTGCATCCATCCCATCCCATCCCATCCCATCCCATCCCATCCCATCCCATCCCATCCCATCCCATCCCATCCCATCCCTCGTCTCTGAGGGGCACCGGGGCAGCTCCTGCTCCTCTCCATGCACAGATTGCCAATGAATATGGGCAGGACCTCTCTGTCACAGCCATCCTGGACAGCATGGACATCTACCTGGAGATTATCACCAACCCTGATGGCTTTGCCTTCACCCACAGCTCTGTGAGTGCTGGGGCACCACAGGGGGATCCTGTCCCAGTTGGGCTGTCCCCAACCACAGCTGTCTGTGGTTTTTGGGTGGGGAGGGATGTTCCTCCCCATGTGGGACGGTGAGTGGAGCTCCCTGGAGATGCTTGGGCAGGGGTTGGGATTCACATCCCTGTTCCAGTCTCCTCTCTGCGCGCTCCTAGAACCGCCTGTGGCGCAAGACCAGGTCCATCAACGCTGGATCCCGCTGCGTCGGAGTGGATCCCAACCGAAACTGGGATGCTGGCTTTGGAGGTGAGACCTCAGCCACCAGGTGCCCACGCCGGGCATGGTTTGTGCCTCAAAACATCAAAATTTCCTGCTAGAGTGGAGAAACCCAGGGATGGAAACCCTTCCTGAGGGATCCTCTCTGGATCTCCTCCTTCCCCTGCTCCAGGTGCCAGCTCCAGCAGCAATCCCTGCTCCGAGACCTATCGTGGGCCTCACCCCCACTCTGAGAGGGAAGTGAGAGCCATCGTGGATTTCATCCGCGGCCACGGGAACGTGAAATCTGTCATCTCCATCCACAGCTACTCCCAGATGCTGCTCTTCCCCTACGGATACAGGAGGGCGCCCGTACCCGACTACCAGGAAATGGTGAGATGGCCCCAAAACATGGGGCTGTGACCCCCCCAGGAGCTTCCCTGCTCCTCTTGTTAGACACAACCTGAATACTGAACCCATGCACCTGGGTTCTGGTGGAGGGTGGTTGCGAGATGGACCTCAAAACATCAAAAATTAAGGGTTTTTTGGGAAAACCTAGAGCAGAAGGGACGGGGAATGACGGCCTCTAGATCCCCTCAATCCACCACTTTTGGTGGTTCCTTTGCAGAACGAACTGGCCAAGAAGGCCGTGAGCGACTTGGCCGCCGTGTTTGGGACAAAATACACCTACGGCAGCATCGCCAACACCATCTGTGAGTGTCCCTCCCTCATCCCGCAGCAAATCCCTGGGGAATGCGCTCCCATCTGGGCTCCTCTCCCTGCAGACATGGCAGGAGGCACCACCATCGACTGGGCCTATGACAACGGGGTGAAATATTCCTTCACCTTGGAGCTGAGGGACTCGGGGCGTTACGGATTCCTCCTGCCCAGCTCCCAGATCATCCCCACTGCCACCGAGACGTGGCCGGCGCTCCTGGACATCATGGTCCACGTCCTGGAGCATCCATACTGACCCCTGCACCTGCCACAGCATTCCCTCCTCTCAATAAATCCTCATGGAGATTCAGTGGTTTCAGGCACCCTCATTTTTTTCGTGCTAAATTCCAAAAGAAAGGGTGGAAAAGGACTCCCAGCCCTGCAGGTGTTGATTTTCTCCTCCTGACTTTGGCTCAAAGTCCCCTCCTTTGGACCCAACAGGTAGCATGGGAGGAGATGGGTTTTTTTGGGCAACCAACCCCAAATTTATGGGGTTTTGAGCAGCTTTGCTTCATCATCCCTTCCCAAGAGGCTGCAAGGAGGGATATGGGGCACCCTCAGGGCCATCAATGGGTGCAGGGTGCTTCCAGGCATTTGCTGTTTATTTTTGGCTCTTGGGACGACTGTCACCTGCTCTGACCTCTGTCCTGAGCCAAGTTTCACACCACTTTCCTCTGCCAAATTTTAAACCAGTTTCCCCACCACCCAGCTGTGGTTTAGGGATCCAGCTCACCAAGCCCCAAGTGAAAATCTGCATTTCGTGCATTCTCAACCCAAAGTGATCCCTTCCCTCCCCTCAGCCGGCGCTGGGGGCTGTGGGATTTTGGCACCTCCCGGTCTCACTTTGCTGGCAGCTGACTCACCATGTCCCCACCTGGTTCCTGGGACGGGTTTGGCCAGGACTGGGAGTGCCTGGATGGGGACAGTGAGGCCTGACCTTGGCCTGCAGCAGCCAGAGCCTTCCCAGGGCTCTGGGAAAAGGGACAGCTGGAGGGGCTGGGCTGGGGCTGCCATCCCATGGGATTTAAGAGGCCCCAGAGGGCTGTTGGGATGTGAGACCGGCTGTCCCTGCTGACCATGAGGCTCCCCGTGCTCCTGGCTGCCCTGGTGGCAGTGGCCACCTGCACTGAGACCTTCATTGGGTAGGAGGGCTGGGATGGGGACGGTGGCACTGGGACGGGGATGGTGGCACCGGGTGGGGCAGAAGGAGCGGGTTCAGTCCCGAGGGAGCACAGGGAAAAAAGCTCAGGGGAAACCCCTGGAATGGGGGGATGGATGGGGTGGTGTTAGGCCAGACTAATGGGGCTGGAGCTTGTCCCACGCGCCCCAGCACCCCCTGACCCCACAGGCACCAGGTGCTGCGCATCGTCCCCCAGAGCGATGAGGAGCTGCAGAAGGTGCAGGAGCTGCAGGACCTGGAGCATCTGCAGGTACTGGGTGTGGAGGTGGATTCTGGGGACATCCACCCAGCCCATGGCCTTTGTTTTACAGCCCCCAAGCAAAGCAAGGACGGGGCTGGATGTGGGATTATGGCAAGCAAAGCTAGGATGGGCTTGGATGTGGGATTATGGCAACCAAGCCTTGAAAATCAAGACAGGCTGGTGCAGGGGGGTGCATCCAGAGGCAGGATCCGATCTCTTATCTTCAATTCTCCCCATCCAGCTGGATTTCTGGCTGGCTCCCCGCGGGCTTGGACTCCCCGTCGATATCCGTGTGCCCTTCCCCAGCGTGCAGGCGGTCAAAGCCCACCTGGAGGCCAGTGGGGTCTCCTATTCCATCATGATCGAGGATGTGCAGGTCAGTGAGGAGGCAGGGGAGAGGTGGGATCCCATCCAGTGGGAAGGAGGCTCATCCTGCCCCGTGTCCCACAGGCCCTGCTGGATGAAGAGCAGATGGAGATGCTCCGCAGCAGCCGCCAGCTGCCGCTCAACACCAACACCTTCAACTACGAGGCCTACCACACCATAGATGAGGTGGGGAAGCACGAAATTTGAGGTATTTTGGGGGGAAAAAGTTTGGTCTTGGGCAAGGGGTGAGCTGGGAGTGACCCCCACATCCCTCGTTCCCAGATCTACAATTTCATGGACTTGCTGGTGGCTGAGAACCCCAACCTGGTGAGCAAGCTGGAGATCGGCCGCTCGACCGAGGACCGTCCCCTCTACGTGCTCAAGGTGAGGATCTGGGGATGGTGATCCGGAGGGGAAAGTGGTGACAGGGACAAAGCCAACCCCAACTCTCTGCTCTCCCAGTTCAGCACAGGGGGCACCAACCGCCCGGCCATCTGGATCGACACCGGGATCCACTCCCGCGAGTGGGTGACACAGGCCAGCGGTGTCTGGTTTGCCAAGAAGGTACTGACACAACCCAAAAGGTCCTCGGGACCTGTGGGATCCAGTTGGGTGATCCCACAGGGAGGACAGGGAGCCCCAATCCTCCATCCTCTCTAGATCGTCCAGGATCACGCGAATAACGAAGGTGTGGCCTCCATCCTGGAGACGATGGACATCTTCCTGGAGATTGTCACCAACCCAGATGGCTTTGCCTTCACCCAGACCAAGGTACCGCCCTGGGTTTCCTCTCCCTGGTTCCTACAGCCATGCTGGATGGGGCTGGGGAGCAGGATTTGGGGTGTTGCACATCCCTGAGAGGGCAAAGCCTCTTCATCCACGTTTCCATGGGATGGGAAGGGGACCACCACAAGTTGTGGAGCTCCAGCCCAGTGCCCCAGCTGAGGTGGCTCTGCCCTTCCAGAACCGCCTGTGGCGCAAGACCAGGTCCAAGCACTCGAGCTCCATCTGTGTCGGAGTGGACCCCAACCGCAACTGGGACGCAGGTTTTGGAGGTCAGAGCCGTCCCCTTGTCCCCTGTGGAGCATTTCTACTCCAAAGCTGTTTCTTTGGAACTATTTCTTTATGTCCACTGGGAAAGAGGTGGGATTTTCTCTCCATGGCAGAGCCGAGGGTTTGGGCTCCACCAGGGCTTTGATAACAAATGAGAGTCACCACACAAATCTCTAGAAAGAGCCCCAGGAGCATCCCTTGATCACCACCAAGGAACTGAGGGGTGGGAAAAAATCTCCTGGGCTTGGAAGCCCCCAAATTCTGTGTTCTCACCATCCTCTTCTCCGCAGAGGCTGGCGCCAGCGGAAACCCCTGCACTGAGACGTACCATGGACCCTACCCCAACTCAGAGCCTGAGGTGAAATCCATCGTGGACTTCGTGAAGAGCCATGGCAACATCAAGGCTTTCGTCTCCATCCACAGCTATTCCCAGCTCCTGCTCTATCCCTACGGCTACACCAACACCCCGGTGCCAGACCAGCAGGAACTGGTGAGGCACTTGTGGTTTGAGGGATTGGGATGGGGTGCAGCTCTTCTGCTGCTCCAAGGAGGAGCCACCTTTGTCCTGCATCCATTGGGAAGCTGGGAGGAGCTTTGGCATCTTCTTGCACCCAGAAAAAAGATGCATCCCCCAGGTTTTTTCCTTTCTTTGGCTCATCTTACCCCCTTCCCTGTATCCCCAGCACGAGGTTTCTGCCAAGGCTGTGGCTGCTCTGTCCTCCCTCTACGGCACCAAGTACAAGTACGGCAGCATCATCACCACCATCTGTAAGTGCTGAGACAGCCCCCAAATCCCCAAAACCCCAAATCCCCAAAACCCCCAAACCATCCCTCACATTAGCCAAATATCCCATGGAATTCCCCTACAAAGCCACGGAGGCTCCAAATCCCCCCTCAATTTTTTTTTTCCCCTCCCACAAAGACAGAGCAAGTGGAGGAACCATCGACTGGACCTACAACCAGGGGATTAAATATTCCTTCACCTTCGAGCTGCGGGATACGGGGCGCTACGGCTTCCTGCTGCCCGCCAAGCAGATCGTTCCCACCGCCGAGGAGACCTGGCTGGCGCTGAAGGTCATCATGGAGCACGCCAGGGACAACATGTACTGAGCTGGGATCAGGGCTGGAGCAGCTGGAGAGGGGGAAGGAGGCAATCAATCAATAAAATAAATGGGAAGAAGGATGAGAAAAGCCTGTGGGGTGTTTTCCCTTTCTCCCAAATCGGGTGGAAAAGCCCTTTCGGAGGTTGGAGTTGGTGCCAGCACAAACAGGGTGTGCTGGGCCAGTGGCTTGGAAAAAGGAATTGGTTGAAAGGGCATGAAAATAGCAGGAACAAAAAGGAAGGGAGGTGGTGGTTTTCCCTTTGCTCTGGCAGAGGATGGAAAGGGAATTGGGCTCTGGGACAAGAGGTCAGCAGGATTTATTGGGGTTCCAGGAGAGCTGCAGAGGGACTGGGGACAAGGCCTGGAGGGACAGGACACAGGGAATGGCTTCCACTGGCTGGAATTCCAGCTGTGGCTGCCCCAGGATCTTTGGAAGTTTTCCAGACCAGGCTGGATGGGGCTTGGACCAACCTGGGATAGTGGGAGGTGTCCAGGAGTTGGAACTTGATTGGGTTTTGAGGTCCTTTCCCACCCAAACCTTTCTGTGTGATCCCTCCTCACCTGCTGCAATCCTTAGGGAATGGGGAGATGAGCCCCTGCCCACTCCCAGCTTTTCCAGGGCTCTCCACAGCTCTCCAAGCTGCAAATAAATCACCCAAGCAGATGCTCTAATTTACATTTTATTAAATTAAACAATTAAACCTCTCAGCCTCTGCAGAGCTTGACTCTGCTCCGAATAACACCAAGAGTCCAAATCCACACAAATCCACCGAGGTGGTAGGAAAGTCCATCCAGTCCTTGCTTTGATTCCTTGGATTTGGAGGATCTCAAACCACTCAGGCCAGTTTTGCCTGACTCTTTCATCAGGAGGTTTTCATGCAGCCAGGGATTCTGGATCTGTCTCCCAGAGCTGAATAGCAAAATCAGGATTTTAGCCAGTGCAAATGACACTTCCAAGAGCTCATGGAGCTGGAAAAAATCTACTCCCACAGCTGCAGGACCTTATCAGACTGAACCTGCCAGTCCTGCAATCAGCATGGTCTGACTGCACACTCAGAGACACAATAAAAGATAAATGTGCTCAGGGATGTTGAGTCCTAAGCTGCCAAACTGGAAATCATGTGCCATTTCTCCTACTTTTTGTCCTTTCACCAGAATTATCCCAAAATCACCAGTGAGTTTTGGGATGTGTTGAAGATTGTCTGCTTCAAAAAGGGGGAAAAACACTGAATCCAAAAATACGCACAAACCCCACAAGACCACGATAACCAAAGCGGGACCAGGCTCTGCAATGTCAGGTGGAAAAATTGGAGCAGAATTCCTCTAAAATCACCTCCAAAGTGTCCACAGGCAGCTCAGGAAAATCAGAGGATTCCCAGGTTATCCAGAAGCACCAATTCAAGAAAAACTGTGCTACTCATTCTCCAGGAAATCTTCACCCTGTTCAGTCCTGGATTCCAGGGTTTTAGGGACCCTGGTGAGGCAGCAGCAGCAAATTTCCCTTCAGACACCCTAAACCTTAAAGAAACGCCTAAAAAACCTCTGGCAAAGGAGTCACTGGGGCAAAAAAAAATCCAGTTATTCTCCTCCAGCTCACCTTGAAAAAGACAACTATTCACAAAGTGTCCACGAGCAAGCACGACTGTCACAGCACCAACTGGGCAATAAAAACCATCTTTACTACAAATACTTCTGTTCATTAGCATAATTTATTTTAAAAGAAACCAAAAAAAAACCTTTCCAGGATCTTCTCTCACTTCTGGCAAGTCGCTGAAAGCTTTTTATCTCTGCTAAAAACACCAAAGTTTGTGCTCACAGATGATTTGTGACCTGTTCACCCTCAAAGCTCCAGGCACAGCTCGGGAATGTTAGGGACACAAATTCCTTCAGCTGGACTAAAAACTTTGTGGAACAGTTTCTACTGGTCCCAGCTTTTACTACCAGTTTGCTCCCTCCCCTACAAAACCAGTTCTATCACCTCTGCACCTCAAATGATGCCATTCCTGCTCCTAGGAAACATCATTCCAGCTGCCCAGCCTTACCCGAGCTGCCGATTTCTCACCACGGCTGCTTTTTCCCTGAGGATTCCTAAAAACCACGAAGGGGCTGCACTGCTCAGGATTCTCAAAACCTGGACACTCAATTTTTTTATTTCCATGGCCTTTTCTGGACGCTGGTCCTGCTGTGGGAGCTGCTGCTCAGGGATCTCACGGTGCTAGCAGGGCTGGGGAGGCTGGGGTTGCTCCTCACGGCTGAGAGCTTGGAATCGTGGCCTGAAACACCTCGGGTAAGGCGGCCTGTGGGGAAAAAAAACAACCCCAAATCAGAAATTGGTTGTCCACAAGTTGTGGCTGCCCCAGGTTGGATGAAAACAACCACCCCAAATCAGAAATTGGTTGTCCACAAGTTGTGGCTGCCCCTGGTTGGATGAAAACAACCCCAAATCAGAAATTGGTTGTCCACAAGTTGTGGCTGCCCCAGGTTGGATGGGAACAACAACCTTGGATGAAAACAACAACCCCAAATCAGAAATTGGTTGTCCACAAGTTGTGGCTGCCCCTGGTTGGATGGGAACAACCCCAAATCAGAAATTGGTTGTCCACAAGTTGTGGTTGTCCCAGGTGGGATGAAAACAACAACCCCAAATCAGAAATTGGTTGTCCACAAGTTGTGGCTGCCCCAGGTTGGATGGGAACAACAACCCCAAATCAGAAATTGGTTGTCCACAAGTTGTGGCTGTCCCAGGTTGGATGAGAACAACAACCCCAAATCAGAAATTGGTTGTCCACAAGTTGTGGCTGCCCCTGGTTGGATGGGAACAACAACAACCCCAAATCAGAAATTGGTTGTCCACAAGTTGTGGCTGCCCCAAGTTGGATGGGAACAACCCCAAATCAGAAATTGGTTGTCCACAAGTTGTGGCTGCCCCAGGTTGGATGAGAACAACAACTCCAAATCAGAAATTGATTGTCCACAAGTTGTGGCTGCCCCAGGTTGGATGGGAACAACCCCAAATCAGAAATTGGTTGTCCACAAGTTGTGGCTGCCCCAGGTTGGATGGGAACAACCCCAAATCAGAAATTGATTGTCCACAAGTTGTGGCTGCCCCAGGTTGGATGAAAACAACAACCTTGGATGAGAACAACAACCCCAAATCAGAAATTGGTTGTCCACAAGTTGTGGCTGCCCCAAGTTGGATGGGAACAACCCCAAATCAGAAATTGGTTGTCCACAAGTTGTGGCTGCCCCTGGTTGGATGAAAACAACAACCTTGGATGAAAACAACAACCCCAAATCAGAAATTGGTTGTCCACAAGTTGTGGCTGCCCCAGCTTGGATGGGAACAACAACAACCCCAAATCAGAAATTGGCTGTCCATAAGTTGTGGCTGCCCCAGGCTGGATGAGAACAACAACCCCAAATCAGAAATTGGTTGTCCATAAGTTGTGGCTGCTCCAGGTTGGATAGGAACAACAACCCCAAATCAGAAATTGATTGTCCACAAGTTGTGGCTGCCCCAGGTTGGATGAAAACAACCCCAAATCAGAAATTGGTTGTCCACAAGTTGTGGTTGCCCCTGGTTGGATGGGAACAACAACAACCCCAAATCAGAAATTGGTTGTCCAAAAGTTGTGGCTGCCCCTGGTTGGATGAGAACAACTCCAAATCAGAAACTGGTTGTCCACAAGTTGTGGCTGCCCCAAGTTGGATGGGAACAACAACCCCAAATCAGAAATTGGTTGTCCATAAGTTGTGGCTGTCCCAGGTTGGATGAAAACAACAACCCCAAATCAGAAATTGGTTGTCCATAAGTTGTGGCTGCCCCTGGTTGGATGGGAACAACAACGACCCCAAATCAGAAATTGGTTGTCCACAAGTTGTGGCTGCCCCAGGTTGGGTGGGTTTGGAGCAATCTGGGATAGGGGAAGGTGTCCCTGCTCATCCCTTCCCACCCAACTGTTTCACGATTCCACGACGAGGTCGCAACACGTTCTGGGAGTCTTACTGGCAGTGTCTGAAGGAACGTGCTCCTCAGCCAGGTAATGCTTTAACTTCTGCAGATCATCTGCAGAAAACCTCCATTTGTTCTCAGCACGTGCAGGTGGCACCCTGGGAATAGTTTTCCTCCGGGCAGTTCCCGTGGGAGCTGCCACCTGACAGGACACCGGGAGCGTGCCCGTGATCAAGCCCTCGGGGATCTTCTGGGCAAGGACCTTGAGGCCTGCAGGGACACAGAGCACCTGTTATCCCAGCTGGATGGGTCAGAAGGGACCAGTCATGGAGCTGAAAGGTTCAGAAAGTTTGGATAGAGAAATGTGGGCAGCAGGAGAAGGAGGAATTCTGCCCCTCTGCCCTGCTCAGGTGAGATCCCACCCACATGGAGTCCAAGTCTGGGGACAACAGCAGCAGGACCTGGAGTTGCTGGAGAGATTCCAGAGGAGCCCCAGGGATCCAGGCTGGGGGTGCTCACCTGGAGAAGGGAAAGCTCCAGGAGGAGCTCAGAGTCCCTGCCAGGGCCCAAAGGGGTTCCAGGAGAGCTGCAGAGGGATTGGGGACAAGGCCTGGAGGGACAGGACACAGGGAATGGCTTCCAACTGCCAGAGGGCAGGGATGGATGGGAGCTTGGGAAGGAATTCCTGCCTGGGCTGGAATTCCCAGAGCAGCTGTGGCTGTCCCTGGATCCCTGGAATGTCCAAGACCAGGTTGGACACTGGGGCTTGGAGCATCCTGGGACAGTGGAAGAGCTGGAACTGGACGATCCTTCATTCTCCTACCAACCCAAACCATCCCACGATTCCATGACCCAGATCTTTTCCCATCTCCAGCTCCCACAAGTTGCTCCTCTACCCTCCTTTTCCCCAGGAGGTCTCGGGGAGCTCTCCCAGCCCCACCTACCCCCAGATAACATGAAGAGGTTCTCGAAGCCCCTCTCACACATGGTGGTGGCCGCCTGGCTGGCCAAGCGCTCGTCGTTGTCGTACACGATGATGATTTTGCCGTGGGCGTTTTTCTGCCATGGGAATGGTTAAGGAGTCACTGCTGAACTGAAGAGGATACTGAAACATTTCAGGAGGAAAAAAGACACCAACGAATGGGATTTGGAGAGGGAAAGACTCCATGTTTGGCTTGCAAGCATCCAGCAGGAATGTTTTCCTTGGGGAATTCTCAGTGGCTGAGGCACAGCTGAATTCCCACTGGATCCAGCATTGCTTGAAGATTGGGAATGGCAACAGCCACTTTGTTTACAACCTCCCCTCAGAACCAACAACCTGGGAATGATCAACCTAATCCCACTTAATAATCCTCTGTCTGTCCCCAATCCCAGCAAGGTGCTGACAGGAAGCCAAAGGATTTGATGGATGCATCCCTGGAGCATCTCCAGCAGCAGCAGCAGAGCAGTGCCCAAGTGTGGCTTGGCTTTCCAGCAGCCAAAATCCCAGGAAATGCCAAATCCAGGCAGCTCCCACTGGAGCTTCCTTGAGGAAGTAGAATCCAGCATCTGGTGGAGGCAGTGGAGCTGCACCAAGTAATTCCACTTCCTGTCCCACTTTTTTTGAGATCCCCAATTTTGCTTGGATAAGCTCTAAGTGATTTTGGGAGCCCCCACCAACATCCCCCAATGTTTCCATGTAAAGGATACATATTCCAGAATATCATTTGTATATGGATTCATGGTTCTAGACAACGTTGCAATGGGGTAGGAATGAGCTGCAGAAGGGAAAAAGAAAAAAAAAAAAAGAGGGAAAAGTCATCCAGAGGCTGAACACCAACAGCCTGAGATACAACAGCCTTGAGAAGCCACTGAGTACGGGATCAGCACTGGGAACACAAAAACTGGGAACACTGGGGGACAAAATCCAACTGGAATGTGGCCCAGAGCTGATATCCATGCCCAGGTGCCTGTGGGATTGTTGGAACCCTAAAGGCTGAAAATTTCAGCCTTTCTGAGCTGAGGGGTGCTGACCCTCAGGCAAGCACCACATTTAACTCGAGGCCTTGGAATAAATAACCTTCCAAGATGGTGGGATAGCACCAGAGTTGTAGGTGTGTAGTTTGAATTGTATTGTGTGATCTCACAAGGTGAAAAAATTAGATTTTAGTTTACAGCAATGTGTGTGAGTCAAGATAGAGGGCTTTGGGCATTGTCTGAGTCCTTCTTCTTCACAGGTTTGGGTAGTTTTCTGTAATTGGGTGAAAAAGCTCCTCATTGTGGGCTTTAAGTGGTCATTATTGAGTCAAAACCATAAATAATATAGGTGTCATCTTGTTATTGAGAGATTTTTGCTTAAATAACCTTAGAAAGAGTTAGAAGCTCTCCACTTTACCTCGTTTTTCTAACTTACCAGTTCATCTCACAACCTGTGAGTCTGTAAATACTGTAAACAGATGAGACATCACAAACACAACCGAGTCCAAACTCCAAATCTAATTTTCCTGTGGATTATTCACCCTAAGCTTGGCAAAGGAGAAGTAAACCCAACCTCCAGGAGCTGCTCACCTCCCACGATGTGGCACTGCTCGTACGCGTCGCGGTCCCGCACGTCCAGCAGCAGGAAGGGGCAGTCGGGGTAGGGCCTCTCCTTGGCCTGGGGGTCCTCTTCCTTTGGAGAATCCTTCTCAATGTCCATCTCCCCAACCCCACTGATCACACTGCAAAGGGAACAGGGGGTTAAGGAACGTTGCTGGGTCTGGGGAAGAGCTGGGATAAAGATTTCTCTTCCAGCAGAGTCCTGGGATCCCTTCACGTGGTGGGGTTGGGATGATTCTCAATCCCAGAATTTGGTTTGGGTGGGAAGGGACCTTAAGGATTTCATTCCAGGCAGGGACAGCTCCCACTGTCCCAGGTTACTCCAAGCACTGTCCAACCTTTCCTTGGACATTCCAGGGATCCAGGGGCAGCCACAGCTGCTCTGGGCATCCTGTGCCAGGGACTTGCCACTCTCCCAGGCAGGAATTCCTGCCCAAGCTCCCATCCATCCCTGCCCTCTGGCAGTGGGAAGCCATTCCCTGTGTCCTGTCCCTCTAGGCCTTGTCCCCAATCCCTCTCCAGCTCTCCTGGAGCCCCTTCAGGCCCTGAAAGCAGCTCCAAGGTTTGCCTGGAGCCTTCTCTTCTCCCGCTTTCCTTGGACACCTCCAGGGATCCAGGGACAGCCACGGCTGCTCTGGGAACTCCATCCCAGCCCCTCTCCACCCTCCCAGCCAGGAATTCCTTCCCAATATCTGTGTCACTTTGAAGCCATTCCCTCCATATCCACACAAAAACATCACCAACAGGAAGGCAGGTGACTGAGTTGACCAGAGCGTTCTGCGTTATCCCCAAACTTCTGGAATGTGGAGGGCCTGGATGGAATCCCATTTCCTCCTCACACCATCACCAGGTGACAACAACGTGGGATTGCTGCCTCCACCCATACCCAACAGGAAATCCTGCCAACCCCTTTCCCTCTCACCTACAAACCCAGGCTTTAATTGAGAAATACAGGCTCGAACCGCTGGGCAGCAACTTAAAACCAGTTTTAGCTGGGCTCAAAACTGGCTAAAACAGGGAGAAAATGGTGTCAAGTGTGAGGCACCTCTGCAGCGTGGAGCGATGGGATTCCCCTCCTCCTGAGTTGTCCAGGAACAGGACTGAGCTGGGTGTCCCCTCGGGGCTCCCTTTCCCGTTTGTCCCCGCGGCGTCGTCGTCACCTGCGGCATCGGCATCTGGGGAGAGAAGAGGAGCTTGAGGAGCTGCAAGGAGGTAAACAAGCAGCTTTTGAAGGGCAGCTTCTATTCCTGGAGAGAGAAATGTGACAGCTTTATCTTCATCCTCTTAACGAGGAGAATTTACCTAGAGCCTCCTATTTAAAATAATAAAGAGCCAACAGATTATTTTTTTTGAGGGGGGGCTCGAGATGTCATTTGAAAAAGTCACTAAAATAGAATTTTTGTTCCTACAAAAAATCTGCCAGCATGAGGCCTTTCTTATTTGCAAACCCTTCTTTCTTTTTTTTAGGAGTGTTTCTATTCCCAGCCTGGAATTGCTGCAGGCCACAGGTGAAGTTTTATTTTCCCTCCTGATTAAGCCCCAGTTCTTTCCCTTTGTCCCTGCCCTCAGTGTTGTTTTTTTTTTTCCCCCACCTTTTCCTGCTCTTCTAACTCATTTTTGGGAGTTTTCTCCCCTTTCCCCACCTTGCAGCTTGTGCAGCTCCTCGTTTGTCACTTCCAAGGTTTCATTGGACAGAGAGGCCACCTGGAGAACCTGCAGGGGCACAAAATCACAAATCAGAGAGACACTGATCCCCACATCCATGGCAGGGAAACAAAGCTCAAAGAAAAACAATCCAGGGGAAAAAAAAAAATCCCAAGCCTGCAGAATCCCTCTCTTCAACATCTCCAAGTTTAACCTTCCCTCTCCTTCTCTGCTGAGAAGACAATTTGGGGTTTTTTTTTCTAGTTTGAAGCAGTTTTCTTGAACCAGCACCCCCCATCAGCTCTTTTTTTCCTGATCAAATTTTCATTGTTTTTAATACTATGATTCACTGCTTTGAAATAAAATAAAGAAAGCCTTGAAGTCCCAACTGCCCACCTCCTGCAGTTAAACCTGGGGTCAGTTAAACCTTCAGACACAAAACTCAGGTTTAAGTGTTGTTCTACACAGCCTCTTTCTTTTGCAAGATGCTTGGAGATCCTTTGAAGTTAACAGAGAAATAAAAAAGGAATAAATTTCAAAGGTGGAGCCACCACAAAAAATAAAAAAGGAATAAATTTCAAAGGTGGAGCCACCACAAAAATTAAAAAAGGATTAAATTTCAAAGATGGAGCCACCACGAACTTTGGTTTGTAATTAATTAAAGGCATTTGGCCACTGGGGGAATGAATGATTTGCTTTTATTAAAGGCAGGAAGAAGCCAAGACAGAATAATTACCACTCAAGCTAAATAATTACAGAGGAATTTTTATCCCAAGGAAAAATGCTGCTCCTAAAAGATTTTGGAGGCCAGAGAGGGATCTGTACGTACCAGCTGAGCAAAAGTTGTCACCTTCAGCCTTTTAAACAGCTCATCCTTTCTATACCTGTAATCTTTAAAAAACAAAAACAAAGAGGACAAGGTGAATTTCCAGCTCGTTCCCAGTTTTTTTAGCCACCAGGTCGTGGTTTAATCCCAGCTTTTCTCTGAGACTCTTCTGCAGCCAGGCAGGAATTCAGGGCAGGTTTGTGCTGAAGGATGAGAGCAGCAAACCTGGAGAGTTTGTGAAATGCCAGTTATGAAGAGAGATTTTAATTAATACCGGTTGTAAAGAGAGGGTTTAATTAATACCAGTTATAAAGAGAGATCTTGTGCAGTTATGATGAAGTGGAAGAGGCAGGTTTAGCTGCTTTTAGGCTCAAATGTGAATTTCTGTTTTCCATGGTGTTGGGGTGTTCAGGAATTTCTCCTTTCCCTGCTGTCCTTTGGAGCCCATTGGAGTCACAAAGCTCCTTAAACCGACAAGATTCATTTCCCTGAATTTTTAATTTGTGTAAATTACAGCAGAATCAGAGCGTGGGGCATCGTGTCTTTGCAAATACCAAGCTAACCAGGCAGGTTTCATCTTAACAATTAAAAAAAAAATCCAAGGTTTTATACTTTATCTGACAATTAAATTCTGATTTTCTTCCCCTTGCCGACACGGACCTCTCAAGGAGCGGATGCCTGAAACAAGAAACTGGACTAATTGAGTCTTAATGGGTAATTAACACAAGAAACTGGACTAATTGAATCTTAATCCTGAAGGCACAGCTTAGGGAGGAAGAAAACTGAGCAGGGCTGTTGGCAAAGATCCAGAGCAGAGATTCCCAAGAGAGCCAAGGTGGGAGCCTGATCCCATCCAGATCCTGGAGATGCAGAGGAAAGGGGAAAAACCTCCTGGAGTGAAACAAAAGGTGGGAGGAGGAGGCAAGAGAAGCCAGGGTGTGGGGTATCAGTAGGAACATCTTGACATGGAATAACCTGCCCTGGGAAGCAATGGGAGCTTTGTCCTTTGGGAAATGCAGGGCTGGGAAGGAGCTGGTCCCTCTCCAGCTGGTTCAGCTCCCAGGGATAACAGTGGAGAGCAGGATCTTTGGCAAATCCACTCAGTTCAACGATTCCAAATCCTCTAAAACCATCTGCTGAATGCTCCATTAGCTTAGGGGAGATGAGGGGGAAGGGCTCCTGTGCACATTCCTGCAGCCACAACACACACACACACAAAAAAAAAAATTCCCGTGGGATTTGCTTCTGGAAATTCCCAAGCTGAGTTGTGTTTAGGCTGGAGGCTGAGATCCCTTCCCAACACAGAGCTCCCAAATTCCTAAATTCCCACCCTAAATCATTTTGATCAGGTGCTGTAAAACAGGCACCTCTTTGCTCCTCACAAGTTGTCCCAGGAAAAAAAAAAGGAGCCCTTCCAAAATATCCACTGCACATCCAAACCATGGGGTTGAAGCCACAGGAGGTGCAGAAACTGGATTGGAGGATGAGGGGGTGCAGGAACTGGATTTCAGGATGTCAATTAACTGGGAAATGACCCTCCTGGTTCTTGCAAAACCACCTGGTTTCAAGCCTCAAGCTGAGGTTGTTAAATCCTCCTTTAACTCAAAAAAAACCAACTCCAACAAAACAAAACCCAGCAACAATTATCTCCTGTAATTATTTCCTTTCTCACCTGCTCAAGGATTAAAATTGCCCAGCCAAGGCCAAAAAGAGCCTTTCTGTCATGGCAAACAAACTTCACTTATTCTCCACAAACAAACTTCATTCATTTTATTTGTTCTCATTTAGAAGGAGAAATAAAAGCAGCAAAGCTCTCCACAAATAAACTTCATTCATTTTATTTGTTCTCATTTAGAAGGAGAACTAAAAGCAGCAAACCTTGGGAAGTGCTGGATGGATAAAAACAGCGAAGCAGCGGCGTTGCCAAACAGTGCAGCTCCTGGATGGCTCCTTCCCACCTCAAAAAAAAGACTTTTTATCCCCCCAAAAAAAACCTCTTTGCCCTAAATCTTGCCTTTGCCACCCAAAATGCCTTTTCCCAGAGAGCTCAGAGCGCTGCCTCCAGCTCCAAAAGCAAACCCCACGTACCCGGTCCGGTCCTGGCGGATCCGTTGGAATTTCCTGACATGGTTTTGCTTGGAATGATTCTGGTTTGTTTTTTTTTTTTTTTTCCAAGGGCTGGGCTTCTCAGAGCATTGGAGAGGAAGGAAAAAAACAAGAGCAGAGAGAGAAGGAAGAGACCTCCTGCGTGTCTTCAAGCCAATCCTCCAAAGGATGAATGATGGTGGGTCGCAGCTCTTTAATTTTTGATGGGGCGGATTTAAATCTCTCCGGTTACATAAGGGACAGAGAGGTGCCTGTGCTGGGGATTTCGATCTGCATCCAAAGGGTGTCATCTATCCCTGAGAAACCAAGGGGGAGAAGTTTTCCCTCCACTCCCTGGGAAGACAAGGTGTCCATTCAAACCTGGACAAGAATGAGAAAGTATCTCCAAAAAAAATAAAAGGAGGGAACAGAAGAAGCGCACGGAACAGATCCGTGGCGAGATTGGAAACCCGCAACAAAAAACCCCCCCCAAGATTTTCAACAGAAAATAAAAAGCAAAGCAGTGTCCAAGCACTGAAATCTCAGTCAACAGAGGCATTTTGGAAAGCTCGAGGTCATTCCCTCTTTTCATTTTCTTTCCCTCCACCTCAAAAAGAACCTGCAGTGTTTGGGGAAAGAAAAAAAAAAAACCCCAAAGCCAACAAACCATGAACAAAGGCTCGTTCTGCACAAAGAAATTCCCTCAGAAAATGGGGCTGAGAACTAAACCTGAATGGTTCAAATCTTAATTAATCCTCATTAATGGAGGTTTCAGTTCAATTCAGGGTTGTTTTGGTTTTTTGTTGTTGTGTTTTTTTGGTTTTTTTTCCCCTCCATAAATGCAGCTTTGAGGTTGAAGAGTTTTTTTTTCCCTGGCTCCTTATGTGAGAATAATCTGGGAATAAAGTTATAAATCAAAGTTATAAATTTATATATATATATAAATTTATATATAAAAAAATTTTATACATATATATAATATACATATTATTAATATATTAATATATAAGTATATATATTTTTATATGTAACTTTATATATATAACTTTATATATATATTTATAACATTATATATATATGTATATATAAATATATATATATAAAAAGTTATAAATTTTTTTATTGGGAAAAAATAAGTTGAAAAGCCTGGGTTTTGGTGGGGAAATAGAGAAAATAAAAAATAATTTAGGCCTTGTTCAGCCTGAACAATGCAAAGTCTTCAAAATGCCAGAGTTTAGTGCTGGTGAAATCAATGGGAACACAAGGAAAGAGCTTGGGGTTTTTTTTCCCTGTCTTGGAGTATTTTGATTGGAATTTAAATGATATAAAGATAAAAGAGCTCAAGTTGTGACCTAGAAGTGAAATAAAAGTCTCAGAAATAAATCTTCCCAGATGAGCCTAGCTTGGATTTCTTAGCTCAAAGAACTTCCAAGAACAAAATCCAATAAGAAAACTGCCCCAAAGAAGGATCTGGAAGATTCCTGCTTGGATTTTTCAATTAAATCTGTGGAGATTTGCAAGGAAAACCTCCTGGAATTCATCTCCTGCTCTTTGAGTTTTGAACCAACCCGTTTTGAACCCATCCTGCTCCTCCCCAGGTACTCACTTCTTTTGATCTGTTCCAATTTTTCCATGTACTTTGACAAACTATTTCCTGCAACAGAAAGAAATGAATTTATTACAATTATTTCTTTATTAGGGGTTTTCTTCAGGCTCAAATTTTAATTGCTCTGAAGGAAGCAGCTGCTTGTCGTAGATCTTCCCCCTCAGTGACAATAAAAGGTACAAAAATGCCACGATTTTTCCTCTTTTCTCTCAAGGAAAGCAGAAATAATAGGAAAAAAAAATAAAATCCAAGGATTTGTTCATCCTTTCCCAGTTTTAGTGAGGATACTACAAGATGGTGTTACTGGATAAAATGCAGCTGCTTTAAAAATGATAAAAAATAGAGCCTGACCCAGTTTAAACCTATTTTTAACTTATTTAACCCCCAAATTCTAGTTTAAAAAAGAAGAGGAGGAAAATAAAAATAAACCAGATTCAAGACAATTAAGACTTTAAACGTGTGGTCATCGACACACAGAGCATTTAATCTCAAATTTCAGGAGGGTTGCACGGTGGTGTGTGAAGATAAATAGACATAAATACCTAAAAATATATAGAAATACACATAAATCTGTATAATTCCTGCTTGTTTAAATTACAGGCTTTGAAGGAAAATTGTAAATAGGAAAATTTTTTTTTATAAGCTGCTAACATTTGGTGAGACAAATCATAACCACAAAAAGGATTCTGCAGTGTTGGGGTGAATTAGCTCAGGGCAGAGGTAATTAAGACATTAATTATATTTTTTTTCTGTAATTCTACATTCATTTCGGGTGATTTTTACCCCACAACAATTCCACTTACCAGTATCCAGACGAGTTTTTATATGTTGATACTTGGGATTCGAGGGGATGCGCCGGTTTAGAAGCTGTTTCCGAACGGAAAAGATGAGAAGCCAAAATTAATAAAATAAAACTAAAAAAAAAGAATGAAGCAGAAAAATGAACTGAAAATGCGATTTCAAGGCGTCTAAGAGACAGAAAAACGAGCGAGAGCTTCCCGCATCCTCATCTCGGTATTAAACCCCGCTGATTTAAAAGCCTTCAAAAGGAGAATTTCTCCCGTTTTCTCTCCACGCGGCTCCAGGGGCTGCAGGAACCATCCCCCCGCCCCTCTCCCGTGTCCCCCCTCGCCGCCCGGATGATGTGGAAGAGGGAAATCCCCTCACGGCACCTGAGGGTCGCCGAATCCACCCCAAGCCGACATCGCCCCCTCAGCGCCGTTCGCCCGCTCCGCCCGTCCCTCACGCGCGGCCGCACTCCCGCCTCCCGCCCACCCCTCAACTACGCCCGCTGCTATTGGCCGCCCGCGGAGCCCGCAGCCAATCAGAGACCGCGCGGCGGGGAGCGCGCGCGTCGCCCGGCAACAGGAGGGACGCGGCGGGCGGGAAGCGGCGGGGGAAGAGGAGAGGGGGAGATGCGCATGCGCGAGGCGGAGGCCACGCCCTCCCGCCTCCTCCGGCCCCGCCCCGCCCCGCCGGGAGAGCGCGATGGCGGCGCGCGCCCGCGGCAGCACCTGAGCGCAGGTGAGAGCGGCGCGCGCGCGGCCGCGGCCACGCCCCCCCCGCCCCGCCGGGAGCGCGCGCGGAGGCTCCACCCCCGCGCCCAGGGAGGGGGCGTGGCCTGAGGGGAGAGGGGGGGGTGGGGGGTCCCGGGCTGCGTTGTGGGCGGGGCTTATGGGGGTGTGGGCGGGGCTTTGGTGGGTGTGTCTCCTCGGGGGTGTGTCCCTCCCTTTGATTGCCATTGGCTCCCTGAACCAGGTTGGGGTCATGACCCCCCAGACCCCAACAAGCCCCTGACTCCTCCCCCAGTGAGCCCATGGCCCCACTGAAGCCCCCCTAATGAGCCCATGACCCCCCCATGCCCTCCAGTGATCCCATAACCCCTAAACCCCCCCAGTGACCCCATAGCCCCCTGTGGACTCTTAGTGGGGTCACACTCCCTCCAAGAACCCCATAAGTCCACAACCCCCCTTCAGACCCCTTATGGATCCACATCCCACCCCCCCCCCAGCCTCCCAATGACCCCATGTTCCTTTCCCCCTCAAATCCCAAACGGCCCCACAAACCCCCTTGAACCCCAAAGAGGATCCTCGTTCCCCCTCAAACCCCAAACGGCCCCACAATCCCCCTTGAACCCCAAAGAGGATCCTCGTTCCCCCTCAAACCCCAAACGGCCCCACAATCCCCCTCAGACCCCAAATGAGACCGATGTTCCCTCTCAGACCCCAAACCTTTGCTGGACCTGCCACCTTGGGGACATGGAAAGGGGTTTTAGGAATGGGGGAGTTTTGGGGACATGGAGGTGGTTTTTGGGAATGGGGCAGTTTTGGGGACATGGAGGTGGTTTTTGGGAATGGGGCAGTTTTAGGGACACGGGGGTGTTTTTTGGGAATGGGGCAGTTTTAGGGACATGGAGGTGGTTTTTGGGAATGGGGGAGTTTTGGGGACATGGAGGTGGTTTATGGGAACAGGATAGTTTTGGGGACATGGAGGTGGTTTATGGGAACAGGATAGTTTTGGGGACATGGAGGTGTTTTTTGGGAATGGAGAAGTTTTGGGGACATGGAAGTTCAGGGAATGGGGGAGTTTTGAGGACATGGAAAGGGATTATAGGAATGGGAGAGTTTTAGGGACATGGAGGTGGGTTCTGGGAATGGGACAGTTTTAGGGACATGGAGGTGGGTTCTGGGAATAGGGCAGTTTTGGGAACATGGATGTGGTTTTTGGGAATGGGGCAGTTTTGGGGACATGAAGGTGGTTTTTGGGAATGGGGCAGTTTTAGGGACATGGAGGTGGTTTTTGGGAATGGGGCGGTTTTGGGGACATGAAGGTGGTTTCTGGGCACCTGGAGCTCTGTGGGAAGGCGGGAATTCCGGAGTGACCCGCGGTGTCCCGGCTGTGTCCCCGCAGGATGAAGGAGTGGTGGCTGCAGGTGGGGCTGCTGGGCGTGCCCCTCCTCGCCGTCTACCTGCACATCCCACCCCCCCAGCTCTCCCCGGCTCTCCGCTCCTGGAAATCCTCCGGAAGCTTCTTCACCTACAAGGACCTGAACATCTTCTACAGAGGTGACAGAGCCATCCCTTGGTGGCCACGGGGGACATTCCCAAAACTGGGCAAGGTGGTGACAAATCCCTCCCAGTTTTTGCCGCCCTGGATCCGTGTGGGGATCCGTGGGATGGGTTTCCACAGGATGGAGATCCATGGGATGGTGATTCATGGGATGGGGTCCATGGGATGGGATCTGTGGGATAGGGATCCATGAGATGGAAATCCATGAGATGGGATTCATGGGATGGGAATCCATGGGATGGGGATCCACAGGATGGGGATCCATGGGATGGGATCCGATGTTCCCTCTCAGACCCCAAACCTTTGCTGGACCTGCCACCCTGGGGACATGGAAAGGGATTATAGGAATGGAGGAGTTTTGGGGACATGGAGGTGGTTTTTGGGAATGGGGCAGTTTTGGGGACATGGAAGTTCAGGAAATGGGGGATCCATCCAATTTCACAATTGGTTCTTGTGCTTTGGTGGGAAGGATCCCAAGAGTCTCCAACGGATGCATGGAAAAGACACTGGAAACACTTTTTTTTTCCCAGCTGCTGGAATTAATTTGGGCTAATTAAATCCCTGGATTGATCACGGAGCTGCTGAGGTTTCCGAAGGGAAGCTGCAGTGGGAATCGAACCCATCCTTGGTTTTGGGGAGCAGAGGGAGAGGTGGATCCCCAGCGGGATGAGCAGCAATTCCCATCCTAGAAGGGAGGAATTTTGGGAAAAGCTGACTCGGAGCTGTCCCGTTCTCCCCACAGATTCCAGCGGCGCCGTCGGCAGCTCCGACGTCGTGGTGCTCCTGCATGGCTTCCCAACGTCCAGCTACGACTGGAGCAAGGTGAGGGGGTTGGAATCTGACAGCAAATCCCAGGATTTTCAGCTCCTGGGAGGCAGCACAGCAGGGGTGGGTCCAAAGGAGAATTCCTGATTTCTGCTGTGCTTCAGGATATCACCTTGTGCCTCTCCCAGAAATCCAAGCTCTTTCCACATTCCACAGTCCAGGAAAACAGCCACAACAATTCCTTGGCTTTTTTAGGGGGAGATGGTCTGGCTGTTTATTGGGAAATTTTGACTTCCTGCTGTTTTCTTGGAGCTGGAATGTTCTCCTGGGACGGTGGGGAGGAGCATGTGGGCCGTGCTCCAGAGGAGAATTCCTGATTTCTGCTGGAGGTACCACTGTGCTCCAGGTTATCACCTTGTTCCTCTCCCAGTGTGAAATCCAAGCTCTTTCCACATCCCACACTCCAGGAAAACAGCCACAACAATGCCTTGGCTTTTTTAGAGGGGGATGGTCTGGCTGTTTATTGGGAAATTTTGACTTCCTGCTGTTTTCTTGGAGCTGGAATGTTCTCCTGGGACGGTGGGGAGGAGCACGTCCATCTATGGCTGCTGATCACTGCAGATGTTTCCATCCTCTGCTGCCACTGGATGCTTTTTTCATGCATTTCTCCTCTTCCCAGATCTGGGAAGGGCTGACCCAGCGCTTTCACCGGGTGATTGCCCTGGATTTCCTTGGATTTGGATTCAGTGACAAGCCTGTGAGTACCCTGGGATGAGGATTTTCGTGGCTGCTTTCGGCTCAGCACTCCGGAAAATCGGTTTTTTGCTGTCCAGGAGAAAAAATGGTTTTTCTCCTCCCCCCATTTGCTCTGGAAAAGGGATAAGTCCTTACGACAGTGGAAGGGATAGGGGAGGTTTATGGTGGACCTTCAGCTGGGTTTGATGGGACTCCAAAACTCACCTTGACCCCTTTGGAGCACAGACAATGAAGGGATAGGAGAGGTTTGTGGTGGACCTTCAGCTGGGTTTGATGGGACTCCAAAACTCACCTTGACCCTTTTGGGTCAATGCTCCCACGGCCTTGTGGACATCACAGGACATCCCAACTGCTGCTCACAAGCTGCTGCTTTCCATATTCCGTATTCCCACATTCTTCCCTTGGGGAGGAATCATCCTGGAGTTTATCCTGGAATCTGTGGGCTCCTGCTGGGTCAGGCTCTCACTGGGACCCCTCTCCCACTTTTGCAGAGGCCTCATGGTTACTCCATCTTCGAGCAGGCCACCATCGTGGAGGGGCTGCTGCGACACCTCGGGCTCCGCCACCAGAGGATCAACCTCCTGTCCCACGACTACGGGGACACCGTCGCTCAGGAGCTGCTCCACAGGTCCCTGCCACCCCTCCTGCCCTTTCTGTGGTCTCCACCAAGATGACTTCCAGCAGATAAGTGGAAGGACGTGGAGCAGAATCCCCTGTTCCTTGTGCCTGAGGGCACAGCTGAGGCTTCCATCCGTCCGGTTCCCAGAGGAGATGGAGATGATCCCACAGAGTTTGACCTCCTGCTCGGTCATTTCTCAGAGCAGGGAGAGGTTGGGTTGTGTTTCACCTTCTTCTCTGCTGTCCCCAGGTATGAGCACAACAAAACCGGAAGCATCCTGATCAACAGCCTCTGTTTGTCCAACGGAGGTAAGGATTGCCCAGGGTGGGGTGGGACCATGGGATGGGATGGGATCCATAGGATGGGATCCATGGGATGGGATGGGATGGGATGGGATCCATGGGATGGGATCCCTGGGATAGTATGGGATGGTATGGGATGGGATCCATGGGATGGGATGGGATGGGATGGGATCCATGGGACGGGATCCATGGGATGGGATCCATGGGATTGGATCCATGGGATTGGATCCACAGGATGGGGATCCATGGGATAGGAATCCACGGGATAGGAATCCACAGGATGGGGATTTATGGGATGGGGATCCACGGGATGGGATGGGGATCCATGGGATGATGATCCATGGGATGGGATCCGTGGGATGGGGATCCATGGGATAGGATGGGATGGGGATCCATGGGATGGAAATCCATGAGATGGGGATCCATGAGATTGAAATCCATGGGATGGGATCCGTGGGATGGGGATTCATGGGATAGGATGGGATGGGGATCCATGGGATGGAAATCCATGGGATGGGGATCTGTGGGATGGGAATCCACAGGATGGGGATCCATGGATGGGTTGGCCTTCCCATCTCCATCACCCAAATCCCAAGGATTACAATCAAGGTGCTGCAATTAACCAGAAGCATCAATCCTGGGGCTCCCTGGGCCACTTTCATGGCAGGACAAACTGGGAGATGTGGAGCAAAACACTTCCAGTGTTACAGCTCCATTCTTTGATGTCTTTCCAGGGATTTTTCCCGAAACGCACTACCCCCGCTTCATCCAGAAGGTGGGCTGCTCCCCTCTCTACTGAATTCATGCTGAATCCCAAAATCCCAAATAAACACCTTGGAGTGCTGCTGTCCCACCCCATGGACACCTCAAGGGTCTGGGCTGGGAATCATGGGAAAAGCTCTCCATGGATTTATCCATGGAGATGCTGAGTTGTGCTCTCTCTGTTTTTCCCCTTCTTCCCAAGCTCCTCAAGGATGGGGGGCTGCTGTCCCCCATCATCCTGCGGCTGATGAACTTCTTCTTCTTCTCTGGAGGGTGAGTGGGGTCTCGGGGGTGTTGGGCACAATCCCATAAGGATGTGAACCAAGTGGGAAAGGGGAAATGCAGGAATTAGAAGGAATTCTTGGCTGGGAGGGTGGAACAGAATTCCCAGAGCAGCTGTGGCTGTGCCTGGATCCCTGGAAGTGTCCAAGGCCAGGTTGGACAGTGCTTGGAGCAGCCTGGGACAGTGGGAGGTGTCCCTGCCCATGGCAGGGGGTGAGGAGTGAGTGATCCCTCAATTCCCTTCCAACCCAACCCATGCCATGAGTCCATAAATCAGGGATTTGGCAGGGAGCAGATTCCCTGGCTCTGTCCCTGGAGAGGTGGGATTGACCTCTGGACCATTCCTTCTCCACACTGGCCCAGCACTTCAGTTTAATAATAAACCAAACAACTTTTCCCTGGGCACTGAGATCCTCCTCTCCCACAAGTGTTGGAATTACACATTTCAGAAGCAACAAAACCCCTGGACAATCAAATTTTTTATATTTTTAGCAGTGTTAAAACCCCTCTTTTTTCCCCCCAAAAAAACCCCTTTGAGACCATCCAACACTTACTTGGGGGACATCTCAGCGCTTGGAATTTTGCTGTGGAATTTTTTACCCTGGAGTAGTTTTTTGAGTGGTTCCCTGACACAGCTGCTGTTGTGTCTTTCCAAATTCCTTTTTTTTTTCCAGGCTCGGGGCAGTTTTTGGGCCCTACACGCAGCCCTCACAGGCGGAATTCTGGGATATGTGGACGGCAGTGCGGAACAACGACGGGAATCTCGTTATGGACAGGTACCTCAACATGAATTCCTTCATGAGCTTGGTGTCACATCTGCTCCGAGGTTCCTGGAGCTCAGCCAGGTTCTCCAGAACTTCCAGCTCCCTCTTTTGGAATCTGGGATCAAAATTACATCCCAAGAAAGAGCTTGGGGGGGTGATGTTGGAGCAGGGATTCTCTGGGATGGTGCAAGGCAGGGAAATGAAGTTTGGAGTTGGATCTGAGATGTGGAACCTGGAGATTTTTTCTTTGGAAGTCGATTTGGGAGGGTTTTTGGTAATGACTGGAGCTCAGTCTGTGGCAGGTGTTTGAGCAGTTCCCCTCAGCGTTGTCCCAGGAGAGATCTGCTCCTGGATTTGAACCTTCTGGACCATTCCCAGAAGTCCCAATCCCAAATCTTCAGCTTGGGAAGTTTGGAAGGACACGTTTCTTCCAGCTGGTGGCTTTTAGAAGGCTGGTGGTTGAGTTCACTTCCTTGTCTCTGCTTGCCCCAGTGGGAGAACAGAATCCCTGAGCCCAGGGGTGATGTTGTGGTGCTGCTTTCCCACGGGAGATGCAGATCCCACCTGGATCTCATCGTGTCCACAGCCCCAGGAGAAAATTCCAGGCTGGGCAGCATCCATTGCCTAACAATGACTTTTCCTTCAGTATTTTGCAGTACATAAACCAGAGAAAGAAGCACAGAGAGCGCTGGGTTGGGGCTCTGATGTCTACCTCGGTCCCACGTGAGTAGGAATCCCGTCCCTTTACTGGTTGGGATTTTTGGGAATTGTGGCCCCTCCACTTCCAGGTGTCAGCTCCTTCCATTCATCAGCCTCTCGTTATTCTGAGCTCCAATTCCAGTTTTTCAGCAGAGAGAACCTGCCCTGGATCACAGCTGCTTCTCCAAGTGCTGCTCCAGGGAAGTTTGAGGAGCTTTTCAAGCCCAAAAAGTTGCAGCCAAGGAAAAATTTGGGACTTGGAGGCTGAACTTGACCCCAGAGCAGAGCACCAAAAGCCCATTCAGAGCTGTTTTGTTCGGTGCTCCACTGGAAGCTTCCCAAGCTTTGTGTGAGGAGGAGACACTCCTGCAGGTCTCCTTGGGGATGTTCTAATTAATGAATCTGTTAATTTATGGATAGAAAAGCTCTGCCTGTGCTTCCCTTTGCAGTGCACCTCATCTACGGGCCCCTGGACCCTGTGAATCCACACCCAGAGTTCCTCCAGCTCTACAAGTAAGACAAAAAAAATGGGCACGTGCCCACTGGGCCTTCATTCCAAGGGATATTTTGCCTGCCTATTCCTTCAATTCCATCCTCATGGAGGCTGTTTTTAATTCCCACTGTCACCTGCACAGCCAGGTGATTCAGTCCGAGCAGTTTGGAAATTGGTTCCGCGTTTCAGGCAGCAAAATCAGGATTTTTCAGTCGAGCCCATGATCCATTTTAAAACCACGCAGGGAAGATTTGTTTCCTGAGGAAGTCTCCTCCTCCAAATGAACCTGAAGGGAATCCAGCACTTGGAAGGGAGCTGCTGCTCCAGGCCTTTTTTTTTTTTTTATCCCTGTGCTGGTTTGAAAGCAAAACCAGTGAGACTCCCAGTCAGATACAATTTAATAGGAGAGGAAAAAAAAAGGTAAAATAAAATAAATGGAACAATACAACCTGACACCCTGTTGGTCAGGGTGTTTGAAGCAGTCCAAAAGTGAGTCCTCCTGGAGTGGCAGATGTGGTTCTGTTGGAGTAGAGATGATCCTGAGAGAGAAGGGTCCAGTGATGGTGAGAAGGGTCCAGTGATGGTGAGAAGGGTCCAGGGATGGTGAGAAGGGTCCAGGGATGGTGAGAAGGGTCCAGGGATGGAGAGAAGGGTTCAGTGATGGTGAGAAGGGTCCAGGGATGGAGAGAAGGGTCCAGGGATGGTGAGAAGGGTCCAGGGATGGTGAGAAGGGTCCAGTCATGGAGAGAAGGGTCCAGTCATGGAGAGAAGGGTTCAGTGATGGTGAGAAGGGTCCAGGGATGGAGAGAAGGGTCCAGGGATGGTGAGAAGGGTCCAGGGATGGTGAGAAGGGTCCAGTCTTCCTCCAGGAATCCAGTGGAACCAGATGAGATGTTCTTGTCAAAGCAGTGATTCCGTCTGGTAGCTCTTGTCTCCTCTGAGAGTCCAGTGGATAAAAGCTGCTTGTGATGTCTCAAACCCTGGATTATATCCAGGTGGGAATGCTCAGCTCCTCCCCCTGGGCGGAGCATCTCACAATGGGATGATTTCATCCTATCAGTCATGCAGTGGGTCCTTGATGGCCCATTAACCAGAAATAACTTCCTCCAGAAGGCATTGTTGGGCTCATTAACAGAAGATCAGAAAAACACTGCCCCACCTTGGCTCCAGCGGTTCATGGGGATAGAATACAGACCTTGGGCACAATTTTACATTGTAACCCAGGACAATCCCCAAAACGAGCTGTACAAGAGGGCTGAGGCTGCAGCAATCCCTGTGCTTAAGCCTTGCTCTGTGGTTTTTTTTTCCCACCAGGAAGGTGCTTCCCATGTCCACGGTGTCTGTGCTGGATGATCACATCAGCCACTACCCCCAGCTGGAGGATCCCACGGGATTTCTGAACGCCTACCTGAACTTCATCAACTCCTTCTGAGCTGCTGCAGCTCAGTTCTCACTCAGGCTTTAGGGGCAGGAAAAAAAAAAAAAAAGTTGATTTTTCTCTGCTCACACCCTCATGCCGGGCCACCAAAGTGAGTGAAATCCTTGGAGAACTGGAAAAATGAGGGGGAAAAGCAGGATGCTGGCAGCTCTTCCAGCCCTGTGCTCCCCTTCTTGCCCAGCTTTAATTTAGAGAGGCAGAGGTTTAAATTAATGTTAAATCAGAATTTCTTTCTCCATCGCCCTGCCTCGGGAAGAAACAACCACTTCATCAGCAGGGAGAGGCAGAAGTTCCCTCAAAAACTCAAAAACATCCCCCTCCCTATCCCAGTTTTCCATATGGGATTTTTTCCCAGTTTGAACCCAGGAAAAGGCTGCCCTGAGGTTTGGTTATTTTACCTGACATAAAAGCTCAGAGAATTGAATTTGCCTCAAGAGATGGAGTTTAATCTCTCTCCGTACATTGATTTTTTTTTTCTGTGTGGAAGAAGAGACAGTCACAAAAATATTGCAAATTTGGAGGTTTGGGGTGGTTTTTAATTGTTTGTGTTGGGAATTGAATAGCATCCCTTTAGGAATAAGGGTTTTTTTGCTTAATAAACAGCCATTATGGGCTATTTTTTTCTGTACTGGAGCAGACAGAACAACAAAAAAAAAATTTCTATTTTATTAACGGTAATTCATACGAATTCCACCACCTGAACCAGTGTTTATTTTCTGTTAATAAAAAGCAATTTTGACAAAAATCTGATTTCGTTTTCTCCCATCTTTCATCTTCCCTGCTCGAGATGCCGTAAAAGTTAGGTGGGAATGGTTAAGTGACAAACGAGGGCAGGGACATGGGAATGGCTCAGTACCAGCCAGCCACTAATGGAAACATCATACAAAAAGATTTCCCAAATTGAGGAATAAAAACTACCATGCAAAAGGACAGCAGAAAAAAAAAAAAAAAAAAAAGGAAGGGGGAGGGAATTCCAGGAATTGCAGTGCTGGAACTCTCAGCCCACGGAAGCCAGGATGACATCGACGGACGTCTCGTCCTTGCTCCTGACTGTCACCTGCATGGTCACACCGTCCCCAAGTGCCAGCCTGGACCTGACCAGCACGTCACAGCCACCTCTGTACACACCTGGGACAAAGCAACAGGGAGAGGTCACTTTGGAGAGGGCTCAGTCTTCAGCTGGGTTCCACAAGCTGGTGGAATGCTCCAGGTTGGAAAGCTTGGGAAAGGCCCTGGGGGTGCTGTTGAGAGCACCCAAGGTGGGCTGATGGTACCTGGGCACGGCCTCAGGGCAGGGATTGTCCCCTGAGGGACACCCTGGAATCCTGGGGACAGCTCCCAACTGGAGAGACCTGGAGGGACTGGAGCGTGTCCAGGGAATGGAGCTGGGGAAGGGTTTGGAGAAGCAGGAAAAGCTGAGGGAGCTGAGGAAGGGGCTCCTTTGGTGGAATTCCATGCCCAAGGGGGGTGGAACTGGATGATTTTAAGGTTCCTTCCAATCCAAACCACTCCAGGATTCCAGAAGCTGGATCCACCTTGCTCCAAACCCAATCCCACCACACAGAATTCCCCTCAGAATTAACAGGGAACTGAGCAAAGCACTTGTGCTTAGCAAGGATTTGTCTTGGGCTTGGCCTTGTTGGGAGCTGTGGGGGATAAATCAGTGCAGATCCAGGAAATCCAGGAATGGGGAAAAGAGGAAAATTCATTGGAAAGGGAATCCTGGTCTCTCCAGCTCCTCATCAGGCAGGGCAGGAATTGCAGCCCCTTTCCACCTTCCCAGATTTCATCCTCTCCCTGGACAGTCCCTGAAATGCTGGGATCAGTTTAGGGGCTTGGGAATGGAGCTGGGAAGGGTCTGGAGAAGCAGGAGAAGCTGAGGGAGCTGGGAAAGGGGCTGAGCCTGGAGAAAAGGAGGCTCAGGGGGGACCTTGGGGCTCTGCACAACTCCCTGACAGGAGGGGACAGCCGGGGGGGTCGGGCTCTGCTCCCAGGGAACAGGGACAGGAGGAGAGGGAACGGCCTCAGGCTGGGCCAGGGGAGGTTTGGTTTGGATTTTAGGGAAAATTTCTTCATGGAAAAGGTTGTCAGGCATTGGAATGAGCTGCTCAGGGAGGTTTGGAATCCCCATCCATAAAGGAATTTCAAAGCCCTGTGGGTGTGGCATCTGGGGACATGGGTGGCCTTGGCAGTGCTGGGAACTTGATGACCTCAGAAGGCTTTTCCAACCTCAACAATTCCATGATTTTAGAAGAAGCTGTAGGTGCTGCAGGACGACTCAGGATGTGTCTTTAGCAACAGGAACTTGAGAACAAGATGCTCCCAGAATCGCCCTTCTGAGATAAGCTCAGGCAAGAGATTTAATTATGTCAGCTCTGGAAGTTCACAGATCAGAGATTCTCCACCATTCCAAGAGCTTGTCCTGAGCACAGAGGTCTCCAAGTTAGGACCAGCTGCCTTCAACAGGTCACTTCAGAGAAAAAAACATCTTTCTACAGAGAAAAAAAACCTCCCCAAATAACAGCAGGATCTCCTAAACCACTTCCCTTCATTTAGAAAAATCTGTGGGGACACGGAAACATGAAATTCAGCAGGAGGAACACTTACCAGCCAAGTAGAGGGTGTGAGAATTTTTGTTTTCTGGCACTTTATCTGACCTCTCACAGGGCTGCATGCCCAGGAACTTGATGATGTTATTGACAGCTTCTGCATTCAGAGATGGAAGAAGAAAATTATTCCAGGTAATTATTTATTACACTCAATAAAACCCCAACTCCATCAGGAAATGAGGGGTTATCTCACCATCCAGGGTTTTGATGGAACTGAGTGCAAAGGTTTCTTCTTTCTCAAAGTCATCTCCCACCTCTTCCCAGGCAGCTGCAAAGTTGGGCTTCAAAACCTTCTGGAGATGATCAGACACTGTCACCTCCAAGTCTTCCAACTGGGAGGGGAAAGGAAAAAAAAAAAAAAAAAGGGAAATTTTCATGCCAGTTATGGAAATGAGCCTCACCTTCGAAAGGGAAAAAGAGCCCACAGCATTTTGCCAGGACAATGCCTGCTTTTAATTTCAGGAGAACCGTTATAAAAACAGCTTCTAAAAGGAGAGGAATTGATGGTGGTCATCTGTAAACCTTAAAAACTTTTACACAAAGTATCTGTGAGACTGGAGGAGAGCAGAGAATGAGGCCATCACTTGATGGGTCAAAGCTCTTTACAGCCCCCCCTGAGCTTCCATGGAGAGATCTCCTCAGAATCCAGGGAATCCAGGATGGGTTGGAAGGATCTTTAAGATCATCCAGTTCCAAGCCCTGCCATGGGTAGGGACACCTCCCACTGTCCCAGGGAGCTCCAACCTGGCCTTGGACATTGCCAGGGATCCACAGCTTCTCTGGCAATTCCAGCCCAGGCAGGAATTCCTTCCCAAGCTCCCATCCATCCCTGCCCTCTGGCAGTGGGAAACCATTCCCTGTGTCCTGTCCCTCCAGGCCTTGTCCCCAGTCCCTCTGCAGCTCTCCTGGAGCTCCTTTAGGCCCTGGAATGTTCTGGAAGCTCTCCCTGAATCCTTCCCTTCTCAAGGTGAACATTCCCAGCTCTCCCAGCTCCGGAAGGAGCCTTTATTTCCTCCAATACTTCCTGAACTCTGACTCTACCCCTATCACTGACCACACAATTAACAAATGTTTGGGGTGGAAAGATTGGAGCACAATTCTGAAAACAGACAAAAGAAGCTGTTCCTTCCTTCCCTCCTCTCTGCCCCCACAAATTCTATTCCACAGGGCACTAAAAACTTGGGAGAGAAACGAGGTTTTGGAGAAGGATTTAAAAACATTTTACAATATTTTTTGCCATTCCAGGCGGATTGATTGATTCCAGAATTGAGAAGAAACTTGACCCAACGGCCACATTTATCCCAAATCAGTGACAAAGAAGCAGGGAACAAACCCTGGACTCACCACATACTCATCCTCATACCCATCCTCCTCTGGCACTCCCGTGCTGGGGTCGCAGTCCCGCACCATGAACTTCATGGTGCAGCTGAAGGTGCAAGCCACTGGGGAAAAGAGAGAAATCCTGGATAATTGGGGAAGATTCCTCTGCTTCCCAAAACCAGACTGCAATATCCATCAGTTTTGCCCCAGGAATAAAGATGTGGCTGGGACAGAGCACTTTTTATATCATTTTTTTCCCCTTTGGTTTTCAAACAAAAACCAAAGGAGGAGCTGAGGAGAATCCCAAAGGGGAACAAAGCACTGATTCCAAATGCTGCCAATGAAATGCAGCAGCAGCCAGCAGGAAAAATTCCACGAGGGTTTCTGACAAATGGAATATGATCCAAACCCACAGTTCAACAAATTCACATTAGAACTAATCTTCCCTGGTATTAAAATAACTTAAAAATCCACTCCACTGATAAGGCACGTTAAATAACTGCAAACCCAGTGGTTGTTTCAGTGAGGCTAAGAAAAGAAAGGGAAGTTTTATGCCCAAGAAAATCTCATTCCTATATTTTGTAGTAGTTTCTGGTTCTCCAAAGAGAGGAAAATTTTAATTAAAATCAAGCCTCAGATTAGAAATATTTTTATTCCGTATGCATTTTCCTTTTATTGGTTCTGTTCTTGAACACATCCATTAAAATAAAGTTTCAAATTAGGAATATTTTTATTCTACCTGCATTTTCCTTTTACTGGTTCTGTTCTTGAACACATCCATTAAAATAAAGCCTCAGATTAGGAATATTTTTATTCTACCTGCATTTTCTTTTTACTAGTTCTGTTCTTGAACACTACCAAACACACACATGGTTTTAAAATGTGTTCCTTTCATTGATTCCAGGCAATAAATCCAAATTTCCATTACCTGTATGCTCTGCAATCCTCGTTAACATCTCATTTTTCATCATCCAACACCATTGGTTATTTATAAAAATTATTTTGCTAAAAACCACGCACAGAAAAGAAACAGCTGAGTGTTTCAGAGCCCTGGGCACTGAGAATTTCTGTGCTGCCAGGCACTGAGCCCCAAGCAAACCCTGCATTCCCCCTGAGGCCTTGGAAAAGGATTCCAGAACTGAGTGACAGCGCTGGGATTGTGGGGGTGGAGTTTGGATGGAAAAGGATGGAGTTTTGGTTTGTTTGAGAGCACAGGGGGCAAAACTTAGAGTTGAAGGGGTTAGAATACAGGAATAAATATCAATAATATAAAGCAAGGTGGAGGTTTGGGGTGTTGGCTGAGTTCTTTTCCACCTCCTTCTCCACGGCTCTGGGTGGTGTTTTGTAATTGGGTAGAAAAATCCGCACTGCGGGCCATGGGTGGTTGGTTATTGGGTTAAAAGTAAAAATAATTTAATTGTTATTTCATAATTGGACAGTTTGTGCATAGAAAGAGACAGAACTGGAGCCATTTTTCAGTTTGCCAGATAGAACTCACAGCTTATGAGAGTGTAACAGGGATAAGAATTTACAAACATCTGAGTCCAGACAAGAAATACCACCCTGAGCATTTAATCCTGACTCTGGCAGAAAAAGAAGATTGTGGGTGTGGAGTTTGGATGGAAGCGTGTGAGAGCACAGGGGGGCAAAACTCAGAGTTGAAGGGTTTAGAATGTAGGAACAAATATAAATAATATAAAGCAAGGTGGATGTTTAGGGTGTTGGCTGAGTCCTTTTTCACCTTCTTCTTAATGGTTTTGGGTGGAATCTTGTAACTGGGTAGAAAAATCTGCATTGTGGGCCATGGGTGGTTGGTTATTTGGTTAAAAGTAAAAATAATTTAATTGTCATTTCATAATTGGAGAGTTTGTGCTTAAAAGGCCTTGTAAAGAGCCAGAACTGGAGCCATTTTTCACTTTGTCAGACAGAACTCACAGGTTGTGAGAGTGTAACAGAGATAAGAATTAACAAACACCTGAGTCCAGACAAGGAATACCTCCCTGAGCATTTAATCCTGACTCTGGCAGAAAAAGAAGATTGTGGGGGTGGAGTTTGGATGGAAGTGTGTGAGAGCACAGGGGGCAAAACCCAGAGTTGAAGGGGTTAGAATACAGGAATAAGTATAAATAATATAAAGCAAGGTGGAGGTTTGGGGTGTTGGCTGAGTCCTTTTTCACCTTCTTCTTAATGGTTTTGGGTGGAATCTTGTAATTGGGTAGAAAAATCTGCATTGTGGGCCATGGGTGGTTGGTTATTGGGTTAAAAGTAAAAATAATTCAGGTGTAATTTCTTAATTGGAGAATTTGTGCTTAAAAGGCCTTGTAAAGAGCCAGAACTGAGCCATTTTTCACTTTGTCAGACAGAACTCACAGCTTGTGAGACTGTAACAGAGATAAGAATTAACAAACACCTGAGTCCCATCGAGCATTTAATCCCAGCTCTAGGAAAAGCAAGACCCAAGCGTCTCCGGATGAACCAAACCCCACACCTCCAACCTTCCCCAAAAACCCCTTCATTTGAGGGATTTGTGCAGTTTCTCACCTGCAGTGGGGTCGTCCTGGGGGATCCTGACCAGGGTGTAGCAGATGCCAGGCTGGTTGTAGGCCAGGCTGGGGGCTGGGATGCAGCAGATGACGTCGTAGGCGTCCGACGGCTCCATCTGCACCGTCACCCTCTCCAGCAGCTGATCGTTCAAGGTGTTGGTGCAATCAAACTGCAGCAGCAAACAGAGAAAAGGATTTGTGTTGCTATGCTTCGTGCTTGCCTGTTTTGGATTTAGGAAATTTTATTCCCAGGCACGGTCTTGATGCACAAAGTCATGTTCTGTAAACTACCGAAGTTCCCACATCTGTTCCCAGAGGAAGAACTTCGGTGATGGTCTCTGGAAAACGACCAGTGGTTCCCAAGGGTCCCACCTCTGGGGTGGGCACATCTGTAAATGTACAAAAAGAGTCAAGAAAATAAAGGAGGAGTCTCTTGCTTGCAAGAGCTCCAGGCAGCCTCTTTGATGCACTCCCTGCCTCGTTCCTGTGTCCCCCGCAGCGATAGATTTGGGAACATTTCCTCATCAAGAGTTGGTTTTTTTTTTTTTCCCCCTCAAATCAGTTAAAATCCTCTGTGGCATGCAGCAGATTTCCTGTGGTTTTTTTTTTTTTTTTGAGCAAAAACCTAGGAAATCTGGGTAAAAGGGGGCTGGATTTGCTCACCTGGAAAACGATGTGGTTTGGGAACACGTGTTTGATGCAGCAAACAAAATATTCTGTTTCTGCTTCTGTGAGCTGCACTGGCTCTGAGGATTTGAACAAAGGGCCCAGGCCCTTAAATTCTGGGATGGCTGCCAGTTGTTCTGTGAAGGAAGGAAGGAAAAAGAAGATCAACGGGGACAGGCTCTGATCCTGCCATCATCCCAACACTTCAGAAAATCCCAGAAAGGTTTAGGTTTGGGTTTGGAAGGGACATTTAGGATAATTCAGTTCCACCCCCTGGACACCTCCTACTATCCCAGGCTGCTCCAAGCTCTGTCCAACCTGGCCTTGGACAATTCCAGGGATGCAGAGGCAGCCACAACTCCTCTGGGAATTCCAGCTCAGCCAGGAATTCCTTCCCAAGATCCCAAATCTCCCCTTTTCCAATCTGAAGCCATTCCCTGTGTCCTGTCCCTCCAGGCCTTGTCCCCAAGTCCCTCTGCAGCTCTCCTGGAGTTCTGGACACTGATCTCTCCTACCTTGAAATATATCCTGGCGTGAAGGAGTCACTTTCTCAGGTTTGGTGGTCACCAGGGCAATCTCTGTGGAGGAAAAAAAAAAAAAAAAAGCAAAGATTTTGTGCAGGAGGTTTAAATGCCATTAAATCTCCACTAAATATTCTTTATATTATATTCCTTAGATTATATTCCTTATATTTATTATATTCCCTATGTGTTTTTCACACTCTGCTACAAACCACTGCCAGCCTGGCTCCTCACACACTAAAATATCTTTTTTTTTTTTTTGGTGTGGAAATACTGGATTGAAAGTAGAGAAAATAAGTCTGAGTTATGAGGAATAAAACTCCATCTTAGCCCTGAAGAGCCAGCAAAAAAAAAAAAAAATGGAAGGAGGAGAAGAGAGAGAAAAAAAAATGAGACCCAAAGTTGTTTGTGCTAAGTGAAAATGCTCAAGAATTGTGCAAGGATGTGGAAAAAGGCCAGAGGAGTGACTGAGAGCTCCTGGAATGGCCTTTTTCCAAAGGCTGTGAAGCCATAAATTCTGGTGATGCACAGACTTGTCCCTGCTAACAAGATCAGCAGAACAACAGCAGCCCCAAGGCTCTGAGCCTTGGCTGGAGGATTTCCATGGGTCTGAGTGGATTCCATTACCTGCTTTCTGCTCAAAGATGGGAGCTGTAGCCAGAGGAACTGTTTTCATGTCAAAAGGTTTCTCTGAGGGCTCCAGTGTGTACTGGTGCAGGGCTTTCTCCATCCCAGGAACAGAGACTGTCAGCCCTGCAGAGAAGAAAGCCAGAAAAATTCAGGTTTAAGAGCTGGGACTGCCCCAGGCACTGCTGACACACAGGAAAAACAAAACAGGCGAAAGTAGAAGAGAAGCTGCTCTGAAGATGACACAAAGTTGCCAAGTCTAGGTAGTTCACTCCCAAGAATCTTACATGGATCAATTAAATCTTCTGCTCCGTGAATTTTCAATCGCAGACATAAAATATTTTTATAACCAACCCCTCACCCTCGTTTTGGATTGGAAAAGACGAAGCAAAAATGAAGAAATTTGTGCCAAGTGAAGGAAGAGCCAATGAAAGCCCAGCTGATACTCCTGGCTCCATTTCCCAGATTTAGATCATTTAGAATTCCCCAGAGAAGCTGTGGCTGCCCTTGGATCCCTGAGAGTGTCCAAGGCCAGGCTGGACAGAGTTAAGATTGCTAAATCTGCCACTCTCAGCACAAGCACTTGTCAAGGCCAGAAAAAAAACACAAAGTTGACAGCTCTGAGTGATTCCCTTTCTCTCACTGACCATTAAAAATGTAAGCAGCATTCAGGGCCAGCTGTCTCTGCTGCAGGACATTCAAGTAGAAGGTGGCCCTGTCCCGGACTTCGTCGTCGCTGTCCATCATGCACCTGTGGTTTGGGGACAAGGGGACAAGGTCAGCCAGCTCTGGGCAGCAGAGAGCTGAGTTAAAAATGGCCCTGAGAAAACTGGCTTTGGTACAGCCAGAGCTGCCTCAAAAGACTTGGAAAATTGTGCACAAATGTGTTTGTACGACTCAGAGGTTGGTTTAATTTCAATTAAATCGTTAACGGCACGTGTCTTAATGAGAAATGTGAACCTGTGATGTGGGAACACTCAACTCTGGGAACACAAATGTCATTTATGAGTCACCTGGATGGGAGTTTCCTTGCTCCAAGGGGTGTTAAAAATGCTCACAACACGTAGGAAAGCTCTGAAGGAGGAGGGTGAATTTATACAGGCAGATATTGATAAGGGGGAACAGCTTTAAACTAAAAGAGATTTAGGTCGGTGTGGTGGTTTTATTATTTATTATATTTTATGTGATTAGGAGAACATAAAGGGTAAAACAGGTTTACTTCAGAATCACAAGGATAGCTTATTTACACATATTAAAAGAATGAAAATAAGAAAAAAGGAAAGAAAAAAACCAAATGGAACTTTTAAAACATCACTGTTAACCCATGACAGTTGGATGTGAGGAAGAAATTCCTGCCTGTGAGGATGGGGAGGCCTTGGCAGCTGTGGCTGCCCCTGGATCCCTGGAAGATCCAAGGCCAAGGTTGGATGGGGCTTGGAGTAACCTGGGATAGTGGAAGGAGCCCCTCCCATGGCAGGGGTGGCACTGGATGAGTTTTAAAGTCCTTCCAACCCAAAGCAGTCGATGTCTCTGTGATTTATTACCCCTTGAGCAATGGTCTCAGAGCAAATCACCATGACATGTTTCCATGTCTAATCCCATCCTTTCCTTTCCCTTTTTCTTTCCCTTTCCCTTTTCCTTCCCTTTCCCTTTTTCTCTCTCTTTCCTTTCCCTTTTCCTTTTCCTTTCCCTTTCCTTTCCATTCCATTCCCTTTTCCTTTCCCCTCCCCTTTCCTTTCCTTCCCTTCCCTTTCTTTCCCCTTTTCCTTCCCTTTCCCTTTTCCTTCCCTTTCTTTCCCTTTCCCTTCCCTTTCTTTCCCTTTCCCTTCCCTTTCTTTCCCCTTTCCTTTCCCTTTCCCTTCCCTTTCTTTCCCCTTTCCTTTCCCTTTTCCTTCCCTTCCCTTTCCTTTCCCTTTCCCCTCCCCTTTCCCCTTTCCCTTCCCTTTTCCTTCCCCTTTCCCTTCTCCTTTTGTTCCCCTTTCCTTTCCTTTCCTCTCCTCTCCTCTCCTCTCCTCTCCTCTCCTCTCCTCTCCTCTCCTCTCCTCTCCTCTCCTCTCCTCTCCTCTCCTCTCCTCTCCTCTCCTCTCCTCTCCTCTCCTCTCCTCTCCTCTCCTCTCCTCTCCTCTCCTCTCCTCTCCTCTCCTCTCCTCTCCCTTTTCCTTCCTTTCCTTTTCCTTCCCTTTCCCTTTCCTTTCCTTTCCCTTCCCCTTCCCCCCAGCCACACAGGAAAGGTGGGAGAAGCATTTTCCCCACTCCCCAGCTGGGACTCACAAGCCCAGCCCGGTGTGTGACCTCTCTGCTGTGCCACCACTCACCTCTGGAGCAGCACCAGGATGCTCGGCAGCAGATTCTCGTTCTGTGCCCCAAACTTTGCCAAAGCACTGACAGCAGCTGCAGGGAGAGCAGGGAGGTGTCAGAGGAGCCCAAGCTCTGCACAAACACATTCTCACCATCCTGAATTTTCCATTTTTCACCATAAACCTTTCAGTGATATAGGAAGATTAAACCTGTATTTCCACATAGAGATAATTTTGTGATCAAGATCAGCTCAACAGCTCTGAAAATCTGTTCTGAGGGAGTTCTCCCCTCAGATCTTTGTTGAAGCTCTGTGGGATATTCCAGCCCTTGGCCCCTCTGCCAAGATAAATCCATTTTCCACGCAAGCACCCAGTGGTGCCCAGGGCCAGGCTCTGCAGGGAGCTCAAACCTCTCAGCAACCACTTGGAGCTGCCTCCCCCAAATAATCAGATTTTAGCTTGGAGGAAATCCCCACCCAGAAAGAAGAAGTTTTCTTTCCTGTTTCAGGAAGTACAAATTTTTGACAGGGACATTAAAAGGGGAAGTAGCAGTGTCCTCTCCTCTTGTGTTACACCTGGCATTCCAAAGGCCCAGAAGCAATAAATTATTTATCTTCTGAAGCAGGAGGTTGAGATGACCTGAGGATAAAAGCACCTCCCCAGCTCTGCACAGGGACTGGGGAAGAACCAGCACTCCCTGCACTCCAAACCCAGTTCCAGCCTGCAAATTCCAGCAGAGCTCAGCCTGATGCTGGTTTGGTTTTGCCTCTTTTTTTCTTTGAAATATGTTGTGTTCTTTTTTTTTTTTTTTTTTTTGTATTCTTTGCATATATGTTTGTAGTTGCATAGTTCATTATGATACTGCTTATAATATGGTAAATATAATAGATAAAAAAATGTATATTGTATATTACATATTATATATCCAATGCAATATATAATATGTAATATGTAATATGTAATATGTAATATATAACATATAATATATAATATACAATACATAATAGCCTATAATAGCATATAACATCCTATATTATATGACATACAATATACAATATATTATATATTGTATAATATATAATATATAATATAGTTAATAATACAGTTTATTGTATTAGTTTATTGTATTGTATTATATTAGTGTTATATTCATATATTTATTATTGGTGTGTTTATTAATATATCATTATAATATACTCCAGCACCACCCTAAAGGTCCCGAAATAAAAACCTGCTTTTACATTATCTCCTTACTAAAATCACCTGGAATTTCATTTCCAGGTAGAATAAAAAGACCAACGAGCCAGAATTCCAGCCCTGGAGCTGCACTCACCAGCCCTCACAGCCTCATTCTCCAGCACCACCCTACTTAAAAACCTGCTCTTACATTACCTCCTTGCTAAAATCATCTCAAATTTCACTTCCAGGTGGAGAAAAAAATATCAATGAACCAGAAATCCAGCCCTGGAGCTGCACTCACCAGTTCTCACAGCCTCGTTCTCCAGCACCACCCTGAAGGCCTCTAAATAAAAATCTCTTCCATTACCTCCTTACTAAAATCATCTCAAATTTCACTTCCAGGTGGACCAAAAGGACCAATGAGCCAGAATTCCAGCCCTGGAGCTGCACTCACCAGTTCTCACAGCCTTGTTCTCCAGCACCACCCTGAAGGTTCCTAATTAAAAACCTGCTCTTACATTACCTCCTTACTAAAATCATCTCAAATTTCACTTCCAGGTGGAGACAAAAATATCAATGAACCAGAATTCCAGCCCTGGAGCTGCACTCACCAGCCCTCACAGCCTCATTCTCCAGCACCACCCTGAAGGCCTCTAAATAAAAATCTCTTACATTATCTCCTTACTAAAATCATCTTGAACTTCATTTCCAGGTGGAGAAAGAAGACCAACGAGCCAGAACTCCAGCTCTGGAGCTGCACTCAGCAGCCCTCACAGTCTCGTTCTCCAGCACCACCCTGAAGGTCCCTAATTAAAAACCTGCTCTTCCATTTCCTGCTTACTAAAATCATCTCAAATTTCACTTCCAGGTGGAGAAAAAAATATCAATGAACCAGAATTCCAGCCCTGGAGCTGCATTCACCAGCCCTCACAGCCTCGTTCTCCAGCACCACCCTGAAGGCCTCTAAATAAAAACCTGCTCTTACATTACCTCCTTACTAAAATCATCTCAAATTTCACTTCCAGGTGGACCAATGAGCCAGAATTCCAGTCCTGGAGCTGCAGTCCAGAACGAGCTCTCACAGCCTTGTTCTCCAGCACCATCCTGAAGGCCCCTAATTAAAAACCTGCTCTTACATTATCTCCTTACTAAAACCACCTTGAACTTCATTTCCAGGTAGAGAAAAAAGACCAACGAGCCAGAACTCCAGCTCTGGAGCTGCACTCACCAGCCCTCACAGCCTCATTCTCCAGCACCACCCTGAAGGCCTCCAAGTGAAAAATCTGCTCTTACATTATCTCCTTACTAAAATCATCTCAAATTTCACTTCCAGGTGGACTAATGAGCCAGAATTCCAGCCCTGGAGCTGCAGTCCAGAACGAGCTCTCACAGCCTTGTTCTCCAGCACCATCCTGAAGGCCTCTAAATAAAAATCTCTTCCATTACCTCCTTACTAAAATCATCTCAAATTTCACTTCCAGGTGGACCAATGAACCAGAATTCCAGCCCTGGAGCTGCAGTCCAGAACGAGCTCTCACAGCCTCCTTCCCCAGCATCATCCTGAAGGCCTCTAAGTGAAAATCTGCTCTTACATTACCTGCTCACTAAAATCATCTCAAATTTCACTTCCAGGTGAACCAAAAGGACCAATGAGCCAGAACTCCAGCCCTGGAGCTGCACTCACCAGCCCTCACAGCCTCGTTTTCCAGCACCACGCTAAAGGTCCCTAAAAAAAACCCCACTCTTACATTACCTCCTTGCCAAAATCATCTTGAATTTCATTTCCAGGTAGAGAAAAAAGACCAATGAACCAGAACTCCAGCTCTGGAGCTGCACTCACCAGCCCTCACAGCCTCATTCTCCAGCACCACCCTGAAGGCCCCTAAATAAAAATCTCTTACATTATCTCCTTACTAAAATCACCTTGAACTTCATTTCCAGGTGGAGAAAGAAGACCAACTAGCCAGAACTCCAGCCCTGGAGCTGCACTCACCAGCCCTCACAGCCTCGTTCTCCAGCACCACCCTAAAGGTTCCTAAATAAAAACCTGCTCTTCCATTTCCTGCTTACTAAAATCATCTCAAATTCCACTTCCAGATGGACCAACAAGCCAGAACTCCAGCTCTGGGGCTGCACTCCCCAGCCCTCACAGCCTTGTTCTCCAGCACCACCCTAAAGGTTCCTAATTAAAAACCTGCTCTTACATTACCTCCTTGCTAAAATCATCTCAAATTTCACTTCCAGGTGGACCAACAAGCCAGAACTCCAGCCCTGGGGCTGTACTCACCAGCCCTCACAGCCTCATTCTCCAGCACCACCCTGTTGAAGATGAAGCGGATGTACTTGGAGGGCGCCGGGGTCCTGGGGCCCTCCTTGCCCAGCAGGTGCAGGATCTTGGTGGCCAGCACGGTGTGCTCGCAGTCCTCGATGAACTCGCACAGGTGAGCCAAGCCTGACTCCTTGCTCTCAGGGTTCTCCTCGATGATGCTGATGATACAATCCACGATGGCTCTCTTGTACTCGAAGCCACCCTGGGAAAAGGAAATTGGGGACAGTGAGGTTTGGGGTGGGAGTGGAGCTCGGCTCCCTCACACTTTAGCGACTGCTTCCCGTGGAGAAAACGATTTGTACAAATTGGGGTAAGAAAAGGTTGGGCTGGATGACTTCACAGGGCATTCCCAGCCCTCTGAGCATCCTCAGCTCGAGTGACAGTTTAGGATTTTAGCTTTTGTGGTTTTCAAGTCCTGTACTGCTTTGGGGTACGGCTCTTTAGCTCCACACAAAGCGTTAATTACTGTCTTCACATTTTGGTCAAAGCAATCCCTCTAAACCTGAAACTCAAGGACACTCCACAGCCTGAGGCCCTGAAGAGTATAAATAAAAGTGAGTTAGGGAGAGCAAACTTCAGATAATTGCTTTATTACCTGAAGCTGTAATTAGAGGATTAACCCCTGATATGTAAATGAACCAAACTCAGAATTGTCTGAAAAATTTGTCCACCTTGGGTGTAGCCTCTGCAAGGCTTCTGACAGCCCAAGGTGTGATGCCTAAAGTTTTAGCTTTCATATTTTCCAGATTCTGCACTGCAGAATATTCACTGTATAACTCTGAACTTCACAGAAGTGTTAGCCAGTTCTCCTCACAGTTCAGTCAGACAAAACAATCCCTTTCCAGCCCCAAAACCAAGGACACCAACTCAGCTTCAGGCCCAAAAAAAAAGTATCAACAACAGCGAATTGAGGAGAGCAATCTGGGAGGATGAGACTTTATAAACTGAAACTGTAATTGGACAATTAACCTCAAAATGTAAATGGACCAAAACTTATAAAAGTGTGAAAATTCGTGATTTGGAGTCCATCTTGAGTAGAGCCATGGCCGGGCTCTTCTACTGCCCAAGATGTATCCTTAAAGGCTTTTTAATAAATAACTACTTTATTCCTTTAACACTTTAACTCTGTTCTAAGTAGCCTCTCAAGGCATCAGGGTACCTATTGAAGGCCTTTAATAAATACCCACTTTATTCTCTTAACCATGTCCAGCCTCAGTTCTAGGCAGCCACTCCAAGGCACCCCTGCATTTCACAACAGGTCTGACCCACCCCCTCACCAGGTGCTGTAAGCACTCAGCTCCATCTCTGTGTGAATCCACTGAGAGAACAGACCCTTCCCATCACCAAACAGCTCCAAATCCTGCCAAAAAAAAAAAATCCCTCCCCCAGAGCAAAGTGGCAGACGTACATCATCCCTGAGCATGTTGGAGAGGAAGGTCATCATCACGCTGTGCTTCCGAGGGTACTTCTGGCACAGGGCACTGATGGCCTGCACCACCACAACCTGCAGGAAACACAGGAGGACGTGGGTCATGTGCTTGTTTCTCCAGGAAAAAAAAAACCAGGTTTTCTAAGCTCAGCTTGTCACCCTGGTTGATTAAATGCATGCACAAGGATAAAAATCAGGTGGTGGAATCTCAGGGTTAACGTGGAACGATTTTGTGCCAGGGTGCTGCGAGGCCTGGCTCTGCTAAAGACTGGAATTTGGGATGGAATGTGTTAATTCAAAGGTTTCCTTTCCCCTTTCCTTTCTCCTTTCCCCTTTCCTTTCTCCTTTCCCCTTTCCTTTCTCCTTTCCCCTTTCCTTTCTCCTTTCCCCTTTCCTTTCTCCTTTCCCCTTTCCTTTCTCCTTTCCCCTTTCCTTTCTCCTTTCCCCTTTCCTTTCTCCTTTCCCCTTTCCTTTCTCCTTTCCCCTTTCCTTTCTCCTTTCCCCTTTCCTTTCTCCTTTCCCCTTTCCTTTCTCTTCTCCCCTTTCCTTTCTCTTCTCCCCTTTCCTTTCTCTTCTCCCCTTTCCTTTCTCTTTTCCCCTTTCCTTTCTCTTCTCCCCTTTCCCCTTTCCTTTCTCTTTTCCCCTTTCCTTTCTCTTCTCCCCTTTCCCCTTTCCTTTCTCTTTTCCCCTTTCCTTTCTCTTCTCCCCTTTCCCCTTTCCTTTCTCCTTTCCCCCTTCCTTCCTTCCTTCATCATGATTCCATTTTAACCTGTCGTGTTCTGTCATTAAAACTCTTTTTGCACTTCCAAATTTGTCTAATATTCCTTCTTCTCATAAAAACAAGGACCACTTTCATCAGACTGATTTTGCAGAGCTGTGCTCCTCGTGACGTAACTGAACCATCCTCAACCAATTTATTACCACTTTAGTCGCTATAAAACTTATAAATTAGGTAGAAATTTGTAATTAACACAGTTTCCTAACTATGTGTCAAGACTGATATGACCTAAACTCAAAAAGAACACTTCAAATAATTTTTCCTCTCTAAAACAACCAGAAGAAAAGAACACTTCAAATCCTTTTTCCTCCCTAAAACAACCAGAAGGAAGATTTGCAGGATAATTGCACAGGAGAGCCAGGAATCCACCAAATGATATTTTTTCCTTTCTTGGAGTGATGAGAGGAAGACCCACAGGATATTTAAGCTGGAAAGCACCTTCTGAACTTCACCCTGCTGGACTAAACCACCAGAAGCATTGACAAACAGGAAAAGCTTCATCAAAAACAAAACAAAACAAACCCCAAAACTGTTGCTGTGGGACACAATCATGGAGGCAGGGAGTGATTTAGAAGGGCTGCGTGGTCTTCTTGCAGGAAGGAGATCCTGGTTTATTTTTTTGGCTACTTTTATGCTTTTTGAGATGTGCCCACCTTAGAGGTGGGACTTTTGGGAACCATTGGTCAGTTCCAGAGACCACCACACCAAGTCCCTCCTCTGGGAACAAATGTGGAAAAACAAGGGAGTTTACATTATGTGACCTTGTGTACCAAAAAGTGCTTGGGAAGAGAATTTCCCAAAACCAAAACATGGTAGGCACAAAGCGTGGCAACACAAAACCGATTGGATTTTTTTTTGGGGGGGGGGGAGAAAAATGGGAGAAAAAAACCCCAAAAAAAACCAAAAAACCCTGCAGCTGGAAAGAGCAGAGACCTCCAGCAGTGCCACACCTTAAACTCATCTGAGATTTCTGACACGAAGGAGGAGATCTGCTTCATCAGCCTGTCCACGCTGCTCTCGCTGCCCGTCTTCAGCAGCGTGGTGATGGCCAGCGTGGCGATGCTCCTGTTGGAGTCGGTGATCAGGTTCTCCAGGTCCAGGTTGCAGGCAGTGACTGCAGATGGATGTTTCATGGCCACCTGCAAAGGGATGGGCAAAGTTCCAAAAGGATGTGGGAGCTCGGTAGCACCCTGAGGTTGGGAGCGTTGGATGCGATCGGAGCTCGGGGCGGGGTTTTGGTTGCAGCGACGAACGCGGCGTGGCTGCAAGCACAGCAATCCCAGGATCTTTAAAACTGTGGAAAACTCTAAAGATCTAGCCCAGGAATTTCATGGCTACAAACAAAACAATCCCACGATTTTAGGCTGGAAAAATCCCTTTGACTTCAAGACTTTCATGGCTACAAACACAGCAATCCCAGGATTTTAGGCTGGAAAAATCCCTTTGAATTCAAGACTTTCATGGCTGCAAGCACAGCAATCCCAGGATCTTTAAAACTGGGAAAAACCTCTTAAGATCTAGCCCAGGAATTTCATGGCTACAAACACAACAATCCCAGGATCTTCTAGGCTGGAAAAATCCCTCTCAGACTGAGTTCAAGGCTCTCATGGCTACAAACACAATAATCCCAGGATTTTAGGCTGGAAAAATCCCTTTGAGTTCAAGACTTTCATGGCTACAAACACAACAGTCCCAGGATCTTTAAAACTGGAAACATTTCCTTGAATCTAAGACTTTCATGGCTACAAACACAATAATCCCAGGATTTTAGGCTGGAAAAATCCCTTTAGGATCAAATCCAAGGCTTTCATGGCTACAAACACAACAATCCCAGGATCTTTTAGGCTGGAAAAATCCCTTTGACTTCAAGACTTTCATGGCTACAAGCATAGCAATCCCAGGATCTTTAAAACTGGGAAAAACTCTTAAGATCTAGTCCAGGAATTTCATGGCTACAAACACAGCAATCCCAGGATTTTAGGCTGGAAAAATCCCTTTGAGTTCAAGACTTTCATGGCTACAGACACAATAATCCCAGGATCTTTCAGGCTGGGAAAGCTTTTTTAAGATTGAGTCCAAGACTTTCATGGCTACAAACACAACAAACCCAGGATCTTTTAGGCTGGAAAAATCTATTTGAGTTTAAGGCTTTCATGGCTACAAACACAACAATCCCAGGATCTTTTAGACTGGAAAAATCCCTTTAGGATCAAACCCAAGGCTTCCATGGCTACACACACAATAATCTCAGGATTTTAGGCTGGAAAAATCCCTTGAGATTGAATCCAAGGCTTTCATGGCTACAAACACAACAATCCCAGGATCTTTCAGGCTGGAAAAATCCCTCTCAGATCGAGTTCAAGGCTTTCATGGCCACAAATGGATTTTAAGTTCCAGCTCATGGGTTTGACAGTCACAAATTTTTGCTGCTGTGTCGTGCAGCTCTGAAATCAGAGCATTTCCTCCACGTGGATTTTGTGATATTAAATAAGCCAGGATTCCAGCTGAAAGCTCACAAATTATCAAACAACAGCTTGTTATGTCCCCGTGGTCCAGAAATGAGCAAACACAGCCTGAATACAGGAAAGATTTCTGTCCCACCAGGAGACTTTGGCATGGAAAAAACCAATTCTCCAGCATGGAATAATTCCAAATCATTCATCCCAAGGGCAGCTGCTCTGCTTGATGAGGTAACACATCATTAGGCACTGTTGGCTGCCTCTGATCTCAGAGAATGAAGTTGGTTTGGAGGTTTGGAAGCACTCACTTTATTGAGGGTCCGGACGGCCGCGTAGCGCAGGACGGGTTTGGGAGAACTGCAGAAAAGCTGCAACACTGGGGGGGAAAAAACAAAAAAACACAGCCAAAAAAACCCAAAGATATGGCCTCTTTCAAAGAAGAAAGTCTAATTTATCTCCATTCAATTACACACTGCTAAATATTCATGCTGCTCTGTGCATAATTTATCACGAGCTTTGCACAGGTTAGAAATGAACTCCTGGTTTTTATCCCACTACCAATAACGGGGGTGGCACGGTTGTCTCTTCATCCCAGTTCTGTATTTCCAGGTGGAAAAGAGATTTCCCAGAGAATCTGTGGTTGTTCCATCCCTGGAAATGTCCAAGGCCAGGCTGGACAAGGCTTGGAGCAGCCTGGGACAGTGGGAGGTGTATCCCTGTCCCTGGATGGGCTTTAAAGTCCTTTCCAACCCAAACCTTTCCATGATTCCCTCCCATCCCAAATTTCCTGCAGCTGGATAAAGACAAGCATCACCTCAAGTGCCACCTTCTACTGCCACTTCTCTAAACATCTGGATGGAAAAAGGGAAAAGAGATCTCATCCAAAAAAAAAAACCCTTTAACTTTTAACCCCAGCAAATGAGGGAAGCTTATAATCAGGGGGATTATCATTCTGCTGAAGTTTCCTCTAAATTTTCTTCATTTCAGAAATCAAGAAGGGGTTTGTTTGAGGGGTACAAACAAACCTGACACAGCAGGTGCCAGCTCCCTGGCAGTGCAGTTTGGCAGGTGGATGATGGCAGAGGCAGCCTCATAAATCACCATCTCGTGCTTGTTCCTCAGGCAGCTCTCGATGAAGTCGAACAGGGGACTCTCATGGCTGCAAACACAACAATGCCAGGAGTTTAGGCTGGAAAAACCTCTTTAAGATTAATTTCAAGACTTTCATGGCCACAAACACAACAATCCCAGGATCTTTTAGGCTGCAAAAATCCCTTTAGGATCAAGCCCAAGGGTTTCATGGCTATAAACACAATAATCCCAAGATTTTAGGCTGGAAAAATTTCCTTGAATCCAAGACCTTCATTGCTACAAACACAGCAAACCCAGGATTTTAGGCTGAAAAAATCCCTTTGAGTTCAAGGCTTTCATAGCTATAAACACAACAATCCCAGAATCTTTTAGGCTGGAAAAACCTCTTAAGACTGAATCCAAGACTTTTATGGCCACAAACACAACAATCCCAGAATCTTTCAGGCTGGAAAAGCTTTTATAAGATCGAGTTCAAGGCTTTCATGGCCACAAACAACAATCCCAGATTCTTTTAGGCTGGAAAAATCTCTTTGAGTTCAAGACTTTCATGGCCACAAACACAACAATTCCAAGATTTTGGTCTGGGAAAATCCCTTGATTGAATCCAAGACTTTCATGGCTATAAACACAACAATCCCAGGATTTTAGGCTGGAAAAATCCCTTAAGACTGAATCCAAGGCTTTCATGGCCACAAACACAACAATCCCAGGATCTTTAAGACTGGGAAAACCTCTTAGAATTGAGTTCAAGACTTTCATGGCTACAAACAACAATCCCAGAATCTTTCAGGCTGGAAAAGCTTTTTTAAGATCGAGTTCAAGGCTTTCATGGCCACAAATACAACAATCCCAAGATTTTAGGCTGAAAAAAAATCCCTCTAAGATCAAGGCCAAGACTCTCATGGCTACAAACACAACAATCCCAGGATCTTTTAGGTTGGAAAAAATCCCTTTAGGATCAAGCCCAAGGCTTTCATGGCCACAAACAGAACAATCCCAGAATCTTTTAGGCTGGAAAAGCTTTTTTAAGATCGAGTTCAAGGCTTTCATGGCTACAAACAACAATCCCAGAATCTTTTAGGCTGGAAAAATCCCTCTCAGATCAAGTTCAAGACTTTCATGGCCACAAACACAACAGTCCCAGGATCTTTCAGGCTGGAAAAACCTCTTGGAATTGAGTTCAAGGCTTTCACGGCCACAAACACAACAATCCCAGGATCTTTAAGGCTGGAAAAGCTTCTTTAAGATTGAGTCCAAGACTTTCATTGCTATAAACACAATAATCCCAGTATTTTAGGCTGGAAAAATTTCCTTGAGTCCAAGACTCTCATGGCTACAAACACAACAATCCCAGGACCTTTTAGGCTGGAAAAACCTCTTTAAGATTCATTTCAAGACTTTCATGGCCACAAACACAACAATCCCAGGATTTTAGGCTGGAAAACTTATTTGAGTTCAAGAATTTCATGACTACAAACACAACAAACCCAGGATTTTAGGCTGGAAAAATCCCTTTGAGTCCAAGACTTTCATGGCCACAAACACAACAATCCCAGAATCTTTCAGGCTGGAAAAACTTAAATAAGTTCATGACTTTCATGGCTACAAACACAACAATCCCAGGATCTTTAAGACTGGGAAAACCTCTTAAGATCGAGTCCAAGACTTCCATTGCTATAAACACTATAATCCCAGGATTTTAGGCTGGAAAAAACCCTTTGAGTTCAAGACTTTCATGGCTGCAAACACAACAGTCCCAGGATCTTTTAGGCTGGAAAAAATCCCTTTAGGATCAAGCCCAAGGCTTTCATGGCCACAAACACAACAATCCCAGGATCTTCTAGGCTGGAAAAGCTTCTTTAAAATTGAGTCTAAGACTCTCATTGCTACAAACACAACAATCCTAGGATTTTAGGCTGGGAAAATCCCTTAAGACTGAATCCAAGGCTTTCATGGCCACAAACACAACAATCCCAGGATCTTTAAGACTGGGAAAATCTCTTAAGATCGAGTCCAAGACCTTCATGGCTACAAGCACAACAATCTCAGGATTTTAGGCTGGAAAAATTGCCTTGAGTCCAAGATTCTCATGGCTGCAAACACAACAATCCCAGGACCTTTCAGGCTGGAAAAACCTCTTTCAGATTAATTTCAAGACTTCCATGGCCACAAACACAACAATTCCAAGATTTTAGGCTGGAAGAGGCCCTTTGAATCCAAGACTTTCATGGCCACAAACACAACAATCCCAGGATCTTTAAGACTGGGAAAACCTCTTAAGATCGAGTCCAAGACCTTCATTGCTACAAACACAACAATCTCAGGATTTTAGGCTGGAAAAATCCCTTTGAGTTCAAGACTTTCATGGCTACAAATACAACAATCCCAGGATCTTTTAAGCTGGAAAAATCCCTATAGGATCAAGCCCAAGGCTTTCATGGCCACAAACACAACAATCCCAGGATCTTTAAGACTGGGAAAACCTCTTAAGATTGAGTCCAAGACCTTCATTGCTACAAACACAACAATCCCAGGATTTTAGGCTGGGAAAATCCCTTAAGACTGAATCCAAGGCTTTCATGGCCACAAACACAACAATCCCAGGATTTTAGGCTGGAAAACCCTCTTAAGACTGAGTCCCTGCCTTGCCACAGCTCTGTCTCTGTGGAGATTTCCACAAACACTACAAAAAAAAACCAACCCACCATTTCCAAACCTCAATTAATTTTTGTGACTGCCACCCTGCCTGTGACTTACCCCTCCTCAGACTCCTTGAGGAGTTTGCTGGCAATCCTGATCAGCATGCAGTAGGCAAACTGGGATTTCAGGCCGGATTTGGTGAATTTGTTCAGCATCTTGGAGACAGCCAGGCGGTCGTTTCTCCTCAGGTGATAGAGCAGCCCCAACGCGTGATACTGCAGGGGATGGGAAACAAAGGAGGGCAGGCACTGAGTACAGCTGGGAAAAATCCACATTAAAACATCCAAAAGAGAGGTGATTATTGCTGTTTCCTGGCCAGAAATACCTTCTGACCTCAGAACTGAGTTTCCTGATAAGTTTGCAAAGATCTGCAAGGTTTCTTTGCCCTTTAGTGTGCGCTCTCAACTGTTATTGAAGATCCAAAGAGGCACAAAGTTGATTTATTTCCTTTTGGCCTCACAAAAATCCTTCAGGCCTCTTGGATGGAAGCACAAAGGGATGTTTCGAGCTCCTTGCCAAGTTCTTTTTGTTGTTTGGTTGGGGTTTTTTTTGTTTGTTTGTTTGTTTTTTTTGTTTGTTTTGTGTTTTTTTTTTTTTTTTTTTTTTTTTTTTTTGTTGGTTTTTTTGGGGTTTTTTTTTTTCTCCCCATAATAAAGCTGCTAAGTGGGCAAGAACAAAGGTGATTTTACAGAAAGTTTCTGGTCACAAACAGACAGAATAATATTCTGAACAGGCAGAATAATTCAATATTCTGAACAGACAGAATAATTCCATATTCTGAACAGACAGAATAATTCAATATTCTGAACAGGCAGAATAATTCCATATTCTGAAGAGGCAGAATAATTCCATACTCTGAACAGGCAGAATAATTCCATATTCTGAACAAGCAGAATAATTTAATATTCTGAACAGGCAGAATAATTTAATATTCTGAACAGGCAGAAAAATTCCATATTCTGAACAGATAAAATAATTCAATATTCTGAACAGGCAGAATAATCTCATATTCTGAACAGGCAGAATAATTTAATATTCTGAACAGACAGAATAACTTCATATTCTGATATTCTGAACAGAGAGAATAATTCTATATTCTGAACAGGCAGAATAATTCAATATTCTAAACAGACAAAATAATTCCATATTCTGAACAGACAGAATAATTCCATCTCCACAGATGTCTGGAATATCTGTGCAAAAAAAAATTTTTTTCTTGTGGAGATCTCAGTGATATTTGGGTTCATCTTTTGAGTCTGGCAAATTTTCTGAAGGCCCAGAGATGCTCCTTGGGAGGCATTTCCCAAGTGAGAGAATTTCCCAAACTTTTTGAGCCCTCAAGATTCAAATCCCTGTTGCAACAACCACAAGTGGCACAGGCATGAGCAGCCCAGCCACCAGAAATTCAGCAGGAAAAAGGGAGGAAAACCCCAGAATCAGCTCTTAATTAATTAATCTCCTGTTGGGATCGTGGAAAAATTCATGAATTTTTCAAAAAATGTTGCTTCTTACAAATCACAATCCTTGCTTTTAAAGGACTGAAGGAAAGGATTTTTTTTTTTTCCTGAAGTTTTCTTAAGAACTGCCAGAATTTTTAGGGACAAGCCACCCTCCAACACACCTGAACCATGATGTTGTCACTGGAAGCTGCTTCCTGAGCTTCGTTGATCCACCTTTTGACCACGTCATAGCTGATCTTCATCATGTGCTGCAATTAAAAAAAATAATTAAAAAAAATTGAGATTGGAGATGAGCTCACAGCAGTTTCACAGCCACTTCTAATCCTACACCCCCTGTAAATCGTGGCTTTCCTTCCAGCTCAGTCTCAAATTACCATGCTTTGATTAATAAAAATATTAATTAATGAGATCTTTTCTCCTAAAAAAAAAAAAAGGGAGAGGAAAAATCAGAGTGGATTCCTTCAGCTTGCCCTCCTGGTGTCTATTAGCAGAAATGATGCTGAATTGCAGTTTCAGCAGGTGATTTCATGGCCTTTCCTCAGAAAAATTCATGTTTTACAGAAATCTGAGCATTTGGCATTAGGCTGCAGTAGAAATTATCCTGATTGGTGCACTCAAAATTAAAAAAGGAATTTGAGGAGAGAAAGGAAACTCTGTTATTTTCTTATTTGCCAGCGAGATGAAGAGACACCTCAGAGAAAAAAAATAAAAAACAAAAAACCAACAACAACAACAAAAAAAACCCCAAAAAAACCCCAAAAAACCCCACAAAAAAAAAAAACCACAAAAAAACCCCAAAAAACCCAAAACACAAAAAAACAACCACAGCAGATTCACCTTCCCAGCCTGAAAAAACCACCAGATTTATAAAAATTTTCTGCTTTACTCACCAAGGAAGACACCAGTGCAGAGCTGGACACGCTGGGGACTTTGTCCACAATGGCCTGCTTCATGTACCTCTCGATGCCTTGGAGCATTGTACCCTGGGGAAACAGGGGAAAAAAAGGGAAAAAGGGAAGTTGGGGTGCTTTGGAGGAAGAAAAATCCACGTTTCAAAGGACCCTCAGCAAAAATCTGGAGTTGATTCTGCGAGGTGGACGTGGATTTGAGCTGCCTGAAGGGTGACAGTGACAAAGTCACCAGCAGAGCAATCCCAGATGGAAACTGGAGCTTCCAAACCTTCCAGCTGCACATTCCCAGAGCCCCAGCCCCACAGAGCTCCTGGAAATTGCAGAGGGCATCAAGAAAAACAATCCCAGATAGAAACTGGAGCTCTCAAACTTTCCAGCTGCACATTCCCAGGGCTCCAGCCCCACAGAGCTCTTGAAACTTGAGGAGGGCATTGAGCAAAGCAAGATAGAAATTGGGAGTTTCCAAATCCTCCAGCTGGAACATCTTCCAGAGCTCCAGCCCCACAGAGCTCCTGGAAATTGCACAGAGCATTGAGCAGAGCAATTTCATATCAGAAAGGAGCTCCCAAACCTTCCAGCTGCACATTCCCAGTGCTCCTGGAAATTGCACAGAGCATTGAGTAGAGCAATCTCAGATGGAAACTGGAGCTCCCAAACATTCCAGCTGCACATTCCCAATGCTCCAGCCCCACAGAGCTCCTGGAAATTGCAGAGGGCATCGAGCAGAGCAATCCCAAATAGAAACTGGAGCTCCCAAACCTTCCAGCTGCACATTCCCAGTGCTCCAGCCCCACAGAGCTCCTGGAAATTGCAGAGGGCATCAAGAAGAACAATCTCAGATTGAAACTGGAGCTCCCAAACTTTCCTGCTGCACATTCCCAGAGCTCCAGCCCCACAGAGCTCTTGAAACTTGAGGAGGGCATTGAGCAAAGCAAGACAGAAATTGGGAGTTTCCAAATCCTCCAGCTGGAACATCTTCCAGTGCTCCAGCTCAACAGAGCTCCTGGAAATTGCACAGGGCATCAAGAAGAACAATCTCAGATTGAAACTGGAGCTCCCAAACTTTCCAGCTGCACATTCCCAATGCTCCAGCCCCACAGAGCTCCTGGAAATTGCACAGAGCATCCAACAGAGCAATTTCAGGTCAGAAACTGGAGCTTCCAAACATTCCAGCTGCACATGGAAATTGCAGAGAGCATCAAGCAGAGCAATCCCAGATGGAAACTGGAGCTCTCAAACTTTCTTGCTGAACATTCCCAGTGCTCCAGCCCCACAAAGCTCCTGGAAATTGCAGAGGGCATTGAGCAAAGCAATCCCAGACAGAAATTGGAGTTCCCAAATCTTCCAGCTGGAATATCTTCCAGTGCTCCAGCCCCACAGAGCTCCTGGAAATTGCACAGAGCATCAAGAAGAACAATCTCAGATTGAAACTGGAGCTCCCAAACTCTCCTGCTGCACATTCCCAATGCTCCAGCCCCACAGAGCTCCTGGAAATTGCAGAGAGCATCCAGCAGAGCAATCCCAGACAGAAATTGGAGCTCTCAAACCTTCCAGCTGCACATTCCCAGAGCTCCAGCTCAACAGAGCTCCTGGAAATTGCAGAGGGCATTGAGCAGAACAATTTCAGATCAGAAACTGGAGCTCCCAAACATTCCAGCTGCACACTCCCAGAGCTCCAGCTCAACAGAGCTCCTGGAAATTGCACAGGGCATCAAGAACAACAATCCCAGATGGAAACTGGAGCTTCCAAACTTTCCAGCTGCACATTCCCAGTGCTCCAGCCTCACAAAGCTCCTGGAAATTGCAGGGGGCATCGAGCAGAGCAATCCCAGACAGAAATTGCAGCTTCCAAATCCTCCAGCTGGAACATCTTCCAGCTCAACAAAGCTGCTGGAAATCGCAGAGAGCATCGAGCAGAGCCCTCCCTAAAGCAGCAGCTCCAGTGCTGCTGTGAAATGCATCCTGCAAGGGAGCAGTTTGGGGATTTTAAAGCCACTCACCACCTCTTCCCCCCAGCCCAGGGTGCCCCAGCTGTACTCACGTCAGTGATCCTGCACAGAGCTCGGATGGCCGGGCCTCGATAAACGTCCTCCTTGCCTGTCATGTCTTTGGTCAAACTGAAACCACCAAAAAAAACCCTCCTGTTAACACTTCTGTCACATCCCCCACGTCTCAGGCTTCAGGTGACATTCAGCTCATTTAGCTGCTCCTGTCCTGGTTAATAATTAGCTTAATTGGAGAGTTATTGACATCCAAAGCTGGGGAAATGCAGAATTCTGAAATGCATTGTAGTGCTTTGGTTGGTTCAGCTCATTCTCTTTCTTGGTGGTGCTGCACAGAATTTTGATTTGGAAATAGTGACTAAAGTTCACTTTGGTTTATTTTATATGTTTCTAAAGCTGTTCAGCAATCCACCAGCAGAGCCAATTTTTCCCCTTGCAACAGCTGCAATGGCTGTTTTTGTAATGAAAGAAAAAAAAAACTGAGAGTTCAGTTGGGAGAATGAACTGGGCTTTGCTCTGACAGCAAAGTCACAGCCTAAGTTCTGACAAATCCATGGAGACCCAAGAATTAAAAAAAAAACCAAAAAAAAACCACAACAACCCATCCTAAACCAAAAGAAAACAAAGTCACAACCAAAAAAAATTAAAATAAATTGAGAGTTCAGTTGGGAGAATGAACTGGGCTTTGCTCTGACAGCAAAGTCACAGCCTAAATTCTGAAAAATTCATGGAGCACCATAAATTAAAAAAAAATTCCAAGAACCCACCCTAAACCAGAAGAAAACAAAGTAACAACCAAAAATAAATTGAGAGTTCAGTTGGGAGAAAGAACTGGGCTTTGCTCTGACAGCAAAGTCACAGCCTAAGTTCTGACAAATCCACGGAGCACCAAATTAAAATTAAATTAAAAAAATAGAATTAAAAAAAAATCCCAACATCCCACCCTAAACCAGAAGAAAACAAAGTAACAACCATTAGATAAACTGAATTCTCCCACAGAGTGAGAACAAAATAACATTTCAGAGGGTGGCACATCCTGTGTTGCATCTTTTATAAAAACTCAACACTGTAGCAGCTAAAACAAACCCAGGGAGCTGCAGCCCCTCCTCCAGGCTCTGCTGCCAGGTTCTGGAGGGTTGTCCCACCTGCTGGTGACAATGATGACATCCTCAGAGATATTGGCCATCTCTTTGATGGTGAGGTAACACATCCTCCTGAGGGTTTGCTGTGGAAATGGGGTGCAGAAAAAGGTTCAATTAGAAGGTTTAAAAGAGAAATAAACATAAAAATTAAACGAATTACATTTCAGTTTAAAAGAAAAGCAAGCTTTTAAACAAAACACATTCTTTTCAATTGCAAGTTACAAGTGTAAAAACTCCATTTGGTCACTGGGTAAGAGCCAAACTCCCTGATATCAAACAAATCAGAAAAGTAAGACATCAATATTTTCTAAAATGATAAGAACTAATTAAAAAATCCCATAGTAATTATCAAAGAAGTGATGCAGCACCTCTGTACTCAGAAGCCTCCCAATTATCAGTTAAAAGCTTGGAAAAGAACTTTGTTATTGGAAAAAAAAAATAGAAATACACGTGGAGTGCTGACATTAAGTCTTTGAAAACAATTAACTTGTGTAAACTTAATTAACACTTTTTAAAACGTGGATATGACAAACATCCCAAACACTCTGTACTCCCCAAATTTATTTCTTTTTAGATCTTTGAACAGCTACACCTTCCTTGGACAAATCTCTTAACGAGCACACCCTTTTTAATTAAAACTAATGAGCCCCATCACATGAATCACACCGCTCTGAGTTCTCCCACTCTGCACAAGAGATCACAGAAGGGACTTTACACTCTGCTGAGCCCAAAGCTGAATTCCCAAATTCAATTCCCAAAGCACTCTGTGATTTTCAGGATGCTCTCAGTGGGATCAGTGCTGATCCATCTCCTGAGGAACAGCAGCCTTTGATCTGCAGGCAACTCTCAAATTCTATTTTTCAATTAAGCAGATGGTGCTCTGCCAGTGGGAGCAGCAACCAGCAAGTGACACTGATTTATAAATTCAGGGCTTTGTCATTAACCCCACTTTCACAGCAGTAATTAACTCAGAGCCCACCTCCACCTCCAACCCACACAACAACCACGTGTTATTATTCAGTCCCTTTATTTCCAAAGCAGGAATTGCCTCCAGAGCTCCTCCTGTGCAATGTTTGCCTCCCACATCCCAAAAATCCAAAGGTTTGGCAGCTCCTGCAAGCCCAGCCAGTAGCAGGGAGAGACAAAACCACCCCAGGTCCTCACATCGTTGGACTGAAAGAGTCTGGTCATGGCAAAAAAAGCTTCCGTGGCTTCCGTGGTTCCAAAGTGTTCACCCTGGAATTGGCAGAGAGGAAAAGCAGGAATTACCCAGCTCCTTCTTTCTAATGCCCTCCCACACACCAGGAATCTTCCCTTGGAGACTTTCTCCTGGAAGAAATCATCCCATCCTTTCCTTTTTCCTTTCATTTCCTTTTCTTTTTCCTTTCCTCTTTCCTTTCCTTTCTCCTTTCCTTTCCTTTTTCCTTTCCTCTTTTCCTTTCCTTTTTTCCTTTCCTCTTTTCCTTTCCTTTTTCCTTTCCTCTTTCCTTTCCTTTCTTTTCGTTTTTCCTTTCCTCTTTCCTTTCCTCTTTTCCTTTCCTTTCTTTTCCTTTTTCCTTTCCTTTCTCCTTTCCTTTCCTTTTCTTTTTCCTTTCCTTTTCCTTTCCTTTTCCCTTTCCTTTCCTCTTTCCTTTTCCCTTTCCTTTCTTTTAGTTTTTCCTTTCCTCTTTCCTTTCCCCTTTCCTTTATTTTCATTTTTCCTTTCCTCTTTCCTTTTCTTTTTCCTTTCCTTTCCTTTTTCCTTTCCTCTTTCCTTTTTCCTTTCTCCTTTCCTTTCCCCTTTCCACAATTATCTCCCCTCCAAATGGCCTCCCCAGGGCTGCCAACCTTTCCCCGTGGCAGGAAGAGGTGGGAAACCTCTTCCCCCACTAAAAACCTTCCCTCTGGATGGAGAGAAAGGCTCAGAGTCACCTGGTTCAGCAGGTACAGGATCTTGGTGAGGATGTGAAGGCATCTCCGTGGGTTTATCGGGGTCTCATTGAAGAGCCGTGCCTGGAAACCAAACAGAAACTCTGCTTGAATGCATCCCAACAACAATTATTTCTCTTTCCACATCAAAAAATGTGAGTGGATCTGCTTCCAGCCAAGCAGCTTGTTAAGTTTTGTGTTTAAATATTCTCAGAGAAGGTGTTCTTGCAGCAATCTGAGCACAGCACAAACAACTCGATTTGCCATCTGGGAACTGGCAAAAAAATGCCTCCAAATAAAACTTTTTTTCTTTTTTTTTTCTTCAGGAAGAGCCCCCTGAGATGCCACATGTCCATATGGAAGGCAGAAGCCACGTTGTCATCTAATTACCCTAAAAAAAACCCCCAAAAACAACCACCCCCTCATTAACTCAAGATAAAATCAATTTATTTACACTCTAAGTGATTTTAAATTAATTCCATCAATTCAGCCACCCACAGCCCTTCTGCAACACTTCCTGAAGGGAAAGGTAATTAATGAAAAATCCTGTGATTAGTCCCACCTCCTGAAGGACAGCACTCTTCTCCAGATGCTGGAAAGGATTGGAGCCACTACCTGAAGGAAAAAAAAAATAAAAGAGACCTCTCAAGTTGAGGAAATGAATCCCTCACCCACCCCCAACGTGCCAGGAGCAGCCCCAGAATTTTACCAAACCACCTCAAAACATTGTGACATTTCTCCCTGAATAACTGCTTTGAATCCACTCTTTTTTTTTAAGTGTTATATTCAGAGATATAGAAAGAATAAAGGTCAAAAAACCAAAAAAAAACAAGGAGAGGAAGAAAATAGTTTGATGCTTAATTTGCCTTGATGTAAAATTATTTCCTTTTCCTAACCCACCCAATTTTTATTCCTTCAGGCACCAAAAGCACTGAAGGCATCAAGATCAGGCTGTGAGAGAGAACTGGAACCACTTTTCAGGCACACACACACAAAAATCCCTCCACAGCCTCACTGCTGCTCCTGATCCTCTCCTCCCAAGCAGGAATTCCCTCATTTTCCAGTTCATTTATTCCTCATCCCGAGCAGAAAGAAATGGAAAATAAAACCAACTCCACCCCAAACTGGGCACACTTGGAGCTTGGAGAGGGGCAGCATAGAAAATTCAGGGCAGCATCAGGGATTGTGGATTGAAATTCCAGATTTTTGGAAAGAATTTTCCAGGGACATCCTCCACTGTCCCAGGCTGCTCCAAGACCCATCCAACCTGGACAATTCCAAGGATCCAGGGGCAGCCACACCGAGATTTTACCCCCTTGGGGCCAGAGGTTGCCGAAATTCCCTGTTGTGAATTCCAGATGTGCAGACACAGCCCAGACAGAGAAAGTCTGGAAAGGCTTCTCTGAACCCTTTGGGATTTTGCTGTGTGCAGGAAAAGGACTAAGAAGAAAAGTTTCTCTTCTGTTCAGCCAGTGATATAAATATAAATGCACGTCATCAATTCTCTCTCTTTTTATTTTTTTTTTGGGGGGGTGGGGGGATGAAACACCTGCACTGAGCAGAGACAGGGATAAAATCCTCTCGGGAATCCAGCTGTGCTTAACAGGGAAAGCAAAGAGACCCCAGTTCCTTTGGATTTGTCAGCAGAGGGGAGAAGCGCTTGGGCAGTCAGTTCTTACATTTGAAGCACAAAACACCTCAGGAGCTACGAGAGATGAGAGATCACAGAACCGTGGAACGGGAGGAGATTTAAGGATCTTTCACTTCCACCTCCTGTCACGAGCAGGGACACCTTCCACTAACCCAGCTTGCTCCAACCTGACACTTTCAGGAACCCAGAGGCCGCCACAGCTTCTCTGGGAATTCTATTTCGCCTCAGCGTCTCTCTCACCTCAGCGTCCCCTCAGCACCCCACGTTCACCTCAGCACTCCCCTCACCTCAACCCCTCGCTGTCACCCCGGCACACCTCAGCCCCTGGCACACCTCAGCCCCTCTCCTCAGCCCTCTCCGCACCCTCAGCCCCCCCCCGTACCGGACTCCTCGTCCTTTTTATCGAACTTCTTGATCATGGCGGCCCCGCTGCCGCTCCCGCTCCCTCCGAGCGCCGCCGCCTCAGCCGCCCCGCCGGAAACCCCGCCCTCGTTATTCTCTCTGTCATCTGATTGGGCCGCGGCGCTGTCAATCAACACCAGCGCTTTCCGCTTCGCCGGGCCACGCCCCCTCGCTCGTGCTGAAGGGGAGGGGCCAGAGTGAGGGCGCGTCTTAAAGGAGCCGCGTCGGTATTTTGTGAGGGGGAGCGAGGCTGTCCGCTGACAGACAGCGAAATAAAATAGATAAATAAACCATCCGAGCTCCTGGCGAAGAAATGGGAGCTCCTATGGAGTTCACATGGAATTTACGTGGAATTCACATGGAATTCACGTGACAATCCAACCCTCCGGGGCCTTTGGCCAAAGCGGGGTAAGTCACAAGTAACTCCTGTGTAACTCTTACGTAACTCGCATTTAACTCCCATGACAAACCAACCACGGGAGTCCCTTGGCAAAAAAAAAAAAAAAAAAAAAAAAATTAATCCCCATGTAACTCACGTGTTAACAAGTTAACACAGTTAAGTCTCATGTAACTGTCAAGGCAAACCAACTAGATTATAGATTATATAGAATATTTTAAAATATATTGCACTTTTTAGGTTGATTTTTTTATGCCCACTGGCAAAAAGGATTCCCATTAATCTCCCAAGTAACTCCCATGTCACTCATGTGTAACTCACAAGGAGCTCCCATGTAAATCCCAAGCAATTCCCAAGTAAATCCCATGTAATATCCATGTAATTCCTATGTAACTTGTGTAAATCCCAAGCAATTCCCAAGTAATTCCCATGTAATTCCCATGTAACTCACAAGGAACTCCCATGTAAATCCCATGTAATATCCATGTAATTCCCATGTAACTCGTGTAAATCACAAGGAACTCCCATGTAAATACCAAGCAATTCCCAAGTAATTCCCATGTAACTCATGTGTTAACTCACAAGGAACTCCCGTGTAAATCCCAAGCAATTTCCATGTAATATCCATGTAAATCAAAAGGAACTCCCATGTAAATCCCATGTAAATACCAAGCAATTTCCATGTAATTCCCATGTAACTCATGTGTAACTCACAAGGAAATCTCATGTAATTTCCATGTAAATCCCATGTAAATCCCGTGTAACTCACACGTAACTCCCACTTCACTCTCCTAACACACCAACCACTTGAGCCCCTTGGCAAAAACACCTCCTCGAGCTGCGCCAGGGAAGGCTGAGGTTGGCTATTGGGAAAATTCCTTCCTCAAAGGTTTCTCCACGAGTCCCCATTCCCAGAGGGGTTTAACACCCCGTGGACGTGGCACTTGGGGACAGCGGTGGGAATGGGACTGAACTGAGTTTTCCCCCAAATTTGGGGGAAATTGAGGAATTGGGATCAAGAGAGGTGCTGCTGGGATAACTCTGTGGAGCTGGAATGCCAATCCACGGGAGCAGGTTTGCCCATGGAGGGATTGCTGGTTGGGAATTCTGGAATTCTCCTCCTCATCCCGCAAGGAAAATCGTTTCGTGCCTTGCACCCTCTGTGAATAAAAAGAAAACGAGCAATTCCTTAGGAAATGTGGGAATCCAAGCTTGAATCCTGCTAAATCCAGCAGCAGTGACCTGGGAGAGGCTGGAGCATGAAGCCACGACCCCATTTTTAAATAACTTCTCAAAGCTGGATTTGTTTTCATGGCATTTGAGGAACCTGGTGATTAAAAACTGCTTAATTCCACCCCCATTTTCCTGGCTTGTCCCACTCGTAATCCATGATCCAGGGAGCTGTGAAAACTCACAAGTTTTTAAACTTAATCCTGGTTCTTTCCTGTGCTGCTAAGCCAGGTTTAACAGCCCAGACAATGATTTTGGGCAGGACACCAAAAGCTGAGCGACATTTCCTGGCGTGTCCTGCTGGAGTGGGAACGCCTCCAGCTCCTGACATAAATTACATTTTCCTGACTAATCCCCTAGGAAATAAATTAAGATAAACTCATAAACTCTGGTAAAATCGACTGGAGTGATGAATGAATTCATTCAGTGCCTCGAACCGAGAGAGAGAGAAAAAAAAAATCAACTTAAAAAAATTCATTCAATAGAATTATTTCAAGTTTCTCTTTTCCCTTCCCCATTCCTTGTCTTCAGCATTTTTGGAGCCTCCAGTCCGGAGAAGCGTTTCCCGTTCTGTTGGGAAACTGGGAAAGAAGATTGGCAGTGCTGCAAGGATCTCAGATATGATTTTATGGATTGATCTGAGGGATTTAGGAACTTCCATCTAAAAAACACTTTTCCCTTGTTTTTTCCAAGTGGGAATTTGCTGCATTCCAAACCTGAGTGAATTCAGAGCAGACTGTTTGTTGTTTTTTGTTTTTGGTTTTTTTTTCCCCCACTGGAAAATTTGGATTTGTCCCAGTTCCCTGCTATCACCCATGGAATTGTGGACTTGTGCCTTCTGGGGGTAAAAATTCCAGGGTTTTTTTTTTTTTTTGCTTGGAGCAGAGGGTTGTAAGGAAAGGGTTTTGTTTTACTCCCCTAAACACCAACCACAAAGGGGTTTCTGAAACAAGGGGGTACAAACAACAAACAAAATGTTATATGTCATATATTATCTGTTATTTTAAATATATCACGTTTTATTTTGTATGTCAAATGTTATATAATACATATGCATATATTTTATATAATATACTAAATTATAGTATATTATGTAGTATATTATATAGTTTTACCTATTATTGTTGCACATTATAAATATTATATATTATATTCAATATATTGTATTTAATACATTATATTTAATATAGTCTATTTCTTATATATTATATTATATTACATTACATTATATTTTGCAATGGGTAATATATCTAATGTTACACATAGCATGTAATATATAACATAGTTAATATATAACACCACATAATAAAATAGAATTTACAATATATTAATCGATATAATTGACATCACATTCTGTAGTATATTGTAATAGATAATACATATTCTATATTAAAATAATGCATGGTATAATATAATATATATAATAACAATGTAATGTAATGTAAGGTAATGTAATGTATATAATATAATATAATATAATATAATATAATATAATGTATTATATATAGTATATAATTTATTAAATAATATATACATAATATATATAATTATATATATTATATATATAATTATAATCATATATATAGTATATATATAGTATATAATCGATTATTTTAGTGCATATATTTATATATTAAATATATTATCTTTTACATGTTATATGTATTATATATTGCACTCTATCATATGACATGATACCATTTTCATGAACCCCGGGGGGTCATTTTTATCTCGTGTTTGCTTCTCTGGACCTGCTCAGGAGCCCCAGATCCTCCTGGAATTCTGATTTCCTTCTCTCTCCTGTGACTGGAGCTGCCACACCCTGAACGTGGCCGGGCTGAGGTTGCGCTGTCACCTCTGGTCACCTCCTTAATCCTCTGCTGAGGAACTTCTAATCACTCTCTCTGTTCTTGTTTTAATTACTCTCCGTCCTTACTCACCTTCTACTACACCCCCCCCAAGAACGCGGTGGAGACAGAACCACCGAAAAAACCCCCCAATTTTGGAGCCCCAACCTCCTTTTAGCATCTCCCCAACCACCAGGAGCCTTCAGGAGAGGCTTTGTGGTGGGTGGGCAACACCATCGGGATCTTTCTTCCCAGGATTTATCGTCCCAGGGAAAATTCCTTCCTGGAAAGGTTTCTCTCCCTCCAGGATGAGGAGGGAAAAACAATCATCCCCAACAGGGGAACAGCCTGTGGATGCTTCCCAGTCTTCCTCCCACTCCCAGAGGCTAAAATCTGTCGCTGCCAACCTCCCAGCTCTGGGTTTTCCACCCAAAACTTGAGGTTTCGTCATCTCAGCTGCCTGCAGGCAGAGGAATAGCTCCAAAACAAATCCCAGCCCGGTTCACAAACAAGTTTTTCCTTGCAGTTTTTATTCCTCTTCAACGCATTGTTTCCTTCAAGTGTCTGTAGAGGTCAATGAGATCACCGCAGCATTCATTCCGAGGGGAAGATCTGGGTGGTTTTTTTACACGGTTTTTTTTTGTTTTCCGGTGATTTAGCACAGGCTTTTATTCAAGATTCCCAGCCTCTCATAATTCACAGTTGTTGATAGCGGAGTCGAGTGGAATTTGACAATTATCGGCTTTAAAGATAAACTTTGGAGAGGAAGGAGTTTCCCCACCTGGCTGGAATTCATTACAGAAGTGGAAAAGGAAACAAACCCCACGTGATGGACATTTATATATTCCTAGAAAGTGAGGGTGGAAAGATCCAAACAAATCTTGCCCTCCCTCCTTCTCACCCCCAGGGAACAAAAACAAACCAAACCAAACAAAAAAACCCACAAACAAACAAAACCAACCAAACAAACACACAAAAAAATGTGAATTCCTTTTGTCTCAGGAGAAACCCTCCGGGAATGTTATTTGCAGGGAAAAGGGGATGTGTCCAAGCCTCCAGCTGGAATTTTCACCCCCTCATGGTTTTGGTCAGTGCTTTTCCCTCCTAGAACAGCATCGAAGTATTTTTAATTGAATTAAATCAAAGCTTGTGACCGAAACCTGCTCCGTTCTCATCGGGGAAAAAAGGCTGATTCTCAGAAAACAGCCTCACATCGCAGAACTGAAAGTCCCCAGCTCAGAAGCTGAGAACCTAAAGCAACCCCCCCTGTGGCTGAAAACCCCCCGGGGTGCTTTCCCCTCACACGGAAAAGGAGCTGAAGGTTCCAAAACAATTCCGCCGGAGATCCCCCGCGGGTCCCCGAGCCGAGCACAGCCCACCCCGTGCCGCTCCTGGGGCTCCTGCTGGGTTCCTCAGCTCTGGGAGCTCCCACTTCCAACGCTCCAGCCTGGAGAGGTTGCCCTTGGGAAGCTCCGGGAAGGGCAGAATCTCTCCAGCCTGAGGCCATCGATGCAGCAGGCGGCTCGTTCTCGCAGCCCAGGGTGCTCTGGTGGCCAGCAAAGACACCTCGTTTTTTATTTTGGCACCAATTCTGCCAAATTCCGGCCAAAATAGGAAGTTTCCCTTCGTAAAAGTGCAGCGTCATGTGGTGTATTTTAGCTTTTATGAGAGAGTGATCTTGACTACAACGCTTAGCACTGGGTCTCCTCCTCCTCCTTTCTCCTTCTTCCTTTTCTCCTCCTTCTCCTCCTTCCTTTTCTCCTTCTCCTTCTCTTCCTCCCCCTCCTTCTTCCTTTTCTCCTTCTCCTCCTCCTCCTTTTCTCCTTCTTCCTTTTCTCCCCCTTCTTCTCCTTCCTTTTCTCCTCCTCCTCCTCCTTTTCTTCTTCTCCTCCTTTCTTTCTTCCTTTTCTCCTTCTCCTTACTTTTCTCCTTCTCCTCCCCCTCCTTCTTCCTTTTCTCCTCCTCCTTCCTTTTCTCCTTCTCCTCCTCCTTCTCTTCCTTCCTCCTTCTTCCTTTTATCCTTCTCTTCCTTCTCCTTCTTCCCTTTCTCCTCCTTCTTCTCCTTCCTTTTCTCCTTCTCCTTCTCTTCCTCCTCCTTCTCTTCCTCCTCCTCCTTTCTCTTTCTTCCTTTTCTCCTTCTCCTTCCTTTTCTCCTTCCCCTTCTCTTCCTCCTCCTCCTTCTTCCTTTTCTCCTTCTCCTCCTCCTTTTCTCCTTCTCCTTCTTCTCCTCCTTCCTTTTCTCCTTCCCCTTCTCTTCCTCCTCCTCCTTCTCCTTTTCTCCTTCTCCTCTCATTGCAGAGGCTCCAGCTTTTCACAATCCTCAGAACACAAAATGTTACCACTGGAATATTCTTTTCCTTTCTCCACCCCTCTTAATTTCCAGGACAGCCTTTTGACTTTTCCAGACGTCTCCAGAAGCTCAATGGGCAGCTCTGCTTTGGGACAGAATCCAGGCCCAGCAACTGCTTCTTGCTGGATTAATAATAGGTAATTAAAATGAAAGTAATTAACTCGGTGGGAAACCATCCCAGGCTGCCAACCTGAGCTTTACAAATCGTTTCTTGGAACCATTTTCCCTCAGCACATGGAATTAGCAGGGCTGACCCACAGTCCCAAACACTCCTGGGGAGGATCAGGTTTTATGTACTCGGTGCAGGAACCTGGCAGAGCTGATAAGAAATTAAGTCATTCCTGGCTAAATCCTCAAAGGAAAACAAAAGCTGATTCATTGATGCTGTTGGGACTATTTTGTTCCTTCAGGCAGAGTTTCAGTTTCTGTTTCCTGGAAAATGAATGCAAAGGAATATTTTTGACCCTCATCTCTCCTGCCTCGAAACAAGGAGTTTGTCTCCCTTCAGACACTGGACTAATCTCTAGTCCTGACTTAAAATCCAGCTTTTCTTACCCAAAAATCTCCAGGTCAAGAGTCACAGCCAATAACCCTTCCACGAGCGACATCCAAGGACAAACCCAGAACTCCTCAACCACTTCCACCTGTGGTGGAGCATCCCCCCGGCTTCCCCTTCCTTGGGGCTCCTCTGGGGCCTCAGGAATTCCCTCAGGAACATCCCAAAGGACAATCCCTTGTTCCCTGAAGCCCTTGCAATATCCCTGCCTGGAATCAGCCCAAATGGAAAAGTACCACTGGTAGCAGAGCTTTGATAAAAACCCCCCCTCCAGTAATTCCCAGCTTGGGTTGTGCCCAGGGTGGAAACTTCCTGACGATTTACAGGAAATCATGGAATCACAGAATGATTGCAAAGGATCTTTAAGATCATCCAGTGCCACTCCCTGCAATGGCAGAGACACTTCCCACTGTCCCAGGCTGCTGCAAGCCCCATCCAACCCGACCTTGGACATTCCAGGGATCCAGGGGCAGCCACAGCTGCTCTGGCAATTCCAGCCCAGACAGGAATTCCTGCCCAAGCTCCCGTCCATCCCTGCCCTCTGGCAGTGGGAAGCCATTCCCTGTGTCCTGTCCTTGTCCCCAGTCCCTCTACAGCTCTCCTGGAGCCCCTTCAGGCCCTGGAATGTTCTGGAAGCTCTCCCTGGAGCCTTCTCCTCTCCAGGTGAGCACCCCCAGCTCTCCCAGCCTGGATTCCTGGGAGCTCAGGGGCTCCAGCCCTGGAGCAGCTCCATGGATTCCTCTGGACTCTCCCCAGCAGCTCCAGGTGCTGCTGCAGGGCCAGGGCAGCTCTGCAGGTGGGGTCTCACCTGAGGGGACACAGAACCCCCCCTCCCCTGCTGCCCATGCTGTAGGATCTGCCCAGGGTGGGGAGTTCTGGGCTGGGGCAGGTCCAGCCTCACCCCCCAACACCCCAAATCCTTCTCAAGGGTTTCTCTCCATCCATCCCTTCATCTCCCAGCCTGGACCAACCCCTTCCCCCTGTCTGACCACCCTGGAGCTGCTCTGGAACTCATCAATCCTGAGCTGGGAATGAAGCTCCTTCACACTCTCAGGGTCAGACCAGATTTCCTCACTCCAGGTTTCCCATGGCAAAGCCTCGGATGTCTCAACCCCTAAAATAATTTCATTTCAGTGCAATCATTAAATAACAAATGATTAAATAACAAAATAACAGCTCCAGCTGGTGCCTCTCAGGAGGCAAAGGACACCCTGGATGTTCACACCCTCACAGCTCAAACATGGAAAAGTCTGGATTCTTCAGTTCCTGCCCTGGCTCTGAGTGTCTGATCCCTTGGCTGGGCCACAGGTCAGTGGTCAGTGCCAGCTCAGGTCCTCTTGTCACCACCAGAGCTTTGACCAGCCGCTTGCACTGAGTATATTTCTCAACAGTCATTCCCTAACTCTGATTTTTCATGGAAAGGCTCGAGGATTTTCATGGAAAGGAATGGAAAATGTGCCATTCCAGGGACCACAATCCTCCAGTCTGCCCAGTATAAACTCTTACAAAACTCCAGTTGTGCTTATCTTCTGGGAGATTTGCAGCTGCAGAGCTCATCTCCACCAGGAGCACCAAAATCCTCACCTGGGAATTTAGGACACAATTGGATTTTTTACGTTTTTTGATGCAAATCCATGAGAAGAAAGGCAAAGCCTTCCCAGACCGAATTTTCTTTACCAAAAACTGAGATTATCACGCTCAACTCTTGCAGAAACTGCTGTGAACCCTGCCCTGCTGATTGTTTTTCACAACTCTCAGCCCATCCAGAGTACAGCCACAACCATCACCAGCCAGCCCCGGGAATCTGGGATAGCCCTCAGCTGGAGTGGAATTCCCACAGCATTTTCACCTGGAATGTTTCTAAGCACCCCCCCTCAGGCATCTCCTCCTGGGCTCTCCAGGCTCGGTTTGCTCTAAAATACAATTATTTTAGATAATGTATATTAGATACATTTAGATAATGTATCTAATTTAGAGAATGTATCTAATTTAGAGAATGTATCTAACACCGGGGTCCCGTGGTTTGTCACGGGTGCAGCCTCTGTTCTGCTTCAGGGAGGGTTAATTGAGGTTAATTCTCTTTCCTTAGATGGCAGAGGGGGAATTCATTCACCTCTCCTGAAGATTTGGTGATTTGGCCACGAAATGTTATCCAAGTAACCCTTTGCTTTCCCTTTTCTGCACATGTGGGGCTGTTTGTTGATGCTCACCGACAAAATAAAACCACGTCAGGATAAACCAAGAGGCCACGAGCAAGGAGCTGAGTTGAAGGGGATCAGAATCTGTGGGATCTGAGTCCTGGGACTGCTGTGGGATGGAGCCTGACTGCAGGAGCTCTGCAGCTCTTCCAGGGCTGGATCACAGCAGTTTTGAGCTTTGTGTGGGGACCAGCATGTTCCAGCTCCAGCACTGGGATTCCTGCATCCCGAGGACATGAAAACCCCCAGGTCCAAGGGCAGGCATAGGAGGGAGGAGCTGCATCCTCCCAGGACACCACGAATCCCTTGGATACGGCTTTCCCCAGGGCAGGGAGAGCTGCCCATCTCCTGCCAGGATTGCATCCCTTCCCAAGATATTGCATCCCTTCCCAAGATGCTGCATCCCTTCCCAAGATATTGCACCCCTTCCCAAGATATTGCACCCCTTCCCAAGATATTGCATCCCTTCCCAAGATATTGCATCCTTTCCCAAAATATTGCATCCCTTCCCAAGATATTGCATCCCTTCCCAAGATATTGCACCCCTTCCCAAGATATTGCACCCCTTCCCAAGATATTGCATCCCTTCCCAAGGTGCTGCATCCCTTCCCAAGGTGCTGCATCCCTTCCCAAGATATTGCATCCCTTCCCAAGATATTGCATCCCTTCCTAAGATATTGCACCCCTTCCCAAGATATTGCATCCTTTCCCAAGATATTGCACCCCTTCCCAAGATATTGCACCCCTTCCCAAGGTGCTGCATCCCTTCCCAAGGTGCTGCATCCCTTCCCAAGATATTGCATCCCTTCCCAAGGTACTGCATCCCTTCCCAAGATACTGCATCCCTTCCCAAGATACTGCACCCCTTCCCAAGATATTGAACCCCTTCCCAAGATATTGCATCCCTTCCCAAGATATTGCACCCCTTCCCAAGATATTGCATCCCTTCCCAAAGATATTGCACCCCTTCCCAAGATATTGCATCCCTTCCCAAGATATTGCACCCCTTCCCAAGATATTGCATCCCTTCCCAAGATACTGCATCCCTTCCCAAAATATTGCATCCCTTCCCAAAATATTGCATCCCAAGAATACCACGACCCTCCTGGCCACTGCCGTGACCCCCGATACCGCGTCCCCCCAGGCGCTGCTTTCTCCAGGGGTGCCCCATTCCTCTCTCCCCCACTCCCGATACTGCACCCCCTGGATCACGAACCCGAACATCTCGTCCTTTCGCCCTCAGCGGATCTCCCATCCCGTGGATATTGCATCCCGTCCCTGGTTATTGCATCTCCCCTCTTTAAGGCACCGAATTCCACACCCTCCCCTCTCTCCTCAGGCTTTGCATTCCCGGGCTATTCCACCCCTCCCGGTATTCCATCTCATCCCCCCGGGAATCTCTTCATCCCCCCGGGCATCTCATCAGCTCCCTGGAGAAGGAATCCCCCTCACCCCGCTGGATTTCATCCCTTTCCGGATATCGCGTCCCCGGGCACCGAATTCCCCTCGGGTACCGAATCCCCCCGCCCCGGCGTTTCCCCTCCCTGCCCCTGGCTCCCCATCCAGGCAGGGCGGTGCGTCCCTCCCGGTGTGAGCGGTTCGAAAGCGAAAGCGAAACCGCTCACACCGGGACGGCGACAGCGGCAGGGAAGCGCCACGGAGCTCCCCGCTGGAGCCCGGAGCTGCCCCCGGGGCCGCTCCCATGGCGCGGCCGCTGCTTTGCGCTACCGCCGCTCTCCTGCTGCTCCGCTCCGCCGCCGACATCGGTAAGCGGGGCTGCCCCGGGCTCCCCCGGCTCGCCGCCGGCTTGTCCGAGCTCTCCCCGGGGCGCCCACACCCTCCCCGAGATCTCTACACCATCCCCGGGGGTGCCCACACCCTTCCCGGGGTCCCTACACTTTCCCCGGGGTGCCCACTCCGTCCCCAAGGCGCTCGCTCCGCTCCCCGGGATCCCCGCTCCGCTCCCTGGCCAGCCAGCTCCGCTCCCTGTGGTCACCCAGGCCACTCCCGGAGGTGCCCCGAGCCCCCTCTCGGGGTGCCCGAGCCCCCTCTCGGGGTGCCCACACTCTCCCTGGGGTGCCCGTTCCGTGCCGAAGGCGCTCGCTCCGGTTTCCCCGGGATGCCGCTGCTGCTCCCCGCGGTACCCGCTCTGCTCTGCTCCCGGACGGGGCGGCTCCGCTCCCAGGTGAGCCCGCTCGACTTCCGGAGGGAATCGCGCCACTCCCTGGGCTTTCCAAGCTGCCGCTGAGGTGCTCGCGTTATCCCTGCGCTGCGCCCATTTGCTCCCGGCCCGGAGGTGCTCGCTGCGCTCCCCGGGATGCCCGCGCTGATCCCCAAACTGCCCGCGCCGTTCCTTGGGATGTCTGCTCCGCTTCCTGCCGAGTCTGCTCTGCTTCCTGGAGGACTCGCGCTACTCCCTGGAGTACCTGAGCCCCCTCACTTGGGGTGCCCACGCTGTCCCTGGGGTGCCCAGGCCATCCCTGGGGTGCCCACGCCATCCCTGGGGTGCCCATGCCATCCCCAAGGTGTTTGCTTCGCTCCCTAAGATGTTTTCTCTGCTCCCTGGGATGCCCACGCTGCTCCCTGAGGTACCCAAACCTCCACTCGAGGTGTCCAGGCTGCTCCCCAGGGTGTCCATGCCATCCCTGGGGTGTCCATGCTGCTCCCTGGGGTGTCCATGCTGCTCCCCAGGGTGTCCATGCCATCCCCGGGGTGTCCATGCTGCTCCCTGGGGTGTCCATGCTGCTCCCTGGGGTGTCCATGCCATCCCCAGGGTGTCCATGCTGCTCCCTGGGGTGTCCATGCTGCTCCCTGGGGTGTCCACTCCCCTTCCCTGCGTTCCCAGGCTACTCCCCGGGGTACTCGAGCTCCCACTCAGGGTGTCCTTGCTGCACCCTGGGGTGCCCACGCTGCTCCCTGCGCTCCCAAACCTCCTCTTTGGGTGCATCATGACCCCCCCAGAGCGCCCAGGGTGCAGCCCTGAGTTCCCACCTCGCTCCTGGTGTTCCCACACCGCCTCCTCACCGCGTCCAGGGAGGCTGGGGGTGATTTTTAGGATCAGTGTGATGGAGCCATGGGAGCTGCTCATCACTGTGGGATTTCAGCTTGGGTGCTCTCTGGCGGTTTTCCATGACACTGGGAGTTGTCCGTGGCTGCTGAGCCTGGCATGTCACAGCGTTGTCTTGCCTCTGCAAAAGTCCAAAATCCCGGAATCACCGGCTCACGGCAGTAGAAAAACATCTTTAAGGTCACTGAGTCTAACAATTAACCAGCGCTGCCGAGGCCACCACTGGCCAGGGGCCACACCCACAGGGCTTTGAAATCCTTCCAGGGATGGGGACTCCACCCCTGCCCTGGGCAGCTCATTCCAATGCCTGACAGCCTTTTCCATGGAGAAATTTTTCCCTAAAATCCACCTTGAGCCTCCCCTGGGCCAGCCTGAGGCTGTTCCCTCTCCTCCTGTCCCTGTGTCCTGGGATTGGATCCCAAATTCCTCCCTGGCTGTCCCCTCCTGGCAGGGAGTTGTGCAGAGCCACAAGGTCCCCCCTGAGCCTCCTTTTCTCCAGGCTCAGCCCCTTTCCCAGCTCCCTCAGCTTTTCCTGCTTCTCCAGACCCTTCCCAGCTCCATTCCCAAGCCCCCAAAACTGATCCCAGCATTACAGGGACTGTCCAGGGAGAGGATGAAATCTGGGAAGGTGGAAAGGGGCTGCAATTCCTGCCCTGTCCTGCCTGATGAGGAGCTGCAGAGACCAGGTTTCCATTTCCAATGAATTTTTTCCTCTTTTCCCCATTCCTGGATTTCCTGGATCTGCACTGATTTATCCCCCACAGCTCCCAACAAGGCCAAGCCCAATACAAATCCTTGCTAAGCAATTAACAGATCCCTGTTAATTCTGAGGGGAATTCTGTGTGGTGGGATTGGGTTTGGAGCAAGGTGGATCCAGCTTCTGGAATCATGGAATGGTTTGGATTGGAAGGAACCTTTTCTCCAGGCTCAGCCCCTTTCCCAGCTCCCTCAGCTTTTCCTGCTTCTCCAAACCCTTCCCCAGCTCTGCTGCTCTTGGAGCTTTGGGAAAAAAAAATCTCATCACAGCTCAGACATTGGAACTACACTTTGGTTCATCCTCCCGGGAGGTGCTGGAAGCAGCAAGAACATCAGGAAATATTTAATTCACTGAAAATGAGGGAACTGCCAAGGATTCTGTGAAACAAGGCTGGAAGGGAATGCAGAGCTTTGGGACAGCTTGGGTGCCTGCTCTTCTTCAAGCTCCTGAAGCTTGGAAAATCAGTTTATCCCTATTTATAACGGGATGACGGGAATGACGAGGAGTGTTAAATGTCTTGGCTGACAAAAATAAGCCAGAAGAGCCTCACGGAATGAGCTAAAAATAGAAGTCACTCCCCACTGAGCACCCATCCAAGATCTCCAGGCAGCAGTGGTGCCAGCAGGATGGTTGTTTGGAGCAAAAAAAACGTGGGTTTAGGGAGTGTTAGAGACAATGAATGATAAATTATTTCTTTTAGTTCACTTGATGGATAATTTGGGATGTGATGCTGCATCCCACGATGTTCCCACCGGGTATTCCATCCTCTCCTGCTTTCCATCCCTGGAACACCTGGTCACCTGGAAATGTTTTTGAGTTAAAACATGGAAGTTATATTTATTTATTTCCGTGATTTTGGCATTTCTCATGGATTTTTCTGGCATCCAGATTTGTGAAATTTCCCTTTTCTCCGTTTTTGTTTTTTTTTTTTTGGCTCATGGCTTTTAAACTCTGAGCAGGAAAACCCCACCTCTCTGAGCCTTTTGCTGATATTTTTTTAAGGAGAACAGCCAAGTTCTTTCCTGCTGTGGGTTCTCCAGTGTCCAGCTGTGGTTGTGCATCCTTGGGAAGCTGTGTTTGGATATGGGATGACATCACATGGTGGCATCTCCATGCCTGGGATCATCCTGGGCGTGTTCCATGTTCTGCCACCCAACGTGCCGGCACGAGCTCGTCCTCCAAAACCGGCATCGTTGGGGGAGAAAGACAAGAAAACACAAAGTAAAAATCTCATGGAAATGCAAAATCCATGGATATTGGGCACGTTTCAACCTGGATATTTAATCCCAGCAGGATGCAGGGAATCAGGTAGCTGGAGGTGTTTTCCAGGGATGGTCGGCTCCCAGCACCGCAGCTCCCTTGGGAGGTTGGCCAAGGATGGGATGAGTCTTTGAGCACCTGGGATGATCCATCCATGGGAAATTCCAACTCACTGCTGAGGGATAAAATCCTAAATCCTGCATCTCCAGCTGATTCCTCCCCTTTCTCCTCTTGGGGTGTGTTTTGTCTCATCAAACAAACTGAAATCCCTGGATGACGCAAAACACCGGATCATGATCCTGGAGAGTGGCGCTGCTGGGTTCTTGTTTGAACAACTTGGGCGTTTTTTGGAAGAGGAGATTCCAACCAACTGGAAAAAAAAAAACAGTGTTGTTTTTTTTTTTTTGAGGTATTGGGATGAGGAGAGCAGGTTTAAAAGCTGGCAGGCATAAGCAGAGCTCGCAGATCCCTGTTTTTCCTGGACATTTTTGGTGTTTCCAGCTGGATTTCCTGCTGTGCTCCTTTCGGAGGAGCAGCTGGAATTGACACCAGGAGGGTTTTTCATTCACTAAAGTTTCACGTCTGGTGAGTTGTGAGGCTGTTGCGAAACATCCCCGGGTGGGCGTTTCCTTCAATCCGGCTTCCAAGAGCTTTGGCTTCCAAGAGCTTCAGATTCCAGGAATTTCACCCACATCTTGAGAGGAGGCCAAGAACAGCTGTGCTCAGCATGTGTGGTCCCCACATAATTTGTGTGCTCTGGCCAGGATCACACCCAGATCCACCACTGAAAGGGAGCAGATTCCCTCTGGGATGTTCTGGGGATGCATCACAGATTGAGGCAGGAGTTTTTGAGGATGGAGATTTTTATCTCTGGATGTTTTGGGTGCTGCTGGAGCACATTGTGTTCCTGTCCCCCCCGCTGCTGCTGTGCCATTGTCTCCTTCCCATCCTGCTCCTATTCCCACAGTTTCCAATTCCTCATCCTGCTCCCATCCCCATCATGTTCCCATCCCCACCGTGCTTCCAACCCCACTGTGTTCCCATTCCTACCATTTCTATCCCCACTGTTTCTATTCCCACCCTGGTCCCATCCCTCACATCCCAGCCCTGCCTGGATCCATCCCATCTGTGCATTCCATCCCAGATATCCACTGCTTCATCCTGGTCATCCTTCCATCCCAGATATCCATCACTCCATCCTGTTCATCCATCTCATCCCAGACATCCATCACTCCATCCTGGTCATCCTTTCATCCCAGATATCCATCACTCCATCCTGTTCATCCATCCCATCCCAGATATCCATCACTCCATCCTGTTCATCCATCCCATCCCAGATATCCATCACTCCATCCTGGTCATCCATCCCATCCCAGATATCCATCACTCCATCCTGTTCATCCATCCCATCCCAGATATCCATCACTCCATCCTGGTCATCCATCCATCCCAGACATCCATCACTCCATCCTGTTCATCCATCCCATCCCGGCCATCCATCACTCCATCCTGGTCATCCATCCATCCCAGACATCCATCACTCCATCCTGTTCATCCATCCCATCCCGGCCATCCATCACTCCATCCTGTTCATCCATCCCATCCCAGACATCCATCACTCCATCCTGGTCATCCATCCCATCCCGGCCATCCATTGCTTCATCCTGGTCATCCATTCCATCCCAGCCATCCGTCGCTCCATCCCTGCTGTATTTTATGTTATTCCCATTGTACATCTCTCCATCTCTCCTTGCTGGCTCCCATCGGGACACAGGAGCTTCCAGCAGCCAGGAGCATGGATCAGCCATTCCCACACCACCACAGGGATCCAGGTGCTGGCACAGTTTTGGAGCAACCAGGAAATTTTGCCCCTTGCACCAGAAAAGATTGGAAATGTCACCACCCTGGTACGGAACTGAGCTCATCCTGAGGCCGAAGGGGAAGCAGGAGTTCTCTGGGGAAAAGCAAAGCCACAACTCAAAATCCATCTTTGACTGCCTGGGATACTTGGGTTTCAGCTGCCACCTTCCAGAGGGGAAAAAATCCTGGGAAGTGGCTGGAGGACTCACCAGCACCTGGAATTTTTCATGTCCAGCTGCGAAATGAGTGGAGAAGGACGGGGGCGGCGAGCGCAGCCGGAATTCAGCAGCTGGAGGCAGATGCAGCCTGGGCCGCTGGCCTGGGACAGTCACTGAAGGGGATGGAATTCCATAAAAATTCCTTGCTCCAAGTGACCACAAACACGCCGGAAGTGGAGTTTTCCCTTCCTCCAGCCTCTGGAAGAGCTGCTACAATTGATCCAAAAACCACTGGGAATATTTTTCCCTTTCTCCATGATCCCAGGTTGCTCCAAGCCTTGTCCAACCTGGCCTCAGACACTTCCAGGGATGAGCAGTGGGAATTCCCCAGCACAGCCAGAGGTTGTCAGGTCTCCCTTTGGTGATTCCATCTTTTTTTTTTTCCCATCCCAGCGCGATGCAGCCGCCCCAAGGCCGTGGACAATGCTCACATTGACACCGGGAATTGCTGCTACAAGTGATCCCAAAAATGCTGGGAATATTTTCCCTTTCTCCATTCCCTGTGTCAGGCACCGAGCCCATTTATTTTTGCAGGATGGATGAATCCCTGTATCCACTCCCAGAAGGGATTTTATAGATGGGATAGAATGGATGGAATTTAGGGATCGTCTCATTCCATGTCCTGCCATGGGCAGGGACAACTTCCACGATCCCAGGTTGCTCCAAGCCTTGTCCAACCTGGCCTCAGACACTTCCAGGGATGAGCAGTGGGAATTCCCCAGCACAGCCAGAATTTATCAGATCTCCCTTTGGTGATTCCATCTTTTTTTTTTCCCCCATCCCAGCACGATGCAGCCGCCCCAAGGCCGTGGCCAATGCTCACAACGCTGGGAATTGCTGCTACAACTGATTCCAAAAATGCTGGGAATATTTTCCCTTTCTCCATTCCCTGTGTCAGGCACAGAGTCCCTTTACTTTTGCAGGATGGATGAATGCCTGTATCCACTCCCAGAAGGGATTTTATAGAATCATGGAAAGGTTTGGGTTGGAATTTAGGGATCACCTCATTCCATGTCCTGCCATGGGCATGGACACCTTCCACAATCCCAGGTTGCTCCAAGCCTTGTCCAACCTGGCCTCGGACACTTCCAGGGATGAGCAGTGGGAATTCCCCAGCACAGCCAGAGGTTGTCAGGTCTCCCTTTGGTGATTCCATCTTTTTTTTTTTCCCATCCCAGCGCGATGCAGCCGCCCCAAGGCCGTGGCCAATGCTCACATTGACACCGGGAATTGCTGCTACAAGTGATCCCAAAAATGCTGGGAATATTTTCCCTTTCTCCATTCCCTGTGTCAGGCACCGAGCCCATTTATTTTTGCAGGATGGATGAATCCCTGTATCCAGCCCTAGGTGGGACTTTATAGAATCATGGAAAGGTTTGGGTTGGAATTTAGGGATCACCTCATTCCATGTCCTGCCATGGGCATGGACACCTTCCACGATCCCAGGCTGCTCCAAGCCTTGTCCAACCTGGCCTTGGACACTTCCAGGGATAAGCAGTGAGGAATTCCCCAGCACAGCCAGAGGTTGTCAGATCTCCCTGTTGTGATTCCATCTTTTTTTTTTCCCCATCCCAGCGCGATGCAGCCGCCCCAAGGCCGTGGCCAATGCTCCCAACGCTGGGAATTGCTGCTACAAGTGATCCCAAAAATGCTGGGAATATTTTCCCTTTCTCCATTCCATGTCAGGCACAGAGTCCCTTTATTTTTGCAGGATGGATGAATCCCTGTATCCACCCCAGGTGGGATTTTGTAGATGAGAAAGAATGGATGGAATTCAGGGATCGCCTCATTCCATATCCTGTCACGGGCAGGGACACCTTCCACGATCCCAGGTTGCTCCAAGCCTTGTCCAACCCAGCCTTGGACACTTCCAGGGATGAGCAGTGGGAATTCCCCAGCACAGCCAGAGGTTGTCAGATCTCCCTTTGGTGATTCCATCTTTTTTTTTTTTCCCCATCCCAGCGCGATGCAGCCGCCCCAAGGCCGTGGCCAACGCTCACATTGACGCCGGGAATTGCTGCTACAACTGATCCCAAAAATGCTGGGAATATTTTCCCTTTCTCCATTCCCTGTGTCAGGCAGAGTCCCTTTATTTTTGCAGGATGGATGAATCCCTGTATCCACCCCCAGAAGGGATTTTATAGATGGGATAGAATGGATGGAATTTAGGGATCGCCTCATTCCATGTCCTACCATGGGCATGGACAACTTCCACAATCCCAGGTTGCTCTAAGCCTTGTCCAACCTGGCCTCAGACACTTCCAGGGATGAGCAGTGAATTCCCCAGCACAGCCAGAAGTTGTCAGATCTCCCTTTGGTGATTCCATCTTTTTTTTTTTCCCCATCCCAGCGCGATGCAGCCGCCCCAAGGCCGTGGCCAACGCTCACATCGACGCCGGGAATCGCATGGAGCTGAATTCCCGCCTGCGCTACTCCTGCAACCCCGGATACAAACGCAAAGCCGGGACCTCCAGCCTCATCCAGTGCATCCTCTGGAATGGCTCCGAGCCCCGCTGGACCGACCCCACGCTCCAGTGCATCCGTGAGTCCTCGGTGGGAATTTGGGAGCTGGGGAACCTCCGGAGCAGGAGGATGGGAAGAAACGTGAGCGCCACCCAAATTTTGTTTCTTCCAAAAGAATCAGGAACGGGTGGAAAAATTACAGAGAGGAAATGAATCCCTGGAATTCCTAACGGATCATGGGTGATGTCCATGGGTTGGGAAAATGAAAGTTTAGGGTCTCACACCCTTCAGTGCTCTCAGACCTGGGGGAGGAAGTTAAAACCTGGGAGAGGAATTTATTGAGGGTGGAACACTGGGAATGCAGAATTTATAAACCACAAAGAGACTCTGCATAAAGCAGAGGTGCCCAGTCTGGGAAAACAGAATTAAAAGGCAGAAATTACGGATTAATTAGGCCAATTAAAAAGGCACAAATTATTAATCAATAATAGAATGGTAATGAATAACTTGAAGCCAATAACATTAAATCCTTTTTTTGCTAAAATGTAAAAATCGTTAAAATTTGACACCGAACATCCAGAATTTGTGGGATTTCCCCCAGACCTTGTTGGATAAAACAATTTCGACTCTCCAACTTACCAAACCAGCTGGAGAGTTCATTTCCCAGCTGATGGTGTCTCCCTGTTGTGTTTTCCCAAAGGAGATCCGGCTCTTGCCCAGGAAACCCCCGGCCCGGAGCTGCCGCCGGTGCCGCGCACGGAGAGCACGACCCAGAGGGGTGAGGAACAGGATTGGGATTGGGTTTGGAGCTGCCATGGCCAAGGCAAAGCTTCCACGGTGTGGAAACCACAACATTCCCGTGGTGGGATCAAATTCACCCCGTGGGGTGGAATCCCAGCGTTCTGTAGATGTTGGATGAGGGCACGGAAATAACGGCGCCGCCTTTTGATTTTGGGAATTTAAACACTTCCCACCGTTTTCCCAGCAGGAACCACCGGTGCCAGCCCGAATTCCAGCCCCTCTCCACCTTCCAGACAGTCACCTGTGCCACCAGCACCTGATGGGCTGTCACCAGATGGATCCAGGCCACCACAGATGGTTCCAACACCGAACACATCCACGCTGGCAGAGGGGACAACCCCGCTGCCCCTCCCGCCCACGGATTCTGCCGCAGGTTGGGCCGATTCCCAAGGGAGTACAAACCTCCCCTGGGGCTTGTTTCATCCACAAAGGCTTTTTTCCTTTTCCAATGGAATTTTTTCCTTCTCTCCAACCTCCTTTTTAGTGAAGCTCCTCCCAGCATCCACCCTTTTCCTACCTTTGCAGCTCAAAATTTCCTTTTCTCTGCTCTTTTCCAGTTTCCATCCAGTCCGTGGCCTCTTCTGTGGGTAAGCTGGGAAAAAAAACCTTATTTGGGAAACAGGGTTTTTTTTTTTTCTTTTTCTTTTCTTTTTTTAAGCTTAAAATCCCTTTTGGGAGCTGTGGGAGCTTTATTCCATGGCCAGTGGGAATGCCATGAAGAGGGGGGAAGGATTCAGCACCCAAATTTCTTTCTGGAAAGAAGAATTCCCAATTCCCTCTCTCCAGGGGTGGGGAGGGTACCTTGTGATGGTGCCCAGAGTGGTTTTGGCTCCTTCTGGAGCTGTTTTGGTGGAATTCATCAGTCATGGGTTGGGAGATGCTCCTCACCCCATGTGTCCATCCCACAGGATTCCTGCTGCTGTTGGCCATTGGAATCACGGCCGTCTGCTGCTGGAGGAGGAGGAAGTAAGTGCCAAACCCCAGGAATGAGTTTTCCAAGGCTTCTGTGCTTTCCAAAGAAAAGCCTTGGAATGCCACCGATGCTCCTCCTCCCTCCGCAGGTTCTCCAGGCAGGGCTACGCGGTGACGGAGACGGGAATTCCCATGGGGGCTCCTCCCTCTTGGAATGAGGAGGTGGCACCTCCTGTCATCGTCCCCACGGGCTGAGCACCCACCCTGGGGACACTGGGCGCACCCACCATCCCGAGGGACGCCGGAGGATGGAATTCTGGACGCTTCCCTGAGGGGTGGCGGAGCACACGGAGCAGCCAGGGATGCGTGGCTGAACACGGATGATTCCCATGGATGATCCCAAAGGTGGGTGGGTGTCCTGGCACCCAGGATTTGGGGGGAATTGGCCCTGGGGATGCTGGTGGTGGGCAGGGAGAAGGTTGGGATGTTGGGATGGGGTTTGGGATGAAGCTGAGCTGCTCTGCTCCAGGTAATTCCCATTCTCTGTGCAAGAGCATGGATAGAGTTGGATAAGCTGGATACCTGTTCCATCCCTTCCCTGGCTTTGTCCCAAATCCCAGGAAATGGATGGAGATGGATCCAACCAAGCTTTGCCCCACACATCCTCATCCCTCTCCTGCCTTTGTCCCAAATCCCAGAAAATGGATGCAGTGAGAGCAAACCAAACTTTGCCCCACATATCCTCATCCCTTTCCTGGCTTTGTCCCAAATCCCAGAGAATGGACAGAGAAAGAGCAAACCAAGCTTTGTCTCTCACATCCTCATCCTCTTCTGGCTTTGTCCCCAAATCCCAGAAAATGGATGGAGAGGGACCCAGCCAAGCATTCCCCCACATCCTCATCCCTTTCCTGCCTTTGTCCCAAATCCCAGGAATCAGATCAAGAAGGATCCAGACATGCATTCCCCCATATCCTCATCCCTTTCCTGGTTTTGCCCAAATCCCAGGAATTAGATGGAGAGGGACCCAGCCAAGAATTCCCCACATCCTCTTCCCTCTCCTGCCTTTGTCCCAAATCCCAGGAATTAGATCAAGAAGGATCCAGCCAAGCATCCCCCCACATCCTCATCCCTTTCCTGCTCTCTTGCAGCCAGAGCCAAAGGTGTTGGGACCATCCCAGGCTCACACACAGCTCAGGGATCCTCTGGAATCACTTCCAGCGCCGATCCTAGCTCTGGATCCTGATCCCCACCGGCTCATGGGGAATCCAAGCTGGAGCAGACACCATCAAGGAGCAAATAACACAATTTAGGGAATAATTTCCTTTGTGTGTTTTTCCTTTATCCCTCAGCAGTTTTTATCCACTTGTTCCCTTACCCAGGTTTTATCCACACGTTTCCTTACACTCCGGAAAAGGCAGCTCTCTGTTTTTCTGTATAAATAAATATATTTTCTATAGAAAAACAACACTCACAGCAGTGGATTCTTGAATTGGATGTCACAGCTGGGGTGGTGGGAAGGACTGGATTGGGATGAATCCATCCCAAGCACCAAGGACACCACGGAAATGAAGGTTCATTCCCAGCCTCCAGAGGTGATGGCACAGTGGCACTTCTCAAAAACCTTGGGAAGCAGTAGGGATCCAACAGCTGAAATTCCATGGCTTTTCCTGGCTGCTCTTGTCCTGTTGGAGCCTCTGATATGTGACAGGCCAGCACTGGGCACATCCCTGTTCCCAAGGAATTGGGATGTTCAGGGAGCAGGAGAGGCTGGAAGGGAGCACTGCACGATCCAACACCTGCTCCAGGCTTTGTGCTTCCATCCAAGATCCAAGAGTTTGGTGGAATTCCTGTCCACTCCAAGCTTTGTGCTTCCATCCAGATCCAAGAGTTTGGTGGAGCTCCTGCCCACTTCAGGCTTTATGCTTCCATCCAAGATCCAAGAGTTTGGTGGAATTCCTGCCCACTCCAGTCTTTATGCTTCCATCCAAGATCCAAGAGTTTGGTGGAGCTCCTGCCCACTCCAGGCTTTGTGCTTCCATCCAAAATCCAAGAGTTTGGTGGAATTCCTGCCCACTCCAGGCTTTGTGCTTCCATCCAAGATCCAAGAGTTTGGTGGAGCTCCTGCCCACGCTGGGAATTCCTGGAGTCTTTAAAAGGGAAAGGAGAGGGAGGGAAGCAGCTCCACGAATGGAAAAAAACCCAGGATGCAGGAGCTTCCTGCCTCCAGGCTGTGTCCAAGGGCAGATTCCTAAAACCAGTTTCAGTTTTGGTTTCCTGCATCACAGGCTCTGGAATTGTGGCAGGAGGCACGGGAGAGTGGGATCCATCTGAGCAGTCCTGGGAGGGCTGGGAAATTAAGGATATTTAAGGGCAGGGAAGAGACACAAAGGAAGTGTTAAGGCTTTTTTTTTTTTTGGCTATAAATTTAATTTTAGGATTGGAAGTTTGTCCCTGAGTTTGGCTGAAAGCGAACCAAAGGAATTTTTCTGCTGCTGCCTCATTTCTTCCCTCCTGGCTGGCTGCAGGGAGAAGGGAAAGAGCCCAGGGAAACCCCTCAGGCTGCAAGGATGGAAAGTGAATCCATTGGGAGAGATTTAGGATTTCCTACCATGGCTGGATAGGAACAGTCCATTTCCAAGAAATAAACTTTCTTTGGATACCTTCCAGCATTGTATTTCCTCTTTTTCCAGTGGGTCAGAGGGATTTCCAGGAATGGGAAATCCAGGATGGGATATTCAGGAAGTTTGGGCACTGGTGACAGAGGGAAGAGAGGGAATGCTCCAAAATGAACTCGATTCTGTCTGATCCCATTCCTAAAGTGCAGATTCCTCTGGATATCCCATTCCCAGCTCCTGGAGGATGAGGCAGGGCTGGAGGAAAGGCAGCACATTGTCCCCAGGGAGCCTGGAAATTCCTCTGGAGCTGAGAACATCCTGCTCCAACATCCACCTGGAATTTGGGGCTGCTGGGCTGAAATCCTGCTCCAACATCCACCAGGAATTTGGGGCTGCTGGGCTGAAATCCTGCTCCAACATCCGCCTGGAATTTGGAGCTGGGCTGAAATCCTGCTCCAACATCCGCCTGATTTTGGAGCTGGGCTGTGCTGAGAGGATTTGTCCCACATCCAGGATGGCTCTGGGAAGCTGGAGGGCTTTGTCAGAGCTGGATGGGCTCACTCTGGATCTTTGGGACGGAGGTGAGCGGAGTCAGGGGGCCAAACAACTGCCAGGTGCAAGCCTGGCAAAGGAATCCCCCGGGATCCCGGCTGCCGTTGCTCTGCGGGAGGAAAAGAGGAGATTTCAGGGAAGAGGAAGCTGCAGGAACACAAACTCTGCTTCCCAGCTTTTCCCAGCTCTGCCACATCCAGGGAAGGGAGCCCTGATGTGCCCAAAGCAAGGATATCCCACAGAGAATCATGGAATGGTTGGAAAAGATCTTTAGGATATCAAACCCAACTAATCCAAGGCCACCCATGTTCCCAAGTGCCACATCCACAGGGCTTTGAATCTGTCCAGGAATGGGAATTCCACCCCATCCCTGCCTTGGGCAGCCCATTCCTATGCTTGGAAACCCTTTCCATGAAGAAATTTTCCCCCAAATCCAGCCTAAACCTCCCCTGGCACAGCCTGAGGCTGTTGCCTCTTGTCCTGTCCCTTGTCCTGGCCATGGAGCTCCACAGATCGAGCTGGTGTTCCCTACAGAGCTTGGCTTTCCCAGCACCCTCTGGACAAGGATCCAGGTGGGATCAAACCCAAACCCGGCCCCACAAGTTGGGGTTGTCACTGGGGTGCTGTGCCAATCCCATATGGATGGATGTTCCATGGACTCCGAGAGTCCCACGTGGGATCTGACACAACAAAACCCCAAACTTGGATCCATCTGACATCTCTGATGGGATCTGACACAACAAAACCCCAAACTTGGATCCATCTGAGGTCTCCAATGGGATCTGACACAACAAAACCCCAAACTTGGATCCATCTGACATCTCTGATGGGATCTGACACAAGAAAACCCCAAACTTGGATCCATCTGAGGTCTCCAATGGGATCTGACACAACAAAACCCCAAAGTTGGACCCATCTGAGGTCTCTGATGGGATCTGACACAACAGAACCCCAAACCTGGACCCAACTGAGGTCTCTGATGGGATGTTCAGCATGGAGTGGATCTGCTGCTGGAATTACCCTTGGAATTCAGTCCTGGCTGTGAGCACAAGGCAATGGATGGGGAACTGAGATCCCTGCTCAGAACAGGACTGGGAAGGCTCCCAAATCCCAAATCCTAAATCCCAGGGAAGTGACTTACGTGAGTCAACGGGAGCTTCTTCACCACCAGCCTGGAGCCAAATTCCAGGGATTTTGTACATCCTGAGATACAACAAGTGATGGGAGCTCCCTCCTTGTCCTTCCCAGCCTCACTCAGCAGCTCCACCCGCAGGAAACGCTCCTAGGAAACGTGGAAAAAAAGGGAATGCACCCCTCAGAGGGAGCTGAGGGGAGCTGAATGTTGTTCCATGATTTTTTTTTAATCCCTAAGGAAGCGACTTGGAACATGATGGGATTTAAAGAAGGAAAAAAAATCCCCAAATTCCTGGTGATGAAAAAGCTCCAGCAGAAGCCAATGGTGGGAAGTGAAGGGAAAAGAAAGGGAAAAGAAAGGGAAGGGAAAGGGAAAGGGAAGGGAAAGGGAAGGGAAAGGGAAGGGAAAGGGAAGGGAAAGGGAAGGGAAAGGGAAGGGAAAGGGAAGGGAAAGGGAAGGGAAAGGGAAGGGAAAGGGAAGGGAAAGGGAAGGGAAAGGGAAGGGAAAGGGAAGGGAAAGGGAAGGGAAAGGGAAGGGAAAGGGAAGGGAGAAGAGAAGGAAGGCAAGAAAGGAAGGAGATGAAGGAAAAGCTGGAAGGCCCTGCAGGCAGGGAAAAGGGAACCTCCACACTTCCATGAAGATAAAACCCCAGGATCTGTGGAAAACAACATCCAAATGCAAGAACTATAGAAAAACCCCACTGCAATCCTTTTTCTTCCTACTGGAATCTCTGGTGGAGCAGCAAAAAGGAGGAATAAAAGCGATTCCTGCTGTTCTGGGCTGTGCCAGCACAGGGAGCAGCTCATGGCATGAATCATAGGATCAGGATTATTTTAGAATAATCCTTCGGTGCTTTAAATCACCCCACACCAGGATTCCCTTGCCTTGGGAAGGTTTCACTTACTCCAGCCAGACTTAAAAGGTTTTCCAGGGATTGGGACATCAGCAGGCACTTCTTGGCTCTGGTCACGGCCACGTAGAGCAGGTTCCACTCATCCTCAGGGGTCCTGCCTAGGAGGGAGGAGAGACAATCCGTGGATTTAGGGAGCAGGGATGAGCAGCTCTGTGGTTCTTCAACCAGCTTGGAGCACCCTGGGATGGTGGGAAGTGTCCATGCCCATGGAATTGGATGGGCTTTAAGGTCCTTTCCAAGCCAAAGCATTCCAGGGTTGCAGTTCTGGAAGGACAGTGGGGTTTTCTCTGGGAAAACAGGAATTTGCAGGAATTTGCAGGAATTTGCAGCCCCTGTTTGCTGGGCAGCTCCTGCCTCATCCCACACTCCAAGGCAGGACTCTGCAGGCCCACAGAAGCCTCTCCCAGATTCCTGTTTTCCTGGTTTTGAGCCCTGTTGGGACCCTGGGCACTGAGAATTCCAGGCTTATATATTTTACATTTTTATATATATATTTATGTGTTTTCATATTTATGTTTTTTTATATTTATATTATTTTATAGTTTATAATTATATAATTATATAATATATATAAAAATAATATATTTGTAAATATAATAATATATCGTATTTATAGAATATATATTTATAGAATATATATTCTGTAAGTAATATATAATTTGTTGCTGCACAGCTCCAAGCTGAGCTGCAGGAAATTTTCATGGAATGGGAGAATCCTCAGGGATTGGGAAAGGTTTGCAGGAGAATGAGGAGGGGGAAGTTGTTTTCATGGGGAAAATCTAAAAATAGGTACAAAAAAAAAATTCCTTATTCTGTTTGGACAAAAGAACATGGAATCAGGGAATCCTGGAATTACTTAGGGATGTGGAATCCAACCTTTCCCAGCAGTGCCAAGGCCACCCATGTCCCCAAGTGCCACCTCCATATGGCTCTGAAATCCCTCCAGGGATGGAGACTCCACCCCTGCCTTGGGCAGCTCATTCCAACACTTTACAACCCTTTCCACGGAGAAAATTTTCCCAAAAATCCACCCTGAGCCTCCCCGGGCCCAAGTGAGTAATTTCAGTAATATCTGCAGTTCCTGTGAGTTACTCTCAAGGCTCAATTTCATAAAATCCTAATGAACTCATCAAACCTTCATCATCTCTGCAGTAAATCCACGTTGCTGCTGTGTTATGTTCACCTGTTCTGTAACAAATTTTCAGTTGCCCTTTTTTTTGTAGCAATGGGAGTCAGAACTAAGTTAAATTTTGCTGTATCTAAAACTCAAATTTTACTTTTGCAAAATCCAGCTGATATTAATTTGCAGGTCTGTTGGATTTTCATCTGATGCAGACTAAGTGTTGATGATGTTAAGCACAGTGAAGCTTCACCATGTTCAGTTCTGAATGATTTGAGGTTTTATTACTTTTTATTACAGCCTGAGGCTGTTCCCTCTCCTCCTGTCCCTGTGCCCTGGGATTAGATCCCAAATCCCTCCCTGGCTGTCCCCTCCTGGCAGGGAGCTGTGCAGAGTCACCCTGAGCCTCCTTTGCTCCAGGCTCAGCCCCTTTCCCAGCTCCCTCAGCTTTTCCTGCTTCTCCAGACCCTTCCCAGCTCCCTCAGCTTTTCCTGCTTCTCCAGACCCTTCCCAGCTCCATTCCCAAGCCCCCAAACTGATCCCAGCATTTCAGGGACTGTCCAGGGAGAGGATGAAATCTGGGAAGGTGGAAAGGGGCTGCAATTCCTGCCCTGCCCTGCCTGATGAGGAGCTGCAGAGACCAGGATTCCATTTCCAATGAATTTTTCCTCTTTTCCCCATTCCTGGATTTCCTGGATCTGCACTGATTTATTCCCAACAAGGCCAAGCCCAAGACAAATCCTTGCTAAGCACTTTGCTCAGATCCCTGTTCATTCTGAGGGGAATTCTGTGTGGTGGGATTGGGTTTGGAGCAAGGTGGATCCAGCTTCTGGAATCGTGGAGTGGTTTGGATTGGAAGGAACCTTAAAATCATCCAATTCCATCCCCCCTGAGCATGGAATTCCACTAAAGGAGACTTGGAGACAGCCAGAAGGAATGTCCAGGCTAAGGGCTGGATGCAGGAATTCATTCCAGCCCCTCAGTGCCACAAAACTGAGAATTCTTGCCTAAGTGGCTCCTGGCACAGGAATGGGCTGGAAATCCAAGTTCCAGCTGCTCAAATTCCATGGAAAACAGGACAGGGATGAATGAAACCTTCAGCAGCCACACCTGGGGGTGCCTGGGAGGAGCCACAATTTCCTTGGGGAGTCAAATCCCTCGTTATTCCTCCTGCACAGGTTGGTGTCATCCACGCCCACAGGACCCAGGGTGGATCCCAGCACGGTTCTCCAGATTTTGGTTTGGATTGGAAGGAACCTTAAAATCATCCAATCCCACCCCCCTTGGGCATGGAATTCCCACAAACGGAGCCCCTTCCCCAGCTCCCTCAGCTTTTCCTGCTTCTCCAGACCCTTTCCCACTCTCCAGCTCTTCACCACTTTTTCCTTTTCCCACTTTTTGGGGTGCCCAAGGAGCTGTTCCCTCACCAAGATCAATGTTCATTCTCCTCAGGAAAGCCCCAGTGACAGAAGGGATTGACACAAAGTCATCTGCCACCCAAACGGTGTCGAATTCCAGGCCCTTGGCTTGGTGCACGGTCCCGATGAGATAATCTGGGAAAAAAAATAAGGAAAAAGGATCAGGCTTGGCAGTGAAAATGGTTTTTTTTTTGTTTCATGTCACTCTGCAGCCATTTCCCTTCTCCCAGATTTAAATCAGGAACAAAATTCTGTGAGGAATCCTGATGGATGAAGGGAATTTTGTACCAGGGGAGATTCCTGGTTGGCATCCCGAGCTCCAGCCACATTCCCAAACAGGAATGCTCAGTATTTGAGGGATTTTTTCTCTCCAAATTCCAAGAGGAATCCTAAATAGGTAGGGATTTCATATTCCACCATCTCAGGCTGCTCCAAACCTTCCTTGGACATTTCCAGGGATCCAGGGGGAGCCACAGCTGCTCTGGGAATTCCAGCCCAGCCAGGAATTCCTGCCCAAGCTCCCATCCATCCCTGCCCTCTGGCAGTGGGAAGCCATTCCCTGTGTCCTGTCCCTGTCCCCAGTCCCTCTGCAGCTCTTCTGGAGCCCCTGGAATGTTCTGGAAGCTCTCCCTGGAGCCTTCTCCTCTCCAGGAGAACATTCCCAGCTCTCCCAGCCTGGCTCCAGAGCCTGAGACTGGATCCATCTCCTCTCCAAAAAATTTACGGACCAGGAGGCTTCCCTTGGAATCTCAGGAAACCACCAAGGGTCTCCCTTCCCTTTCCCTCTCTTTTCTCTCCCCGTTTTCCATAAAAATCCCTCGGGATGGGTTCTGAGTGTCCCAAATCCCAGAATCCCAGGAGCAGTTTGGGTGGGAAGGGACCTCAAAGCTCATTCCAGGGACACCTCCCACCATCCCAGGCTGCTCCAAACCCTTCCTAGGACCTTCCAGGGATCCAGGGGCAGCCACAGCTGCTCTGGGAATTCCAGCCCAGCCAGGAATTCCTGCCCAAAATCCCACCCCAATCTCCCCTTTCCCCATACCCTGTGTCGTGTCCCTGTCCCCAGTCCCTCTGCAGCTCTCCTGGAGCCTCTTTAGGCCCTGGAATGTTCTGGAAGCTCTCCCTGGATCCTTCCCTTCTCCAGGAGAACATTCCCAGCTCCAACCTGTCTCCAGAGCAGAGGAGATCCAATCCCAAAAGCTCCCTTTCCACCTCCTTTCACCCTAGAAAACCAACTCCAGCTCTTCTCCAGGATGAGGTGATGGGAAAACGACCCCGATTTTCTCTCGGGACGTGGATTCACCTGCCAGGGATTCCCGGGCCACGTGGAATTTCCTGATCCTCATCACCAGCTCTGGGATCCTCTCCCTGTATTTCTCCACGATGGAAATCTTCACTTCCAGGTCTCTGTCGTCCACGCGCTCCGCGTACTCCTTCAGCGCCCCAAATCCTTTTTCTTCCCATTTTTTGATGAAGGAATCCTCAATCAGCAGGTTTGCTGAGAAGGAGGATGAGGTTGGTTCGTATTATTTTCATTTTAATTAAAGGTTTAATTAAGGTTTGTCTTGGATTATGGAACCCAAAATGTGGATTCTATTCCATCTGTTAAAAGCAGCTGGGGAGATGTTTGTTCTTTATCTCTTGTAACTCTGGGAGGAGGGGGGTGGATGCCTTTTGATAATGGGGCAGCTGTAAAAACCAGGTGGGGCAGTGTTTCTTATCTCTGTCACCACCTGTCCTCCCTCTGGGGGACATCTTCTGCTAATGGGGCACTGAGGGTTATCTTCTGCTAATGGGTCATTAAGGGTTATCTTCTGCTAATGGGACATTAAGGGTTATCTCCTGCTAATGGGCCATTAAGACATCCCCAAAGCGAATGTCCCAAGTAGACATCCACATTCCATCATCCCATTGTGAGATGCTCCAACCAATGGGGGGAGCCAACCATTCCTACCTGGATAAAAACCGAGACGTAGGAACACCAGGGATCTGGTTCCACCGGATTCCCGGAGTAAGACTGGACCCTTCTCACCATCACTGAATCCCTCTCACCATCACTGGACCCTTCTCACCATCCCTGGACCCTTCTCACCATCACTGGACCCTTGTTCTACAGGATCATCTCTGCCCCACCAGAACCACCTCTGCCACTCCAGGAGGACTCACTTTGGGACTGCTCCCAACACCCTGACCAACACGGTGTCAGGTTGGAGCTCTGACTCTGTCAGGGTTTTCCAAAATTGTTGTTTGTTTGTTTGTTTGCTGGTTTGTTTTACTACTACATTTGTTAATATTCCCAGTAAAGAACTGTTATTCCTATTCCCAAATCTTTGCCTGAAAGCCCTGAATTGCAAAATTATAATTTGGAGGCGGTGAGGGGTTTACATTCTCCATTCCAAAGGGAAACTCCAGCTTTCCCTGGCTGATACCTGTCTTTACAAACCAAAACAGTTTGGTTAATATTATTTTAATTTTAATTAAAGGTTTAATTAAGGTTCTTCTGTCCTGGGTTAATCTTCCAGCTGCCAAGGGGATTTTGGTGGGAGGTCACCGAGCAAAAAATTAGGAATAATATCCATGTGATCAACTGTTAGTGGAGAATTGGGGAAGCTTTTGGGTTTTTTTTTGTTTTTGAAAAAAAATTCATCTGCTCCTGTTGGATTTAAAGGAATGGCTCTTGTCCTGAATTTTTATCCTGAATTTTAAAGGAAATTCTGAATTTTTATCCTGAATTTTATTCCATAGTTTAAAGGACATCCTGAATTTTTATCCTGAATTTTATTCCAGATTTTAAAGGAAACCCTGAATTTTTATCCTCAATTTTAAAGGAAATCCTGAATCTTATCTTGAATTTTATTCTATAATTTAAAGGAAATCCTGAATCTTATCTTGAATTGTCTTCCATAGTTGAAAGGAAATCCTGAATTTTTATCCTGAATTTTTATCCTGAATTTTATTCCAAATTTTAAAGGAATTTTTTTTAAAGGAGCTTTACACCCAAAAAAATCCTGGGAAAAGCTGAAGATAAATTAAAAATTATCTAAAATTTGAAAAAAATTGGGAAAAATATACCAAATTCTGGGTTTACTTACACTGAAAATAAGGAAAGCGGGGAAAAGATACCTGACAATTCCCAAATTTTGGGATTTCTGGAATTAAGCAGCTAAAATATCCCAGCCCATGATAAAACCATTAAAGAATTAATTAGGAAATATAAAATTAACCATCAAAATCTAAAAAAAAAATCCTGGAAAAAAGAAGGATAAAAGGAACACTCACAGTTTTTCCTGACATCTTCAGGTTGGCTGAGCTTCCAAATGTCATAAATTTTGTTCAGGCCAAATCTTTCCAATCCCTAATATAAAGAAAAATGTCTTTTTAATAATAAAATAAAATAAAATAAAATAAAATAAAATAAAATAAAATGAAATGAAATACAATACAATACAATAAAATGGAATGAAATAAAATACAATAAAAATACAATAAAATACAATAATTTTATTTCATTTATTGTATTTATAAATTCAATTTTATCCCAAACTGCAGGAGTTTTTCAGTCCTGAGCACTTTAACCACTCCTTGAATTGGAATTTGGGTGGAAAAAGGATGGAAAATTTAAAATATCAGCCTAAAATTCCCCAAATTAGGCTCCAAATCTCTCCAACTTCCACCAATTTTGTTGTCTCTTAAGAGAACATGGAAAATGTTGTTTTTTTCCCTGTTTTTACACCCAGCCTGCAATTCCAGCTGATTTTTATTCTCATAATGCAGGAAAAAAAATGTTCCAAAGGCAGCCAGAGCTGCTCAAAATCCTTGGAAATATTTATTTATTTAGAATTATTATTTATAATATTTTATAATTTTTAATATTTGATAATATTTAATTAGAATATTTACCTTTTTCCTTTTTTAATTTTTATTATTTATTATTGGAGTTTATTGTTTATTTATTCCAGCTGTCCATTCCTCATAAAAATGGGACAAATGATCCCAAATTATGGGACAAATGACCCCAAAAATGGGATGAGGCTTGAAAGAGTTGGAGAGGTACAGCTCCAAATAACATCCCTCAAAAAAATTCCTGCTTTTTCCTGAAAATTCCTGCTTTTTTTTTCCTGGAATATTGATTTAAAACCTTGGAATTAATTTATTCCAACTGTCCATCCCTCTTTCCCTGCCCCATCCCTCATAAAAATGGGACAAATTATCATAAATATGGGATGAGGCCTGGTCTGGTTAGAGTGTAAAAACTCTGAATTATATCCCTGGCCAGAAAAAAAAATTCCTGCTTTTTCCTGAAAATTCCTGCTTTTTTTTTCCTGGAATATTGATTTAAAATCTTGGAATTATTTATTCCAACTGTCCATCCCTCTTTCCCTGCCCTTCCCTCATAAAAACAGGACAAAGAAGCCTCAAAATAGCGTGAGGCCTGAAAGGGTTGGAGAATAACAGCTCCAAAACACATCCCTGCCCTCAAAAAAAATCCTGCTTTTTCCTGAAAATTCCTGCTTTTTTTTCTGGAATATTTATTTTAAACATTGGAATTATTTATTCCAGCTGTCCATCCCTCTTTTCCTGGCTCATCCCTCATAAAAATGGGACAAAGAAGCCTCAAAATGGCGTGAGGCCTGCAAGGGTTGGAGAATAACAGCTCCAAAACACATCCCTGCCCTCAAAAAAATTCCTGCTTTTTCCTGAAAATACCTGCTTTTTTCCTGGAATATTGATTTAAAACCTTGGAATTAATTTATTCCTATTGTCCATCCCTCTTTTCCTGGCTCATCCCTCATAAAAATGGGACAAAGAAGCCTCAAAATGGGATGAGGCCTGATCAGGTTAGAATGTAAAACCTCTCAATAACATCCCTACCCACAAAAATATTAATGTTTTTTCCTGAAAATTCCTGCTTTTTTTTCCTGGAATATTGATTTAAAACCTCGGAATTAATTTATTCCTATTGTCCATCCCTCTTTCCCTGCCCCATCCCTCATAAAAATGGGACAAAGAAGCCTCAAAATGAGATGAGGCCTGATCAGGTTAGAATGTAAAACCTCTCAATAACATCCCTGCCCACAAAAAAATTCCTGCTTTTTCCTGAAAATTCCTGCTTTTTTTTCCTGGAATATGGATTTAAAACCTTGGAATTAATTTATTCCAACTGTCCATCCCTCTTTCCCTGCCCCATCCCTCATAAAAATGGGACAAAGAAGCCTCAAAATGGCGTGAGGCTTGCACAGGTTGGACAACAACGATATCCCTGGGCACGAAAAATTCCTGTTTTTTCCTGGAATATCCATGGAAATCCTTGGAATTGCCCCTGTGGGCAATGCCCCTCACCCCAATGACGTGGATTTTGGCCGGGGGGTTTCTCCCAGAGAATTTCACGGCGTCCTCAAAGACGTTCCAGTTGCTGCGGGACAGCAGCGCCACCGGCCCGGCCCGGCCCGCCCTGATGTCTCCTGCAGGAGGAATTGATTTCATTTCATTGATTTTATTTCTTTATTATATTTATTTTATTTATTTATTATTATATTTATTTTAATTTTATTTATTTTTCTTTTTTTATTTCGTTTTTTAATTTCTTTTTCTTTACTTTATTTACTTACTATTTTAAAAATCAATTATTTATGATTAGTATTTACTATTAATTTAATTTTGATTATTAAATTAATAAAGGGTTATTTCTTTATTTACTTCCTGTTTTTAAAAAATAGATTATTATTTACTATTCATTTCATTTTAATTTGATTATTAAATGAATGAAGCATTATTCCTTTATTTACTTACTATTTAAAAAATTGATTATTTTTATGATTATTTACTATTAATTTCATTTTCATTTTTAAATTAATAGAGCATCATTCCTCTATTTACTTACCATTTTTAAAAAGTTATTATTTGTGACTAATATTTACTATTAATTTCATTTTAATTTGATTATTAAATGAATGAAGCATTATTCCTTCATTTACTTCCTATTTAAAAAAATGGATTATTTATGATTATTATTTACTATTAATCTCATTTTCATTTTTAGATTAATAAAGCATTATTCCTTTACTTACTATTTTTTAAAAGGTATTATTTATGACTAATATTTGTGACTATTCCTTTCATTTTAATGTGATTCTTAAATTAATAAAGGATTATTCATTTATTTATTTACTGTTAAAAAACCCTATCATTTATGATTAATATTTACTACAATTTTCATTTTCATTATTAAATTAATAAAGCATTATTCCTTTGTTTACTATTTTTAAAAAACTGTTATTTATCAATAATATTTACTATTAATTGCATTTTAATTTGATTCTTAAATTTATAAAGGATTATTTATTTATTTATTATTAAAAAACCCTATTATTTATTATTAATATTTACTATTAATTTCATTTTGATTCTTAAATTAATAAAGGATTATTCTTTAATTTACTTACTATGTTTAAATCTATTATTTATGACTATCATATATTACTAATTTCATTTTAATTTGATTATTAAATTAATGAAGGATTATTCCTTTATTTACTTACTATTTTTAAAAATCTATCATTTATGACTAATATTTGCTATTCACTTAATTTCAATTTATTAAGCTATTGATTTCCTGATCATTAATTTAATTGATAAATTTATTTAATCAATTTATAATTATTTATTAGTAATTTTCCTCATTAATTTAATTTTATACATTTAAAGATTTTACAGTCAAAACTTAGATTTAATTCTAAATTAATTTTTTAATCTTCTTAATTTAATTACTTCCTGACTAGTTTTTATTTTTAATATTATCAATATTCATTAGTGATTTTGTATTATAAATTTAATTAATTTTAAACTTTCATTTTAATTCCTAAACAATTTTTCTTAATTTGATTGTTAAGATTTATCAATTGATATCTATTAATATTAATATGTTATTGTTAATTTGTTTTATCATTATATAATAAAATTATTATTTTATTATTTATTTTCAGTTTATATTTTATTATTAATTTAATTTACTTGTTCATTATTTTGTATTTTACTATTAATTTATTATATGCATTTTATAATAAATTTAATTATAAGAAAAATACTATTTATGCCTTTTATTATTTTAAATTATTATTTTATTATTTTATATTTTATTATTTTAATTTATATTTCATTTTCAATTTAACTTCAGAAAAATATTATTTATTTTATTGATAATATAATATTTCATTAAGAATTTCATATTTATCCTTCATTACTTGTTATTATTAATTTAATATTTATCTGATGCTACTGATTTAATATTTCCCTTTTATTATTATAGTATAATTTTAGAAAATTAATTAAATATTTCTTTTCCAACACAATTAAAATCTTTTCTTTAAAACGTCAATTCACAAAATTAATTTTCGTATTTAAAATTAATATTTAATTAAAATTTATTATTTAAATGTCAATTCACAAATATAAATTTCATATTTAAAATTAAGATCTAAATTATTTAAATACTAATAACACAGTTTTAATTTATTATTTAAATTGAAATGAACACAGATTAACATTTAAAAAACACCAATTAACACTTAAAAACACCAATTAAAATTTAAAAAACCACAAAATTTAAAAATTAAAACCACATCAACTCAACTCTTTAAAATTTATCAGTAATATTATTATTGAATGCAATCATTCAATTATTCCTGATTTATATCCCAAACCACCCGGATTATTTGGGAATTTCTCCGTAATTCCCAAGCCCAGCTCACCCTTTTGGTTGCCCCCCAGCAGGGGTTTGGTGCGGATCCCTTTGCACACATCCAGGATGGTGGATCCCACGTAGGCGATCTCGGGGCCGAAGCGGAAACTCTGCACGGAAAAATCCCGGTGCCTTGGGTTATGGAACCCAAAACGTGGATTCGATTTCATCTGCTGGAAGCAGCTGGGGAGATGTTTGTTCTTTATCTCCTGTAACTCTGGGAGGAGGGAGGTGGATGCCTTCTGATAATGGGGCAGTGTTTTTTATCTCTGTCACCACCCGTCCTCCCCTGCAGGGGGAGATCTTCTCCTAATGGGCCATTATGGGTTATCTTCTGGTATTGGGACATTGAGGATTATCTTTTGCTAATGGGCCATTAAAGGCTATCTTCTACTAATGGGCCATTAATGATTATCTTCTGCTAATGGGCCATTATGGCTCATTTTCTGCTAATGGGCCATTAAGGCTTATCTTCTGCTAATGGGTCATTGAGGGTTATCTTCCACTAATGGGCCATTAAAGCTCATTTTCTGCTAATGGGCCACGAGTGTTATCTCCTGCTAATGAGTCATTAAGGGTTATCTTCTGCTAATGAGCCATTAAAACTCCTCAAGCAGACATCCACATTCCATCATCCCACTGTGAGATGCTCCACCCAGTGGGAAGGAGCCAACAACTCCTACCTGGATAAAAACTGAGATGTAGGAACACCAGGGATCTGGTTCCACTGGATTCCCAGAGGAAGACCAGACCCTTCCCACCATCACTGGACCCTTCTCACCATCCTTGGACATTTCTCACCATCACTGGACCCTTTTTTCTACAGGATCATCTCTGCCCCACCAAAACCACCTCTGCCACTCCAGGATGACTCACTTTGGGACTGCTCCCAACACCCTGACCAACAGGGTGTCAGGTTGTAGCTCTGACTCTGTCAGGGTTTTCCAAAATTGTTGTTTGTTTGTTTGTTTGCTTGTTTGTTTGTTTTATTACTACATTTGTTAATATTCCCAGTAAAGAACTGTTATTCCTATTCCCAAATCTTTGCCTGAAAGCCCTGAATTGCAAAATTATAATTTGGAGGAGGTGAGGGGTTTACATTCTCCATTCCAAGGGAAACTCCAGCTTTCCCTGGCAGATACCTGTCTTTCCAAACCAAAACACATGAGATCAGTGGGAAAACCAGAGGAAATTGGTGGAATCTATCAAAGGATTGCTCCATATGGATTTATGAAATTCCCAGCAATCTTCTGGAGAATTTTTCCATGGAAAAAGCACCAGAAGACCCCCAAAACATTCCTGGAAATCCTAGTCATTCTTAAATCCAAATTATGTGATTCCCACCAACCTTCTGGACAATTCTTCTCTTGGAAAAGGCAGCAAAATCCCTCAAATGTTACTGGAAATCCCAAATGGGCAGGGACACCTTCCCCTACTCCAGGCTGCTCCAAGCCCCAGTGCCCAGCCTGGCCTTGGACAATCCAGAGGCAGCCACAGCTGCTCTGGCAATCCCAGCCCAGCCAGGAATTCCTGTCCAAGCTCCCATCCATCCCTGCCCTCTGGCAGTGGGAAGCCATTCCCTGTATCCTGTCCCTCCAGGCCTTGTTCCCAGTCCCTCTGCAGCTCTCCTGGAGCCCCTTTAGGCTCTGGAATGTGCTGGAAGCTCTCCCTGGATCCTTCCCTTCTCCAGGCTGGGAATTCCCAGCTCTTCCAGCAGCTCCATGTCCTCCTGCTGCTGGATCCCACAGCTGGATCCAGCATTCCAGATGTGATCCCTTTAAAAAAAGGAATCTCTCTGAAACAAGGCCTCTCTCCCAGCTTTCACTTTTCCATCCACTGGGATGGGATCACTCCACTGAAACCTCACAACTGCTGGATTCCGCAGCAATCCAGGGAAAAGTAAACCCTCCTTGGTGCCAGATTTTCCATGGATTTGGGATTTATCCATGGAAAATGCTGCCCTTACCTGGGTCAGGTAGTACAGGTGGGTGTGAGGTATAATGTAGAGGGTGTTGACGGCCCCTCGGAAGGTGTAGATCTGCTGGTGAGGGTCTCCCACCAGGATTTTCCCACATTTCTGGGATTGCACAATATCCATGATGGCTGTGGGAAAAAAAAAATGGATCATGAGGAAGAACCTGCTCCAAACCCAAAGCTCAGTTTGGATCATGAGGAAGAACCTGCTGGAAACCCAAAGCTCAGCTTGGATCATGTGGGAAGAACCTGCTGGAAACCCAAAGCTCAGTTTGGATCATGAGGGAAGAACTTGATTCAAACCCAAAGCTCAGCTTGGATCATGAGGAAGAACCTGCTGGAAACCCAAAGCTCAGTTTGGATCATGAGGGAAGAACCTGCTGGAAACCCAAAGCTCAGTTTGGATCATGAGGGAAGAACCTGCTGGAAGACCAAGAGAAAGCTCAGCTTGGATCATGAGGGAAGAACCTGCTGGAAACCCAAAGCTCAGCTTGGATCATGAGGGAAGAACCTGCTGGAAACCCAAAGCTCAGTTTGGATCATGAGGGAAGAACCTGCTGGAAACCCAAAGCTCAGTTTGGATCATGAGGGAAGAACCTGCTGGAAACCCAAAGCTCAGTTTGGATCATGAGGGAAGAACCTGCTCCAAACCCAAAGCTCAGTTTGGATCACGAGGGAAGAACCTGCTCCAAACCCAAAGCTCAGTTTGGATCATGAGGAAGAACCTGCTGGAAGTCCAAGGGAAAGCTCAATTTGGATCGTGAGGGAAGAACCTGCTCCAAATCCAGTGCAAGCTCGGTTAAAAAAGTTAAACCTGAGGGGAAAGTTTGTTTAAATTCCAAGTATTTGGGTTAAGATACTTCCACCACATTCCTGAGGACGTGGAATTCCCCTCTGGAAGTGGGATTGGAGCTCCAGCTCCTGGAATAACTCACCTGGAGTGCAATCCTGGGCTTCGTCCACAAAAATGGCATCGTATCCTGAGAGCTGGGGCTTGCTGAGCTGCCAAAGTTTCAAATATCCTGAGGGAAAAAAATCAGGAATTTCAGGGAGAGGGGAATTCTCTCAGCGTAAACTACCAGGATCTTTAAAATAAATCCCTTTTTTTCCTTTTTTTTTTGGTTGGCCTCACTTCCTGCTTGGGATTTCCAGGACGTTTGGAAGGGTTGCAAAAAAATCTGTCGCCCTTGGCAGGTCGAATTTGATGTTTCCAAATTTCTTAATGCCCACCAAAAATTCCAAGGAAAAGCTTTTTGCCAGTTTTCTCCAGCCCTATCCAGAGGAAAGGATGTGCTGCTGGAAGCAACTTCCTACTTTTGGGCTTGATTTTTGGCCACTAAAAAAAGGGAATATCCTTAAAATCTGCACATTTTTTATCCTAGTGGGAGCACAAATTCATTTTGTGCATTTTATAAATGAAAAATTGAACCAGAGGGATATTCCCTGGTTAGCCAGTGGCAGGAAAAAAATGGGATTTTCTCCTTCTGGATGCTCAGCCAGAAGCAGGAATAATAAATCCACTGATTTTTCCACCGCCAAATTCCCTTTTTCCCAAGGGATTTTCCATCTCTTTTACCATCAGAAGTCATCTTGTATTTCTTCTCTGCGTCTCCATCCAGCTTCTTCATGTTGCGCCAAATCTCTCTGGCCTCTTCCACGTTGATCTAAAATGGGAAAACAGAAGGGTTTGGATAAAAATCATGGAATAAATATAAAATCATGGAATGGTTTGGGCTGGAAAGGGCCTCAAAGCCCATCCAGTCCCATCCTATCCTTGGGCAGGGACATTTTCCTCCATCCCAGGTTGCTCCAGCCTGGTCTTGGACAATTCCAGGGATCCAGGGGCAGCCACAGCTTCTCTGGGAATTCCATCCCAGCCAATATCCCAATATCCCATCCATCCCTGCCCTCTGGCAGTGGGAAGTCATTCCCAAAAAAGCCCCAGACACTTTTTTCCAATCCCAAGCAGCTCATCAGAACCACAAGGATTTGATGAGGAGATTGGCTGAAGGATTTTTTTTAGGGAAAACAGGGATTATCCCTTTTTTCCCAAACATCATCTTCCTCCCAATCTTTCGATTGCTCCTCCCAGTCTTTTGATTCCTCCTTCCAATTTTTGATTCTTCCTCACAATCTTTGATTCCTCCCCCCAATCTTTTGATTCCTCCTCCCAATTTTCCATTCTTCCTGTCAATCTTTTGATTCTTTCTGTCAATCTTTTGATTCCTCCTTCCAATTTTTGATTCTTCCTCTCAATCTTTTGATTCCTCCCCCCAATCTTTTGATTCCTCCCCCCAATTTTCCATTCTTCCTGTCAATCTTTTGATCCTTCCTCCCAATCTTTTGATCCTTCCTCCCAATCTTTTGATTCCTCCTTCCAATTTTTGATTCTTCCTCTCAATCTTTTGATTCTTCCTGCCAATCTTTTGATTCCTCCTCCCAATCTTTGATTCCTCCTCCCAACTTTCCATTCCTCCTCTCAATCTTTTGATTCTTCCTGCCAATCTTTTGATTCCTCCTCCCAATCTTTGATTCCTCCTCCCAATTTTCCATTCCTCCTCTCAATCTTTTGATTCTTCCTCCCAACCTTTGATTCCTCCTCCCAACTTTTGATTCCTCCTCCCAGTCCTTGATTCCACCCCTCAATCTTTGAGTCCAATTCCTTTGGACTGTTGCTTCCAGCCTCTGCTTTCTTCCAAAGCTCAGGATTTACCCCAACCCCTTCTCTGGCTGAAAGATTGCCCAATATTACCAATCCCCCAAATTACCAATCTTTCTCCCCAAATTTCCGTGAAACACGGGAAGATCCCTGCAAAAAAAACCATTTTGGGAAGGGGGAATGAACATGAATTATTTTCTACAATCATGGAATGGTTTGGGTTGGAAGAGACCTCAAAACCCATCCAACGCCACCCCATCCATGAGCAGGGACATTTCCCACTATCCCAGATATCTCCAAGCCCCATCCAACCCTGGAAAATTCCAGAGGCTCCATCCCAAAAACTCACTTCCTTATCCTTTCGGCTCATGAGCTCCATCCGCCCTTGAGTGTTTTTGAACCACAGGGGCGTGTGCTCCTCACAGATCTCCTCATCTGAGGAGGCAAAGAAATTTTCCAAGGTCTGGGACACTGTTTTCCCTCTTACAAACAGGGATTGACCCTCCCGGTTCTGGAGGAGGAAGCTGATGGAATAAACGGACATCTTGGAGAAGTTCAGCTTGCCTTTCTCTTTGTAGCTGTGCCAGAGGTGATAAAAAGACAAAAGAAAATGTTAAAACACACAGAAATCCCTTTTTTAGTCTGCTATCCCTGGAGACAGCTTGGATTTATATCCCAATTTACCCTAATAATGGAGTATCTTTAGATCTGCACAGATTTGTCCTGGTGGAAGAACGAATCTGTTGATTTGATACATTTTAGAGATGGAAAACTGAGCTCATCCCTGGAATTCCAGAGTGTTTGCAGAGCCTGGGAATGGGATTTCCCTCTTTTTCCAGGTCATGGCCGATTTTCCTTCCTATCCCCAGTTGAAATGTGCCAGAATTGGACAGAAATGGGATCATTAAAACAGCTCAGGATAAGGAAACTGAACCTCTGCTCAGGAAAAGCAGCACTTGGAGCAGTTGTAGCATTCCAGTGGAAACGGGAAGCGGGAAAACCTCATTCCCAGTGGATCCCCACCTCCCTGTGAGGAGCTCCTTGGCTTCGAGGTGCTCCCATGGATGTTAAAATCCCTGGAGCATTCCACTGCATCCATTTGGAAACCACAAATGACAAAAATTTTCCCCCGTTACTTGTGCTGCCTCAAATCCCGGAGCTTTCCTTCAACACCCCTTCCCTTTCCTCATCCTTTCCCTCCTTCCCCAAAGGAATTTGAATTCCCCACTCACTATCTCCCAATGCTTCCATAAGCCAAGGAGTGGAAGGTTTTGCACGTGACATTCCTTGGAAAGACCTTTTTCCCTTTCTCTGTCACAGCTTTGTTAAAAGCCAGGTAAAGGAATTTCAGCTCCGGGAATTTCTCCGCGTACTTGACCAAGGTCGAGGTTTTCCCTGTGCCTGGAGAGGAGAGGAAAATAAGGAATAAAATATCCACAGTCAAGAATGATTCAATTTTTTTTTTTTTTTTACACCTCCCTCTCCTGCTGTCCTAACTCCAGTATTCCACTTCACTCCTGATTTCAGAGAATCAGGGAATTATTTCAATTGGAAAAGCTCTTTAAGGTGAAGCCCAACCATTCCCAGCACTCCCAAGGCCATCCAAGTCCTCAAGAGCCACATCTGCAGGGATTTTAAATCCCTCCAGGAATGGGGACTCCATCTCTGCCTGGGCAGCTGTGCCAGGGCTGGATAAGCCTTTGCATGGAGGAATTTTCCCAATATCCAACCTAAACCTTCCCTGGCACAGTTTTAGGAACTGCCCACTCCAGCCTGGATCCTGTTATTCCATGGGGTCATTCCTCCAGGAACTGCTCCAGCCTGGATCCCTTTTTCCATGGGGTCATTCCTCCAGGAACTGCTCCAGCCTGGATCCCTTTATTCCATGGGCTCATTCCTTCAGGAACTGCTCCAGCCTCGATCCCTTTATTCCATGGGCTCAGTCCTTCAGGAACTGCTCCAGCCTGGATCCCTTTATTCCATGGGGTCATTCCTTCAGGAGCTGTTCCAGCCTGGATCCCTTTATTCCATGGGCTCAGTCCTTCAGGAACTGTTCCAGCCTGGATCCCTTTATTCCATGGGGTCATTCCTTCAGAGCTGCTCCAGTCTGGATCCCTTTATTCCATGGGGTCATTCCTCCAGGAACTGCTCCAGCCTGGATCCCTTTATTCCATGGGCTCAGTCCTTCAGGAACTGCTCCCTTTTTCCATGGGGTCATTCCTTCAGGAACTGCTCCAGCCTGGATCCCTTTTTCCATGGGGTCATTCCTTCAGGAACTGCTCCAGCCTGGATCCCTTTTTCCATGGGGTCATTCCTTCAGGAACTGCTCCAGCCTGGATCCCTTTATTCCATGGGCTCATTCCTTCAGGAACTGCTCCCTTTTTCCATGGGGTCATTCTTTCAGGAGCTGCTCCTCCAGGGGTTCCAGGGAAATCTCTACTCCAGCACCTGGAGCATCTCCTCTTCCTCCTGTCCCAACCTCAGGATCTTCAGGGCTGTTCCACATTTTCCCACTCCTCTCTCCCCTGTTTTTATTCTGCCTCCATTTTTGGCAGATTTTCCCTTAAATTTGTTATCCCAGAGGCACAAACTGATCCCCTTTGGATCTCACAATCCCTCGGACAGAGGGATCAGGGAGGGAAGGAGCAGATTGGGAATTGTCCAATCATTTTCCCAACGTTTTGGGCTCTTACCTGCAAGCGCCATAATTTTCATTGTTTGGCCAGGCTCAATTTTGTGATTCAAAATCCTCTGCTGCTCGTGGGTCAGTTTGAGATCAGCCCATCCACTAAAAACAGTGGGAAAAAAAAATCCAATCAAAGGAATGAATTATTCGTTTTAAAGGAATGATTCCTTTAAAAATCCCTAAAATAAACCCTCCCACAAAAAAAAAACCAAAAAAAACCAAAAAAAAACCCCACAAACAAACAAAAAAACCCAAAAAAACAACAACAAAAAAAACCCACAAAACCAAACTAAATCAACAGGGAAAACAGGGATTGATTGATCCCATCTTGGGAGCAACTTTGTTATTGGGAAAAAGAGAAAAGCATGGGATAAGTAAATACTGCAGACAAAATAACAAATCATGGGAAAGACTTTTTAGGGAATATAGGAAAATATCACACACAAACAAAGGAAAATACCTTTTGAAAGGACTAAGCTGTGCTTTAAGAATGAATCCGGCACCTTAAGCTCATTAAAACCAGTTTTATCTTTGATAGCCATCAGTGAGGGATGAATTTACCCCATTCCCTTTCTCCAGGTGAAGATAAGGAATTAAATGACTGAAGCCAGGAGCAGAAAAGGAATCAAGCTTGGATCTCCACAGGCCACGGAGGTGTTTTATTCCTTATTGATTGGGAGAGCTGGGAATGTTCCCCTGGAGAAGGGAGGGATCCAGGGAGAGCTTCCAGAACATTCCAGGGCCTGAAGGGGCTCCAGGAGAGCTGCAGAGGGACTGGGGACAGGGACAGGACACAGGGAATTGGGAAAGGGGAGATTGGGGTGGGATTCTGGGCAGGAATTCCTGGCAGAGCTGGAAATTCCAGAGCAGCTGTGGCTGCCCCTGGATCCCTGGAAGGTCCTAGGAAGGGTTTGGAGCAGCCTGGGATGGTGGGAGGTGTCCCTGGAATGAGCTTTGAGGTCCCTTCCCACCCAAACTGCTCCTGGGATTCTGGGATTTGGGACACTCAGAACCCATCCCGAGGGATTTTTATGGAAAATGAGGAGAGAAAAGAGAGGGAAAGGGAAGGGAGACCCTTCGTGGTTTCCTGAGATTCCAAGTGAAGCCCCTTGGTCCATTGATTTCTTGGAGAGGAGATGGATCCAACCTCAGGCTCTGGAGCTGGGCTGGGAGAGCTGGGAATTCCCTGCCTGGAGAAGGGAAGGATCCAGGGAGAGCTTCCAGAACATTCCAGGGCCTAAAAGGGCTTCAGGAGAGCTGCAGAGGGACTGGGGACAAGGCCTGCAGGGACAGGACACAGGGAATGGCTTCCCACTGCCAGAGGGCAGGGATGGATGGGAGCTTGGGCAGGAATTCCTGGCTGGGCTGGAATTGCCAGAGCAGCTGTGGCTGCCCCTGGATCCCTGGGATGTCCAAGGCCAGGTTGGACATTGGGGCTTGGAGCACCCTGGGACAGTGGGAGGTGTCCCTGCCCATGGCACTGGAAGATCCTTAAGGTCCCTTCCCACCCCAAACCATTCCATGACTCCAGGATTCCCTGTGGCTGCCAGACCTGGAATTTTTGCCCCAGTGCCAAGGCTGGAAAAGGTGGAGGAACAACAATTCCAAAGCCTTGTGATCCCAGGCTCTACTCCAGGCTGCTCCCAGCAGCCATTCCCATGGGAATGTGATGGGAATGTGATGGGATTCATTCCCATGGATGCAGAGGTGTCTTAAAATCCCTGCTGCTGGAAAAAAACCAGGAAAGGCTCTTCCCTGAGTGAGTTTTGCAGGCATGAAGATGAATCCACGTTCCTTTTCTGATCCTCAAGCCCTGCCTGGGTTGGAATTCCCAGAGCAGCTGTGGTTGCCCCTGGATCCCTGGAATGTCCAAGGAAAGGTTGGACAGGGCTTGGAGTAAGCTGGGATAGTGGAAGGTGTCCTTGCCACGGCAGGAGGTGGCACTGGGTGATTCCAAACCATCCCATGATTCCAAACCATCCCATGGATTCCAGGACGGACCCAACAGCAAATTCCAACCCAGCAACTCCAATTTTACAGATTGAAACCCCAATCCTGATTCTCCTCTGAGAATTCATTCATGGGAAGCTGGTGAGGAGCAGGATCAGGAGCTGTGGCACTGATCCATCTCCACCTTTCCCTGCTCCCCACTCCATGGAATGCTCAGCATTCCCTCAGGGCACTGCTTGGCTCACCTGGGACACGAATCCACTCTTCCCTCTTCCAGAGGCTGCACCATTCCAGAGGCATTTTCCATCAGATACAAACAGTAGAAAATATTGTAGTGAATCCTGAAAGAAAGAAAAAAAAAAAAAAAAAGAGGATAAAACAGGAATTACCACTGGGAAATCATTCATAACAAATTCAACTTCTGCAGCCACTTAAACACCACCAATATCTTGGCTAATTAAAATTTTTTTTTTAAAAAAAAGCTTCAAGCTCTGCAGGAAATGATGAATACTTTAATTTTATTTTTTTTTAGATAATTCTGCCTTGAAAAGTGACAGCAAAGGCACTGTGGGGACAACTCTGAGTGTGGCCTCTCCCTCAGCCCTGCCAGGTTTGTATTCCAGGGTCTTCCATGCAAACATGACCTGGGATCAGAGTCCAAGGGAGAATTCTGCCCTTCTGAGCCACAATTAACAACAGAGCTGGGGCTGGGGGAACTGAGAGGGAATTTGGGGCTGGTTTGGGCTTTTAGAGTGAAGCAGTTTTTGTTTCAGAATGGTTTTAGGGAAGGTCTTTAACTCTGAGAACTAATAATTCATTAAATTATTGTTTAATCATTATTAAATTTAATATTTATTCTTGATATTTCATATTTACTTTAATGCTTACAAAATCTAAAGTTATTTCATCATGATTAAATAAATATTAATAATAACAATTAACCTGGTAAGAATTCTTGGTGGTTTTTTTCACTGCAGAGGGAAGAGCAAAGAGATTCTTTGATTTTAACTGCATTGACAACAATTTGGTTTAAAATTAACCTGGATTCTCCTCTTTTTTTTTTCTCTCTTTTTCCCCTCCTTTATAGCAGTTTTGTTCCTTTCCCACAGATTTTGTGTCCCTCATCATGATTTGGACCCTCAGACTCATTAATTACTGCAAACAGGTATCAGGCAATTCATCCAGGACACACTTCCTCCCTATTCCCAGGAGGAATTCCCACTTTTTCTGGTCTGGGTTGTCCAAGGAGGTGGAAATTCTAAAATCCCTGGATTTGGACCCCTTGCTGCAGGTTTATGACTTTTATCCAGCAATTCTCAATCATTAACATTCCAAACAAACATCCCAAATTTCCCTCTGCCTGTCCAACAGGCTGGCTCAGAACTCACAGCTCCCAGAGCCATCTAATTCCTGCCCATTTTCATTTTCCATCCCAGCTCCTTCCCAATTTTCTCTCATCCTCATCCTCATCCTCATCCTCACTGCAATCGGAGTCTGGGTTTTTGCTGCTCTCCTCGGGCTCTTTAAGAAGCTTTTCTAAAGTTTCATTTTCAGCCTCCTGCCTTTACCTTTTGCAATGGAGTCAGATACAATTTTGCCTCAACAACCTTTTTGTTATTGTAACCATCTAACCACATTTACATTCTTCTCATAAGGAGGAGACTGTTGATGGGACTGTTGGGGTGCCCAGTGTGGTTGGAGAGGAAGATTTTCTTCCTCCAATCCACGGTCACTGCTGGAATTCTATAAATGTTGAAGTTTGTAAATAAACCTCCTTTTTTTCTGCCTTGGACATCTCAGAGTGTGGGTGTCATTTCTTTGTGTTGTGTGACGGGAGTCCGTGTCGTTGTGACCTTTAACAGCATCACTACAACATTTTTATTTTAATTCTCCTAGTTCTTTACTATTATTAGTAAATAAATACCTATTATTATAAGCCTTAATAAATTAGTATTATTAGTTACTCTTATTCCCACACCTTTGCCTGAAAACCCCCTTAATTTCCAAACCACAACAATTTGGAGGGAGGGAAGCTCCAGCTTTCCCTGGCAGACACCCAAGACTCCAAACCAAGCCCCTCTGAGCTGGAATGGGAATGGTCCTGACCCGTTGGAGATGGGAATGCTCCTGACCCGTTGGAGATGGGAATGCTCCTGACCTGTTGGAGATGGGAATGCTCCTGATCTGTTGGAGATAGGAACGCTCCCGACCTGTTGGAGATGGGAATGCTCCTGACCTGTTGGAGATGGGAAGCTCCTGACCTGTTGGAGATAGGAACGCTCCCGACCTGTTGGAGATGGGAATGCTCCTGACCTGTTGGAGATGGGAAGCTCCTGACCTGTTGGAGATGGGAATGCTCCTGACCTATTGGAGATGGGAAGGCTCCTGACCTGCTGGAGATGGGAACTCTCCTGACCTGTTGGAGATGGGAAGGCTCCTGACCTGTTGGAGATGGGAATGCTCCTGACCTGCTGGAGATGGGAAAGCTCCTGACCTGTTGGAGATGGGAATGCTCCTGACCTGCTGGAGATGGGAAAGCTCCTGACCTGTTGGAGATGGGAATTCTCCTGACCTGCTGGAGATGGGAATGCTCCAGTCCCTGTTGGAGATGGGAATGCTCCTGTCCCTGTTGGAGATGGGAATGCTCCTGACCTGTTGGAGATGGGAATGCTCCTGACCTGTTGGAGATGGGAAGGCTCCTGACCTGTTGGAGATGGGAAGGCTCCTGTCCCTGATGGAGATGGGAAGGCTCCTGACCTGTTGGAGATGGGAATTCTCCTGTCCCTGATGGAGATGGGAAGGCTCCTGACCTGTTGGAGATGGGAATTCTCCTGTCCCTGATGGAGATGGGAACGCTCCTGACCTGTTGGAGATAGGAAGCTCCTGACCTGTTGGAGATGGGAACGCTCCTGACCCGTTGGAGATGGGAAGCTCCTGACCTGTTGGAGATGGGAATTCTCCTGTCCCTGTTGGAGATGGGAAAGCTCCTGTCCCTGTTGGAGATGGGAAGCTCCTGACCTGTTGGAGATGGGAAGCTCCTGACCTGTTGGAGATGGGAAAACTCCTGACCTGTTGGAGATGGGAAGGCTCCTGACCTGTTGGAGATGGGAATGCTCCTGACCTGTTGGAGATGGGAATGCTCCTGACCTGTTGGAGATGGGAAAGCTCCTGACCCGTTGGAGATGGGAATTCTCCTGACCTGCTGGAGATGGGAATTCTCCTGACCTGCTGGAGATGGGAACGCTCCTGACCAGTTGGAGATGGGAATTCTCCTGACCTGTTGGAGATGGGAAAGCTCCTGACCTGCTGGAGATGAGAATGCTCCTGACCTGTTGGAGATGGGAACTCTCCTGACCTGTTGGAGATGGAAGGCTCCTGACCTGTTGGAGATGGGAATGCTCCTGACTTGTTGGAGATGGGAATGCTCCTGACCTGTTGGAGATGGGAAGGCTCCTGACCTGTTGGAGATGGGAAGCTCCTGACCTGTTGGAGATGGGAATTCTCCTGACCTGTTGGAATGGGAAAGCTCCTGACCTGTTGGAGATGGGAATTCTCCTGACCTGTTGGAATGGGAAAGCTCCTGACCTGTAGGAGATGGGAAGCTCCTGACCTGTTGGAGATGGGAAAGCTCCTGACCTGTTGGAGATGGGAAAGCTCCTGACCCGTTGGAGACGGGAAGGCTCCTGACCCGCTGGAGATGGGAATTCTCCTGTCCCTGATGGAGATGGGAACGCTCCTGACCTGTTGGAGATGGGAAGCTCCTGACCTGTTGGAGATGGGAATTCTCCTTTCCCTGATGGCAAAGAGCAGCGTGGCCATGCAGTGCAGCGCCTCGATGAGCTCCGGCAGGGTCAGCTGCGAGCGGGGGCTCCGCAGACATTCCAGGAGCCTCTGGATGTCGCCGACGCCGTCGGAGAACAGCACCATCACGGCGAAGGTCGCCCACATCTTCTCAGGCTGGGGTGGGGAGAGGACAAGGAGTTGGGGTTTTATTTGCTTTTTCTGTTAAGAGCTGGGGTTCATTGCAGGAGAGATGGTTTTTGTGTTGGGACTCAGATGCTCGTTAATTCTTATCCGTGTTACAGTCTCACAAGCTGTGAGTTCTGTCTGACAAAGTGAATAATTGCTCCAATTCTCTCTCTTTCCAAGGCCTTTTAAGCACAAACTGACCAATTAAGAAATTATTTTCACTTTTAACCCAATAACCAAGCACCCGTGCCCCGCAGTGCGGATTTTTCTACCCAATTACCAAACACCACCCAGAGCCATGGAGAAGAAGGTGAAAAAGGACTCAGCCAACACCCTATTATTATTTATATTTATTCCTACATTCTAAACCCTTCAACTCTGAGTTCTGCCCCCTGTGCTCTCACACACTTCCAGTCAAACTCGACATCCACAATCTTCTCTTTCTGCCAGAGTCAGGATTAAATGCTCAGGATGGTATTTCTTGTCTGCACTCAGATGTTTGTTAATTCTTATCTCTGTTACAGTCTCACAAGCTGTGAGTTCTGTCTGACAAAGTGAAAAATGCCTCCAATTCTCTCTCTTTCCAAGGCCTTTTAAGCACAAACTGACCAAATAAGAAATGACAATTAAATTATTTTTACTTTTAACCCAATAACCAACCACCCCTGGCCCGCAGTGCAGATTTTTGTACCCAATTACAAAACACCACCCAGACCATGCAGAAGAAGGTGAAAAAGAAGAACTCAGCCAACACCCCAAACCTCCACCTTGCTTTATATTATTGATATTTATTCCTACATTCTAAACCCCTCAACTCTGAGTTCTGCCCCCTGTGCTCTCACACACTTCCATCCAAACTCCACACCCACAATCTTCTTTTTCTGCCAGAGTCAGGATTAAATGCTCAGGATGGTATTTCTTGTCTGGACTCAAGTGTTTGTTAATTCTTATCTCTGTTACAGTCTCACAAGCTGTGAGTTCTGTCTGACAAAGTGAAAAATGGCTCCAATTCTCTCTCTACAAGGCCTTTTGAGCACAAACTGTCCAATTATGAAATGACACCTGAATTATTTTTACTTTTAACCCAATAACCAACCACCTGTGGCTTGAAAGGCAGATTTTTTTTTATTTAATTACAAAATACTACTTAGATCTGTGAAGGAGAAGGTAAAAAAGAAAGACTTAGCTTGCCTTCTAAAACCTCTATATTGCTTTATATACATTATTCTAAACCCTTCAACTGTGAGTTCTGCCCTCTGTGCTCTCACACACTTCCAGTCAAACCCCACACCCACAATCTTCTCTTTCTGCCAGATCAGGATTAAATGCTCAGGGCGGTGTTTCTTGTCTGGACTCAGGTGTTTGTTAATTCTTATCCATGTTACACTCTCACAAGCTGTGAGTTCTGTCTGACAAAAGTGAAAAATGGCTCCAATTCTCTCTCTTTCCAAGGCCTTTTAAGCACAAACTGACCAAGTAAGAAATGACAATTAAATTTTTTTTACTTTTAACCCAATAACCAACCACTCATGACCCACAATGCAGATTTTTGTACCCAATTACAAAACACCACCCAGACCATGGAGAAGAAGGTGAAAAAGGACTCAGCCAACACCCTAAACCTCCACCTTGCTTTATATTATTTATATTTATTCCCACATTCTAAACCCTTCAACTCTTGAGTTTTGCCCCCTGTGCTCTCACACACTTCCATTCAAACCCCACACCCACAATCTTCTTTTTCTGCCAGAGTCAGGATTAAATGCTCAGGATGGTATTTCTTGTCTGGACTCAGGTGTTTGTTAATTCTTATCTCTGTTACACTCTCACAAGCTGTGAGTTCTGTCTGACAAAGTGAAAAATGCCTCCAATTCTCTCTCTACAAGGCCTTTTAAGCACAAACTGTCCAAATAAGAAATGACACCTGAATTATTTTCACTTTTAACCCAATAACCAACCACCCCTGGCCCGCAGTGCAGATTTTTGTACCCAATTACAAAACACCACCCAGACCTTGGAGAAGAAGGTGAAAAAGAAGAACTCAGCCAACACCCCAAACCTCCACCTTGCTTTATATTATTGATATTTATTCCCACATTCTAAACCCTTCAGCTATGAGTTCTGCCCCCTGTGCTCTCACACACTTCCAGTCAAACCCCACCCCCACAATCCCAGCGCTGTCACTCAATTCTGGAATCCTTTTCCAAGGCCTCAGGGGGAATGCAGGGTTTGCTTGGGGCTCGGTGCCTGGCAGCACAGAAAGCCTGGAATTCTCAGTGCCAAGGGTTCCAAAAAAAGGAGGAGAGAACAAAAAGCTTGGAGCTTCCAGGAGCTTGGAAAAGCCCGCTTGGAGGTGGGAAAAAATTCCATGAAGAGTTTTATGCTAGTGATACATGGAGGAATTATACATGAGGAATTAAATGATACACATAATAATATATAAAAAATATAAAAATATTTATATAAATATTTATGTATTATAATATATAAATATAAAAATAAAAAATAAAATATATAATATAGCATAATATAATACGTTTTATATTATATATTTATATTTATAGACATTGTATATATTGTAAACCTATGTGTCTAAGTTATATATAGAACTAAATTATACATTAATATATATCATTATATATATTATTGTATAATTTAGTTCTATATATATTGTATATATATTACTGTATATATTATACATAATATATTATACAGAATAACTATACATATAATTATACGTAAGTAAATACAAACATATATAAATATATATTATATATTAATATACACAATATATATTTATATTTTAGAACATGTATTATGTATGTATGCATAAATTACACATATAATTAAATTATACATATAATTATATGTAAGTATATACAAAAATATAAAAATATATACTATATATTAATATACACAATATATATATTATATAACACATACTATATACGTATGTATAAATAATACATATCATTCCACTGTACACATAATTAAGTTATACATATAAACAATGCATGAGGAATTTTATCCTGGGAAATCCTAAATCAGCCCAACTTTAGCCCAAGTCAGGCTGCAGAGGGAAGAGTTTGGGATGCAGGAGTGACCTGAAACCAGCAGAGCTTTGGGATGTGTTAGGGAGGGAGGAACAAATCCCATATTTGCATCCAGCCCTGCTTTATCCATCTGAATTTATGGGAATGGCAGGAAGGAAAGCCAGGATCTCCCCAAAAATGTGGGCGGAGGTCAGTTCCCAGGGGAGTGGTGAGCCACAGCAGCAGTGTTGGCTGTTCCCAAACCACTTTTTGTGGGATTTAGGGATCATTCCTGCAGCCAAAACAGCTTCCAGTTGTTCACCTTCATTCCAAACCAACCAAAATCCATAAAAACAGAGCTCCAGGGTTTTCCTCTAAATCCATTTGGCATCAAGAGGCACCACAAACAAACCCAGAGGCTTTGGGGACACTCCAGGAATTTGTGAAAAAATCCAAAATTGCATCCAGCCCTGCTTTATCCATCTGAATTTATGGGAATGGCAGGAAGGAAAGCCAGGATCTCCTCAAAAATGTGGGCTGAGGTCAGTTCCCAGGGGAATGGTGAGCCACAGGAGCAGTGCTGGCTGTTCCCAAACCACTTTTTGTGGGATTTAGGGATCATTCCTGCAGCCAAAACAGCTTCCAGTTGTTCATCTTCATTCCAAATCAACCAAAATCCATAAAAACAGAGCTCCAGGGTTTTCCTCTAAATCCATTTGGCGTCAAGAGGCACCACAAACAAACCCAGAGGCTTGGGGACACTGCAGGAATTTGTGAAAAAATCCAAAATTGCATCCAGCCCTGCTTTATCCATCTGAATTTATGGGAATGGCAGGAAGGAAAGCCAGGATCTCCCCAAAAATGTGGGCTGAGGTCAGTTCCCAGGGGAGTGGTGAGCCACAGGAGCAGTGCTGGCTGTTCCCAAACCACTTTTTGTGGGATTTAGGGATCATTCCTGCAGCCAAAACAACTTCCAGTTGTTCACCTTCATTCCAAACCAACCCAAATCCATAAAAACAGAGCTCCAGGGTTTTCCTCTAAATCCATTTGGCATCAAGAGGCACCACAAACACACCCAGAGGCTTGGGGACATGGCAAGAATTTGTGAAAAAAAAACCAAAAACAAAATAGAAATAAGAGTGAAACTCACCCCAGGCTTGCTCATTAAATCTGGGAATTTGCTGAGGACACAGACTTGAGCCTTTGGGAAGAGGGGATGTCTTCCCAAAATCTGGAGAACCGTGCTGGGATCCACCCTGGGTCCCGTGGGCATGGATGACACCAACCTGTGCAGGAGGAATAACGAGGGATTTGACTCCCCAAGGAAATTGTGGCTCCTCCCAGGCACCCCCAGGTGTGGCTGCTGAAGGTTTCATTCATCCCTGTCCTGTTTTCCATGGAATTTGAGCAGCTGGAGCTTGGATTTCCAGGCCATTCCTGTGCCAGGAGCCACTTAGGCAAGAATTCTCAGTTTTGTGGCACTGAGGGGCTGGAATGAATTCCTGCATCCAGCCCTTAGCCTGGACATTCCTTCTGGCTGTCTCCAAGTCTCCTTTGGTGGAATTCCATGCTCAAGGGGGGTGGAATTGGATGATTTTAAGGTTCCTTCCAATCCAAACCACTCCAGGATTCCAGAAGCTGGACCCACCTTGCTCCAAACCCAATCCCACCACACAGAATTCCCCTCAGAATTAACAGGGATCTGTTAATTGCTTAGCAAGGATTTGTCTTGGGCTTGGCCTTGTTGGGAGCTGTGGGGGATAAATCAGTGCAGATCCAGGAAATCCAGGAATGGGGAAAAGAGGAAAAATTCATTGGAAATGGAATCCTGGTCTCTCCAGCTCCTCATCAGGCAGGGCAGGGCAGGAATTGCAGCCCCTTTCCACCTTCCCAGATTTCATCCTCTCCCTGGACAGTCCCTGAAATGCTGGGATCAGTTTGGGGGCTTGGGAATGGAGCTGGGAAGGGTCTGGAGGAGCAGGAAAAGCTGAGGGAGCTGGGAAAGGGGCTGAGCCTGGAGCAAAGGAGGCTCAGGGTGGCTCTGCACAACTCCCTGCCAGGAGGGGACAGCCAGGGAGGGATTTGGGATCTAATCCCAGGGCACAGGGACAGGAGGAGAGGGAACAGCCTCAGGCTGTAATAAAAGGTAATAAAACCTCAAATCATTCAGAACTGAACATGGTGAAGCTTCACTGTGCTGAACATCATCAACACTTAGTCTGCATCAGATGAAAATACAGCAGAACTGCAAATTAATATCAGCTGGATTTTGCAAAAGTAAAATTTGAGTTTTAGATACAGCAAAATTGAACTTAGTTCTGACTCCCATTGCTACAAAAAAGGCAACTGAAAATTTGGTACAGAACAGGTGAACATAACACAGCAGCAACGTGGATTTACTGCAGAGATGATGAAGGTTTGATGAGTTCATTAGGATTTTATGAAATTGAGCCTTGAGAGTAACTCACAGGAACTGCAGATATTACTGAAATTACTCATTTGGGCCAGGGGAGGCTCAGGGTGGATTTTTGGGAAAATTTTCTCCATGGAAAGGGTTGTAAAGCGTTGGAATGAGCTGCCCAAGGCAGGGGTGGAGTCTCCATCCCTGGAGGGATTTCAGAGCCATGTGGAGGTGGCACTTGGGGACATGGGTGGCCTTGGCAGTGCAGGGAATGGTTGGATTCCATGTCTTAGAGGCCTTTCCCAACCTAGACAATTCCATGAGTCCATGATCTTGTGTCCAAACAGAGGAGAGGAAAGGAGAAGGAGGAGGAGGAGGAGAAGGAGGAGGAGGAGGAGGAGGAGGAGGAGGAGAAGGAGGAGGAGGAGGAGGAGAGGAGGAAGAAGAAGAGGAAGAAGAAGAAGAAGAAGGAGAAGAGGAGGAGGAGGAGGAAGAAGAAAAAGATGAAGAAAAAGACGAAGAAAAAGACGAAGAAAAAGACGAAGAAAAAGACGAAGAAAAAGACGAAGGAGGAGAAGAAGGAGGAGAGGAAGGAGAAGAAGGAGAAGAAGGAGAAGAAGGAGAAGAAGGAGAAGAAGGAGAAGAAGGAGAAGAAGGAGAAGAGAAGGAAGAAGAGGAGGAAGAGGAGGAGGAAGAGGAGGAGGAGGAGGAGGAGAAGAGGAGGAGAAGAGGAGGAGAAGAGGAGGAGGAGGAGGAGGAGGAGGGAGAGGAGGGAGAGGAGGGAGAGGAGGGAGAGGAGGGAGAGGAGGGAGAGGAGGGAGAGGAGGGAGAGGAGGGAGAGGAGGGAGAAAAAGAAGAAAAAGAAGAAAAAGAAGAAAAAGAAGAAAAAGAAGAAAAAGAGAAAGAAAAATGAAAGAAAAAAGAGAAAGAAAAAGAGAAAGAAAAAGAGAAAGAAAAAGAGAAAGAAAAAGAGAAAGAAAAAGAGAAAGAAAAAAGAAAAAGAAAAAAGAAAAAGAAAAAAGAAAAAAGAAAAAGAAAAAAGAAAAAGAAAAAAGAAAAAAGAAAAGCTTTGCACCTCTTTTTAGTGCTTTTTTCCTATTAAAATCCCTTCTCCTCCCCCGTTTTCCTGCACATCTCCCACCTGTTTGGAAAACAAACCCATCCTGCTCCTGGCAATTCCCTGGGAGAAACCTCAAAGCGAGGAAAACCTGAGGCTCCCCAGGTGCAAACTGGACTCACCTGACCAGCCCCAGCAGATATCCCTGCTGCCCCTGGGTTCTGGAAAATTCCTGCAGGATCTGCTCAACTCTCTGCAGGGCTGACTCCTCCCCCTTCAGGTAGCGGTGGTAGAGCTTTTTCCAAGGAATAAACTGGAATTGGGGGAAGCAGAGAGCAGCAGATGTCACCTCATGGCATTCCAAACCAGGATTTCCAGAGGGGAAAGAGGGAAAGGCAGGGGATTCCCAAAGTCCTGGGGTTCAAAAAGGAGCTGGGTGGGAAGAGGAGAGGGGGAAGAGATGAGGGAAGAGGGAAAAAGGGAAAAAGAGAGGGAAAATGAGGGGGAAAAGGGGAGGAAAAGAGAGGGGAAAGGTGGGGGAAAAGGGAGGAAAAAGGGAGGAAAAGAGGGGGGGAAAAGAGAGGGAAGGAAGAGGGAAAAAAGGGGGGGAAAGGGGAGAAAAGTGGGGGGAAAAGGGAGGAAAAAGGGGGGAAAAGGGGGGAAGGGGGGAAAAGGGAGAGGGGAAAAAAGGGGGAGAAAGGGGAAGAGGGGAAAGAAGGGAGAGGGAAAAAAGGGGTGGGAAAGAGGGGAAAAGGGAGAGGGGAAAAGGGGGGGGAAAGGGGAAAAAGGAAGAGGGAAAAATGGGGGGAAAAAGGGGAGGCAAAAAAGGGGGGAAAGGAAGAGAAAAGAAGAGGGAAAAAAGGGAGGGGGGAAAAGGGAGAGGGGAAAAAACTGGGGGAAAGGGGAGAGGGAAAAAAGGGGAGGGGGAAAAAAGGGGGGGAAAAAGGGGGTAAAAGGGAGAGAGAAAAAAGGGGGGGAAAGGGGAGAAAAGTGGGGGGAAAGCGAGGAAGAAGGGAGGAAAAAGGGGCGAAACAGGGGGGAAGGGGAAAAAGGGAGAGGGAAAAAAGGGGGGAAAAGGAGAGGGGAAAAAAGGGAGAGGGAAAGAAGGGGGGAAAAGGGGAAGGGAAAAAAGGGAGACAGGAAAAAAGGGGGAGGGGGAAAAAGGGGAAAAGGAAGAGGGGAAAGAAAGGAGAGGGAAAAAAGAGGGGGAAAAGGGGAGGGAAAAAAGGGAGAGGGGGGGAAAAAGGAGGGGAAGGGGGGAAAAGGGAGAGGGAAAAAAGGGGGGGAAAGGGGAGGGGAAAAAAGGGGGAGGGGAAAAAAGGGGGAGGGGAAAAAAGGGGGAGGGGAAAAAGGGGGGGAAAGGAGGGAAAAGGAGAGGGAAAAAAGGGAGAGGGGGGAAAAGGGAGGGGGAAAAAGGGAGAAGGGGAAAAGGGGAGAGGGAAATACTCAAAACCTGCAAATAGGGCTGGCATTTTGGGAATGGTGAGCCACGGGAGCAGTGCTGGCTGTTCCCAAGTCACTTTTTGTGGGATTTAGGGATCATTCCTGCAGCCAAAACAGCTTCACCTGGATTCCAGATCAACCCAAATCCATAAAAACAGAACTCCAGGGTTTTCCTCCAAATCCATTTGGTGACAGAGGCACCACAAGCAAACCCAGAGGAATTCCCTGGATAATTCCTGTCAGCAAAAAAAGGCTGAAGGGAAAACAGGGGAAGGAGGATTTTATGGAATCTTTCAGATTTTTTTTTTCCATGGATGGGGAAAAATGTCACTCCAAAAATTTTGGATTTTGGTCCAAAAGACCCCCAAAAAAATGGCTGGAGACCTAAAAAATCCTGAATTGTGGGAAAAATCCTGGGATTTGAAGGAAAAAAGAGAGGCAGGAAGAGCATGGATGATCCCAGAGTGTTCCTTACCAAGGGATCCTGGAATATCTCAGGGAAAACAGTGGAAGGAAGATTTTATGGAATCTTCCAGGTTTTGGTTTTTTTTTTCCATGGATGGGAAGAAATGTTGCTCCAAAAAATTTGGATCTTGGGCAGCAACTTTTGGTCCAGAAGACCAAAAAAAAACCAAAAAAAAACGGAAGAAGACCTAAAAATTCCTGGATTGTAGGAAAAATCCTGGGATTTAAAGGAAAAAAGAGAGGCAGGAAGAGCATGGATGATCCCAGAGCGTTCCTTACCAAGGGATCCTGGATTATCTCAGAGAAAACAGTGGAAGGAAGATTTTATGGAATCTTCCAGGTTTTGGGGTTTTTTTACCATGGATGGGAAGAAATGTTGCTCCAAAAATTTTGGATCAAGGAGGATTTTATGGAATCTTCCAGATTTTTTTTTCCATGGATAGGAAGAAATGTTCCAAAAACAGATTTTGGATCTAGGGCAGCAACTTTTGGACTAGAAGACCAAAACAAAATGGCAGGAGACCTAAAAATTCCTGGATTGTAGGAAAAAATCCTGGGATTTAAAGGAAGAGAGGCAGGAAGAGCATGGATGATCCCATGGGATGATCCCAGAACGTTCCTTACCAAGGGATCCTGGATTATCTCAGGGAAAACAGTGGAAGGAGGATTTTATGGAATCTTCCAGATATTTTTTTTCCATGGATGGGAAGAAATGTTGTTCCAAGAACGGATTTTGGATCTTGGGCAGCAACTTTTGGTCCAGAAGACCAAAAAATAAAATGGCAGGAGACCTAAAAAATCCTGGATTGTGGGAAAAATCCTGGGATTTAAAGGAAAAAAGAGAGGCAGGAAGAGCATGGATGATCCCATGGGATGATCCCAGAACGTTCCTTACCAAGGGATCCTGGATTATCTCCCTCCAGCAGCGACACACCAGGCTCAGGTTCTGGTACAGATCCAACACTGGCAGGAAAGCAAAAATATTCCTGAGGATTTCAGCAGGAAGATCATCCAGAGATCCCTGAGGAACTTCCCAGTTCCGAGTGCCCAGGAGGCCGTAATGGGAATCGGGCAGAGGTTCCACTTCCGGCTCTTCTTCCCTTTCCCGCTTGATCCCGCTCTGGGCTGGGATTTTCTCCTCAGGTTCCTCCCACGGATCCTGCTGGGGGTTGGGAATTCCTGAGGCTGCAGCAGGAAGAGCTCTTTTCCTGGAATGTCCCCTGGGAGGTGGCACGAAATGCTGGGAATGCAGGGAAGGTGAGGGATTGCTGCTGGTGCTCCTGAAGGGATCCTGAGATCCAGGGAAAAAGGGATCCATTGGTTCTTCCTTGATCCCACAGCTCTGAGTGCTCCTGAAGGAATTCTGAGAGCCAGGAAAAGGATCCCTTGGATTTTCCTTGATCCCACAGCTCTGAGTGCTGCTCCTGAAGGAATTCTGAACTCCAGGGAAAAAGGGATCCATTGGTTCTTCCTTGATCCCACAGCTCTGAGTGCTCCTGAAAAAATTCTGAGCTCCAGGGAAAGGATCCCTTGGGTTTTCCTTGATCCCACAGCTCTGAGTGCTCCTGAAGGAATTCTGAGAGCCAGGAAAAGGATCCCTTGGATTTTCCTTGATCCCACAGCTCTGAGTGCTGCTCCTGAGGGGATTCTGAGATCCAGGAAAAGGATCCAGGGGATTTCCCTGGATCCCACAGCTCTGAGTGCTGCTCCTGTAGGAATTCTGAGCTCCAGGAAAAGGATCCCTTGGATTTTCCTTGATCCCACAGCTCTGAGTGCTGCTCCTGAAGGGATCCTGAAATCCAGGAAAAGGATCCAGGGGATTTTCCTTGATCCCACAGCTCTGAGTGCTCCTGAAGGGATCCTGAGATCCAGGGGAAGGATCCAGGGGATTTTCCTTGATCCCACAGCTCTGAGTGCTCCTGAAGGAATTCTGAGATCCAGGAAAAGGATCCAGGGGATTTTCCTTGATCCCACAGCTCTGAGCGCTGCTCCTGAAGAAATTCTGAAATCCAGGAAAAGGATCCCTTGGATTTTCCTTGATCCCACAGCTCTGAGTGCTCCTGTAGGAATTCTGAGCTCCAGGGAAAGGATCCCTTGGTTCCTCCTTGATCCCACAGCTCTGAGTGCTGCTCCTGAAGGAATTCTGAGCTCCAGGAAAAGGATCCAGGGGATTTTCCTTGATCCCACAGCTCTGAGTGCTGCTCCTGAAGGAATTCTGAGATCCAGGAAAAGGATCCAGGGGATTTTCCTGGATCCCACAGCTCTCCACGCCAGCAGTTCCCACTTGTGGTGCCTTTAGGATCCCAAAGAATTCCAGGATGTTCCTCTGCCGGGCTGGTGCTGCACCAAGGGGAAAAGTGGGAATGAATTCCACAGAAATCAGGGAGTGAAGAAGAATCTGGGGAGCTGAATTTGGGATTTTGGGGCCAGGAAAGGGAAAATTCCCATCCCAAAGGGCCCGAATCCTACATTTCTCAGCACTCAGGAATAATTCAGGATGGGTTTGCTGGGTTTTCTGCTCAGCCACAGGGGTGGGAGGCAGCAGAGGTTTTGGGGAGTAAAATAAAATAAAATAATAAAAATAAAATAAAATGGAATAAAATAAAATAAAATAGAATAAAATAAAATAATAGAATAAAATAAAATAATAGAATAAAATACAATAGAATAAAATAGAATAAAATAAAATAGAATAAAAATAGAATAGAATAAAATAAAATGAAAAAAGATAAAATATAAAATTTTATATGTATTTTATATAAATATATATTGTATTTAATTTTTTATTTTACATACATTTTATAAAATATGAAAAAAGGAAATGAGAAGTGGATACGAAATAAAATTCCATTAAAATAAATAAAATAATATAAAAAGAAAACAAAGCCATAAAATATAGGGCAAACTAAAATAATTTTTTTTTAAATTTGAAAAGAAAATAAAATGAGGATAAAAGAATAAAAAAGAAAAGATGAAATAAAAATTAAACGAGAATCTGATATAAAGTAAAATTAAAAGAGGTAAAAGATATAAAAATAAAATAAAACATAAAAGCATGAAAATAAATAATGTAAAATAACATAAAAGTAATAAAATAAAGCAAAATAAACCAGATTTTTTTAAAATTTAAAAAAACAATAAAATGAGGATAAAAGAATAAAAAAGAAAAGATAAAATAAAATTTAAATGAGACTGATATAAAGTAAAGTAAAATTAAAGTAAATAAAGGATATAAAAATAAAATAAAACCATAAAAAGCATAAAAATAAATAATGTAAAATAACATAAAAATAATAAAATAAAATGAGAATAAAACAAGAAAGTAAAAAAAAATTAAATGAACATCTGATATAAAGGAAAAGGTTAAATTACATTAAAAGAAATAAAAAAATATAAAAATAAAATAAAAACCCAAACCCCTAAACTCTTCATTGCTTCCCAAAATCCCACCCCAAACTCCCCTTTCCCAGTGGGAAGCCATTCCCTGTGTCCTGTTCCTGTCCCCAGTCCCTCTGCAGCTCTCCTGGAGCCCCTTTAGGCCCTGGAATGTTCTGGAAGCTCTCCCTGGAGCCTTCTCCTCTCCAGGAGAACATTCCCAGCTCTCCCAGCCCAGCTCCAGAGCCTGAGGTTGGATCCATCTCCTCTCCAAGAAACCAATGGACCCAGGGGCTTCACTTGGAATCTCAGGAAACCACCAAGGGTCTCCCTTCCCTTTCCCTCTCTTTTCTCTCCCCATTTTCCATAAAAATCCCTCGGGATGGGTTCTGAGCATCCCAAATCCCAGAATCCCAGGAGCAGTTTGGGTGGGAAGGGACCTCAAAGCTCATTCCAGGGACACCTCCCACCATCCCAGGCTGCTCCAACCTTTCCTTGGACATCCCAGGGATCCAGGGGCAGCCACAGCTGCTCTGGCAATTCCAGCTCTGCCAGGAATTCCTGCCCAAAATCCCACCCCAATCTCCCCTTTCCCCATTCCTTGTGTCCTGTCCCTGTCCCCAGTCCCTCTGCAGCTCTCCTGGAGCCCCTTCAGGCCCTGGAATGTTATGGAAGCTCTCCCTGGATCCTTCTCTCCAGGCTGGGAATTCCCAGCTCTCCCAGCCCAGCTCCAGAGCCTGAGGTTGGATCCATCTCCTCTCCAAGAAACCCATGGACCCAGGGGCTTCACTTGGAATCTCAACCACGAAGGGTCTCCCTTCCCTTTCCCTCTCTTTTCTCTCCTCATTTTCCATAAAAATCCCTCGGGATGGGTTCTGAGCGTCCCAAATCCCAGAATCAGTTTGGGTGGGAAGGGACCTCAGAGCTCATTCCAGGGACACCTCCCACCATCCCAGGCTGCTCCAACCTTTCCTTGGACATTCCAGGGATCCAGGAATTCAGCCTGGATCCAGCCCAGCCTGGAATTCCTTCCCAAAATCCCACCCCAATCTCCCCTTTCACCATTCCCTGTGTCCTGTCCCTGTCTCCAGCCCCTCTGCAGCTCTCCTGGAGCCCCTTCAGGCCCTGGAATGTTCTGGAAGCTCTCCCTGAATCCTTCCCTTCTCCAGGAGAACATTCCAGGAGCAGCCCCACCCCGGAATTCCCAGCAGCACCTCTGGGATGTCTCCGTGTCCTGTGGATGGGATGAAGGCTTTGGTTTCCTCCTCCTCTGCCTCGGCCCAGGCTCAGGGGCTGCCTCAGGGGCGAGGAGCCCTCGGCGCTCTGGGCCAGAGCTTCACACTCAGGGGCTGTGAGGTGCCTCCTCTTGGACCTCTCCATCCCTGCAAAATTAAAAAAAAAATAAAAAAAAAGAGAAATAAAAAGGAAAAAACCCCTAAATCCAAGTGGGATTTAAGGACGGCACCGAATCCACGGGCACAAAAGGGGATTTTCCCCTCAGGAATTTGGATTTTTTATTTTTATGTTTCAGCAAGGAGAAGTTTGTTTTGTTTTGTTTTGTGGAGTGATGGCTGAGAGCAGGTTGAGTTTGGATGTTGGGAAGGAATTCCTGGCTGGGCTGGAATTCTCAGAGAAGCTGTGGCTGAGCCTGGATCTCTGGAAGTGTCCAAGGCCGGGCTGGATGGGGCTTTGGAGCACCCTCAGACAGTTAAAAAGTGTCCCATGAAAGGAGCTCCAAATGGAAAAAATCTTTAAATTCTCTTCCCACCCAAAGCAGGCTGGAATTCTGGGATTTGCAAATGTTGATTCCACCACGAGGCTGTGGCACAAAAACAAAAAACCCCCAAAAACAACAACAAAAAACCCCAATAAAATCAAAACCAAACGAACAAAAAAACCAAAACCAAAAAAAAACCCCAAAAAAACAACAAAAAAACACCCCAAAAATCCTGGAAGGTTTTCCAGATTTTTTTCCAGCACCTCATGGAGGAAGCAGCTGTGACATCTGTGGGAATGCAAAGCGACTCCAGGGATGCCCACGGAGCCTCAATCCCATGAGAAAAATGAGAATTATTTACCCCAGGAAGGCCAAATCAACATTCCAACACCCAAACTGAGCCTTTCCCAAGCTGGGATCATCCATTAGGGAGGAAATTTAACCCATTTGCAGTTAAGAAGCAGCACAAAATCCTCCTGGGAATTATTCCGATAAAACGATCAAAACTTACTTGGAAAAGGCACAAACTCCTCTCTTCTGGGCAGAAAAAAACCAAAAAACCCTGCACAGAATGCAACTTTTCCCCACAAAAAAAAAAAGCTCAGGAAAAACCTCAAAAACCAGCAGAAAAAGCTGCCTCCGGATGAGCTCCCTCCTGCCAGGATCAGCAGTTTCACTTTTGCTTCCTTTTATTTATTTATTTCTCTTTAACACGTTTGCAGCAGCCACACAAAAATAAATAAATAAAAAAAAAAGCTCCACTTCCCTTGCAGGGCAGGATCCAAGGATCAGACGCTCGGTTATTCCTTGGGATAAAGCTTGGATTGGATGATTTTAGTTTGGGTTGTTTTTTTTTTTTCCCCCCAATCTGAATGATTTTATGGATGTGCTGCTTCCTCCTTTTCAGCTCAGCAGAGCGGAGTTAAAACCACTCAGCTCCCTGGGGAAGCTGTTTTCTAACATCCCCATTTCCTCAAAATACGAAAAACGAGGCAAATAAAAGGAAAAAAAAAACCCAACCCAAGACAATCCTGTGGCTTTTAGGAATGTGGGAATGGCTGGATTCGCTGATCTTAACGATCTTTCCCAACCTAAATCATGCCAGGATTCTACTTAAAAACGGAATTTCTCGCCCAAGCTTCACCTGCATTCCTATTTATTTTTTTTTCCCGTTTTCCCAGGATTTCCCGTCGCTGACACCAGAGTCACGACGTGTGCCTTCCATCCCATGAGGAATGCCAGCCAGGAGACGACATTCCAGCTGGGAAAGGGACAGGATCAGAGGACCGGGGGAAGCTCCGGAGGAACGAGAAACATTTGGGAGAAAAGTTGGAGCTGCTCCCCCATTTTCCCTCAGAACCCCTTTCCCAAAGGGATGCACCGAGCTCGTCCTGAGGGTCCCCTCATTCGCAATTCCCTCAGTGCCAATTCTCCAATTCCTTCATTCCCAACGCCAAGGAATTATTTTTTAACCCCTTTCCAGCCAAGAGCCCTCCTGTTCACTCCCCCAACAAGGCTCCCCTCAATCCCAATCCCTCAATTCCAAGGATTTCCCCCCATTTCCAAGGGTCCCCTCACGCCAAAGGAGCCCCCGTTCCGAAAGTCCCCTCAATGCCAAAGGTCTCTCGCAGTGCCAAAAACCCCTTGAACATCAATCCCCCGCCATTGCCAAGGGTCCCCTCAGTGCCAAGCCCTCAATTCCAAGGATTCCCTCATTCCCAAGGGGTCCGCATTCCCAAAAAAACCCCATTCCCAAAGGAACCCCTTCCCTGCCCCCCCCCCGCCGTTGCCCAGAAATGGTCGCGCCCTCCCCCCCCTCCACCTCACCCGCTCCGGGCGCCCACGGTCCCGCGCTCTCCGCCGGCCCCGCCCCTTCCCCACCGACCAATCAGAAACCGGCCCCATCGCCGGCGTTGCCTAATGGCGCAAAACACTTCCGGGTTGGGCGGGGTTTAGTAACCTCTCCCCTTCTGGTGACGTAACACCATCCGCGTGTGACGTCACGAGCGCTCCGCGGCGCGCGGGTGGGTTGGAAAAACCGGGAATTTTTCCGCGGGAATCCCGCGGCCTGGGATGAGCTGGGGAGGGAATATGGGGGGGTCATCTGCCTGTGGGAGCTGTCCCTTCTCGGGAGCTCCGAAGGAAACGGGAATTTCTGGTTTTTTCCTGAGGAAAAAGGGGATTTCTGGTTTTTTTTCCTGAGGAAAAAGGGATTTTTCCGATCGTTTGGGAGGGGAAAGGGAATTGCTGCTTTTCCTGGAGGAGGGGTTGGTGTCTGGCTGTCCGCAGGGAAAAGGAAATAATTCCTTTTCCAGAGGAAAAAAGGGAATTTCAGGTTTTCCTGAGTGAAAAGGAAAAAAATCTGGATTTCCAGCTGCTTCCTGGTTTTCCTCAGAGGAACAGGAATTTTCGAGTTTTCCCAGGGGCAATGGGGATTTCTGTTTTACCAGAGGGAGAGGTTGGTTTCTAATTTTCCTGAGGGAAAACAGAAACTCCTGTTTTTTCTGAGAGAGAAACCAATTCCTGGTTTTCCATATGAAAAAGCAGAATTCTGTTTTTCCTGATGGAGTGGCTAATTCCTTGTTTTCTCGAAGAAAAAGGAAGTTCCTGGTTTTCCTAAACCAAGGAAGAGGGAATTTCAGGTTTTCTGGAGGATGAGGTGAGGTCCTGGTTTTCCTGGTTAAAAAAAAAAAATTGTCCTTTTTTCTTGAGGTAAAAGTGAATTTCAGGATTTGCTGAGGGATCCTAGTTTCTGTTTTTCCTAAGGAAAAAAAGGAATTTCTTTTTGCCTAAAGGAGAGAGCCTGATTTCTGGTTTTCCTGAGGGAAAGGCTGATTTCTGCTTTTCCAGAGGGAAAACTGAATTTCTACTCTTCCAGAGCAAACATTTGGTTCCTGGGCTTCCCAATGGAAAAAAGAAGCTTCTGATTTTCCTGAAAGGGAATTTCTGTTTTTCCTAAGGGAAAGATTAGATCCTGGATTTTCTAAGGAAAAGAAAATCCTATTTTCTGGAGGGAGAGACCAGATCCTCATTTTCCCAAGGAAAAATGGAATTTCTGCTTTTACTGAGGGGTGGCTGCTTCCCAAATTTCAAAGGTAGAGGAAAATTCCTGAATTTTCCTGAAGGAGAGGCCAGATCTCATTTTTCTGAAGGGAAATTTTAAATTATCCCGAGGGAGAAGGAAACTTTTTAGTTACCTTGAGGCAGAAAGAAATTCCTGCCCATCCTGAGGGAGAGGCCGGTTTGTGGATTTCCTGAGGGAAAAATTCCCATTTTTCTGGAAGCAGACACCAGGCTCTGCCTCTCCTGAGGAAAAAACCTCATTCCTGTTTATCCCAACCATGCAGACCAACCAGGATATTCCACAAAATCCTGATTTTTTTGCCTCATTCCTCTCAGGCCGGGCTCCATGGCAGAGAGGGAGAGGCCATGTCTGGTCTGGGAGGGAAACCTGGATGTGCTGTGGGATTTGTGGATATCCTGAGGGAAAAATTCCCATTTTTCTGGAAGTAGACACCAGGCTCTGCTTCTCCTGAGGGAAAACCTTGTTCCTGCTTATCCCAAACCCCTAAACCCACTTGGATCTCCCACAAAATCCTGATTTTTTTGCCTCATTCCCCTCAGGCCTGGCTCTGTGGTGGAGAGGGAGAGGCTGTGTCTGGTCCAGGAGGGAAACCTGGATGTGCTGTGGGATTTGTGGATTTTCTGAGGGAAAAAATTCCTATTTTTCTGGAAGTGGACACCAAGCTCTGCTTCTCCTGAGGGACAACCTTGTTCCTGCTTATCCCAGGCCCCCAAACCCACCAGGATCTCCCACAGAATCCCGATTTTTTTGTCTCTCCACTCAGGCCGGGCTCCATGGCAGAGAAGGAGAGGCTGTGTCTGGTCCAGGAGGGAAACCTGGATGTTCTGTGGGATTTGTGGATTTCCTGAGGGAAAAATTCCTATTTTTCTGGAAGTAGACACCAGGCTCTGCTTCTCCTGAGGGGAAACTTTGTTCTTGCTTATCCCAACCCCCTCAATCAACCACGATATCCTGCAAAATCCTGAATTTTTTTGTCTCTTTCCCCTCAGGCCGGGCTCCATGGCAGAGAAGGAGAGGCTGTGTCTGGTCCAGGAGGGAAACTTGGACGTGCTGTGGGATTTGTGGATTTTCTGAGGGAAAAATTCCTATTTTTCTGGAAGTGGACACCAAGCTCTGCTTCTCCTGAGAGAAAACCTCGTTCCTGCTTATCCAAAACCCACCAGGATATCCCGCAAAATCCCGATTTTTTGGCCTCTCCGCTCAGGCCCTGCTCCATGGCGAGGAGGGAGAGGCTGCAGCTGGTCCAGGAGGGAAACCTGGATGTGCTGTGGGATTTGTGGATTTCCTGAGGGAAAAATTCTTATTTTTCTGGAAGTGGACACCAAGCTCTGCTTCTCCTGAGGGAAAACCTCATTCCTGCTTATCCAAAACCCACCAGGAGGGGCAAAATCCCGATTTTTTGGCCTCTCCGCTCAGGCCCTGCTCCATGCTGGCGGAGCAGGAGAGGCCATGGCGGCTCCTGAGGCTGGTCCAGGAGGGAAACCTGGATCTCCTACGGGATGAGCTGGGGCTGGAGGAGATTCCAGAGGCTCGCAGCTGGCGCTGGGGACGTTTGGGAGACTCCCTGCTGCACCACGCAGCTCGGGCGGGACACCGGGACGTGCTGGAATTCCTGGTCCAGGAGATCGGGATGGACATGGAGGTGGCCAATGGGGACTACAAGAGACCCATCCATGAGGCTGCTTCCATGGGACACCAGGAATGTGTGGCCTTCCTCCTGGAGAGAGGGGCGAGCGTGGACTGCTTGAAAAAGGCTGACTGGTGGGTGCTGGGATTTGGGATTGGGTGGGGAAGGTGGGAACGTGGCTGCTGGAGGGTGCGTTTGGGATTGTGGAATGGATGGGAAGGAGCTTAAGGATCATCCAGTGCCACCTGGGACACCTTCCCCTCTCCCAGGGTGCTCCAAGCCCTTGTCCAACCTTTCCTTGGATGTTCCAGGGATCCAGGGGCAGCCACAGCTGCTCTGGGAATTCCAGCCCAGGCAGGAATTCCTTCCCAAGCTCCCATCCAGCCCTGCCCTCTGGCAGTGGGAAGCCATTCCCTGTGTCCTGTCCCTCCAGGCTTTGTCCCCAGTCCCTCTGCAGCTCTCCCATAGCCTCTTCAGGCCCTGGAATGTTCTGGAAGCTCTCCCTGGATCCTTCCCTTCTCCAGGGGAACATTCCCACCTCTCCCAGCCCAGCTCCAGAGCAGAGGGACTCCAGCCCTGGGAGCAGCTCCATGGATTCTTCTGGATTTGCTCCAGCAGCTCCAGGTCCTTATATTGGAATTCCAGAGCTGGGCTCCATGTGGGATCACATAAGTGGAGCAGAGGGGCAGAATTCCCTTCCCCTGCTGCCCACGCCGTGGATCCAGTTGGATTTTTGAGAGAAATTCCAGCCCTATCCCTGCTTTCCCTCCCATTACTCTTAAAAATTGTAAATTACTGCTCCACTCTTCCCTTAGGGATGGGGATTTCTGGAAAAAGAAAACAAGGATTTTCCCCAGCTCCCAGCTGAAAGCCTGGGAAGGTCCTTTGGAGCTGAACTGCCACAGATCCAAAGGCAGAGCATTCCAAAGCTGGGAATTGAGGCTGTGCCAGCCTGGAGCTGAGGCCGAGATTCCCTCAGCCTGGATTTGTGTGGCAGTGCCCTTCCATCCACAGATCAAAACCAGGGAGCTCTGTGCTTCCTAAGGCACGTCCAAACCTTTGGAAAAAGTCTCATTTGCCTTAAAAAAACACAGAATGCCCCGAGGGACTGCATGGAAAAGGAGCTGGAATATTCCCAGCCTGGAAAACCAGTGCTGTAAAATCTCCTGGATCCTCAGGCAAAGCACCTGTGAATCCAGGTGGGACGTGGGATTTGTTGTTATTTTATTTCCTTCCAGGACTCCCCTGATGATGGCCTGCACCAGGAAAAACTTGGAAGTGATCAAAATTCTGGTGGAGCACGGAGCCAACCCCTTGCTGAGGAATAAGGATGGCTGGAATTGCTTCCACATTGCCAGCAGGGAAGGGCATCCCGAGGTGCTCCGGTACCTCCTGGACGTGTCCCCGAGCTGCTGGGACACGGAGAGCACCACGGGGAGAACTCCTCTGCACACAGCAGGTACAGCAGGGATGGATCCAGGGAATATGGGAGCTGGGGAGTGGCAAAGAGAGGTTGTTCCAGCTTCTTTTGGAGAAGGGAAAAGTCAGGGGAGAGGGAGAGGTGGATCCATCCTGGGATCTTCCACTGGTTTTGGGATCCTTGGGTCGAGTTCATCTCCCCCAGCCACAGATGGATCTGAACTTCCTTGATATGGGATAGGGATGGAATGATTTTCCTTCCTAGTGCTGGGATCCATCCTGGGATCTTCCAGTGGCTTTGGGATCCTTGGGTCGAGATCATCTCCCCCTGGCACAGATGGATCCAAGCTCCCTTGATATGGGACATGGATATGATGATTTTCCTTCCTGGAATCAGCAGAGCTGAGGAACCTTTTGTTTCCTCAGAGAGGAACCTTTTGGGATCTGCTTGGGGGTGGATTTCTTTATTGAAGCCTTGGGGAGGTTCAGGTTGGATCCATCCTGGGATCTTCCACTGGCTTTGGGATCCTTGGTCAAGTTTATCTCCCCCAGGCACAGATGGATCTGAACTTCTTTGATATGGGATAGGGATAGAATGATTTTCCTTCCTGGTGTGTAAAGCTGGGAACTGCTCTTGGAAAACCTCCCCAGCTCCAAGCACATCCTGGCACTTTCAATTTCTGGAAGCAGCAAAGCTGAGGAACCTTTTGGTTCCTCAGAGAGGAACCTTTTGGGATCTGCTTGGGGATGGATTTCTTTATCACAGCCTCGGGGAGGTTCAGGTTGGATATTGGGAAAATTCCTTCATGGAAAGGGATGTAAGCAGTGGAATGAGCTGCCCAGGGCAAGGGTGGAGTCCCCATTCCTGGAGGGATCTAAAATCCATGTGGATGTGGCACTTGGGGACATGGGACAGTGGTGGCTTTGGCAGTGCTGGGAATGCTTGGGCTCAAGCACTTTCCCAACCAAAATGACCCCATGATTCCAATAATAAACTCCAAATTTTGGAATCCCCTTGCTCTCATCCCATGGTGAGAATTCCAGAGGAGAATTTCCTCCTCTGCAAAGAGGAGAATTCCTGCTGGGAATACACAGGAGCTGTTGTTGGAGCCCACCATTCCCTTTCCCTGCCTTTTCCCTTGTTTTTAAGAGATATTTACAGGCAATGGGCAAGTTCAGGAATCCTCAGGATTGTTGGGAAGCAGAAGGGCTCAGACCACAATCCAGAGTGGGAATCAGGCTGCATATCCCAGGTCTCAGCAGCAGAGATGAGCCCTGGCAACCCAAGGATTAAATCCCAAAGGATTTAATTGGGGTTGACACCCTGGAAAAACCCGAGGTGTTGGGAGGAGCCCCTGCTGTGCTGTCATTCCCGTGGCTTTTCCAGCCCTTGCTCTGTCACTCTTGGCTCATCAGCGGTGACAATTCCAACCCTTGGGCACCACTGAGTCCTTGTGCTTGACCTGGGAATTTAAAAAAAAACAGGGAATGAGTTTGTGGGATCAAAGCAGCTTGCCTGAAGTGGCTGATCCCAGTTTTTTGGATGTTCTCCCATCCCTGCCCAACTCCAGGTGTTGTTTCCGTGGAGGTGGCAGCTCCTCTGCCAGCAGGAGGTGGATGTTGGGTTGGGATCAGGTTGAGCTCTGGGATTTGGGATTATCCTGTGGGAAAGGGGGAATTCTGCCCTTGAACCAAAGTCTTCTCCCTGCCTTGGGATATAGGAATAAAACTGGGATCCAGCACCTGGATTCTGCTTCCTAGAGGTGTCTCCACCTTTGTTTCCTTCGGCAAAGCCACCAATCCACATTTTGGGTGGATTTCTGGGATTTCCTGATCCAGCCAGACTTTGGAACAGCAGCTGGAGTGGGAGTGCCTGGCAATTGGGAAGGGCTGGAATTAAGGAATTAATTAGGGAATTACAATTTAACCCCTCCAGTTCAATTTGATCCCAAACTGCTGCTCCCTGCTATCCCCACACATCTCCCATGGGATATTCCCAGTTCCTGAGGCAGGAGCAGGGGTGAGGGGCTGGAGATGATGCTGGAGCTGCCTGGGGAAATCATGTCAGGACAAATTGCCTTTTCCATGGATTTCCATGGATTTCCATCCCAGGGCTGTGGATGGGAGCCCATTAACCCGTGACCAGGCCAGCTGCCTCCTGGATTGATGAAGGATCATTTTCTCCCTCCTGCAATTATTTTTTTCTATGAATAAGGGCTGATCCTTTCAGCTTTGTTGCTTCTTCCATCCCCAGGGAAGAAAGCTGGGAAGAGGGAATTAGAGGAAGTGGAATGCAGCAGTAGATTCCCAGCTTTCCTCTCTGTTCCTGATAAAAGATGGAATTGTGTTGCTTGGAGGGATTTTTCTTCCCATCACTTGGCTTTTCCATCAGCTCAGGTGAAGAACAGGCAGGGAGCAGGAGCAAAGAGCCAAAATCTGGGAATTCCTCATTGGCATTCCAGCTGAAAGCTGTTCTTGGGAACACACATTCCCCTTTTTCCATCACCTGATGGAGCAGCTCCAGCCTTGGCTCGATATTATTTTTTTTTCTCTTGAATATATTCCAATATATTTGTTTTGCAAAATGACCTGCAGGGAAAAAAAAACAAACAAACCAAAAACCAAAACAAAACCAACCAGATCAAAGCTGTAAAATGAATGAAATGTGTAAAATGAATGCTTAAAAAATCCAGAAAAAATGGAATTTTTCAGGTTCAAATCCTCCCCCTCTGTTGTTGTTTTCCCTCTGAGAAGGGTGAGGGTGGTGAGATGGGAGTGGCTGAGGAGGGCTGGGAATGTCACCCAGCATTTCCCCAGCTCCCTGCTTTGTGTTCCTTTTGCTTCTCCCAGATCCCAGTTGGGGAAATGAACGAATAATTGGGAGAAACCCTCTTTGTTCCAGCTGAATTCTGTGGCAGACAGAGCCAGGCGCTGCCCATTCCAGACCTTTTCCCTCCTTCATCTCACATTTCCCCGTGAGGAAAATGTGAGAAGAATCAGAGGAAGGGGAAAATAACCCTTTTTTTTAATCCCACCAAAAAAAAATGGATGGGATTAAAGCCCCTTAAAAAAATCCCAAAGCCCCTTGGAGCCCTTCCCTCATCCCAAAAGCATCAGCTTGCCTCGCTGTAGGAACACAACCCCACAAACCCACAAACAATCTGTGTTTTTCCTGTTTTTTCCTCTCTTTTCCCCAGCAATGCACGGCTGTTCCCAGGTCGTGGAGCTGCTCCTGGAGCGGTAAGCAGGCTCTTCCCAGCTTTTCCAGCTTTTTTCCTCCCCACCTCCCATTCCCTGCCAGCATTTGGACACAAAGGATTCTTGTGGCTGCTCCATTCCACACCGCAGCTGCCCTTGTCCTCCATCCCGAGGCTTTCTCCTCCCGCTCCAGGTTTTTTTTCCCAGCTGGGATTCCCTTGGGATGGGCTCCCTCTTGGTGCTGACACAAATCCCAGTTATGTAACTCAGCCCTGGGTTTGTTTGCTCTGCTGATTCATTCCCCATGGATGATGTGACAATGACCAAAGGGATTCCTGGCAGCTCCCGTGCTGGGAGCAGCTTGCTTAGGCTGGGCTTATCCTGGCTTTTCTGGCTCCTGGGAAATTGCTGGGAAGTGGCTTTAAAGCAGCTCTGGTCCTTTTCCTCTGGTCCCTTCCTAAGCTCCCTTTGGCAGAGCTGGAGCAGCTTTCCCTGGGAATTGCAGCTCATCCCAACTTCAACATCAACAGCTCTGTGACCTAAGCCAGGCTTAAATTCAGTTTTAATTCCGTTTTCTCTGGTTTCACTGGAGTTTAACCTGAATGAGATTGGTGGGCTCTCGATTTTGTCCATCATTCCATGAGGATCTGGTTATTCCCTGCTTCCAGTGCACACCTCATCCCTTCTGGAAACCCTATGGGCAGGGGAAAAAGGGAATTATAAATGATCTGATCCAGATCTCTGATCCCCCAAAAAAAAAAACCCACAAATGATTCCCCAGGCCCTAAAACACCAGGACAGGTTTTCTGGAAAAAAACCCCTCTGGTCAGGGAAAAAGGGAATTAATTATAAATGATCTGAACCAGATCTCTGATCCCAAAAAAAAACCCCCACAAGTCATTCCCCAGGCCCTAAAACACCAGGAGAGGTTTTGTCCCTTCAGGAAACAACCCTCTGATCAGGGGAAAAAGGGAATTAATTAGAGATGATCTGAACCAGATCTCTGACCCCAAAAAAAACCAACCCCACAAATCATTCCCCAGGCCTTAAAATACCAGGACAGGTTTTGTCCTTTCTGGAAAAAGCCCTCTGGTCAGGGAAAAAGGGAATTATAAATGATCTGAACCAGATCTCTGATCCCAAGAAAAGAAACCCCACAAATAATTCTCCAGGCCCTAAAACACCAGGACAAAATAGGGATTAATTATAAATGATCTGAACCAGATCTCTCATCCCAAAAAAACCCCCCACAAATCATCCCTCAGGCCCTAAAACACCAGGACAAAAAGGGAATTATAAATGATCTGAACCAGATCTCTGATCCCAAGAAAAGAAACCCCACAAATAATTCCCCAGGCCCTAAAACACCAGGACAAAATAGGGATTAATTGTAAATGATCTGAACCAGATCTCTGATCCCAAAAAAAAACAAAACCCACAAATCATTCCCCAGGCCCTAAAACACCAGGACAGGTTTTGTCCCTTTAGGAAACAACACTCTGATCAGGGGAAAAAGGGAATTAGAAATTATCTGAACCAGATCTCTGATCCCAAGAAAAGAAACCCCACAAATAATTCCCCAGGCCCTAAAACACCAGGACAAAAAGGGAATTATAAATTATCTGAACCAAATCTCTGATCCCAAAAAAAGAAACCCCACAAATCATTCCTCAGGCCCTAAAACACCAGGACAAAAAGGGAATTATAAATGATCTGAACCAGATCTCTGATCCCAAAAAAAGAAACCCCACAAATCATTCACCAGGCCCTAAAACACCAGGACAGGTTTCATCCCTTCTGGAAACTGTCTGGTCAGGGAAAAAGAGAATTATAAATGTCCCAAAGAAACCCCACAAATGATTCCCCAGGCCCTAAAACACCAGGACAAAAAGGGAATTATAAATTATCTGAACCAGATCTCTGATCCCCAAAAAAACTCCACAAATCACTCCCCAGGCCCTAAAACACCAGGACAGAAAGGGAATTTATTATAAATTATCTGAACCAGATCTCTTATCCCAAAAAACCCCACAAATCATTCCCCAGGCCCTAAAACACCAGGACAGGTTTATCCATGGTTTATGGATGAGCTTTATCTATTCCATTACCAATCTCAGCTCCTTCCAGACGGATTTTTGGAGCTGCCAACAGCTCTGGCCTGTTTTTTTTGGTTTTTTTTGTTTGTTTTCTCCTCTCCCTTTCCAGGTGCCAGTACAAACCCGACAGCGGGGACAGCTGTGGGGTCACTCCCTTCATGGACGCCCTGCAGCACGGCCACGTCGGCATCGCCCGGCTGCTGCTGGAGAAGCACCAGGTGGGTGCCAGGATTCCCTCACTGCCTCTTCCAGCAGCAGAGCCAGAGCTGCCAGGAGAGCTCATCCATGTGTTGGGATTGTAAGGAAGCAAATTTCCCCAAATTTGGATTTCACACCCAAACGGTGTGAAAAAGGCAAATTCCCACCTGGAGATGAGAAAGGATTTGGCTGAGTGAGGTCAGCGGGAATCACAGAATTTTTTAGGTTGGAAGAGACCTCCAAAATCATCCAGTCCAACCCAGCTCTGACACCTCCAACCAGACCATGGCACTGAGTGCCACATCCAGGCTTTGTTAAACACATCCAGGGATGGTGACTCCACCACCTCCCCAGGCAGATCATTCCAGAACTTTATCACTCTTTCCATGAAAAACTTTTTCCTGATATCCAACCTTGGTGCAGCTTGAGGCTGTGTCCTCTGGTTCTGTCAGTGCTGCCTGGAGAAAGAGACCAACCCCAGCTGAGCACAGCCACCCTTCAGGGAGTTGTGGAGAGTGACAAGGTCACCTCTGAGTCTCCTTTTCTCCAGGCTGAACATCCCCAGCTCCCTCAGTTGTTCCTCACAGGGTTTGTGTTCCAAGCCCCTCAGCAGCCTCGGGGCCTCCTCTGGACGTGTTTGAGCATCTCAATGTCCATCCTGAGCTGAGGGGCCAGAGCTGGACACTGCACTCAATGTCCATCCTGGGACACCCAGAGCTGGACACTGCACTCAATGTCCATCCTGAGCTGAGGGGCCAGAGCTGGACACTGCACTCAATGTCCATCCTGAACTGAGGGGCCAGAGCTGGACACTGCACTCAATGTCCATCCTGAACTGAGGGCCCAGAGCTGGACACTGCACTCAATGTCCATCCTGGACTGAGGGGCCAGAGCTGGACACTGCACTCAATGTCCATCCTGGACTGAGGGGCCAGAGCTGGACACAGCACTCAATGTCCATCCTGGGACACCCAGAGCTGGACACTGCACTCAATGTCCATCCTGAGCTGAGGGCCCAGAGCTGGACACTGCACTCAATGTCCATCCTGAGCTGAGGGGCCAGAGCTGGACACAGCACTCCAGGTGTGGCCTCACCAGTGCCGAGTCCAGGGGCAGAATGACCTCCCTGCTCCTGCTGGCCACACCATTCCTGATCCAGGCCAGGAGCCATTGGCCTTCCTGGCCACCAGGGCTCACTGCTGGCTCATGTCCAGCTGCTGTCACCAGTGTCCCCAGGTCCCTTTCTGCCTGGGCACTGTCCAGCCACACCATCCCCAGCCTGTAGCACTGCAGGGGGTTATTGTGGCCAAAGTGCAGGACTGGGCACTTGGATTTATTAAACTTCATCTTAGTGGACTCTGCCCATCCATCCAACTGATCCAGGTCTCTCTGCAGAGCTCTCCTCTCTCCCAACAGATGGACACACGCTCCCAGCTCAGTGTCACCTGCAGATTTACTGATGGAGGACTCCTGGGGTTGGAATCATAGAATGGTTTGGGTTGGAAGGACCTTAAAAATCATCTTGTCCCACCCCATCCATGGGCAGGGAGAGCTTCCAGGCTGCTCCAAGCCTCATCCAACCTGGCCTTGGACACTTCCAGGGATCCATGGGCAGGGAGAGCTTCCAGGCTGCTCCAAGCCTCATCCAACCTGGCCGTGGACACTTCCAGGGATCCATGGGCAAGGAGAGCTTCCAGGCTGCTCCAAGCCTCATCCAGCCTGGCCTTGGACACTTCCAGGGATCCATGGGCAGGGAGAGCTTCCAGGCTGCTCCAAGCCCTGTCCAGCCTGGCCTTGGACACTTCCAGGGATCCAGGGACAGCCACAGCTTTTGTGCTAAATGTGTCCCCAGAGCTGGTGGAGTGGGATGGTGACACTAGGCAGTGGCAGGAGGAGACAGGACATTCCCAGTGCTCCAGGGGCAGCTGTGTCAGAACCAAAAGCAGCTCTTGGAATGGCAGGAGCTCCATGTGACCGTGGATAACGTGGAGATGTCCATCCATGGAGCAGAGCTCCTCCCTGCCCTCCCTCTCTCCTGGCAGCTCCTGCTCCTGTGCTGTCTCCTAAAAATCCCTGATTTCCCTCAGGGAATGCCATGAAAGCCAATTGTGCACAGCAGGAACCACTCAACCAATAATTTATTGATGATTGATTGATTGATTACTGGATGATCCCAACCCTCATGGCTGATTCTCCCAGAGGTGTTGGGGAAGTTTGTGGTGGTTTCAACCTCACATTCCAGGCACTGAGGGTGGCAGAGGTGGGAAACCTCGTGGAGGTTTCCAGGCAGTGATCTCATTTAGGATCTGTGTTAGGATCTCATTAGCTCTCTGTGTTAATTCCATGCTATCCCTTAATTGCAGGCCTGTCCCACAGCTGTGGATGCCCTGGGTGCTCAGGCCCTGCACAGAGCAGCTGTGACAGCCCAGGATGGATCCATCCAGTTCCTGGTGTCCGAGCTGGGCGTGGATGTCAACGGGAGAGCGACGTCCCTGCAGCTGCCAGCCCTGCACTACGCAGCCAAGGTTTGTGTCCCTTGTCCCCAAATTCCCCTTTGGAAAAAACCTGGTGCCAGGCAGCACCTCAAGCAGCCTGGATCAGGTGTTTGCCACCATGGAGGATTTGCATTCCTGGCTCATCCTCTGCCAGTGTCCATCTGCTCCTGACCACTCCCATTCCCTGTTTTATGGGAAGCATGGTGAGGGTGGGATTCTCTGGTGAGATCCCACCTGGAGCACCAGATCCCAACCCTGAGGCCAACATCAGGAGGACCTGGAGAGTCCAGAGGGAATCCATGGATCTGCTCCCAGGGCTGGAGCCAGGCTGGGGGAGCTGGGAGTGCTCACCTAGAGAGGAGCAGGCTCCAGGGAGAGCTTCCAGCACATTCCAGGGCCTAAAGGGGCTCCAGGAGAGCTGCAGGGGGACTGGGGACAGGGACAGGACACAGGGAATGGCTTCCCACTGCCAGAGGGCAGGGCTGGATGGGAGCTTGGCAAGGAATTCCTGCCTGGGCTGGAATTGCCAGAGCAGCTGTGGATCCCTGGAATGTCCAAGGCCAGGTTGGACCCTGCAGTCTGGAGCCCCCTGGGGTAGTGGAAGGTGTCCCTGCCATGGCAGGGGTGACAGTGGAGGGGCTTTGAGGTCCTTCCCACCCTGGAAATTCCATGTTTGTGTCCAACTGCCTGCAGAGGAGGGACAGGAGATGTGGGAAAGGAGAGCTGGGAATGTCGGGGGCGAGCTCCTGGGATTTTTATCTGTGTCCTTCACACTGGAATTGTTTTGAATTCCAGAACCACTGGAGCTTTCTCCTCCTCCCAGCCCGTGTGGGGAGCAGAGCTGTGGCTCCTGCAACATCCCCTGGGAGTGCAGAGCAGATCCCAAAACTTCCCTGCTGGATCAGAAATCCCTCCTGGGATCCAGCTGGCAGCACAGCAACGTCCCTGCTCAGACCCAGGCATGTTCCACCCAGGATTTTAACAACCCTCTGAGCCTTGTAGTGGGAATTAAACCTCATCCCAGAGCCCTGCTCCTACAAAAAAACCATTCCCAGCCACTCCCTGGGAATGCTGGCACCATCCAGCCGTGGCGTTTGCTCCCACAAAGGAACCCTTTCTCCCATTTTCCCGGCCTCCTGCTCCCAGGAACCACGTTCAAAGCCCTTCTGGTTGCCAAGGGTACGTTGAACAGCAAGGCTCTGGGGGGGAATATCATGTGCCTTGGAGAAAATCCCAGCTCCTGGCTGATTTGGGAATAATTGGATGAGATTCTCTCCCTTCCCCAGGGCTCGATGTCACTTGGTATTTACAGCACCGTTTGTTTGCCTGCTGGGGTGGTGTTTTTCTTTCCTTATTCTTTTGCATTTTTAAACACATGAAAATCAAATTTTTTTATTTATTTTTTTTAAATTCAATTTGTTGCCAGGGCTGTGGCGCCACAGCAGTTCCTGGCTCGGTGTCTTTGCCGTGGAATTGGGTTTGCAGGGAAATGGGAGCCTTGGGAGCAGGGAAGATGCTGTGGAATCCTATGGGAATAGAGAAAAGAGTGGGTGGGAGGATAAAAATAAAGAGTTTTCCATCCCCAGGCTACAGGACAAAGACTAATTCATGGCACTGAGGATGTAATTCCAAAATCAGGCGTGTTATTTAGGGGAGAAAGGATTTCTTTCTGGAAAAGCCTGTGCAGAGAGGGGGGAGCTGGGTGGGGGGGTTGTGCTGGGTTTTTCCCTGTGGAATTTGAAATTGGCTCCTGGCAGAGGAAGGAGGGACAACAGTGTGGATTGTGGCTGGCTGGGTCTTCTCCCAGGGCATCACAAATCCTGGAGGAATCCTTTGGGAAATGCCAGTGCCTGAGGGAGGCAGATGAGCAACAGCCCAGATCAGCAACAGGTTCTGCTCCTTGAGCTGGAATAACCCTGGAAAAATCAACTCCAGATCCCCTGGGAATTGGAAGGATTTGAAACTCAGAGTTGGAGAGACCTGAGAGCCCCTGGCAGGGCCTAAAGGAGCTCCAGGAGAGCTGCAGAGGGATTGGGGACAAGGCCTGGAGGGACAGGACACAGGGAATGGCCAGAGGGCAGGGATGGATGGGATCTTGGGAAGGAATTCCTTGAGCTGGAATTCCCAGAGCAGCTGTGGCTGTGGATCCCTGGAACATCCAAGGCCAGGTTGGAGCACCCTGGGATAGTGGAAGATGTCCCTGCCCATGGCAGGGGTTGGAATTTGATGATATTTAAGGATTTTTTCCAACCTAAACCATCCTGGGATTTTAGGAAAGTGCCTGGTGGCACCTTTCTGGCCAATTCCCATGGGATACCATCAGCTGGAGCAATTCCTGCCTCGTGGATCTAATCTTCTCTGCCACAGGCAGCTGAGCCTGATTTCCATCTGCTCCAAGATCCTCTGGAGCTCCTGGTAGCCCCAGACCTGACCAGGACAGGGCAGATCTGTGCAATTCCAGGTCAGGGCTGGATCCAAGCACAGAGCTGATCCCAAATTCCACGTTCTGCAGGAAGGACATGGACACACCATCCAGACCCTGCTGTCCCTCGGTGCTGATGTCCAAGCTAAGGATGGGAAGGGCCGTTCTGGTGAGAATTCCAAGCTGTTTTTTCCAAGCTTTTTGTGACACCAAGAGCTTCCATGAGCGCATCCCAAGCTCAGCACGCAGGGAGATGCCAAATCCATGGATATGTTTTCTCTGGGAGCAACATGATGGATCATCCTGGGATTTTTTTGGGCATTTTGCATTCCCTGGCTTTCAATTTGCTGGAATTTCTGCTGGGGCTTTTCCCATGGGAGAAGAAGAGAGACATAAATTGGGAATTTCCTGCTTATTTTTCACCTGGGGAGCACCGATGCCGCTTCCCCCCTCGCTTCAAATTTGGCTGGAATGATCCTGTTGGAAGCAGGTTGGATGGACAAACACAAGGATTGAGCTCTCCAGCCTCAATTCCTTAACAAACAGCCTGGAAATGGCTGATGAGCAAATAATACCAGGGAGCTGGCACGGAAATAGAGTTGCTATAGCGATGCCGGAGAGTCGGCATTCCCAGCGGGAAAAGCTCAGGCAGCTCTTGCATCAGCATCTCCCCAAAATAAATAAATAAAAAAAATCAAAAATTTTGAAATAAAATAAAATAAATAAAGACAAATGGTTTCAGCCATTGCCAAAATTGGCAAATCCCCCAGCCCTGGGGTTTGGTTGAAGCCACGTTTTAGCGGTGCCATCTCTCCCTCCGCCCCCTCAGTGACTAAATCCGAGCTCTGCTGAGCTCATCCAACCTTGGGATGTTGTTTTTTTTTTTCCTGTGGCTCCTCCTTGGCTGGGTTTGGGTCACTGCATCCTTGGGAAGCTTCTCATCCACATCAGGATTATCCAGAGATATCAGGATGTCTCCTTTGGATTAGATGGAAGGCAGATTTTTTTTTTTTTGACAGTGAGGGTGGGGAGGGGCTGGACTGGAATTCCCATCCAGTGGCTGCCCCTGGATCCCTGGAAGTGTCCAAGGGACAGGCTGGAGCACCCTGGGAACTGTGGAAGGTATCCCTGTCCATGGCAGGAGGGTGGAACTGGATGATCTTTCAAGTCAAACCCAATGATCCCAAGGTCAATTCTCTGCTTCTATCCCAACCCCAACCCGCTCCACACTGGAAAAACTCATCACTTTTCACCCTCCACGTATTTATTTCCACGAGAATCCCATTTTCATCCAAAGCAGGATGAGCCCAAGGCCAGGAGGTGACCCCAGCTCGTTGTGTCCCCCCAGCCCTGCACGCGGCCAGCGCCGGGCAGCGCGCCGAGGCCGCTCGGATCCTGCTCCGCGCCGGGCTCCGGGATGCTCCAGATGCCACGGGAATGCTGGCACAGCAGCTGGCCAGGAGGCCTGATCTCATCCAGGTTTTCCAGGGAACACAGCTCAGCACGTGAAGAAGTGGAACCTGCTCCTTTTTTTTCCACATGGTACATTGGTTATTCCTTCTCAGGTTTAGGGAAACAGTAAAATGTTGGGATTTTTTAACCCAAAATCAGAAGGAGCCAAGCTTGGTGCTTGGGAAGTAGATTTGGTAGGAGAAATGGTTGAAATGGGATTATCTCAGAAGATAAAAGGAGGGGATGGGTCTGGGATTGTCCCTGGGAAGGTGGGGAGGCCCTGGCACAGGTTTCCTACAAAAGTTGTGGCTGCCCCCATCCTTAGAAATGTCCAAGGCCAGGTTGGAGCAACCTGGGATGGTGGAAAGTGTCCCTGCCCATGGCAGGGTTTGGAATTAGATCATCTTCAGCTCCTTTCCCACCCAAACCATTCCATGTTTTTATCACATGGAATGTGATAAAATGTTCTGATCCATCATTATAAATTTATTTTCTTCTTTCACTTCCAGATTCCAGGGCTGAGCTTCCCCTCTTCCTGTGCAGCTCCCTGACCCAGAACCATCCAAGCAAAGTGCCACTTGTAGGGATCCTCATGGCTTTTCCTGGGAGTTTCCACACACTGAACATCCTAATGGAGAAGATCCACCTGGATCATTGATTTTCTAGCTCTTTGTGGACCTGCTGTCCTTAAATTGATTTAATTTGTGACCTCTTTGGGTAGGACAGAGACTCTGGAAGCTGCATCAACCCTTTAAATCCTTTCTGTACCCACAGCTGATCCCAAAACCTGCAGGAATCTATAGTGGGACCTCAACCTTGTGAGGACATCGGGAGTCTTTGGATCAGAATGAAGTAAGGAGGTGTTTTATTCCAGACTTGGATGCTGGGCAATTCCCAGCACTGATGAACTTTTAAATCCCAATCATCTGCTCTTGGAAGCCTGGAATGCACAGCAAGGTAAGAGCAGCTGCAGCAGTTGGGTTTGTGCAGCTGGAATTATAAATTCCATGGAGAAGCGATGTGTCTTTGTCCATTTTTAATCCCAAGACTTAAAAACTGATGGAATCCTGCTTTTTTTTGGGATGGCAGAAGTTAAAGATCAGGAAGGGAGCGAGTTAAGTTGTGCTCTGTTTGAGCCATGGTGCTCATGGCTGGGTTTGAGTGGGAAATTCCCACCCTGCTATCCCTGGAGCAGGAATTTTGATGGGTAAGGAAACGGTTTTATTCCTCTAAAAATCCTGGATCCTTCCATAAATCCAGCTCTGGCCTCCCTACAGCAGGAAATGCCAGGGGCTGCTTCATTCCCACTTTTTTATCATTTTAATAAGCCATGGAATAGCTGTGCCCTCCCAAGATCCCTGCTGAGGAGCCTGAGAGAAAGCAGCAGGAATGTTTCCAAATATCCATGGAAACACGAAAGGGAAACTCCATAAAAACATGGAAACACCTTCAAAACACAAATGGGAACGTGCGTTACTTCAAGGGTTGGAAAAGGAACCTGGATTCATCTTCATGCCTGCAAAACTCACCCAGGGAAGAGCATTTCCTTTTTTTTTTCCAGCAGCAGGGATTTTAAGACACCTCTGCATCCATGGGGATGAATCCCATCACATTCTCATCACATTCCCATGGGAATGGCTGCTGGGAGCAGCCTGGAGTAGAGCCTGAGATCATAAGACCTTGGAATTGTTGTTCCTCCACCTTTTCCAGCCTTGGCACTGGGGCAAAAATTCCAGGTCTGGCAGCCACAGGGAATCCTGGAGTCATGGAATGGTTTGGGGTGGGAAGGGACCTTAAGGATCTTCCAGTGCCATGGGCAGGGACACCTCCCACTGTCCCAGGGGGCTCCAAGCCCCAGTGTCCAACCTGGCCTTGGACATTCCAGGGATCCAGGGGCAGCCACAGCTGCTCTGGGAATTCCAGCCCAGCCAGGAATTCCTGCCCAAGCTCCCATCCATCCCTGCCCTCTGGCAGTGGGAAGCCATTCCCTGTGTCCTGTCCCTCCAGGCCTTGTCCCCAGTCCCTCTACAGCTCTCCTGGAGCCCCTTTAGGCCCTGGAATGTTCTGGAAGCTCTCCCTGGAGCCTTCCCTTCTCCAGGGGAACATTCCCACCTCTCCCAGCCTGGCTCCAGAGCAGAGGGGCTCCAGCCCTGGAGCAGCTCCATGGATTTGCTCCAGCAGCTCCACATCTTTCTGCTGTTGGGGACCCCAGAGCATCAAAATGGAATAAAATAGATTTTCTCTGGTGGTTGCACCATCACCTGCTCCAGACTCCCAAGGTGCCCAGGTGGCCTCTCCAGGTTTCCTTGGGATGACACCGAGGGTGAGGGACTGCACCTACTGCTCCTCATCACATCTGGGCTTTTCCCATGGAATCCTGGAATCATTAAGGATGGAAAAGCCCTCACTGAGTCCAACTATTCCCCCAACACAGCCATGTCCCACCACGCCATGTCCCCAAGTGCCACATCCAGCTGCCTCTGAAATCCCTGCAGGGATGGAGACTCCACCCCTCCTGAGCTTTTCCTGGATTCCCCTTTGGGATTTGCCTTTCTGTGCTTCCCACTCCTCTGGGGATTCACTCCCTGGCTGTCCTCTCCCAGTCCTGCTGGTGGACGTGATCCAAGAGCTTGAGAACCTCCTGCTTCCCATGGATCCCCATCAATCCCTTTTTCCACAGCCAGACCTTCCTGCTCATCCTCATCCAGGCCACATTCCAGCCCCAGGTACTTCCACACAGACATTCCTTGGGTCCTCCTGCCAGGTGCCACCACCTGTCCCATCCCGAGCTGCATGTGTCCCCACGGGATGGGAATTCCTGGTGGTGGCTGATGCAGAGCCATGGTCCGTCCTTCCTTCCTTCCTGGAATCCTTTCTTTCTCCTTTCCGGGAATCCTTCCTTCCTTTTTTGGAATCCTTTCTTCCTTCCTGGAATCTTTCCTTCTTTCCTGGAACCTTCTTGGGATCAATCCTTCCTGGAGTCTTTCTTTTCTTCCTGGAATCCGTCTTTTCTTCCTGGAATCTTTTCTTCCTTCCTTCCTGGAATCTTTCCTTCTTTCCTGGAATCCTTCTTGGGATTAATCCTTCCTGGAGTCTTTCTTTTCTTCCTGGAATCCGTCTTTTCTTCCTGGAATCCTTCCTTCCTTCCTGGAATCCTTCCTTCCTTCCTGGAATCTTGGGATCAATCCTTCCTGGATCTTTCCTTCCTGGAATCCTTTGGATCAATCCTTCAGGGAATCCTTCCTTCCTTCCTGGAATCCTTCCTTCTATCCTCGAATCCTTCCTGGGATCAATCCTTCCTGGAGTCTTTCTTTTCTTCCTGGAATCCGTCTTTTCTTCCTGGAATCCTTCCTTCCTTCCTTCCTGGAATCCTTCCTTCCTTCCTTCCTGGAATCTTTCCTTCTTTCCTGGAACCTTCTTGGGATCAATCCTTCCTGGAATCCTTTGGACCAATCCTTTCTGGAACCCTTCTCTCCTTCCCAGAATCCTTTCTTCCTTCCTGGAATCTTTCTTGGGATCAATCCTTCCTGGAGCCTTTCTTTTCTTCCTGGAATCTCTCCTTCCTTCCTGGAATCCTTCCTTCTTTCCTGGAACCTTCTTGGGATCAATCCTTCCTAGAGTCTTTCCTTCCTGGAATCCTACTTTCCATCCTGGAATCCTTTCTCCCTTCCTGGAATCCCGCACCTGGATACTTGGCCACCCAAATGGAACATCCCTGTGGATCACCCTCCACCTCTCCAGCTTTCCTCCTCCGAAAAATCCAAACCATTTCCAAAGAAGGGCTTCGCTCCCATCCCGAGCCACCACTGCTGGGATTTTGGGAGCTTCTCCATCATTCCCAGTGCTTCCAGAGGGATATCCAGAGCCCTGGGATCAAATTAAGATGCCTTAAGCCCCCACGGGTGCCTAATCCATAAGCGGCTTTGCTGTGCCCGCTGCCTACGTGCTCCTTCCCGGAGATTCTGATCCATGGGGCTGTTACCCCAACCCTCAGCTGGGAAATTCCTGCTTTCCACAAGGAAGTGGAGATGGGGCAATGATGAGGATTTTAAAAAAACAAACCCTGCAATGTAAGGAAAAGCTCAAATCTTCTGGAAAACCGTGGGGATTTTTCCCTACGAGGACGTGAGGAAAAGTTCGTGTTTTGGGGTGGAAAGGGCGGGAATGTGAGAGGTGCCAGGTGGGAGAAGGAAAAGTGGGGTTTGGGAAGTGGGAATGCAGCTTAATTGTGGGTGTTTGTTGGGATAGTCGGCAAATTTCCCATCAAAAGTGGTTCCTGGGGTGCCTGGGATGGGATGGAAAAGCCCCGGATGTGGAGGGATTGGGGGGTTCAATTAAACCCTCCCTAAGCTGAAGAACCCCCTAATTTAAGGACCCCACTAAACTGACAATCCCCTTAATTTAAGGACTTCCCTAAATTGAGGATGGTCCCACTAAATTAAGGACCTCCCCAAATCCACTAATTGAGGAACATCCCCAAACTGAGGACCCCCTTTAAATTAAGGATCCCCCCCAAACAGGGGACTTCCCCCAAACACAGAACCCCTTTAAACTGTATCCCCCACTAACGAGAGGACCCAGAGGACCCCCAAAATTAAGAACCCCCCAAATAGAGGATCCTTTCCCAAACTAAAAAAAACCAAAATGAGGATCCCCTAATGCAGGACGCCCCCCTTATATTGAAAACTCCCCCAAATTGATGAATACCCTAAATAGAAGAACCCCCCCAAGTTAAGAACCCCATTGAGAACCCCCCGAAACCGAGGTCTGTCCCCAAATAAAGAACCCCCAAAAACTGAGAGCCGCCCTCCAAGTGCAGGAACTTCCCTAAACTGAGACCACCCCAAATAAAGGCCTCCCCCAAACTGAGGACTCTCCTAAAATAAAGGACCCTCCAAATTAAGACCTCCCCCAAACTGAGGGCTCCCTAAACTGAATTGCCCCCCCCCCAAGTAAATAAAGGAGTCCCCAAAATTAAGGAACCCCCATAAATCTAAGGAGCATCCCCAAAATTTAGGATCCCCCCCCCGCACACTCGGAACCCGTAGGGGCGGCCATGGAACTGCGCATGCGCGCCGCGCCCCCACCACGGTGGCAGCGCCGCTCGCGCGCGCAGCGCTCCCGCCCCTCGAGTGACGGCCCCTCCAGCCAATGGCGTGGCGTAGCGGGCTGTGATTGGCAGGCGTGTGGGCGGGGCGCAGGTGGCTCGGCCCCGCCCCTCCCGGCGCGGTCCCCTCACGGCGGCGGCTCCATTTTCTCGCGCTCCCGCGGCCCCCGCGTAGCGCCCGGTTCGCCTCAGCCCCGGCCGAGAGACCCCCGAGACACCGCGCGCCGCCATGAATGAGGAGTACGACGTGATCGTGCTGGGCACCGGCCTCACGGTGAGGAGCAGCCGCCGCCCGTTCGCGCCTCGGGCCTGCTGCGGGCGGCCGCCGCCCTGCCCCGCCCCGCCGCCCCCCCTCCGCCATCCCCCGGCTCATGCGGTTGATCCCCTTCCCCATCTCTCACCCACCCCGACGCCGCTGTCCTTTTGCCCGTCTATCACCTGATCATCCCCCCCCCAGCCTGGGTTTGAGTCCCCCCCCGCCTCGGGCACTCGGGTCCTTATCCCCTCCCCCAGGGTGTGCGGTCCCCTCCCCGGTCTCTCACCTGATTATCACCCCACTCGCCCCATTCAGGTCGTTTTCTTCAGCTGTCACCTGCCCGTCGTAGCCCCCCCACCTCTATCTGGGTGCTTCCCCCCCGTCCTCATCCCCATTATTACCGGGGGTCTGGTGTATGTGACCCCCCTTTGGGGACCCCAGGGTGCTTTCCCCCATCATTAATTCTCACAGCAGCCCCCCGGCTTCAGTCCCACCCCCACCCTGGATCCTTTCCCATTCATCTCCAACCCAGCCTGGGATCCTCCCCCTCCGCCCCTCAACATTACCCCGGGGGTCTGGTGTGTGTGACCCCCCCTGGGTCATTTCCCCATCGTTAATTATCACAGCACCCCCCAGCTCCAATCCCATCCCCAGTCTGGATCTTTGTCCCCATCCCTAACTGGACCCCCCGGGGTGGGATTTTTTTTTATATGATTTATATATATTTTACAACAGCTCCTCGTGTTTGGATACACCCCCGTCCCCGATCCCCGCCGTTCCCAGGGGGCCCCAGGAAATGCGGTTGTTTTGCGGAGGGAGGGCGTGGGGAGACTCGGACAATAAAACGCCGACGGGCATTGATTGCCTTTTATTTCTTTTCGAAATTATTACCTTTTTTTTTTTTTTTTCTCTTTGCACATCTCTTCCCCCGCTCCCCCCCCTCCTCACCCTATACCACAAACCCAACGTGGCTGCAGGTCCGTGCAGGGTGGAGGCAGCCGTGGTTATCCCCCCCCTCCCTTCTCCATCCCCATTCCCGCTCCGCCTTTGCAGCCTTCGGCTCCATCCAGCCTTGACTGCAGCAGGAGGGGGATGGGAGCCTGGCGAGCCTGTCAAATTTCCCTTATTCCCCCCCCTCCAAAAAAAAAAAAACCAAAAAAAACCCCTTTTCCTGCGATGTCGCTGCATCCCGGTGATCCCTAAGGAAAGCTGACAGCTGATGGGGGTGCGGCGGAGGGAGGGGGGGGATGAGCCGTGGTGGGGCTTTGTCCTATTGTGGAGGATGCAGCCCGCGCCGCAGGCAGCCCCGGGGATAAAAAAAAAAAAAAAAACAAAACATCAAAACATGGCCCTGCCGCTGCCCGGGGAGGTTTGCGGGAGGATTTCTCGCCGTTCCTGCCTCCTTGGAGGCCGGGAGATGCCACGGGAGGGCGGATTGCAGGTTACAAATGCGAGGCATTGTTTGGAGAATGGGGAGTGGGGGGGGAAGAAGAAAATCCAATATGGTGGAGAGGTTTTCCTCCTTGTGCCTTTCCTGCTTTTGTTCCTTCCTGTTCATGGGGGGAGAGGTGGCTGGACAAAGGGATCCCTTTTGGGGTTGGCCCGGCAGGGATTTCCCCCACTTTCCCTGGGGATGGTGATTAAATTGAAATCCTCCTGCGGTTTGGGCGCTGTGATTGACCAGAGGCCTCGTGGCTGCTGACACAGGACCCCACGGAAGGCAGAGCTGCATTATCACCCCCCTCTTTTGGGTTTGGGTTTGGGTTTTGGGTTCAGGAAGAAGAGTAACAAACCTGCAATGTGGCACAAAAGGAAATGTGTAAAGCGTGGGAGCCTCTGCTGTAGGGGACACCCAACTTTCCTTTCATTCCTTTCAAGGCCCTTCCTTTGAGGTGGAGGAATGGCTTAGGAGGAAAAAGCTTCTTCCCTTTGATAGGGAAAGCTGGAGTCTGTCCTAAAGCCTGCGCCTGGCTCAGCAAAGCAAGGGAGAGGGACTTTTGGGGAGGAGAAATATAATGAGCTTGTAGTGAAGGGGGCCTCCAATAGATCCGAGCTCCATTAAAATGTAAATTTATGCTTTAGTGTGAGCGGGGTATCAAGTTGGTGAACGGCAGGGCTTACTCTCCAACTGACAAATGCCAGTGGAAATTTGACAAAAGGCCTCTTGTGAAATCACTTTTAAGACAAGCTCCTGCTAATGAGCAGCAGTTGAGTTAAAAGGAATAAATTAGGTGGTTTAAGGTGTGCTGACCAAACTCCAAAGCCTGGGAATATCCAGGAGCTCTCTTATTTTACTTCTGGTGTGCTGGCTTTCCCTCTGAAATACCAATTAGGGTGAACTTCATCTCGTCTTGAGCAGCTCATGTGGAAAAGATTGGAAGCCAGAGGTCCTGGTGCAGCCATCCTGGAATTTCTGGTGCTGGCTCAACCATTGTGGCAGAGCAGAGCTGGATCAGGAAGGGCTGAAGGACTCTCCTGCACTCAGATGAAGCTTGAATGTTGCTCCTCCAGCTTTGGAACCAGTGCTGGCACAGTCAGGCTTCCTGAGGAAAAGGAACTGGAAACACATCCACTTGTTCCTTTCCTTTTCCAAAGGAGCTGTCATGGAAGTTCTGGTGATGTTTGCAGCCACCCTTTCCTTCAAGCTGATCCTGGATTCTGCTGCTGGAACCCCATCAGGCTCCTGTTGGAGCTCTGAGGTTGTGTCTCTGCTGCTGATCTGGAGGGGTTTTTTTTCTCTTTCCAAAGGGAAAGTTCAGTTGTTGGTTTAAAGAGGAAGAATGAGTCGTTGGGAGGCTTTGTAAAAGAGCACAAGTGCATCCATTGTGGTCATTCTGGTTGGGTCTGTGAGGCCAGTGAGTGCACGTGTGAATTCCCCTGGGATGGATCTGGAAGTGCAGCATGAATATTTCAGGTGTTAATCTCTCCCTCAACCAGTAATGAAGGACTAAAGGCAGCTTTAGGACTGGGATTACTGGCACTCAAAACTATTTCAGCTTTTTCCTTCTGTGTGCTAATCAGAGACCCCACTGCAGTGCCACTTCATAGAGATGTGAAAAATAATCCTGAATTACTGCTGGTACAACCCCTCAGACTTCCAGCAGCTGGGATGAGCTCCGTGGTTCCTCCTGCTCCCTCCTGCATGGATCAGTGTGAGGTGCCTGGCCCTGGTAGATCTTCCAGCTGCCTCATTCCTGGTGGGAATGGCTTCTCCAAGTTGCTGGAGCTTTAGTAGCTTTAAGGTTCTTGTCTTAGGCTTTCCACGTGCGTCGTGTGTGGCAGATTAGGGATCATCTCCCTGCAAACCTACTGCACAAACTTGTTTTTAATCTGGTGCAGTGGTCACAGACTGGAGAGCTCCTCGTGGTTGTATTTTCACGCCTCTCTTTTCAGTTCTCCGTAATTTCCACCTCTCTGCTGTGGAAGCGGCTCGGGTACTTCCTCACTGGGTCATTTTGCAGCGAGATGTTGTGCCCAGTGACAGGCTGTGTTTTCTGCCCTCTGCTTCCACAAAGTTACTTTCCGTGAATTTTGGGGAGAATGAAACCCTCCAGTTCAGCCCCAGCAGGTGAATGCTGTGTTCCTGCTGAGGTTTCACTCTCTGCAGGCTGAGCTAAGCTTCTTACCTGCCAGCTGCCTCCCCATGTGTTAAAGCAATTCAAATCCATCACAAAGATACAGATTCACTTTCTGTAGGAGCAGAGGAGCCAAACTCGGTGCTTCAGGATAAATTTATTCCCACAGGCCCGGGCCTGGTTGCCTAAAGAGCCTCAGGGTGACTGTGAGGGCCGTGTGGAATGTCACTGTCCCTTGCACAGTGACTGTGGGGGCTGTGTGGAGTGTCACTGTCCCTTGCAGAGTGACTGTGAGGGCTGTGTGGAGTGTCACTGTCCCTTGCAGAGTGACTGTGAGGGCTGTGTGGAGTGTCACCATCCCTTGCAGAGTGAGGGCTGTGTGGAGTGTCACTGTCCCTTGCAGAGTGAGGGCTGTGTGGAGTGTCACTGTCCCTTGCAGAGTGACTGTGAGGGCTGTGTGGAGTGTCAGTGTCCCTTGCAGAGTGACTGTGAGGGCCGTGTGGTGTGTCACTGTCCCTTGCAGAGTGACTGTGAGGGCTGTGTGGAGTGTCACTGTCCCTTGCAGAGTGACAGGGCTGTGTGGAGTGTCACTGTCCCTTGCAGAATGACTGTGAGGGCTGTGTGGAGTGTCACTGTCCCTTGCAGAGTGACAGGGCTGTGTGGAGTGTCACTGTCCCTTGCAGAGTGACTGTGAGGGCCGTGTGGTGTGTCACTGTCCCTTGCAGAGTGAGGGCTGTGTGGAGTGTCACTGTCCCTTGCAGAGTGACTGTGAGGGCTGTGTGGAGTGTCAGTGTCCCTTGCAGAGTGACTGTGAGGGCCGTGTGGTGTGTCACTGTCCCTTGCAGAGTGACTGTGAGGGCTGTGTGGAGTGTCACTGTCCCTTGCAGAGTGACAGGGCTGTGTGGAGTGTCACTGTCCCTTGCAGAATGACTGTGAGGGCTGTGTGGAGTGTCACTGTCCCTTGCAGAGTGACAGGGCTGTGTGGAGTGTCACTGTCCCTTGCAGAGTGACTGTGAGGGCCGTGTGGAGTGTCACTGTCCCTTGCAGAGTGACTGTGAGGGCTGTGTGGAGTGTCAGTGTCCCTTGCAGACTGACTGTGAGGGCTGTGTGGAGTGTCACCATCCCTTGCAGAGTGACAGGGCTGTGTGGAGTGTCACCATCCCTTGCAGAGTGACAGGGCTGTGTGGAGTGTCACCATCCCTTGCAGAGTGACAGGGCTGTGTGGAGTGTCACCGTCCCTTGCAGAGTGACTGTGAGGGCTGTGTGGAGTGTCACCATCCCTTGCAGAGTGACAGGGCTGTGTGGAGTGTCACCGTCCCTTGCAGAGTGACTGTGAGGGCTGTGTGGAGTGTCACTGACCCTTGCAGAGTGACTGTGAGGGCTGTGTGGAGTGTCACTGTCCCTTGCAGAGTGACAGGGCTGTGTGGAGTGTCACTGTCCCTTGCAGAGTGACTGTGAGGGCTGTGTGGAGTGTCACTGTCCCTTGCAGAGTGACTGTGAGGGCCGTGTGGAGTGTCACTGTCCCTTGCAGAGTGACAGGGCTGTGTGGAGTGTCACTGTCCCTTGCCCCATCCCCTGGTAGCTGAGCGGATTGTTCCAGTGCAGTGAGGAGTTGTTCTTTGCAGTCCGTAGGACGAGCAGAGCTTTGGGTCAGGTGCTGTGAGGTGGAATTGCCCGTGTCACCTGCTCCAGGTGATCACCCTGCCTAGGTTGGACCAAGCATCTCCAGAGGTCCTTTCCAAGCCCAGCTGTTGTGTGACTCTCTCTGGCCACAGCACGGCCCTGCCTTTCGAAGAAAGAGCCCGGCGGTGCCAGAGCCCGTTCCCGAAGCCGAAGGGATTTTGCTCGGTGCCCAATCCTCCCCTCGGCGCCGTTACAGGAGCGGCGCTGGCTCGAGTTTCTCTCGGGCTGTCTGAGCCTTCCTGAACTGCCGCCCTACTTGGAGAAAGTCCACGGAAACCTCCTCGCTTCCCTCCGTTCCTCAAGGCCTCTGCATGCAGCAAGGTCTGGTCATGACCAGCTCCTGCGCTCCAAGGAAGAGCTGATGGTCTTAAGCAAGAATGGAAACACCCAACACCTCCAAGTTACTCCTTATTTTTATTTCCATGGATTCACACCGGCTGTGCTGTCTCCACATTCCCAGTGCTGGTTTCTCCCTGGTTCCCTGGGCCATTTGCAGTGGCTGCAGACGATACCAATGGTGCTCAGATTCGCTCTGTGGTTCATTCAGCAGCACAATGAGCTCCTGGGAGCCCCGTAACCTGAACTGGCTGAGGCAATGCATTGTAGTAGCAGCATGACTGCAATTTCCATGAGGATTCTGTTGGGTCTGGATACCCGGAGCTCTCCCTGCTGTGTCCTGCTGCTCTCAGCAGCTGCTCCCTGTTCCTGTTTGGTGGTGGCAACGTTTATAAAACAGCAAAAAAAAAGCACAGATTTGAACTCTGACGCTTCCCCTTTTTGCTCGGCACTCTAAACTCTCCCCAGGCCTGCCCTTATCAGCACGGGCCGTTTGTTTTCCTCGCTCCCTGACCCGCACAACAGCGTCGTACGTCAAGCGGTTCCTGGTCCTGCAGCCGGCACGGCATCCAAAGGAATTGCTGAGCTGGGAGGATAAATCCATTGTGCAAGCCGTGTGTGCTTTGTGGCCATGGTGGCTGCAGAGGGAAGTGGCCTGAAAGGGCTGTGCAGGGTTTCAGTGCCTGGCTGGTGGAAGGGACGTGTTCAATGAGCCTTGGGTTAAACAGCAGCGCAACAGCTCCGCCTCAGTCCCCACAGCTGTGTTTGATGGGTGTGGAGGAAGAGTGAAGAGCTGCTTAAGGCCTCTCATCTCTTCTGCTGGTGCCCAGATTCATTCCACAGGATGCTGGTTGCCTGAAGAAGGGATGCACACTTCCTTCCTCCTGTGGGAAGCCAGAGCAAGGAATGCTTTGAGGTTAAGTGGGTGACTGGAATCAGCTGACATCCAGGCCAATGGATGTGGCTCTAGCTTTGACTGGAGCTCCATCTCTCTCCTTTTGGTACTTACTGGGTTGTGAAATCCTGGTTGGCTTCCTCGTGGCTCAGCTCCAGCATGGACACTTGCAGTCCTGTGCCACCATCTGGCAGAGCTGGTGAGCCAGGGTTTTGGGAGATGTTCCAGGGGGGATAAATCACAGGGCAGAGCAGGGAGTCCAACCACAGAGCTCTGTGAATTTCACTGGTTGGTGATGATGCCCTTGGTGTGACAGCCCTGCCTTGGGTGTGGTTAATCATTAACACTTTTACTCCAGTGGTTTACTCAGCATTGTAGGCTTTGAGTAGTGACTTCACACGGGGTTTGGTACAGCTGTGTCTGCTGGGAAGGGCTCTGCTTGCTCCAGCCTGTGAGGAAAAAAAAAAGGAGGGACCTTGTAGGATCTTTGGAAGGATGTTCCAGTGGAAGGAGCAGCTGAAGGATCATGGAGAGCTTTTGTGGGAAGCACTGTGGCTCACTCCTCACAGTCACGTGGTGATCATGAAGCCTTGTGGGCACCGTGCTGGAAATCTTCCATAACTCCAGGGATTGAATTCACAGCATCCTTGCTGTGCCTGAGGCAGCTCCAGCTTTGCTCCTCAGGTCCTTGGCTGGATTTTGGTGACGTCCTGGTGGGTGACAGACTGGCCAGCAGCGCCCTGCTATCCCAACACAGAAGGTTTTTCCATTGCCACCTGGAAGCACCAGCACAGCAAATCCTCAGCCAGCGATTCCTGCACCTACAGATGTCTGACCTTCAGAACAAAACAACCCCTGAGAGCTGCTGTGGCTGGGGAAGTTGATTTTACAGCTTCCTTTAGAGCCAGGATTGACCAGAGTCAGGATTTACACAAACAACCCCCAGCGGGAAGCTCCTGGTGTTGGAGGTTTTCCTGACTGACACCTCCCTCGGTCAGTGTGGGCTTGGAAATGAACCTCCTGCACTCCACGGGAGGGGGAAGTGACACAGGAGGAGAGTCCTGGCTGAGGTGCTTGTGGAATAAACAGGAAGGATCTCATGGAGACTCAGATCTCTGCAGGGGGGGCAGAGGAATCCTGTCAGATGTGCAGTGGTGGCATCTCTCAGCAAACTGAACCAAAGCTTGGGAATGGTTTGGGTGGAAAGGACCTTGGCACACTGGACCTCCAGGTTCCTCCAAGCCCCACCCATCACGTGAGATGTGTTCAGGACCTACCAGTGAGAAGGTGCTGGTGAATGAGAGCTCAGCCTCAGCCAAAATTCTGCTGCTGGAGGGAGCTGAGGCAGAACAAGATCAGCAAAGCCTCCGAGATAAGCTGTCCTAAGCACGCAAACATTCAAGTTTGTGTTAAACTCTTTGGCTGGGGAATGCCAGCGCCGGTGCAAAGTCGAGTTTTAATGGGGATTTAGTTGTGCAAGGTTCTGAGCTGGTTCTGCAGGCTGTGTGTGCTCTGTGGTGAGGCTCAGCCTCTCGGGGCTGCAGTCAGACACAGCAGCTGACCTGCTGCTCCAGGGAGGCTCAGTGGGGACAGAGCCAGGATCAAGCACCCAAATGCTTTCATTTGTTCTTTATGCTGCTCTCTGAGAGAAGCTGTTGGTTATCCTGAGTGTCCCAGTGTGGCAAATATTAATAGTTGAGGTTCTGAGGAGACTGACTGAAGTTCAGGTAACACTTCATGCTCCTGCTGCCTCTCTGTGGACATCCTTAAACTGATGGCCTTAAAGGACAGATTTTCCTTTGGCTCAAATGCATGGAATTCCCAAAAAAATTCCTCTGTCTGATAGGCTGTGTAGCTCCAACCCCTTGCTTGCCTTGCCCAGAGCAGAACAATAAATTTATGAAAAGGTTAAATCTTCCTCCAAAGAGGTGCCTGAATTCTGAAATGAGGCAACTGCCGTGCTTGTTTGCAGAGGGCTCTGCAGCTGCTGAGCTGTCTGAACATGCTTTTCCTTAGGGAAAATGGGAAGCAGCAGGCTCCAGTGCAGCTGACCCGTCCCTTGCATCCTTTCCTTCCCTGCAGGAATGCATCCTCTCCGGGATCATGTCAGTGAATGGAAAGAAAGTCCTTCACATGGATCGGAACTCTTACTATGGAGGGGAAAGTGCATCCATTACACCCCTGGAAGATGTAAGTGCGGGGAGAGACCCATCCTTGTGTCCTTCCAGGGCAAAATAAAGGGGATTTATTCCCAGTTAGCCTTGGGGTGGCTTCTAATTAATGACTCGGAGGGTTTCCTTGGAGTAAGGAAGTTTTATGGCACCTCCTCAGCAGGTAACAGTGGGGAAAACAACCAGTGTGGGAGTTGGTGGATTGTTTCCTGGAATTCCCAGCTGAAATCCGAGCACAGAGCTTTCCTGGATGTTAAAACTCTTCAGCTAAATTGTAAATTAGACTTAAGAAATATCACCTTAAACAATTCATCGGGTTCATAAATTCCCGAATCCTTGGATGGAGAAACCTTGGATGAGCAGAATTACACTGCCTGGTTCTTACTGTAACAATTCACTGGGTGTGTTTGTGCGTGTTCCAAACTCAGACTGGAGCTGAAACTGCAGCCAGAAGCTGCCTCTGAAGAGCTTGTGTTCAGCCTGGAGCTGTGGGGGTGGAAAGTGTGTCCATGTGTGGGAGAATTGACACCCAGACAGATTTCCTGGGCTATAATAAGTTCTGTATTCTCTCTCCAAAGCTCTACAAAAGGTTTAATCTCCCGGGAACTCCACCAGAATCTATGGGGCGGGGAAGAGACTGGAACGTGGACCTCATTCCAAAATTCCTTATGGCTAATGGTGAGTGATCCTGAGCTCCCAGAATATTCCTTGGGCTGGTGCTGGGTACTGGAATAGGACAGGCACTGTCATTCCTTACAATCCTTATCCTTGAATCCATGTGTTCCAGTTTGGGTCTAAACCCAAACCCCTGTCAGTGAAGTGGTTACCAGTGCAGGGCCAGCTCCCTTTGCCTAAATCCAGCCCCTGGCTGCTGGAATCTCATCCTGGAGCACCAGGGATGGATGGATTGTGTGCAGTGCCTGGCTCAGGGCTGCTGCAGGAAGAACTGAGAGATCCCTTGGTCTCTTTAAGCCCAGCCTATCTTCAGCCTGCTGTGGGAATTGAGCGTGGGGAAGGGTTTGCTGTGTTGGAAGAGCTGCCTGGGGAGCTGCTGTGTCCATGTTTGACTGTTCCCCTTGCAGGTCAGTTGGTAAAGATGCTGCTCTACACAGAAGTCACTCGTTACTTGGACTTCAAGGTGATCGAGGGCAGCTTCGTCTACAAAGGAGGAAAGATCTACAAAGTCCCTTCCACTGAGGCAGAAGCTTTGGCCTCCAGTGAGTAGCTGCACCTTCTCTGTTCCCTCTGAATCCCCTAAATGCAGGCAAACCCATCCCTTGGGATATTTTTGATGCTCCTCATGTATTAAGGAGCATCTTCAGGGTTCTTCTGCACCTCTCTGACTTCAAACACCCCTTGCAGTGTGAGCCTTGGGTTTGCTGAGCTCTCTTTTCTTGGAGCTTCCAAGCTGCTTGTTCAGTGAGATTCTGCTGAGAACCTGGCAGCGTTTTCCTTCCTCCAGAGGTTCCATTTGGGGCTCGTGCTGCCAGCTCTGCCATAAATATTTGATGTCATGTCCTCATTGGAATTGTGTGTGTGAAAAACATTGCCAGGCAAATTGGAGTGACTAATTCCAACGTGTGGCACCTCGAACCTTGATTGTTGCCTACTTCCATTTCACTCCTCCAGTAACACTAATAACAGTCTGGTGAAATCCATTAGGATCTAGAGGGCATTCCATGAGCTCCAGACGTGGGATGTGCTCAGCAGCATCTCTGAAAAACCTGATGAAGTCACTCCTTGCAGTTAAAGCCCCAGATCTGTTGGGCTGAGCTTTTCTCATGGCAGATATTCCTGAAGGAATCACGAATTCCTTCAGTTTGGCCACGTCTCCTGTGTGGTTTCCAAGACACTCATCCTGACAGGAGTGGAGGTGCTGCCTCTGCCCTCACCTTTCAGCAGGTCCAGCCTTGCTTTTGCAATTTGTGGAGAATTCAAGTGCAGAAATGGTGCCTTGCCCTGCCTCGTGTTTGGGGTTTGAGGGACAGGACAAAGGGGAATGGCCTGAGGCTGAAGGGGTGGATGGGATCTTGGGAAGGAATTCCTGCCTGGGCTGGAATTGCCAGAGCAGCTGTGGCTGCCCCTGGATCCCTGGAATGTCCAAGGCCAGGTTGGAGCACCCTGGGACGGTGGGAGATGTCCCTGCCCATGGGGGTGGCACTAAGGACCTTTAATGTCCCTTCCAACCCAAACCATTCCTTGTTTGGACACTCAGTGGTTCTCACCCACTGTTGGTAATGGAAAAGCCACAAAAGTCACTGAAGATCTGTTGAGTTCTGCAAAAACCCTGGTTCTGGTGTCTCACAAAACCCTGGTTCTGGATTCTCACAAACCCCTGGTTCTGGATTCTCACAAAATCCCAGTTCTGCTGAATTCTAACAAAACCTTGGTCCTGCTGAATTCTCACCAAGCCCTGACTCTGCTGAATTCTCACAAAACCCTGGTTCTACTAAATTTTCTACTTAATTCTCACCAAACCCTGGCTTTCTGAATTCTCACCAAACCCTGACTCTGCTTAATTCTCACAAAACCCTGGTTCTGCTGTCTCACCAAGCCCTGGTTCTGCTGAATTCTCACCAAACCCTGGCTTTCTGAATTCTCACAAAACCCTGACTCTCCTGAATTCTCCCCAAACCCTGGTTCTGGATTCTCACAAAACCCTGGTTCTTCTGAATTCTTACAAAACCCTGGTTCTACTTAATTCTCACCAAACCCTGACTTTCTGAATTCTCACAAAACCTTGGTCCTGCTGAATTCTCACCAACCCCTGGTCCTGCTGAATTCTCACCAAACCCTGGTCCTGCTGAATTCTCACAAAACCCTGATTCTGCTGAATTCTCACCAAACCCTGGTTCTGCTGTCTCACCAAACCCTGGTCCTGCTGAATTCTCACAAAACCCTGACTCTCCTGAATTCTCACCAAACCCTGGTCCTGCTGAATTCTTACCAAACCCTGGTTCTACTAAATTCTCACCAAGCCCTGGTCCTGCTGAATTCTCCCCAAACCTTGGTTTTAGGTTTAATGGGCTTGTTCGAGAAGCGCCGGTTCCGGAAATTCCTGGTGTACGTGGCCAACTTTGACGAGAACGACGCGCGGACCTTCGAGGGCGTGGATCCCAAGAAAACCACCATGAGGGATGTGTACAAGAAATTCGACCTGGGCCAAGATGTCATTGACTTCACAGGCCATGCCCTCGCTCTCTACAGGACTGATGAGTAAGTGAGGGTCATCCCAAATCCCAGATTTGAGGTTACAGAGGGATTGATGGATTATTTTAGATTTGGAGGCTTCTTGAGGAAAACTTGTGCTCCTAAAAGGGAACTCCCAGGGAAGCACTGCCAGGAGCAGCTGGAGGGTGGGGAAGGAAACTTCATGGGAAGTTTTGCTCTTTGGGTGTATTCTGCTGGAAGTGCTGGTTTGGGAAACATCCCAAATGGTGTGACTGTCCTTCCCAGCTACCTAGATCAACCCTGCCAAGAAACAATCAACAGGATCAAGCTGTACAGCGAGTCCCTGGCTCGATACGGGAAAAGCCCCTACCTGTACCCCCTCTATGGCCTTGGAGAGCTGCCCCAGGGATTTGCAAGGTGAGCTTTGACTTGGCTTGCACTCCTCCAGTGGGGTGTGCAGTCACTGCTTGATGCTGCATGAAATGCTCTGGTTCTTAATGATTCTTTCACTTAATTAAGAGATGGTTCCTCCACTTGAGATTCTCTCTCTCTGGGCTTTACCTCTGCATCTGCTCAGAGATCTTGTTGGCAGAATATTTATCCCCTTGTGTTTAAGCAGAGGATTTTGAGGAGGTTTAAGTCTGAGGTGGGGTTTATCCAAGTGGAAGGGCTGGAAGGGCTGTTCAGATCCAGGCCTGCAGGTGCTGAAGGGCTTTTCCTGTTGCAGGCTCAGTGCAATCTATGGAGGCACCTACATGCTCAACAAGCCCATCGAGGAGATCGTCATAGAGAACGGCAAAGTGGTCGGGGTCAAGTCCGAGGGGGAGGTACAGACCCTTCCCACCTGCCCTGCTCCCCACCCCACAATCTGCCCCTCAGAGCTCTGATCTTTTAGGTTTGGTCACAACAAATGCAGAGAAAAACCTTTTTTAAGCCCAAACGTGTTGGGTTGGGGTTGTTGTCCCTGTGACACAATGTCCTGATGGTCGGAGTCATTTCCCCCCCAAACCATTCCAAACCTTTCATTCTGTTTGGAAACCCCCATACAGGAGTTGGGATGAAGTCTCCATGGGCTGGCAGTGAACAGTTCAGGAAGGGAAGGGAACTGTTCCTTGTGTCTAACCTGGAACCAGCTCTGCCCTTGGCACTTCTTCTGCTCTGACAAGCTGGCCCGTGGCCTTCCTGCAGCTTCTCCTCCAGCTGGTTGGATAAAGCTGAGAATGCTGCTTGGGAGCTCTCAATGTGCTTCTCCTCCAGCTGGCTGGATAAAGCTGGGAATGCTGCTTGAGAGCTCTCAATGTGCTTCTCCTCCAGCTGGCTGGATAAAGCTGGGAATGCTGCTTGGGAGCTCTCAATGTGCTCCTGCCTGGAGCAGCCACTCCCAGGACACTTCAATCCCTTGGGGTGGGAATGACTTGTCCTGGCCGGGAGCAGAGGTGACAACCCACACCAGAGACCAAAGTGTCTGCAGCCTGGAGGCTTCAGATTAATCAAAGATGAAATTATTTGGGGCAAAACCTGATATTTTTGATGAGAACTGAACGATTTTTTTCCCACCTTGGTGCTCAGGTGGCTCGCTGCAAACAGCTCATCTGCGACCCCAGCTACGTGTCAGACCGCGTGACCAAGGTGGGCCAGGTGATCCGGGTCATCTGCATCCTGAGCCACCCCATCAAGAACACAAACGATGCCAACTCGTGCCAGATCATCATTCCACAGAACCAGGTCAACCGGAAATCAGGTGTGTGCAGAGGGGTGGGGCTCTGCCTGCTCCCCCTTCTCTCCATGGGGTGTGGGTCACTTGGGGAAATGGGCACCTCCTGCTCCCCCTTCTCTCTCCATGGGGTGTGGGTCACACAGGGAAATGGGCACCTCCTGCTCCTCCTTCTCCCCATGGGGTGTGGGTCACAGAGGGAAATGGGCACCTCCTGCTCCTCCTTCTCTCCCCATGGGGTGTGGGTCACACAGGGAAATGGGCACCTCCTGCTCCCCCTTCTCTCCCCATGGTGTGTGGGTCACAGGGGGAAATGGGCACCTCCTGCCTGCTCCAGGAGAGTTTAGGTCCCACCAAGGCTGAGCTTCAGTTCAGAGCAGGTGGGGGTGGGAGGAGCCTGTGGTTAGAAAATCTCTCCTGAGGAAGCTGCAGCAGGAAGTGCCCCAGAGCTGGAGAGGCCTGGGAGGGCTGGGGGTGTCTGCAGGGGCTGCCTCAGCCTGGCACAGAGCTCTGGGAATCCCACTGGGAAACTGGAGTTTGGGGATCTCCGTGCCCAGGCTGCTCAAGCAGGAGATGAGAGCACGTAGGGCAAGGATGGGGCTCATTCCAGGGTCTCTGAACAGTGCAGGGGGTGCCAGGTGTCAGGGCAGGGAGAGGAGGGGCAGGCAGGGTTTGGGGATGAGGCTGAGGAGGTTTTGGGATGAGGCTGAGGAGGTTTTGGGAAGAGGCTGAGGAGCTTTGGGGATGAGGCTGAGGAGGTTTTTGGACGAGGCTGAGGAGGTTTTGGGATAAGGCTGGAGAAGGTTTTGGAGTGAGGCTGAGGCGGTTTTGGGATGAGGCTGGAGAAGGTTTTGGGGTGAGGTTGAGGAGGCTTTGGGATGAAGCTGAGGAGGCTTTGGGATGAGGCTGGAGAAGGTTTTGGGATGAGGCTGAGGATGTTTTGGGATGAGGCTGGAGAAGGTTTTGGGATGAGGCTGAGGATGTTTTGGGGATGAGGCTGAGGAGGTTTTGGGATGAGACTGGAGAAGGTTTTGGGATGAAGCTGGAGAAAATTTTGGGATGAGGCTGAGGAGCTTTTGGAATGAGGCTGAGGAGGTTTTGGAATGAGGCTGAGGAGGTTTTGGGATGAGGCTGAGGAGGTTTTTGGGATGAGGCTGAGGATGTTTTGGGCTGGGGCTGAGGCGGTTTCTGGGCTGCAGCTGTGCCCTGTCCCCCCAGATATCTACGTGTGCATGATCTCCTCTGCTCACAACGTGGCGGCGCAGGGCAAGTACATCGCCATCGCCAGCACCACCGTGGAGACCGCCGAGCCCGAGAAGGAGATCAAACCAGCCCTGGACCTGCTGGAGCCCATTGAGCAGAAGTGAGCCCCAGCCAGCCCCTGCCCCTCTCTGCTGGGCCATTGGAGCCATTTGGCTGCCAGGAGCTGTTCAGAGTCCCCTCAGCACCGAACCATTCCTGCTCTGACACCATCCTGAGCTTTTCTCTTCTCTTTCCCTCCCCAGGTTTGTGAGCATCAGCGACCTCTTTGCACCGACCGACCTGGGCACCGAGAGCCAGGTGAGTGAGGGCTGGGCTGGGCAGGGAGAGGCTCCAGCTCGGGGCTCCAAGCCAGCAGTGAGCCCTGGTGGCCAAGAAGGCCAATGGCTCCTGGCCTGGATCAGGAATGGTGTGGCCAGCAGGAGCAGGGAGGTCATTCTGCCCCTGGACTCGGCACTGGTGAGGCCACACCTGGAGTGCTGTGTCCAGCTCTGGCCCCTCAGATCAGGATGGACATTGAGTGCAGTGTCCAGCTCTGGCCCCTCAGTTCAGGATGGACATTGAGTGCAGTGTCCAGCTCTGGGTGTCCCAAGATGGACATTGAGTGCAGTGTCCAGCTCTGGCCCCTCAGTCCAGGATGGACATTGAGTGCAGTGTCCAGCTCTGGCCCCTCAGTTCAGGATGGACATTGAGTGCAGTGTCCAGTTCTGGCCCCTCAGGTCAGGATGGACATTGAGTGCAGTGTCCAGCTCTGGCCCCTCAGTTCAGGATGGACACTGAGATGCTCAAACACGTCCAGAGGAGGCCCCGAGGCTGCTGAGGGGCTTGGAGCACAAACCCTGTGAGGAACGACTGAGGGAGCTGGGGATGTTCAGCCTGGAGAAAAGGAGACTCAGAGGTGACCTTGTCACTCTCCACAACTCCCTGAAGGGTGGCTGTGCTCAGCTGGGGTTGGTCTCTTTCTCCAGGCAGCACTGACAGAACCAGAGGACACAGCCTCGAGCTGCACCAAGGTTGGATATCAGGAAAAAGCTTTTCATGGAAAGAGTGATAAAGTTCTGGAATGGCCTGCCCGGGGAGGTGGTGGAGTCACCATCCCTGGATGTGTTTAACAAAGCCTGGATGTGGCACTGGGTGCCGTGGTCTGGTTGAGGTGTCAGAGCTGGGTTGGACTTGATGATCTTGAAGGTCTCTTCCAACCCAGTGATTCTTCTGTGATTCTGCTTCCAGATCTTCATCTCACGCACCTACGACGCCACCACCCACTTTGAGACGACGTGCGACGACATCAAAGACATTTACAAGAGGATGATGGGATCAGAGTTCGACTTCGAGGAGATGAAACGCAAGAAGAACGACATCTACGGGGAGGAGGAGCAGCAGTAATGAGAGAGTCTCTAATTAGGAGGAGTTTAAATCGGCTAATATGAATATATAAGGAACTTAATGAACACTGTATGAAATTCAATATTGTAAGGCCTGCTTTTGTAATCCCATCTCTGAGAGATTGAAGAGTACTGCACTGGTAATGTTCCCTTTTTGGATATCATGTGTTAATTATTTCATTCTAGTAGGGCTGCTGTCCAGAATCTGGCAAAATTCCTGACTGATTTCCTGACTAACCTCGTAAGCGAAAGGCAGACTGAACTTATTATTATTATTATTATAATTATTATTATTATTTTTGCAGACGTTAGACGTGGGTGCAGATTTGAAAATAACTCATTGACAACTGTGTCTTACCTTGTCTTTTTAATCATCTGTAAAAACATCCTTCACCATTTCCTGTGCTTCTGGTGAGCTCGTAGACGTGACGCTGACGTCACTCAAACCTGATTATCAAGGAGAAAAAAAAAATAAAAAAAAAAAATAGAAACTGAGCACTCCATTATTGTGGACAGCATCCCTAAAAGTCTCTCTCCCATCAATCTTAACTCTGTGGCAAAGTTGTATCATGGACAAAGCCCCACACCTCTTGTAGCAGCAAAATGTCGGCTTCGTTCTGGGCACAGAACTTAACCCTCCACTTTAAGCTTCTAAACCCGTTTACATCGGTTGGGACACAGCTGTGCCTAAGGCTCCTTTGTGTTTTAATCTTAATAAAATTGAGAGAACAAATTACAGAGCAGGCAAGATGTGGAAGTATTTTCTGTCCCCCCCCACCTCCCCACCCCAAACCCCCGGTGGCTTCTGGGATGGACCAAAAACGGCGCTGCGGTATCGGCATGACAGAGCCTGTGCTTCTCGTTGTCTCCTGAAGGCTCCAAATGATTTCTGTACTGCGAAGTAAAGCCAAATTCTGGAAACCAGTCCTGGCCTCTGGTCTGATTCACTGCGCTTTCTGCCTGGGATCCTGCAGCACCTCGGCCTGCCAGGGGTGAGATGGGAGCGTTCCCTGCAGGAAAAAGGTTCCCCTGCAGGAAAAAGGTTCCCCTGCAGGAAAAAGGTCCCCTGCAGGAAAATCTCTCCTGCTTCCGTGCTTCTCTGCAGGCTCTGCTGCTCAGGCTCAATCCCTGCTCCCTGCAGCCACCCCAGTGCCACAGCTGGAAATGGCAGCAGCAGGAAATAATTCCTGCCTCGGGCTCCTCTCCGTCCTGGACATGAGGTGTTCCAATCCGGAGCGATCCCTTCGATTCCCAGGCTGGCACTGGGTGGAGAGCGCTGGCTGAGTGGCAGGAGAGCTGAGGAGAAACCCTGGAGCAGCTGCAGGGGCCCAGGAGAGCTGAGGAGCAGCTCCAGGGTGGCTCAGGAGAGCAAAGGAGCAGCTCCAGGGTGGCTCAGGAGAGCAGAGGAAGGAGCAGCTCTGCAGGGTGACCCAGGAGAGCAAAGGAGCAGCTCTGGAGGAGGGCCCAGGAGAGCTGAGGAAGGAGCAGCTCCAGGGTGGCTCAGGAGAGCTGAGGAGAAACCCTGGAGCAGCTGCAGGTGGCCCAGGAGAGCAGAGGAAGGAGCAGCTCTGCAGGGTGGCCCAGGAGAGCTGAGGAAGGAGCAGCTCTGCAGGGTGACCAGGAGAGCTGAGGAAGGAGCAGCTCTGCAGGGCGGCTCAGTGGCAGGGGCTTCCCTCAGCCTGCACCGATCCCACACAGGAACTGGGCTTTGATCCCATCACGGTCCCAAAGCTGAGCTGAGCCCTCCTGGGGCTTCTCCTCTCCTTCCTCCCAGCCAAGGCTTTTGGAACTTCCTCCTCCTGAGGTGCCCCTTCCAGGGACACTCCCCACCCTTAGCCTGCTGGGAGTGAGGTCAGGAGTGTGGCTGGGGAAGTTCTCCCCCTGCAGCGCCCACAGGCCAGGCCAGAGCCAGAGCAGGTGGGAAATCAATCCCAAAGTGATCCCGTTCTCCCTGCCTGCTGTAACCTGGTTCTTCCTCAGCTTACTCCATCCTTCCTGCAGGGAAGCAGGACGGGATCCATCACCCAGGAGCCCACCTGGGCTGAATTCATCACTCCTCGTTGATTCCCAGCTGGAAAACTCCCTGCCCTCCCTTTCCCCTGCTGGACACTGACAAAGCAGAGGCGCGTGAAACTTCGTTATTTTGGCCATTTTATTAATCAAACTCTAATTTACAAAGTCATCCTGTACAGAACGGCCTCGCGGTCTTGGCTTTAAAAACAAACCGGGTGGGGAACGGGGCTGGGACGTTTTCCCCAAAAAACAAGAGCTGCCCCTGGTCCTGCAGCCAGGAGGCAGCAGGGGGGGAGCTGAAATGTAGTGTGGGCCTGAAGGACAAACAGCCACGAGGAAAACTCGTTTCTCACTCCTGACCTTCAAGAAAACTTCGGGAAATTCCTTTGCCTGCCGCACCGAAGACTTCAAAACCAATAATTTACCCTGTCCTGTTCCAGGAAGAGCCTTTCCTATGTGAGACTGGATGGGAGGGAACGAATCCTCCCCCCGCCAAAGGATCTGCAATTCGTATTTCTTTAAATAAGATTTATGTACAGAGCTACAACCGGCCTTCCCCCAGCCCCACTGGGATGGAGGGTGGGGATCCACTGGGATGGATGTCTGGGATCCACTGGGATGGATGTTCAGGATCCACTGGGATGGAAGGTGGGGATGTCCCCCACAGGACTGGGATGCCCACACTGCTGCCACAGGGCCTGGGGAGGCGCCGTGTCCTCGTGGCTTCTCTTTTGTCACCTGCAACACAAGAGACGTGGCCCAGGTCAGCACCCGGCTCCCTCTGCCCTCCTGCAGCTTCCCCAGGGCCAGGCCTGGAATTTTTACCGTTTTCCAGCCGTTTCCCTGGATCCAGCTGCAGGAGTCAGCCCTGGGTGCTGGCAGATCCCACATCCAGCACTTTGGGGTGGTCCCTGCTCTGCCATGAGATCCCAGCTCCCTGCTGCCCATCCCACCCACAGCCCAGGAGCTGCTCCAAGCTTTCTGGGCTCGATCCCAAGTTCTCACCAGTAGCTTCTTCTGAAGGGAGCAGCCATTTCCTGCACGGTCCCCAGGAAGGTGTCGATGTCGGCCACAAGAATCCCTTTGCTCTCCAGGATCTCCCTGCTGCTGCCGCCGGGGTTTTCTGCAAGGGGAGGAGCAGCAGCTCCGTGAATTCAAACAAACGAGGTGAGGAACATCCCCAAACCCCACCCCCTGTGGTCGCTCTGGTGCTTTGCCAACGGCCTCAACCACCCACAGCGGCTCCAACAACAACCTCTGGAATTCCTCAACCTCCAAAAATAAAAACAAATCCCTTTGCTCCCACTGCGATTCCCGCAGCGACATCAGCAAACCTGGGGATCTTTCTAACCCCTCCTCCATCCCTTCCCACCCCAAGGCAATTCCCACACCTGGAAGGCTTTGGGATGCCCTTTACCTGTTGTCAGGTAGACGGCGAACCTGGCCTGGTGGACGTGCTGCACCTGCAGCTCCAGCAGGCACGGGAGGCGCCGGGAGCCGGCGGCGGCGGCGGCGTCGCAGGCGTGGAAGGGCAGCGGCTGCAGCAGCTCCTCCCCCTGGCACCACCTCAGCAGCTGCTGCTTCCTCTGGGCATCGCTGGCATCGTCCCTGCAGAGAGAGGGGCGCTGGGGCTCTCTCCAAAGGAATGGGCAGGAGGATGGGATCTGCCCTTCCAGGGTTTTTTGGGTTTTTTTTTTTGCTGCTCTGGATGGATCAGGAGTGACAGATTTCCCCCTCCCCTTTGCTTGCCCCCCAACTTTGGGTTGGTTTTGGTTGATTTTTGGGATTTGTGCTGGGATTTGGGGGTCACTCGGGGAGGTTCTGTGGTTTGGAAAAAGCCAAGGTTGCTCCTGGCTCACAGCCCACCAGTGTCTGTCCCTGCCGCTGTCCCCAGGGAGATTCCTGCTGGAATCACGCTCAGCTCAGGATAAAAAGCTGGGAGGAGGAGGAGGAGGAGGAGGAGGAGGGGATGATGGAGCCCGGCTTTCCTGGGATCAATTCCTTGGGTTTCCCAGCTTTTCCTTTCCCTGTGAAACTCTTTTATCCCAAACCAGGAGTTTTCTCACTTCACCCAGCCCAGGCCAGAGCAGCTCCATCCCCAACCATTCCTGGTGGGAATTGCAGTGGGAATTCCTTCTCTGCATCCCCACCCAGCCCAGGGCTCCTCGTCCCTCCCCAGATCCCAGATGTGATGGAGCAGGAAAAGCCCCAGAGGGGGCAAAGCCCTGGAACTGGGATGAGCTGCTGGTAACAGGAGGGAAGTTTGCTTTCGGGGTTTTGGGAATGTGCAGCTCCTCAGGGGAAATCTGTGCCTCTCCAGGAGCCTGTGACATTCCTGAGGGAAACTCTGCCAAGGAGACAGGGAGGAGCCTGATGGAAGCCCAGCAGGGAGCAGGGAGAGCTGCCAGAGCTCTGCCTCAACCCAGGATCCCACCCGGGACAACGTTCCAGGCCATCTGATGCTCTCCAGCTCCCAAATCCATCCCCAAAATCCCCAAAATCCCCCAGGCAGAGCCGTTACCTGAGGTCTCCTCTGAGCTTCTTGCTCTCCCTGTGGTGCAGGAGCCACTTCCACCTCCCGTTCCTGTTCAGCTTCTCCAGCACCTTCACCACCTCCTTCAGCTGGCCTGAGGGGACACGGGCCGGGGCAATGGGCACCTGGGGGGCTCTGGGCCCAGCCCTGCTCCACTGGGGCCACCCAAGGGTGCTCAGGGCTCTGTCCAGGGGAGCTCTGAGCCCTTCCCAGGATGAGGAACTGGGATCCTGTCCTGCTGGGAATTTTTTTTCCCTGATGTCTGAGGTCCCTGTCACCTCCCTGGGCTGATCCCAGGAGTGGAGGCTCCGTTTTTTTGTCACCTCCCACGGAGGAGCTGAAGGCAGCAGCGAGTTCTCCTCCTTTTTCCATGGGGTTTTGGGAAGGAATTTAAATGTCCAAGGATGGATTGGAGCATCTTGGGATGGTGGGAGGTGTCCCTGGAATGAGCTTTGAGGTCCCTTCCCACCCAAACTGCTCCTGGGATTCTGGGATTTGGGACACTCAGAACCCATCCCGAGGGATTTTTATGGAAAATGAGGAGAGAAGAGAGAGGGAAAGGAAAGGGAGACCCTTGGTGGTTTCCTGAGATTCCAACTGAAGCCCCTGGGTCCTTTGGTTTCTTGGAGAGGAGATGGATCCAACCTCAGGCTCTGGAGCTGGGCTGGGAGAGCTGGGAATGTTCTCCTGGAGAGGAGAAGGCTCCAGGGAGAGCTTCCAGAACATTCCAGGGCCTGAAGGGGCTCCAGGAGAGGGACTGGGGACAAGGCCTGGAGGGACAGGACACAGGGAATGGCTTCCCACTGCCAGAGGGCAGAGATGGATGGGAGCTTGGGCAGGAATTCCTGGCTGGGCTGGAATTGCCAGAGCAGCTGTGGCTGCCCCTGGATCCCTGGAATGTCCAAGGAAAGGTTGGACATTGGGGCTTGGAGCAGCCTGTGGCAGTGGGAGGTGTCCATGGGGTTGGATCATCCTTCAGGTCTCTTCCAGCCTGAACCATCCCAGGATTCTCCAGGCTGAGCCCTGCCCTGCTCTGGGATGTCCTGAGGACCCCGAGTTCCACCCCGATGGGATCCAAACCTCAGGGAGGGCAAGAATTCCCCACTGGAAATAAAACCAAGGGAGAAGTGGGAATGTGTCAGTGGCGCTCACCCAGGGTCACCCTTTCCAGCAGCTCCTCGTCGGACACCACGAAGCCTCCGGCCTGGAAGAGCTCCTGGAAGGTGTCCCCTGTCACCTCCTCGGGATCGTCCACGGCAGCGAACACCACGCTGGGACAGCGCTTCAGCTCCAGCAGGCACGGCACCTGCTCCAGAACCGGCCCTTGGGAACAGCTCCCAGAGCCAGGGAGCCCATCCCATGGATCCCATGAACCCCATCCCATGGATCCCATCCCATGGATCCCATCCCATGGATCTCATCCCATAGATCCCATCCCATGGATCCCATCCCATGGATCCCATCTCATGGATCCCATCCCATGGATCCCATGAACCCCATCCCATGGATCCCATCCCATGGATCCCATGAACCCCATCCCATGGATCCCATCCCATCCCATGGATCCCATCCCATGGATCCCATCCCATATATCCCATCCCATCCCATGGATCCCATGAACCCCATACCATGGATCCCATAGGTCCCATAGATCCCATCCCATGGATCCCATCCCATGGATCCCATGGATCCCATCCCATGGATCCCATCGATCCCATAGATCCTGTCCCATGGATCCCGTCCCATGGATCCCGTCCCATGGATCCCATATATCCCATCCCATCCCATGGATCCCATCCCATGGATCCCATCCCATGGATCCCATCCCATCGCATCCCATCGATCCCATCCCATTCCTTCCCATAGATCCCATCCCATCCCATGGATCCCATAGATCCCATCCCATAGATCCCATCCCATCCCATGGATCCCATCCCATGGATCCCATCCCATCCCATCCCATCCCATCCCATCCCATCCCATCCCATCCGTCCCATCCCATCCGTCCCATGGATCCCATCCCATGGATCCCATCCCATCCCAAGGCTGAAACATTCCCTGGAACTGCTGAGCCGAGCTCAGGCTGGACAAGGGCAGCCCGAGCTCTCTCTGCTTTCAGCTCCAGGTTTGGGGTTTTTTTAAACAGATCCCGGGATTCCAGAGCAGCGCCGAGGGAAGCGACGCGGGATCCGGGCTCACCGTGTGGATGTGGGAGGAGACGTCCTCGCTCCTGAGCACCACCAGCAGCCGGCGGCCGCGCCGGCGCCGCGCTCCGCAGAAATCCTGGGGCTCCGTCCTCACAAAGCCCCGAGCCCGCAGCAGGGCCTGGAACACAGAGCAGGTGGAGTTTGGGAATGTTGGCTTTGGGTGGGAATGTTGGGATCTGGACGGAATGTTGGGCTTTGGGTGGGAATGTTTGGTTTGGATGGAATGTTGGGCTTTGGGTGGGAATGTTGGGTTTGGGTGGAATGTTGGGTTTGGGTGGAATGCTGGGTTTCGATGGAATGTTGGGTTTGGATGGGAATGTTGGGATCTGGATGGGAATGTTGGGATCTGGATGGGAATGTTGGGTTTGGGTGGGAATGTTGGCTTTCGGTGGAATGTTGGGTTTGGGTGGAATGTTGGCTTTCGGTGGAATGTTGGGTTTGGATGGAATGTTGGGTTTGGGTGGAATGTTGGGATCTGGATGGAATGTTGGGCTTTGGGTGGGAATGTTGGGATCTGGATGGAATGTTGGGATCTGGATGGGAATGTTGGGATCTGGATGGAGTGTTGGGTTTGGGTGGGAATGTTTGGTTTGGATGGGAATGTTGGGTTTGGGTGGGAATGTTGGGTTTGGGTGGAACGTTGGGATCTGGATGGAGTGTTGGGTTTGGATGGGACTGTTGGGCTTTGGGTGGGAATGTTGGGTTTGGGTGGAATGTTGTGCTTTGGGTGGGAATGTTGGGTTTGGGTGGGAATGTTGGGATCTGGATGGGAATGTTGGGTTTGGGTGGGAATGTTGGGTTTGGATGGAATGTTGGGCTTGGTGGGAATGTTGGGTTTGGATGGAATGTTGGGCTTTGGGTGGAATGTTGGGATCTGGATGGAATGTTGGGCTTTGGATGGGAATGTTGGGTTTGGGTGGGAATGTTGGGTTTGGGTAGGAATGTTGGGTTTGGATGGGAATGTTGGGTTTGGGTGGGAAGGTTGAGTTTGGATGGGAAGGTCAGGCTTTGGGTGGGAATATTCTCCTGGGAACACCGGGATAGGAAGGGAATTCCGGGCTGCCCAGGGCCACGGGGATCCCCCAGGCCTGCAGGGGTTCCAAAGCCACAGGGAGGTGGCACTTGGGGACCTGGGCAGCGCTGGGGGACTCCAAACTAAACCAGAGCAGCTTAGATGGGAGCTTGGGAAGGAATTCCTGGCGGGGCTGGAATTCCCAGAGCAGCTGTGGCTGCCCCTGGATCCCTGGAATGTCCAAGGCCAGGCTGGAGTAGCCTGGGATGATCCTCAAGGTCCTTCCCACCCAAACCATTCCAGGATTCTCCGCTGCCTCAATCCCAAGGCTCCTGTCCCACCTCAGCCTGAGATCCCAATTCCTGCTGCTGGGAGCTGAGGTGGCTCCTGCCTCCCAAACCAGCCCTGCCCAAGTGTCCCTGCTCCTGTCACCTTCAGCTCTCCCCTGGAGCCGCCCATCCCGATCCACCCTGATCCATCCCAACCCACCCTGATCCATCCCGACCCATCCTGATCCACCCTGATCCATCCCAACCCATCCTGATCCATCCCGACCCACCTGATCCACCCTGATCCACCCCAATCCACCCTGATCCATCCCCATCCATCCTGACCCACTCTGACCCACCTCAACCCATCCCGATGCATCCTGATCCGTCCTGATCTATCCCAATGTATCCCAATCCATCCTGACGCATCCCAATCCACCCTGATCCATGCCAATCCATCCCTATGCACCCTGATCCATCCCAACCCATTCTGATCCATCCCGATCCATCCAGATCCATCCCAAGGGATCTCAATCCATCCCAATCCACTCTGACCCATCGCAATCCACCCTGATCCATCCCAATCTATCCCCATCCATCCCAATCAACCCCAATCCACTCTGATCCACCCCAATCCACCCTGATCCATCCCAATCCATCCCCATGCACCCTGATCCACCTTGATCCATCCCAAGGTATCTCAATCCTTCCCAATCCACTCTGATCCATCCCGACCCACCCTGATCCATCCCAATCCATCTCCATGCACCCTGATCCACTCTGATCCATCCCAATCCACCTTGATCCACCCCAATCCATCCCAATCCACCTCGATCCATCCCAATCAACCCTGATCCACCCTGATCCATCCCAATCCACCTCAATCCATCCCAATCGACTCTGATCCACTGATCCATCCCAATTGACCTTGATCCACCTCAATCCACCCCGATCCACCCCTATGCACTCTGATCCATCCCCATCCATCCCAATCCACCTCGATCCATCGCAATCGATCCTGATCCACTCTGATCCATCCCAATCCACCCTGATCCACCCCAATCCATCCCCATCCATCCCAATCCACCTCGATCCATCCCAATCGATCCTGATCTACTCCGATCCATCCCAATCCACCTCGATCCATCCCAATCGATCCTGATCTACTCCGATCCATCCCAATCCACCCTGATCCACCCCAATCCATCCCCAATCCACCCCAATTCCCCCTGACCCACCCCCACCCGCCCCGCTCCACCAGCGGCTCTCACCTCCACCCTGTCGAAGAAGGGCTCCCTCCCGGTCTCCAGCAGGTAGAACATTCCGGGCCGCGCTCCGGCGGCCACGCGGCGCAGGTGGGAGCGCAGGGCCCCGCGCAGCTCCGCGATCGCTCCCGGGAACGCCGCCGACCCTCCCCGGCCATTCCCGGCCTGTCCCGGCCCCGGGGCATCGCCGCCGGCCCCGGCCCTGCCCAGCACCGCCCCGGGGAACTCGGAATACTCGTCCAGGATGCCGGCGACGGCCCCGCGCGGCTCCGGCGGCGCGCGGTGGAACCGGAGCTTGCCCAGGTGCACGGGAGCTCCGGGATGGCGGCTCCCGGCCCGGGATCGGCCTCTCCTGCCGGCACAAGGGTCCCTGTGGGGTCCCCAGGGTGGGATTGTCACCCTCAAGGGGCTCCTGCTGCGCGGGGACGGCGCCACGGGGGCGGCGCGGGGCGAGAAGTCCGTGGGGAAGAGGCTTTTGGAGGTAGAGAAGGAAGGTTTGCAATTCCGCAGGATTTCTTTTAGCTTATAATGGAAGCGGAGGCATTCCATGTCCAAAGTGTCCTGGGTGATTTCCTGGGAGCTCCTCCAGCTGCCCAGCAGGGAGCAGGCCAGGTGGGATTCCTGGGAATCCGGCTTCTTGGGAAGCTGGAAGTTCTCCACCCTCTGCTGGCAGTGCCTGCTGAGCACGGAGCTGCCGGGATCCCGAGGGATCTGCCAGTCCCAGTCCTGCTCCTCCATGTGCACGGAGCTCCCGGAGGAGCTGTCCCGGGTAGTCCTTGCTCCTGCAGCATCCATGGAGGTCACGATGCAGGAATTCCTGCGCGGAAGCGGGGAGCGAGAATTCCCCTCCCAACATTCCTGCTCTGAGTCCCCGAAGGAATTCTCCAACGCATCCTCAAAGGCCAAGCTCTCGTGCGCGTCCCGCCTCGGGAGCTGCTCCGAAACATCCTCGGCATCGCTGAACTCCGGCTCTTCTCCAGAGGGATCCCTGCGCTCATCCCACGGCGAGGCCGGGATGGGGGAACCGGGGATTTCTCCCTCTCCCATCTCGGCGCCGGGATCGGGGAAGGGCTGGGATCCCTGGGGGTTGTGCTCACACACATCCCAGGGCTCGCATTCCCAGCTGGGGGAAGCTGCAGGGCTGCCAGTGCTGCCTGCCTGCAGCTCCTCGGGTGGGCAGGGCTCCTCCCCGGGGCTCCCGCCGGCATTCCCGGGGCTGCCGCAGCTCCAGGACCAGCGGGCGCTGTCGGGGCTGGGAGGGAGCACCCCAGGGATGTCCTCAGGGATCTCCTCAGGGAGCACCCCAGGGATGTCCTCAGGGATGTCCTCAGGGATCTCCTCAGGGAGCACCCCAGGGATCTCCTCAGGCATTTCCTCAGGGATCTCCTCAGGCATTTCCTCAGGGATCTCCTCAGGGATGTCCTCAGGGAGAACCCCAGAGATCTCCTCAGGGATCTCCTCAGGCATTTCCTCAGGGATGTCCTCAGGGATCTCCTCAGGGATCTCCTCAGGGATCTCCTCAGGGAGCACCCCAGGGATCTCCTCAGGGATCTCCTCAGGGATCTCCTCAGGGAGCGGCGAGCGCAGCTCCGCAGCCTCGGGATCGTCCCACGGATCACGCGGAGAAGGAGGAGCAGCAGCTCCCGGCTCCGCTGGCAGGAACTCCTCCATGGGGGAGCTCGGAGCTGGGGAGTGGCTGAGCTCCTGGCCAGGGCCGGGGCTCAGGGGGCAGTGCAGGCTCCAGGCAGCCACGCTCAGCTGGGCAGCTCCTCCTTCCCGGCGCGGCTTCCAGAGGCGGCACAGCACCGACTCCCGCCGGCCCGGCACGGCGGCAACGCCGGCCTTGGAGTCTCCAGGAGAAGCAAGAGCGGAGTCTCCGCGGAAGTTTGGGAAGTTCTGCCTGGGGAGCTCCTTGATGGCCGAGATCTCGTCCCTGCTGGAGGAGGAGGGCTCCGATTCCGGCAGGAATTCCCCGTCCACCTGCTGGAGGGGGATCTCCGGCTCGGCCGTCTCCGTGCTCCTCGCGTCGCTGCCAGGGGAATTCTCTGCCTCAGGGAGGAAATCCTCCCTCTCCTCAGCTCTGCACTCATCTCCTGTGTCTGGGTAGTCCAAGGGGGAGTCCCGGCCATCTCCTGATCCCATGGGATCATTCAGCTCCTCCATGCAGGGGCTTTCCTGCTGCTCCTCCTCCTCCTCCTCCACCAAACCCCCGCTCCCGCCCTGGTTCGACTCCTCATAGTCCAAGGAATTCAGCTCGGGATCCGCCTCATCCCCACCCAGCTGGGACAAGCAGCTGCTCCTCCCCAGCTCGCTCTGGGACGGTGACCGGACGCCCTCCACGGGCTGATCCTCTGGAGCGGCCCAGGGATCCACGGATCCGTCGGGAGAGGTCAGGCAGACGGAGCTGGAGTCAGGGGACAGGGCCAGGGACATTCCCTGCCCGCAGGGGGACTCCGTGCTCCCAGCAGGCTCCCACCTTTCTCCGGAGGGTGCCTGATCCCAGTTTTTCTGCTCCGAGCCGTTCCCCAGGGTGTCCCCGGCGGGCCCCGGGCTGTGGGTGACGCTGTCGGGCTGTGCCCCGTGGGCAGGGCTGGCCTCAGGGGGGAACAGCAGCTCCCCGCCGGCGCCGTGGGGTGACCCCACCTCGGCTCCGACCCCGCCCGGCTCCGAATCCGGAGTGGCCGGAGCATCCCAAGGATCCGGGGGCTCGTCCGGGTTTGGTGATGTCTCCTCAGGAAAGGCTCCAGGGTCGTCCCACGGCGTTGGGGAGGATGTGTGGGGGCAGGGGGATGCCAGGGAGGTGGGGCTGGGCACGGGCTCCTGCTCAGGGACACCGAACTCCTCTGGAGACGCCGAATTCCCGGCGTTCTGCTCGCACTCCATCTCGGCGTCGCTGCTCTCCGACAACACCAAATCCACGGCGCCCTGGAAGGAGCCTTCGTCCTCAAACTCCTCGTTCTCCACCTCCCTCTCCTCTTTTTCCGAGGGCTCCTGGGATCCCTCCCCTCCCTCAGTGGCTCCTCCAGGCTCTGAACTTCCAGGATTTGCATCCAAGGGTGTGGAACGGCGGGCAGGCTGCGGATCAGCCTCATCCTCAACTTCCAGGGCACGTCCAGAGTCTCCCGTTCCCTCCTCATCCTCGGGAGGGCCGGGGCCGCTCTCTGAGCCTCCTTCCTGCTGCTTCTCCTGCTGCTTTTCCTGTTTTTCCTGCTGCTTCTCCTGCTGCATTTCCTGCTGCTTTTCCTGCTGCTCCTCCTGTTGCTTTTCCTGCTGCTTTTCCTCTTGCTTTTCCTGTTTTTCCTGCTGCTTCTCCTGCTGCTTCTCCTGTTTTTCCTGCTGCTTCTCCTGCTGCTTTTCCTGTTTTTCCTGCTGCTTTTCCTGCTGTTCCCCATTTTCCTGGGGGGCACAAGGGGGGTCTGTCCATGGAGCTGTGCTGGAATTCGGGGCTTGGCTCCCGGGGTTTTCCGTGCCTGGGGATTTCCTGGGAAAGCCGAGCTCCTGGGAAGGGCTGGGGCTGATCCTGGCATCCAGCAGCTCCTCCTTGCCTGGCTCCTGCTGGAACACAAGCCAGAGGTTAATCCTCAGAGGGAAATGCAGGGAAAAAATAAATAAATTGTGTGTGGGGGGATATTTTTGGAATTGGAATATTTTTTTTTTTTTCTCCTTCGTGCAAAGCGGTTCCAGCCCTACGGAAGCTGCTCCTTTTGTTCTAAGTTTTAATTGAATTATTTTAATTTAGGGCTTGAAAATATCTTGTATTTTATGTTTACCCCAAGAACCTCCACGTGCAGAGTGGAGGAAGTGTAAAAATTCATTTCAAGCTTTATCCAGAATGGGATTTTCATGGATTTCTCCAGAGGGGAATGAGGCAAAGCACTGCACTGGCACCTGTGTGAGGGGGGAAAAACTTCCAAACCAACAAATCCCAGCTTCCCAAATCCACGTAGGAATGGCTGTGCTGTGTTTCTCCTGGATTTGGAATTCTGCTCTGGGATGCCCCTCAGTTGAGGACACACAGATTTGGAATTTAAATCAGGAACAGGAGCTGAGCGTGATTTTAATTATTTTAATTTGGGATTCCTCCGCTTTGGAGAGCATCCCTGCTTCCCTGGAGAGCCCACAAGGACATCTGCTCCAATCTTGCTACTCCAAGAGGAAAACCCTGCTCCTCTTCTAAGAGGAAAATCCTGCTCTTTTAAGAGGAAAACCGTGCTCTTCTAAGGGGAAAACCCTGCTCTTTTAACAGGAAAATCCTGCTCCTCTAAGAGGAAAATCCTGCTGTTTGAAGAGGAAAATCCTGCTCCTCTAAGAGGAAAATCCTGCTACTCCAAGAGGAAAACCCTGCTCTTTTAACAGGAAAATCCTCCTCCTCTAAGAGGAAAATCCTGCTCTTCTAAGGGGAAAACCCTGCTCTTTTAAGAGGAAAACCCTGCTCTTCTAAGGGGAAAACCCTGCTCTTTTAACAGGAAAATCTTGCTCTTCTAAGGGGAAAATCCTTCTCTTGTAAGAGGAAAATCCTGCTCCTCTAAGAGGAAAATCCTGCTCTTTTAAGAGGAAAACCCTGCTCCTCTAAGGGAAAAATCATGTTTCTCTAAGAGGAAAACTCTTCTCTTATAAGAGGAAGATCCTGCTCCTCTAAGAAGAAAATCTTGCTCGTCTAAGGAGAAAATCCTGTTTCTCTAGGAGAAAAATCCTTCTCTTTTAACAGGAAAACCCTGCTCCTCTAAGGGGAAAATCCTGTTTCTCTAGGAGGAAAATCCTTCTCTTTTAACAGGAAAATCCTGCTCTTCTAAGGGGAAAATTCTGTTTCTCTAGGAGGAAAATCCTTCTCTTTTAACAGGAAAACCCTGCTGTTTGAAGAGGAAAACCCTGCTGTTTGAAGAGGAAAACCCTGCTGTTTGAAGAGGACACTGGTGCCCCGGAGCCCCCCAGGCCGCACTCACCGCGGTGCCGCTGGAGACGCGGCGCCAGCGCTCCCGGGGCAGCTCCGGGGGAAGCTCCCCGGAATGTCCCTGCAGGGAAAGGCTCTCGGGACAGCTGGTGGAGGAAGGCTCCTCCTCCTCTTCCTCCTCCCTGCAGGGCAGCTCCCCTGAGGAGGAGGACACCGTGCTGTCCACGGCTCCGGCGCTTCCGTCCGCGTCCGTCTGGGAATCGGCCGGGAACGTCTGGGAATCCTCCTTGTCCGGCTGGGAAGCGCCTTGGGAAGGGATGCTGGGATCCAGGGAGCTGCTGGGATCCAGGGAGCTGCTGGGATCCAGGGAGCTGCTGGGTGTCTGGTCAGGATCCCAGCCCGAGTCTGCAGGACGCGTCTCGAAGCCAAAGCAGTCCTGGCTGTCGTCGTTGAGCTCCGGGAAAGCGCCGGAGCTGTTGATGGAGACGAATTTCTTGGGATTGATGTGCTCCACCACCATCCTGGAGGTGCTCAGGAGCTTGTTGGGCTTCCTGTAGAACAGGGCCACCCACATGTGCAGGATCAGCTTCATCCCTTCCACGTCGTCGGGAAGATTGGGATCCCAGGGCCTGGGGGAGGGAAAGCAAAGAGAGTGAGAATCAGCTTCATCCTGCCCCATCCAGCTCCAGGGAATTCATCCCTGGAGTTCATCCCTGGAATCCATCTGAGGGAATTCATCCCTGGAATTCATTTCATCCCTGGAGTTCATCCCTGGCGTTCATCTGAGGGAATTCATCCCTGGAATTCATCCCTAGAATTTATCCGAGGGAATTCATCCCTGGAATTCATTCCTAGAATTTATCTGAGGGAATTCATTGCAGGGAATTCATCCCTGGAATGATTCATTCTAAATTCATTTCATCCCTGGAGTTCATCCCTGGAATCCATCTGAGAGAATTCATCCCTAGAATTCATCTGAGGGAATTCATCCCTAGAATTCATTGCAGGGAATTCATCCTTGGAATTCATCCCTGGAATTCATCTGAGGGAATTCATTGCAGGGAATTCATCCCGGGAATTCATCCCTGGAATTCACTGCAGGGAATTCATCCCTGGAGTTCATCCCTGGAATTCATCTGAAGGAGTTCAACCCTGGAATTCATCCCTGGAGTTCACTCCTAGAACTCATTTGAGGGAATTCATCTGAGGGAATTCATCCCCAGAATTCATTGCAGAGAGTCCATCCCTAGAATTCATCTCAGGGAATTCATCCCTAGAATTAATCCCTGGAGCTCATCCCTGGAGTTCACTCCTAGAATTCATCTGAGGGAACTCATCCCTGGAATTCACTGCAGGGAATTCATCCCTGGAGTTCATCCCCGGCTCCCTGCAGGGCTCAGCCCCAAGGCAGAGGGGGCACAGATCATCTGAGGCAGATTTCAGCTTTTTTTAAGGAAAAAATAAAAGCAGAAGATATCCGAGCTCCAAAGCAGGGACGGAGGAGTTGGGGTCATGGCTTTAGGTGCCACTTCCAGCTGCAGAACCACGGGAATCCATGGGATGGTTTGGGTGGGAAGGGACCTTCAACATCACCCAGGGCCACCCCTGCCAGGGCAGGGACACCTCCCACTGTCCCAGGGTGCTCCAAACCCCAATATCCAACCTTTCCTTGGACATTCCAGGGATCCAGGGGCAGCCACAGCTGCTCTGACAATTCCAGCCCAGCCAGGAATTCCTTCCCAAGCTCCCATCCATCCCTGCCCTCTGGCAGTGGGAAGCCATTCCCTGTGTCCTGTCCCTGCAGGCCTTGTCCCCAGTCCCTCTGGAACTCTTCTGGAGCCCCTTTAGGCCCTGGAATGTTCTGGAAGTTCTCCTTGGAGCCTTCCCTTCTCCACGTGAACATTCCCAGCTCTCCCAGAGAGCAGAGAGGAGCCTTTGGAGCATCTCTCCGGTCTCCTCCAGCAGCTCCAGGTTCTTCTGCTGTTGCCTCCAGAGCTGGATCCAGCTCTGCAGGTGGGGTCTCACCCAAGGGGCAGAGCAGAGGGAGAATCCCGAGGAAGGAAAGTTGGGATTTGCCCCAGGAATGTGAGGATAAACCCCAGATTTTTCTGAAACTCTTTTCCCAGAGAGTTTTCTGTCAACAAGAGACACAAAAAACTGTAACCTGTGTTTACATTCCTTTCCCTGGGAGGGACTTCTTGATGTCCCTCTGACTTGACCAATGTGATTGAAGAAGTTTTTCCTTCTTCCACCCATTGGGTTGTTCTCTGTAGAACAGCATAAAACTGTATAAAAGCCTGAGATGTTTTGGTTTTCTGAAACTCTTTCCCAGAGTTTGAGAGTCTTCTGTCAACAAGAGACCATTTTCCTAACTGTAACCTTGGACTTCTCCTTGATGTCCCTCTGGTTTGACCAATGTGATTGAAGAAATTTGTCCTTCTTCCACCCATTGGGTTGTTCTTTGTAAAACAATATAAAACTGTATAAAAGCCTGAGATGTTTTCGTTTCTCTGAAACTCTTTTCCCAGAGAGTTTTCTATCGACAAAAGACATGTAAACCTTTGTTTACATTCCTTTCCCTGGGAGGGACTTCTCCTTGATGTCCCTCTGACTTGACCAATGTGACTGAAGAAGTTTTTCCTTCTTCCACCCATTGGGTTTTTTCCTGTAGAACAGCATAAAACAGTGTAAAAGCCTGAGGTGTTTTGGTTTTCTGAAACTCTTTCCCAGAGTTTTAGAGTCTTCTGTCAACAAGAGACACGTTTTTCTGATTGTAACCTTTGTTCACATTCCTTTCCCTAGGAGGGACTTCTCCTTGATGTCCCTCTGACTTGGCCAATGTGACTGAAGAAGTTTGTCCATCTCCCACCCATTGGGTTGTTCTCTGTAGAACAGCATAAAACTGTATAAAAGCCTGAGATGTTTTGGTTTTCTGAAACTCTTTCCCAGAGTTTGAGAGTCTTCTGTCGACAAGAGACCATTTTACTAACTGTAACCTTGGACTTCTCCTTGATGTCCCTCTGACTTGACCAATGTGATTGAAGAACTTTGTCCTTCCACCCATTGGGTTGCTCTTTGTAGAACGGCATAAAAGGGAAGGAATTTCCAGGAAATAAACGGAGCCATCGTCAGCCTTCCGAGTCGGAGTCCGGGCCCTCGTGATCCCGAAGAGCGTCACCCCCAGCTCTCCCAGCCTGGATCCCTGGGAGCTCAGGGGCTCCAGCCCTGGAGCAGCTCCGTGGATTCCTCTGGACTCTCCCCAGCAGCTCCAGGGACAGAATTCCCACTTTCCCCGCTGCCCACCCCACAGGATCAGCCCAGGACGGATTGTTCATTCCAACCCCGCCAACCTGGGCGTCACACCCACCCCCAAACCCCTTTCACCCCCAAAACAAACCCCACCAACACCAGGAACCCAAAAAAACCCCAAACCCCACCCCTTCCGAGCGCTTCCGAGGCCGACTCACCCGTGCAGGGCGCGGATGACGGTCTTCTCCAGGGAATTATTGGTGTACCTGCTGTCCAGGTGGAAGAGATATTCCTCTTCCCAACGGCAGGTGACCTTCAGGGAATTCCCACAGGCGTTCACCGTGTGCCTCTTGGCAAACTCCTCCTTTTTTTTCCCGGCGGAGCCGCCGGGCCGGCCGGGCTCCGAGGCGCCGCCGTGGTGTCGGAAAGGCAGCACCTTCCCCACCAAAGGAGCTGCTGGAAGGTTCCTTCTGGAAGGATTAGGATTTCCTTTGGGATCTGGAAGAGTTTGGGGATCGTCCGGCATCGGGGAAGCGTAGGAGTGCTCGTCGGAGATGATGGAGTGCTTGGTCACCTCGGGAGCTTCCTGAGGAGGAGGAGGAGGAGGTGGGAACGCCTGTAATGTCGCAGGGATGGGATCTGAGCTGCTCCCGCTGGCAATTCCCGAGTTTTTTCCCTTGTTGGGATCTGGTGGTTGGGGATTTGGTTGGTTGGGGGCGGCTTTGCCGCCCGCGGTGGCTTTCTTCTGGTTCACCTGCTTCTCCGCCCGGTGGTATTTGTGGTCGGAAGGCGCCCGCAGGGATTTGGGCTTGGAATCCCTGGGTTCCACCAGGACGATGCCAGGAGCTTTGGGAATCAAGGCAGGGACGCAAGAACCCAAGGCCAGGTCAGCTAAAAGGTTCAAAGCGTGGGATTCGCTGTTGGGTCCTTGCAGGGCAAAGCCCAGGCTGGGAATCGCCACGGGATAAGCTTCATTCCTCGGGACGCCGGGAATTCCAAGGGGATAAACCTCGTTCCTTGGGATGCCTGGAATTCCAAGGGGATAAACCTCGTTCCTTGGGACGCCAGGAATTCCAAGGGGATGAATCTCGTTCCTTGGGATGCCTGGAACTGCCAGGGGATGAACCTCGTTCCTCGGGACGCCTGGAATTCCAAGGGGATAAATCTCGTTCCTTGGGATGGTTGGAATTGCCAGGGGATGAATCTCATTCCTTGGGATGGCTGCTCCTTGGGGTTGGGATTGAGGTTGGGGTTGAGGTTGGGGTTGGGGTTGAGGTTGGGATTGAGGTTGAGGTTGGGATTGGAGTTGAGGTTGGGATTGGAGTTGAGGTTGGGATTGGGGTTGGGGTTGAGGTTGAGGCTGGAGTTGGGGTTGAGGTTGGGGTTGAGGTTGGAGTTGAGGTTGGGGTTGAGGTTGGGGTTGAGGTTGGGGTTGAGGTTGGGGTTGAGGTTGGGGTTGGGATTGAGTTTGAGGTTGGGGTTGAGGTCGAGGTTGGAGTTGAGGTTGGGATTGAGGTTGGGGTTGAGGTTGGGATTGAGGTTGGGATTGAGGTTGGGGTTGGGGTTGAGGTTGGAGTTGGAGTTGAGGTTGGGGTTGGAGTTGAGGTTGGGGTTGGGGTTGAGGTTGGGGTTGGGATTGAGGTTGGGGTTGGGGTTGGGATTGGAGTTGAGGTTGGGATTGGAGTTGAGGTTGAGGTTGAGGTTGGGGTTGGGGTTGGGATTGGGGTTGAGGTTGGGATTGGAGTTGAGGTTGGAGTTGAGGTTGGGATTGGGGTTGGGGTTGGGATTGGGGTTGGGGTTGAGTTTGAGGTTGAGGTTGGGGTTGAGGTTGGGGTTGGGATTGAGGTTGGGGTTGGAGTTGGGATTGGGGTTGGGGTTGAGGTTGAGGTTGGGGTTGGGGTTGGGATTGGAGTTGGGGTTGGGATTGGAGTTGAGTTTGAGGTTGGGGTTGGAGTTGGGATTGGGGTTGGGATTGAGGTTGGGGTTGGGGTTGGGATTGGAGTTGAGTTTGAGGTTGGGGTTGAAATTGGGGTTGAGGTTGGGATGAGGCTTCGCTCGGGAGCGGCTCCTTGCACCCTGAGGGAGGGAAAAAAAAAGGGAAAAAAGGAATTAAAAAGGGAATAAATTACATTTAAAAGGGGAAAAAATTAATCAAGAAGAGTTTTAAGGCAGGTTCCCAGGGAAAAAAAAAGAAATAAATTTTATTTGTTTTTTAAATGGATTTTAAACAGGAAAAGCCCATTAAGGAAGGGAGGTTCTTCCACCCTGAGGGAGGGAGGGGAAAAAAAGGGAAAAAAGAAATTAAAAAGGGAAAAAAATCAATTTAAAAAGGAAAAAAAATCAGTCAATAAGGGGTTTAAGGAAGGTTCTCAAGGGAAAAAAATGTAAATAAAATTTATTTTAAAAATAAATTTTAAAGGGGAAAAAATCAGTCAAGGAGGGGTTTAAGGCAGGTTTTTTCACCTTTGAGGGAGGGAGGGGGAAAAAAAAGGGGAAAAAGGAAATTAAAAAGGGAAAAAATCAATTTAAAAAGGGAAAAATTAATCAAGAAGAGGTTTAGGGCAGGTTCTCAGGGAAAAAAATGAAATAAATTTAATTTATTGTTTAAATCAATTTTAAAAGGGAATTCATTGGGAATTTCTGGAGACAGAATTCTCTGGGAATTTTATTCCAGCATTTCTGGAGACAGAATTAATTCTTTGGGAATTTTATTCCAGAATTTCTGGAACTTGAATTAATTCTTTGGGAACTCCTGAAAATTGAATTCTCTGGGAATTGCTGAAAATTGAATTTTCTGGGAATTTTATTCCAGAATTTCTGGAAATAAAATAAATTCTTTGGGAATTCCTGAAAATTGAATTCTTTGGCAATTTTATTCCAAAATTTCTGGAACTGGAATTAATTCTTTGGGAATTCCTGAAAATAGAATTTCATGGGAATTTTATTCCAAAATTTCTGAAAACAGAATTCTCTGGGAATTTTTTTCCAGAATTCTTAGAAATAGAATGAATATTTTTTTTTAATTTCTGGAGACAGAATCCTCTGGGAATTCCTGAAAATTGAATTTTCTGGGAATTCTATTTCAGAATTCCTGAAAATTTAATTCTTTGGGAATTCCTGAAAATAGAATTTTCTGTAACTTTATTCCAGAATTCCTGGAAATTGAATTTTCTGGGAATTTCTAGAAATAGAATTTCTGGGATTTTTTTTTTTCTTCCAGAATTTCTGGAAATGGAATTAATTCACTGGGAATTTTATCCCAGAATTTCTGGGAATGTTTCTTTTTCTCCTCTTTCCATTCCAGTTCTGTTCCATTCCAGAATTCCCCAATATTTCACATTTCCCCCCCTTGCAACCCAAAGCCACTTCCTGCTCAAATTCAGCTCGGAAAGGGAATTTTTTTAAGGAATTCAGCTCGGAAAGGGATTTTTCCAAGGAATTCAACTTTAAAATGAATTTTTTTCCAAGGAATTCAGCTCTGAAAAGGATTTTTTTTTTCAAGGAATTCAGCTTTGAAAGGGAATTTTTCCAGGAATTCAATTTTAAAATGAATTTTTTTCCAAGGAATTCAGCCCTGAAAGGGAATTTTTTCAAGGAATCCAGCTTGGGAAGGATTTTTTTCAGGAATTTAGATCTAAAAGGGATTTTTTCCAGGAATTCAGCTTGGAAAGGGATTTTTAAAGGAATTCAACTTTAAAATGAATTTTTTTCCAAGGAATTAATCTCTGAAAGGGAATTTTTTTAAGGAATTCAGCTTTAACAGGAATTCTTTTCCAGGAATATAGCCTGGAAAGAGAATTTTTTAAAAGGCATTCGGCATTGAAAGGGAATTTATCCAGGAATTCAGCTCTGAAAGGGATTTTTTTCCCCAGGAATTCCACTCTGAAAGGGAATATTTTCAAGAAATTCATCTTTGAAAGGGATTTTTCCAAGGAATTCAGCTTTGAAAGGAAAATTTTTCCAGGAATTCAGCTTTGAAAGGAAAATTTTTCCAGGAATTCAGCTCAGAAAGGGAATTTTTCCCAGGAATTCAGCTTTGAAAGGCAAATTTTTCAAAGAATTGAGCTCGGAAAGGGAATTTTTTTTTCAGGGAATTCAGCCCGGACAGCGATTTTTTTCCCAGGAATTCATCCTGGAAAGGGAATTTTCCCAGGAATTCATCCTGGAAAGGGATTTTTTCAAGGAATTCAGCCCGAAAAGGGAATTTTTTCCAGGAATTCAGCCCGGAAAGGGAAATTTTTCCAGGAATTCAGCTCTGAATGGGAATATTTTCAAGGAATTCAGCCCGAAAAGGGAATTTTTTCCAGGAATTCAGCCCGAAAAGGGAATTTTTTCCAGGAATTCAGCCCAGAAAGGGAATTTTTTCCAGGAATTCAGCTCTGAATGGGAATATTTTCAAGGAATTGAGCCCGGAAAGGGATTTTTTTCCAGGAATTCAGCCTGGACAGGGATTTTTTTCCCTGGAATTCATCCTGGAAAGGGAATTTTCCCAGGAATTGAGCCTGGAAAGGGATTTTTTCAAGAAATTCAGCCCAGAAAGGGAATTTCTCCCAGGAATTCAGCTTTGAAAGGCAAATTTTTCAAAGAATTGAGCTTGGAAAGGGAATTTTTTTTCAGGGAATTCAGCCCGGACAGCGATTTTTTCCCCAGGAATTCATCCTGGAAAGGGATTTTTTCAAGGAATTCAGCCCAGAAAGGGAATTTTTCCCAGGAATTCATCCTGGAAAGGGATTTTTTCAAGGAATTCAGCCCAGAAAGGGAATTTTTTCCAGGAATTCAGCCCAGAAAGGGAATTTTTTCCAGGAATTCAGCCTGGAAAGGGATTTTTTTCAAGGAATTCAGCCCAGAAAGGGAATTTTTTTCCAGGAATTCAGCTCTGAAAGGGAATTTTTTCCAGGAATTCAGCTCTGAAAGGGAAATTTTTCCAGGAATTCAGCTCTGAAAGGGAATATTTTCAAGTAATTGAGCTTGGAAAGGGAAGTTTTTCCCAGGAATTCATCCCAGACAGGAATTTTCCCCGAGGGACCCTCTCTCACCGCTGGGCTCCTGGTGCCTCTCAGGAGTTTTGGAGGCTCTGCTCTCCAGGTTTTTCTGCGTTTTCCCTTTCCCTGCCTTGGGGCCGCTCTCAGCCCCGGGGATTTTTTTCCTCGTTTCTGGTTTTTCCAGAGTTTTTGTTCTCTTGGTTTCCACCACGTTGGGAGCTGAATTCTCCTCCTCAGCCCCTTGCCCGGGGGGCTTGTGAACGATCTCTGCGGCCAGCACCTCTGCACCTGCAAAAAAAAAAAAAAAAAACTTTGATGGCTTTTTATTTCTAATTATCCTGGTTTAATTGGGAATAAATTCATTAGCTGAGCTGGAAATAAAAGAAGAGAACAGCTCCAGCCAATTTCAGCTTCTCTGGATAATTCCTGAGGTTTATTATTCCTGAGGATGCTCCAAGCACTTGGAAAATCCCTGGATGGTTGCAGGAAAGAGGGAAGAGGTTTTTATAATTTATTTACTCCTTGTTATCTTGATTTAATTGGGAATAAATTCATTAGCTGAGCTGGAAGTAAAGGGGTAACACCCAAATTTCAGCTTCCCTGAGATAATCCCTGAGGTTTATCTGGATTTCCCAAGTATTGGAAAATTCCTGGATGGTTTCAGGGAGGAGGGAAGGTGTTTTTAATGATTTTTTACTTCTAATTATCCTGATTTAATTGGGAATAAATTCATTAGCTGAGCTGGAAGTGAAGGGGTAACACCCAAATTTCAGCTTCCCTGGGATAATTCCTGAGGAGTTACCTGGATTTTCCAAGATTTGGAAAGTTCCTGGATGTTCCCAGTGGGAAAGGAAGGGGGTTTTATGACTTTTTATTTCTAATTATCCTGATTTAATTGGGGGTTAAATTCATTAGATGATCTGGAAGTAAAAGAAGGGAACAGCTCCAGCCAATTTCAGCTTCTCTGGGATAATTCCTGAGATTTATCTGGATTTTCCAAGATTTGGAAAATTCCTGGATGGTTCCAAAGGGAAGGAAGGGTGTTTTTAATGATTTTACTTCTAATTATCCTGATTTAATTGGGATTAAATTCATTAGCTGAGCTGGAAGTGAAGGGGTAACACCCAAATTTCAGCTTCCCTGGGATAATTCCTGAGGAATTACCTGGATTTTCCAAACACTTGGAAAGTTCCTGGATGTTCCCAGTGGGAAAGGAAGGGGGTTTTATGACTTTTTATTTCTAATTATCCTGATTTAATTGGGGTTAAATTCATTAGATGATCTGGAAATAAAAGAAGGGAACAGCTCCAGCCAATTTCAGCTTCCCTGGGCTAATCCCTGAGGTTTATTATTCCTGAGGATGTTCCAAGCACTTGGAAAATCCCTGGATGGTTCCCAGGGGGAAGGGAAGGTGTTTTAAAAATTTTTTTATTCCTCATTATCCTGATTTATAAATCAATTATATAAATAAATTCATTAGCTGACCTGGAAGTAAAAGAAGGGAAAAACTCCAGCCCTCACCTTTTTTCCTGCCTCAGACACAATTCCATCCCATTTTTCCAGCCCTCACCTCTTTTCCTGTCTCAGGCCGAATTCCATCCCCATTTTTCCAGCCCTCACCTCTTTTCCTGCCTCAGGCACAATTCCATCCAAATTTTCCCAGCCCTCACCTCTTTTCCCACCTCAGACAGAATTCCACCCCCATTTTTCCCAACTCTCACCTCTTTTCCTGCCTCAGGCCGAATTCCATCCCCATTTTTCCCGCCCTCACCTCTTTTCCTGCCTCAGGCAGAATTCCATCCCCATTTTTCCAGCCCTCACCTCTTTTCCTGCCTCAGGCAGAATTCCATCCCCATTTTCCCAACCCTCACATCTTTTCCTGCCTCAGACAGAATTCCATCGCCAATTTTTCCCAACCCTCACCTCTTTTCCTGCCTCAGACACAATTCCATCCAAATTTTCCCAGCCCTCACCTCTTTTCCCACCTCAGACAGAATTCCACCCCCATTTTTCCCAACTCTCACCTCTTTTCCTGCCTCAGGCCGAATTCCATCCCCATTTTTCCCGCCCTCACCTCTTTTCCTGCCTCAGGCAGAATTCCATCCCCATTTTTCCAGCCCTCACCTCTTTTCCTGCCTCAGGCAGAATTCCATCGCCAATTTTTCCCAACCCTCACCTCTTTTCCTGCCTCAGACACAATTCCATCCCCATTTTCCCAACCCTCACCTCTTTTCCTGCCTCAGACACAATTCCATCCCCATTTTTCCCACCCTCACCTCTTTTCCTGCCTCAGACACAATTCCATCCCCATTTTCCCAACCCTCACATCTTTTCCTGCCTCAGACGGAATTCCATTCCCATTTTTCCAGCCCTCACCTCTTTTCCTGCCTCAGGCACAATTCCATCCCCATATTTTCTCGCCCTCACCTCTTTTCCTGCCTCAGACACAATTCCATCCCCATTTTTCCCAGCCCTCACCTCTTTTCTGCCTCAGACAGAATTCCATCCCCCATTTTTCCAGCCCTCACCTCTTTTCCTGCCTCAGACACAATTCCATCCCCATTTTCCCAGCCCTCACCTCTTTTCCTGCCTCAGACACAATTCCATCCCAATTTTTCCAACCCTCACCTCTTTTCCTGCCCTGGGGCATAACCTCAGACAGAATTCCATCCCCCATTTTTCCAGCCCTCACCTCTTTTCCTGCCTCACAGAATTCCATCCCCAATTTTTCCAGCCCTCACCTTTTTTCCTGCCTCAGACAGAATTCCATCCCCATTTTTCCAGCCCTCACCTCTTTTCCTGCCTCGGACAGAATTCCACCCCCATTTTCCCAACCCTGACCTCTTTTCCTGCCTCAGACAGAATTCCATCCCCATTTTTCCCAGCCCTCACCTCTTTTCCCGCCTCAGACAGAATTCCATCCCCATTTTTCCCAACCCTCACCTCTTTTCCTGCCTCAGACACAATTCCATCCCCATTTTTCCAGCCCTCACCTCTTTTTCTGCCTCAGGCAGAATTCCATCCCTATTTTCCCAGCCCTCACCTCTTTTCCTGCCCTGGGGCATAACCTCAGACAGAATTCCATCCCAATTTTTCCAGCCTTCACCTCTTTTCCTGCCCTGGGGCAGAATTCCTTCCCATTTTTCCCAACCCTCACCATTTTCTCCCGCCTCAGACAGAATTCCATCCCATTTTTCCCAACCCTCACCTCTTTTCCTGCCTCAGACAGAATTCCATCCCAATTTTTCCAGCCCTCACCTCTTTTCCTGCCTCAGACAGAATTCCATCCCCAATTTTCCAGCCCTCACCTCTTTTCCTGCCTCAGACAGAATTCCATCCCAATTTTTCCAGCCCTCACCTCTTTTCCTGCCTCAGACAGAATTCCATCCCCAATTTTCCCACCCCCACCTCTTTTCCTGCCCTGGGGCAGCCTCAGCTTGGCCAATTTCAGCAAGGACTCGCTGCCGCTCCCCGGTTTTTTGGGACTGGCGCCGACTTTTTTCTTGGCTTCTTCCTCCTTCCTCTTGCCTTCCTCCTCCTCTTCCTCCTCCTCCTCCTCCTCCTCCCAACCAGGATTTCCTGCTGCCTTCAGGATCTTCTCCAGGATCCTGCTGGATTTCCTCCTACTCCTGCTGCTCTCCCTGCCCCAGGGTTTGGTGGGCGAGGTGACGCTCTTGGAGAAACTCTCCGTGAAGCCCTCAGGAGCTGCGTCCTTCCTCTGCTGTGGAGAAGGAACATCTGGGACTTCCGAGGATGATGATGATGAGGATGAGGAATTAATTGGATTAATTAATGAGGAATCAAGCTCAGCTCCTGAATTCCTCCCAGCAGCTCCCAGCCAAGCCGAAGCTGCCGACACCGCCAGGCTGTAACCGCCGGGCTCGCTGAGGTAACGCCGCAGCTCCGAGGTTCTTTGGGCGAAATCACCTCCTCCTTCCTCTTCCTCCTCCTTCCAAGGAGGAGGAAAAATGGGAATTTTGGAGCCTGGAGAGTTTTCCTGCAGTCTGGCATATTGCTGGAGGTGTTCCCTCAGCCAGCTGGGGCTGGTGGAGGGGTGGCAGGAGGAGGAGGAGGCGGCTCGGTGCAGGGCGGAGCGCAGGCCGGGCAGCAGCGGGGTGATCCTCAGGGAAATGGAATTCCTGGGGTTGTTCTCTTTTTTGTTGGGTTTGGGGTTGGCTCTTCTGGTAGGTTTGGGGTCTTGGTTTGGAGCTGGGAAAGGAGGAATAAAAAAAAAAAATATAATGATTTTTAAGTTGTAATAATTGGCAGCAATGAAATAATTCCCAGTTCCTCTGGGAGTTCCAGCCTCAGCTCGTCCTCCTCAGACTCACAGGAAAAATTCCCTCCCAATTCCTTTCAATTTTTTTTTTAAGATGTCATTCCTGGAATTGTCTCTTTTCCCCACCTGTAGGATCCTGCTTTGCAGCTAGGAAAGGGAAAAAAAATAATTGCCAGCAATGAAATTATTCCCAGTTCCTCTGGGAGTTACAGGCAATTCTGTTCCAGCTCCTCCTCAGCCTCACAGGAATAATTCTTTCCCCAAAATCCCATTTTGCAGCTTGGAAAGGGGAAAAAAATAATAATTTCAGATATAAAATAATTCTCAGTTATAATAATTCCCTGAAATAAAATAATTCCCAGTTATAATAATTCCCAGCAATGAAATAATTCCCAGTTTCTCTGGGAGTTCCAGGCAATTCCGTTCCAGCTCCTCCTCAGCCTCACAGGAAGAATTCCCATCCCAAAATCCCATTTTTCAGCTAGGAAAGGGAAAAAAAAATTCCAGTTATATTAATTCCCAGCTACAATAATTCCCAGAAATAATTCCCAGCAATAAAATAATTCCCAGCAATAAAATAATCTGGGAATTCCATTCCAGCTCCTCCTCAGCCTCACAGGAAGAATTCCTTCCCCAAAATCCCATTTTTCAGCTTGGAAAGGGATAATAATAATAATAATAATAATAATAATAATAATTTCCAATTATAATAATTCCCAGTTATAATAATTCCCAGAAATGAAATAATTCCCAGCAATAAATTAATTCCCAGAAATAGAATAATTCCCAGTTTCTCTGGGAGTTCCAGCCCAGCTCATCCTCAGCCTCACAGGAAGAATTCCTTCCCCAAAATCCCATTTTGCAGCTTGGAAAGGGAAAAAAAATCAATAATTTCCAATTATAATAATTCCCAGTTATAATAATTCCCTGAAATAAAAGAATTCCCAGAAATAAATTAATTCCCAGCAATAAAATAATTCCCAGTTTCTCTGGGAATTCCAGCCAAGCTCCTCCTCATCCTCACAGGAAGAATTCATTGCCCAAAATCCCATTTTTCAGCTAGGAAAGGGACAAAAATAATAATAATTTCCAATTATAATAATTCCCAGTTATAATAATTCCCAGAAATAGAATAATTCCCAGTTTCTCTGGGAATTCCATTCCAGCTCCTCCTCAGCCTCACAGGAAGAATTCCTTCCCAATTCCTTTTCCTTTTTTTTTAAGATGTCATTCCTGGAATTGTCTCTTTTCCCCACCTGTAGGATCCTGCTTTGCAGCTAGGAAAGGGAAAAAAAAAATTCCCAGCAATAAAATAATTCCCAGTTATAATAATTCCCAGAAATGAAATAATTCCCAGGTTCTCTGGGAGTTCCAGGCAATTCTGTTCCAGCTCCTCCTCCTCAGCCTCACAGGAAGAATTCCTTCCCCAAAATCCCCAAAATCCCATTTTTCAGCTAGGAAAGGGAAAAAAATATTAATAATTCCCACTTATAATAATTCCCAGAATTAAAATAATTCCCTGAAATAAAAGAATTCCCAGCAATAAAATAATTCCCAGTTTCTCTGGGAATTCCAGCCCAGCTCCTCCTCAGCCTCAGAGGAAGAATTCCTTCCCCAAAATCCCATTTTTCAGCTTGGAAAGGGACAATAATAATAATAATAATAATATCCAATTATAATAATTCCCAGTTATAATAATTCCCTGAAATAAAATAATTCCCAGCAATAAAATAATTCCCAGTTTCTCTGGGAATTCCAGCCCAGCTCCTCCTCAGCCTCACAGGAAGAATTCCTTCCCCAAAATCCCATTTTTCAGCTTGGAAAGGGGAAAAAAATAATAATTTCAGAAATAAAATAATTCCCAGTTATAATAATTCCCAGTTATAATAATTCCCTGAAATAAATTAATTCCCAGCAATAAAATAATTCCCAGTTCCTCTGGGAGTTCCATTCCAGCTCCTCCTCATCCTCAGAGGAAGAATTCCTATCCCAAAATCCCCAAAATCCCATTTTTCAGCTAGGAAAGGGGAAAAAAATAATAATTTCAGCAATAAAATAATTCCCAGCAATAAAAGAATTCCCAGAAATGAAAGAATTCCCAGCAATAAATTGGGACCTCCACTGCCATCCCCTGAAAAAATCATCGTTTGTCACTGGCAGATATGAAAAGAATCTGCATTTGTATTAAAAATCTGTGTTTGTATGGAAAAAACCTGAGTTTACATGAAAAAAATCTGTATTTATATTTAAAAAATCTGTATTTATATGAAAAAATCTGTACTTACATTAAAAATCTGTATTTATAGGTAAAAATCTGTGCTATATAAAAAGTCTATTTATATAAAAAATCTGTGTTTGTATAGAAAAAAAATCTGTATTTATATGGAAAAAACCCTGAGTTTACATGAAAAAAATCTGTATTTATAGCAAAAAATCTGCGCTTACATTAAAAATCCCTATTTATACGAAAAAAATTTGCATTTATATAAAAAAATCCGTGTTTATATGAAAAAAAATCTGTATTTATATAAAAAAGACCCTGTATTTATAAGAAAAATCTATATTTATATGAAAAAAAACTACATGAAAAAATCTGTATACGAAAAAAATCTGTATTTATATAAAAAAAGATCTATTTATATAAAAAATCTGTATTTATTTGAAAAAAATCGGCATTCATATGAAAAAAATCTGTATTTATAGGAAAAAAATCTGCATTTATAGCAAAAAAATCTGTACTTACATTAAAAATCTGTATTTATAGGAAAAAAATCTGTATTATATAAAAAATCTACTCCTATAAAAAAATCCGTGTTTATATGAAAAAAAAATATGTATTTATATGAAAAGTGTGTTCATATGAAAAAAATCTGTATTTATATTTCAAAAAGCTGTATTTATATTGAAAAAATCCTGTGTTTATGTGAAAAAATGTGTTTATATGAAAAAAGCTCTATTTATATAAAATAATCTGTACAGGAAAAAATGTATCTATAGGAAAAAAATCTGTGTTTATATTAAAAAATCTGTGTTTATACTAAAAATCCGTAGTTACATCAAAAAACCTGTATTTATGTGAAAAAATCTGTATTTATATTTAAAAAATCTGTATTTATATGAAAAAAGACCTATTTATATAAAATAATCTGTACAGGAAATAATGTGTTTATATGAAAAAAATCTGTATTTATATTAAAAAATCTGTATTTATATGAAAAAATCTGTGTTTATATGAAAAAATGTATTTATATAATAAAGATATATTTATATGAAAAATAACTATATAAAAAAAATCTGTATTTATATTGAAAAAATCCTGTATTTAAATTGAAAAAATCCTGTATTTATATGAAAAAATGTGTTTATATGAAGAAAGCTCTATTTATATAAAATAATCTGTACAGGAAAAATGTATCTATACAAAAAAATCTGTGTTTATATTAAAAATCTGTGTTTATACTAAAAATCTGTAGTTACATCAAAAAACCTGTATTTATGTCAAAAAATCTGTATTTATATGAAAAAAATTTGTATTTATATGGAAAAAAATCTGTATTTATATGAAGAAAGATCTATTTATATAAAATAATCTGTGTTTATTTGAAAAAAAAATCAGCATTCATATGAAAAAATCTGTATTTATAGGAAAAAAAATCTGCATTTATAGCAAAAAATCTGTACTTACATTAAAAATCTGTATTTATAGGAAAAAAATCTGTATTTATATGAAAAAAAATTGTATTCATATGGAAAAAATCTGTATTTATATTTTAAAAAATCTGTATTTATATGAAAAAAGACCTATTTATACAAAATAATCTGTACAGGAAATAATGTGCTTATATGAAAAAAATCTGCATTTATAGGAGAAAAATTCTGTATTTATATGAAAAAAATCTATATTAAAAAATCTGGTTTTATACAAAAAAATGTGTTTATATGAAAAATATCTGTACTTATATTTAAAAACTGTATTTATATGAAAAAATCTGTATTTATATGAAAAAAGATCTGTTTATATAAAATAATCTGTATAAGAAAAAATGTGTTTATATGAAAAAAATCTGTGTTTATGTTAAAAAATCTGTGTTTATACTAAAAATCCGTAGTTACATCAAAAAACCTGTATTTATACGAAAAAATTCCGTATTTATATGAAAAAAATCTGTATATGAAAAAATCTGCATTTATATTTAAAAATCTGCATTTATATGAGAAAAAAAATCTGTATTTCTATGAAAAAAATCCATGTTTATATGAAAAAAAATTAAATTTATATGAAAAAATGTGTTCATATGAAAAATATCTGTATTTATATTTAAAAAAACTGTACTTATATTAAAAATCTGCATTTATATGAAAAAATCTGTATTTATATGAAAAGAAACTGGATATAAAAAAGATGTATTTTTATGAAAAAATCTGTATTTATAGGAAAAAATCTGTATTTATATGAAAAAAATCTGTGTTTATATAAAAAAACTATATATAAAATCTGTATTTATATAAAAAAGACGTGTTTCTATGAAAAAATCTGTATTTACATTTAAAACCCCTGCATTTATATCAAAAAAGCTGTATTTATATTAAAAATCTGTATATACATTTAAAAAATCTGCACTTATATTTAAAAATCTGTATTTACATTTAAAAAATCCGCATTTACATTTAAAAAAATCTGCATTTACATTTAAAAAATCTGCGTTTACATTTAAAAAATCTGTGTTTCTATTTAAAAATCTGCATTTCTATTTTAAAAAATCTGCATTTACATTTTATAAATCTGTATTTACATTTAAAAACCCTGTACTTATATTAAAAAAAATCTGTATTTCTATTCTAAAAATCTGTATTTACATTTTAAAAAATCTGTATTTATATGAAAAAAAAATCATCAATATTTCTATTTTAACGCAACGATTCCTGAGGCACGAGCAGCTCCTACCTGGGGGGCTGAGAGCCCTCGGGGACGGGAACAGGAACAGTGCCAGGAGGCTCCCGGGCTCCTTGGGCTGCAGGCCTGCAAAAAGCCAGGCTTAGGTTAAAAAACCAGGCTTAGTTTAAAAAAACAGGTTTAGGCCGAGAAACCGGGCCTAGGCTGAGAAACCGGGCCTAGGCTGAGGAACCGGGCCTAGGCTGAGAAACCGGGCCTAGGCTGAGAAACCGGGCCTAGGCTGAGAAACCGGGCCTAGGCCGAGAAACCAGGCCTAGGCTGAGAAACCGGGCCTAGGCCGAGAAACTGGGCCTAGGCTGAGAAACCAGACTTGGGTTCAAAAGTCAGGTTTAGGCTGAGAAACCAGATTTGGGTTCAAAAGCCAGGCTTAGGCTGAGAAACCAGGCCTAGGCTGAGAAACCAGACTTGGGTTCAAAAGCCAGGCTTGGGTTCAAAAGTCAGGTTTAGATTAGGAAACCATGATTTGGTTCAAAAACCAGGTTTAGGTTCAGAAACCAGGCTTAGGCTGAGAAACCAGATTTGGGTTCAAAAGCCAGGCCTACGCTGAGAAACCAGGCTTGGGTTCAAAAGCCAGGCTTGGGTTCAAAAGTCAGGTTTAGAATAGGAAACCATGATTTGGTTCAGAAGCCAGGCTTAGGCTCAGAAGCCAGGCTTAGGCTGAGAAACCAGGTTTAGGCTGAGAAATCGGGCCTAGGCTGAGAAACAGGCTCGGGTTCAAAAGCCAGGCTTGGGTTCAAAAGCCAGGTTTAGATTAAGAAACCATGATTTGGTTCAAAAGCCAGGCTTAGGCTGAGAAACCAGGCTTGGATTCAAAAGCCAGGCTTAGGCTGAGAAACCAGGCTTTGTTTGAAGAACCAGGCTTGGGTTCAAAAGCCAGGTTTAGATTGAGAAACCATGATTTGGTTCAGAGACCAGGATTAGTCTGAGAAGCCAGGATTAGTTTGACAAACCAGGTTTAGGTTAAGGGACAAGGCCTGGTTTAGGAAACCAGGTTTGGTTTAGGAAACCAGGTTTAGTTTGAGGAACCAAGTTTGGGTTAAGGAACAAGCTTTAGGTTAAGAAACCAGGATTTGGTTCAAAAACCAGGCTTAGCTTAAGGAACAAAGTTTAGGTTCAAAAACCAGGTTTAGTCTGAGAAACCAGGCTTAGGTTAAGAAACCAGATTATGGTTCAAAACCCAGGTTTAGGTTCAGAACCCAGGTTTGGATTCAAAACCCAGGTTTAGTTTGAGATATCAGGTTCAGTTTAGGTTTCTAAACCACCCCCAAACACAGCAGGAATGAAGCCTGGCCCGGCCCGGCCCAGCCCAGCCTGGCCCAGCCCAGCCCAGCCTAGCCCAGCCCAGCCCAGCCCAGCCCAGCCCAGCCCAGCAAAGCCCAGCCCAGCCCAGCCCAGCCCAGCCCAGCTCGGCCCAGCCCAGCCCAGCTCGGCCCAGCCCAGCCCAGCCCAGCCTGGCCCAGCCCAGCCCAGCCTGGCCCAGCCCAGCCCAGCCCAGCCCAGAAAAGCCCAGTCTAACCCAGCCCAGTCTAACCCAGCCCAGCCCAGCTCGGCCCAGCCCAGCCCGGCCCAGCCCGGCCCAGCTTGGCCCAGCCCAGCCCAGTCTAACCCAGCCCGGCCCAGCTCGGCCCAGCCCAGCCCAGCCCAGAAAAGCCCAGTCTAACCCAGCCCAGTTTAACCCAGCCCAGCCCAGCACGGCCCAGACCAGCCCAGTCTAACCCAGCCCAGCAAAGCCCAGCCCAGCCCAGCAAAGCCCAGTCTAACCCAGCCCGGCCCAGCCCAGCCCAGTCTAACCCAGCCCAGCCCATTCCAGCCCAGTCTAACCCAGCCCATTCCAGCCCAGCCCGGCCCAGCCCAGCCAAGCCCAGCTTTACCATCCTCTCGTGCCAGGGCTGAGGATGTGAGCAGGATGAGAACTCCCTGATCCTGTAAGTATTTGATGATTGCCTGGAAAAACAGAGAGAAAAACAATCAAACCCAAAATTCCAGCATTTCTGGGGGGAGAAAACCATAAAATTCCAGAATTTCTGGAAAATTCCAGCATTTCTGGGGGAAAAACCCATAAAATTCCAGCATTTCTGAGGGAAAAAACCATAAAATTCCAGCCTTTCTGGAAAATACGAAATTTAAGCATTTCTGGGAAAATTCCAGCATTTCTGGGGGAAAAAACCCATAAAATTCCAGCATTTCTGGAAAATTCCAGCATTTCTGGGGGAAAAACCCATAAAATTCCAGCATTTCTGGGAAATTCCAGCATTTTTGAGGGAAAAAACCATATGGGAATTGGGATATTGGGATATGGGAATTGGGATATTGGGATATGGAAATTTGGATGAGAGAATTGGGATATTGGGATATGGGAATTGGGATATGGGAATCGGGATATTGGGATATGGAAATTTGGATACTGGGATATGGAAAATGGGATATTGGGATATGGAAATTAGGATTTTGGGATATTGGGATATGGAAATTGGGATATGGGGATATGGAAATTGGGATATTGGGATATGGAAATTGGGATATTGGGATATTGGGATTTTGGGATATGGGAACTGGGATATGGGAATTGGGATTTTGAGATATTGGGATATGGGAATTGGGATTTTGAGATATTGGGATATGGGAATTGGGATATTGGGATATGGTTTTGAGAGCTGCAAAACAATAAAATCAACATTTAAAGCAGGGAAATCCCTTCCAAATTTGCATGAGCCGTGGATAACGTCAGCAAAAATTCCCTTTTCTCCCAGAAAAAAAACCCCAAAACTCACCAGGTCCTTTTCCTTCAGCTTCTCCAGCAGCTGATCCAGCCGGGATTGATCCTTGTTGGAAATTTCCACCTCGTAGAGAGTGGAGTAAAGGCCCTGAAAGCAAACTGAGGGGGAAAACCATGGAAATTGGGATTTTGGGAATTGGGATATTGGGATGTTGGGATATTGGGATATGGGAATTGGGATATGGGAATTGGGATATGGGGATATGGGAATTGGGATTTTGGGATGTTGGGATATTGGGATATGGAAATTGGGATATTGGGATATGGGAATTGGGATTTTGGAATATGGAAATTGGGATATTGGGATATGGGAATTGGGATATGGGAATTGGGATTTTGGGATATGGAAATTGGCATATGGGAATTGGGATATTACGATAATGGGATATTGGGATATGGAGATTGGGAAATTGGGATATGGGAATTCAGATATGGAAATTGGGATATTGGGATATGGGAATTGGGATATTGGGATATGGGAATTGGGATTTTGGGGTATGGAAATTGGGATATTGGGATATGGGATGTTGAGATATGGAAGTTGGGATATGGATATTGGGATATGGAAATTTGGATATTGGGATATGGAAGTTGGGATTTTGGGATATTGGGATATTGGGATATTGGGATATTGGGATACTGGGACATGGGAATTGGGATTTTGGGATATGGAAACTGGCATATGGGAATTGGGATATTGGGATATGGAGATTGGGAAATTGGGATATTGGGATATGGAAATTGGGATATTGGGATATGGGAATTGGGATTTTGGAATATGGAAATTGGGATATTGGGATATGGGAATTGGGATATGGGAATTGGGATATTAGGATAATGGGATATTGGGATATGGAGATTGGGAAATTGGGATATGGAAATTGGGATATTGGGATATGGGAATTGGGATTTTGGGGTATGGAAATTGGGATATTGGGATATGGGATGTTGGGATATGGAAGTTGGGATATGGATATTGGGATATGGAAATTTGGATATTGGGATATGGAAGTTGGGATTTTGGGATATGGGAATTGGGATATGGAAATTTGGATTTTGCGATATGGAAGTTGGGATTTTGGGATATGGTAATTTGGATATTGGGATGTGGAAATTGGGATATTGGGAATTGGGATATTGGGATATTGGGATATGGGAATTGGGATATTGGTATCTGGAAATTGGGATACCCCACACCCACCTTCCTTCCCGGTGTAATTTCCTTTCCCGAACGCAGCCTCCGGCAGTTTCTTCTTCAGGTCAGCCAACCCCATGACGTGCCTGACGTCCAGGTTGGGAGGTCTGAGGTGGGGAAAACAAAAAACACCAAAATCTCAGGATTGAGGAGAGCTGGGAGCTGCTGGAAGCAAAAGGAACTCTGGATTTTGGATGATGAAAGGATTCTGCTTGCAAATCCTGAAAATCCTCAAATCCTGAAAATCCTCAAATCCCAGCAGCTGGGAATGCTGAAAGCCAGGTTTGGAGCTTGAGTTTGGTTGAGTGGGAAAGGGATTAAATAAAATGAAAAGGAAAGGATGAAATAAATGGATTTTTTTTTTTAAAGCTCCAGGATTTGATCTCCTCCCCGATTGTCCCAACATTCCAGCAGCAGGCGAAGGAGCGGGGCAGGAAAAGACAAAAGCAGGTTCAGTTTGGGAAACCAGCATTGGGTGAGGAAACCAGGTTTGGGCTCAAAAACCAGGTTTAGTTAAGAAATCAGGTTTAGTTTGAGAAACCAGGTTTTGGTTTAGAGACCAGCATTTGGTGAAGAAACCAAGTTTGGCTTAAGAAACCAGGTTTAGTCTAAAAAACCAGGTCTGGGTTCAAAAACCAGGTCTGGGTTCAAAAACCAGTTTTAGTTGGGAAAGTTTAGTTTAGAAAATCACGTTGAGTTTGAGAAACCAGATTTAGTTTTAAAACCAGGTTTGGGTTTAGAAACCAGGTTTAGGTTTAGAGACCAGGATTTGGTTAAGAAACCAGGTTTAGTCTAAAAAATCAGGTCTGGGTTCAAAAACCAGGTTTAGTTAGGAAATCACATTGAGTTTGAGGAATCACATTGAGTTTGAGAAACCAGGTTTAGTTTGAGAAAACCAGATTTCGTTTGAGAAAACCAGGTTTGGGTTAAGAAACCAGGTTTAGTTTGAGAAATCAGGTTTTGGTTTAGAGACCAGGATTTGGTTAAGAAACCAGGTTTAGGTTCAAAAACCAGGTTTAGTTGAGAAATCACGTTGAGTTTGAGAAATCAGGTTTAGTTTGAGAAAACCAGATTTCGTTTTAGAAACCAGGTTTGGGTTAAGAAACCAGGTTTAGTTAAGAAACCAGGTTTCGTCTGAGGAACCAGGTTCAGTTTGAGAAGTCAGGCTCAGTTTGAGAAGTCAGGTTCAGGTTTAAGAAACCAAGATTTTGTTAAGAAACCAAATTTGGGTTAAGAAACCAGGATTTGGTTGAGAAACCAGGATTTGGTTGAGAAACCAGGCTCACTCTGAGGAACCAGGTTTAGTCTGAGGAACCAGGTTCACTTGAGGAACCAGGTTCACTCTGAGGAACCAGGTTCACTCTGAGGAACCAGGTTTAGTTTGAGGAACCAGGTTCACTTGAGGAACCAGGTTCACTCTGAGGAACCAGGTTCACTCTGAGGAACCAGGTTCACTTGAGGAACCAGGCTCACTCTGAGGAACCAGGCTCAGTCTATGGAACCACCACCCCAAAACTTTCTCCAGGAAGAAGAAGAAGAGGCCAACTCACAGCTGGGCTGGGATGGTGGGGCTGTGGGGGTTCCTCAGGGCGATGGTGCAGAGCGGCTGGCCCTGGATGGAGAGCTGGCCCCGCCACGGGCAGTACGGGGCTGCAGGGGAAAGAAAACAGGGAAAAAGGAGAATAAAAAGCAGGAGAGGGGAGAAAAGATAAAAAATTTCATGGAAAAAAACCCCCAAAACTCCATGGAAAAACCCAAAAACTCCACGGAAAAACCCTAAAAAACTCCATGGAAAAAAACCCCAAAAACTCCATGGAAAACCCCAAAACTCCACAGAAAAACCCCAAAAACTCCATGGATAAACCCCAAAAAATCCACGGATAAACACCCAAAACTCCACAGAAAAACCCCAAGAAATCTACGGAAAAACCCAAAAAGCTCTGTGGATAAACCCCAAATAATCCAGGGATAAACCCCAAACAATCCAGGGATAAACCCCAAACAATCCATGGATTAATGCCAAAAAACTCATGGAAAAACCCAAAAAAACCCACGGAAAACCCCCAAAATTCCATGGAAAAACCCCAAAAAATCCATGGATAAACCCCAAAACCTCCATGGATAAACACAAAAAAATTCATGGATAAATGCCAAAAACTCCATGGAAAAACCCCAAAACCTCCATGGATAAACACAAAAAAATCCATGGATAACCCCAAAAAACCCACAGAAAAAACCCAAAAAATCCACGGATAAACCCCAAACCCCCCGGGCCAAACCTCAAACCCGGCTGCTCTCACCTGGGCGGCTCCGCTCGGCTCTGGAGGAGAAAAGAGAACGAGAAAAAGGAAAACAGTGAGAGACGGCCAAAGGAATGGCACGGGGATTCAGAGATGGGAATTTGGGATGGGATGGGATGGGATCATTTGGGATGTAAAGGGATCCTTTGGGGTGGGATGGGATGGTTTGGGATGGGAAGAGATCGTTTGGGATGGGAAGGGATTGGTTGGGATGGGATCGGTTGGGATGGTTTGGGGTGGGATGGGACAGGATGATTTAGGATGGGATGGGATCATTTGGGATGTAAAGGGATCATTTGGGATGGGATGGTTTGGGATGGGATGGGATCATTTGGGATGGTTTGGGATTGGAAAGGATGGGAAGAGATCGTTTGGGATGGGATGGGATGGTTTGGGATGGGATGGTTTGGGATGGGATCGGATCATTTGGGATGGGATGGTTTGGGATGGGATGGTTTGGGGTGGTTTGGGATGGGATGGGATGGGATGGTTTGGGATGGTTTGGGGTGGTTTGGGATGGTTTGGAATGGTTTGGGATGGTTTGGGATGGTTTGGGATGGGATGGTTTGGGATGGTTTGGGGTGGTTTGGGGTGGTTTGGGATGGGATGGGATGGGATGGGATGGGATGGGATGGGATGGGATGGGATGGGATGGGATGGTTTGGAATGGTTTGGGATAGTTTGGGATGGTTTGGGATGGGATGGGATCATTTGGGATGGTTTGGGATGGGATGGTTTGGCATGGTTTGGGAAGGTTTGGGATGGTTTGGGATCATTTGGGATGGTTTGGGATGGTTTGGGATGGTTTGGGATGGTTTGGGATGGTTCGGGATGGTTTGGGATGGGATGGTTTGGGATGGTTTGGGATGGGATGGTTTGGGATGGTTTGGGATGGGATCAGATCATTTGGGATGGTTTGGGATGGGATGGTTTGGGATCATTTGGGATGGTTTGGGATGGTTTGGGATGGGATGGTTTGGGCTCATTTAGGATGGTTTGGGCTCATTTGGGATGGTTTGGGATGGTTTGGGATGGTTTGGGATGGTTTGGGATGGTTTGGGCTCATTTGGGGTTTTGCTCACGGGCTGTGCGTCGCCAGCTCCGGCATCTCCTGTGCCCCCCGGCGCAGCCAGGCCAGGCAGATGTAGGGACAGACCTGGCGGGGCCGCTCGGCCGCGCTGCCGCCGCTCACCTCGTACACGTAGTACTGCAAAGAGAGCGCCCGCCCGCCTGAGTGACACCTGTCACCTGAGTGTCACCTGTGTGTCACCTGAGTGTGACCTGAGTGTCACCTGTGTGTCACCTGTGTCACCTGAGTGTCACCTGTGTCACCTGAGTGCCACCTGTCACCTGAGTGCCACCTGAGTGCCACCTGTGTCACCTGAGTGCCAACTGTGTCACCTGAGTGGCACCTGAGTGGCACCTGAGTGCCACCTGTGTCACCTGAGTGTCACCTGAGTGTCACCTGTCACCTCAGTGTCACCTGTGTCACCTGAGTGTCACCTGTGTCACCCGAGTGCCACCTGTGTCACCTGTGTGCCACCTGTCACCTGTGCCACCTGTGTGCCACCTGTGTGTCATCTGTCAGCTGTGTCACCTGTCACCTGAGTGTCACCTGTGTGTCACCTGTGTGTCACCTGAGTGCCCCCTGTGTCACCTGTTTCACCTGTGTGCCACCTGAGTGTCACCTGTCACCTGTGTGCCACCTGTGTGTCACCTGTGTGCCACCGGTCACCTGTGCCACCTATGCGTCACCTGTCAGCTGTGTCACCTGTGTCTCACCTCTGTCACCTGTGTCTCACCTGAGTGTCACTTTTGTGCCACCTGTGTGGCACCTGCCAGCTGTGTCACCTGTCACCAGGTGAAAACCAGCTGGGGCAGTGTTTTTTTAGCTCTTCCATCCTCCCTCCAGGGGAATCTGCTGCTCATGGGCCACCGAGGCTCACACCCCCCCAAGGCTGCTCCAGGAGCACTTGGACAACGCTCAGTTCCAGAAAACAGGTCCAGGTTTAAGAAACCAAGATTTGGTTAAGAATTAGTCTGAGGAACCAGGTTTAGTTTGAAAAACCAGGTTTAGTTTAAGGAACCAGGTTTAGTTCAAGAAACCAAGTCCAGTCTAAGAAACCACATTTGGGTTAAGAAACCAGGATTAGTTTGAGGCACCAGGTTTAGTTTGAGGAACCAGGTTTAGTTTGAGAAACCAGGTCCAGTTTGAGAAACCAGGTCCAGTTTAAGAAACCAGGTTCAGTTTAAGAAACCAAGTTTGGGTTAAGAAAACCAGGTTTGGGTTAAGAAACCAGGATTAGTTTGAGGAACCAGGTCCGGTTTAAGAAACCAAGTTTGGGTTAAGAAAGCCAGGTTTAGTTTCAGAAACCAGGTCCAGTTTAAGAAACCAGATTCAGTTTAAGAAACCAAATTTGGGTTAAGAAACCAGGTTCAGTTTGAGAAGTCAGGTTCAGTTTAAGAAACCAAGATTTGGTTAAGAAACCAAATTTGGGTTAAGGAACCAGGATTAGTCTGAGGAACCAGGTTTAGTTTGAGGAACCAGGTTTAGTTTAAGAAACCAAGTTTGGGTTAAGAAAACCAGGTTTGGGTTAAGAAACCAGGTTCACGGTTAAGAAACCAAGATTTGGTTAAGAAAGCAAATTTGGGTTAAGAAACCAGGATTAGTCTGAGGAACCAGGTTTAGTTTGAGGAACCAGGTTTAGTTCAAGAAACCAAGTCCAGTTTAAGAAACCAAATTTGGGTTAAGGAACCAGGATTAGTTTTAGAAACCAGGTCCTGTTCAAGAAACCAGGTTCAGTTTAAGAAACCAAGTTTGGGTTAAGAAAACCAGGTTTGGGTTAAGAAACCAGGTTCAGGGTTAAGAAACCAAGATTTGGTTAAGAAAGCAAATTTGGGTTAAGAAACCAGGATTAGTCTGAGGAACCAGGTTTAGTTTGAAAAACCAGGTTTAGTTTAAGGAACCAGGTTTAGTTCAAGAAACCAAGTCCAGTTTAAGAAACCAAATTTGGGATAAGGAACCAGGATTAGTCTGAGGAACCAGGTTTAGTTGAAGAAAACCAGGTTCAGTTTTAGAAACCAGGTCCAGTTTAAGAAACCAGATTCAGGTTTAAGAAACAAGGATTAGTTTGAGGAACCAGGTTCAGGTTTAAGAAACCAGGTTTGGGTTAAGAAAACCAAGTTTGGGTTAAGAAACCCAGGTTGAGTTTAAGAAACCCAGGCTGAGTTTGAGAAGTCAGGTCCAGGTTTAAGAAATCAAGATTTGGTTAAGAAACCAAATTCCCTTTTAAACTGCAGTAATTCAGTTTTAAACCAGGATAAATCAGTTTTACGGATTTCTAAACTATAATAATTCGGTTTTAAACATCAGAATCATTCAGTTTTAAGCTATAATAACTCAGTTTTAAACCAAAATAATTCCGTTTTAGTTCAGTTTTAAACCATAATAATTCACTTTTAAACTGCAATAATTCCGTTTTAAACCACAATAATTCAGTTTTAAACCAGGATAATCCAGTTTTAAACTGCAATAATCCAGTTTTATGGATTCCCAAACTGCAATAATTCAACTTTAAGCTCCAAAAATTCAATTTTACAAATTCCCAGGTTTCTCAATTCCCATTTCCCTGCTATTTTGGGGCTGTTTTGGGGGTACCTGGCTGCTGCTGCTGGGGCCCTGCTGGGACACGTGGCACTCGTAGCCTGAACGATCTAATTATTCAGTTTTAAACTGCAATAATTCCCTTTTAAACTGCAATAATTCAGTTTTAAACCAGGATAATTCAGTTTTTAACCACAACAATTGAGGTTTTAACCACAATAATTCAGTTTTAAACCATAATAATTGAGTTTTTAACCAAAATAATTGCATTTTTAACCATAATTATTCCACTTTAAACCACAATAATTGAGTTTTTAACCACAACAATTGAGTTTTTAACCATAATAATTCAATTTTACGAATTCCCAGGTTTTTTGGGGGGGTACCTGGCTGCTGCTGCTGGGGCCCTGCTGGGACACGTGGCAGTCGTAGCCGGGCGAGGGCCCCGCGGGGCTGCGGCTGCTGCCGGGGTTCTCAGCCACGGCCCTCACCTTGCCCTGCAGCAAAGGGAAAAAAATAATCACCCAGGAGGCTCTGAATCCTGTTAATTACTCTGAAATCCCGTTAATTATTCCGAAATCCCGTTAATTACTCTGAAATCCCGTTAATTATTCCTAAATCCCGTTAATTACTCTGAAATCCCGTTAATTATTCCAAAATCCCGTTGATTATTCCTAAATCCCGTTGATTATTCCTAAATCCCGTTAATTATTCCTAAATCCCGTTGATTATTCCGAAATCCCGTTGATTATTCTGAAATCCCGTTGATTATTCCGAAATCCCGTTGATTATTCTGAAATCCCATTAATTATTCCGAAATCCCGTTAATTACTCCAAAATCTCGTTAATTACTCCGAAATCCTGTTGATTATTCCGAAACCCCGTTATTTTTACTCCGAAATCCCGTTAATTATTCCTGAATCCCGTTAATTATTCCTAAATCCCGTTAATTACTCCGAAATCCCGTTAATTACTCTGAAATCCCGTTAATTATTCCTGAATCCTGTTAATTACTCTGAAATCCCGTTAATTATTCCGAAATCCTGTTGATTATTACGAAATCCCGTTAATTACTCTGAAATCCCGTTAATTACTCTGAAATCCCGTTAATTATTCCGAAATCCTGTTAATTATTCCGAAATCCCGTTAATTACTCTGAAATTCCGTTAATTACTCTGAAATCCCGTTAATTACTCCGAAATCCCGTTAATTATTCCTGAATCCCGTTAATTATTCCGAAATCCCGTTAATTACTCCGAAATCCCGTTAATTATTCCGAAATCCCGTTAATTATTCCTAAATCCCGTTAATTATTCCGAAATCTCGTTAATTATTCCTGAAATCCCGTTAATTACTCCGAGATCCCGTTAATTATTCCGAAATCCCGTTGATTATTCCGAAATCCCGTTAATTACTCCGAAATCCCGTTAATTATTCCTGAAATCCCGTTAATTACTCCGAAATCCCGTTAATTACTCCGAAATCCCGTTAATTACTCCTAAATCCCGTTAATTACTCCGAAATCCCGTTAATTACTCCGAAATCCCGTTAATTATTCCTAAATCCCGTTAATTATTCTGAAATCCCGTTAATTATTCCTAAATCCCGTTAATTACTCCGAAATCCCGTTAATTATTCTGAAATCCCGTTAATTACTCCGAAATCCCGTTAATTACTCCGAAATCCCGTTAATTACTCCGAAATCCCGTTAATTATTCCGAAATCCCGTTAATTACTCTGAAATCCCATTAATTACTCGGAAATCCCGTTAATTATTCTGAAATCCCGTTAATTACTCGGAAATCCCGTTAATTACTCCGAAATCCCGTTAATTATTCCGAAATCCCGTTAATTATTCCGAAATCCCGTTAATTATTCAAAAATCCCGTTAATTACTCCGAAACCCCGTTAATTATTCTGAAATCCCGTTAATTATTCTGAAATCCCGTTAATTATTCAAAAATCCCGTTAATTACTCCGAAATCCCGTTAATTATTCCGAAATCCCGTTAATTATTCCGAAATCCCGTTAATTATTCTGAAATCCCATTAATTACTCGGAAATCCCGTTAATTATTCTGAAATCCCGTTAATTACTCGGAAATCCCGTTAATTACTCCGAAATCCCGTTAATTATTCCGAAATCCCGTTAATTATTCCGAAATCCCGTTAATTATTCAAAAATCCCGTTAATTACTCCGAAATCCCGTTAATTACTCCGAAATCCCGTTAATTACTCCTAAATCCCGTTAATTACTCCGAAATCCCGTTAATTACTCCGAAATCCCGTTAATTATTCCTAAATCCCGTTAATTATTCTGAAATCCCGTTAATTATTCCTAAATCCCGTTAATTACTCCGAAATCCCGTTAATTATTCTGAAATCCCGTTAATTACTCCGAAATCCCGTTAATTACTCCGAAATCCCGTTAATTACTCCGAAATCCCGTTAATTACTCTGAAATCCCATTAATTACTCGGAAATCCCGTTAATTATTCTGAAATCCCGTTAATTACTCGGAAATCCCGTTAATTACTCCGAAATCCCGTTAATTATTCCGAAATCCCGTTAATTATTCCGAAATCCCGTTAATTATTCAAAAATCCCGTTAATTACTCCGAAACCCCGTTAATTATTCTGAAATCCCGTTAATTATTCTGAAATCCCGTTAATTATTCAAAAATCCCGTTAATTACTCCGAAATCCCGTTAATTATTCCGAAATCCCGTTAATTATTCCGAAATCCCGTTAATTACTCGGAAATCCCGTTAATTACTCCGAAATCCCGTTAATTATTCCGAAATCCCGTTAATTATTCCGAAATCCCGTTAATTATTCAAAAATCCCGTTAATTACTCCGAAATCCCGTTAATGGGAAGGGGGTTTAGCTGTGGCATGACAAAAATGGAAATGGGGTTGGGGTTTGGGATGAGGTTCAGAGAGGAGGAGGAAGAGGGGAAAAAAAATCCATAAAATTTCCCAAAATTCCTGGAAATTCCTGAAAATCTGAGGGAAAAAAAATTGGATTTTGGAGCTGGAATTGGAATTATGGGAAGGAAAATTTCCTTTAAAGAGAAATTTCCAATTTCAGGAGTTTGGGGTTTGGGATCAGCTCCAAAATCTGGGAGGAAAGGGAAAAAAATTTCCTCAAAATTCCCAAAATTCCTGAAAATTCCCGAAAATCTGAGGAAAATTTGGGTTTTGGAGTTGGATTTCACACCCCAACAAAATTAGAATTTCTGGGCAGCAAAGGAAAATCTCAAATCTCAGGAGTTTGGGGTTTGGAATCAGCTCCAGAGAGGAGGAGGAAGAGGAAAAATATTCCTCAAATTTCCCAAAATTCCTGAAAATTCCCAAAAATCTGAGGGAAAAAATTGGATTTTGGAGCTGGGATCGGAATTATGGGCAGGAAAATTTCCTTTAAAGTGAAATTCCCAGTGTGAGGGGTTTAGGGTTTGGGATCAGCTCCAAAATCTGGGAGGAAAGAGAAAAAAATTTCCTCAAAATTCCCAAAATTCCTGAAAATTCCCAAAAATCTGAGGGAAAATTTGGGTTTTGGAGTTGGATTTCACACCCCAACAAAACCAGAATTTATGGGGAGCAAAGGAAAATCTCAAATCTCAGGAGTTTGGGGTTGGGATCAGCTCCAGAGAGGAGGAGGAAGAGGAAAAATATTCCTCAAATCTCCCAAAATTCCTGAAAATTCCCAAAAATTTGAGGGAAAAAATTGGATTTTGGAGCTGGGATCGGAATTTTGGGCGGGAAAATTTCCTTTAAAGAGAAATTACCGATCTCAGGAGTTTGGGGGTTGGAATCAGCTCCAGAGAGGAGAAGAAAAGGGGAAAAAAACCCCCTCAAATCTCCCAAAATTCCTAAAAATTCCCAAAAATCTGAGGGAAAAAATTGGATTTTGGAGCTGGGATCAGAATTTTGGGTGGGAAAATTTCCTTTAAAGAGAAATTTCCAATCTCAGGAGTTTGATTTTGGAATCAGTTCCACATAGGAGGAGGTGGAAAGGGAAAAAAATCCCTCAAATCTCCCAAAATTCCTGAAAATTCCCAAAAATCTGAGGGAAAATTTGGGAATTTGGAGCTGGAATCGGAATTATGGGCAGGAAAATTTCCTTTAAAGAGAAATTTCCAATCTCAGGAGTTTGGGGGTTGGAATCAGCTCCAGAGAAGAAGAAAAAGGGGAAAAAAAAAATCCCAAAATTCCGGAAAATTCCCAAAAATCCGAGGGAAAATTGGGATTTTGGTGTTGGATTTCACACACACCCTTCCCCCCCCCCAATTATTAGTAATTAATTAAATTAAAATTTGGGCTTTACCTTGATGAGCTTGCAGATGACCAGGAAGCCGGATTTGCCCCGCCGGAGGCAATCGGAATATTTGGAAATGTAAACTCCTGGGAACATTAAAAAAAATGGGAAAATGAGCAAAATTCCCAGGAAAATTATAAATATTCCCAGGAAAATGTGAAATATTCCCAGGAAAATGAGAAATATGCCCAGGAAAATGAAGAATATTCCCCAAAAAATGCAAATATTCCCAGGAAAATGTGAAATATTCCAGGAAAATGAGCAATATTCACAAAAATGTGAAATATTTCCAGGAAAATGAGAAATATGCCCAGGAAAATGAAGAATATTCCCCAAAAAATGCAAATATTCCCAGGAAAATGTGAAATTTTCCAGGAAAATGAAGAATATTCCCCAAAAAATGCAAATATTCCCAGGAAAATGTGAAATATTCCCAAAAATGTGAAATATTCCCAGGAAAATGTGAAATATTCCCAGGAAAATGAGAAATATTCCCAGGAAAATGAAGAATATTCCCCAAAAAATGCAAATATTCCCAAAAAAATGAGCAACATTCCCAAGAAAATGTAAAATATTCCCAAAAAATGTGAAATATCCCCAGGAAAATGAGGAATATCCCCAGGAAAAATGAAGAATATTCCCCAAAAAAAGAGAAATATTTCCAAGAAAATGTGAAATACTTCCAAGAAAATGAGGACTATTCCCAGGAAAATGTGAAATATTCCCAAAAAAAGAGAAATATTCCCAGAAAAGGAGGAATATTCCAGGAAATGAGCAATATTCCCAAGAAAATGTAAAATATTCCCAAAAAATGTGAAATTTTCCAGGAAAATGAGAAATATTCCCAGGAAAATGAGAAATATCCCCAGGAAAATGAAGAATATTCCCCAAAAAATGCAAATATTCCCAGGAAAATGTGAAATTTTCCAGGAAAATGAGCAATATTCCCAAAAAAAGTGAAATATTCCCAGGAAATGAGGACTATCCCCAAAAAAGGTGAAATTTTTCAGGAAATTGAGAAATATTCCCAGGAAAATGTGAAATATTCCCAAAAATGTGAAATATTCCCAGGAAAATGAGAAATATTCCCAGGAAAATGAAGAATATTCCCAAAAAATGCAAATATTCCCAAAAAAATGAGCAACATTCCCAAGAAAATGTAAAATATTCCCAAAAAATGTGAAATATCCCCAGGAAAATGAGGAATATTCCCCAAAAAAAGAGAAATATTTCCAAGAAAATGTGAAATACTTCCAAGAAAATGAGGACTATTCCCAGGAAAATGTGAAATATTCCCAAAAAAAAGAGAAATATTCCCAGGAATATTCCAGGAAATGAGCAATATTCCCAAGAAAATGTAAAATATTTCCAAAAAATGTGAAACTTTCCAGGAAAATGAGAAATATTCCCAAGAAAATGAGCAATATTCCCCAAAAAATGCAAATATTCCCAAAAAAATGAGCAACATTCCCAAGAAAATGTAAAATATTCCCAGGAAAATGAGGAATATGCCCAGGGAAATGAAGAATATTCCCCAAAAAATGCAAATATTCCCAGGAAAATGTGAAATTTTCCAGGAAAATGAGCAATATTCCCAAAAAAACGTGAAATATTCCCAGGAAATGAGGACTATCCCCAAAAAACGTGAAATTTTTCAGGAAAATGAGAAATATTTCCAGGAAAATGTGAAATATTCCCAGGAAAATGTGAAATATTCCCAAAAATGTGAAATATTCCCAGGAAAATGAGAAATATTCCCAGGAAAATGAGAAATATTCCCAAGAAAATGAGCAATATTCCCCAAAAAATGTGAAATATTCCCAGGAAAATGAGAAATATTCCCAGGAAAATGAAGAATATTCCCAAAAAATGCAAATATTCCCAAAAAAATGAGCAACATTCCCAAGAAAATGTAAAATATTCCCAAAAAATGTGAAATATCCCCAGGAAAATGAGGGATATCCTCAGGAAAATGAAGAATATTCCCCCAAAAAAAGAGAAATATTTCCAAGAAAATGTGAAATACTTCCAAGAAAATGAGGACTATTCCCAGGAAAATGTGAAATATTCCCAAAAAAAGAGAAATATTCCCAGAAAATGAGGAATATTCCAGGAAATGAGCAATATTCCCAAGAAAATGTAAAATATTCCCAAAAAAAGTGAAATTTTCCAGGAAAATGAGAAATATTCCCAAGAAAATGAGCGATATTCGCCAAAAAATGTGAAATTTTCCAGGAAAATGTGAAATATTCCCAAGAAAATGAGCAATTTTCCCAAAAAATGTGAAATATTCCCAGGAAAATGTGAAATATGCCCAGGAAAATGAGGAATATGCCCAGGAAAATGTGAAATATTCCCAAAAAAATGTGAAATATTCCCAAAAAATTATAAATATTCCCAGAAAAATGAGGAATATTTCCAGGAAAATGAGCAAAATTCCTACGAAAATGAGCAATATTCCCCCCAAAAAATGAAATATTCCCAGGAAAATGAGCAAAATTCCCGAGAAAATGAGGAAAATTCCCAGGAAAACGAGACTTTTCCCCCCAAATTCCCGGGATTTTTACCTTTGGCCGGGTCCCCGAGGGCGGCGCTGGAGCTGCTGTTGACGCGGAGGCCGCTCCGACAGACAGCCCGGGCCTGCAGGGAAAGCAAAATATTCCCAAGGAAATGAGCAAAATTCCCCAAAAATGTGAAATATTCCCAAAAAAAGTGAAATATTCCCCAAAAAAAGTGAAATATTCCCCCAAGAAAAGTGAAATATTCCCCAAAAAAAGTGAAATAGTCCCCCAAAAAAAGTGAAATATTCCCCCCAAAAAAAGTGAAATATTCCCCCTAAAAAAGTGAAATATTCCCCAAAAAAAGTGAAATAGTCCCCCAAAAAATGTGAAATATTCCCCCCCAAAAAAAGGTGAAATATTCCTCCCCCCAAAAAATGTGAAATATTCCCCAAAAAATGTGAAATATTCCCCCCAAAAATGTGAAATATTCCCCCCAAAAATGTGAAATATTCCCAAAAAAAAAGTGAAATATTCCCCCTAAAAAAGTGAAATATTCCCCCCCCAAAAAGGTGAAATATTCCTCCCCCCAAAAAATGTGAAATATTCCCCCAAAAAATCTGAAATATTCCCCCAAAAAATGTGAAATATTCCCCCCAAAAATGTGAAATATTCCCAGGAAAATGAGCAAAATTCCCAGGAAAATGAGCAAAATTCCCCCCAAAAAAGTGAAATATGCCCAGAAAATGTGAAATATTCCCAGGAAAACTCCTGAATATTCCCAGGAAAATGAGGAATATTCCCCCAAAAAAGTGAAATATTCCCAAGAAAATGTGAAATATTCCCAGGAAAATGAGGAATATTCCCAGAAAATGGGAAATCTTTCCAGGAAAACGAAGAATATTCCCAGGAATATTCCCAGGAATAAAAATATCTTTTTTTTTTCCAGGATTGTTTTTTTCCAGGATGGAGGGAAAAATCTGTCCCAACACAGCTGGAAAAATCCTGGGATTGGGTTGAAGTTGAGGGAATTTCCAGTGGATTGCCAGATTTTCCCAAAATTAAAATTAAAATTATCATTTTAATTAAAATCAAAATTAAATTCAAAGATAATTTCCAGTGGATTCTCCGGTTTTCCCAAAATTAAAATTAAGTTAAAAATAAAATTATAATTATAATTAAAATTAAAATTAAAATTAAAATTAAAATTAAAATTAAAATTAAATTAAGAGGGAAATTCCAGTGGATTCTCAGGTTTTCCCAAAATTAAAATTAAATTAAAATTAAAATGGAAATTACAGGGGATTCCCTGTTTGTCATAAAATTCAAATGAAATTAAAAAGGGAGTTTCCAGTGGATTCCCAGGTTTTCATGAAATTAAAATTTAATTAAATTAAATTAAAAAGGAATTTCCAGGGGATTCTCAGGTTTTCCCAAAATTAAAATTAAAATTAAAATTAAATTAGAATTAAACTTAAATTAAAAGGAATTTCCAGTGGAGACCCAGATTTCCCCAAAATTAAAATTAAAATTAAATTAAATGGGAATTTCCAGTGGATTTCCAGGTTTTCATAAAACTGAAATTGAATTGAATTGAATTGAATTGAATTGAAAGGGAATTTCCAATGGATTTCCAGGTTTTCACAAAGTTGAACTTAAATTAAATTAAATTAAATTAAATTAAGAGGGAATTTCCAGTGGATTCCCGGATTTCCCAAAATCCAATGAATAAATCATCATCATTAAAAAGGGAAATTCCTGAAATTCTATTAAATCCTATTAAATCCCAAGAATTCCACTGGCACAAAGGAAAATTCCTTTTTTTTCCCCGATCAAATCCATCCCTAAAATCCCTAAAACTGGATGTTTGGAAGATCCCATCCAACCTGAACCATCCTGTGAGACACCAAATTTCTTAAATCCTATTAAATCCTATAAAACCCTATAAAATCCTATTAAATCCTATTAGATCCTATTAAATCCTATTGAATCCTATATTAAATCCTATTGAATCCTATTGAATCCTATTAAATCCCTAAAACTGGATGTTTGGAAGATCCCATCCAACCTGAACCAGTCTGTGATCCCCAAAATTCTTAAATCCTATTAAATCCTATTCAACCCTATAAAACCCTATAAAATCCTATTAAACCCTACTAAATCCTACTCAATCCTAGATTAAATCCTATTAAATCCCTAAAACTGGATGTTTGGAAGATCCCATCCAACCTGAACCATCCTGTGAGACACCAAATTTCTTAAATCCTATTAAATCCTATAAAACCCTACTAAACCCCATTAAATCCTATAAAACCCTATTAAATCCCATAAAATCCCAAAAAAATCCCACTGGTACAAAGGAAAATTCTCTTTTTTTCTTCCCAAAAACGAATTCCCAGCAGGAATTCCTCTGGGAACTCCAACCACCCAATGTCCCGGGCTGTCTGTGGGATTAAAAAAAAAGGATCAAACCCAAGGATTTGACCCCGAAAATTTTAGCGGGGTCAAAACAAAAAAACCCCAAAAGTCCCGGTTACCTCTTCCTCCTTCTCGAAGAGCAGGAAGGCGAAAGTCTCCTGCAGCTCCTCCCGGCTGTACCCGGCAGCTTCCTTGGCTCGGGCAAAAGCTTTGAGCTGCAAAAAAACCCCAAAAACAAAAAACCCTACAAATGTTGGTCTGGGGTTTGGGGTTGTTTGGGCTTGGGTTTGGGGTTTTTGGGTCTTGGGTTTGGGGTTGTTTGGTCTTGGGTTTGGGGTTTTAGGTTTGGGGTTTTTGGTCTGAGGTTGGATTTTTTTGTCTTGGGTTTGGGGTGTTTTGGTCTCGGGTTTGGGGTTTTTGGTTTTAGGCTTGAGGGTTTTTGGTCTGAGGTTTGGGGTTGTTTGGTCTGAGGTGAGGAAAGAACAAGCTCGTGGTTGATTTGGGTTTGGTTTTAGGGTTTAGGTTTGGTTTAGGGTTTGGGTTTGATCTGGATTAGGGTTTGGGTCTGGTTTGAGTTAGGCTAAGGTTAGAGTTTGGGTTTAGGTCTAGGTTTGGGTCTGGGTTAGAGTTTGGGTCTGGGTTGGGATCTGGGTTTGGGTTATGGGTTTGGCTTAGGGTTTGGATTTGTGTCTGGGTTATGTTTAGGGTTTGGGTTGGGAAAAAAATCAGGAATTGCAAGAGGGACTCCAGGAAGCAAATGCAACAGAGCTGCCAAGGAATCAGCATTTCCCAAAAAACTCAATTTTCCTGGGATTCCAAGCTTATCTCGCTCAGGAAAAGATCATTTTCGACCAGGAAAAAAAAAAAAATAAGGAATTGCAAAAGAGACTCTAGGAAGCAAAGGCAACAGAGCTGCCAAGAAATCAGCATTTCCAGCTCCAAAAAACTCCCTTTTTCTTGGGATTCCAAGCTTACCTCGCTCAGGAAAAGATCATTTTCCACCAGGGTGGCTTTGCTGAACGTGAATCCATGCTGGGAGCTGGAGTCCAGGGAGGAGCTCCTCAGCACCGACACCGCCCGCTGCAGAAGGGAACTCGGCTCCTCGGGCTCCAGGGGAAAAGCTGCAGGGGAAAAAAAAAAAATTCCATTTGGGAATTCCCACATCACCCCGGGGATTCAGGACGGGGCGGTGGGAGAGTGTGGCCTGCTGCTGTTCAAATGTGAAGTTTTTGGGAGTTAAAATATCCTTTGGAGGAGAATCACAGAAGAATCACTGGGTTGGAAGAGATCTCCAAGATCATGAGGTCCAACCCAGCTCTGACACCTCAACCAGACCACGGCACTGAGTGCCACATCCAGGCTTTGTTAAACACATCCAGGGATGGTGACTCCACCACCTCCCCGGGCAGGCCATTCCAGAACTTTATCACTCTTTCCGTGAAAAGCTTTTTCCTGATATCCAACCTTGGTGCAGCTCGAGGCTGTGTCCTCTGGTTCTGTCAGTGCTGCCTGGAGAAAGAGACCAACCCCAGCTGAGCACAGCCACCCTTCAGGGAGTTGTGGAGAGTGACAAGGTCACCTCTGAGTCTCCTTTTCTCCAGGCTGAACATCCCCAGCTCCCTCAGTTGTTCCTCACAGGGTTTGTGTTCCAAGCCCCTCAGCAGCCTCGGGGCCTCCTCTGGACGTGTTTGAGCATCTCAGTGTCCATCCTGAACTGAGGGGCCAGAGCTGGACACTGCACTCAGTGTCCATCCTGAGCTGAGGGGCCAGAGCTGGACACTGCACTCAATGTCCATCCTGAACTGAGGGGCCAGAGCTGGACACTGCACTCAATGTCCATCCTGAGCTGAGGGGCCAGAGCTGGACACTGCACTCAATGTCCATCCTGAACTGAGGGGCCAGAGCTGGACACTGCACTCCAGGTGTGGCCTCACCAGTGCCGAGTCCAGGGGCAGAATGACCTCCCTGCTCCTGCTGGCCACACCATTCCTGATCCAGGCCAGGAGCCATTGGCCTTCTTGGCCACCAGGGCTCACTGCTGGCTCATGTCCAGCTGCTGTCACCAGTGTCCCCAGGTCCCTTTCTGCCTGGGCACTGTCCAGCCACACCATCCCCAGCCTGTAGCACTGCAGGGGGGTTATTGTGGCCAAAGTGCAGGACTGGGCACTTGGATTTATTAAACCTCATCCCTTGGGACTCTGCCCATCCATCCAAACCCTTCCAGGTCTCTCTGCAGAGCTCTCCTCCCTTCCAACAGATGGACACACGCTCCCAGCTCAGTGTCATCTGCAAATTTACTGATGAAAGCCTCAATCCCCTCATCCATGCCATCAACAAAAACACTGAACAGAGCTGGCCCTGCACGGAGCCCTGAGGGACACCACTGGTGACTGTCCCCAGCTGGATGCAGCACCGCTCACTGCTGTCTGGGTTTCTGCTGTTCTCCTCTGTCTCTTGAAGAAGTTTTTTCTAAAGTTCCATTTCAGAAAGCTCAACTTCTGCCTTTACCTTTTGCAATGGAGTCAGATACAATTTTGCACAAACAACCTTTTTGTTCTTGTAACCATCTAACCACCTTTACACTCTTCTCATAAGGAGGAGACTGTTGATGGGACTGTTGGGTTGCCCAGTGTGGTTGGAGAGGAAGATTTTCTTCCTCCAATCCACGGTCACTGCTGGAATTCTATAAATGCTGAAGTTTGTAAATAAACCTCTTTTGTTTCTGCCTTGGACATCTCAGTGTGTGGGTGTCATTTCCTTGTGTTGTGTGCAAAGAAAATCTTCCTCTCCAACCACACTGGGCAACCCAACAGTCCCTCAAGTGTCTCCTCCTGTCTTGGGTTATGGAACCCAAAATGTGGATTCTGTTTTATCTGCTGAAAGCAGCTGGGGAGACGTTTGTTCTTTATCTCCTGTAACTCTGGGAGGAGAGAGGTGGATGCCTTCTGATAATGGGGCAGCTGTTAAACCAGGTGGGGCAGTGTTTGTTATCTCTGTCACCTCCTGTCCTCCCTCCAGGGGGATATCTTCTGCTAATGGGGCACTGAGGATTATCTCCTGCTAATGGGCCATTATGGATTATCTTCTGCTGATGGATCATTAAGGATTATCTACTGCTAATGGGCCATTAAGGCTCATCTCCTGCTAATGGGCCATTGATTATTATCTTCTGCTAATGGGCCATTGAGGCTCACTTAAGGGCACAACACATTCCATCATCCCCATTGTGAGATGCTCCACCCAATGGGGGGAGCCAACCATTCCTACCTGGATAAAACTGAAATGTAGGAACACCAGGGATCTGGTTCCACCGGATTCCCGGAGGAAGACCAGACCCTTCTCACCATCCCTGGACCCTTCTCACCACCACTGGACCCTTGTTCTACAGGATCATCTCTGCCCCACCAGAACCACCTCTGCCACTCCAGGAGGACTCACTTTGGGACTGCTCCCAACCCCCTGACCAACAGGGTGTCAGGTTGTAGCTCTGACTCTGTCAGGGTTTCTAGGATTGTTGTTTGTTTGTTTGTTTTACTACTACATTTGTTAATATTCCCAGTAAAGAACTGTTATTCCCATTCCCAAATCTTTGCCTGAAAGCCCTGAATTGCAGAATTACAATTTGGAGGGGATGAGGGGTTTACATTCCCCATTCCAAGGGAAACTCCAGCTTTCCCTGGCAGATACCTGTCTTTCCAAACCAAGACACCTCCTTATGAGAAGAATACAAACATGGTTACACAGTTTAAGTAACAAGAAAGTTGTTGATATAAAATCCTGTCTGACTCCATTGCAAAAGGTCAACACAGAAGATTAAAACAGAACTTTAGAAAAAACTTCTTGAAGAGACAGAGGAGAACAGCAAAAACCCAGAGGACAATTTTCTTCCTCCACCCCATGGTCACTGTGATGGACCACATGGAATTCTATAAATGTTGAAGTTTGTCAATAAACTGCCTCTCTTTTCTGCCTTGGACATCTCAGTGTGTGGGTATTGTTCCTTTGTGTTGTGTGTGACAAAAATCTTCCTCTCCAACCACACTGGGCAACCCAACAGTCCCATCAGAAGTCTCCTCCTCATGAGAAGAATGCAAACGTGGTTAATTGGTTACAATAACAAAAAGTTGTTGATGTAAAATCCTGTCTGACTCCATTGCAAAAGGTCAACACAGAAGGTTAAAATAGAATTTTAGAAAAAACTTCGTGAAGAGACAGAGGAGAACAGGAAAAACCCAAATGACAATTTTCTTCCTCCACCCCATGGTCACTGCGATGGACCACATGGAGTTCTATAAATTCCACACGTGGAATTCTATAAATATTGAAGTTTGTCAATAAACTGCCTCTCTTTCCTGCCTTGGACATCTCAGCGTGCGGGCGTCGTTCCTTTGCGTCGTGTGCGACCGCTCCCCACCGCTCCCCGGGCTCGGCCATCCAGCCAATTCCCAACCCAAGATGGGTCCCAGCTCCTCGTTCATCCCAGAAATGGAAAAAAAAATAAAATTATCCATAGTAACCGCCTGGAGTAAATAATTCCTAAATTTATAAATTCACTTTATTCTACGAGATTATTCTATGAGATTTCAAATCCCAAACTGAGGGTTTGATCCCTGCTCTTGAGGAAAAGTCAGAAGAATTTTTGTCTTTTCCTTCTGGCGATTAAAAGGAAGGAAAAGATCAAATCATTTCTCGTTTTGGATTTTTATTCCTCTCTAATTATTCCAGGAGGAAAAAAAAAACACCAAACAAAACAAACAAAAAAAAAGGATTAATTGAAGGAAAAAGAGAAAAAAAAAGGGTTAAAATTGGGTGGTTTAAACTTATTTAGCTCAGTTTTTACTTCGAGGTTGAGCAGGGAAAAAGGGAAGGAAAAAAAATCCAAATGACGGGAAAAACGTGGAGGGAGCTGAAAAATGATCCAAGAATCTCCGAGTGATCCAAGAAAAACACTCGGTGAGGATGGAAATTTGGAGGGAAAAAATCTTTAAAGATATTTTTCTGGCTTAAACATTTTTTGGGCTATTTTGTGTCTTTTTATATTCACTTTTTACACTTCCTGCTTTTAGTTGATGCCTCTGGAACCCTTGGGATGAGGGGGAAAAAAAAAGCAGGAAAATGGGAAATAAAGGGATTTTCCAGCTTTTTTTTCCAGCATCGTGTCTTCGGGGCTAATGAGGAGAGAAGTTAATTTCGCTCATTTTTTTTTTCTTGCATTTCTCTCCCTTGTGCTTCCTGCATCCAGAGCTCGGAATTTTCCACGGAAATCACGAAATTTGAAAGCCCAGCTCAAAGGATCAAACACAACTCCTTCCTTTTTCTGGAAAATATCAGGTATTTTCAGGGATAAAAGTTTAAAAAAAATTATGGAAAACTCTTGGGAATATGACAAAAAAATCTGGGAATTTTGCAGGTGATCGCTCCGATATTTTTTTCCTCAAAAATGAAAATCCAGGAAGGGGGAAAAATAATTGAAAAAAATAACGAATAATTAATCCAATTAATGAGAGGAAACTGAGCCCAAGCGGCTGCACCCCTCAATTCCCTCCTGGATTTAGGGAAGATGTGTTCCCAACCTTAAGGAAAAAAAAAATCCCAGCGAAGAAAAAAAATTCCCAAATCCTGGCAAATCCCAGAGCAGGGGCAGAAGGTGAAAGTGAAAGTGGCCAAGGCAGAAGGAAAAGTGAAAGTGAGAAAGTTGTGAATGGCTCTGGATCCACGGGCAAAACTCAGGGAATGGGAAACTTGGGAATGGCACCGGATCCATTGGGAAACTCAGGGAGAAATTTGGGAATGGCTCTGGATCCGTGTGAAAAATTCCAGGAATGAGGAACTTGGGAATGGCTCTGGATCCATAGGGAGAAAGCTGGGAATGGCACTGGATCCATTGGGAAACTCAGGGAATGGGAAACTTGGGAATGGCATTGGATCCGTGGGGAAACTCAGGGAAGGAGAACCTTGGGAATGGCTCTGGATCCGTGGGTAAACTCCAGGAATGAGAAACTTGGGAATGGCATTGGATCTATGGGGAAAATATTGGGAATGGCTCTGGATCCATGGGCAAACTCTGGGAATGGGAAAGTTTGGAATGGCATTGGATCCATGGGGAAAAAGTTTGGAATGGCACTGGATCCATTGGGAAGCTCAGGGAATGAGAAGCCTGGGAATGGCTCTGGATCCGTGGGCAAACTCTGGGAATGAGAAACTTGGGAATGGCTCTGGATCCATGGGGAAAAAGCTGGGAATGGCATCAGATACATGGGGAAACTCAGGGAATGAGGAACTTGGGAATGGCTCTGGATCCATGTGAAAAAAAGCCTGGGAATAGCTCTGGATCCATTGGGAAACTCAGGGAATGGGATCAGATGGTGCAGGTCTGGAAGATCCAGAAGGGATTTTTATCCCTGCCCTGAAATCCTTGGGAATTCCCACCCTTTTTGCATGGAATTCAACCAGGCACTTCCGGGAAATCAAGTTCCCAATCCAAGGAATCCTTCCTGTGCAGAAATCATCCTCCAAGGAATGCTGGAATTCCCTGGAATTCTGATCTGCTGCTTCCTCCTCCTTTTCCTGGACAGGATTACTGGAGCCAGGGAATCATTTTGGTTGGAAAAGATTTTCCAGGATTGAATCCAACCATTCCCAGCTCTGCCAAAGGCCACCCCTGTCACCAAGTGCCACCTCCACAGGGAAATTCCTTCAGGGATAGGGACTCCACCCCTGCCCAAGTTCTCCCTAAAATCCAATCCAATTGGGCTGGATCTCCAAATTCCAAATTCTCTGGAGGAGCATGGAAAAAAGAGCTGGGATCAAAAAATCCCTTCCCAAAGTCTGGATTCCTGCAGAAGCATGGAAAAAGTGTTGGGATCAAAAATTCCAAACTCTGGATTCCTGCAGGAGCATGGAAAAGGTGTTGGGATCAAGGAGCAACTCAGCCAAGGTCAGCACTGATCCATGTCCCCAAGTGCCACCTCCACAGGGAAATTCCTTCAGGGATGGGGACTCCACCCCTGCCCTGGGCAGCCCTTCCAATGCCTGACAACCTTTTCCAGGGAGAAATTCTCCCTAAAATCCAATCCAAACCTCCCCTGGCTCAGCTGAGGCCATGAAATTCCAAAATCCAGGATTTTCCTTTGGCTCCTCCCTTTTGCTGAGAGCTCTGCATGGCCTCAGCACTCATCCAACTTCCAAGGAAATTTTCCCAGCCCAGGAGGAAGATTCCAGGCTTTGGAATCACAGAATTCTCTCCTTTTTTTTTATTTTTTAACCTTAAAATTCGAGTAGCACTCACTGCAGCCACTTGGATGTTGGCAAATCCTCAGAATTCCACGATCCAGCAATTTTCCTGGCTTGAGCCCAAGGCTGGAATGAGCTGGAATATTGGGAACCAGCAGCAGGATCAGCTTTGGCACCATCACATCCCACTCAGCCTTTACACCAAACATTTGGGGTAAATCAAGGAGCTTTTTCTCCTGACTTGAGCAGCCCCCAAAAAAACCTATTTTGTGCTCTTCCAGAGGTTCTTTAGGATCAGCTTTCCCAAATATTTTTGGAGTCAAGTTCCCCCCATCCCTTTTTCCTTCTTTCCCTGCGGGGAGATCTCCCAGAAAATCCAGAATCTCCTCTTCAGCTGATCCTGAGATTTTTTCTTCTCCAACCGATTCCGCTCCTGAGGAGCTGAGTGTCCTGCTGGGAACATCTCCCAGCAGGGAGATCTCCTGAAAAAAGAACATCTCTTCCCAGAACTTTGAGGAGAAATTGGATATCAGGAAAAAATTCCCCCCCTTAAAAAGCATCACAAGTGGTTGCCCAGAGCACTGGAGGGATTTAAAAGCTGCAAAGTGACACTTGGGGACATCAGCGGTGGCCTTGGGAATGGCTGGGTTGGATCTCCAAGGGTTTTTCCAACTTTGCAATTCCACTTTTCCAGCTTTTCCCACCCCACAGGAGACAGGGAATGATTTTAACCCTGGATCTGCTGGTGGCTCCGACCTCACCCCGACACGAATGGAATTTTCCATCTTTTTCCAGGCAGAAGTTGGGAACGGGATGGATTTGGGAGCAGAACAAAACCTCTGGAATCACAGATGGAAGCAGCCATGAGCTCCCTGGAGGTCTCGCCCCAGGATGCTGCGGATGAGGAATAAAAAAAAAATAATCCACAGATGGCAAATATTCTGCCTTTTCCTCTGGAAATGGGATTTCCACGGAATTTCCAGGATGCAGCTCCTAAATTAATCCTCCTTGGGGATGATCTCCTGGCTTGGGATCATTTCTTTCGCTGGATTTACCTCAGTGAGCCGAGGTGGACTTTCCTCAGCAAACCCAGGGGCTGGATCAGATTTTTTTGGGATCCAAGAACCTGGGAATGAGGATGTGGAAGCTGCAGGGGGCTTTTTAGGGCCTGGCAGGATTTATTTGGATGGGTTTTCGGTGCTGCAGGGAATTCCTGGGCATCTTTTCAGGCTGCAAACCTTCCGAGAGCTGCGAAATCCAAATCCCATTGGATGGGCAGGGAATTTTAGGGAATTTTATCAAGAAGAAGGTGATGCTCCTGCGTGTGGTTAAAAAAATAAAAAGAAACCAAACAACTTCTTTGTGCCATCAGAAATCGGAGCAAACTCCAACAAAAGAATTGGTGGCTCCAACGAAAGAATTCCAAAGGAAGTGTTTCAACCAAGGTGGGGTGGGGGGAAGCTGGAAAAATCCAGCCTGATGGAAAAAGGATGGAGCCTCTCTTGCTTCATCAGCAGATGGAAAAATTAAATGGAAAAGAAAAAAAAAAAAGCCCTCCTTGGGAGGTTCAGGCTGGATGAGAAATTGGAATTTTCCCTCTGGGAAAGGACAGGTCCCCATCCCTGGCTGGACAAAGCCACATCCGCCCCGCTCTGATGGAAAAATCTCCTCAAGGGTGGGAATTCTCCAGCTCAAATCCTTCCAAAGTGCCATTCCTTGGGTTTCACGGCCTCCCTCCCGCCCCTTTCAGCTGCTCACGGGATTCAAAATGTGGTTTTTGCACGTTCATTCATAAAAATCAGCTCTTGCTGCCTTTGAGCTCAGGGGTTTTTATCCCCAAACCCCAATTTTGTCACCTCACCCAGGGCTGTGACACCCGGCTCGTCCCAAGTCACCAGCACAGGAATTTTGGCACTCGGACAACAACAACAACAAAAAAGCAACATTTTGTTTGCAAAATCAGTGATTTTTCCACGGAGCTGAGATGACTTGAGAGAGCAGCAGTGTTAGGAACGATCTCCCCTGAGGCTGAGAAATTCCTTTTGGGAAAAGGGGTGGGGAAAAAAAAAAAATCAAAACAAATCCCTCCAAACGAATTCCCTACGGATCCTTTGGCTGGGGAAACCACACCCTGAAAATTCCCCAATAAAAAAAAACAAGCCAAGCACTCAAATCCAAAGATTCCTTTGGAATTAGTGGGGTCTCACCATCAAAAAAAACCATTCCAGATTGGACAAAAATGAGAATTTATCCCTCAAAAAGTCAACATTTTCACTTTCTGGTCTCAGAGGGATTCTAAGCAAGCACAAGGAATTGGTCGCTTTGGGAAGTGCCAGCTCCATGGAAGGATTTTAAGGAATACTGAGGGTGAAGATGTGGGAATGGGGAATATTCAAGCTGGTTCTGCTGTTGCCAAAATCGGCAGCTTTAAGAGGAACACCACAAATAAATCAAGCAAATCATAGATAAAACCGATTTCACAGCTACCTACCAGCCCCTGGTCCTAGGCAATTAGTTATAATTAATCACAGTTCTTATCAGAGGAGATAAGGGTTTCCGAAACGCTCTGATAACCACTTTTTTTTTTTTTTTTTTTTTTAACATTTCCTGTGAAATCAGACATTTGATTCCCAGCAGAACTTCTATAAAAAAATTCCTCCTGGAGCAGAGCAGGGATTTCCAGACTCGAGCACAGCAAAGCCACCACCTGCCTTTTATAAAAAATCACCTTGAGTTTGGAGCTGCGCTAAGAAATACTAATTATTTTTTTTTTTAATGACAGACTTGGGGGAAATCCATTTGTTTCCTGTTCTGACTCGAGTAGCCCAAAAAAAGCAGAGCACCTCCTGCATCATTCTGGATCATTCTAGATCATCACAGAACGCACATTTTTAATTAAAAAAATCTTTGTTTCTACGGAGCAAAGACTACAATTCACAAGGATTTTTGTGCCATCCAACCTCCTGCTTGTTTTATCTGTCCCAGATTATTCCCCTTTAGGAACGTAGAGCTGGGTAAGCTCTGCCCCAACCCAAACCCTTTGTGGGATAATTGGAGGACAAGCTGGAATTCGAATTATGCAAGACCAGAGGACAAACTGTGTTTTTCTCCCCTTAGGAGGTGAAATTTCAGCCCTGCAGCAACTCCAAAGGGGGGACCAAGAAGCCTCCAGCCCCTCCAGGAAGGAATCAGCACCCATCTGTGCTGGTTTTATTCCCCAAATCCAGCTCCTGAAGGGCACCCGCATCACCCAGCGTGGCTCCCAGAGGTGCGTCCATTAAAAATAATAATAATAATAAAAAATTAAAAAAAAAAAAAAGCAAAAAAAAAAAGCACCGTGACTCTTTCCCAGCTGCTCAGGCCTTGGGATCGGCCAACTCGGAAAAGCCAACGTGTCCCTGGTGAGGCAGAAAAATTTCAAAACCGCCTGGTTCCTACGTGGCCGAGGCTTCCAGGAGCTCGGGCAGCACCGACCCGGCAGCAACGGGCAAAGGCGGCGTGGCCTCTCCTCTGCTTCCCCAGGGAAAGGCGGCACGGAGCCGGGAGCCCTCCTTCACCCACGGAAAGGGCGGGATGAAGCCGGTAAATCGTCTTTTCTCCAGGGATGGAGCGCTAACCCTTTGCTTGCCAGAGAAAGGCGGGATAGAGCCACTAATCCACCCGCTCCCCGCCCACACTTCTCCACAAGGGCAGGGCGGGATGGAGCCGGGAACACTTTTCTCCTTAAGGAAGGGCGGGATGGAGCCGCTCGCCTTCCCCTCTCCAAAGGAAGAGCGGGATGGAGCCCGTAAGCCCCGCCATCCCAAGGAAAGGCTGGATGAAGCCGCTCGCTTTCCCCCTCTCTCAGGGAACAGCGGGATGGAGCCGCTCGCCTTTCCCTGCCTCAAGCCAAGAGCGGGATGGAGCCGGTAACCACCGCCCAAGTCGCGGGCAAGGGCGCGATGGAGCCGCCCGCCCTCACCCCCCCGCGGCCCCGCTCACCCGTGCCCGGCTCGTCGCTCTCTCCGCGCCGCCTCTCGCCCATGGCCGGGGCTCGCTCGGAGCCGTCCCTCAGGACGCCCTCATGGCCGCCCCGCCCGGCCCCCGGCGCGGCCCCGCTACCGGGCCGGCGGCATGAGGCGGTGCGGGGCGGCCGCCGCCATCCGCCGGCCCCAGGAAGTGGAAGGCCGGAGCGGGAGGGGGAGGAGAGAAAGAGAGAGAGAGAGAGAGAGAAGGAGGGAGGGAAGGAAGGAGGGGACAAGGGGGCGGGAGCGGCGGGGAAAAAAACAGAAAGTGAAAACTGAACCGGAAAGACAGCGAGGGGCCGCCCGCGGGTTTTCCTCTTCCCGCGGTCACCGGCCCTTGGCTGCACGTAGGCGGCTTTTCCTCTTCCGTGCCGTCCCTCCCTCCTTGTGAGCTCTTGGCTCGGCCATCAGAGTTTGTCGTTGGCGGGGATCTTCCCCCAGTCTTGCCCTGACCTCCTCCTTCATCACCACAGCCCCTCCATAGCTGACTTCAGCTCTTCCCGCTGCCCCTTCCCTCATCCCCTCACGTCATGGGGAGAGCTCCCTTTCTCTCCTCAGTCCTTCCCCCTCAGTGTTTTCCCTCTTTTTGGGTCTTCTCTCAGTCTCCCCGAATTCCCTCCCTGACCAACTCGGTGATTGTCACCTCTTCCCACTGACCCTTCCCTCGTTCTTCTCCTGCTTTGAGCTCTGCCTTAGCCAGAGCCATGTTTTGGGCCTTCCCTCAGTCCCCAAAGTCCTTCCCTTGTTCCCTCACATCGTGGCTACAGCTCCTTCTCTCACCTCACCTTTCCCCCTCCGTGTTTTCCCTTAGCTCCTTGGTTTGGATTTTCCCTCAGTCCCCCTCACATCGTTCCTTGAGTCCCTTTCCTCGCTTCAGACTTTCCCCCTCAGCGTTTCCCTTCAGCTCCTTGTTTGGGGCCTTTCCTCAGCCCCGAAATTCCTTTCCTCAGCCCCGAAATTCCTTTCCTTATCCCCTCGCACTTCTCATCGTGGCTGTGAGCTCAGTCCTTCCCCCTCAGGATTTTCTCTCAGCCCCCCTCAATCCCCATCCTGATCCCCTCAGCCCCTCCACGCCTGGCTTCAGCTCTTCCCACAGCTACTCAAGGACAAACTCTCTGCTGATCTGGGCAGATTCCAGCTGGTGCAGAAAAGCTGGGTTATTTATCTTTTTTTTTTTTTTTTTTTTTTTTTTTTTTTTTTTTTCTGCTTAAACATCCATTTCCGTGTGTGTGTGTGGCCTGGAGCCACCCACTGAGTGACTTTGGGTGTATCCCAATCCATGGGGGACATCGGGAACAGGGATGGGGCTGAGGATTGGAGGGAAGCACTGAGGGGAGGGACACAGAAATGGGGTGAGGAGGTGAGGGAAGGGGCTGGAATGAAAAAAGAAATGTGGGGAAAAGGTGCTGAGGGAAGGAGCTGAGGGGATCAGAGAAGGGATTTGGGGGGGATTGAGGGAAGGCTCTGAGGGGAAAGGACTGAGGTGAAGGAAGGGACTCAGAGAATGGTGTGAGGGGTGAGGGAAAGGAGGAGTGAGAGAAGATCCAAAATGAGAAACCACGCAAAAACACTGGGCCAGAAGAGATGAAAAAGGATGGGAAAAGACCCTGAGGGAAGGGGCTGAGGGGATCAAGAAAGGGATTTTGGGGGCATTGAGGGAAGTCCTGATGGACAAGGACTGAGGTGAAGGAAGGGACTCAGAGAATGATGTGAGGGGTGAGGGAAAGAAGGAATGAGAAGGGGACTGAGGGAAGATCCAAAATGAGAAACTGAGGAAAAGCACTGGGCCAGAAGAGATGAAAAATGATGGGGAAAGGCCCTGAGGGAAGGGGCTAAGGAAGAGCCAAAATGAGAAGCTGAGGAAAAACACTGAGGGGCAAGGACTGAGGTGAAGGAAGGGGTTTAAGGAGTGAGGGAATCAGGAAATGTCCAAAACAAAGCTCTGAGGAAGGCACTGAGGTGAGGCAAGAAGTCTGAGGGAATGAGGGTGAGGGACACAGAAATGGGGTGAGGAGATGAGGGAAGGGGCCAGAATGGATAAATATGGAGGGAAGGCCCTGAGGGAAGGAGCTGAGGGGATCAGGGAAGGGATTTTGGGGGGATTGAGGGAAGGCTCTGAGGGGAAAGGACTGAGGTGAAGGAAGGGGTTTAAGGAATGATGTGAGGGATGAGGGAAAGGAGGAGTGAGAAGGGGACTGAGGGAAGATCCAAAATGAGAATCCACGCAAAAACACTGGGCCAGAAGAGATGAAAAATGATGGGGAAAGGCCTTGAGGGAAGGAGCTGAGGGGATCAGAAAAGGGATTTTGGGGGGATTGAGGGAAGGCTCTGAGGGGAAAGGACTGAGGTGAAGGAAGGGGTTTGAGGGGTGAGGGAATGAGGAAAGATCCAAAACAAAGCTCTGAGGTGAGAAGACAGAGAATGAGGATTAGTGACACAGAAATGGGGTGAGGAGATGAGGGAAGGGGCCAGAATGGATAAATATGGAGGGAGAGCCCTGAGGGAAGGAGCTGAGGGAAGAGCCAAAGGAAGGAGCTGAGGGGATGAGGGAAGGGATTTTGGGGAGATTGAGGGAAGGCTCTGAGGGGAAAGGACTGAGGTGAAGGAAGGAGTTTAAGGAATGATGTGAGGGATGAGGGAAAGGAGGAGTGAGAAGGGGACTGAGGGAAGATCCAAAATGAGAAACCACGCAAAAACACTGGGCCAGAAGAGGTGAAAAATGATGGGGAAAGGCCCTGAGGGAAGGGGCTGAGGGGATCAGGGGAGGGATTTTGGGGGGATTGAGGGAAGGCTCTGAGGGGAAAGGGCTGAGGTGAAGGAAGGGACTCCGGGAATGGTGTGAGGGGTGAGGGAAAGAAGGAATGAGAAGGGGACTGAGGGAAGATCCAAAATGAGAAACTGAGGAAAAGCACTGGGCCAGAAGAGATGAAAAATGATGGGGACAGGCCCTGAGGGAAGGGGCTAAGGAAGAGCCAAAATGAGAAGCTGAGGAAAAACACTGAGGGGCAAGGACTGAGGTGAAGGAAGGGGTTTAAGGAGTGAGGGAATCAGGAAACGTCCAAAACAAAGCTCTGAGGAAGGCACTGAGGTGAGGGGAGAAGACTGAGGGAATGAGGGTGAGTGACACAGAAATGGGGTGAGGAGATGAGGGAAGGGGCCAGAATGGATAAATATGGAGGGAGAGCCCTGAGGGAAGGAGCTGAGGGGATCAGGGAAGGGATCTTGGAGGGACTGAGGGGAAAGGACTGAGGTGAAGGAAGGGACTCAGGGAATGATGTGAGGGAAAGAAGGAATGAGAAGGGGACTGAGAGAAGATCCAAGATGAGAAACTGAGGAAGAACACTGGGCCAGAAAAGATGAAGAAAGATGGGGAAAAGACCCTGAGGAAAGGGGCTGAGGGGATCAAGGAAGGGGCTCCTTAAAGTCCCTTCTGACGATTCCGAGCTGCCTCATCCCAGCATTGAACCCTACACGGAACAGAAGAAGCCTGGTGATCGTTTTCAGGCAGAAACACCGAGAACCCCATCAAACCTCCAATGTTGCAATCAGCTGTGGAGCGGGGGAACGGGGAGGTCTGGGCTTGTCCAGGCTCTTACACAAGAGGTTTGTAGGAACAGCCTGTCCTGAACGCTGGGGCAAAGGTTGTGTTTGGCTCAGCTGTGACTCTTGGAGGGGATTCCACTTGGGATTCCAGGTGCTTTTTTGGCAGCGAGATCCGTATCTGCATCCGTAATAAATTTAAGGAGAGGCTGCTTCCTGATTCCTCGCTGAGCTGTCTCAATGCTCAGGGCCCAGGCTCTGGCTTTAGCTCTGCTAATCTTGGCTTTTAGGAAGCGTTGGCAAACGAATTATTAAAAAAAAAAAAAAGGAAGGAACAACCCACGGCACGACTCATTTATGAGTCATTTATTACACAAATAAGTCGGGAACGTGCCCTTACAGGGAATTCGCCCGTCCTAAGAATTTGCTACGGCAGCAGCAGCAGCGTGCAAAGTGCGGCTGCCCAGTGAAGAAAATTATGTCAGGGGGAAGAAAAAGTGATTTTTTTGGGGTGGCAGGGCACCAATTTATTTATATTTGTTTATAGCAAATAACTGTTTATAGCAAATTTGCTATAGATTTGATGTAAAATGGGTTTTTCTAGCTCCTGCTGGCAGATAAAAACCTGCAAAGTGCTGCTGCCCAGTGAAGAAAAATTACGTCAGGGGGAAGAAAAAATGATTTTTTGGGGTGGCAGGGCACCAATTTGTTTATATTTGTTTATAGCAAACAACTGTTTATAGCAAATTAGCTATAAATGTGATGTAAAATGGGTTTTTCTGGCTCCTGCTGGCAGATAAAAACCTGCAAAGTGCTGCTGCCCAGTGAAGAAAAATGATGTCAGGGGGAAGAAAAAATGATTTTTTTTAGGGGGCAAGCCACCAATTTGTTTATAGCAAATAACTGTTTATAGCCAATTCTCTATAATTTTGATGTAAAATGGGTTTTTCTAGCTCCTGCTGGTAGATAATGTTATGAATGCATATTTTGGAGTTGGCTTTTCGCATATAACAAGCAGATTGCTTTATGTATAATATGGGAAGGTTATATTGCATTTTTTTTTATTAATAGAATTTAAAAATTGTGATAGATAAATATTCTTAGATTGTAACAAAGTAGAGATGGGATTGTTGTTTTGTTTTTTTTTTTTAATTCCTCAAAGAGATAGAAGACAGGAGGGCCAGCTGGAATTCCTGAAGATAAGGAACAACTGAGCCTTGTTGAAAAAGAAAGATTTACTACCTCTATCTAGACTTAGCAAGGCCACATAGAAAAACTGTATAATTAAGGGAAGTCTTGAAACCAAAAATGAATATTTGAATCATTTAAATATGTAACACAGAAGTCCTTAAAAACAAAGGATCTGAAAAGAGACGAGGGGCTGATTTTGTTGGTATCAGCACCTCGGCTGAAAAGAGCTTTGTTGTTTTTCTCCTATTTTATTTTACTTTTATTAAACTTATAAATTTTACTTGATAAGTGAATCGTGTTTTTCACAGATAAAAACCTGGAATTCTTGCTGAGAGAGAAATAATGTTCCCCCTTTAAAGGAGGGGAAAATCAACAGTGCCTTGACCTAAGAGCTGCGAGGAGATTCTGGGGCATCTCAAGAGTCAGAAGATCCAAGTTCCCACCTCCAGTGGGATCATTCCGTCCCTGTCCCAAGGAAATCCCAAGTATTTTAGTGTTTGGGGAACTCCTCCTGGTGAGGAAACGGAGAATTTCCCCCCTTTTCAAGGCTTGGGAAAGGAAAAGATTCAAAAGAATTTCGTCGTCAGTGCTTCCGCCGCTCGGGCCGAATCACCTAAAAATCTCTTCCAAACTTAATTATTTTGTTAATTTTTTTTTTTTGCTGAGGAGAGGAATTGGAACCTCTGGAGCTCGTTTTGAAGTGGAGTTTCTCTGTCCCTTTTTGGTGCCTCACGGCTTTTTGGGTGGTGACAAACCAAGCCCGTGACGTCACCGTGGTGGGGACCCAGTTCCTGGCAAAGCTCCCTTTTGGTTTTCTCTGAAACCTTGACTCACAAGGTTCTGGTGTATTGAAATCTGAATTTAGGGAAGTTCGTTTGGAGTTTTATTTCTTCTTTTACTCAGAAGTGAAAAAAAAAAAAAAAAAAAAAAAATTGGAACGATCCCTGCTGATTCCATGAAAGGAAAAGAGCTGCAGTGGAACGAGGGGAGCGGCAGCTCCTGATGACGTCAGGGTAAAGCAAATAATTCAATTTATTAATTATTGACTGGCTTGGGGCAGTGCCAGGAGTCCAGGGTGAAACAACCTGCAAACACCTGGAGAGGATCCTTTTCCTGCCCTGGGTTAATCCCAGAAATTCCTGGAAAAGCTGAATTTCCTCTGATTTTCTCTTATTTATTATCATGGAAATGCTGAATTTTCTCTCCTTTTTTTCTATTTATTATCATGGAAATGCTGAATTTTCTCTCCTTTTTTTCTATTTATTACCATGGAAATGCTGAATTTCCTCCGTTTCCTTACGATCACGGAATGGTTTGGGTGGGAAGAGACCTTGAACATCTCCCAATTCCAAGAATTCTTCCATGGACCAGGGAGACCTTGAGGTTTTTCCAACCTCACCTTGGACTCTCCCAGGGATGAGGCAAGCCCAGCTCCTCTGGGAATTCCATTCCATTCCATTCCATTCTATTCCATCCCATTCCATCCCATTCCATTCCATTCCATTCCATTCCATTCCATTCCATTCCATTCCATTCCATTCCATTCCATTCCATTCCATTCCATTCCACCCTCACACCAGGATTTGGGTTGGTTTCCCTTGATTTTCCTCAAGTTTGGGATCATTTCTGTCTCCTCCATGAAATTCCGAAGCCAATTTTGACCATGAGGCCACGATTTCCTGCTCTGGAATCTCCAACTCTCTCCAAAATTCAATTTATTAATTGTTGACTGGCTTGGGGCAGTGCCAGGAGTCCAGGGTGAAAACACAACCTGCAAACACCTGGAGAGGATCCCTGGGTTAATCCCAGAAATTCCTGGAAATGCTGAATTTCCTCTGCTTTTCTCTTACTTATTATCATGGAAATGCTGAATTTTCTCTCTTTTTTTCTATTTATTACCATGGAAATGCTGAGTTTTCTCTCTTTTTTTCTATTTATTACCATGGAAATGCTGAGTTTTCTCCATTTCCTTACGATCACAGAATGGTTTGGGTGGGAAGAGACCTCGAACATCTCCCAATTCCAAGAATTCTTCCATGGACCAGGGACACCTTGAGGTTTTTCCAGCCTCACCTTGGACTCTCGCAGGGATGAGGCAACCCCAGCTCCTCTGGGAATTCCATTCCATCCCATCCCATCCCATCCCATCCCATCCCATCCCATCCCATTCCATTCCATTCCATTCCATTCCATTCCATTCCACCCTCACACCAGGATTTGGGTTGGTTTCCCTTGATTTCTTCAAATTTGGGATCATCTCTGTCTCCTCCATGAAATTCCGAAGCCAATTTTGACCACGAGGCAGCGATTTCCTGGTCTGGAGTCTCCAACTCTCTCCAAAATTCAATTTATTAATTATTGACGGGCTCAGGGCAGTGCCAGGAATCCAGGGTGAAAACACAACCTGCAAACACCCAGAGAGGATCCCTGGGTTAATCCCAGAAATTCCTGGAAATGCTGAATTTCCTCTGCTTTTCTCTGATTTATTTTGTTGGAAATGCTGAGTTTTCTCTCTTTTTTTCTATTTATTATCATGGAAATGCTGAATTTTCTCTCCTTTTTTTCTATTTATTACCATGGAAATGCTGAGTTTTCTCATTTCCTCACGATCACGGAATGGTTTGGGTGGGAAAAGACCTTGAACATCTCCCAATTCCAAGAATTCTTCCATGGACCAGGGACACCTTGAGGTTTTTCCAACCTCGCCTTGGACTCTCCCAGGGATGAGGCAAGCCCAGCTCCTCTGGGAATTCCATTCCATTCCATTCCATTCCATTCCATTCCATTCCATTCCATTCCATCCCATCCCATTCCATGCCATGCCATGCCATTCCATTCCATTCCATTCCATTCCATTCCATTCCATTCCATTCCATTCCATTCCACCCTCACACCAGGATTTGGGTTGGTTTCCCTTGATTTCTTCAAATTTGGGATCATTTCTGTCTCCTCCATGAAATTCCGAAGCCAATTTTGACCACGAGGCCACGATTTCCTGCTCTGGAGTCTCCAACTCTCTCCAAAATTCAATTTATTAATTGTTGACGGGCTTGGGGCAGTGCCAGGAGTCCAGGGTGAAAACACAACCTGCAAACACCTGGAGAGGATCCCTGGGTTAATCCCAGAAATTCCTGGAAATGCTGAATTTCCTCTGCTTTTCTCTGATTTATTACCACGGAAATGCTGAGTTTTCTCTCCTTTTTTTCTATTTATTACCATGGAAATGCTGAGTTTTCTCCGTTTCCTTACGATCACGGAATGGTTTGGGTGGGAAGAGACCTTGAACATCTCCCAGTTCCAAGAATTCTTCCATGGACCACGGACACCTTGAGGTTTTTCCAGCCTCGCCTTGGACTCTCCCAGGGATGAGGCAAGCCCAGCTCCTCTGGGAATTCCATTCCATTCCATTCCATTCCATTCCATTCCATTCCACCCTCACACCAGGATTTGAGTTGGTTTCCCTCGATTTCCTCAAGTTTGGGATCATCTCTGTCTCCTCCATGAAATTCTGAAGCCAATTTTGACCACGAGGCGGCGATTTCCTGGTCTGGAATCTCCAATTCTCTCTAAAATTCAATTTATTAATTATTGACTGGCTTGGGGCAGTGCCAGGAATCCAGGGTGAAACCACAACCTGCAAACACCTGGAGAGGATCCCTGGGTTAATCCCAGAAATTCCTGGAAATGCTGAATTTCCTCTGCTTTTCTCTTATTTATTACCATGGAAATGCTGAATTTTCTCTCTTTTTTTCTATTTATTATCATGGAAATGCTGAGTTTTCTCTCTTTTTTTCTATTTATTACCCTGGAAATGCTGAGTTTTCTCCGTTTCCTTACGATCACAGAATGGTTTGGGTGGGAAGAGACCTTGAACATCTCCCAGTTCCAAGAATTCTTCCATGGACCAGGGACACCTTGAGGTTTTTCCAACCTCACCTTGGACTCTCCCAGGGATGAGGCAACCCCAGCTCCTCTGGGAATTCCATTCCATTCCATTCCATTCCATTCCATTCCATTCCATTCCATTCCATTCCATTCCATTCCATTCCACTCCACCCTCACACCAGAATTTGGGTTGGTTTCCATCGATTTCCTCAAGTTTGGGATCATCTCTGTCTCCTCCATGAAATTCCGAACCCAATTTTGACCACGAGGCCACGATTTCCTGGTCTGGAGTTTCCAATTCTCTCCAAAATTCAATTTATTAATTGTTGACTGGCTTGGGGCAGTGCCAGGAATCCAGGGTGAAACAACCTGCAAACACCTGGAGAGGATCCCTGGGTTAATCCCAGAAATTCCTGGAAATGCTGAATTTCCTCTGCTTTTCTCTGATTTATTTTGTTGGAAATGCTGAGTTTTCTCTCCTTTTTTTCCTATTTATTACCACGGAAATTCTGAGTTTTCTCTCTTTTTTTCTATTTATTACCATGGAAATGCTGAATTTTCTCTCCTTTTTTTTCTATTTATTACCATGGAAATGCTGATTTTTCTCCGTTTCCTTACGATCACGGAATGGTTTGGGTGGGAAGAGACCTTGAACATCTCCCAATTCCAAGAATTCTTCCATGGACCAGGGACACCTTGAGGTTTTTCCAACCTCACCTTGGACTCTCCCAGGGATGAGGCAAGCCCAGCTCCTCTGGGAATTCCATTCCATTCCATTCCATTCCATTCCTTTCCATTCCATTCCATTCCATCCCATCCCATTCCATTCCATTCCATTCCATCCCGTTCCATCCCATCCCATCCCATTCCATCCCATTCCATTCCATTCCATTCCATTCCATTCCATTCCATTCCATTCCATTCCATTCCGTTCCATTCCGTTCCATCCCGTTCCATTCCATTCCATTCCATTCCATTCCATTCCATCCCATTCCATTCCACTCCATTCCATTCCATCCCATTCCACTCCACTCCATTCCATTCCATTCCATCCCATTCCATCCCATTCCATTCCATCCCATTCCATTCCACTCCACTCCATTCCACTCCATTCCATTCCATTCCATTCCATCCCATTCCACTCCACTCCATTCCATTCCATTCCATTCCATTCCATCCCATCCCATTCCATCCCATTCCATTCCATCCCATCCCATCCCATCCCATTCCATCCCATTCCATTCCACTCCACTCCATTCCATTCCATCCCATTCCACTCCACTCCATTCCATTCCATTCCATTCCATTCCATTCCATTCCATTCCATCCCATCCCATTCCATTCCACTCCACTCCACTCCACTCCATTCCACTCCATTCCACTCCATTCCACTCCATTCCATTCCATTCCATTCCATCCCATCCCATTCCATTCCACTCCACTCCACTCCACTCCATTCCACTCCATTCCACTCCATTCCACTCCATTCCATTCCATCCCATTCCATTCCATTCCACTCCACTCCACTCCACTCCATTCCACTCCATTCCACTCCATTCCACTCCATTCCACTCCATTCCATTCCATTCCATTCCATTCCATCCCATTCCACTCCACTCCATTCCATTCCATCCCATTCCATTCCATTCCATCCCATTCCATTCCACTCCATTCCATTCCATCCCATTCCATTCCACTCCATCCCATCCCATCCCATTCCATTCCATTCCATTCCATTCCATTCCATTCCATTCCATTCCATTCCATTCCATCCCATCCCATTCCATTCCATCCCATTCCATTCCACTCCACTCCATTCCACTCCATTCCACTCCATTCCATTCCATTCCATCCCATCCCATCCCATCCCATCCCATCCCATCCCATCCCATCCCATCCCATCCCATTCCACCCTCACACCAGGATTTGGGTTGGTTTCCATTGATTTTCCTCAAGTTTGGGATCATCTCTGTCTCCTCCATGAAATTCCAAAGCCAATTTTGACCACGAGGCCGCGATTTCCTGCTCTGGAGTCTCCAACTCTCTCCAAAATTTCTGCTCGTGAGGTCAAACGGACAGAAAGTTGCTTTTCTCCCCTCGTTTTTAACTCTGTTTCTCTCAAGAAATGGTGAAAATCACCGAAAATGTCCCATTAAAGAGTAGTTTATTTTATTTTATTTTATTTTATTTTATTTTATTTTATTTTATTTTATTTTATTTTATTTTATTTTATTTTCCCCTTTATGTCTGTCACATCTGTCAAAAAAAAAAAAAAAAAAAAAAAAAAAAAAAAAAAAAAAAAAAAAAAAAGTGAAAATCATCAAAAATACCCCGGAAAGAGAATTGAATTGAATTGAATTGAATTGAATTGAATTTATTTTATTTTCCCCTTTAATTCTGTCACATCTGTCAAAAAAAAAAGTGAAAATCACCAAAAATACCCCATGAAAGGGAAATGTATTTTATTTTATTCTATTTTATTTCATTTCATTTCATTTCATTTCACTTTCCCCTTTAATTGTGTCACATCTGTCAAAAAAATGTGAAAATCACCAAAAATATCCCAAGAAAGAGAATTTTATTTTATTTTATTTCATTTCATTTCATTTTCCCCTTTTATTCTGTCACATCTGTCAAAAAAAAGGTGAAAATCAACAAAAATACCCCAGGAAAGAGAATTTTTTTTTTTAATTATTTCCCCCTTTAATTCTGTCATAACTGTCAAAAAAAAAGTGAAAAATCATCAAAAACACCGCAGGAAAGAGAATTTTATTTTATTTTATTTCATTTTATTTTATTCTATTTTTTTATTTTATTTTCCTTGAATTTTGTCACATCTGTCAAAAAAAAGGTGAAAATCACCAAAAATATCCCAAGAAAGAGAATTCTATTTTATTTTATTTTATTTTATTTTATTTTATTTTATTTTACTTTATTTTTTTATTTATTTTATTTTATTTTTTATTTTTATTTATTTCCCCCTTTAATTCTTTCATGGAGCAGCGCCCCCTGGAGAGAAAGCCCTGCAGCCCAAACCAGTGCTCCCAGTAACCGACCAGTGCTCCCAGTAACCCACCCAGTGCTCCCAGTAACCCCATCCCAGTGCTCCCAGTAACCGACCCCAGTGCTCCCAGTACCCATCACAGTGCTCCCAGTAACGCACCAGTGCTCCCAGTAACCCCATCCCAGTGCTCCCAGTAACCCCTCTCCAATCCTCCCAGTAACCGACCCCAGTGCTCCCAGTAACCCTCCACCAGTGCTCCCAGTAACGCACCAGTGCTCCCAGTACCCATCCCAGTGCTCCCAGTAACGCACCAGTGCTCCCAGTAACCGACCAGTGCTCCCAGTAACCCACCCCAGTGCTCCCAGTAACCCCCACCAGTGCTCCCAGTAACCCCGCACCAGTGCTCCCAGTAACCCACCAGTGCTCCCAGTAACCCTGCACCAGTGCTCCCAGTACCCATCCCAGTGCTCCAGTAACCCACCAGTGCTCCCAGTAACCCCATCCCAGTGCTCCCAGTAACCCTGCACCAGTGCTCCCAGTAACCCCATCCCAGTGCTCCCAGTAACCGACCCCAGTGCTCCCAGTAACCCATCCCAGTGCTCCCAGTAACCCCAAACCAGTGCTCCCAGTAACCCACCCCAGTGCTCCCAGTAACCCCTCCCCAGTGCTCCCAGTAACCCCGCACCAGTGCTCCCAGTAACCCACCAGTGCTCCCAGTAACCCCACCCCAGTGCTCCCAGTACCCATCCCAGTGCTCCCAGTAACCCACCAGTGCTCCCAGTAACCCCGCACCAGTGCTCCCAGTAACCCACCAGTGCTCCCAGTAACCCCACCCCAGTGCTCCCAGTAACCCCAAACCAGTGCTCCCAGTAACCCTGCACCAGTGCTCCCAGTAACCCCACCCCAGTGCTCCCAGTACCCATCCCAGTGCTCCCAGTAACCCACCAGTGCTCCCAGTAACCCCGCACCAGTGCTCCCAGTAACCCACCAGTGCTCCCAGTAACCCCACCCCAGTGCTCCCAGTAACCCCAAACCAGTGCTCCCAGTAACCCTGCACCAGTGCTCCCAGTAACCCCATCCCAGTGCTCCCAGTAACCCTGCACCAGTGCTCCCAGTAACCCCATCCCAGTGCTCCCAGTAACCGACCAGTGCTCCCAGTAACCCCATCCCAGTGCTCCCAGTAACCGACCCCAGTGCTCCCAGTAACCCATCCCAGTGCTCCCAGTAACCCCAAACCAGTGCTCCCAGTAACCCCGCACCAGTGCTCCCAGTAACCCCGCACCAGTGCTCCCAGTAACCGACCCCAGTGCTCCCAGTAACCGACCCCAGTGCTCCCAGTAACCCCGCACCAGTGCTCCCAGTAACCCTGCACCAGTGCTCCCAGTAACCCATCCCAGTGCTCCCAGTAACCCCCACCAGTGCTCCCAGTAACCGACCCCAGTGCTCCCAGTTATCCCACCCCAGTCCCCCCGTCCCCTCATCCCAGTGCTCCCAGTACCCATCCCAGTGCTCCCAGTAACCCTGCACCAGTGCTCCCAGTAACCGACCCCAGTGCTCCCAGTAACCCATCCCAGTGCTCCCAATAACCCCGCTCCAGTCCTCCCAGTAACCCTGCACCAGTGCTCCCAGTAACCCTGCACCAGTGCTCCCAGTAACTGACCAATGCTGCCAGTAACTCATCCCAGTGCTCCCAGTAACCCCACCCCAGTACTCCCAGTAACCCCATCCCAGTGCTCCCAGTAACCCATACCAATGCTCCCAGTAACCCTGCACCAGTGCTCCCAGTAACCCCACACCAGTGCTCCCAGTAACCGACCAGTCCTCCCAGTAACGCACCAGTGCTCCCAGTAACGCACCACTGCTCCCAGTAACGCACCAGTGCTCCCAGTTATCCCACCCCAGTGCTCCCAGTACCCATCCCAGTGCTCCCAGTAACCCCTCCCCAGTGCTCCCAGTAACCCACCAGTGCTCCCAGTAACCCCGCACCAGTGCTCCCAGTAAGCCCTGCAGCCCACACCAGTGCTCCCAGTACCCCCATCCCAGTCCCCCCGTCCCCTCATCCCAGTGTCCCCAGTACCCCAATCCCGTTCCTCCCAGTATCCCCGTCCCCCCAGTACCCAATCCCAGTCCCCCCCGTCCCCTCATCCCAGTGTCCCCAGTACCCCAATCCCAGTCCCCCCAGTCCCCCCTCCCCGCCCCCGCAGCTCCCCCCTCCCGCCATTACAGCGCCCCCACCGCGCCGCCTCCCCGCACTACAACTCCCGGCGTGCTCCGCGGCGGGGCGGGGCCACACCGGGGAGGCCCCGGCAGCGGGACGAGGCCGCAGCCGGCGGTTCCGCCCGGCCGGGCCATGGAGAGCCCCGGCGGCGGCAGCGGCGGCTCCTTGCGCGGCGACATCAGTGCGTGGGCAGCGCCGGGGGCTGGGGGCAGCGCCGGGGGCTGGGGACACCGCCGGGGGCTGGGGACACCGCCGGGGGCTGGGGACAGCGCCGGGGGAAAGCTGGGGAGGGAGCTGGGAAGCGCAGCCGCGCCGCCAACAGACGGCGGCGGCTCCGAGCGTCGGGTTCGGGGCTCGCGGGATGGGATTTGGGGCTCCGGGATGGGATTCGGGGCTCTCAAAGCGCCTTTGGGGTTTTCGGGATGGTGTCGGAGCTTGCGGGACGGTTTTGGGGGGTTAAAGTGTGGGGTTGGTGGTTAAAGAGTGGTTTGGGGGTTGAAGGATGGGGTTTGGGGGTTGAAGGATGGGGTTTGGGGGTTCAGGTGTGATGTTGGGGTTAAAGGATGAATTTGGGGGTTCAGGTGTGATGTTGGGGTTAAAGGATGAGTTTGGGGGGTTCAGGTGTGATGTTGGGGTTAAAGGATGGGGTTTGGGGGTTCAGGTGTGATGTTGGGGTTAAAGGATGATTTTGGGGGGTTCAGGTGTGATGTTGGGGTTAAAGGATGATTTTGGGGGGTTCAGGTGTGATGTTGGGGTTGAAGGATGGGGTTTGGGGGTTGAAGGATGAGTTTGGGGGTTCAGGTGTGATGTTGGGGTTAAAGGATGGGGTTTGGGGGGTTCAGGTGTGATGCTGGGGTTCAAGGATGGGGTTTGGGGGTTAAAGGATGGGGTTTTGGGGTTGAAGGATGGGGTTTGGGGGTTCAAGGATGGGGTTTGGGGGCTGCAGGGCGGTTTAGGCAGCGAGTGGCGCCTCTCGCAAGGAAAGGGAGAAGAGGATGCTCTGGGGACAGCGTCAGGACACGGGAACGATCCATGTTCCTCCCTAAATTGTCAGGGAACGATCCTTGTTCTTGAATTCCCAGGGAACGATCCTTGTTTCTAAATCTCCAGAGAACCATCCTTGTTCCTCCCTAAACCTCCGGGGAACGATCCGTGTTCCTCTCTAAATTCCCGGGGAATGATCCTTGTTCTTGAATTCCCAGGGAACGATCCTTGTTCCTCCCTAAATCTCCTGGGAACAATCCTTATTCCTGAATTCCCAGAGGATGATCCTTGTTCCTCCCTAAATTCCCGGGGAACGATCCTTTTTCTTGAATTCCCAGGGAATGATCCTTGTTCCTCCTTAAATCTCCTGGGAACGATCCTTGTTCCTCCCTAAATTCTTGGGGAACAATCCTTGTTTCTCCCTAAATTCCCAGAGGATGATCCTTGTTCGTCCCTAAATCTCCGGGGAACGATCCTTGTTCCTGAATTCCCGGAGGATGATCCTTGTTCCTCCCCAAACCCCCGTCTGCGGTGCTGTGGGGCTTTGGGGTCGGGGATGTTCCCACCTTGGAGCCGCGGGTGCCCAAATCCCGGGACAGGGACACCTCCCCCTGTCCCAGGCTGCTCCAAACCCCAATGTCCAACCTGGCCTTGGACATTCCAGGGATCCAGGGGCAGCCACAGCTCCTCTGGCAATTCCAGCCCAGCCAGGAATTCCTTCCCAAAATCCCACCCTGATCTCCCCTTTCCCCATTCCCTGTGTCCTGTCCCTGTCCCTGGGAGGGGCTTCTTCTTGATGTCCCTCTGGTTTGACCAATGTGATTGAAGAAGTTTGTTTCACCAATCGAATTGGTCTGTATAGAATGGTTTAAAAGGGAAGAAATTACCAGAAATTAACGGAGTCATTGTCAGCCTGCTGAAGTCAGAGTCTGTGTTGTTGTGATCTTGAACAGCATCGAGGGAGAGGGGGCAAGAGAGAGAGAGAGAGCAGGAGAGCAAGAGCAACAAGAGGCTTTCTGTGTCGTGTATCTCAACTTCCAAGAGCTTTCCAGCCAGGGGCAGATCCAAGGCTTGGTGTAGCCCTGGTTGGTGCCTGAGATGTTTTGGTTTTTCTGAAACCCTTTCCCCAGAGAGTTTTCTGTCGACAAGAGACACGTTTTCCTAACTGTAACCTTTGTTCACATTCCTTTCCCTGGGAGGGACTTCTTTTTTATGTCCCTCTGGTTTGACCAGTGTGGTTGAAGAAATTTGTCCTTCTTTCACCAATTGAGTTGTTCTCTGTAGAATGGTATAAAACTGTATAAAAGCCTGAGATGTTTTGGTTCTTCTGAAACTCTTTTCCCAGAGAGTTTTCTGTCAACGAGAGACACGTTTCTAACTGTAACCTTCATTTACATTCCTTTCCCTAGGAGGGGCTTCTTCTTGATGTCCCTCTGGTTTGACCAATGTGATTGAAGATGTTTGTTTCACCAATTGAATTGGTATAGAATGGTTTAAAAGGGAAGAAATTACCAGAAATTAACGGAGTCATCGTCAGCCTGCTGAAGTCAGAGTCTGTGTTGTTTTGGTCTTGAACAGCATCAGTGGAGAGGGGGCAAGAGAGAGAGAGAGCAGGAGAGCAAGGGCAACAAGAGGCTTTCTGCCTGGTGTATCTCAACTTCCAAGAGCTTTCCAGCCAGGGGCAGATCCAAGGCTTGGTGTAGCCCTGGCTGGTGCCTGAGATGTTTTGGTTTTTCTGAAACTCTTTTCCCAGAGAGTTTTCTGTCAACAAGAGACACGTTTTCCTAACTGTAACCTTTGTTTACATTCCTTTCCCTAGGAGGGACTTCTCCTTGATGTCCCTCTGGTTTGACCAATGTGACTGAAGAAGTTTCTCCTTCTTCCACCCATTGGGTTGTTCTCTGTAGAACAGCATAAAACTGTATAAAAGCCTGAGATGTTTTGGTTCTTCTGAAACTCTTTTCCCAGAGAGTTTTCTGTCGACAAGAGACACGTTTTTCTGACTGTAACCTTCATTTACATCCCTTTCCCTAGGAGGGACTTCTCCTTGATGTCCCTCTGGTTTGACCAATGTGATTGAAGATGTTTGTTTCACCAATCGAATTGCTCTGTGTAAAATGGTTTAAAAGGGAAGAAATTACCAGAAATTAACAGAGTCATCATCAGCCTGCTGAAGTCAGAGTCTGTGTTGTTGTGATCTTGAACAGCATCAGTGGAGAGGGGGCAAGAGAGAGAGAGCAGGAGAGCAAGGGCAACAAGAGGCTCTCTGTGTCGTGTATCTCAACTTCCAAGAGCTTTCCAGCCAGGGGGGCAGATCCAAGGCTGGGACCAAAGGGATATTTAGGGTAGGAGGGGTTGGGTAACAATGGGGTTACAACAAATGGTAGCTTAGGGAGTGATTTACAACAACTTAGTAACGAAAAACAACTCCCCCGTCCGTTTTGGGGGAGAACAGAACAATCATTTAGGAAAAACTGAATCGCCGTGCTCCCTGACTTCTTTTTTTTTTGGGTTTGTTTATTTTTGTTGTTTTTTGTTTGTTTGTTTGTGATTTTTGTTTTGTTTTGGTTTTTTGGGGGGTTTTTTTGGGTTTTTTTGTGGGTTTTTTTTTGTTTTGTTTTTTGGGGGTTTTTTTGTGGTTTTTTTTGTGGTTTTTTTTGTTTGTTTGTTTGGGTTTTTTTGTTGTTTTTTTTTTGTGGGTTTTTTTGTTTTGTTTTTTTGGGGTTTTTTTTGTGGTTTTTTTCTTTGTTTTGTGGTTTTTTTTTTTTTTGTTTGTTTGTTTGGGTTTTTTTGTTGGTTTTTTTTGTGGGTTTTTTTGTTTTTTGGGGGGTTTTTTTGGTGTTTTTTTTCCCTTCCCTTCCCTCCCTCCCTCCCTCCAAGGTTTCTGGGCCGACCGCACTCCGGTGCACGAGGCGGCGCGGCGCGGGGAGATCCGGCAGCTGCAGCAGCTGATCGAGAGCGGCGCCTGCGTCAACTCCGTCACCTACAACTCCATCACCCCCCTGCACGAGGCCAGCCTCCGGGGGCAGACCCAGTGCGTCAAACTGCTGCTGGATGCCGGGGCTCAGGTGTGTTCCCAGCTCGGAGCCAGCTGGGAATTCCCTTGGATCGCTGCTGGGGAGGTGTTGGTGGGGTTTGGGGGGTTCTGCCGGCGGCTCTGGCGCCCGAACGGGGATGGAGGCTCTGCAGAGATGTCTTGGTTTGGAAAGACCAGGGAAAGCTGGAGTTTCCCTTGGAATGGGGAATGTAAACCTCTCACCCCCCTCCAAATTGTAATTTTGCAATTCAGGGCTTTCAGGCAAAGATTTGGGAATGGGAATAACAGTTCTTTATTGGGAATATTGACAATACAAATGTGGTAGAAAACAAAACCACCCAACCAAACCAGCAAACAAACAAACAACAATTTTGGAGAACCCTGACAGAGTCAGAGCTCCAACCTGACACCCTGTGGGTCAGGGTGTTGGGAGCAGTCCCAAAGTGAGTCCTCCTGGAGTGGCAGAGGTGGTTCTGGTGGGGCAGAGATGATCCTGTAGAACAAGGGTCCAGTGATAATGAGAAGGGTCCAGTGATGGTGAGAAGGGTCCAGTGATGGTGAGAAGGGTCCAGTGATGGTGAGAAGGGTCCAGGGGTGGTGAGAAGGGTCCAGTGATGGTGAGAAGGGTCCAGTGATGGTGAGAAGGGCCCAGTGATGGTGAGAAGGGTCCAGGGATGGTGAGAAGGGTCCAGGGATGGTGAGAAGGGTCCAGGGATGGTGAGAAGGGCCCAGTGATGGTGAGAAGGGTCCAGTGATGGTGAGAAGGGTCCAGGGATGGTGAGAAGGGTCTGGTGATGGTGAGAAGGGTCCAGGGATGGTGAGAAGGGTCCAGTGATGGTGAGAAGGGCCCAGTGATGGTGAGAAGGGTCCAGTGATGGTGAGAAGGGTCCAGGGATGGTGAGAAGGGTCCAGGGATGATCAGAGGGGTTCATGGATGGTGAGATGGGGTCTGGTGATGGTGAGAAGGGTCCAGGGATGATGAGAGGGGTTCATGGATGGTGAGATGGGGTCTGGTGGTGGTGAGATGGGATCCAGTCTTCCTCAGAAGAAGAAGACCCCAGGGCACCGCCCAGAATCCTCCATCTTGCCTCTGCTCATTCCTACTCTAAAACCCCAAATGTGACAATATTATTACTTTCTATTACCTTTGAGGGCTTGCAACTCCTCCCTTAGTGTTGGCAGCTTTTCCCAGGGACTGCAGTCGAGGCCCTTGCCTGTCTGGGGTCTGTGCCAGGGTCTGCAACTCCCCCTGTACAAAATCCCAGATCCCAAACCTGTACAGGTTTTAAACCCCCCTGTGTTGATCCCATTGCAGATCCCATTGCAGATCCCATTGCTGATCCCATTGCTGATCCCAGTGCTGATCCCATTGGTGATCCCAATGCTGATCCCAGTGCTGATCCCATTGGTGATCCCAGTGCTGATCCCAGTGCTGATCCCATTGGTGATCCCAATGCTGATCCCAGTGCTGATCCCAGTGCTGATCCCATTGCAGATCCCATTGCTGATCCCAGTGCTGATCCCATTGGTGATCCCAGTGCTGCTCCCATTCCTGATCCCAGTGCTGATCCCATTCCAGATCCCATTGACTGATCCCAGTGCTGATCCCATTGGTGATCCCACTGCTGATCCCACTGCTGATCCCACTGCTGATCCTATTCCTGATCCCATTGCTGATCCCATGGCTGTTCGTCCAGGGTTTCCAAAGGAATGCCCTGGACTCCCACAAGATGACGTTCATCTCGACATTTGCCCAAAGCCAGCTCCAAAATGTGTGTTAGTGACCCTCTCTCCTCTCCTCTCCTCTCCTCTCCTCTCCTCTCCTCTCCTCTCCTCTCCTCTCCTCTCCTCTCCTCTCCTCTCCTCTCCTCTCCTCTCCTCTCCTCTCCTCTCCTCTCCTCGAAATCTCCTCGAAATCTCTCCTCTCCTCTCCTCTCCTCTCCTCTCCTCTCCTCTCCTCTCCTCTCCTCTCCTCTCCTCTCCTCTCTCCTCTCTCCTCTCTCCTCTCTCCTCTCTCCCCTCCCCTCCTCTCCCGCAGGTGGACGCGCGGAACATCGACGGCAGCACGCCGCTGTGCGACGCCTGCGCCTCGGGCAGCGTCGAGTGCGTGCGGGTGCTGCTGAGCCACGGGGCCAAGGTCAACCCCCCGCTGTACACGGCCTCGCCCCTGCACGAGGCCTGCATGAACGGTCAGCCCGCCCGGGGGGCTCCGGGGGGGCTCTGGGGGGTTTTTCGGGGGTTTCCCAAGGGGTTTTTCAGGGGTTTTCTGCAGGGTTTTTCCCACTGCTGATCCCAGTGCTGATCCCATTCCAGATCCCGTTGACTGATCCCAGTGCTGATCCCATTGTTGATCCCATTCCAGATCCCGTTGCTGCTCCCATTCCTGATGCCACTGCTGATGCCACTGCTGATCCCATTCCTGATCCCACTGCTGATCCCATTCCTGATCCCACTGCTGATCCTATTCCTGATCCCATTGCTGATCCTATTCCTGATCCCATTGCTGATCCCATTCCTGATCCCATTGCTGATCCCAGTGCTGATCCCATTGCTGATCCCATTGCTGATCCCATTGCAGATCCCATTGCTGATCCCATTGCTGATCCCAGTGCTGATCCCATTGCTGATCCCATTGCTGATCCCATTGCTGATCCCATTGCAGATCCCATTGCTGATCCCAGTGCTGATCCCAGTGCTGATCCCATTCCTGATCTCACTGCTGATCCCACTGCTGATCCCACTGCTGATCCCAGTGCTGATCCCACTGCTGATCCCACTGCTGATCCCAGTGCTGATCCCATTGCTGATCCCATTGCTGATCCCATTCTTGATCCCAGTGCTGATCTCACTGCTGATCCTATTCCTGATCCCATTGCTGATCCCATTGCTGATCCTATTCCTGATCCCAGTGCTGATCCTATTCCTGATCCCACTGCTGATCCCACTGCTGATCCCATTGCTGATCCTATTCCTGATCCCATTGCTGATCCCAGTGCTGATCCCATTCCTCATCCCATTGCTGATCCCATTCCTCATCCCATTGCTGATCCCATTCCAGATCCCGTTCCTGATCCCACTGCTGATCCCAGTGCTGATCCCATTGGGGGTTTTCCAGGGGTTTTCTGGGTGGTTTTCTGGGGGTTTTCCAGGGGTTCTTGCAGCTTGGAAGGGAAAAAAAAATTCCCCAGCGGATCTTGGTTTGAGCAGAAGTTGTTTGGTTTCTGCTGGTGGGCGCGGGGGGTTCAGTGGGAAGGGAGAGAGATCCCAAATCTGATCCCAGTGCTGATCCCAAATCTGATCCCAGTGCTGATCCCAGTGCTGATCCCATTTTTCCCTACAGGGACCTCATTTTTTATCCCCCTTTTCCCATTTTTCCTGTTTTTCACTGCACAGACCCCTCTGATCCCATTTCTGATCCCATTTTTCCCTTCAGAGACCCCTCTGATTCCATCTTTTTTTCCCAAATTTCCCTGCAAGGACCCCTCTGATCCCATTTCTGATCCAGTTTTTCCCATTTTTCCCTGCAAGGAGCCTTCTGATCCCATCTTTACCCTGCACAGACCCCTCTGATGCCATTTTTATCCCCTTTTTGCCATTTTTCACATGGATTTTCCTGGTTTTTCCCAGTTTCCATGTGGATTTGCCTGGTTTTTCCCAGTTTCCACCTGGATTTTCCTGATTTTTCCCATTTTTCCCCTGGATTTTCCTGCTTTTCCCTACTTCCCACCTGTTTTTCCCTGTTTTCACCCCTTTTTCCCCATTTTTCCCCATTTTCACCCCGTTTTCCCCATTTTTCCCCATTTTCACCCCGTTTTTCCCCCTTTTTCCCCATTTTCACCCCGTTTTTTCCCATTTTTCCCCATTTTCACCCCGTTTTTCCCCGTTTTTCCCCATTTTCACCCCGTTTTTCCCCATTTTCACCCTGTTTTTCCCCATTTTTCCCCATTTTCACCCCGTTTTTTCCCCGTTTTTCCCCATTTTCACCCCGTTTTTCTCCTTTTTTCCCCATTTTCACCCCGTTTTCCCCCGTTTTTCCCCCTTTTCACCCTGTTTTTTCCCCGTTTTTCCCCATTTTCACCCCGTTTTCCCCCATTTTTCCCCGTTTTTCCCCATTTTCACCCCATTTTCACCCCATTTTCCCCTGTTTTTCCCCATTTTTCCCCATTTTCACCCCGTTTTCCCCCATTTTCCCCCATTTTTCCCCATTTTCACCCCATTTTCACCCCGTTTTTCCCCATTTTTCCCCATTTTCACCCATTTTTCCCCATTTTCACCCCGTTTTTCCCCATTTTTCCCCATTTTCACCCATTTTTCCCCATTTTCACCCCGTTTTTCCCCATTTTTCCCCATTTTCACCCATTTTTCCCCATTTTCACCCCGTTTTCACCCCATATTTCCCCATTTTCACCCCGTTTTTTCCCCTTTCCACCCCATTTTCCCCCATTTTTCCCCATTTTCACCCCGTTTTTCCCCGTGTTTCCCCTCCCCAGGCAGCCCGGAGTGCGTGCAGCTGCTGATCGAGGTCGGTGCCAACCTGGAGGCGCACGATTGTCACTTCGGGACCCCGCTGCACGTGGCCTGCGCCCGGGAGCACCTGGACTGCGCCAAGCTGCTGCTGCAGGCGGGTACGGGGCGGGATTCCTGGGATTCTGGGATTCTGGGATTCCGGGATCCTCCCCGGGGGAAGGGACCACAAGGATCCCGGCCCTAAACCCAGCCTGAGTCCCGCTGTGACCTGCGGAGAGAGCTCTGATCCCATTGCTGATCCCAGTGCTGATCCCAGTGCTGATCCCATTGCTGATCCCATTGCTGATCCCATTGCTGATCCCATTGCTGATCCCACTGCTGATCCCATTGCTGATCCCATTGTTCCTGCAAGGACCCCTCTGATCCCATTCCTGATCCTTTTCCCAGGCTGGATTTCCTTTCCCCTTCCCAAACCCCTTTCCCTTCCCCCCTTCCCAAACCCCCCTTCCCCTTCCCAAATCCCACTTCACCTGCCTGGATTTCCCTTTCCCCTCTACCCAACTCCCCCTTTGATTCCCCTGGATCAATCCCTTTTCCCCGCCTGGATTCCCTTTCTTCCCCGCCTTCCCCAAAAATCCCCCAAAAAATCCCCCAAAAAATCCCCCCAAAAAATCCCGAAAAAATCCCAAAAAAATCCCGAAAAAATCCCGAAAAAATCCCCAAAAAATCCCCCAAAATCCCCAAAAATCCTCAAAAATCCCCCCAAAAAATCCCAAAAAAATCCCAAAAAAATCCCCAAAAATCCCCCCCAAAAAAATCCCCAAAAAATCCCCAAAAATCCCCAAAAATCAAAAAAAAATCCCCAAAAAATCCCCAAAAATCCCCAAAAAATCCCCAAAAAAATCCCCAAAAATCCTCAAAAATCCCAAAAAATCCCAAAAAAAATCCCCAAAAAATCCCAAAAAATCCCCAAAAATCAAAAAAAAAATCCCCCAAAAATCCCCAAAAATCCCCCAAAAAATCCCCCAAAAATCCCCCAAAAAATCCTCAAAAATCCCCCAAAAATCCCCAAAAAAATCCCCAGAAAATCCCCAGAAAATCCCCAAAAAATCCCCCCAAAATCCCCCCAAAAATCCCCAAAAATCCCCCAAAAAAATCCCCAAAAAATCCTCAAAAATCCCCAAAAATCCCAAAAAAAATCCCCAAAAATCCCCCAAAAACCCCAACCGCTCCGGGTGCCCCGCAGGCGCCAACGTGAACGCGGCCAAGCTGCACGAGACCGCTCTGCACCACGCGGCCAAGGCGCGGAGCGCCGAGCTGGTGGAGCTGCTGGTGCAGTGCGGGGGTAACGTCTACGCGCGGGACAACCGCGGCAAGAAACCCTCGGACTACACCTGGAGCAGCAGCCCGGCCGCCAAGTGCTTCGAGTACTACGAGAGTGAGTGAGGGGGAAACAACCCCCGGCGGGGGGGGTTTGGGGGGAGGGAAATACCCCGGGGTTTGGGGGAGAGAAACGCCCGGGGTTTGGGGGGAGAGAGTGTGGGAATCCCCCCGGGGGTTGGGGGAGAGAAACACCCAGGGTTTGGGGGGAGAGAGTGCAGGAGACACCCGGGGTTTGGGTAGGGGGAAATACCCCGGGGATTGGGGGGACACTCCGGGGTTTGGGGGGGAGAGAAACGTCCGGGGTTTGGGGGAACACCCCGGGGTTTGGGGGAATGAGTGTGGGAATCCCCCTGGGGTTTGGGGGAAACACCCGGGGTTTGGGGGAGAGAAACACCCGGGGTTTGGGGAAACACCCAGGGTTTGGGGGAGTGAGTGCAGGAAACACTGGGGGTTTGGAGGAACACCTGGGGTTTGGGGGGAGAGAAATGCCCAGGGTTTGGGGGAACACCCCGGGGTTTGGGGAGAGAGAGTGTGGGAATCCCACCGGGGTTTGGGGGAGAGAAACACCCGGGGGGTTTGGGGGGACAGAGTGCGGGAAACACCTGGGGTTTGGGGAATCCCCCCGGGGTTTGGGGGGAGAGAAACACCCGGGGGGTTTGGGGAGAGAAACACCTGGGGGTTTGGGGAAACACCCCGGGGTTTGGGGGGAGTGAGTGTGGGAATCTCCCCGGGGTTTGGGGGAACACCCCGGGGGGTTTGGGGGGAGAGAAACATCCAGAGTTTGGGGGAACACCTGGGATTTGGGGTGAGTGAAACACTCCAGGGCTTTGGGGAGAGAAACATCCGGGGTTTGGGGGAACACCCGGGGTTTGGGGAGAGAGAGTGTGGGAATCCCCCCGGGGTTTCGGGGAGAGAAACACCCGGGGTTTGGGGGAACACCCCAGGGAGGTTTGGGGGGAGAGAAACGCCCGGGGTTTGGGGGGAGAGAGTGCAGGAAACACCCGGGGTTTGGGGGAGAGAAACACCTGGGGTTTGGGGGAACACCCAGGGTTTGGGGGGAGAGAAATGCCCAGGGTTTGGGGGGAGAGAGTGCGGGAAACACCCAGGGTTTGGGGGAGTGAGTGTGGGAATCACCCCGGGGTTTGGGCGAAACACCCGGGGTTGGGGGGAGAGAAACACCCGGGGTTTTGGGGAGAGAAACACCCCGGGGTTTGGGGGCAGAGAGTGGGGGAAACACCCAGAGTTTGGGGGAATGAGTGTGGGAATCCCCCCGGGGTTTGGGCGAAACACCCGGGGTTGGGGGGAGAGAAACACCCGGGGTTGGGGGGAGTGAGTGAGGAAACACCTGGGGTTTGGGGGGAGAGAGTGCGGGAATCCCTCCAGGGTTTGAGAGAGAGAAAGACCCGGAGTTTGGAGGAACACCCGGGATTTGGGGGGAGTGAAACACCCCGGGGCTTGGGGAGAGAAACACCCGGGGTTTGGGGGAGAGAAACACCCGGGGTTTGGGGGAGAGAAACACCCGGGGTTTGGGGGAGAGAAACACCCGGGGTTTGGGGGAGAGAAACACCCGGGGTTTGGGGAAACACCCAGGGTTTGGGGGGAGAGAGTGCGGGAAACACCCAGGGTTTGGGGGAATGAGTGTGGGAATCCCCCCGGGGTTTGGGGGAACACCCCAGGGTTTGGGGGAAGAGAAACACCCGGGGTTTTGGGGAGTGAGTGCGGGAATCCCCGCTGGGAGCCCTGAATGCCGGGAATTGTTCGGATCATCCCGGCTGAGCGCGGTTCGATCGCGTTTTCCTCGGTGCTGAGCCCGTTTTCCCAGTTCTGATCCCATTTTCCCCAGTTCTGATCCCATTTATCCCATTTTTAGTCACATTATCCTCAGTTCTGATCCCATTTTTCCTATTTTTTTCCCATTTTTCCCATTTCTGATCCCATTTTGACCCCATTTTCTGATCTCTTTTCCCCCCATTTCTGACCCCCTTTTCCCCATTCCTGACCCTGTTTCTGACCCCATTTTCCCCATTCCTGACCCCCTTTCTCCCATTCCTGACCTAATTTTTCCCATTTCCCCCATTTTTCCCCCATTCCTGCCCCCATTTCCCCCACTCCTGCCCCATTCCTGCCCCCATTTCCCCCATTTTCCCCCCACTCCTGCCCCCATTCTGGACCCCATTTCCCCCATTGCTGCCCCCCTTCCTGCCCCCATTTCCCCCACTCCTGCCCCCATTGCTGACCCCATTTCCCCCACTCCTGCCCCCATTGCTGACCCCATTTCCCCCATTCCTGCCCCATTCCTGCCCCCATTTTTCCCCCATTTCCCTCATTCCTGCCCCATTGCTGCCCCCATTGCTGACCCCATATCTCCTGTTCCTGACCCCACTCCTGCCCCCATTTCCCCCACTCCTGCCCCATTCCTGCCCCCATTTCCCCCATTTTTCCCCCACTCCTGCCCCCATTCTGGACCCCATTTCCCCCATTCCTGACCCCACTCCTGCCCCATTTGCTGCCCCCATTCCTGCCCCCATTTCCCCCGTTCCTGCCCCATTGCTGACCCCATTTTTCCCCCATTCCTGCCCCCATTTCCCCCACTCCTGCCCCATTCCTGCCCCCATTTCCCCCGTTCCTGCCCCATTGCTGACCCCACAACCCCCTGTCCCCGCAGAGACCCCGCTCAGCCTGGCCCAGCTGTGCCGGCTCAGCGTGCGCCGGGCGGCCGGGCCCCGCGGGCTGGCCCGGCTGTCCCAGCTGCAGCTCCCGCCCCGGCTCATCCAGTACCTGTCCTACAACTGAGACCCTAAACTGAGATCCTACAACTGAGAGAGACCCCAAACTGAGATCCTACAACTGAGAGACCCTAAAATGAGATCCTACAACTGAGAGACCCTAAACTGAGATCCTACAACTGAGAGACCCTAAAATGAGATCCTACAACTGAGAGAGACCCTATAACTGAGATCCTACAACTGAGAGAGACCCCAAACTGAGATCCTACAACTGAGAGAGACCCTAAACTGAGAGAGACCCCAAACTGAGATCCTACAACTGAGAGACCCTAAAATGAGATCCTACAACTGAGATCCTACAACTGAGAGACCCTAAACTGAGATCCTATAACAACTGAGAGAGACCCTAAACTGAGAGACCCTAAACTGAGAGAGACCCTATAACTGAGACCCTACAACTGAGAGACCCTAAAATGAGATCCTACAACTGAGACCCTAAACTGAGATCCTACAACTGAGAGAGACCCTAAACTGAGACCCTAAACTGAGATCCTACAACTGAGAGACCCTAAACTGAGATCCTACAACTGAGAGAGAGACCCTAAACTGAGAGAGACCCTAAACTGAGATCCTACAACTGAGAGAGACCCCAAACTGAGACCCTAAACTGAGAGAGACCCTAAACTGAGAGAGACCCTAAACTGAGATCCTACAACTGAGAGACCCTAAACTGAGACCCTAAACTGAGAGAGACACCCTGCAACTGAGAAATCCTACAACTGAGAGAGAGATCCTACAACTGAGAGAGACCCTAAACTGAGAGACCCTACAGCTGACAGAGACCCTACAACTGAGAGACACCTTACAACTGAGAGACCCTACAACTGAGAGAGACACCCTGCAGCTGAGAAATCCTACAACTGAGAGAGACCCTATAACTGAGAGACCCTAAACTGAGAGACCCTACAGCTGACAGAGACACCCTACAGCTGAGAGAGACCCTACAGCTGAGAAATCCTACAACTGAGAGAGACTCTAAACTGAGAGAAACCCTACAACTGAGAGACCCTATAACTGAGAGATCCTACAACAGAGAGACCCTAAACTGAGAGATCCTACAACTGAGACCCTACAACTGAGAGAGACCCTAGCACTGAGAAACCCTACAACTGAGAGACCCTACACACACACCCCAGGAGCCTGGAAACAAACCCTGAAATCCCATAGGAGCTGGAAAATAAATCCTACAAACACATCCCAGGAGCTGGAAAATAAATCCTGAAATCCCAGAGGAACCAGAAAAAAGAAATCCTACAAACCCCCAGGAATCCAAAAAATAAACCCTGAAACCCCACAGGAGCTGGAAAAATGAACCCTGAAATCCCACAGGAACCCGAAAAAATAAATCCTACAAACCCCCAGGAGCTGGAAAATAAATCCTGAAATCCCAGAGGAACCAGAAAAAAAAAAAACAACCCAAAAAACCAAAACCTCACAAACAAACAAAAAAACCCAAAAAAGCCAACTGGAAATCCCATAGGAACCAGAAAAAAGAAATCCTGGAATCTCACAGGAACAGGAAAAAAAAAAATCCTGAAAAATCCCAGAGGAACCAGCAAAAAAATATCCTGGAAATCCCACAGGAGTTGGAAAAAATAAATCCTGGAATCCCATAGGAACCTGAAAAAAACCCAAAAAACCAACCCTGAAATCCCAAAGGAACCAGAAAAAAATTCCTGAAAATCCCACAGGAGCTGGAAAAATAAATCCTGGAATCCCATAGGAACCCCCCAAAAAAAACCCCAAAAAACCAACCCTGAAATCCCAAAGGAACCCAAAAAAAATTCCTGAAAATCCCATAGGAACCGGAAAAAAAGAATAATCCTGGAAATCCCACAGGAGCTGGAAAAATAAATCCTGGAAATCCCCCAGGAACCAGAAAAATAAAATAAAATAAAATAAATCCTGGAAATCCCACAGGAACCTGAAAAAAGAAAAAAAAATCCTGGAAATCCCACAGGAGCCAGAAAAAATAAAATAAAATAAAATAAAATAAAATAAAATAAAATAAAATAAAATAAAATAAAATAAAATAAAATAAAAATAAAAAAATAAAATAAAATAAAATAAATAAAATAAATAAAACAAATCCTGGAAATCCCACAGGAACCAGGAAAAAAGAAAAACCTGGAAATCCCAGAGGCTGGAGGATTTTGTGGATTTTTAGGATTTCGAGGATTTCTCCTTCTCCTCTACCTCCCCTCACCCCCAAAAACTCCTTTTGAATTTTAATTTAAAGCTCTGCTGTAAATAGGATTTGTCTGGAATTCTTCTTTTCCTTGGGTTTGCTTGGGATGCCCTCCCCTGGGGGAGGGGGGATTTTAGGATCTTCCGGGTGGGACTGAATCCCTTCTTGGATTTTCTTGGATTTCCCTGAATTTCCCTAAATTTCCCTGAATTTTTCCTGGATTTCACTGAATTTCCTTGAAATTTCCCTGAATTTTTCCTGGATTTTTCTGGATTTCCCTGAAATTTCCCTGGATTTTTCTGGATTTCCCTGAATTTTTCCTGAATTTCCCTGAAATTTTCCTGAATTTTTCCCTGATTTTTTTTGGATTCCCCTGGATTTTCCTGAATTTCCGTGAAATTTCCCTGAGTTTTCAGTGAATTTTTGGGGATTTCACTGAATTTCCCTGAATTTTCCCTGGATTTTTCTGGATTTCTCTGAATTTTCCCTCGATTTCCATGGATTTTCCCTGAATTTTTCCTGGATTTCACTGAATTTCCCTGAAATTTCCCTGGATTTCCCTGAATTTTTCCTGGATTTCCCTGAAATTTCCCTGAATTTTCACTGGATTTTCCCTGAATCTCCCTAAATTTTCCCTGGATTTTTCTGGATTTCCCTGAATTTTTCCTGAATTTCCCTGAAATTTTCCTGAATTTTTCCCTGAATTTTTCCTGGATTTCACTGAATTTCCTTGAAATTTTCCTGAATTTCCCCTGGATTTTCCTGGATTTCCCTGAATTTTCCCTCGATTTCCATGGATTTTCCCTGAATTTTTCCTGGATTTCCCTGAAATTTCCCTGAATTTTCCCCCTGAATTTTCCCTGGATTTCCCTGGATTTTCCCTGAATTTTCCCTGGATCCAGGCGCTCGGGAAGAGCTGGAAAGGGGAGGAATTCCCGTGGTGGGGATTTGGGGCCTGGAAGGTTCCGGGAAGCTCGGGGGCTGCTCCGGATTAAAATTCACTCCAGGAAAATCCCCTCCGTGTCTGGCTCTTGGGATCTGCCCGGGAATTCTCCTTCAGCCCCAATTCCAGAGCTGGGAGAGCTGGGAATGTTCTCCTGGAGAAGGGAAGAATACAGGGAGAGCTTCCAGAACATTCCAGGGGCTCCAGGAGAGCTGCAGAGGGGCTGGGGACAGGGAATGGGGAAAGGGGAGATTGAGGTGGGATTTTGGGAATTCCAGGCTGGGCTGGAATTCCCAGAGCTGCCCCTGGATCCCTGGAATGTCCAAGGATGGATTGGAGACCCCTGGGATGGTGGGAGGTGTCCCTGGAATGAGCTTTGAGGTCCCTTCCCACCCAAACTGCTCCTGGGATTCTGGGATTTGGGACGCTCAGAACCCATCCCGAGGGATTTTTATGGAAAATGGGGAGAGAAAAGAGAGGGAAAGGGAAGGGAGACCCTTCCTGGTTTCCTGAGATTCCAAGTGAAGCCCCTTGATCCATAAATTCCTTGGAGAGGAGATGGATCCAAGCTCAGGCTCTGGAGCCGGGCTGGGAGAGCTGGGAATGTTCTCCTGGAGAGGAGAAGGCTCCAGGGAGAGCTTCCAGAACATTCCAGGGCCTGAAGGAGCTCCAGGAGAGCTGCAGAGGGGCTGGGGACAGGGACAGGACACAGGGAATGGGGAAAGGGGAGATCGGGGTGGGATTTTGGGCAGGAATTCCTGCCTGGGCTGGAATTCCCAGAATTGGATCCCTGGAATGTCCAAGGAGCAGCCTGGGGTGGGGAATTCCCTGCCCATGGGATGGGGTCGGGATTGGGGATGTTTTGGGATTTCCACACCCAAACCACCCCACAAGGTTCACCCCCTTCCCCCCAAACCTCCCGTTCCTCCTTTCCCAGGGAAAGTCTCAGGAAAACCTGGGAAGAAAAACTGGGATTGGGGAACCTCCCCAGAAAAATCCCGAAGGAAACAGAGGCCGGGAACTTCCCAAAGGAACTGGGAGGAAAACGATGCTGAGGAAAAATCGGGATAATCCCTTTTTTCCCCCCTCAGGGAAAAAAAAAAATAATAATTAATTATTATTTCCAATTATTTCCAATTATTTTCAAATATTTCCAAATATTTCCAATTATTTCCAAATATTTCCAATTATTTTCAAATATTTCCAAATATTTCCAAATATTTCCAATTATTTCCAATTATTTCCAATTATTTCCAATTATTTCCAAATATTTCCAATTATTTCCAATTATTTCCAATTATTTTCAAATATTTCCAATTATTTCCAAATATTTCCAATTATTTCCAATTATTTTCAAATATTTCCAATTATTTCCAATTATTGCCAATTATTTCCAAATATTTCCAATTATTTCCAAATATTTCCAATTATTTCTAAATATTTCCAATTATTTCCAAATATTTCCAATTTTTTATTTCCAATTTCCTCAGCGAATCCTTTTCCCGTAGCCGGCTGGGATGGAGAGGGAAAAACAAACTTCCCGTGGATTTTGGAGGAGGAAAATTTCGAGGAATTTTGGGAAAAAAACCTCCGGGATCCGCAGGATTTGGGATGCGGGAGCGCCGCTGGGAGGAGCTGCTGCTCCCCGGGAAAAAAAAAGAACCGGGAATTCCCAACCCGGGAAAAGCTGGCGGGGACCGGGAATTCCCGGAATTCCCACCCCGGGATCCGGAGAAACAAACCCGGGAAAACCGAACCAAAAAACCAAAAAATTTGGGAAATTCTGCTCCCTCCAAGGAGCCCGGGAGGTTTTTCCGTGCGCGAATCCCAAAATTCCCTTTGATCCCAGCGGAGCTCAGTCCCAATAAACTCGGGCTCAGCTAAAGCCGGGCTTGGGAATTCGGGAATTTTTTTTTTTTTAATTAATTTTTTTTGTGGATTTTTTGTCTTTTTTCTTTATTTATTTTTTTTGGGGGGGGGTGTGGTGTTTATTTGGGTTTTTTTATTTCTTTTTGGGGTCTTTTTTTGTGTGGTTTTTGGGTTTTTTTGCGGTTTTGTTCGTTTGTTTTGGGGGGGTTTTGGTGTTTTTTGGGGGGGGTTGTTGGTTTTGGGTTTTTGGGTTTTCTTTTTGGTTTGGTTTTTTTTGTGTGGTTTTTTTTGTTTGTTTGTTTTGGGGGTTTTTTGTTTGGTTTTTTTTAGGGTTTTTTTGGTTTTTTTTGGGGGGGTGGTGTTTATTTGGGGGTTTTTGTTTCTTTTTGGGGTCTTTTTTGGTTTTCTTTTTGGGGTCTTTTCTGTTTTTTTGGGGGGTGTGTTTGGGGTTTTTTGTTTGGTTTTTGGGGTCTTTTTTTGGTGTGTGGTTTTTGGGTTTTTTTCAGTTTTGTTCGTTTGTTTTTGGGTTTTTTTGGTGTTTTTTGGGGGGGTGGTTGTTGGTTTTGTTTTTGTTTTTTGGAGGGGTTTTTGTTGGGTTTTTTTGGGGTTTGTTTTTTTTGGGGGGAGCGTGTGTTTGGGGTTTTTTGTTTGGTTTTTGGGGTCTTTTTTGTGTGGTTTTTGGGGTTTTTTTGCGGTTTTGTTCGTTTGGTTTTGGGTTTTTTGGTGGTTTCTTTTTTGGGGGTGTTTGTTATTGGTTTTGGTTTTGGTTTTTTTTTGTTTTTTTTTTTTTTGTGGTTTTTTTTTGTTTTTGGGGGGGGTTCTTGGGGTTTTTTTGTTTCTTTGTGGGTTTTTTTGGTTTTTTGGGGTGGGATGAGGGTTGTTTGGTTTTTTGGGGGGAACCACAAATCAGCTCCAGAGGCTTCAGTTCCCATCTCCATGACTCCGATTCTTGCCGCCTCAAAAAGTCTTGGAATTCCCAAAAATCCCCTCCCATCTCGGCTCTTTTTTTCAGGAGAAAAGCAGCAATTTTGGGATTTTCGGACAGGGAGGGAAGGGGGAGCCCGGGGCAGGTGGTGCCTCCACGGAAGGGGCTGAAAAGTGGGAAAAAGGGAGCAGGGAATTGTTCTTCCTTCTTCTCAGCCTCTCCCGGGCGTTTTGTTTTTTTTTGGTTTTTTTTGGTTTTTTTGTGGGGGGATTTCTCCTTCCCTGAGCTGCTTTGGGATTCGTTTGGACCAAAGTGGGAATTTTAATTAAGTAATTAATTAATTTTAATTTTTTTTTTTTTAATCGAGGAAAAAGTGGGAAGCGCTGGGATGGAAAGGTGCCGAGCTGGGGATGGGGAATTGGAATTGTTTATCCCTGGGGGGGTTTTATGGAGCAGCTGCCCCTGTGCTGCTTATCCTGGGGGGGGAAAAAGAAGGAAAAGATTCCCCAAATCCCCTGGGGTTGGGCCGTGGTGACTTTTTAAAAATTATTTTATTTTATTTGTATTTTTTATTTATTTTATTTTATTTTTATTTTATTTTTATTTTATTTTTATTTTATTTTAAATTTTGTTTTATTTTTATTTTTTATTTTTTATTTTATTTTATTGTATTTATTTATTTATTTATTTATTTTATATTTTATTTTAAATTTTATTTTATTTTTAATTTATTTTATTTTATTTTTTATTATATATTTTATTTTTAATTTTTATTTTATTTTATTTTTATTTTATTATATTATATATTTTATTTTATATTTTATTTTGTTTTATTTTATTTTATTTTTTATTTTATTTTATATTTTATTATATTTTATTTTATTTATTATTTGATTTTATTTTTTATTTTATTTTACTTTTATTTTATTTTATATTTTATTTTATTTTATTTTATTTTTTATTTTACTTTATTTTATTTTATATTTTATTTTATTTATTTTACTTTATTTTATTTTATTTTAGGAATTTTGGGATGGAAAAGACTTGGAGTTCATCCCCTCGCCACCCTCTGGGATCTGCCGGTCCCGCGGGATTCGGGATCTTTCCCGACGTTCCCAAATTCCCCTTTTCCAGTTTAATTCCCCTTCCAGCCGGGCTGGAGCTGCCTCTGCCCATCCCGGGAGTTTGGAATTCCCTGCTGGGATTTCACGCTCCCAATTCCCTTGGGATCCATCCCCTGGGGGTTATTTCGGGAATTTGGGATGAGTTTGGGGAAAGCGCTGGGAGGGGGGCCCTGGGGAATGTGGAGGTTCCCGGGAGGAGCCCCCAGCAAAAAAATCCCTCGGGATTCACCTCGGGAATGCCGGGAAAGTGGGATGGAGGGGCTGGGATTGTCCCATCCCAAAGTCCCATCCTTGTCCCATCCCAAATCCCTATCCCAGTCCCATCCTAAATCCTGTCCCGTCCCAAAGTCTTGTCCCTGTCCCATCCCAAATCCCAAATCCCTGTCCCATCCCTCTCCCTGTCCCATCCCAAATCCCTATCCCTGTCCCCAGCTCCCACTTCTTCCTCTCGCTCCCAACTCTTCCTTGTCCCCGGGTCCCTTCTCCTGGTGCCACTCGTCCCCAGCTCCTCTTTTCTCCAGCTCCCCCTTTTTGTTTGTCCCATTTTTCCTCCTCTTCCCATTTATCCCCAGCCCAAAGTCTCGTCCTTGTCCATTCTCCCGATCCCAAATGTCCCCTTGTCCCTTCTCCTGATCCCAAATGTCCCCTTGTCCCTTCTCCTGATCCCAAATCTCCCCTTGTCCCATCTCCTGCTCCAGCTTTCCTCCACCTCTTGCTCCCACTTTTCCTTGTCCCACTCCTCTCCCGCTCCCATTTATCCCAAACCCAACGACTCGTCCTCGTCCCGCTGCTCCTTTCTCCTGATCCAGCTGTTGCTCCCGGTTTTCCTTGTCCCTCCTTGTCCCTTTGTCCCCATCTCCCGGTCCCCTTCATTCCACCTTTTCCCCTCTCCTGGCTTTTCCTGTCCCCAATTCCCGTCCCCTCCCTTGTCCCCAGCTCCTGCTCTCCTTTATTTCCCCCTCCTCACCCCATTTGTCCCCTCTCCTCCTCCTCATTCCCACCTCCCTGTCCCCAGAATTCCATGAGGGATTAACGCCAAAAAAAAAAAAAAAAAAAAAAAAGAAATTAATTTGGAGATAAACCCAACCTCTCCAGCCCCAAAATCCGGGATTTTCCCCCAAAGCTTTTCCCCAACCTCAGCGTTTGGAGCTGGCACCAAATTTTTGTCCCCCATCGTTTTGGTTTTCCCACATTTCCCCAGTTTTGGGGATAATTTGTGCATTTTTATAAATTTTTTCCCCTACAGACAGGAGAGAAATTCTCTCTCCTTCCACAAAAAAACCAAACCCCAAAGTGGAAAACCAAGGAGAAAAAAAAATCCCTTTAAATCAGATTCAAAAAACTCCCCTGGGGAAACAGAACTGGTTTTTTTGGGTTTTTTTTCCCACCCCCCAAAGCAAACCTTGGAAAAACGAGTTTACAAACGGAATTTTGGGTTTTGTTCCCGTGCAGAACCTGCCTGGATTTCTCCAGCCGGAGCCGTTTTTCCAGACTTTTTTTTTTTTTCTGGCAGTTGGATGTGGAGGGGGCCTCCCCTTCCCCACAGACATTTCCCAGGGGCAGGAAGCCACAGATCCAGAGGGTTTGGAAAGGGGGGAAAATGGGGGAAAAAAAACCAGGAAAAAACCCAAATTCCTGCTTTTCCTCTGGGAGAGCCTCGGGAGGTCTCGGTGTTGTTTTCCCGATTTTAACGGATGTGTTCTCAAAGCCTCGCTGTGGAAACACCTCGGGGTTGCTCGAATGGAAGGGAATTTTGGGGAGAATTTGGGAGAATTGGGGATGGATTCCACGGGGAATCTGTCCCATCCCAAATCCCTCTCCCTGTCCCATCCCAAATCCCTCTCCCTGTCCCCAGCTCCCACTTCTTCCTCTCGCTCCCAACTCTTCCTTGTCCCCAGGTCCCTTCTCCTGGTGCCACTCGTCCCCAGCTCCTCTTTTCTCCAACTCCCCCTTTTTCTTTGTCCCATTTTTCCTCCTCTTCCTATTTATCCCCGGCCCAAACTCTCGTCCTTGTCCCTTCTCCTGATCCCAAGTGTCCCCTTGTCCGTTCTCCTGATCCCAAATGTCCCCTTGTCCCATCTCCTGGTCCCAAATGTCCTTGTCCTTGTCCCATCTCTCGATCCCAAATCTCCCCTTGTCCCATCTCCTGCTCCAGCTTTCCTCCACCTCTTGCTCCCACTTTTCCTTGTCCCACTCCTCTCCTGCTCCCATTTATCCCAAACCCAACGACTCGTCCTCGTCCTGCTGCTCCTTTCTCCTGATCCAGCTTTTGCTCCCGGTTTTCCTTGTCCCTCCTTGTCCCTTTGTCCCTCCTTGTCCCTTTGTCCCTCCCGGTCCCCTTCATTCCACCTTTTCCCCTCTCCTGGCTTTTCCTGTCCTCAATTCCTGTCCCCTCCCTTGTCCCCAGCTCCTGCTCTCCTTTATTTCCCCCTCCTCACCCCATTTGTCCCCTCTCCTCCTCCTCATTCCCACCTCCCTGTCCCCAGAATTCCATGAGGGATTAACACCAAAAAAAATATTAATTAATTTGGAGATAAACCCAACCCCTCCAGCCCCAAAATCCGGGATTTTCCCCCAAAGCTTTTCCCCAACCTCAGCGTTTGGAGCTGGCACCAAATTTTTCCGTCCCCCATCGCTTTGGTTTTCCCACATTTCCCCAGTTTTGGGGATAATTTGTGCATTTTTATAATTTTTTTTCCCTACAGACAGGAGAGAAATCCTCTCTCCTTCCACAAAAAAAACCCAAACCCCAAAGTGGAAAACCAAGGAGAAAAAAAATCCCTTTAAATCAGATTCAAAAAACTCCCCTGGGGAAACAGAACTGGTTTTTTGGGGTTTTTTTCCCACCCCCCAAAGCAAACCTTGGAAAAACGAGTTTACAAACGGAATTTTGGGTTTTGTTCCCGTGCAGAACCTGCCTGGATTTCTCCAGCCGGAGCCGTTTTTCCAGACTTTTTTTTTTTTTCTGGCAGTTGGATGTGGAGGGGGCCTCCCCTTCCCCACAGACATTTCCCAGGGGCAGGAAGCCACAGATCCAGAGGGTTTGGAAAGGGGGAAAAATGGGAAAAATAATAAAAAAAAAAAAACCACCAGAAAAAAACCAAATTCCTGCTTTTCCTCTGGGAGAACCTCGGGAGGTCTCGGTGTTGTTTTCCCGATTTTAACGGATGTGTTCTCAAAGCCTCGCTGTGGAAACACCTCGGGGTTGCTCGAATGGAAGGGAATTTTTGGGAGAATTTGGGAGAATTTGGGATGGATTCCACGGGGAATCTGTCCCATCCCAAATCCCTCTCCCAGTCCCCAGCTCCCACTTCTTCCTCTCGCTCCCAACTCTTCCTTGTCCCCAGGTCCCTTCTCCTGGTGCCACTCGTCCCCAGCTCCTCTTTTCTCCAACTCCCTGTTTTTGTTTGTCCCATTTTTCCTCCTCTTCCCATTTATCCCCAGCCCAAAGTCTCGTCCTTGTCCATTCTCCTGATCCCAAATATCCCCTTGTCCCTTCTCCTGGTCCCAAATGTCCTTGTCCCCTTGTCCCTTCTCCTGGTCCCAAATGTCCTTGTCCCCTTGTCCCTTCTCCTGATCCCAAATGTCCTTGTCCCTTCTCCTGATCCCAAATGTCCTTATCCTCCTGTCCCTTCTCCTGATCCCAAATGTCCTTGTCCCTTCTCCTGATCCCAAATGTCCTTGTCCTCTTCGGAAAGTTCCGGCCCTTTAGGATGGGGGGGTTCCTGAGCCGCTTTTTCTTTTTTTTTCCCTTAAAAATTCCATTTTAGGGCAAAACCGTTGTCCAGGTGAGCAGGGAAAGGGGAGCAGTGGGGGCAGAGCTGGATCCCGGGTTTTGGTCGGTGCTGGAGCCCCGGGTGGATTTCGTTTTGTTGTTGGGAAGTACCTGGAGAAGCGGTGGGAGATGATCCGTGGTGGAGGAGCTGCCACGGTCTGGATCCAGGAGATTCCTGCTCCAGTCCCATCCCATGGCAGGTGACCCCCGTGTCCCACCTTAAATCCATCCCAGGGGTGCCTCATGTTCCATTCCATGGATCCCTCAGCTGCCATTCCATGGTCCCATCCCAGGTTATCCCTGCTCCAGATCCCATGCACGCTGCATGATCCCAAATCCCCCAGTGGATGATCCTCCAGGACCCATCCCAGGTGATTCCCTATCCCAGATTCTGCACCGGATGATCTCCCAGGACCCATCCCTGGTGATCCCCATCCCAAATCCCACACTAGATGATCCCACAGGACCCATCCCGGGTGATCCCTATCCCAGTTCCCATACCAGATGATCCCAAGGTCCCATCCCAGGTGATCCCTATTCCAAATCCTTCACCAAACGATCCTCCAGGATCCATTCCAGGTTATCCCTACTCCAGATGAACCTCCAGTTCCCATCCCAAATTATTCCTACCTCAGGTCCTGGATTAGATGATCTCCCAGGACCCATCCCAGATGATCCCTATCCCAAATCCCACACTAGATGATCCCACAGGACCCATCCCAGATGATCCCACAGGACCCATCCCAGGTGATTCCCTGTCCCAAATCCCACACTGGGTGATCTCCCAGTTCCCATCCCAGGTGATTCCCTGTCCCACATCCCATCTTTCCATCCCCATCTCCAGGTGCAGGGACCATCCTGACCAAGTTTTAGGGTGGAAAATCAGGATGTGGAGGGATCAGGGAGAGACCAGGGATCCTCCAACCTCCACCAACACCGGCTGGAATTCCATCGGTCATGGATTTGCCGGGCCAGATCCTGCAATTCCATCAGCTCCTTCTCCTCCAGGGGGACAATTTGGGCACGAAAACCTGGATCTGGGAAGCAAAATCCCCTCCTTTTCCAGCGCTGAAAAAAATGGGACCATCCCCGTGTGTCCATCCCAAGGGATGCTGTGGGAATCTTGGGATTCCCGAAGAACCAAATTCAGGGAAAAATGGGAGAAGGTGGATGAACTTCCTCTGTTGTTGATGGAGCTGCCGGGCTGGGATCCAGCCTCCCATTCCCATTCAGGATCGTCGTTTGGAAAAACAATCCCCGGATAAACGGAGTGGGAAAAAAAACCAAACCACACTCTGGAAATTAAACAACCCCAAAATAGAAAGAGAGAAAAAAAAAATAAAGGTCAGGCCTAAAAATACCAGGATGGGTTTGGAGTTGGATCCTGGCATGAAATTAATCCAGGTTTTTGGGAAGGGCTGATTTTAACCATCCCGGTCCAACAGCCCGGCATGACCCCCTTGCCCTGGAATTGTTTTCCGGCTGGATTTTGCCGGATTTTGCCGGATTTTGGGGGATTTTGGGGGCTGAGGTTTGCCCAGCTCTCCTCCTGGCAGTGTGAGGGAGAAGGTGCTGGGAGCCAGCGTGGGTGTGCTCTCGCCTCCGCCGGGACCCGCCCGGTTTTCCCGGGAAAACAGCTGGGATTGCCAAAGTTCCCAGCCCCGGGGATGGGCTGGAGGTGGGGCTGAAGTTCCCCCGAGTGGAGCAGCTCGGCCCCTTTTGCTCGTTAGATCCATTAAATCATTAATTAGATCCATTAAAATGAGTTCTCCTTCCCATTCCTCTGCGGAGGGAACGATCCCATCCCAGGATTCCCCCTCGTCGCGGGGAAACCGAGTCACGGCGAGTTTGGGATTACGGCCAGGAAAGGCGGATCCTGCTCTGCTCAGCTTTGGGATGGGGATTAGGGATAAACCCGGCTTTTCTCCGCTTGGAAGAGGGGGAAAAGGACTCCTGAAATCCCAGGGGGTGGAGACAGATCCCAAAAGTGAGGAGATTCGGGATGACCACCTCCTGGTCTCCACCATCTTTCCCAGGAAAAAGGATGGAATGGGAAGAGGACGGGGATGAGGTGGGGGGGGTTGAGCCTGACCAGGAGGATTTGAGGGAATTTTTTTTAGCAGGGATCCCAAGGAGCAGCCACCAGGAGGTGGGGGGGATGTTTTTTTATTGGATTCGGGATGTCAGGGAATATTCGGTGGCCCCTGGAACAGACACGAGACGTCCCACGGGGACCCCAAACCCATCTGCATCCCACACCCGATGCAGACGCCGCTCGGTGACGCCCCAATTGGGACAAAAGAGGATTTTTTGTTTTTTTTTTCCAGCCTGGAGAAGGTGAGGAGGGGATGGAGGAGCTGCGGGAGAACCAGCACAACCTCTGCTCCCTACGGGAAAAAAAACCAAAAAAACAACGAATGAGGGAAAAATTAAAAAAAAAAAAAAAGCAGCACCACAAACACGGATTTTCCCAACAACCACGACACCGAGGAGGACGGAGGGGAAGAGCAAAGATTTGGGGATTTTTCCACAGATGCCTCATCCCAGGGGAGTTACCTGCGGGATGGAGCTGGAGGACAGGGGGGAAGAGCCAAGATTTGGGGATTTTTCCACAGATGCCTCATCCCAGGGGAGTTACCTACGGGATGGACACCGAGGAGGATGGGGGGGGGAAAAGCCAAGATTTGGGGATTTTTTCCATGGACGCCTCATCCCAGGGGAGTTACCTGCGGGATGGACACCGAGGAGGATGGGGGGGGAAAAGCCAAGATTTGGGGATTTTTTCCATGGACGCCTCATCCCAGGGGAGTTACCTGCAGGATGGACCTGGAGGATGGGGGGAAGAGCCAAGATTTGGGGATTTTTCCATGGACACCTCATCCCAGGGGAGTTACCTGCAGGATGGAGCTGGAGGATGGGGGGGAAGAGCCAAGATTTGGGGATTTTTTCCACAGACGCCTCATCCCAGGGGAGTTACCTACGGGATGGACACCGAGGAGGATGGGGGGGGAAGAACCAAGATTTGGGGATTTTTTCCACAGACGCCTCATCCCAGGGGAGTTACCTGCGGGATGGACACCGAGGAGGATGGGGGGGAAGAGCCAAGATTTGGGGATTTTTCCATGGATTCCTCATCCCAGGGGAGTTACCTGCGGGATGGAGCTGGAGGATGGGGGAAGAGCCAAGATTTGGGGATTTTTCCACAGACGCCTCATCCCAGGGGAGTTACCTGTGGGATGGACACCAAGGAGGATGGGGGGGAAGAGCCAAGATTTGGGGATTTTTCCATGGACGCCTCATCCCAGGGGAGTTACCTGCGGGATGGACCTGGAGGATGGGGGGGAAGAGCCAAGATTTGGGGATTTTTTCCACGGACGCCTCATCCCAGGGGAATTACCCATGGGATGGACACCGAGGAGGACAGAGGGGAAGAGCCAAGATTTGGGGATTTTTTTCCACGGACGCCTCATCCCAGGGGAGTTACCTGCGGGATGGAGCTGGAGGATGGGGGGGAAGAGCCAAGATTTGGGGATTTTTTCCACGGATGCCTCATTCCAGGGGAGTTACCTGTGGGATGGAGGCCGGAGGTGGCCGTCACTTCTCCGTCATCATCCTGACGAACTCCTCGTAGTTGACCTGCCCGTCGTTGTTGCAGTCGGCCTCCTTGATCATCTCGTCCACCTCCTCGTCCGTCAGCTTCTCGCCCAGGTTGGTCATGACGTGCCGCAGCTCGGCCGCGCTGATGTAGCCGTTGCCGTCCTTGTCGAAGACCCGGAAAGCCTCCCGGATCTCCTCCTCGCTGTCCGTGTCCCTCATCTTCCTGGCCATCAGCGACAGGAACTCCGGGAAGTCGACGGTGCCGCTGCCGTCGGCGTCCACCTCGCCCACCATGTCCTGCAGCTCGGCCTCGGTGGGGTTCTGGCCCAGCGAGCGCATGACGGTGCCCAGCTCCTTGGTGGTGATGCAGCCGTCGCCGTCGCGGTCGAAGAGGGAGAAGGCTTCCTTGAACTCGGCGATCTTCTCCTCCGACAGCCGCTCGGCCATGCTGGTGGTGCTGCTGCTGCTGCTTCTTCTTCTTCTTCTTCTTCCTCCTCCCCCCAGCCTCGGCACGCGGCTCTGTCCCGGCACGCCGAGGCGCCGGCGGGGAGGAGGAGGAGGAGATGGAGCCTCCTCCCTTCCCTCAGTGCCTCTCCCTGGATCAGCAGGAGGAGGAGGAGGAGGCAGGAACGGGGATGGATCCGGAAGTTTTGGGAGCCGGGGAAGAAGAAGAAGAAGAGTGACCCAACCCCCTTGGGTCACTTGGGCTCTCGTCCCGCTGCTCCCACAGTGGCATCTCATGGGGCCACATCCCAGCCAAGCCCTAATTAAGGGATCTGGGCCGTGGCTGGGTGGTTTCGGGGAGAGGTGGCACTGGGCGGTTTTCCCAGTTTTTGGGGTATTTTGGAGAGGTTTGAGCCGTACAAAGGAGGTGGAGGGCCCCCCCCCCCCAGTCTCTCCAGCCCCAGGAGGTGCTGGCGGCGCATCAAAGGCGCCGAGGGAGGATCCCCCGGTGCAGGTCCCGGCAGATCCCGGCTGCTCGGAGCTGCCGCTCCTGCTCGGGGCTGTCGGGGCCCTGAGTCACCTCCAGGGGTTGGATCCAGGTGGTGACGTGGGGCTGGATCAGGGGAGGGGTGTGGGGTCCTGCCCTATTACTCAGGGGTGACCTGAGGGTTCTCCCCATTGTAAGGTTGGGTTTGCTCATTTCTTACTCAGGGAGTAAAGGAGGGGACAGCGACAAATGAGGGGGTGTTTGTTTATCCATCCATCCAGGTGTCCCATCCACCCATCCATCATCCATCCATCCATGTGTGCCATCCATCCACCCATCCATCATCCATCCATCCATGTGTGCCATTCATCCATCCATCATCCATCCATCCATGTGTCCCATCCACCCATCCATCATCCATCCATCCATGGGTCCCATCCACCCATCCATCATCCATCCATCCATGTGTCCCATCCATCCATCCATGCCATCCATCCATCATCCATCCATCCATGGACCCCATTCATCCATCCATGGGTTCCATCCATGCCACCATCCACCCATCCATCATCCATCCATCCATGGACCCCATCCATCCATCCATCCATGAATCCCATCCCTCTACCCATCATCCATCCACCCATGCCTTTATCCATCCATCCATAATTCATCCATCCATTATCCATCCAACCACGGATTCCATCCATCCATGCCTTCATCCATCCATGGATTCCATCCATCCATGGATTGCATCCATCCATGGATTGCATCCATCCATGGATTCCATCCATCCATGCCTTCATCCATCCATGGATTCCATCCAACCATGGATTGCATCCATCCATGCCTTCATCTATCCATGGATTCCATCCATCCATGGATTGCATCCATCCATGCCTTCATCCATCCATGGATTCCATTCATCCATGGATTCCATCCATCCATGCCTTCATCTATCCATGGATTCCATCCAACCATGGATTCCATCCAACCATGGATTCCATCCATCCATGCATTCATCTATCCATGGATTCCATCCCTCCATCCATCCCTCCATCCATCCTCTGTGCCCAAACAGTCCAGTGACCTTCCCCAGCCGGATCACGGAGCCGCTGGACCAGGATGTTCCACAGCAGAAGATAATCTGATTTCTCGGCCACAGGAAATTGGTAACCAGCTGATCCCAGTTTAACCCAGTGAGGAATTAGATCTGTGGGATTTGGAAGGAAGGGCACGGACCAAACCCCAGCCCCTGGGACAGCTGAGGGACACCTGAGGAATGGTGGGATGAATGCGGGAGAGGATCGGCCTCCTGGGGAAAACCTCCTGTGGAAAAAGCTCTGGGCGTGTGGAACGCGGCAATTCCCGGGAGCAATTGTGGGAGCCGTGCTGGGAACCTGTCTGGTGAGAGGTTTTGGGGAGGAGAGGCCCTGGCAGCTCCTCTTGTGCAAGAGCTGCTCCCTCATTACCTGTCTGGTTGCCCACACTCGCTCTTCTGCTCCAGGTCTAGTCAGATCCAATCCAAACTGCCGGGGAAGAGCCCAGGGGAGACGGAGCTGGCTCAGATCCACCTGGGAGAAGCAAATCCCGACACATCACCGGGGTTTGGAGGCCTGGGAGGGTTCAGCTGTTGGTTCAAACTGTGGGAGAGGGGTTGGAGCTCAAATCGGGGGGGATTTGGGGTCCCTGTGTCACCTGGTGAGGGTGGAGGGGTTGTGCTGTCCAGGGTGGCCCTTGGTGTGGATCAAAGCTGGAATCTGCTGCTTCCTTCCCATGAAATCCCGGTGGCTGGCATCCATCAGCGCCCGTCCCGTTCCATGGATCCCATCCCAGTGACCAGCACCCATCATCTTCCATCCCATGGATCCCATCCCATCCCATCCCATCCCATCCCATCCCAGTGACCAGCACCCACCATCTCCCATCCCATGGATCCCATCCCCATGACCAGCACCCATCACCTCTCATCCCATTCCGTCCCATTCCCATGACCAGCTCCCATCCCATTCCATTCCCATGACCAACACCCATCACCTCTCAACTCATCCCATTCCTTTATATCCCAGTGACCAGCACCCACCATCTTCCATCAGTTGGATCCCATCCCATCCCATCCCATCCCATCCCCGTGACCAGCACCCATCACCTCCTCATGACCTCCCGATGACCAGCAGCCGTCAACTCTTACCCCATTCCATCCCATTCCCGTGACCAGCTCCCACCCTATCCCATTCCATTCCCATGACCAGCACCCATCACCTCTCATCCCATCCCATTCCTTTATATCCCAGTGACCAGCACCCACCATCTCCCATCCCATGGATCCCATCCCATGCCAGTGACCAACACCCACCATCTTCCATCCCATGGATCCCATCCCCGTGACCAGCACCCACCATCTCCCATCCCAATCCCATCCCAGTGACCAGCACCCACCATCTCCCATCCCATGGATCCCATCCCATCCCAGTGACCAGCACCCATCACCTCTCACCCCATCCCATCCCATTCCATTCCCATGACTAGCACCCATCATCTCCCATTCCAATCCCATCCCAGTGACCAGCACCCATCATCTCCCCATGACCTCCCCATGACCAGCAGCCGTCACCTCTCACCCCATTCCATCCCATTCCATTCCCATGACCAGCACCCATCACCTCTCATCCCATCCCATTCCTTTACATCCCTGTGACCAGCACCCATCATCTCCCATCCCATGGATCCCATCCCATCCCATCCTATCCCATCCCTGTGACCAGCACCCATTACCAGCACCCACCATCTCCCATCCCAATCCCAACACCAATTTTCAGGATAAGGTCAAAGCCAGCCCTTGGTTTTTGTCTGTGCTTAACTGCCCCTCATTTATCAGGATAATTATCCCAATAAAACCTCCTGCTGGCCCATAAAATCCCAGGATTTATGGCCCAATCCTATTGACAGCACCCGGGGTGGGCTGTGGGGTAGGACAGGGAAGGGGGAGACCACCGTGGTGGGATGGGGGAGCACGTGCCGGGTTTTTGGCAGCCGGATTTCCCGGGATGTCTCCACCTGGAGCTGGAGAAGTTGGTTTAAAGCCTCACACGGAGTTCTCCAGGCTCGGTGTCTGGCTTTGAGGGGCCTAATCCAGGGAAAAGGAGTGGAAATTCCTCCCATCCAGAAGGTGAAAAGCTTCCAGTTGGGAGGTGTCTGGCTTTGAGGGGCCTAATCCAGGGAATGGGGAGGAAATTCCCCCCATCCAGAAGGTGAAAAGCTCCCAGTTGGAGCCTCCCAAGGCTGCCAAGGCCAGCCCAGATGTGCACAGATGTGTCTGGGTTTGCAGCTGCAGACAGGCCAGGGGGGTGGGAGGGAAGGAGGGAGGGAGGGGGATGAATTCATGGAAAAAGAGAAAGTTGGGAGGCGGAGAGAGGGAAATGGCTCCGACAGGGAAAGCTCCGTGGGGCCCCCGTGTCCCAGACTGAGCCCGGGGGCGGCTGCGGGGACGGGGAGGGATCTCCACAAATCCCAGCAAAGACTCTGCTGAGGTTTTAGTGTGGAAAATGGGATTTTGGAGATTGGATTGATCCCAGAACGGCTGCGAGGGGCAGCAGGGGTTGGTGGAGTGAAATTTGGAATTTGATTTTTTTTTAACTCTTTGTTTCCGCAGAGATTCCCAAATCCAAGGGCCAACTGAAGGGGCAGCTCCTAAAGCTGATCCCCTGATGTCCCCGTGAAGAAGAGGCTGGAATGGGGGATGGGAATGGGAATTCCTGGAGAGGACTCAACCCCACAGTGACCCCAGGAAGGTCCCACACCTGGAAACCCTGGAGGCGTGAGCTCCGGCGCTGGGTGGATCCCCAAGGCAAACACGGATGCGGGGATTTGCTTACCCAGGGTGGAGCTGCCACATCCAGGGGCAGGGACACGTCCCCAGTGTCCCTTCCTGGCACGGGAATGTCACTGAGGTTCCCCTCTGCCCTTGGGAATTTTCTCCCCGGGTTTTCACACTCGTGGGATGGGGGGTGTTGGCTCAGATCCCATGGAATTCCATGGGAGGGATCCAGGGGAGCTCGGCGTGTTTAGTCTGGAGAAGGGAGGGCAGAGACGGCCGCACATTCCAGCTGGAGGGACGGAGCAGGGAGAGAGAGGAACCAGCAGGAGTTGGGGGGGAATTACTGGAAGGGAATTCAGGAGTTTTGGCTGATTTGCTGCAGGGTGAGGAGGGAAAGGTTCCAGCCTCCCTCGGGGAGGACAATCCATGGGATTTCCTCTCCTGGTGCTCCAGCAGCTCACTCAGATGCTGGTTTTGCAGGAGGGGCTGTTTTTCCAGCTTTTCCCTGCTCGGGAAGAGCTGAATTCCCTCTGGATCTAATCAGCTTCAGAGGTAAGAGCTCAGCTGTAAATCCTGTCCCTAAAAACCGAGCTGCTCCTTCCCTCAGGGAGAGCTGGGATCAGCCTGGAGCTGCAGCCGTGCCCGGACGCCCCATCCAAGGTCAGGCTGGAGGTTTTTGGGAAAACTGGGAAAGACTGGGATGGCTTTATCCTGGTACAACAACTCCCTGGAAGCTTCCTTGGGATCAGCCCAGCAGGATCTCCCCACTTCCCAAGGATTTCCTCTTGCTGATGGGGGTGGATCTTCAGATCCCACTGCTCCCTTTTCCCTCAGGAGTCATCCATCAACTCAGCTGTCTGAGTACACAGCAGAGTAACAGGAGATGGAAACGCCAGCCTGTCCTGCCTGGGCATGGAATAATCACGGCAGGAGGACAGGGATTCCTCTGGAGCCTCAGCTTGGAGAGCTTTGTCTTTATCCAGAGCCAGCTCCCGAGCAGGGACACCTCCCTCCCTCCATCCCTCCCTCCCTCCCTGGCAGGCAGCACTCGGGCGAGGCAGGTGAGGCCGTCAGGAATTTAATGGAACTTGGCACTGGAAGCTGTACAACATTTACAGAGAACCACACACACACACACCACGCTGGGTCTGTGGACACCACCCCCTGCCCCTGGCCCTGCCCTCCCCACACGGGACAGCCAAGGACAAGCCCTGGATGTGCAGCCACCGCTCCCCCAGGCCTGGATTTTGGGATTTGGCTCCCCAATCCTGGATTTCAGTGACAGGGAGTGCAGGATCCCAATCCTGGATTTCAGGTGTCAGGGAGTGCAGGATCCCCTTCCCCAATCCTGGATTTCAGGTGACAAGGACTGGAGGATATGGCTCCTCAATCCCGGATTTCAGGTAACAAGGACTGCAGGATCCCATTCCCAGTCCTGGATTTCAAGATCCCACTCCCCAATCCTGATTTTCAGTGACAACGACTGCAGGATATGGCTCCTCAATCCCAGATTTCAGGTAACAAGGACTGCAGGATGCCACTTCCCAATCCTGGATTTCAGGATCCCACTCTCCAATCCTGGATTTCAGGTGACAGGGACTGCAGGATCTGGCTCCCCACTCCTGAATTTCAGGATCCCACTCCCCAATCCTGGATTTCAGGTGACAGGGACTGCAGGATCCCCTTCCCCAATCCTGTATTTCAAGATCCCACTCCCCAATCCTGGATTTCAGTGACAAGGACTGGAGGATATGGCTCCTCAATCCCGGATTTCAGGTGACAAGGACTGCAGGATGCCAATCCTGGATTTCAGGTGACAGAGACTGCAGGATCCCACTTCCCAGTCCTGGATTTCAGGTGACAGGGACTGCAGGATCTGGCTCCCCAATCCTGGATTTCAGGATCCCACTCCCCACTCCTGTTTTTCAGGGACACCCCGCTGTGCTCAGAGCTGTCACCACTTTGCCCTGCAGCGCCATTCCCAAGCTGGATGTTGATTTTTTTTTTTTCCCCTGGCTCTTTGGAGCTCTAGAAGATGGCAGTGCTGCCACACCCTGAGTATTCACAACCACTCCTTCCCCTCTCTCCTCACACCTCCAACACTTTTTTCCTCTCCTCTACCTTTCTACCACATGCAAGAACCCCTTGGTTGCCTCCAAGTCCTGCTTCCCACCTCGGGAAGCGTTTCATTTCCAAAAGGCAACAAAAAACACGGAATCTACCTTTGCTCTCTGCTACCCCTTCTACTCACTGCTCCCCAAACCCTTCTACAACGTGCCTACAACCTTCCTACACCCTGGAGTAAAGCAGTTCTCTTTCAGTAGTGTCTCCTCCCAGCCTGTGGATTGCTCCACGGGGTGATGTGAGGGACAAGTTGGGATGTCACCCCCCACCCTCGGAGCACGAAGGATCAAGTACTGGAAAGGAAATGCCAAGTCTGAGCAACAAAAAATACAAAAATAAAAAAAAAAACCCCAAACAATCGATCAAAGGAAACAAAAAAAACCCCCAAAAAAACCAACCGACCCCAAAATCCCAACCCCCAAACTCGAAACAAAACTAATAAAAAAATTAAATAGTTGGCAGGATACAAGAGTGAGACAGAGGAATGTACAAAGGACACAAGGAGATCAAAGATTCCAGTAGGTGAATTGAGAACCTGTTGAACTTGGGGTCTGTTTTTTTGTTTTTTTTGTTTTTTTGTTTTTTTTTCAGGATTTTTCCTTTTGGAACATGCAAATTTGCAGGAATTGCCACAACCACACACCAGAGTGACTTCAGGTGTTGAGTCCTTTAAAGGACTTTTGCAGTGTTGATGAAAAAAACCCCCAAAATTCCACTTCATCCTCCATCCTCTAACCGCGGCCGCAGAAAAATTCCAGGAACCCAAATCTGCTCTGCCACGAGGGTTTGGTGAAATCCCTCAAGTGTAAAAAAACAGACCCCAGTCCAACAGTAACTGCACACCAGTAGCTGCCATTCCAACATAAAACCCAGGATCTATAACCCGTGGAGCGGCTCCCAAGGCGCTCCCGGTACAAAAAAATGTACACGGAATTATTTATAAATTAACAGTTTTCCCCCCCTCCCCACCTCAGCAGGGGCAACCAGGGCTCCTTTTTTTTTTTGTTGTTGTTGTTCCTTACACCAGCGTTTCTTTCCGCTTCCCACTGAGCTGCTTCTCCCTGGATTTCCTGTGCCCCGATGAGGTTCTGTGGGATTTCACCCCTTTGGCTTCCTGCGAGTCCAGGACGGAGCCGCACTCGGCCGAGCTCTCATCCAGCTCCATCTGGGATATTCCCGACTGGCGCCTCTGGGTTGGGATGTTGGGCACCGAGGGGTTGTTCTCCTCCGACTCCTCGCTCAGCTCGGGCAGCTCCTTGAGCTGGGAAGGGGGAATGTTCCTCTGGAATGGGGCGATGGCCGTGCGGATGCAGTTCACCCACTGCTGCTTGTGGAAGACGTCGTTGGCCTGCAGCGTGTGGGACTGGCCCGGGCCGGGCTCTTGGAAACGGACTCGGAAAATGTTTTTGGCTGGAGATAAAAGGGGAAAAAAAGCAGAGCAGTTCTGAGTTGGGATTTAGAGATTCCAGTGGTAGAGGTTTGTGAGGATTTTGTGAGGAGAATGAGCACATTGAAATCCTCTCCCAAATCCCCAAAATCCAGCAAGGAGACAAAGGTGGTTTCTAACCCGTACCTTTATCGGAATTCCCAAAAGCTCCTCGGAAGGAGCCTCCCATCTTGACATCTCCATCCTGGAGGTCTTCAAGGAGCAGCTCCTGGACAGGGATGGGCTGGCGGTAGACCTGGAACACCTGGCGCTCGTTGCGGGTCACCGGCCGCGTCAGCACCAGGATTTCTTGGAAGAGGAAGACGTAGAGCTTCTGGAAAAGGGGGAAAAAAAACCATTCCAACGTTCACTGCGTGATCCCATGAGGTCACACACATCCTCCTGTGGGATTTCAAGGCCACCTTTATCTGCAGTCTCACCCACAGTCATTTGCAGAGTCTCCTGTGCCGATGCCAAGGTCTGGCGCGCAGCAGGATTACATCAGCTCATTACATTGATTGTTTTATTGATCTCTAGAAAGGCAATGATGATTCCCAGATGCCAGGGATAGGAGGATGAGGAGCCCTCTCCTTCCTGACTGCATGGAATGCCTCGTGTGCAGGGCAAATGAACAAAAAAAACAAACCCCCAAACTCGATCAGCAAGGAAAAGGTGAGAAGATTTGAGGTTGAAATGGGGACAAGAAGGCAGCAGAGCCTGGAGTGCAGGGGGTGGGAGATAAAACTCCAGGCAGCCCAGCCCCAAAGCCAGACAGGCTTTGTTTGGAAGAGCCAGGGCTCCTCCAGGGGAATGTCAGAGCACCTGGAAGTCAACAGTGGCAGGAAATCCCTCTGGATGGAGGAATTGATTTCTGTGCTAATCCATTTCCAGCTTCCCCGAGCCCATTGTGGAGCTGTCAGCAGGAAACTTTCCCTCACACCCCGAAATGAAGCTGCCAGGAAAGGATTTTCCTCTGCTTTTTTTATCCAATATCCAAACCACCCCTAAGGATGGAAGGCTCCCAGTCCTGCTCTGAGTTTATAAACCAGCTCTGAGGGAAGGTTTGAGAAACTCATCAGTAAAAAAAAAAACCCTGAGGGACTTACATGTCCGTTTTTATTCTTCAGCTCCCCGTGGCACAGCAAAGCTTTGCTGCCTTCAATCCTTGGATCCTTCTGCTTCTCATCCAGGTATTCCAGCTTGTCAATGTAGTACTGGCACTCCGACTCACCCTTCTTCAGGTTGATGTCAGAGAGGACTCCTTGGATTATGGAGATCTAAAAAAACCCAAATGATTAAGGAGGATTAACAGCAGCTTCCCTCTGTGTGACCTCTGCTTGTCCCCTCACTTTCCCTTGACACGGATCTGTGCCCCTCAGCTGGGACCTGCCGAGGGTTGAAGGAGATTCCTGGAGCTCCCAAATCCCACCCTTGGGCTCAGGACAAGGATTACTCACGGCTTCTTCCAGGATGTGGATGTCGGGATGGTCCTTGGGAGTGTGCCTCAGGATCTCCTTCAGGAGCAGGGGGTATTTGACCAGGCGGCTCCGGGGGATGTCCAAGAAGCTCCAAAGGTCCAGCTTGCGGCTGAAGGGAGACTCCAGGCAGCGCTGCAGGAAATCCTGGACTCTCCTGTCCTGCTTCTTCTGATCCAGGAGTGCTTTGGCTGCCAGCTGATTGCTGCAGTAGCCTTTGTAGGCGTGGAGCTGGGGTAACTACGGGGAACAGAGGAGATTTAGGAGTCAGGTTCCCTGTGGGAAAAGAAGATGTCACTAACATGGAAAACTCGTGGAGTTCTACAGCCTTCGCTGGGATGTTTTTCCCAATAAAAAAGGTAAGGGAAGAAGGATCCTGTGAGGAGGATGAGCCCATGAAACTCCCAGTGTTTGGATCCTTTGAGGAAGATGAGCACATGGAACTCCCAGTGTTTGGATCCTTTGAGGAAGATGAGCACAGAGCCTGTGGAGCTCTCACTGTTTGGATTTTGTAAGGAGAATGAGCACAGAGCCCGTGGAGCTCCCAGTGTGTGGATTTTGAGGAGGATGAGCCCATGAAGCTCTCAGTGTCTGGATCCTGTGAGGAGGATGAGCACAGAGCCCATGGAGCTCCTATTGTTTGATCCTGTGAGGAGGATGAGGCCATGGAGCCCATGAAGCTCCCAATGTTTGGATCCTTTGAGGAAGATGAGCCCATGAAGCTCTCAGTGTTTGCATTTTGAGGAAGATGAGCACAGAGACCATGGAGCTCCCAGTGTTTGGATTTTGTGAGGAGGATGAGCACAGAGCCCATGGAGCTCTCAGTGTCTGGATCCTGTGAGGAAGATGAGCACAGAGCCCATGGAGCTCTCAGTGTTTGCATTTTGAAGAAGATGAGCACAGAACCCATGGAGCTCCCAATGTGTGGATCCAGTGTTTGGATCCTGTGAGGAAGATGAGGCCATGGAGCCCATGGAGCTCTCAGTGTGTGGATTTTGAGGAGGATGAGCACAGAGCCCATGGAGCTCCTAATGTGTGGATCCTGTGAGGAAGATGAGGCCATGGAGCCCATGGAGCTCTAAGTGTGTGGATTTTAAGGAAGATGAGCACAGAGCCCGTGTATCTCCCAGTGTCTGGATCCTGTGAGGAAGATGAGGCCATGGAGCCCATGGAGCTCCCAGTATTTGGATTTTGAGGAAGATGAGCACAGAGGCCATGGAGCTCCCAGTGTTTGGGATTAGCAGGGACAACACTCTGGAATCACACTGGGACAGAGTCCAGGAGACACAGACACTCCAACCGTAAATCAGCAAATCATTCCAAGCCTCTGGGGTGAAATCAGGGCCTGTTCCAGCCAACAGAATCCCATTGTTTTCAGCACTGCCAGGATTTCCCTTCCAGTCTTGCACTGAGGGCCACAAACCCCCCAGAGCTTTGCAGCCTCTGCCTTTAAACCTTCTCTAAGCTCAGTTTTAGCCAAGTTCTGAACTCACCCACTTCACAAGGATGGGCCCAATCTGCTCCACTGTTCCATCTGGTTTCGTTGCTTCTCCCAAACTTGCCAGTAGGTCTGGAATGGAAAAAGAAGAATTTGAAAAGGAAATCAAGGCCCCAACGAGTAACAGGAGCAAGCAGAGAGGTTAAAACCCAGCACAAACCAGCCAGCTGCTTTTACCTTCGTGCAGAGGAATGTAGGAATCCAAGTCCCCGAAAATGTGGGTGAGCTCCTCCTCAGACATGATGGAGAGTTTCAGCATGGGGTCGTGGTAGGCCTGTCAAATAAAATATATCCCAAAATATTTAAATGTGCCAAGCCCCAGAGGTGATGATTTAAACTGAGGGGGGTTTATCAGGTGAAAGAAGTGAAGGCAACAGGAAAGGTAACACTGGTTTGATGCTAAGAGATTCACTCTGTGTGAAGTATGGAGGACTTGAATGAAAAGGATTTTCCTGTCTGGACTATTCCCAGCTGGGAGTCCCCAGGCAGCTCTGCACAATCCTTTTATGGCTGGGTTTGGTGCATCACCCCAATGCTGGCTCAGTGCTCAGGTCAGCTCTCTGGGCCAGCTTTCTAGCTGGGGGGTTCTGGGGCTGATAAAAGCTCCCACGTTAAGTTTGCAAAACAAAACCTCGTTATTCCCTGGAATGTCATCACTGACTGCAGGAAAAAACCCACTCACCTTTCTGGCCAACTTCAGGTCTTCAATGAGGTCCTGCTCTCCCCTGGACATTTCATAGATGGCCTGGGAGGAAGGGGATGAAGCATCCTGAGTTATTCTGAATCTCAGTTCTTTCTCAGAAAGAGCCTTTCAGCTCCCACCACCTCCAGCCTGCCCTGAAGGGGCCCTTGGCCACCCCAAGCACTCGGTGGCACCTGGGCATGACAACCCCGAGTAAATCTGCCTTCCTAGCCCTGAGAAAGCAACTGTGTGAAAGCCCTGCTGGCCCCTGCACGAGCCAAATTAAATATCAGAGCCTTTTAAATCACTGCTCTGAGCCAGGCAAGGCAGCAAAGACAAAAAAAACCCCCGAAAACCGCAGAGGTCAAATCCCAGGCGGCTTCCGGCGGCTCCGGAAGGTTTGGCCAAGAACTCCAGGAAAAAGGCAAGCCAAGGAAGGCCCTGCTGCTTGGCTTCCAACCAATTTGTCAGGAGGCTTTAGGAGACAGACAGCTGGCTCTGCGAGGAACCTGAGGTTGGGGCAGCTGCAGAGCAGCCAGCGGGGCCGGGATGTCGGGAATGCCGAATGTGGAAAAAGTTTTGGCATCTCCAAAGGGTCGCGCTGGGGAGATGAATTCCAGAGTGGAATCCACCTTTTCCCATGGCTGATGCAGACATAAATCTGAGGTTTAGGTGCAGAGGAAGATGCAGCCCCCTCCTAAAGGTTGTTCCTCCTTTCCCAGCAGGGGAAGGGACAAAAGGCCTCGGCTGCCGTTCCCAATCCCGTCTGCCGTGGGCAGTTACCTCCTGGCGCTTGATTTCTTTGGTGCTCAGGGATTCCTTCGTGTTGGTATCCAACATCTCAGACCACAGGACACTGTTCCTTCTCTTAGGGGGAGTAGGAGCAGCAGATCTGCTGCAGGACTTCTGGGAGCAGCCAGGGGATTTGCTGTCGCTGCGAAGGGCGAACGACTGCAGCGGGGATTAAAAAAAAATAATAATAAAATAAAAAAAAAATATTAAAAAACGAACGTGGAGAGCCAACATTTCAGAAGTATTCCAGTATTATCCATCCCATTCCCAATCCTTCATCCTCCTGGCTTGTCCAGGGCAGGAAAACACACCCAGACACTTTTCCTCAGATAAAGAAACGCTTTAATCAAGCTGCTGAGAAAGCCCAGAGCTTGGCAAGGTTTTCCACGCCCCTCTCCCTGCACTGGGGAGGCAGAGCTTGGGTTTATTTCCAAGCTATGAGGAAATAAAGAAAGGAGGATGGTAATTCTTCCTACGAGGTAGGTTAATCAGTTCTTCCTACGAGGAGGTTAATCAGAAGCCACTTGAACTCTGCCCTGGTGTTTTGTTTTTTTTTTTTTTTGCAAGGCTCCTAAAAGCCAGACGTGCTGTTTGTTATCTGCAGGTGTTGAGCACAGAGCTGCCTGGAAAACACTGCTCAGCTCCCGTCATGCTGCAGCACACGTGTGCAGAGCCCCGGGGCACTTTATCAGCTCTTTATCTGAGGCAGTTGGGTTTTATTTCTGTTTACGCAGCACCTGACACCCCTGCACTCCTGAGGTAGCACTCTGCATTCCCAAGGCCCAGGAAAGGTCACGCAGAGCTCAGAGAGACGCCTCCAAACCCCAAAAACGGGGTGCCTGTTTTACCCCTTTTGCCCAAACCTCCAGAGTTGGGGAGGATGAAGCAGGAAGGCCCTGCAGAGATGATTTATTGGTGAAAGATTCTGAGAGTGTAAAACCTGCGAGAGAGGTAGAGTTAAAGGCAAGATTTGAGCTGTAGAATGCTAAGATGGTGATTGAGTTAGCTGAGGACCAGGACCCTGGTTGATTGAGCAATACTCCTCCCCAGACAAAGGGATGCAAAAAGGGAGTTGGGCCCTGTCAGGTAGCAGGAAAAAGGGTGGTTTTCCAGGTTTTTAGCATGTAGAGTAGCATGGTAATGTAGTAATTCTCATAGGCTGTATGTAAATTCTGTAGGGTTTGTATCCTGTACTGGTTGGTTGGTGCTGACCAGAATATTCAGCACAGAAAGGGATAAATGTAATATAACAGGAAATTCAGCCTCTCTCGCTTTCGGATTTTCTCTTCTGCTGCTCCCTTCCTTTCCCATTGCTTCCTCCTGACCTCTGGAAGACCACACTTCTGGGGCTGCTCAGGTTGCCTGTCCCCAGGACCAATAAACCACGTGCCCTAAGAGCATCCCGGGCTCTGGAAATCTCTCCTCGAACCCCACTGCCGCCCGTTCCTTATTGCTGGAGAGGATGAAGCAGCTCGGCCCTGCAGAGATGATTTATTAGTAAAAGATTCTAAGAGTATGAAACCTACAATAGGAATAGAATTGAAAGCAAAATTTGAACTGTAGGGTGCTGGGCAGGAAGAGGGGGATTAGGTTGGCTGAAAAGAGTGGGCTGGGTGTTTCAGTGACACCCCTGCCAAGACAAAAAGGATGAATAAAAGGTTGGACCTTCTCAGGTATCAGGGATAAGGTGGGTTTCACAGGTTTCTGGTATGTAGAGTAGTATTGTAATGTTGTAGTCCCTACAGGCTGTATGTAGATTCTGTAGGTTTTGTATCTGGAGGTGATTGGTTGATGCTCATTAGAATATTCATGATAGAAAGGGTTAAAATGGAATGGTAATGGGTAAATCGCTCTCTTGCTCTGCTGGATCCCTGTCCCCTTAGACTTATGGACTCTTCCCCAGCCAGGCTGCCTTCCCACCACCAATAAACCACGTGTCCCAAAGAGTATCCTGGTCTTCAGATCATCTCTCTCATCGGACACTGTTGCCACGCTTTGTGCCTACCGTGTTTTGGTTTTGGGAAATTCTCTTCCCAGGCACTTTTTGGTACACAAGGTCACATGATGTAAACTACACCTTGTTTTTCCACATTTGTTCCCAGAGGAGGGACTTGGTGTGGTGGTCTCTGGAACTGACCAATGGTTCCCAAAGGTCCCACCTCTAAGGTGGGCACATCTGAAAAAGCATCAAAGTAGCCAAAAAAAATAAACCAGGCTCTCCTTCCTGTAAGGGGGCAGCCCTTCTGAATCACTCCCTGCCTCCATTATTGTGTCCCACAGCAACAGGACACCACCAGATTACCAATACTTATCCTCCAGGTCTGACTCTGGTTTGTTTTTTTGGTTTTTTTTACCTGGATCGTCTGCCCGAAGCGTCGAACCGCCCCATTTCTGACAGGAGAGATCAGGTTTGCCAGGGAGGTGACTCGTGCTAAAGGCCGGACCCGTTTGGTGCTTGGCTCCTGCGAAGCGAGCAGAGAACAAATTGTCCCGGGCTGTGCCTCCCCTCACGGAAAAACTTCTCAGGCAGGTTCCAAAAAGCACCAAAAAAAAAGCCACTTAAGGAGTGGCAAAAATACTTTTGGAAGCGGCCGTTCATCTTTCAAGGCTATAAATATTTTGTCTGAACTTTAAGGCTGCAATTAAACTTGCAGAGAGGGTTTTTTTTTTTTGCCCCAGAGTTAAAAGAGGTGAGAGAACATCAGCGAGAATTCAAAACAGGGCTCCAGCAGGGACTGTTATGCTTTGAACAGAAATAGATTAAAGTGCTCTCTGACACTCTGAAGATGGAGCTGGGAGATCTGCTTCTCCATTTTCTCCTCTGCAGAAAGAATGTGGTTTTTTTACCCCATTTTTATTTTGGAGTGTAGTCACTGCTTGTCATGTTTGGGTTTTCTCAAGTTCTTTCCCAGGGACCTAAACAAAGTCACACCTTTAAAACTCTCTTGTTTTTCACATTTCTCTCCTAAGGAAGGACTTTGCTCGTTGACCCTTGGTGTGACCAACGGTTCAAAAGATCCCACCTCTTAGGTGAGCACATTGCAAAAAGGTATAAAAATAGCTTCTGAGAATAAACCAGCCCCTTTTTTGGAGCATCAGCCTTCCAAAATCACGAGTCCGTGTCTTTCCTTCGTGTCCAACAGCGACAGCGGAGCAGCAGTGGGGGCCTCAGCAGCTCCTTTAACAAAGCAGCAAACGACCACGAGCTGAGCATTCCTGCCAGGGACACTGCAGGGATAAAGCTGAAATCCTCCAAAGTTTCCTCCCCCACCACCCCCTGCAATGTTTTCTTGCACGTTGTTTAGATTTGAAAGTTGGGAGCTTCTGCTTTTCTCCGCCGGGAGCACAAGTCTGTCCCGACCCAAACAAGAGGAAACGCCCCCCCTGGAAAGCTCCTGCTGCTTCAGTTTTGGAAATTCTGTTGGCAGCTCGATGTGTTTTGACATCAAAAATGTTGTGTGGTGAGGGTTGGGCAGGAAAGGTGTGCACGGGGTGGGGGAGATGGGCTCCCAGTTAAAGCTTGGAAAAGGCTGCAGGGTTGTCCCGGTGCTCCCAAACATCTGGCACAGGGTTGGATGTGACTCATCCTCATGAGACTGCTCAGCACCGAGCTCAGATCGGGACAGGGCAGCAGCCTCCACTTGGGTTGATCTCAGTTAAAATTGGTTAATTATTGCTGAATTGCAAAAGGCAAGAAGAGGCTGTGGAGGCTGCTGAGGACGAGCTCTGCGCTGTTTCCCTTCCCAGCCCGGTGGCTCGGTGGCCAAACCCTTCGCTCAGAAGTGACAAATGTTGAAAACAAAACTGAAAAAAAAAAAATAAAAAAAAGGGGAATAGGAACACCCAGAGCTGGATTCCAGTCATGCAGACTGAGGGAGCATAAAAGCTACGTGTGTGTGTGTGTGTGTGTGTTAAGATCTGGTTTCAGCAACTCGACCCCAGCAGCGGCCCTGCCCACACGCGGTGTTGGGCAATAGAGGAGGAGGAGGAGGAGGAGGAGGAGGAGGAGGAGGAGGAGGAGGAGGAGGAGGAGGTGAGCTCACCCTGAGCTCAGCCTTCAAACTTGCAGGGGAGGAGGGGGTGGAACATGAAAAAGAAACAATTTATGAGCCGTGCAGGGAGAAAAGAGCTCTTGGCACAGCACAAAGCTGCGCTAAAAAACGTTTTGGGGAACGGCGGAGTTAGGAGGGCACCATAAAAAATGGGAGAAGCTGTAAAAGTGTCCTCGATCCGCCGGGTTGATGTGGGACACCAGGAACTTCCAAGTGGGACACCAGGAACTTCTTCACTGAGCTCAGGACAGGGACAGTCAGGAAAAGGTTGGGAAGTTAGGCCAGGCTCAAAGGCAACAAGGGAAGTTTAATTTGTGGCAGATGTTTCTGAGTGGAAGAAAAGGGAGGTTTTTACTCCTGGAAAATCATCTGTCGGTGCAGGAGGATAAATAAAGGAACACGGGCCAGGGGAAGCTTAAGAAAGTGCAGGACTGAGGCAGGGAAGCTGCAGACACAAAACCACCCACGGCTCTGGCGAGGCCAGGGATAAAAATAGCCTGGAAAAGCAAAATGTGACACTGAAAAGGAAAAGCAAGAGCCCTCGAGCCATGGGGGAGGCTCCAACAGGGTCACTGGGGAAGGGGCAGCTCTGCAGAGATCCAGTGACAGGGCCGGGAGCCCGGGGCCGTGTGGGAATGTGGGAATGCGGGAATGTGGGAATGCGGGAATGTGGGAATGCGGGAATGCCTTCCCAGCACATCTGTGCCCGCCTGAAGTGACACGTGCACGTGCCCCAGGGCTGGCAGCAGGAATTCCTGCATTCAGCTGAGCAAAAAGCCCGTTTTTCCTCTCTTAAAAGAGTTAAAAAAAAATAAAATATATATATATATGTATCTCCCACTTTGCGTCTGACCGCTCTTCAGACACGGCTCGACTGCCAAAAAAAAAAACCAAAAAAAAAACCCCAAAAAACAAAACCAAAATAAAAAAACCCCCCATCTGGTTCTCCTCCTTCTCCTCCTGAAGATCGTTTGATCCAGAGCAGGGAGGAGGAAAATAAAAACTCCCCCTTGGCTGAGCTGTGTGTCTCAGGCCGGGGTCACGGACTCCCCGTCCCGCCCGGTGTAAGCCGAGACAGAACTCGGGCTCAGGAAGGTTTTTTGTTCGTGGTTTTTTTTTTTGGTTTTTTTTTTTAAGCTCTGTACTTGCAAACAATGACTCTCCTGTCTCCACGCCGTCTTCCTTACAGGAGCCAGATTACAATAAAAGTCTGGGAGGTTTCTGTAACAATCCAGGGGTGTTACAGCACTCACAAATAATTAAAACCCCGGCAGGGTCAACAGTTCCATCAGGAATTATTGTGGGTTTTTTTTTTTTTTTTTTTCCCAGAGGACTCTTTATTAAAAGTGAATTAACCCATCGCGAGCACAGCTGAACTAAAGCGAATTTTGTGCCGGGTGAGATCTCACACCCCTGAAATTCCTTCAAGTGGCTGTGAGCGCAGGTTAACTCATGAAAAGATTGCACCTTGCTGGAAAGAAAACCAGGCTTTACTTTTCAGCAAGGTGTTTTTTTTTTAACAGCAGCACGCCCACAACCTTTCCCCTGTGCTGGGTAATAATTAGTGGTTTTTACAAGGATCCCTTTACTCGAGTGCAATTCCTACACGAATTCCTACACCAACCCCACACAAACACGGCAATGACCAATGGCAAAACCACGCCGATGGCAAAAAAACCCCTTTTCCTACCCAGCCAATTCAGCAAAAAAAAAGGGGATTTTAGTCAGCAGGCTGAATAATTCCTGCCAGAAATCATCATCAAACCACCTGACCGCCTCCGTGTAAGAGTCACATCGCCAAGGGGCTTTGCTGAGCCTCATCAAGCTGAACGATCAGAACCTTTCCCAAAATCCTACAACCCATTCTTCCCGACCCAGGGACATCCACTGGGCTGGCAGGGAAGTGTTGGCTCAGGCCATTCACACTTAGAGGCGATTTTCTCCCCTCCCAGAGCTCTGCTTTATGTTATTTTTCTCCCCCAACATCTGGTTTCCCTTTTGCACAATGAGATTGCCCAAGTTTGGCTTGTTGCAAAGCCGAGGATTTGCTGAGGTTGGTGACTCGGCGCCGAGCCCTCAAACCCCAGCCATGTCTGGAAACGCCTTGTTTTTTTTTTTTTTTTCTTTTTTAAAAAAAACTTTTCCACCTCATCTCGCCACTAATCTGAGCAATAAACCCAGCCCAAGGCAGCCGGGCCCTACCTGGCTGCTGAACTTTTGCTCCTGTCGCAGCAGGAGGATTTGGGAACACCTACCTAAGAGAGCAATTATTGCCATCTGCATAACAACACGCGATAAAAATAACGATGCTTCGAAATCAAACAAACCAGCCCTCAAAAGCCCGACAAAACCCCACCAGGGGTTTTTTTCTTCGCTTTAAGCAGCAAACAAGCACCTAATTAGGAAAAAATCCTGTCAGTGGAAAAGAGCGCTGAGAGACAAGGTGGTTTTTTTCTTTTTTTTAAATGGAATCGGGCGGTTTTTAAATGAAAACAGGCGAATTTTTAATGAAAAGCCACCTGGGGGGGGGGGAGCGGGGCCAGGTGAGGCACCGAGGTTGGTTTTGGCTCACTCTTTGGGGGCTACGAGCTTAAATATATTTATGTAACGTATATATACGTACATAAAAAAGATATACACATATACACGGACTTAAAACATATACAGTTCTTTAAATCGCTGGGTGAGGCGCCGACATCGGTTCTGGCTACCTGATGCCACTCTTTGGGGGCTATGAGCTTAAATATATCGCATATATATATATATATGCGCACATAAAATATATGTATACATAGAGATGAACGGAAATATATATTTAGAGGAAGTTTTTGAAATCGCCGGCTACCCCGCGCTCTGCCCGGCTCGCTGCCTCCCCTCAGACGCGGAGAGCGGGAAGCTGAGGGGCTCCCCCTCCCCACTCTCCCCTCAAATGAATCCCACTTTTTTCTTCCCCTCTCCGGCCCCCGTTCTGTCTCACCTCCTGCTCCCTGAAGTGCTGGTTCTGTGCATCGATGACCCGGATAGTCCTTTTGATGGGCAGCAGCCCGCCGAGCTCGTCGTGCGCCACCATGGCCGCGGGATCCCCCCCGACCCTCCCTCAGCCCGCGCTCATCGCGCTCTGCGCCCGCCGCGCGCCGCACCCCCGACCTCACCGCAGGGGCGGGGCCACCGCGCAAGCCACGCCCCCTCAACGAGAAGCCACGCCCCCTCAAGGAGAAGCCACGCCCCCATCGCTGCACTGCGGAGCCTCCCGGAGCCCCAAATTCTTCCAAAACTCTTCCCAAAAAAACCTTTTCCCCCCCAAAAAAACCCTCCCAAACAAACCCTCCTGCTCATTCCTATGAAGTGCTGTGTCCAGCTCTGGGCTCCTCAGGACAGGAGGGAGCTGGAGCTGCTGGGGCAGGGCCAGAGGAGGGATGTGGGGATGGTTCAGGGAGCCCTGGAGATGGTTCAGGGTATGGAGCCCTGGAGAGGGGACACGGCTGAGGGACCCCATCCATGGGGATCCACATCCCAAGGGAGGTGCCAAAGGATGGAGCAGGCTCTGCTCCGGGGCCCAAATGTGCAATTTCCCCTCCCAGATTCTGGGTGTGCATCACAGATTTTTCACCAAAGTCAATAAAATTGAAATGAGGGTCCACCTGAACCTGTTGATTGATTTTTGGATGTTGATTCAGTTGGTGTTGCTGAATAAAACTCGTTCTGTAACCTGAAGTTTAGGGGTTTCTGCAGGATAGGATTAAAGTGGGGTAAGGAAAAACATCTTCCAAAGGTTCTGTTTCCATCAGGTGGGATGGAGGCTGAATCTTGGTGCAGTGATAATGGTGAATGACCCACTTGGACTGTCCAATATCATATTAAAATATCATAAAAAGGAGTTTTATATCCCCATTTCTGCTGCTGTTTTAATTTAATTGGAGAAGATTCCCTCTAAACCAGTCCCAAACTGGGCTGGGGGCACCAGAGGAGGAACGGGCAGGGACTGAGCCCAGGAATTCCCCCTGGACGTGGAGCAGAACTCTGCCCTGGGCAGAGATCAGAGGGGCTGGAGTCTCCTCCCTGGGGACATTCCAGAGCCACCTGGACACTGCCCTGGGCAGAGACCAGAGAGGGGCTGGAGTCTCCTCCTTGGGGACATTCCAGAGCCACCTGGACACCTGGACACTGCCCTGGGCAGAGATCAGAGACCAGCAAGGGGCTGGAGTCTCCTCCTTGGGGACATTCCAGAGCCACCTGCCCCATGTCCCGTTCTTCTGGTGCCCCCAGCCCAGTCTGGGACTGGTTTAATGGGAATCTTCTCCAAGTCTCCTCCCTGGGGACATTCCAGAGCCACCTGGACACCTGGACACTGCCCTGGGCAGAGATCAGAGACCAGCAAGGGGCTGGAGTCTCCTCCTTGGGGACATTCCAGAGCCACCTGCCCCATGTCCAGGGGGAATTCCTGGGCTCAGTCCCTGCCCGTTCTTCTGGTGCCCCCAGCCCAGTTTGGGACTGGTTTAGAGGGAATCTTCTCCAAGTCTCCTCCCTGGGGACATTCCAGAGCCACCTGGACACCGCCCTGGGCAGAGACCAGAGAGGGGCTGGAGTCTCCTCCTTGGGGACATTCCAGAGCCACCTGGACACTGCCCTGAGCTGAGACCAGAGAGGGGCTGGAGTCTCCTCCTTGGGGACCTTCCAGAGCCACCTGCCCCACGTCCGGTGGGAATTCCTGGCTCAGTCCCTGCCCATTCTTCTGGTGCCCCCAGCCCAGTCTGGGACTGGTTTAGAGGGAATCTTCTCCAAGTCTCCTCCCTGAGGACATTCCAGAGCCACCTGGACACCTGGACACTGCCCTGGGCAGAGATCAGAGACCAGCGAGGGACAGGAGTCTCCTCCCTGGGGACATTCCAGAGCCACCTGGACACTGCCCTGTGCTCTGGGATGGCCCTGCTGGAGCAGGGAGTGGGACCAGTCACCCCCTGTGCTCCTTTTCCACCCTCACTTATCCTGGAATTCTCTAAAAAAACGGGACCACCAAGAGATTCTGCTGCAAGGAGAGCAAAGGGGCTGTCCCATCCCACTGAGCCAAACGTACATTTGGGTTTTTTGGTTGTTTTTTTTTTTTTTTCCCCCCATTTTTAATGTTGTTTTTCTATTTTTTTCCTGGCACTTGCAGCTCGGCGGCACAACCTCCTCCTAACGGCAGCTCTCCTTGCCAAGGCTGGAGCGTTAAAAAAAAACCCTTTGCTGCTGCAAAACGTTTCCAAAAAAAATTGGAAAAAAAAAATAAAATAAAAATAATAATTCTTGTCTAGACCTGCGCTTTTAAGTCTGCTCTGAGCTTTCAAGTCGTGCTCTGGGGCTGGGCTGAGCCTCTCCCCCTCTCCTCCCAGGGGAGCCTGTCCCGGCAGGCCCAGCTGGAGCTGCAAAAAGGGTTTGGATTTTCTGTTTGTTTGTTCAAGTCCTTTTTTTTTTTTTTTTTTTTTTTTTTTTTTTTTTTATTATTATTATTCCTGGCACATCGCTTGCAAACGTCTGAAAAATAAAAACTTTCTTGTGCTGGTAAAAATAAAACTCAAAGAGTTGATTTGGGCTTGCCTACCTGTGCTGACCAAGCTGCTGCCTTCAAGGGGAGAAATTTGGGGTGGGGTTCCAGCAGAAGGTTTGCAGCGTTTTTCAGAGTTGGGAGGAGGAGGAGGAGAGAAAAAGGAAAAAAATCCTGCTGGGTTTTTAATTTTTGGCTTTGTTTGCTTCTCTCAGCAAATCTGCAGCCACTTAACCTCTGCCATGCAAGGCCAGGACATGGAGGATTCTCAGAAATTTGGGTCACGCCGAGTTTCCACTTTTGCTGGTGGGACAGACTGTGACTCTCCTCAGCCACAAAAACGCTTTCCTGGATGGCTGAAATCTGCTATTTTTAACACCAAAGTGACGCTGACTCTGCGGAGGAGCAGACAAACCCTGCCCTGAATTGATCTTTTTTTTTTTCTTTTTTAGAGAACATCAAACCCATTTCTCCTAAAAATCCCAAAGTCCAAGCCTTGTTAAACCCGACCTAAAGATTGAGGAGCTCGTTTCTTTGCAGGGAGAGGGGAAAAGGCCAACTGGAAACAGGGGCTGAGCTGCTGGGACGGGGTGGAGTCACGCTGAGGTGACACCAAAACACTTGGTGACACCAGGACGGGATGTCCCCATGTCCCAGAGCTCCTCCTGCTCCTCTCTGAGGTGTTTGGTGACATGGGTGTAGGATTGTCCTGGTGGGTGTGGGATTGCCCTGGTGGATGTGGGATTGTCCTGGTGGGTGTGGGATTGCCCTGGTGGATGTGGGATTGTCCTGGTGGATGTGGGATTGCCCTGGTGGGTGTGGGATTGTCCTGGTGGATGTGGGATTGTCCTGGTGGATGTGGGATTGCCCTGGTGGGTGTGGGATTGTCCTGGTGGGTGTGGGATTGTCCTGGTGGATGTGGGATTGCCCTGGTGGGTGTGGGATTGTCCTGGTGGGTGTGGGATTGCCCTGGTGGGTGTGGGATGGTCCTGGTGGGTGTGGGATTGTCCTGGTGGGTGTGGGATTGTCCTGGTGGGTTTGGGATTGCCCTGGTGGGTGTGGGATGGTCCTGGTGGGTGTGGGATTGTCCTGGTGGGTGTGGGATTGCCCTGGTGGGTGTGGGATTGCCCTGGTGGGTGTGGGATTGTCCTGGTGGGTGTGGGATTGCCCTGGTGGGTGTGGGATTGCCCTGGTGGGTGTGGGATTGTCCTGGTGGGTGTGGGATTGCCCTGGTGGTGCAGCCACGGGTGATCCCTGACTTTGTGGTGACACCTGGGGAGGTGATGAATTGGTGGTGGTGATGCAAGGCTCAGGTGAGGTCAGGCTGAGGGAACATTCCTGGCCTGATGGCTCCGGGCCAGGCAGAGGGATCTGTGTCCTGGGAAGTGCCCTTCCTCTGGAGAAAGGAAGTCACCCTGAGAGGAGCAGCTCCTGGCTGGAATGGGATGGTTTGTGTGAGGCAGCTGGGTCTGTACAGGGCATCAACGACACTTTGGGGCAAAATCCATCCTGAGTGGTGGAGATGAGCACCACAAAGCATCCCAAGGGCTGGACGTGATCATAAATCCATCCTGAGGGATACAGATGATCATCATAAACCCATCTCAAGTGATGGAGATGATCACCATAAACCCATCTTGAGTGATGGAGATGATCACCATAAACCCATCCTGAGTGATGGAGATGACCATGATAAATCCATCCTGAGTGATGGATCACCATAAATCCATCTTGAGGGATGGACATGATAACTATAAACCCATCCCAAGCGCTGGAGATGATGACCATAAACCCATCCTGAGTGATGGATGTGAGCACCATAAACCCATCCTGAGGGATGGAGATGACCACCACAAATCCATCCAGAGGGATGAACACCATAAATCCATCCTAAGTGATGGAGATAAACAACAAAAATCCATCCTAAGTGTTGGAGATAAGCACTATAAACACATCCCAGGTGATGGGGATCGTCACCACAAACCCATCCCAAGGAATAGACACAATCACCATAAATCCATCCCAAGGGATGAAGATGAACCAAAAATCCATCTTGAGTAATGGACACGATCACCACAATCCCATCCCAAAGGATGGACACCATCACCATAAACCCATCCCAAGGGATTAAACCCATGCCAAGGGATGGACACCATCACCATAAACCCATCCCAAGAGATGGAGATGACCACCATAAGCCCATCCCAAGGGATGGAGATGACCACCATAAGCCCATCCCAAGGGATGGACACCATCACCATAAGCCCAACCCAAGAGATGGAGATGATCACCACAAACCCATCCCAAGGGATGGAGATGGCCACCACAAACCCATCCCAAGGGATGGAGATGACCACCATAAGCCCATCCCAAGAGATGGAGACGACCACCATAAGCCCATCCCAAGGGATGGAGATGAGCACACAGGGACAGAAGGCCATGAACCTGGGGAAGGCTGCAGACAGCCAGGAATGTGCCCAAGGACAGGTCCAAGAAGCCTTTCCCAGGATCACATCCCTGGGATGTCCAACGTGGCCCTGGAGCAGCTCCGGGTGTGCTGCTCCGATACCTCCACGTTCCTCACCCGCCCCTGCTCCACTTCCGCCAGGGAAAAGGGAATATCTTTAAATTAACCAAGTTCTTTGGGATGCAAACCCATCCCGAACAAGGCTGTGGAACCTGGGAACCCTCGGATAAAAGCCAAAATATGGGAAAAGGAAGGAGCAACAAGCCAGACTGATGGATTTCCCTACAAACCCTGTGCTGTTACTCCAGCTTAGGACACATCCTCCAATCCAGGAGATCTCCCTGCGCCTTCCCAGCGCTCCCTTCCCCCTCTCCCCTGGCTCCAACCTTTTCCCTGTCTCTCCAGGAGCCTCAGGAACGCAGCCGGGCCTGGCCATGGATACCAGACATGGATACCAGACCAGTTCTTCCTGCTCTCCTGCCAGGGGGCATCCACGGCATTCCTGCCCTGGATTCCCATGGAGATTTTCACTTCCAGGAGCAAAATCCCTGGGTGACTCCTCTGCTGTTATCAAAGCAGGGAGCTGGGAAGAGCTGGTGTGACAGGGAATCACCCAACCCTCGGCTCTCCTCTGATCTGCAGGCTGGGATTTCGCTCCCACAGAACTGTTCCTTGAGTCCCTGTGACATTCCTTGCTCCTGGGAATTTATTCCTGGAAGAGCTGCCACCAAAGAAAAAACCCTTCTCTGGGGTTATTGCCGTGCCAATTTAAAGTTATTTCAGCCTCAACACATCACACAATAAATTTGAGATTAACCAAGGATGACTTCTGAAGAAAGCACCCGTTGGAATTCCAAAAAATTCCAGCACGCAATTCCAGGCTGATGGAAGTTTTTAGGGATGAAAATGTTGGGTTGTCGAAGTGACGCCTGGCATCTGGCTCGGGCCAGGGGTTGCCAAAGTGGATCACCATAAACCCATCTTGAGTGAAGGACATGATAACTAAAAACCCATCCTAAGTGCTGGAGATGATCACCATAAACCCATCTTGAGAAGTGATGGATCACCATAAACCCATCTTGAGTGAAGGACATGATAACTATAAACTCATCCCAAGTGCTGGAGATGATCACCATAAACTCATCCTGAGTGATGGATCACCATAAATCCATCTTGAGTGAAGGACATGATAACTATAAACTCATCCCAAGTGCTGGAGATGATGACCATAAACTCATCCTGAGTGATGGATCACCATAAATACATCTTGAGTGAAGGACATGATAACTATAAACCCATCCCAAGTGCTGGAGATGATCACCATAAACCCATCTTGAGTGATGGATCACCATAAACCCATCCCAAGTGCTGGAGATGATGACCATAAACTCATCCTGAGTGATGGATGTGAGCACCATAAACTCATCCTGAGGGATGGAAATGACCACCATAAATCCATCCTAAGTGGTGGAGATGAGCACCATAAACACATCCCAGGTGATGGAGATCGTCACCACAAACCCATCCCAAGGAATGGACACAATCACCATAAATCCATCCCAAGGGATGAAGATGAACCAAAAATCCATCTTGAGTAATGGACACAATCACCACAAACCCATCCCAGGGTATGGACACCATCACCATAAACCCATCCATCCTAAAGGATGAACATGAGCACCATAAATCCATCCCAAGGGATGGACACAATCACCACAAACCCATCCCAAGGGATGGAGATGATCACCACAAACCCATCCCAAGGGATGGAGATGACCACCATAAGCCCATCCCAAGGGATGGAGATGATCACCATAAAGCCATCCCAAGGGATGGAGATGACCACCATAAACCCATCCCAAGGGATTAAACCCATCCCAAGGGATTAAACCCATCCCAAGGGATGGAGATGATCACCACAAACCCATCCCAAAGGATGGAGATGATCACCACAAACCCATCCCAAGGGATGGAGATGATCACCACAAACCCATCCCAAGGGACGGAGATGACCACCATAAGCCCATCCCAAGGGATGGACACCATCACCATAAATCCATCCCAAGGGATGAAGATGAACCAAAAATCCATCTTGAGTAATGGACACAATCACCACAAACCCATCCCAGGGGATGGACACAATCATCATAAACCCATCCAGGGTTGAACAAGGATGAACATGAGCACCATAAATCCATCCAAACGGATGGAGATGATTACCACAAACCCATCCCAAGGGATGGAGATGACCACCATAAGCCCATCCCAAGGGATTAAACCCATCCCAAGGGATGGAGATGATCACCACAAACCCATCCCAGGGGATGGACACCATCACCATAAACCCATCCATCCTAAGGGATGAACATGAGCACCATAAATCCATCCCAAGGGATGGAGATGACCACCATAAACACATCCCAAGGGATTAAACCCATCCCAAGGGATGGACACCATCACCATAAGCCCATCCCAAGGGATGGAGATGACCACCATAAGCCCATCCCAAGGGATGGACACCATCACCTCAAACCCATCCCAAGGGACGGAGATGATCACCACGCAGGAATGTTGTCCCCAACAGCTGAAAACGTCCCCATGGTGGACACACACGACCCCGATCCTGCCTTTTCTCTTGGGAACAAAAAACCTCAAGGAAACGAGGTGTTGGAGCAGCAGGAAGAGATAAAAATCCCAGCAGGATTGGGATTTTCAGCCCATCGTCATCAGCTGGAGAATCCTTCCAGCAGCCCGGCTCTGGCCGTGCCACCAATCCCAACCATTCCCAGGAAACTCTGGGATGGCTCCCTTTGCTCCCAAATCCAAAAGCCGGGAATCCAAGAGCTCGGGTCGGAGCCGGGGCGCTGCAGGGAGGTGGGAATTCCTCGGTGGGCAGTTTTCCCCCCAGTTTTCCCAGCCCCTGGAATGTGTCTGACATCTGGATTCCATTCCTCACAAACACGAGAACCTGCCAGGTTTTAACCCCTTGGGCGCCCGCCAGTCGCGGGGAAAACGAAAAGCATCCAGTCCATCCCCATTCCCAGTTTGTAATCCCATTCTTTTTTTTTTTTCCTGGCAATTGCCATCCACCCCAAACCACCCCCTCCGCCCTCCCTTGTCCCAGCTATTTTTTTCCCGGGATATTTTTAGTGGAAGAGGCAGAACACTCGAGGATGGGATAAACAGGATTTTCCACCTTTGGTGGGACCCCGGGCCGGGGCTGTTTACTGGCCACGAGCTGTGTTTAACATTCCAAGCCCTGGATATTTATATTCCCAGCCAAATTCAGAGCAGGATTCTGGAAAAAGGAGCAGAAAGTAGGCGATGACCCAAACAAGAGACCCATTGGGTCATCCAAAAACTTAGAGGAGCCGCTCTGGAATCCCAAGTTTTGTTTTTTTTTTGGGATGCTGGGAGCTGACTATAATTAGCAGCCACTCAAACTCCCTTTAAACAGCCACAAAAATATCCACTCACTCTTGGTTTCCCTGAAATCCATCCACGAGCATTTCGGGACTATTTAGGGAAAGTAAAAATCAGCTTTTGAACATTTCGGGAATCTCTGGGAATGGTAAAATCTACCCTTGAACATTTTGGGAATATTTAGGAAAGGTAAAACCACCTTTGAATATTTTGGGAATATTTAGGGAAGGTAGAATCGACCCTTGAAAGGTAAAATCCACCCTTGAACATTTTGGGAATATTTAGGAAAAGTAAAATCCACCCTCAAACATTTTGGAATATTAGGAAAGGTAAAACCACCTTTCAATATTTGGGAATATTTAGGAAAGGTGAAATCTACCCTGGAACTTTCTGGTAATCTTTAGAAAAGGTAAAAATCCATCTTCAAACATTTGGGAATATTTAAGGAAGGTAAAATCCACCCTTGAAAGGTAAAATCCACCCTGGAACATTTGGGAATATTCAGGGAAGGTAAAACCACCTTTGAATATTTGGGAATATTTAGGAAAGGTAAAATCCACCCTGGAACATTCTGGTAATTAAAACATTTTGGGATCTTTAGGAAAAGTAAAATCTACCTTCAAACATTTTGGAATATTTAGGGAAGATAAAATCCACCTTTGAATATTTGGGAATATTTAGGGAAAGGTAAAATCCACCTTCAAACATTTTGGAAATTTTGGGAAGGGTAAAGTCTACCCTCAAACATTTGGGAATGCTTAGGGAAAGTAAAACCACCCTTGAACATTTTGAGAATATTTGGAAAGGTAAAATCCACCTTCAAACATTTTGGAAATCTTCAGGAAAGATAAAATCCACCCTCGAACATTTTGGAATATTCAGGGAAGGCAAAATCCACCTTAAAACGTTTGGGAATCTTTAGGGAAGGTAAAATCCATCTTCAAACATTTTGGAATATTCAGGGAAGGTAAAATCCACCCTTGAACATTTTGGGAATCTTTAGGGAAGGTAAAATCCACCTTAAAATGTTTGGGAATCTTTAGGGGAAGGTAAAATCCACCCTCGAACATTTTGGGAATATTTAGGGAAGATAAAATCCACTTTTGAATGTTTGGGAATCTTTGGGAAAGGTAAAACCCACCCTGGAACATTCTGGTAATTAAAACATTTTGGGATCTTTAGGAAAAGTAAAATCTACCTTCAAACATTTTGGAATATTTAGGGAAGATAAAATCCACCTTTGAATGTTTGGGAATATTTAGGGAAAGTAAAATCCACCTTAAAACGTTTGGAAATCTTTAGGGAAGGTAAAATCCATCTTCAAATATTTTGGAATATTAGAAAAGGTAAAATCCACCCTTGACCATTTGGGAATATTTAGGGAAAGGTAAAATCGACCCTGGAACATTTGGGAATCTTTAGGAAAGGTAAAACCACCTTTGAATATTTGGGAATCTTTAGGAAAGGTAAAACCCACCCTGGCCCATTTGAGAATGAGCTCCCTGACCCCTCCCCTTGTGCTCGGGGGCAGAAAAGCGATTTCCATCTCATGAATATGAATGAGAGAGCAGGAAACAGGGCTCAGCCAATCCGGAGAGATCATTAAACACAAAATCCCATTTTTTGTTTTGTTTTGTTTTGTTTTGTTTTCCCTCGGGGATTAATGGAGCAAGAAGCTCCAGTCGAGTTCAGCTCCCTGTGCCAGGAGCTGGTTTTTTTTTCGGGATCAAAGTCGATTTTCGCCAACAGAAATTTGTAATTTCTGCAGGGGCACGCCCAGGGAATTCCCAGAAAAATCTTTGGGATGGGGGAAGGAGGAGGGAAGGAGAGGAGGGGTTTGGAGGCTGGGTCAGCCCTGCCTGGAGCCAAGAGAGGAACGAGAAGGGTTTTTGGGAGGAAAAACTCGGTTTTTTGGGTGGGATGAGAAGGTTTTTGGGAGGAATAAGAAAGTTTTTGGGAGGAATGACAAAGTTTTTGGGATGAAAGAAGGTTTTTGGGAGGATTGAGAAGGTTTTTTGGGCGGAATGAGAAGGTTTTGGGAGGACTGAGAAGGTTTTTGGGAAGAATAAGAAAGTTTTTGGGAGGATTGAGAAGGTTTTTGGGAGGAAAAACTTGTTTTTTTGGGTGGAATGACAAGGTTTCCAGGAGGAATGAGAAGGTTTTTTGGGAAGAATAAGAAAGTTTTTGGGAGGATTGAGAAGATTTTTGAGAGGAAAAACAAGGTTTTGGGAAGGAGTGAGAAGGTTTTTGAGAGTAATTGAGAAGATTTTAGGGAGGAATGAAAAAGTTTTGGGAGGAATGAGACGGTTTTCTGGGAAGAATAAGAAAGTTTTTGGGAGGAAAGAAGGTTTTTGAGAGTAATTGAGAAGGTTTTTGGGGAGGAATGAGAAGGTTTCTTGGGAAGAACAAGAAAGTTTTTGGGAGGATTGAGAAGGTTTTTGAGAGGAAAACCAAATTTTTTGGAGCAAAGAAGGTTTTTGAGAATAATGAGACGGTTTTGGGAGGATTGAGAAGATTTTTGAGAGGAGAAACAAGGTTTTGGGGAGGAGTGAGAAGGTTTTTGGGAGTAATGACTGCTTTGGGGAGGAAAGAAGATTTTTGGGAGGAATGAGAAGGTTTTTTTGGAAGAATAAGAAAGTTCTTGGGAGGAATAAGAAGATTTTTGGTAGGATTGAGAAGATTTTTGGGAGGAATGAAGGTTTTTGGGAGGGATGAGAAGATTTTTGGGAAGAATAAGAAAATTTTTGGAGGATTGAGAAGATTTTTGAGAGGAAAAACAAGGTTTTGGGGAGGAGTGAGAAGGTTTTTGAGAGTAATTGAGAAGGTTTTTGGGAGGAATGACAAAGTTTTTGGGATGAAAGAAGGTTTTTGGGTGGAATGAGAAGGTTTTTGGGAGAATTGAGAAGATTTTTGAGAGGAAAAACGAGGTTTTGGAGAGGAATGAGAAGGTTTTTGGGAAGAATAAGAAAGTTTTTGGGAGGAAAGAAGGTTTTTGGGAGGAATGACAAAGTTTTTGGGAAGAACAAGGTTTTTGGGAGGACTCTGCCCATGGAATGACACCCATTGATGGCTTCAAGTCTGGCCTGAGAAGAATCCATAACCGAGGATTTTTCTCTCCCTCTCCTCTCTTTTTAAAGTAATTTCTCACATTGAAAATCAAATTAAATCAGCATTTCCTGCCTTGCCTGGAGATGTTGTCCCCACCAGCTTTATCACCACAGCGTGTTCAGGGGGGTTGGAATGAGGTGGATTTAAGGTCCTCTCCAAAACCATTCCATACTTCTGCTGCCCAAACCTCTCCCAACTCCAGAAACTGGAAATTTGGGCTGAAACCCCCCCAAAAATGTGAGAGGACACACTTGGGGACGTTAGAAAAAGGATCCTCATTGAGATTTCTCTTCCCTTCAGAAATCCCTGTCCCTAAACCCTGACAAGGACAACCCCAGAGGAGAAAACAGCACCTAAAAGGTGATTTTTTTTTAAATTTTATTTTTTTTTCTTGTTTTGCCTCGGGGTGAAGTTGAGTCTCTGGCCTGGCAGAGGCTGCCAGTGTTTATTTCGTTGCTAACAACCTTCAGGATCCACGCCCCACCCCTTCAAAAAACACCCTCCTGCTTCCTCTCCCTGACTCAGGCAGGCCTCACACAGCCCTGGGGGTGCTTTGGGATCATCAACAGCCCCAAACTCGCCTGAAGGGCAGAAATAATTCAGCTTTAAAGCAGGAAAAACTGAATTTCCTGCTCTCTGTTCCCAAGTTTGCTATAGTCAGTTATGGGGGAGGTTTGGGATTACAAAGAACCCCAAACTCACCTGAAATGCAGAAATTAAAGCAGGAAAAACTGAATTTCCTGCCCTCTTTTCCCAGGTTTGTTATAGTCAATTATGGGGGAGGTTTGGGATCATCAACAGCCCCAAACTCGCCTGAAGGGCAGAAATAATTCAGCTTTAAAGCAGGAAAAACCGAATTTTCTGCTCTCTTTTCCCAGGTTTGTTATAGTCAGTTATGGGGGAGGTTTGGGATCACCATCAGCCCCAAATTTACCAGAAATGCAGAAATTAAAGCAGGAAAAACTGAATTTCCTGCCCTCTTTTCCCAGGTTTGTTATAGTCAATTATAGGGGAGGTTTGGGATTACAAAGAACCCCAAACTCACCTGAAATGCAGAAATTAAAGCAGGAAAAACTGAATTTCCTGCTCTCTTTTCCCAGGTTTGTTATAGTCAATTATGGGGGTGATTTGGGACCATCAAGAGCCCCAAATTTACCTGAAAGGCAGAAATTAAAGCAGCAAAAACTGAATTTCCTGCTCTCCATTCCCTGGGTTGGTATAATCAATTGTGGGGGTGATTTGGGATCACCAACAGCCCCAAATTTACCTGAAATGCAGAAATTAAAGCAGGAAAAACTGAATTTCCTGCCCTCCGTTCCCTGGGTTGGTATAATCAGTTATGGGTGTGATTTGGGATCATCAACAGCCCCAAACTCGCCTGAAGGGCAGAAATAATTCAGCTTTAAAGCAGGAAAAACTGAATTTCCTGCTCTTCATTCCCAAGTTTGTTATAGTCAATTATAAATTGTATTCTACTGCAGCCCCAGGCATGATCCCAAAAATTCCTGATTTTTCTCCCCAAAGGAGGCACAAGAGGCTGAAGGAATCCTGCTCAGATTTTGGGGATATTTGGAAGGTTTTAGGCTGCACCTCAAAGATTTTTTTTTTTTTTGGATCTGGTGGGTTTTTAATTCAAAATCAAGGGAATAAATCAAAATAAAAGCATTTCACCCATCTCTGCATTCCACATCCCACATTGCCAGTGTGTGGAATAATCGGGATATGGGAGCTTTAAAAAGCATTAAAGGATTGCTGAAGCTTTTCAGAATATAAATCCCAATTAATAAAAACGATCCCAATTAACTGAAAATTAAACATTCCCTTCTCCTTAGCTTTATTTTAAAAGCATATGAGGTAGGGTGGCAAATTTGGGGTTTTTCAGCCAAATTTGCTGGAGCTGAAATCCCATTTTTGCTGCAGATTTAGAGAGAAAAAACCCTGGAAAATCAGTTTATCAGGGGCTAAAAAATCAGTTTGATCAGAACGTTATTGTGATTTTTCCCTCGTGATTTCATTTCACCTGGGATGGAGCCAAATTTGAGGTTTTGGGTTGATCTTGATTCAATGTGGACAGAGGAAAGAACAATTTGGGGGCAGCTGAACGAGGCTCAGAAATGCTGCTGCGATGGGGTTGGGAAATCTGACAGGAATATTTGGAAACGTCAAAAATCCTGGAGAGTTGGGATCAAAAAGCCTGGAAATGACAATTCCAGCAGCACCATTCATGTATTTTAACAAAAAAATTGGGAGGTTTTTTGGTGGGGGTGCCTCAAAATCCCAAAAGTTCAGTAGAGCCTGATAGTTTTTAAAGAATTAAAAAAATCAAGTGAAAGAAAAGCTGAACTTCAGCCCAGGGATTTCCCTTTTTCCCTTGGAAGATTTCTGTTAAAATGTCTGTTGATATTTTAATTTCGCAATTGCTCGGTGGGAGAAACCCTAACTCAGGGAATTTTTTTTCCTCCATGTGAAAAGCTTGTCCAATTAAAAAAAAATAAATAAAAATAAAGAAAATAAGAAACTCCTCTTCCCTGAGGGCAGATTTCCCTGTCTGAACACTCCCATTGCATCAGGAACCCAGAATTCTCTCAGGAACAAAACAAACCTAAAAAAATCAGGTTCAGAGGGTCACAAACTCTTTTTTTTTTTTTTTTCTTTCCTACTATCCTGGAATTTTAGGATGATCTGACCTGGAAAAGATCCAGGTTGGAGAGGGAGGTCAAACCCCAGAATTTGCTTGGGCAGTCATGGAAAGGGATCCAGCAATGCCAGGGGAATAATGAATGAATTCAGAGTAAATAATTCAGAAGAAACAATTCCGAAGAAATCATTAATTCAGAAATGCAAATGAGGTGACATCAGGCAGGACGCCCGTGAGGTCACACAGGAAATGCCTCACTAGCAAATTGCTTTTAATCTCAGCTTAATAACCCTTAAACCCCACTTAGTTAAGCCTCGACTAAAGAGGTGTTAGCAGGAAAATTCCTAATTTTCTCTTCCTTCCCGTCTCCAAAGAGATCAGGACAGACAGACAGACAGTGGGATGGAGTTTTTCCCTCAGAAAATCAGGAAAAGTTTCACCTCAGCACAGTGGGAAGGAGTTTTTCCCTCAGAAAATCAGGAGAAGTTTCACCTCAGGACAGCGGGAAGGAGTTTTTGCCTCAAAAAAAGCAGGAAAAGCTGCACCTCAGCACAGAGGGAAGGAGTTTTTCCCTCAGAAAAGCAGGAAAAGTTGCACCTCAGGACAGTGGGAAGGAGTTTTTCCCCCAGAAAAGCAGGAAAAGCTTCACCTCAGGACAGACAAACATACAATAGGAAGGAATTTCTCCTTCAGAGAAGCAGGAAAAGTTTCACCTCAGTTCAGTGGGAAGGAGTTTTTCCCTCAGAAAAGAAGAAAAAGTTGCACCTCAGAAAAGCTGAAGGAGTTTTTCCCTCAGAGAAGCTTCACCTCAGAACAGATGAAGGAATTTCTCCTTCAGAAAGGCGGGAAAAGCTTCACCTCAGAACAGATGAAGGAATTTCTCCTTCAGAAAAGCAGGAAAAGCTTCACCTCAGTTCAGTGGGAAGGAGTTTTTCCCTCAGAAAAGCAGGAAAAGTTTTACCTCAGGACAGACAAACATACAATAGGAAGGAATTTCTCCTTCAGAAAGGCGGGAAAAGTTTCCCCTCAGAACAGCTGAAGGAATTTTTCCCTCAGAGAAGCAGGAAAAGTTTCACCTCAGGACAGTGGGAAGGAGTTTTTCCCTCAGAAAAGCAGGAAAAGTTGCACCTCAGAAAAGCTGAAGGAGTTTTTCCCTCAGAGAAGCTTCACCTCAGAACAGATGAAGGAATTTCTCCTTCAGAAAGGTGGGAAAAGCTTCACCTCAGGACAGTGGGAAGGAGTTTTTGCCTCAAAAAGGCAGGAAAAGTTTCATTTCAGGGCAGACAACATAAAATAGGAAGGAATTTCTCCTTCAGAAAAGCAGGAAAAGCTTCACCTCAGTTCAGCGGGAAGGAGTTTTTCCCTCAGAAAAGCAGGAAAAGCTTCACTTCAGGACAGATGAAGGAGTTTTTCCCTCAGAGAAGCAGGAAAAGTTTCACCTCAGGACAAAGGGAAGGAGTTTTTCCCTCAGAAAAGCAGGAAAAGCTCCAGCTCAGCTCGGTAAATCCCTTTAATCCTCACCTTTAAGGACAATTTCCCACCCAGCCAGTCCAGCTCGTTCTCACCCCCGCCCAGAGCACGGAAATCAAACGAAAACAACATTTGAAGAGGCTTTGCACCGTTTGCCTTCCTGACCCTTGAAAAATGCTGATTTTTGTGGGTAAAACTCATTTATTTCACCCAACATCCAACCTGGGGTGGGTTTGGAATTTGGGAATTTGAGGCAGGAACAGCAGAGTCGGGAGAGGAGCAAACCCAGCTGGGCACGGCCACGACCCTTGGAAAATATTAAAAATATTAAAAATTGTGTTTTCATGGCCTAAAAACACCATAAAAAAGGAGCATTAAACACACAAAGGGGGTTTTGAGAGCTCTCCGGGACACCTCAGCACCATCAGATTCTAAAAGGAGCTTTTAGAATTTTAGCATTTCCAAAGAATTTTAATGAATTTTTGTATTAAATGACTCAAATTACTTCAAAATTTCAGCTTTAAGAGAGGCCTGGCGTCATCGAAAAACAGTGTGAAGGAGTTTTTCCCTCAGAAAAGCAGGATCTTTAAATCTCTGAATGCATTTTTAAATGCATTTAAATCCCTGAATGCATTTTTAAATGCATTTAAATCTCTGAATGCATTTTTAAACACTAAGAAAACAGGAATTGCACCTTTGCTCCTGCCAGGAGGTCAAAGTGCTGCAGTGGGAGGGCACCAAAAGTGAAATTGTTGTGGATAAAATTAATTTATTTCACACCACATCCAACTTGGGATGGGTTTGGAATTTGGGAATTTGAGGCAGGAACAGCAGAGTTGGGAGAGGAGCAAACCCAGCTGGGCACGACCACGACCCTTGGAAAATATTAAAAATATTAAAAATTGTGGGTTTATGGCCTGAAAAACACCATTAAAAAAGGAGCATTAAACACAAAAAGGGGGTTTTGAGAGCTCTCCGGGAACACCTCAGCACCATCAGATTCTAAAAGGAGCTTTTAGAATTTTAGCATTTCCAAAGAATTTTCATGAATTTTTGTATTAAATTACTCAAATGACTTCAAAATTTCAGCTTTAAGAGAGGCCTGGCGTCATCGAAAAACAGTGGGAAGGAGTTTTTCCCTCAGAAAAGCAGGATCTTTAAATCTCTGAATGCATTTTTAAATGCATTTAAATCTCTGAATGCATTTTTAAATGCTAAGAAAACAGGAATTGCACCTTTGCTCCTGCCAGGAGGTCAAAGTGCTGCAGTGGGAGGGCACCAAAAGTGAAATGTTGTGGGCAAAATTAATTTATTTCACACCACATCCTACTTGGGATGGGTTTGGAATTTGGGAATTTGAGGCAGGAACAGCAGGGTTGGGAGAGGAGCAAACCCAGCTGGGCATGGCCACGACCCTTGGAAAATATTAAAAATATTAAAAATATTAAAAATTGTGTTTTCATGGCCTAAAAACACCATAAAAAAGGAGCATTAAACACAAAAAGGGGGTTTTGAGAGCTCTCCAAGACACCTCAGCACCATCAGATTCTAAAAGGAGCTTTTAGAATTTTAGCATTTCCAAAGAATTTTAATGAATATTTGTACTCAAATTATTCAAACCACAAGAAAAACTCCAGAGCCCCCATAGAGAAACCGGCAAAGGACAGGGTTGGAAATGTTGGGAATTCATTTTCAGGGGTTGGAAATGTTGGGAATTCATTTTCAAGGGTTGGAAATGTTGGGAATTCATTTTCAGGGGATGGAAATGTTGGGAATTCATTTTCAGGAGATGGAAATGTTGGGAATTCATTTTCAGGGGATGGAAATGTTGGGAATTCATTTTCAGGGGATGGAAATTGGTTTTCAGTACCTTGAAGTCGAAGCTGCTCAGGCTGACGACGTCGTCGTCCTTCTCTCGGCGCTTCCTCTTCTGTGAGAAACCAAAAAAAATAAAAATTACAGCTTTGGGGTCAGAAATGCAAATTTTAAATCCATTTAAATCTCCAGTCATCTGGAGAGAATTCACTTTTTTTTTTATGTCCCCAGCTAGGTGGAAGAACTCGAAAATTCCAAGTTGAACGCAAATTTTTTTTGCGTTATTTAATGGAATATTTAAATTTTTATTATCTTATATTTTATATATATTATATATTTATAAATATTTCGATGTGTTAATAATTAAAACATTAAACAATATTTTTATATATGTATTCAAATATTTATATATTTTCAATATTTTATACTTATGTATAAAATATAATATAAAAAATACAATATAAAAATAAAATATAACATAAAATATAATATATAAAATATTTAATATATATTTTTAATTAATTATTTTATATTTTTAATTAATTATAAATAATTATTTTATATTTCTTTATGTATGAAATATGACATATAAAAGATATCAAATATAAAAATATAATAAGAAAATATAATTTATAAAATATTATCTATATAATATATAATAATATATAATATATATAATCATATATAATCTTATATAATATATGATCTATATTTTATAGTCATTTATGTATGAAATATGACATATAAAAGATACAAAATATAATAAAAATATAAAAATATAAAAATAGAAAATATAAAAATACATAAAATAAAAATATATAGCATATATTAAATATGAAATATTATGTACTTTGATAGATTATACATATAAAATATATTATAATGTATATAAAACATAATACAATCGATATATATAAAATAGATAATATATATACACAATATAATATATATAAAAATATAACACAATATATATATAATGGATTATATGTATATAAAATAGATAATATATATCCACAATATAATATATATATAAATATAATACAATATATATATATAATGGATTATATGTATATATATAATATATGTATATATAATATATATACATATATATATGTATATATATTATATATATTATATAATATATATTATATATATATATTATATATATACATATATATAAATATATATATATTTATATAATATATATATAAAAAATATATATAATTATATATTATAAAGGGGCTCCCTCGTCCCTTTCCCCAATGACCCAACTCCCTCCTCCTCCTCCACCAAAGTGGAAAAAACCCAAAAACCCAAAAATCCTTGAGGAATTTTTCTCTCCTTATCAATCTCAAGTCCAGACATTGACCCAGGTGAGGAACAAACCCAAAGTTCAAATTTCACTTTTGGTGCCCTCCCAGTGAAGGAGCAAAGGTGCAATCCCCGTTGCCTTGGAATTTCAAAATGCAAATCCAAATATTTAAACACCTTTTCAGTGAGGCCAGGCCTCTGTTAAAGCTGAAATTTTGAAGTTATTTGAATAGAAAAGATTCATTAAAATTCTTTTCAGATGCTGGCCAGCTCCAGTTTCCAAGCTCCTTTCTTAAAATCTGATGGAGAGCTCGCAAAACCCCCTTTTTGTGTTTAATGCTCCTTTTTTAGGGTGTTTATAGGCCAGGAAAACACAATTTTTAATATTTTTAAACCATTATTAATGTTTTTAATTACATTTTTAATAATTTTGATAACATTTTTAATATTTCTAGTTACATTTTAATATTTTTATAACATTTTAATATTGTTTATAAAATTTTAAATATTTTTATAACATTTTCTTATTTTTATAACATTTTTAATATTTTTAATTATATTTTTAATATTTTTAATAACATTTTTAATAATTCTAACCATTTAAATTCTTTTTTTTTTTTGCCTGTCCACACCAGGCTATTCTTTAACATGAAATAAATCCAGCTCGTGGTGATGTTTGAGCAGAAGTTCACTCATTAATTCCTGGTTTTTCCAGGTAATTCCAATAATTTGGGGGGTTTTTTTGCAATTTTTGGGTGTTTTTTCTTTCTCTCAGCTGAAAGTGGATTCAAAAAGATAAAATCCCTCAATTATTTCAGTTTTTCTGGGGTTTTTAGGCCATGAAAACACAATCTTTAATTACATTTTTTAATATTTTTACAACATTTTAAATATTTTAATAACATTTTAAATATTTTAATTACATTTTTAATATTTTTAAGAACATTTTTAATAATTATAACCATTTAAATTCTTTTTTTTTTTTGCCTGTCCACACCATACTATTCTTCAATATGAAATAAATCCAGCTCGTGGTGATGTTGAACTGAATTTCACTCACTAATTCCAGGTTTTTCCAGGTAATTCCAATAATTTTGGGGGTTTTTTTTTCAATTTTTGGGTGGTTTTTTCCCCCCCTCAGCTCAAAGTGGATTAAAAAAGATAAAATCCCTCAATTATTTCAATTTTTCTGAGTTTTTTAGGTCAGGAAAACACAAATTTTAATATTTTTAATAACATTTTTAATATTTTTGATAACATTTTAAATAATTCTAACCATTTAAATTCTGGGTTTTTTTGCCTGTCCACACCAGGCTATTCTTTAACATTAAATAAATCCAGCTCGTGGTGATGTTTGAGCAGAAGTTCACTCACTAATTCCTGATATTTTGGTTGTTGTTTTTTACCAAAAGTGAGGCCAAAAATGTCGTTTTTGACCAAAAATTAGGCCAAAAGTGTTGATTTTCACAAAAAATGAGGCCAAACCAAAACTGTCGTTTTTCGCCAAAAATGAGCCCAAAATGTAATTTTTCACCAAAAGTGAGGCCACAAAATGTCGTTTTTTGACCAAAAATGTCGTTTTTCGCCAAAAATTAGGCCAAAAATGTCATTTTTGACCAAAAATGTTGGTTTTTTTCAACTTGGCCAGCCTCAGGATTTTCCATTGGCTGCCTCCTCCTTTCTCAGCTTCCAAATTGTGTAGAAAAAAATTCTTTTCCCCAAAATTTATTTAAGCAGAAATTTCTCCTTCTCATGGCCTCCAAATCATTTGGAAAAAAATCCTTTCCCCAAATTTATTAAAGTAGAAAATTCTCTTCTCCCAGCCCTCAAATCCTGTGGAAAAAAATTCCTTTTTCCAAATTTATTTAAGTACAAAATTCCCTTTCTCCCAGCCCCTAAATCATGGGGAAAAAAATCTTTTTTCCCAAATTTATTCAAGCAGAAAATTCCCCTTTTCCCAGCTTCCAAATCATGTAGAAAAAATCATTTTTCATGCTTTTTCCCAAAATTTTTAAAGTAAAAAATTCCCCTTTTCCCAGCCCCCAAATCCTGTGGAAAAAAAAATCTTTTTTCCCAAACTTATTTAAGTAGAAAATTCCTTTTCTCCCAGCCCCTAAATCATGGGGAAAAAAATCCTTTTTCCCAAATTTATTCCAGCAGGAAATTCTCTTCTCCCAGCCCTCAAATCCTGTGGAAAAAATCCTTTTTCCAAATTTATTTAAGTACAAAATTCCCTTTCTCCCAGCCCCTAAATCCTGTAGAAAAAAATCCTTTTTCCCAAATTTATTCCAGCAGGAAATTCTCTTCTCCCAGCCCCCAAATCCTGTGGAAAATCCCCTTTTTCCCCGTTCTTTTCCCGAGTTTTCCCCTCTGGATTCCTGTTTTTTCCATCTCCTCAGCATCCCTGCTTTGCTCTTCACTCACCAGAGTGAAATCCCAGTGCGGGCCTGGGGTCAGGAAGGTGAAGGAGCTGCCTCGCCTCAGGGGGTACCTGTGGGCAGGAAGGAATTAATTATTATTAATTATTTATTATTAATTTAGTTTTGTTATTAGTATTTCCCGTTGGTTTTCCAGTTGTCCACGTGAGCTGGAGAGAAATTTCTCCACCTCCCCCTGCAGGAGCTGAACTTTGTCCCTTGGTCACTCAGCTGAGTGAGGGATTCCCTGGAGAAGTGGGGGATGTTGGAATGGAAAAGTTCCCTTGGGTTCTTAAATCCCCCCCAAAAATACTCTTTCCTCGTTCAGGAGGCTCCAGGATGGGCAGAAGGAAGGCTGGAAAACTGGGAATGTTCACCTGGAGAAGGGAAGGCTCCAGGGAGAGCTTCCAGAACATTCCAGGGTCTGAAGGGGCTCCCAGGAGAGCTGCAGAGGGGCGGGGGACAGGGACAGGGAATGGGAAAAGGGGATTTTGGCAGGAATTCCTGGCTGGGCTGGAATTCCCAGAGCAGCTGTGGCTGCCCCTGGATCCCTGGACTGTCCAAGGAAGGGTTTGGAGCAGCCTGGGATGGTGGGAGGTGTCCCTGGAATGAGCTTTGAGGTTCCCTTCCCACCCAAACTGCTCCTGGGATTCTGGGATTTGGGACACTCAGAACCCATCCCGAGGGATTTTTATGGAAAATGGGGAGAGAAAAGAGAGGGAAAGGGAAGGGAGACCCTTGGTGGTTCCCTGAGATTCCAAGTGAAGCCCCTTGGTCCTTTGCTTCCTTGGAGAGGAGATGGATCCAACCTCAGGCTCTGGAGCAGGGCTGGGAGAGCTGGGAATTCCCAGCCTGGAGAGGAGAAGGCTCCAGGGAGAGCTTCCAGAACATTCCAGGGGCTGAAGGGGCTCCAGGAGAGCTGCAGAGGGACTGGGGACAGGGACAGGACACAGGGAATGGCTTCAGATTGGAAAAGGGGAGATTTGGGAAGGAATTCCTGGCTGGGCTGGAACTCCCAGAGCAGCTGTGGCTGCCCCTGGATCCCTGGGATGTCCAAGGCCAGGTTGGACATTGGGGCTTGGAGCAGCCTGGGACAGTGGGAGCTGTCCCTGCCCTGGGGTGGGAACTGGATGGGCTTTGAGATCTTTTCCCACCCAAACCATTCCAGGATTTCCTCTCCAGTAGTTTAATCAGAGGAGTCAAGTGAGAAGAGAGCAAAGCAGAGGTGATGGTGAGGAGGATGAGGATGATGATGATGATGATGAGGATGATGGTGATGAGGATGAGGAGGATGAGGATGATGAAGATGATGACGACGTCCCATTCCAGCCCTGAGCAATGGCACCAGGCCTGGGCTGCTTTTCTCTCCCTGCATCCCTTCCAAAGCCCAGCTGAGTCACCTGCCTGATCCCACGTGGATTCCTGGATTCCCTGCTCACTCCTGGATTCCCTGCTCGGGGCTGACTCAGGATGGCTCCATCCTGAAGCTCGTCCAGGTGAGTTAAAGGTCATGGAGACGATGACCTGGCACCATCCTGGACCTTCTGCCTCCACAAATCAACGTGAGGAGAAGCAGAGCAGAGCAAAGTGCTCAAAACATTCCGTGATGGATTGAACCCAGCTCAAGAGTTGGCCTGGCTGGAATATTTTAGGATCTGAAGAGAGCAAAAGAAAAAGTTTCCAGCTGGTGCCAGGCTCTGTTTACTGGGAAGCTGCTCCAGGAGGGAGCTGTGTCACTGTCACCCCAACGGGCTCAGGTTGTGCTGCTGGGTCACTTCCCCTGGAAAAGAAATCCTTGAGGAATTCTGTGTTTGAGGCAGGATGAGCAGCCAGAGCCCCCTCTCTCCCTACCTCATCAGGAGCAGGAAGAATTAATTAAAGAAAAGCAGAAAGAGTTAATTAAAGCAGGCTGATTCAGAGTGATTAACGAGTTCAGGGTTACCAAACAGGAAGGCACAAAAATAAAAGTTTGGAGATGAGGCAAAATAAATCCTTCCAAACTCAGGGCAACCTCGTACAGAAGAGAGAACAAACATTTTCTGTTTTTGGTACCCTCTGTTTGCTTCCAGAAATGAAATGTTCCAGAGAAATGAAAAGTTCCAGAGAAATGAAAAGTTCCAGAGAAATGAAATGTTCCAGGCGTTTTTTTTTTTTTTTTTTTCCCTGATGACACCGCCAAGAGAAAATCTCGCTGTCCAAACAGAGATATTGCCGTGCTGATGATCCCTGGGGAATGTTTTTAAACCTCAAAAACAGACAATTCCAGTCTGATTTTTCCAGTTTCTGGAGGAAAAAAAAATCTTCAAGACACTGCACTCCACACAGCCAGCTGGGTTGTGCCAGAAGAGAAAAATTCCAAGGAAAAAAACGGCTCAAATCCAAGGAGTTGGAGGCACGGGATGGAAAAGCAACTGAAAAATGCTCTTTTTTTTAATTTTATTTTTTTTCTCTCCCCTTTTTGTGTCTTCGATGGCAAAACCCGTTTGGCAGCATAGCAGAGGAGGAGATGTGGCCCCAATAATCTCACCCAGAGGAAGTTTGGGTCATTAATAGATAAGGAATTGATAAAGGGCAGCTCGGGGAGGAAAAGGCTCATTGTTCTCCACCTTCCTTGGATAAACATCGGGGGATCCTCCTTGCCAGGATCTCCTTAGGGAAGCACTCAGCACTTTTGGCCAAATTTGTCCTGGGAGTTTCACTGCCAGGTTGATGATTTACCTCAGGGGAGAGAGAGAGAAGTTCAACAGCTCTGCAAAATAAAAAGCTTTTAAATCTTAAAGCCATTTGTCAAAAAAAAAAAAAACAAAACAAAACCAACAAAACCTGATTTTTCCATCCATTACGTCGCTTGTAATCTTTTCATCGCTTCTCTGCCCCAGATATGGGTTGGGGTTGTACATTGATTTTTTTTTTTTTTTTTTTTTTTTGCTGTTTGGTTTTAAGAAAGGAGGAGGAGGAGGGGAAAAAAAAAAAAAAGCCAGAAATGAGGTTTTGGGGTCAGCAGGAATGGAAAAAGAAGCCACCAAAGAGCTGCCATCAGTCTCAGGAGCAGCAAATTCCCATTCATGTCGGGTTTTTTTCTCCTTTTTTCCTGTAAATCAGCACTGCCCAGTCAGCATTATTTGACAACCTGCCTCCTTTTTACTCTTTTTTTCTCTTTTTTTCTCTTTTTTTTTTCCTTCAGGAAACTGCAGAAATGCTTTGATCTGGCAGGACTCTCAATTTTTTGGAAGTTCCAAAATAAATTCTTCAGGCTGGGCAGCAATTTTGCGTTTCCTTCCCCTCTGACTTCCAACCTCTTTTTCTTTTTTTTTTCTTGGTGTTTTCAGAGCATGATGTTCTTAAGTATAAACCAATTTTCTGATGGTGAACAGAAGAGGAATAAATTAAAATTTTGGGTTTTTTTTTTTCCCCCCTGAACAAACAATCCTGCTTGGAATGATAAGAACAAGAAAGCTCCAGGAAGGATTTTTTAAATGAAAGCTTTTCTGCAGGGGAGAAAAAAAACCCAAAAAAATCCAAAACAAAAAAACACACACAAAAAAAAGATTTTTAACTTGTTCAGAGTTGATATTTCCACAACATCCAGAGGCTTTGGCTGCTGGAGGAGGCCTCCCAAGCTGGGTGCAAACAAAGCCTGACTCAGGGCACTTAGGCTGGGCTTGTCACGGTTCCTTATCTTGCAAAGCTCCAGGGGAAAAAGCTTTGCTTGAAGTAAAAAAAAAAAAACCAACAAAACTCAATTGACAGAGGTTTGAAACAGCTAAAAGCAAAATAGGAGAACTCAATATTTTTATTTTATTGAATAGAAAAAAAAGATGTTGGTGAATCCAGGCTGGAGTTCCAAGTGGGATCCTTCCAGCCCTCATGAAAGAGGGAGCAAATAGGATTCAATGGGAATGCTGGGTGGTTCTCTGGAAATGGGGTTTGCAGGAATTTTCAGGGTAAATTCCAATTTAGGAATTGCAGCAGGCTCAGCCAACAGGAGTAGAACGGGGACGGGGCTGAGCAGCTGAGAACTCCCTGTGCTTTTTCTGGAATTGCCAGGATTTTGTTCTTTTCTCTTGGCACGAAGCTCTGCCTCTCAAAGGAGCTCCGGGCAGGTTGGAATTGGAGAGGGAACGTTGGATTTCTGGTCACTTTGATGGGATTCAGCACAGGAAGAGCCATTTTCCAGGCAGGAGAGTTTGGAATATCTCAACAGCAATCCCTGAACTCGGAGATAAACCCCGAGGAGATGAACCAAGCGCTGCTATCCCAGAATAATCACCCTCCTTTGGGTTGTGCCAAGAAGAGAAAAATTCTGGTTGTGCCCAGACGCTCCGGGCAGGTTGGAATTGGAGAGGGAACGTTGGATTCGTGGTCACTTTGTTGGGATTCAGCTCGGGAAGAGCCGTTTTCCAGGCAGGAGGGTTTGGATATCCCAACAGCAATCCCTGAACTCTGAGATAAACTCTGAGGAGATGAACCAAGTGCTGATATCCCAGAATAATCACCCTCCTGAGCTCTCCACTGGCAGCAGGATTCAGGGATATCTCCCCACCACACACTTCCCTTCTCATCCAAACACTTCCCAACAGGAGTTGAACGGGGACCGGGCTGAGCAGCTGAGAACTCCCTGAACGGAATTTTTCTGGAATTGCCAGGATTTTGTTCTTTTATCTTGGCAGAGCTTTGTGGAAGCACCTCCAGACGCTCTGGGCAGGTTGGAATTGGAGAGGGAACGTTGGATATCCCAGAATAATCACCCTCCTTTGGGTTGTGCCAAGAAGAGAAAAATTCTGGTTGTGCCCAGACTCTCTGGGCAGGTTGGAATTGGAGAGGGAACATTGGATTCGTGGTCACTTTGATGGGATTCAGCTCGGGAAGAGCCATTTTCCAGGCAGGAAGGTTTGGAATATCCCAGCAGCAATCCCAGAACTCTGAGATAAACCCTGAGGAGATGAACCAAGCGCTGCTATCCCAGAATAATCACCCTCCTGGGCTCTCCACTGGCAGCAGGATTCAGGGATATCTCCCCACCACACACTTCCTTTCTGATCCAAACACTTCCCAACAGGAGTTGAACAGGGATGGGGCTGAGCAGCTGAGAACTCCCTGAACGGAATTTTTCTGGAATTGCCAGGATTTTGTTCTTTTCTCTTGGCAGAGCTTTGTGGAAGCGCCTCCAGACGCTCTGGGCAGGTTGGAATTGCAGAGGGAACGTTGGATTCGTGGTCACTTTGATGGGATTCAGCTCGAGAAGAGCCATTTTCCAGGCAGGAGGGTTTGGAATATCCCAGCAGCAATCCCTGAACTCTGAGATAAACCCCGAGGAGATGAACCAAGCGCTGCTATCCCAGAATAATCACCCTCCTGAGCTCTCCACTGGCAGCAGGATTCAGGGATATCTCCCCACCACACACTTCCCTTCTGATCCAAACACTTCCCAACAGGAGTTGAACGGGGACCGGGCTGAGCAGCTGAGAACTCCCTGAACGGAATTTTTCTGGAATTGCCAGGATTTTGTTCTTTTCTCTTGGCAGAGCTTTGTGGAAGCGCCTCCAGACGCTCTGGGCAGGTTGGAATTGGAGAGGGAACGTTGGATTCGTGGTCACTTTGCTGGGATTCAGCACAGGAAGAGCCATTTTCCAGGCAGGAGGGTTTGGAATATCCCAGCAGCAATCCCTGAACTCTGAGATAAACCCTGAGGAGATGAACCAAGCGCTGCTATCCCAGAATAATCACCCTCCTGAGCTCCCTGTGAACGGGGCTCTCCACTGGCAGCAGGATTCAGGGATATCTCCCCACCACACACTTCCCTTCTCATCCAAACACTTCCCAACAGGAGTTCAACGGGGACGGGGCTGAGCAGCTGAGAACTCCCTGAACGGAATTTTTCTGGAATTGCCAGGATTTTGTTCTTTTCTCTTGGCAGAGCTTTGTGGAAGCGCCTCCAGACGCTCTGGGCAGGTTGGAATTGGAGAGGGAACGTTGGATTCGTGGTCACTTTGATGGGATTCAGCACAGGAAGAGCCATTTTCCAGGTTTGGATATCCCAGCAGCAATCCCTGAACTCGGAGATAAGCCCAGAGGAGATGAACCAAGTGCTGCTATCCCAGAATAATCACCCTCCTGAGCTCTCCACTGCCAGCACAGGATTCAGGGATATCTCCCCACCACACACTTCCCTTCTCATCCAAACACTTCCCTCTCTGCTCTGCTCCAAGAAAACCCAAAGCTCCCTGGTAGGGCTGACAGGAAGAGTTTTCCATAGGGGAAAAAAAAAAAAAAAAAAGATCTTTTAATGGGGACACTCCAGGCTCCTCTTTTCCCCATCCCAATCCCTTTTCCAGCTGTGCAGGTCATTCCAGAGTTGGTGCAGAGCAGCTCAGGGGAACCAGGTAACACATTTCTTCTCCAGAATTTGGGAATGAAGGGAGCAGAGGTTTTGGATTTATCAGACACGTCCCTTCCCCAGAATTTGGGAATGAAGGGAGCAGAGGGTTTGGATTTATCAGACACGTTCCATCCCCAGAATTTGGGAATGCAGGGAGTCCAAGAAATCCCAGATTTTCTTCCCAATGGGGCTGAACTTTTCTAAATCCCAGAGAAAGTTCTCTTCCAGAGGTTTCTGTGGAATGCAGCTCTTGGAAATGCCCCTTCCCTTCCTGGAGCAGTGTCCTGGACACAGGGCCGGTGTCCAAAAGCTGATCCCAAACTGCCTGGAGCTCCTGTGATCCAAGGAAAAGCTTCCTCTGGCTTTAAACACATTGGAATTTGTGCTTATGGTGCTTTGCTCCAGTTTTTTCCATGGATCAGACAAATTCCTTCTCTAAAATTTGGGAATGCAGGGAGCAGAGGTCCTGGATTTATCAGACACATTCCTTCCCCAGAATTTGGGAATGCAGGGAATCCAATCCCTGAAATTCAGAGGATTTCTCTGTTATTCCCAGATTTTTGAGAATCCTGTGGGATCTCAGGATATTTTACCAGACAGCAAAAGGGGAAATCTCCCCCTAAAAAAGTGGGAAAAAATAGTGTGGCCTATTTGGGATCAGACACATTCCTTCCCCAGGATTTGGGAATTCAGGGAGTCCAATCCCTGAAATTCAGAGCATTTGCAGCCCTCAGTTAATTCCCAGATTTTTGAGAATCCTGTGGGATCTCAGGATGAAGAAGAGGAGGATCTGGTGAGGAGATGCCAGACAGAAAAAGGGAAAATCTCCCAAAAAAATGGGAAAAAAAACTGTGTGGCCCATTTGGGATCAGACAAATTCCTTCCCCAGAATTTGGGAACACAGGGAGCCCAATCCCTGAAATTCAGAGCATTTGCAGCCCTTTGTTAATTCCCAGATTTTTGAGAATCCTGTGGGATCTCAGGATTTTTTGCCAGACAGCAAAAGGAGAAATCTCCCCCCCAAAAAAAGTGGGGAAAAAAACCTGTGTGGTCCATTTGGGATCAGACACATTCCTTCTCCAGAATTTGGGCCTTTCCCAGAGAAAAATGGGAATTCTTTTCCTACAGGGAGAAGCCGACACTGAACACTTTGGGAGGTGAATTTCCAGCAACGCCTGAGCAAATCCAGGGAATTCATTTATGTCCCAGCTCTACAAACATTGGCACTGGCAGCAGCTGAGGTTCCACGTGAAATCCTGGAGCTGCCCAGCCCACCTGGAACTGCCACTGTGCCCCAGAAACATCCCAGGAATCTGGAACTCCTGAGAAAAAACAGGAATCCTGGAGGCCTGGAGCAGTCCATGAATCCATGGCCAAGCTGAAGGACAGAACTTCAGTGGGCAGGAGATGTTGGAAGGACCTTGAAGATCACCCAGTGCCACCCCTGCCATGGCATCATCCCACCATCCCAGGCTGCTCCAAGCCCATTGCTCAGGGCTGGAATGGGACCTCATCCTCATCACCATCATCATCATCCTCATCCTCATCACCATCACCATCCTCATCATCATCATCATCATCCTCATCACCATCATCATCATCTTCATCCTCATCACCATCATCATCATCTTCATCCTCATCCTCATCCTCCTCACCATCACCTCTGCTTTGCTCTCTTCTCACTTGACTCCTCTGATTAAACTACTGGAGAGGAAATCCTGGAATGGTTTGGGTGGGAAAAGATCTCAAAGCCCATCCAGTTCCCACCCCAGGGCAGGGACAGCTCCCACTGTCCCAGGCTGCTCCAAGCCCCAGTGTCCAACCTGGCCTTGGACATTCCAGGGATCCAGGGGCAGCCACAGCTGCTCTGGCAATTCCAGCCCAGCCAGGAATTCCTGCCCAAGCTCCCATCCAGCCCTGCCCTCTGGCAGTGGGAAGCCATTCCCTGTGTCCTGTCCCTCCAGGCCTTGTCCCCAGTCCCTCTGCAGCTCTCCTGGAGCCCCTGGAATGTTCTGGAAGCTCTCCCTGGAGCCTTCTCCTCTCCAGGAGAACATTCCCAGCTCTCCCAGCCCAGCTCCAGAGCCTGAGGTTGGATCCATCTCCTCTCCAAGAAATCAATGGACAAAGGGGCTTCACTTGGAATCTCAGGAAACCACCAAGGGTCTCCCTTCCCTTTCCCTCTCTTTTCTCTCCCCATTTTCCATAAAAATCCCTTGGGATGGGTTCTGAGTGTCCCAAATCCCAGAACCCCAGGAGCAGTTTGGGTGGGAAGGGACCTCAAAGCTCATTCCAGGGACACCTCCCACCATCCCAGGCTGCTCCAAACCTTTCCTTGGACATTCCAGGGATCCAGGGGCAGCTCTGGGAATTCCAGCCCAGCCAGGAATTCCTTGCCAAGCTCCATCCATCCCTGCCCTCTGGCAGTGGGAAGCCATTCCCTGTGTCCTGTCCCTCCAGGCCTTGTCCCCAATCCCTCTGCAGCTCTCCTGGAGCCCCTTCAGACCCTGGAATGTTCTGGAAGCTCTCCCTGGAGCCTTCTCCTCTCCCACTTGGACACTTCCAGGGATCCAGGGGCAGCCACCACCTCAGCTCCAGGGTCTCACCACCCTCCCAGGAAAGAATTCCTTCCTGGTATTCAACCTCAATCTCCTTTTTAATTTCTAGGGTATCACAACAACCACCAACCTCCTGATGCCTCAGAGCATCCCCAGCTCTCCCCTCACCCGACATCCACCTCCATCCATGGGGGTTTTTTTGGAATGTGGCAGGAATAACCTCCCCACACAGGCCGAGAGAACTCCACTCCCCAAGCAGGTGAGACGGGAGTGTGGCAATAACCCAGCACTGCGAGGAGGAAAACTTTCTCCTTGAAAGAGAGAAAAATGAAAGCTGCTGACGGGAGGAGCATCATCTGCTCCCTCCGTGAGTAAGCACATTCCAAGGATCTGCCCACTCCAGGAGCTATTTGTGCTCTCCTTTCCAGGGCTGTGATGCAAACACCGAGGAGGAGGAGGAGGAGGAGGAGGAGGAGGAGGAGGAGGAGGAGGGGAGGGAAGGGCTGAGGAAGAAGCGATGCAGTTGCTGCCAAAATATTTTGCTCCTCAGCATCCACGCAAGGTCTGTCCCTGCTGCAGGAACAGCCCTGGGGCACAGGAGATGCAGAGCTCAGGATCCCAAAAGTTACCAAAGCTGGATCCCCCAAAATCCCTCAAAGCACAAATTTTGGTGTTGTAGGAACAGCCCTGGGGCACAGGAGACACAGAACCCAGGATCCCAAAATCTCCCAAAGCACAAATTTTGATGTTGTAGGAGCAGCCCTGGCACAGGAGATGCAGAGCCCAGGGTCCCAAAATCTCCCAAAGCACAAATTTGGGTGTTATAGGAACAGCCCTGGCACAGGAAGTACAAAGCCCAGGATCCCAAAAGTTGCCAAAGCTGGATCCCCCAAAATCCCTCAAAGCACAAATTTTGGTGTTGTAGGAAGAGCCCTGGGGCACAGGAGGTGCAGAGCCCAAGACCCCAAAATCCCCCAAAGCACAAACTTGGGTGCAGCAGGAACAGCCCTGGGGCACAGGAGGTGCAGAATCCAAGATCCCAAAAAATTTGGGTGCTGCAGGAACAGCCCTGGCACAGGAGGTGCAGAACCCAGGGTCCCAAGAGTTACCAAAGCTGGATCTCCCAAAATCTCCCAAAACACAAATTTGGGTGTTGTAGGAACAGCCCTGGCACACAGGAGGTGCAGAGCCCAGGATCCCAAAAAATTTGGGTGCTGCAGGAACAGCCGTGGCACAGGACATGCAGAGCTCAGGATCTCCAAAGCTCCCAAAGCACAAATCTGGGTGTTGTAGGAACAACCCTGGCACAGGAGACACAGAACCCAGGCTCCCAAAATCCCCCAAAGCACAAATTTGGGCGCACCAGGCCCTTGTCAATCAGGCCTGAACGAGGAGCTCGGGGCTAATCCTGCTCATTAAAGCCCAGCCCAGAAATAAAACCCCGGGGGAGCTCAGCAGATGCCAAAGCTCAGCTCCCCTCTTCCAGCCTGGGGCTGATCTCATCTGTCAGCCCCGGGCTGGGAGCAGCTGCCCAGGCTCTGCTGTCACTCCTGCAGGGACGGTGACACCTCCAGCCAAGCATTTGGAGCCGCCCTGAGGCGCCTCTCTCGCTGCAGGGGCTATAAAAGAACCCAGATTTAAGCAATCAGGCTTTTAGGTGAAATGAATCTACACCAGCTCCTGAAATTTCTAGACGTAACGTTCATAAATCCGTTTTTTGCCTGGCTCGCTCGTGTGTCATCCTAGCTGGCTATTGAGAGCCAGGTACTTGGAAAGGCTTAGAATAAAGCCTGACTAAAGACTGCTCAAAATAGTCCCTCAGCAGTTTTAGTCCCAAGGTCAGGAGGGAGTTCTGTGGTCTGGAAAAAGCGCCGGCGGTACGAAGGGAATGGAAAAAAAAAATCGAAAGAAAATCGAAAGAAAATCAAACGAAAATCGAAAGAAAATCGAAAGAAAATCGAAAGAAAATCAAACGAAAATCGAAAGAAAATCGAAAGAAAATCAAAAGAAAATCGAAAGAAAATCGAAAGAAAATCAAAAGAAAATCGAAAGAAAATCGAAAGAAAATCGAAAAAAAATCGAAAGAAAAGCAGATTTGTCCATGCAAAGGTGTTAGAAAATGTTGTGGAATCTGCAGTGTTATCCAAGGAGGAAAGAGGAAGGAAGCAAATGCTGGAAACAGAAATCCCTCCAGGAAAGCAATGTCCCAGAGAGACTGGACTGGGAGAGGAGGAATTTTTCACAGAGTTTTTGTGGACCAGGGTGAAGCCACCAACCCCTTCCAACTTAACTTTACCTGATTTCTCTCCATTCCCACAAAACCAGCCCCTCGAGGGCTCCGTGAGAACGCTGACATTTGGGAACATTTCCAGACTGGAACCAGTGGGATTGAAACCTCCTCCCCCTGTGAGCCCCCTTTCCCCTGTGATCCTGATTTGGAGCATTCCCTGGGGAGAGGGGTCTGGCCAGAGGAATTCCAAGTGCCCAGCAGCCCTGGGAGCCAAGGAGGACCAGGCTGCTCCAAATCCAGACAACTATTTTTGAGTTCTTTGTGGGAACCCAGCTCCATCCAATAAATATCAGCAGTTGGCACAAGAGAAACCACAGGAAAACACAGACTGAGTGCTGACAGACACAAACTCCCCCTTTTTTTTTTTTTTAGCTGGGATTTAAAACGGTCCGAGGCAGCATTTTTCCAGTTCTGCAGAAGCCATAAAATTCAGTGGGATTGAGGTGGAGGAGGTCAGATCCCCTTTTTTTTTTTTTTTTCCCTGCCAGTTACAGTGGTGGGAACACCTCAAAGAAATATCTTTGGAGCTGAAGCAGGATTCCTGCTAAAAGTGATCCTGGTGGGATCGGGATGAGATTGGACAAAGATTGGGAAAAGGGAGATGAGAAATTTGTCAGATAAAGCTGAAAACTCCAAAAGTGGTGGAGTGAAGGAAAAAAAGGAGCCTCACAAATGTCAGCCTCGTCCTATTTAGCACCCAAATCTTTGTTGGGAGCAGCACCTGGAGCAGAGGGAGCTTTGTTCTTGGGGGGAAATTCACCTCGCTGGCTTCAGCAGGGCTATAAAAAGCTGCCCTGCATTGCTGAGGGGGATTAGCATAGATCCCATAGGAGGAAAAAAAAAAAGAAAAAAAAGAAAAAAAAGAAAAAAAAGAAACGGGGCCAGGGGTAGATTTGGGTAGAACAGTCTGGGAAATCCTGGAGGAGAAAACGGAGCTGTGCAAGGAGCAAAAAGGAAAAATGAGAAAAGAGCAGGGAGGCAGGAAATGGCTGCAGGGTGGAGCTGTTAATGTCTGTACAACTTCAGGGGAAAAATGGAAGAGAACCAAGCCGGGCTGGGTGGCTGGTAAAGCAGCACCGAGTGACTTCATAATTTAAATATTTAAACATTCCTCAGGAGCTGAAGGTGCACTTTGCTCTGACTTTAAAAGAGTTTGTTCAACGCTTTTACTTTCTGAGGCGCTCAGTCCCTTTCATTCTGCCCTTGCTAAATGCAAAAAAAAAAGCAAACACATGGAGCTGATAGGCAGGGCTGACCTGGGCTCAGGTGACACAGCCACCCCCGGAGAGCTCCTGTGCTCCGGCAGGGTTTGCTCGGTTTGATTTCAGTCATTTCAAGCACTTTTCATTGTGCTTAGGCAAGATAAATTCCCTTTCTTCAGGCTGCTTTAACCTTGAGCCACCTCCCTCCTCCAGCGGTTTGGAGATTTCCTGGTTTCCCTGAACTCTGGGAAGGGTGTTGGGATCTGAGCTAAGCAAGGGCCATGGCAGCACCCAGGGTGGATATTTAAGGTTATTTTAGGATATTTTAGGATATTTTAAGATGTTTAAAACCAGGTTGGACAGGGCTTGGGGCAAGCTGGGCTTGTGGAGGTGTCCCATGGTAAGAGATGAGTTTTAAGGTCCTTAAAATCCCTTTGGGATTTTCCAACCCAAATCCTTCTGTGATTTTAAAAATTCACTTTCTTCAGCTGCTTTAACCTTGAACCTCCCTTCTCCAGCAGTTGGGAGATTTTCTGGATTCCCTTCTCCTGGATTCCCTTCTCCTGCAACATTCCAGCCCTGAACTCTGGGAAAGGTGCTGGGAGCTAAACCTGCGCTCACAGAACCCCCAAATAAAACCAAAAATAATTTTTTTTTTCTCAGCTCTCCCTGCCCCTCTGTGTGTGTTTGGATACCTCCTGATTTTCCTGTGACCTTCCTCTCCCTTCCTGGTGGGAAAGCAAGAGAGGAGAATCAGCTCTGCAAAGATTTGGTTCAAGTCCTGGATGAATTTTCCGAGTTTGAGATCCCTTTTTTCCACCTAATCTAGACATGGATGGTGGCAGGGAACAAGTTTAACTCCAAATCTCCTTGTGGGGATGAAAATCTTGGATTTTATTTGGTTGTCTGCCCATGGAGGTTTTGGAGGAAGGAGCAGAGAGGGGACAAAAAGAAAAACCTGCAAAGAGCAAAACAAGAGCCTCCTCTCCTTCCTGGTGGGAAAGCAAGAGAGGAGAATCAGCTCTGCAAAGATTTGGTTCAAGTCCTGGATGAATTTTTCAGCTTGAAATCCCTTATTTTTCTCCTAATCTAGACATGGATGGTGGCAGGGAACAAGTCTGACTCCAAATCTCCTTGTGGGGATGAAAATCTTGGATTTTATTTGGTTGTCTGCCCACGGAGGTTTTGGAGGAAGGAGCAGAGAGGGGACAAAAAGAGAAGCCTGCAAAGAGCAAAACAAGAGCCTCCTCTCCTTCCTGGTGGGAAAGCAAGAGAGGAGAATCAGCTCTGCAAAGATTTGGTTCAAGTCCTGGATGAATTTTCCAACTTGAGATCCCTTTTTTTTCTCCTAATCTGGTGACAGGGATCAGGTTTGACTTCAGGCTGGAAGCCAAATTCTCCTTGTGAGGATGAAAATCTTGGATTTTTATTCCTTTTGGTTATTTGCTCATTGAGGTTTTGCAGGCAGGAGAAGAGAAGGGACAAAATAATAATTTAAAAAAAGGCTACAAGGAGAAAGAAGGAGAAAAAAAAAAAAAGAGCTTTTTGAAACTCAGACAAAACAAGAGTGAAGGATTAAGAAAGGCAGGAAAACGCAGCAGACGAGGAACTGCTGCCTCCAGGGAGGATTTTATGGAGCCTGGCAGGGAAAAGCAGCTCCGGGGCCAAGGCAGAAAACACGAGGAGAAAAGGAGGAGAGTTCAGAGCCTCTCATCTCTTTCCACGGGAGAAATGTAAATACACCTGAAGTTTGTTTGCAAGTTTGAATCAGAGAGTAATAAAGAGGTTTTATTAAAGCCTTACAGTAATTTCCAGTTCTGACAACAAACCAACCAACCACCCACACGCAAATCTCCCAGTGCAGGGGGGGGAAAAAAGCAGATTTTTTGGGTTTTTTTTAATAAAGAGAGGAGAAAGTCTGCTAGACACGGCCACAGGAAAACCATTATTAAATCTCCCTCGGCTCAAGCAGTGGCTCCTCACGTTCAGCAGAACATTCCTGGACAGTGAGTAGGAAAATTCATCTGCCTGCTCTAAAGATGATTCACAAACACACGAGGAAAAGGGATTGGGGTTGCAGAACGAGCTCGGAGCTGCCCCCTGACGTGCAACGGCTCCACTGCCAGGAGAGAATCACCAAAAAAAAAAAAAAAAAATCGAAATGAAGCATCTAAAAACCCCAGGGGGATTCAGCAAAATCCAAGGAAATCATTCAGCAATATCCAAGGAAATAATTCAGCAAAATCCAAGGATTTCAGCAAAATCCAAGGAATTAGTTCAGCAAAATCCAAGGAAATCATTCAGCAAAATCCAAGGAAATCATTCAGCAATATCCAAGGAAATTATTCAGCAAAATCCAAGGAATTAGTTCAGCAAAATCCAAGGAAATCATTCAGCAATATCCAAGGAATTCAGCAAAATCCAAGGAATTCATTCAGCAATGTTGTCATAGGTTAACACAGTTTAAATTTTGTTAGAAAAGACAGGCCTATTGGCTTTTTTTAATGTTTTTAAAAACATTTAAAACATTAAAAATGTTTTAAAAGTTTTTTTTAGTTTTTTCCTTTCCTTTTTTTTTATTTTTCATCCTTTCAGCGTGTGTAAACGAACTATCTTTGTAATTTAAAGGTGAGCCTGTTTTGCTCTTGATCTTCTCCTAGTCCCATAAAATATAATCAATAAATAAAAATGCAATAAATATAATAAAGAAACAAAAATATAATAAATAATAAACCCAGCACAGACATCCAAGGCCAGCTGCTGCCAGGATCACCGTGCAAAGTTCCCCACGGAACAACGAGCAAGGTCATTGGCGAAGGAACCTGAGTGCAGGTCGTTAATTCATTAATTAATCAATGCTTCCTTAGTGCTCTGGGTAATATTTTTCAGAATGAAATGGTTTGGGGTTGATGCCTGAGATTTCAGCTTTCACAGTTTCAGGTTCTGAGCCTCACATTCAGTGTCACTCAGCTCTCCTCACAGAACAAGCAGACAAAACAAAACTTTTTTTTTTTTTTTTGCTGAGGACCAAGGACAACTTTCAGCCCCAAAAATCACCAACAACACTGAACTGAAGGGAGGAACAAGAAGGATGGGACCTCCCAACCTGCAGCTGTAATGGGACAATTAAACCCCAATATGCAAATGGACCAAAATTTATAAAAATGTACAATTTTGTGATGGAGCAGCCGTTTTGTGTGGCCATTCCCAACCCACCCTGGGTGCAGCCTTGGTCAGAGCTCCTGTAATGCCCAGGGTGGGTCCTTGGAAACCTTTTAATAAATATCTGCTTTATTCTCTAGCTCTGTCCAGCCTCTGTTTCAAAGGCATCAGGGTTGGGAGGGATCTTAAAAAAATCTTCCAATTCCATGGACCACCCCAGGGTGCTCCAAGCCCTGTCCAGCCTGGCCTGGGACATCCCAGGGATCCAGAGGCAGCCACAGGAGGAGTTTAAGGGACTCAGGAATACAACTGGAATTAAAAAAAAAAACAACTCCTAGGAGTGAAATCACTCAGCTTCACTGGAAACCCTCCTGTGTAGAGCTTCAAATTTGGATTCACTTGGAGGCAAAACCTCTTTAAAGCTCAGTTTAAACTGAGCCAAGCTCTGTAACTGATCCTTTCACATGGAGAAGTTCCAAAGTCTGAAGACCTTTCTGGGTGTGTGGGAGGAGTTTAAGGGACTCAGGAACACAACTGGAATTAAAAAAAAAAACTCCTAGGAGTGAAATCACTCAGCTTCACTGGAAACCCTCCTGTGTAGAGCTCCAAACTTGGATTCACTTGGAGGTAAAACCTCTTTAAAGCTCAGTTTAAACCGAGCCAAGCTCTGCTCCTTTCTCCCCGAGCCAGACATGGAGCAGTTCCAAAGTCTGAAGACTTTTCTGGGTGTGTGGGAGGAGTTTAAGGGACTCAGGAACACAACTGGAATTAAAAAATATTAAAAAACCACCACTCCTAGGAGTGAAATCACTCCACTGGAAACCCTCCTGTGTAGAGCTTCAAACTTGGATTCACTTGGAGGCAAAACCTCTTTAAAGCTCAGTTTAAACCGAGCCAAGCTCTGATCCTTTCTCCCCGAGCCAGACATGGAGAAGTTCCAAAGTCTGAAGACCTTTCTGGGTGTGTGGGAGGGAAATTCAGTTTAATTGCACCTTCGTGCAATCAACTCTTGTGGTCTCTCTGATGCTGGGGGATCAACGCGCTCGGGGCTCTCACAAACCACCCAGGCAACTTCTGCTCAGGAGCTTTTTGAAGTGAAGGCACAGGTGAGGAACACTCCCAGCCCACCCACCTGCTCAGAGCCTGAAGGATCCTGGACACCTTCACCTGCTTCCTTTTTTTTTTCTCCTTTCCCTCCCCAGGTGACCTTGGAGTTGTAAAGGTTCAGGAAAAGGCCACGGCAGCACCCAGTGTGGATATTTAAGGATATTTTAGGATATTTTAAGATGTTTAAAACCAGGTTGGACAGGGCTTGGAGCGAGCTGGGCTTGTGGAGGCGTCCCATGGTTAAGAGATGAGCTTTAAGGTCCTTAAAATCCTTTGGGATTTTCCAACCCAAGTCCTTCTGTGATTTTATAAATTCCCTTTCTTCAGCTGCTTTAACCTTGAACCTCCCTCCTCCAGCAGTTGGGAGATTTCCTGGATTCCCTTCTCCTGGATTCCCTTCTCCTGGATTCCCTTCTCCTGGATTCCCTTCCCCTGGATTCCCTTCTCCTGCAGCATTCCAGCCCTGAACTCTGGGAAGGGTGTTGGGATCTGTGCCTGAGCTAAGCAAGGGCCACAGCAGCACCCAGTGTGGATATTTAAGGATATTTTAGGATATTTTAAGATGTTTAAAACCAGGTTGGACAGGGCTTGGAGCGAGCTGGGCTTGTGGTGGTGTCCCCTGGTTAAGAGATGAGCTTTAGGGTCCTTAAAATCCTTTGGGATTTTCCAACCCAAATCCTTCTGTGATTTTATAAAGATAAATTCCTTTTCTTCAGCTGCTTTAACCTTGAACCACCTCCCTCCTCCAGCAGTTGGGAGATTTCCTGGATTCCCTTCCCCTGGATTCCCTTCTCCTGCAGCATTCCAGCCCTGAACTCTGGGAAAGGTGCTGGGATCTGTGTCTGAGCTAAGGGATGTGGCAGCAGCCAGGGTGGGTATTTTAGGATATTTTAGGATATTTTAGAATATTTAAAACCAGGTTGGACATGGCTTGGAGCGAGCTGGGCTTGTGGAGGTGTCCCCTGGTTAAGAGATGAGCTTTAAGATCCTTAAAATCCTTTGGGATTTTCCAACCCAAATCCTTCTGTGATTTCATAAATTTAGTGCAGGAAAGGGGAGAAAAAATCACCTTGAAGTATTAAGGAATTATTTCCTTGCTGTGTTTGGTAAAACAAAATGAATCCCAATTATTGGAAATATTAAATATTTCACTCAAAAGCAGGAGGGAAATTCCAACGCTGTGGTTGGAACTGGAAGGAAAAGCTTTGATTCCCAATCCAGTGGGGACACCTAGAGGGAAAGCAAGGATTTCACCCAGAGAGAAAGCAAGGATTTCACCCAGAGGGGAAGGAAGGATTTCACCCAGAGGGGAAGGAAGGATTTCACCCAGAAAGCAAGGATTTCACCCAGAGGGAAAGGGAGGATTTCAACCAGAGGGGAAGGATTTCACCCAGAGGGGAAGGAAGGATTTCATCTTGAAGGAAAGGAATGAAAAAGGAATTTTTGTAAAGCTCTGCTTTGAGCCAGAAGCTCTGGAGCCTTTTAGTTCATCCTCTGGAAGGAGAAAAGTGCTCCAAGAAGAAAAACAGAGGGAAAAGGGAGAAGCCTGAGCCTCTTCCCAAGGCTCCTGGGACATCATCTGGATGTTGGCTTTTTTTCTCCTTATTGTCTATTTTTATTCTATTTTATTTTCTTTTTATTAAACTTATAAATGAATATAAAAAGGTGAAATGTCATTTTTGTTGGGTTTTTTTTTTCTAACTCCTCAACTAGATAGAAGACAGGAGGGGCAGCTGGAATTGCTGAAGATGAGGAACAGAAGAATCTTCTCCTGTTGAAGAAGACAGATTCACCACCTCCAGCCAGACTCTATGGAGCCCCAGAGATAAACTGTACAATTAAGGGGAGTCTTGAAACCAAAAATGAATATTTGAATCATGTATGAGCTCATTTAAATATGTAACACAGAAATCCTTAAAATAAAAGATCTGAAATGAGACGGGGTGCTGATCTCGTTGGTATCAAAATTCTCCCAAAATTTTCCCAATTTTTCCCCCATTTTTACCCATTTTTTTCTCCCAAATCCCACAATTTTTCCCCAAATTTTACCTCAACTTTTCCCCAAAATTTTCCCCAAATCCCCCAACTTTTCCCATTTTTCCCCAAATTTTTCACCCATATCCCCCAAATTTTTCCCAATTTCCGCCAATTTTTCCCCAATTTTCGCCAAATTTTCCCCAGACTTTTCCCCAATTTTCCCCTAAATCCCCCAAATTTTTCCCAATATTACTCAAATTTATTACTCAAATTTTCCCAATTTTTCCCAAAAAGAGCTTTGTTGGTTTTTTTTTCTCCTTATTGCCTATTTTTATTCTATTTTATTTCATTTTTATTAAACTTATAAATGAATATAAAAAGGTGAAACGTCATTTTTGTTGGTTTTTTTTTTTCTAACTCCTCAACTAGATAGAAGACAGGAGGGGCAGCTGGAATTGCTGAAGATAAGGAACAGAAGAATCTTCTCCTGTTGAAGAAGGCAGATTCACCACCTCCAGCCAGACTCTATGGAGCCCCATAAATAAACTGTACAATTAAGAGGGAGTCTTGAAACCAAAAATGAATATTTGAATCATGTATTAGCTCATTTAAATATGTGACACAGAAGTCCTTAAAAGAAAGGATCTGAAATGAGACGGGGCGCTGATCTCGTTGGTATCAAAATTCTCCCAAAATTTTCCCAATTTTTCCCCCAAATTTCCCCCATTTTTACCCAATTTTTTCTCCCAAATCCCACAAATTTTCCCCAAATTTTACCTCAACTTCTCCCCAAAATTTTCCCCAAATCCCCCAACTTTTCCCATTTTTCCCCAAATTTTTCACCCATATCCCCCAAATTTTTCCCAATTTCCGCCAATTTTTTCCCCAATTTTCCCCAAATTTTCCCCAGACTTTTCCCCAATTTTCCCCTAAATCCCCCAAATTTTTCCCAATATTACTCAAATTTATTACTCAAATTTTCCCAATATTACCCAAAAAGAGCTTTGTTGGTTTTTTTTTCTCTCCTTATTGTCTATTTTATTTTACTTTTATAAAACTTATAAATTTGACATAATAAGTGTTTTTCACACCCACCCTCCAGGATGGATCCCCCAAGAGGTTTTTTGGGGTTTTTTTGGGGATTTTTTGAGCTTTTCCTCTCTGAAGGAACTGTTCCACCTCAGAATTTCCTGCTAAAACCTGCAGGAAAACTTGGGCTGGATTTTTATTCCTCCACCACCTCCACACCAGGTGGGGCCCACCTGGATTTGCAATTCCAAAGATGTTTTTGGCTGGGTGCCTTTTTTTTTTGTTGTTGTTGTGGTTATTTAGTCTGGGTTTTCTTTGGCTTCCAGAACCACCCAAATGGGGCAAGGGTGGTGCTTGTAAATGGGTTTTATTTTAGAAAATATTTTATATTTTCAGAGCATAATTTTTTTTTTCTTGTTTGAGAACTCCTTGACAAGCTGCTGAAGGAGAAAAAAAAATCCCCTTGTCCACCTGGGATTCATCCAAACATCTGAGAGTCAGGGCTGGAATAATTGGATTATTTTATATTTTTTTTCCACTCTTAAAATGACTGGGAGAGCCTCACCTCACTTTAATTTCTGGGCAGACTTCAAAGGAACCCAAAATATAAAATTGCTGTGATCAAGCCTTACCTTCCTGTCCCAGGTTTGGGCAGATAATTAATAATAATAATAATAATTAAGAATTAATTCCAGTTAGGGCAGCACCTTTAATGAGGTGTTTCCCACCTCAGCAGGATGTGGGATGTGTGGGACCACCACAATCCCAGAGATTTCCTGGCATTCCGGGTGTAGAGAGAAACCCTGGAATTCTTTTTTTTTCTCTCTCACAGCAAAAGGGCTGAAGTTGCCCAGCTGAACCAACCGAGCTGCAAAATTGAAATTAAAAGAAGGAGGATTTAGACATGTGAATATTCCATTAAACTGCAGCTGCTTTCCAGGAAATTTGTGTTAAAAAAAAAAAAAATGGGAATAGAAAAGTTGAAACTTAATGAGTTTTTAATAACTGACCATTCCTTCCCAGTCCTGTTATTCCAATCATTTCTGGGAATAATTCTTATTTCCATATATGAAATTCTTATTTCCATATATTAAAGTCTTATTTCCATATATTATTGCTTTGTCTCTGCTTTTCTTCCTTGGGCAGTTTGAAATTTTCCTTGAATTTTTTTTTTGTGGTTTGAGGCTCCCAAGATCTCACGAGAGGCAGGAATGAAAGTGTAAAATACTGACAGGAAAAGAAAAGGAAGGAAAAAAAAAAAGAGGGAAAAAAATGCCCGAAAAATGCAAAAAGTGATGGAAGTCAAATAAGGGTGAAGTTTTCCCAGTGTCCAGAGGGAAAATTTTTGTAAATCAACCAAAATGGGAACATCCCATGGCAATCAAATTGCCTGGCACTTGTTAATCCATTGTAGAAAGCAGTTTAAGGAAAAATCATGGAATATTCTGGTAAAATCAGGGAATTTGCTGGGAATTTTGCCATCAGTTCCACTGACTTTGCTTTTATACCTTAGCTCTGATTTAAAAGATTTTTTTTTTTTTTTGGTGGGGAAAACCTCCTCAAGAAAAGAAATGCAAATGAGGATATGAAACAATGACAGTACAAAAAAACTCCGTAAAACTGAGTGGTTCCAAATTTATTAATTTTAAGATCTAAACTCTGGGGTTTTTTTTTTAAATCAAGATTCCTCCCTCAGTCCTGAACTTCCACTCCCTGGCTCCCAAATTTATTCCCACAAACAGCACCACCCCCTAGAACTGCCAAGAGATCCCATTTTCCATCATTAGCATCTCACACAACCTAGAAATAAATGGATATTTGGAATGATTACCCTCGAGTCTCCAGCAAAGACTGGAAATAAAAATTTCCCTACAGCTTATCTTGAATATTTAAAAAAAAAATCAAAATTAAAGAACATCACCCTCCTGAAGACATGAGGAAGATGAAGAGGAATTTTGCATTTATCCTGAATATTTAAAAAAAAAATCAAAATTAAAGAACATCACCCTCCTGAAGACATGAGGAAGATGAAGAGGAATTTTGCATTTATCCTGAATATTTTTTTAAAAAATCAAAATTAAAGAACATCACCCTCCTGAAGACATGAGGAAGATGAATTTTGCATTTCTCCTCTCCTGGTGTTAAAGAAATTGTTCCTGGGAGGTGGAAGCGTGGCAGGTTTATTATTTCAGAGTTGGGAATTCACTTTGGAATTGCTGGGAAATGGTCGTTTGCTCCCATCCTTTTTCCCAAAACTTCAACCCAGAGGAAGAAGGAACATTTGGAAATTTGAGGTTGGGTTTTGCTTGGCAGAACTTTGGGGGAGACAAAGTTAAAACCCGATGGAAATAGAAGGAGAAAAAATTTCCTAATCCAAGCCCAAGTGAAAGCTTTGGGGGGACGTGGGATGGGAACTGAGCATTCCTCAAAGGTCTACCCCGGCCAGGGCAGCAGGATTTTAGGGATTTGGGTTGATTTTAGGGATTTGGGTTGATTTTAGGGATTTTAGTTGGTTTTAGGGATTTGGGTTGATTTTAGGGATTTGAGTTGATTTTAGAGATTTGGGTTGATTTTAGGGATTTGAGTTGATTTTAGGGATTTGGGTTGATTTTAGGGATTTTACAGATTTTGGTTGATTTTAGAAATTTTAATTGATTTTAGGGATTTTGGTTGATTTTAGAGATTTGGGTTGATTTTAGGGATTTTAATTGATTTCAGGGATTTGGGTTAATTTTGGAGATTTTAGTTGATTTTAGGGATTTGGGTTGATTTTAGAGATTTTAGGGATTTTAGTTGATTTTAGAAATTTTAATTGATTTTAGGGATTTGAGTTGATTTTAGGGATTTGGGTTGATTTTAGGGATTTTAGTTGATTTTAGAAATTTTAATTGATTTTAGGGATTTGAGTTGATTTTAGGGATTTGGGTTGATTTTAGGGATTTGGGTTGATTTTTCCTGGGCTTTTCCCTGGAAAAGCAGCAAGGCCCATTCCATACAGCTGTTGTGCACACATTCCCTAGGAATGGGAATAATGGGAATATCGAAAGTCTAAAGCTCTGAGATGGGAAAAGCTTGATCCAGGTGGAAGCTGAAGTTCTCCACTGATGGGACAGCAGCACAATCCCATCCTTTCCCCATCATCCTGACCAAAATGCAGAATTCCTTCTCCTCCTCCTCTCCTTCCACCTTTATCTCTGCCCAGTTTCCCTTCTCAGAGTCACCAAACCCACGGGGCTGTGACTTTGCTGTCTCCAACCTGATCCCAATTCCAGCCCCTGCCAGGCAATTCCAGAGGGGGAACAACAACCCTGCCCCTCCCTGCCAATCCAGGGCTCCACCAAATCCTCTCCAGGAGCAGAAGGGCTGGAGGCTGCCACTTCTCAACCCCTCAGAAATCTGCTCAGCTTTGTTTCCCAGAATTAATTTTCTCTCTTTATGCCTTGATCCAAGGGGAGTTTAAATCCTTTCAAAGAGGGCAAACAACAGGAATTGATGGAATATTGCAAATATTGAATGATGGATTATTTCAAATATTGATTTGATGGAATATTTCAAATATTGATTTGATGGAACATTTCAAATATTGATTTGATGGAATATTTCAAATATTGATTTGATGGAATATTTAAAGTATTGAATGATGGAACATTTCAAATATTGAATTGACGGACTATTTAAAGTATTGAATGATGGAATATTTCAAATATTGAATGATGGAACATTTCACATGTTTAATTGATGGACTAGTTCAAATGTTGAATTGATGGAATATTTCAAATCCAGCAGCTCCAAGGCTTTTGTGAAGCCAGGGAAGCAGAGATCCTGATGATCTGAGGTGCTTTCCCCACATTCCCAGAGGGTTGAAACTCAATTTTTACAGTTCTTTCTTAGGGAATGAGTGCAGGGCTGTTGTTTCTGGAGGTGAGGAGAAGATTAAATAAATAAACCCAGGATGGAGCCTTTCCTACAGCTAAGCTCAGCTCAGTGTTTGGTTTAGCCAGGTTTGTCTCTCTGGTTTATTCCTGGATTAAAGTCAGGAAAACTCCTGCAAACCTCATATAAAATAATTCCTATTAACAGGTATTTTCTGCACCCTCCAGCCCACTTTGAATGATTCTCTCACTTGAATTGATTCCAGCAAAATCATTCCCATCATTTGGAATCAGCCTGGATTAGGAGGATCAGGTGCTTTTCCTTCAAAAAGCAGCAATAAAGTTTTGGGTTTTTTTCAGGAGACTTTTTTTCTCTCTTTCCACAGCAAATTCCAAGAGATTTGAGATCAGAAGCAGCAGCTGGCAGACTCGCTCAGGGAAGCTGGGGATGAGTTTAGGCTGGGGGAGCACGAGGAAAAACCTTTTGTAGGCTCTGTTTTTGGGAACATCTCTGAGGAGCTCCAGTCCTGCCTGAGCAGGAAACGTTTTTATTTTACATCATTTGTTGGTTTAAAAAGAATATTTTAACGATCTGCTTCAGGAGAGCAGCACCCAGCTCTGCGGCAAACGCTTTTGATTTATAAATTATGTGATTTTTTTATTTTTTATTTTTTTAAATTAAGAATTACTACAGCTCCTCACAAGGAGGAATCTTTGGGTTTTTATTTCACTGGATAAAAAAGCACTGAAGGGCTCATCCTTATCACCAAGGACATTTTCACAGGAGAGATGCTCTTTTTTATTTTATTTTATTTTTTTTTTTACATCCTAAATTCATCCCCCTTTTTGAGGTTCTCCCATTCTGCAAAAGCACCTGCAAGGAGCTTGGCCTGAAAATATTAATTAAAGCGGCACAAACAACTGGATGCTGAGGATAATGATTTGGGAGGGAAGATAATTATTTGCTAAGTGTAGCTTGACTTCTGCTTTACAAGACAATAAGGAGCAGCCCATCATCAACAGCAAAGTAATTAAAAGCCTGGTGTGAGGGCAATTAACATTTACACCGTGAGGGCTGAAAGGTTTGCCTGGGGTTCAATCGCTGTGCCTGGTGCTGCAGCAGGGTTTAAAATGAAGATTTTACAGGTGTTTTCTTTCTCCTAGCTTTCTCTCATCTTTCCTGTGAGAAATTTGGTTTTTTTTCCACGTTTCCAAACACTGAGAAATGTGGCTGTGCAAAAAAATGTTTTTTAAGTTTTAGTTATGAATGTAGTATAGGTTTTTTATATTGTAAGTTTTAGTATAGTAGATACCTTGAAAGAGCCCCTTGTCTCAGAGTGGATTTTGTCAAAGTTTGATAAGAGTTTCTAAGACAACCAGAGTCTCTGCCTAGAGCCTTTTCCCTATTGGTCCTTTTCGTTACATCCCTGTTTCATGTATGATTTTTTCCCTTTGTCCATCACAGAATTCTTATCTTTAAGGTCCAAGAGCTTTGGCCCCTGGTTGGCAAAACCCCGAGAGACCACCCCCAGACCTATTCAGGATTTGTTAGTGTTTATGTAATCTAGCTGGCATGTATCGTTTTAATTGTTTTATTGGTTTAAACACTTTGTACCCACCCCTTTGAATGGTTGTACAAAAACGCCCTGCGGCCTCAGGTCCGGTGTCTTTTGGAGGCACTCACCTGAGGCTGGGGTGTTGCCATGCTTTCGTGCCTGCTTGTTTTGGTTTTGGGAATTCTATTCTCAGGCACGGTTCTGAAGCACAAGGTCATGTTCAGTAAACAACCGAAGCTCCCACATCTGTTCCCAGAGGAGGGGCTTCGGTGATAGTCTCTGGAAAATGACCAGTGGTTCCCAAGGGTCCCACCTCTGGGGTGGGCAACTTGTAAAATGTACAAAAAGGAGTCAGAAATAAAGGTGTGGTCTCTTGCCCGGGCTCTTGCCTGCAAGAGCACCATGCAGCCTTCACTGATGCCTCCCTGTCTCGTCTCCCCTCGGCGCCATCGTCAGTTATACTGGGGGACCCCCTGACCCCCCCACCAAATAAAGCCTCTTTTTCTCAAAGCCTCTAAAAGTCCCCTCTTTTGCCACAGCCATGTCAGCGTGAGCTGAGCTGCCTGTAAGCCAAAAACCCCACCAATGAACTTTGTTGAAGCGTATCCAAAAAGCAGCCGGGGGCCCAGCCTGAACACCGAGCTGGGTCAAAACCAGATACGCAACATTGCAGCACCCAGCGCCCTGGGGTTGCGATGCAACAGAGAAACACCAAATTGCACTGGCACCACCAGCATTTCACCTTAGAGGCCACCAAGAGGACCTGAAATCATCCTTCAGTTTGGTTTATTAATTCCAACACATTTCACACCAAAAAAAAAAAAAAAAAAAAATCCAGGGATTTTTTTTTTTTTTCCAGAGCTGCTCACACCTTCGTTGTCCCTTGGAGGAAAACACCAGGTACAAGGGAGTTCTCCTGCAGTAAAATCAGGATTTCATTCCACTTAATGGGATTTGAATAAAAACCCTGGCACTCAAAATGTAGGGAAAGAGAAAAGTGACCTTCAAATGTTGCACTCAACGTTATTTTAGAGTAGAGAAAAACATCAGTCAAATCCACTCAAGTTTTAGGGATAATTTCTTCCCAATCCTCTCCCCGTTGCTGGAATATTGTGGAATTCTTGCCCAAGGAACAAAGGACACAAGTGGGGTTTAAACACTTAAAAACTCTTATTTGATTTTTTTTTTTAAATGAATGATTCCACTCAGTTTTAGGGATAATTTCTTCCCAGTTGCTGGAAGATTGTGGAATTCTGGTGCCAAGGACAGCTGAGGAGGAGCCCAAGGAACAAAGGACACAAGTGAGGTTTTAGCCCTTAAAAAACTCATTTTTTTAAAAAAAAATTAATGATTTCACTCAGTTTTAGGATTAATTTCTTCCCTATTTCCAAATTATTTAGGGATAATTTCTTTAAGTTCTCTGCCAGTTGCTGGAAGATTGTGGAATTCTTGTGCCAGGGACAGCTGAGGAGAAGCCCAAGGAACAAAGGACACAAGAGAGGTTTTAGCCCTTAAAAACTCCTGATTTTTTTTTTTCTTAATTAATGATCCAACTCAGTTTTAGGGGTAATTTCTTCCCTATTTTTAAATTATTTCGGGATCATTTCATCCCAGCTTTCTCCCAATTGCTGGAAGATTGGAGTTCTTGTGTCAGGGACAGCTGAGGAGAAGCCCAAGGAACAATGGACACAAATGAGGTTTCAGCCCTTAAAAACTCCTGATTTTTTTTTCTTAATTAATGATTTCACTCAGTTTTAGGGATAATTTTTTTCCCTATTTCTAAATAATTTTGGGATCATTTCTTCCCAGCCCTCTCCCAGTTGCTGGAAGATTGTGGAGTTCTGGTGCCAAGGGCAACAAAGGACACAAGTTGGGTCTTAACCCTTAAAAACTCTTATTTTTTTTTTAATGAATAATTCCACTCAGTTTTAGGGGTAATTTCTTCCCTATTTCTAAACTATTTAGGGATAATTTCTTCCCAGCCTTCTCCCAGTTGCTGCAAGATTGTGGAGTTCTTGTGCCAAGGACACAAGTTGGGTCTTAAACCCTTAAAAACTCTTCTTTGATTTTATTTTTTTTTTTAAATGATTGATTCCCAAATTACCAATAACCTCTTCCAGTAATTTCAGGCCAAAACATGGATTCATAATTTGGGATTCTCTGGTCTCCTGGGAATTGTTTGAGGCCTCTACAAGGACAACTGCCTGCTGTGGTTGTGGGTTCCTCACACTCCACTCATGAGCTGCTTTTGGAAAAAAAAAAAAACCCAAAAAAATCCAAACAAACAGAAAACCCAAAAAAACCCAAAACACCAAAACAAACAGAACACTGGGAATTGGAGCCTTTGGACATTTTCTGCAAGCTCAGAGCTTCCAATTACGCTCATCTGAATCAGCACCTTCTTCAGGGGAGGAAAAGTTTCCAGTTTTGGGTGAACTTTTGATGTGATGATGGCAAGGAAAAAGTGGGTGTTGGACTTTTCACCAGCCCTAGGAAATCTGCAGGAGCGGAGCTTTAATCCCAGCCAAGATCAAGAGCAAACAAACATCGGTGCCTTTAGAAAAGCCGTAATTAAGGAGAAGAAAGGCAAGAAAAGAATCGGCATCAAAAGCACTTGGCCCTCACAGCAGTGCTGGGGCAGTGGCCAACAAACAACTGTGGGAGAGATGTGGCAAAGGAAGAAATCAAAGCCCTTGCTGGATTTATTGCAGCTTGTGCAAGTGATCAGGGAAGAGTTTTAAAAGCTTTTTTTTTGGAATATATAATTCAAGGACTCTCTCTTGAGATGCCTCGTTAAAGCCAGTCCTGGTGAGGAGTGAAGAAATTCCTTGCTGCTGCTCCAGAAGCTCTCCCTGACAAAATTCCTGCGTGGATGGGAAGGGTTTTGTTTCACGTTCAACCTCTCAGGTTGCCGCTAAAAAAAAATAAAAAATTCCACCTTTCTCCTTTCTTCATCCCTGCAAGCCTCATGCAGCAATCCCACAGCCACAGGGGAAGGTGGAAGGGTAAAACTCAAATTTTTGTTTTTTTTTTTTTTTTTTTTTTAACAAGTTCAAAAGCAAAGCAACTCCCCAGTGGGGCTGAAGGGTTTGGGGAGCCTCGACTTGGGCAGCAGCTCAAGGTTGAGAACTGGGGAGAATTCTCAAAATATTCTTTTTGTTCTTCTCCTGCTTCTTCTCCTGCTCCTTTGGCAGCCTCAGGGTTGATCCCAGAAGGAGCTGCCTGGCCTGGCTCTCTCAGTCCTGAGCATCTTTTCCACCTTCCACCCTCTTCATAAAAACATTTTTCACCCCAAATCAGCCAAATCAATGGGATTAATCTCATTGGAGCTGATGTTTGTCCAGGTGTCAAAGAGAAAAAATCAACTTTCCAAGTTCCAGGCTTGCCTGGGGTTGGAGGGTTTGCTTCTCCCAGCTGGAAGGAGCTGCTCCAGAGCCGTTCTCCAGGAAAAAAAAAAAATGCATTCTCCAGGAAAAACACAAAAGTGTCTGGGGCAGGAGAGAGGCCTCAGCTTCATTTCCATGGATTTCCCTCAAAGCTTCACCCGGATTCACCTCCAGATTAGAGCAACTGGGAAGTTTGGGAACAAGATTAGAGAGCAAACAAACAAATCCCCAGATAAATGGGGTTTTATCTGTATCAGATAAAAGGTTTTGTCTTTTTTTTTTTTCTTTTGTCATCTCCTTGCAGCTGGGCGTGGGGGGGGAAGGTTGAGAGAAAAACACTCATCCACTTTGTTGTGCTGCTAGATTCTGGGAAAAACTCTGGAAAAAAAGAGGGAATGTCTCCTTGGCAAAGTCATTCTCTTTTATTTTTCCTTCTCGGGGCACAGCCTGCAGCTTCCTCTCACTTTTGAACCTGAACCTGCAGGTGCATAGCCCAGAGGAGACGCGGGGGGAAAGAAATAAATAAAAAAAAGATAAATAGAAAATGAGAAGATGTGAAAAGCATCCTCAGCTCAAACATTCCCTGCTCATAACTGGGTGAAGTCACTGTCTCCAGCATCGTCTCCTCCCTTTTTAGCCACCACAAAGGAGAGGCTGCTCCACAAATCCCCACCTCCCTCTCTTTTGGAAGCCTCAGGAATCCTCCAACAGCATCACCAGGAGTGAAATTCGACGCTTTAAAAAATACCCCACTGAAGCAGCAGATTCCAGACTGCTCAGGAATGTTGGAGCCCTGAGAGTTCAAGGCTAAGAAAGGGAATTACCTCGCCCTCCAACACTGCTGGGTGGATTTGGGGAATCCAGAGAGGCTCCCAGAGGCTCTGGGGGTGCCTGGAGTGAGGTTGGAGCAAACTCAGGGTCTGGTTACAGGGCTGGGGACAAAAGCTCCTTCACGGATGTGTGCACACGCTCGGGGCTGAGGCAAATGAAGTCACTTGTTGTGCACATATTGATTTTATTTATGGTTTCGTAGGGACTGGAGGCCTTTGCTTAAATCCCAGTCAGACCCTTGGACATAAAACAGATTTTGCACATTTGGCTGAAGTTTAAAATCCAATTGCTGCCAGATTTTGGTCTATTTTTTTATTTAATTTAAAAAAAAACAACAACATAAACCCGTCTGTGTCTCTGTCCTAGTTTGCCTCTTCCCCAACAGCTGCAAGGATTAAACAATTTAAATTCTGTTATTGGTGGTTTGGGGAAGCAAACAGCTCAAATGATGCCAGCTGGGAGATTTGGGAGATCCCATCTGGATACTGGGAGCAAAAAGATGCCCAGGGTTAATAAAAGAGATTGAGAGCAGGGGGCTCGGCCTGGGAGAGGTAAAAATGGATTTAGGGAAGGTAAAAAAGGGACTCAGAGAAGGTAAAAAATGGATTTAGGGAAGACAAGAAAAGGGATTTAAAGAAGGTAAGAAAAGGGATTTAAAGAAGGTAAGAAAAGGGATTTAAAGAAGGTAGAAAAGGGATTTAAAGAAGTTTAAAAAACGGGATTTAAGCGCTGTCTACACGATCTAAAAAGGAGATAGAGCCAGAAACTGCCTTCCACAAGCTGCAGCATGGAAAATTTCCTGTAAATACAAGGAAATTTTTCCCCCAGTGAGTGTGATCAAGCTGGGAGAGGTGAGAAAATCCCTGTCCTTGGAGGTTTTCAGAGCTCACCCAGGCAATGCCAAGCTGAGCTAAAGGTGAAGTTGGGCTGGAGATCTCCGAGTGAAACTCTTCCATTGTTCTGAACAAGCCTCAAGGAGCAGAACCTGGAGTTGCTCTGCAATCACCAAACCACAGAGGTGCTGAGTGTCCAGACGGAGAGTTAAAACCTGTAATTCTTACCTGCATTCGTTTCTTTCTAGTTTTTAGCCCAATTTCCTTGGGCCTCTCCCACACAAGGAGGCTTCACCCAGGAATGCTGCACCATCCCAAACCACCAAAGCCTCCAATCGAGCTCTGCTTTGCAAAGTCTGCTAATTAGTTTGATTTTTTTTCAAGCGCGTTTCTGTGAAAACATTTCCTTTTCAAAGCCCGCTGAGCCCTCCTGCCCCCCAGAACTCGCACAATCCTTGCAAAACCCGAGCTCATCAATGTTCGCTTCGCTTTTCTCGCCTAATTAAGAACATCCACTCCAGCCCCTGGGAAGTTTTTTCCAGGTTTCAAAGTGAGGGGCTGCTCCACTCACCTTCCTCACTCTCATTTCCATGGAAAAAAAATGAGGCTGGAGGAAAAGCAGGAGCATCTCTCACCCCCTCCAAACCAAGCTGGGATGCAAAGGTTGATCACACCCAGGAATAAATTTTTGTCCCAAAACAGCATTTGGAGGTAGAAACTCTCCGTGCTGAGGTAACTAAAGCCACTTTTTGTCAGATATGAGAGGTTTCCACATCACCTGCACCTTTGGAGAAGTCATTTCCTAACCTTGAGGGCAACAGAAAACCCCAAACCTCTGCTGATCTGGGTCTCTCAAATCTGTTTGAATTCTAAACACACCCAGGTAACGTTCTGGGGTCAGCGCAATTAAGATGAACCGATAAATCAGGGTGAATTATTCCCTAAGTTTCTTTCAGGGTGTGACCTTGAGAAAATCTCCCGCGTTCCGCATCTCCGAGTGACAGTAACACCTCACACAGGGGTTTAAAAATCAGAATAAAAGCAGAGCTGGTGCTGAGGTGGATTTTATGGCCAGGACAGGGTGCCCAGAGAAGCTCTGGCTGCTCCTGGGATCCCTGGAAGTGCCCAAGGCCAGGCTGGGATAGTTGGAGGTGGCACTGGATGATCCTTAAGGATCATTTCCAACCCTTTAAAATTCCGTGAGAGGAGCAGCTACAAACCCCATTCTAATTAGGGGACAAGCAAGGAAAGCTGTTATAGCCTGAGGAAAGAAGCGTCCATCTCATGAGGCAGAGAGGCAAAGGATTCTCCCACAGCCCGCAGGAGAGGAATTCCCCGTAGGAAACGGGAAGGAAGGGAATTTCCCCGGAAAATCCCCTCACAGCCGGCCGGGGCTTCCCTTCACAAGGCAGTAAGGAAGCTAAAGTGACCCTCCTTCCACAGGAGACCGGCGGGGTCTCCTCTGAGGGTACACACGCACCCTCAGCCCCTCACGGGGGGACGCGGGGGGATCGCGACTCCTACCGGCTGCAGGAGGCGGCCACACCGGGGGTGCCGCTCGCCGGGGGCGAGGTGCTGACCCTGCCCCGTCTCCTCGCAGGGGGTTTCTGGCCCAGGGGCTCTGCCTCCATGGGGATGGGGACCAGGAGCGGGACTGGCAGCGGCGGCGACGGCGGCGCCTCAGCCCGGGGAGAAATGGCGGCGGCGGCGGCGGCGGTTTGAAAATGGCGGCGGTGGCGGCGTTGGCCAATCAGAAGCCGCGGGGGGCGTGGCCAGAGGGCGGCGCGGGCTGTGAGGGAGGTGGCGGGCGCAGCGCCCCCTGGCGGAGCGCGCGTGAGGGAGCGCCCCGGCCGTGGGGAAACTGAGGCACAGGGGAAACTGAGGCACAGGGGAAACTGAGGCACAGGGGAAACATCGCCCTCCGCATCCCGATATTCCAGGGAATCGCAGCGTTTTATAGAGGCTGGAAGAAACCTCGGAGATCATCGAGTCCACCACCTTGTCAGCCAGACCTGAGCGCTGAGTGCCACGTCCAGTCGCTCTTTAAACATCTCCAGGGATGGTGAATCCACCACTGCCCTGGGCAGCTCATTCCAATGCTTGACAACCCTTTCCATGAAGGAATTTCCTCATTATCCACTCTGAGGCTCCCCTGGGCCAGCCTGAGGCCGTTCCCTCTCCTCCTGTCCCTGTTCCCTGGGATTAGATCCCAAATCCCTCCCTGGCTGGGAGTTGTGCAGAGCCACAAAGTCCCCCCTGAGCCTCCTTTTCTCCAGGCTCAGCCCCTTTCCCAGCTCCCTCAGCTTTTCCTGCTTCTCCAAGCCTTTCCCAGCTTTGTTCCCTACCCTGGACACGCTCCAGCCCCTCCAGGACTCTCCTGTTGGGAGCTGTCCCCAGGATTCCAGGGTGTCCTTCAGGGGACAGTCCCTGTCCTTGGACAGTGCCCACTCTGGGGCTGGCACAGCCCAGGGGACACCACTGGACTCTGGCCCAGCTGGGCACAAGGGTTTGGTTTTAGCCAAACTCAATCCCATGGGAATTATGACGGAAGAGCAGGGACCACACAATTCCCTCCAGGACACCCAGGTAAGGAATCCCACATGAGATCATCGAGTCAAATCATCCCCAGCACTGCCAAGGCCACCACTGACCATGTCCCCAAGGTGCCACATCCACGGGGTTTTGAAATCCTTCCAGGGATGGGGACTCCACCCCTGCCTAGGGCAGCTCATTCCAATGCTTGATGACCTTTTCCATGAAGGAATTTTCTCCAAAATCCACCCTGAGCCTCCCCTGACCCAGCCTGAGGCCGTTCCCTCTCCTCCTGTCCCTGTCCCCTGGGAGCAGAGCCCGACCCCCCCGGCTGTCCCCTCCTGTCAGAGCCACAAGGTTCCCCTGAGCCTCCTTTTCTCCAGGCTCAGCCCCTTTCCCAGCTCCCTCAGCCTCTCCTGGTTCTCCAGACCCTTCCCAGCTCCATTCCCTGGACCTGCTCCAGCCCCTCAAGGTCCTTCCTGAACTGAGGAGCTCAGAACTGACCTCAAGATTCCAGGTGGTTCCTCAGCAGTGCCCAGCACAGGGGACAGTCACTGCCCTAACCCTGCTGGCCACTCCATTCCTGCTAAAATCCAGGTGCCATCGGCCTCCTGCCCACCTGGGCACACCTGGGGATGTCCAACCACTGTCACCAGCACCCCCAGGGCCTTCCCCAGCTTTCCAGCCCCTCTGCCCCAGCCTGGAGCATTCCATGGGGTTGTTGTGGTCGAAGAGGAGAACCTGGCCCTTGGTCTTGGTGAAATTCCATCCATTCCCACCTCTATCTGTGACCACTGGGAGGAATTGGCACAGCTGGAGCTGTGTCAGGTGGGGTTAGGCTGGATTTTAGGAAAAAGCTTCCTCCTGGGAAGGGGAGCAACAGCCTCACCCCGTCTGAAAGCAGCAAAAAAAAATTGGCAAAAATTTGGAGGAGAAACAGCTCCTCCCTAAAAATGTAAAGGAAAAATGACACCTCAGAAACGAGCTCGAATCTGGAAAATTTACCTTAGCCACCTTCCCTCAAAGGGATTGAAATCCTTGAGCTGAGCTGTGGCACAAAACCGCTGCCTAAACCATTCGTGGGGAGGTTTTTTGAATCTGACAGAGCTGGGGAAAAGCAGCTGCCTTGGCCAGACAGAGCAGCAAAATCCCCAAACCCTGCCTTGAAAAGCCATCAGGAGCCCCCGCTGTTCCTCCCATCCCACGTCAGGGTCAAGTGGTGCTTCCAGCAAGACTCTGGGTGAGGTTTTGGATGCTCTCAGGTGAGGGGATCTGTCTGGAAATCTGTCCCACTTGGCTGAGATTTGGATTTTTCCTCCATTTCAGCCTTTTCCCTCTGAAAAGTGGCAGGGATGAGGAGGGGAGGGCGTTTGTCCCCTCGTGGGGTGACACCCTCAACCATCCCTATAATGGGGGGGGGGTGGCTTTTCCCTGCTTATAAATTGGGAATATCTCCTCTGGAGTGAAAAATCTGCCTTTGGACCAGACAGATTTAGCCAAAAAAAGAAAAAAAAAAAAAAAAGAAAAAAATCTTTTAACAACTCTTACACCCCAGTGCTGGAGCAGCCTTTTATGCTCGATCAGGTTCATCAGGTTGAGCTCAACTTCTGGGCAGAAAATGGATGAAATTCTTTGAAACCCATTAAATTCTGCCTGAAACCCATTATAAAATAAAAAAACCCCACATGTGCACAAAGCATTTCACTTTCTTGGCTTTATTTAAGTTAAAAAAAAAAAAGTTTAAAAAAAAAAATCACAAATGGATTCTTCAGAGATGCAAACCCCACGAGTTCAGCTGTTGAAGCGGGGCCTTGATTCAGACAAGGAGATGCCCCCTCTTTAAGCTGCCAAAAAAAGCTGCACGTCACCAGATGTCAGAGTGAGGATTTAATGGTTTCAGAAGGGATTTGTGCTTTTTTTTTTTTTTGGGAAAAAAACCCAAAACAAACAAAAAGCCAAAAAAAACCCCCCCAAAACCCCCCCCAAACCCCCCCCCCCAAAAAACCCCCAAAAAAACAACCAAAAAAGAAAACAAAAAAAACCAAACACAAAAAAAACCAAAAACACAAAAACCAAAAAAAAAAACCAAACAAACAAAAAAAAAAGGCAAAAAACCAAAAAAAAATCCTCCACTGGGGCGGGAGAGGGAGCGTTCCTGAGGCACCAGGTGTGCCAGAGGGCTCAGACTCGGCGTGGAAACGATGCCAAAGAAAAGGGAATTAATTTTGCTCCTTTGATCCCAGTGCAGACTTTTTACGTGGCCAAACTGTGAAGTTTTCCATTCGGCTTCAAACCTCAACGCTTCAGCGTTGCCTCGCTCAGCCTTTCATTTCTTTTGCCTTGGGAGCTGCTCGTGGATTTCCATCCGTTTTACCTCCACCAGCCAAATTCCCTCCCTCCCTCCCTCCTTCCCAGTCCTTCTCCACAGCCTCTCCTGGAGCCTCTCCTGGGGCTCCAGACCCTTCCCAGCTTTGTTCCCTTCCCTGGACACGCTCCAGCCCCTCCAGGACTCTCCTGTTGGGACCTGTCCCCAGGATTCCAGGGTGTCCTTCAGGGGACAGTCCCTGTCCTTGGGCTGTGCCCATTCTGGGGCTGGCACAGCCCAGGGGACACCACTGGACTCTTGCCCAGCTGGGCACAAGAGTTTGGTTTGAGCCAAACTCAATCCCATGGGAATTATGACGGAAGAGCAGGGACCACGCAATTCCCTCCTGGACACCCAGGTAAGGAATCCCACATCAGATCATCGCTGCCTTGGCTGCCTCCTGATCTCTGCATCGACCATTCCCAAACTGCTGTGTCCTCCTGGAAACTGGAGAAGCTTCCAAAGCTCCTGTTCTTTGCGTTCAGCTGCACCCCCGCCCCGAGCTCTGAATCCCCTCCCTGGAGCAGCGAGCCAGGGAATTCTGGAATTTCTTTTCCATGGGGTTGGAGAGCTGTGAGCACAGCCTTTGGGAGGTGCTTGTGGGAGATCTTCTCTGCTGAAGTCATCATTTGGGAGGTCAGGAGGGCAAAGCAGATCCGAGGATGGCGTCTCCAGGGCTGTTTCTCTTGGATCCCTTTTTTTTTTTTTTAAACGAAAGAGCTGTTTTTTCTTGCTTTGGAAATGTCTGCTAAGGAAGGCAGGAGCCTCCCTGGAAGATGTGAACCCCCTCGCTCCAAATGATGATAATTTTGAAATTCAGGGGCTCTCAGGCAAAGATGTGGGAATAGGAAGAACAGTTCTTTGCTAGGAAAATGAAAATAAAAATGCAGCGGTACAAAAAAAACCCTGTCAGAGCCAGAACACAACCTGCCAGCCACAAGGTCCCCCCTGAGCCTCCTTTTCTCCAGGCTCAGCCCCTTTCCCAGCTCCCTCAGCCTCTCCTGGGGCTCCAGATCCTTCCCAGCTCCATCAGGGTGTCAGGGTGTTGGGAGCAGCCCAGCCAAGCCCTCCTGCAGTGCCAGCTGTGGTTCTGCTGAGCAGTGACCCTGTGCAAGGGTGAAGTTTCCCTCTGAAGCTCCAGTGGTGCTGAGACCTTCCAGAGAGCTTCCAGAACATTCCAGGCCCGCTCTTCCTCTGGCAATCCAGTGCACACCGGCTGTGCTGCTGGTTTTTTTAGGAAGGGGCTGTTCTCTTGGTTTGGGAAAGAGGTGTCTGCTAAGGAAGGCAGGAGCCTCCCTGGAAGATGTGAACCCCCTCGCTCCAAATGATGATAATTTTGAAATTCAGGGGCTTCCAGGCAAAGATGTGGGAATAGGAAGGACAGCTCTTTGCTAGGAAAATGAAAATAAAAATGCAGCAGTACAAAAAACCCCTGTCAGAGCCAGAACACAACCTGCCAGCCACAAGGTCCTCCCTGAGCCTCCTTTTCTCCAGGCTCAGCCCCTTTCCCAGCTCCCTCAGCTTCTCCTGGGGTTCCAGACCCTTCCCAGCTCCATCAGGGTGTCAGGGTGTTGGGAGCAGCCCAGCCAAGCCCTCCTGAAGTTTCCCTCTGAAGCTCCAGTGGTGCTGAGACCTTCCAGAGAGCTTCCAGAACATTCCAGGTCCACTCTATCTCTGGCAATCCAGTGCACACCGGCTGTGCTGCTGTTCTTTTTAGGAAGGAGCTGTTGTCTTGGTTTGGGAAAGAGGTGTCTGCTAAGGAAGGCAGGAGCCTCCCTGGAAGATGTGAACCCCCTCGCTCCAAATGATGATAATTTTGAAATTCAGGGGCTTCCAGGCAAAGATGTGGGAACAGGAAGAACAGTTCTTTGCTAGGAAAATGAAAATAAAAATGCAGCGGTACAAAAAAAACCCTGTCAGAGCCAGAACACAACCTGCCAGCCACAAGGTCCCCCCTGAGCCTCCTTTTCTCCAGGCTCAGCCCCTTTCCCAGCTCCCTCGGCCTCTCCTGGGGCTCCAGACTGTCGCTGTTGGACACAGAAGAAAGACACGGACTCGTGAATTCAGAAGGCTGATGCTCTGAAACAAGGGGCTGGTTTATTCTCAGAACTTATTTTTATCCTTTTTTTACAATGTGCCCACCTAAGAGGTGGGATCTTTAGAACCGTTGGTCAACACCAAGGGTCAACAAGCCAAGTCCCTCCTTAGGAGAGAAATGTGAGAAACGAGAGAGTTTAAAGAGTGTGACTTTGTTTACCAGTTTAGGTCTCTGGGAAAGAACTTCAGAAAACCCAAACACGACAAGCAGTGACTACACCAGACCCTTCCCCAGCTCCATCAGGGTGTCAGGGTGTTGGGAGCAGCCCAACCAAGCCCTCCTGCAGTGCCAGCTGTGGTTCTGCTGAGCAGTGACCCTGTGCAAGGGTGAAGTCTCCTGACGCTGTTCAAGATCACAGCGACACAGACTCTGACTCAGAAGGTTGACAATGACTTTGTTTATTTTTGGTTATTTCTTTTCTTTTTGTACCGTTCTACAGAGAACAACCCGATGGGTGACAGAAAGACAAACTTCTTCAGTCACATTGGCCAAGTCAGAGGGACAGCAAGAAGTCCCTCCTAGGGAAAGGAATGTGAACAAAGGTTGCATTTAGGAAAACGTGTCTCTTGTCGACAGAAAAGAGGAAAAAGCTTCCTCCTGGGAAGGGGAGCAACAGCCTCATCCAGTCCGAGAGTGGCAAAAAAAATCGGCAAAAATTTGGAGGAGAAACAGCTCCTCCCTAAAAATGTAAAGGAAAAATGACACCTCAGAAACGATCTCGAATCTGGAAAATTTACCTCAACCACCTTCCCTCAAAACACACCCGAGGGATTGAAATCCTTGAGCTGAGCTGTGGCACAAAACCGCTGCCTAAACCATTCGTGGGGAGGTTTTTGAATCTGACAGAGCTGGGGAAAGAGTTTCAGAAAAACCAAAACATCTCAGGCTTTTACACAGTTTTATGCTGTTCTACACAGAACAACCCAATGGGTGGAAGAAGGAGAAACTTCTTCAGTCACATTCGTCAAACCAGAGGGACAGCAAGAAGAAGTCCCTCCTAGGGAAAGGAATTTAAACAAAGGTTACAGTTAGAAAAACGTGTCTCTTGTTGACAGAAAACTCTCTGGGAAAAGTTTCAGAAAAATCAAAACATCTCGGGCTTTTATACAGTTTTATGCTGTTCTACAGAGAACAACCCAATGGATGGAAGAAAGACAAACTTCTTCAATCACACTGGCCAAGTCAGAGGGACATCAAGGAGAAGTCCCTCCAAGGGTAAGGAATGTAAACAAAGGTTTACATGTCTTTTGTCGACAGAAAACTCTCTGGGAAAAGAGTTTCACAGAAACCAAAACATCTCAGGCACCAACCAGGGCTACACAGTAGTACAAAAAAGCAAACAAACAAACAAAAAAAAATCCTGGAAACCCTGACAGAGCCAGAACACAGCCTGACACCGTTGGTCAGGGTGTTGGGAGCAGCCCAGCCAAGCCCTCCTGCAGTGCCAGCTGTGGTTCTGCTGAGCAGTGACCCTGTGCAAGGGTGAAGTTTCCCTCTGAAGCTCCAGTGGTGCTGAGACCTTCCAGAGAGCTTCCAGAACATTCCAGGTCCACTCTATCTCTGGCAATCCAGTGCACACCGGCTGTGCTGCTGTTTTTTTTAGGAAGGGGCTGTTGTCTCGCTTTGGAAATGTTTGCTAAGGAAGGCAGGAGCCTCCCTGGAAGATGTGAATCCTCTCGCTCCAAATGATGATAATTTTGAAATTCGGGGGCTTCCAGGCAAAGATGTGGGAATAGGAAGAACAGTTCTTTGCTAGGAAAATGAAAATAAAAATGCAGCGGTACAAAAAAAATCCTGTCAGAGCCAGAACACAACCTGCCAGCCACAAGGTCCCCCCTGAGCCTCCTTTTCTCCAGGCTCAGCCCCTTTCCCAGCTCCCTCAGCCTCTCCTGGGGCTCCAGATCCTTCCCAGCTCCATCAGGGTGTCAGGGTGTTGGGAGCAGCCCAGCCAAGCCCTCCTGAAGTTTCCCTCTGAAGCTCCAGTGGTGCTGAGACCTTCCAGAGAGCTTCCAGAACATTCCAGGCCCGCTCTTCCTCTGGCAATCCAGTGCACACCGGCTGTGCTGCTGTTCTTTTTAGGAAGGAGCTGTTGTCTCGCTTTGGAAATGTCTGCTAAGGAAGGCAGGAGCCTCCCTGGAAGATGTGAACCCCCTCGCTCCAAATGATGATAATTTTGAAATTCAGGGGCTTCCAGGCAAAGATGTGGGATATTTCCAATCCCTTTTTTTGTTTGGATATTCCCAATCCCATTTTTTACGTGGCTATTTACAATCCCATTTTTCCCTGGATATTTCCAATCCTGTTTTTCAATGGATATTCCAAATCCCTTTTTTTACATGGATATTCCCAATCCCATTTTTTACCTGGCTATTTACAATCACATTTTTCCGTGGATATTTCCAATCCCTTTTTTGCTTGGATAGTCCCAGTCCCATTTTTACATGGATATTTTCAAATCCTATTTTTCCTTGGATATCCCAAATCCCTTTTTTCATACGGATATTCGCTTGGATATTTCCATTCCTGTTTTGCTTGGATATTCCCAATCCCATTTTCACATGGATATTCCCAATCCTGTTTTGCTTGGATATTTCCAAATCCCGTTTTTTATATGGATATTTCCAGCCATGTTTTTACATTGATGTTCCCAATCCCATTTTTACCCAGATATTTCCAAATCCCATTTTCACATAGATATTCCAAATTCCTTTTTTTTCCATGGATATTCCAAATCCCCTTTTTTTACGTGGATATTCCCAATCCCATTCTCGCTTGGATATTCCCAATCCCATTTTTACATGGATATTTCCACTCCCGTTTTTTGATGGATATTCCAAATCCATTTTTCACATGGATATTTCCAATCCCATTTTTGCTTAGACATTCCCAATCCCATTTCACACAGATATTCCCAATCCTGTTTTTGCTTGGATATTCCAAATCCTGTTTTTTACATGGATATTCCCAATGCTGTTTTCACATGGATATTCCAAATCCCATTTTTACATGGATATTCCCAATCCCATTCTTGCTTGGATGTTCCCAATCCCATATTTACATGGATATTTCCACTCCCGTTTTTTATGGATATCCCAAATCCCATTTTCACACAGATATTCCCAATCCCATTTTTCCATGGATATTTCCAATCCTGTTTTCCAATGGATATTCCAAATCCCATTTTTTACATGGATATTTCCAGCCATGTTTTTACATTGATGTTCCCAATCCCATTTTCACATGGATATTCCCAATCCCATTTTTTACCTGGCTATTTACAATCACATTTTTCCATGGATATTTCCAATCCCTTTTTTGCTTGGATAGTCCCAATCCCATTTTTTTACATGGATATTTCAATTATGTTTTTGCATTGATGTTTCTAATCCCATTTTCACATGGATATTCCAAATCCCATTTTTGCTTGGATATTCCAAATCCCATTTTTCCATGGATATTCCCAATCCCATTCTTGCTTGGATATTCCCAGCCCCATTTTTCCATGGATATTTTCAAATCCTGTTTTTCCTTGGATATCCCAATCCCATTTTTGCTTAGACATTCCAAATCCCATTTTCACACGGATATTCCAAATCCTGTTTTTCACATGAATATTGCCAATCCCATTTTTGCTTGGATATCCCAAATCCCATTTTTTTTTCCATGGATATTCCCAATCCTGTTTTGCTTGAATATTCGCAATCCCATTTTTCCATGGATATTTTCAAATTTAATTGGATATCCCAAATCCCTTTTTTCACATGGATATTCCCAATCCCATTTTCGCTTGGATATTCCCAATTCCATTTTTGCTTGGATATTCCCAATCCCATTTTTTTTTCCATGGATATTCCCAACCCTGTTTTGCTTGAATATTCCCCATCCCATTTTCCCCACAGATATTCCCAACCCCATTTTTCCATGGATATCCCAGGCAGGTGGGAAGGAGCAGTCTCACCCTGTGGAGGCTCCATGCACAGCAGGAAGAATTCCCCGAGGGATTCAAATCCATTTTCCTCCAAATCCCTTGGAAAGGAACGTTTTCCTTAAAGCGTTTCCCTCGTTGCTCTGAAATTAAAGGGAGGAAAAATTAGGGGATAAATAAGAAGAAATAAAAAAAAAATTAAAAAAATAAAAATATTAAATAAATAAAAATAATTTTTTTCTAAAAGTAGAAATTAGGAAATAAAAACAAATAAATAAATAAATAAAATTAAATATTAAGTAAATAAAAATAAATTTCTTCTAAAAGTAGAAATTGGGAAATAAAAATAAAAATAAAAAATAAACAAACAAACAAAAAGAAAGAAAATGAAAATGTTGAATAAATAGAAATAAATGTCTTCTAAAAGTAGAAAAGAGGAATTATTAAAAATGTAAATAAATAAATAAATAAATAATGAAATGAATAAAAATAATTGTCTTCTAAAAGTAGAAATTAGGAATGAGTAAAATAAATAAATAAAGCAAGCAATAAAAATATTAAATAAATAAAAATAATTGTCTTCTAAAAGTAGAAATTAGGAATAAATAAAAATATAAGTAAATAAATAAATAAAATCAAAATATTCAGTAAATACAAATAAATTTCTTCTAAAAGTAGAAATTTGAAATAAATAAAAAATCAAAAATAAACAAAATCAAAATAGTAAATAAATAAAAATAAATTTCTTCTAAAAGTAGAAATTAGGAATAAGTAAAAATAAAAATAAAAATAAATGAATAAAACCCAAATATTAAATTATTCATTATTCATAATTTATTTATTTCTAATAAAAATCCATTATCTAAAAAGATCAATACATTAATTATTAAATTAAATAGAGAAATTAAATAAAGGAAAAAAAAATTGGATTGTCCGAAAATCCCACCCTGGTGGAAATTTTAATTTTTTGGGTTTTTTTGCTGCTGCTTTTTGCAGGACAACAAAGAAAATCAAAATCCCAGCTGATGCCAAATGCTTGAACTTAAAATAGGTTTTAATTAATGAATAATTGTTATTACATCGTTAATAGTAATTATTTTTTTGTTGAGGTTAGTTGTTTTTGGTTTGGGGAGTGCGACCACATCACCCCACTGCTGGATGTGTTTGGAGATGAGCTTTGGCTGAAGGAAAATGTGCAAAAACTGGGAAAAAATCAGCAAAACTCAGGGAAAAAATAGAAAAAAAAAACGAGGTAAAAGAAGTGCAAAAAATCAGCAAAACTCAGTAAAATATCGGCAAAAAAATTGGCAAAAATGGGCAAAAAATCAGCAAAAAAATCAGAAAAAATCAGGAAAAAATTAGCACAAAAATCAGCAAAAAAAATCAGCAAAACATCAACAAAACATCAGCACAAAAATCAGCAAAAAATCAGTAAAAAATGAGCCCGAAAATCAGCAAGAAATCAACAAAAATCAGCAAAATATCGGCAAAAAAATCAGCGAAATATCAGCAAAACCCAAGAAAATATCAGCAAAATTTGGCAAAAAATCAGCACAAAAGTCAGCAAGATATCGGCCAAAACATCAGCCAAAACATCAGCAAAAAGTCAGCAAAATACTGGCAAAAAATCAGCAAATCAAATGAGCAAACCCCAGGAAAATATCAGCAAAAAATTGGCAAAAAATGAGCCCAAAAATCAGCAAAATATCGGCCAAAAATCAGCAAAAAATCAGCAAAAATCTGCAAAATATCAGCAAAAAATTGGCAAAAAATGAGCCCAAAAATCAGTAAAATATCAGCCAAAAATCAGCAAATAATCAGTAAAATATCAGTAAAATATCAGCAAAAGATCAGCAAAACCCAGGAAAATATCAGCAAAATTTGGCAAAAAATCAGCACAAAAGTCAGCAAAGTATCGGCCAAAAATCAGCAAAGAGTCAGCAAAAATCAGCAAAATATCAGCAAAAAATTGGCAAAAAATGAGCCCAAAAATGAGCAAAATATCAGCCAAAAATCAGCAAAAATCCAAACCCAAACCGGAGCCAGGAAGAAAAGGAGATCCCAAAAAATGCTGAACGAAAGGGGGAAAAAACCAAAATTCCTGCTCCTGATCCCATTTGGGACATCCCTCGATCCCCGAGTGTTGGGATTGTGGATGAATCAAAGAAAATTTGGGAATTTTGAGGAAGGAAAGAAGAGAATTAAGAAATAAAAAAAAGGATTTTCTCCGGTTTCCCAGTGTGGGTTTTCTACTGGGAAACCCAAAGTGGAGCCCAGGAAGAAAAGAAAATCCCAAAAAATGCTGAACAAAAGGGGAAAGAATTCCGGTTCCTGATCCCATTTGGGACGTCCTTGTCTCCCTCGATCCCAAAATTCCTGCTCCTGATCCCATTTGGGACGTCCCTCAATCCCAGAGTTGCCAACCTGTTGGGATTGGGGATGAATCAAAGAAAATTTGGGAATTTTGAGGAGGGAATTAAGGAAAAAAAAATGGATTTTCTCCGGTTTCCCAGTGTGGGTTTTATCCTGGAAAACCCAAAGTGGAGCCAGGAAGAAAAGGAGATCCCAAAAATGCTGAACAAAAGGGGGAAAAAATTCCTGATCCCATTTGGGACGTCCTTGTCTCCCTCGATCCCAAAATTCCTGCTCCTGATCCCATTTGGGACGTCCTTGTCTCCCTCGATCCCAAAATTCCTGCTCCTGATCCCATTTGGGACATCCCTCGACCCCAGACCTGCCAACCTGTTGGGATTGTGGCTGAATCAAAGAAAAATTTGGGAATTTTGAGGAGGGAAAGTTGGGAATTAGGAGAAAAAAAAAATGGATTTGCTCCGGTTTCCCAGTGTGGGTTTTATCCTGGGAAACCCAAACCGGAGCCCAGGAAGAAAAGGAAACCCCAAAAATGCTGAATAAAGGGGAAAATAAAATTCCTGCTCCTGATCCCATTTGGGACGTCCTTGTCTCCCTCAATCCCAAAATTCCTGCTCCTGATCCCATTTGGGACATCCCTCGATCCCAGAGCTGCCAGCATGTTGGGATTGTGGATGAATTGAAGAAAATCTGGGAGTTTTTGTAAGGAAATCAGGAGGAAATCATGGATATTGTGAGGAAAAAAAGACCCAAAATTGCAGGATATTGTCTAAAAATCGACGAAATTAAGAATATCATTGGCAGTGCTGCGAATAACACTGAAGGCAGATTGCTCCTGCTGGATAAATTGAATTATTGTGGGACAAACACAGAAAACTTTCCCAGCTTTTCCTTATTTTTTTTCTTTTTTTTTTTTTAATAACCAACCCCACACTTAAAAAATCGACTTTTAATCCCCTTCAAATAAAAAAAATCCCCTTCAAATAAAACCCTTAAAAAAAAAAAGAAAAAAAAAGGAAAAAAAAAAAAGAAGAAAAAAAATTCACATTACACTGCCCTCAACCAGAGAAATCCTGCAAGGCAGGAGGGATTTAATTCCGAATTTTTTTTTTTTTTTTTAACCAACCCCACACTTAAAAAATCGACTTTTAATCCCCCTTCAAATAAAACCCTTAAAAAAAAAAGAAATAAAGAAAAGGCAAAAAAATTCACATTACACTGCCCTCAACCAGAGAAATCCTGCAAGGCAGGAGGGATTTGATCCCGAATTTTTTTTGGAGGAATGGAAGGAAAAGGAGCTCTGCTCCTTTAAGCCTGGAGAAACTTCTTTAAATTCAGGTGGAGTCAGGATTTCCTGGGCTATAAAGTTGCAGGGAGAGGCAGAGGCAGCAGCTGCTTCGCTCGGATCCTTTCCCCCCTCAGCCTCACCATGGTAAGAGCGTTGAATTTCCAATATTTCCTATTTATATTTTTAATTTTTTTTTTTAATTTGTTCCCCCCTCCTCCAAACCTTCCCAACTCAAAATTCCTTTTTTTTTTTTTTTTTTTTTTTTTCCCTTCTCTTTCCTACCCTGGGATTTGAATTTCCAGCCATTGCTCTCCTTCCCTCCTTGGGTTATTGATTCGGGGTTTGCTCCTTATAAGGGAAAAATGAGGGATGTGCTTTGGGATGCTTGGAGTGGCCTCTCTTGGGGCTTTTTTTTTTTTCCCTTCCAGAGTTTGCAGCTCCTGAGGTGGGGTCTGGAGACTCAAAAAGTTTTTTTTTTAAAAAGTTGGAATATTTTTTTTAATTTTTTTTTTTTTTGGCTAAACGATGAATTAAATTTAAATTTTTTGATCCTGCTGCCCCCCTTTTTTTTTTCCTTCCCCCATAATTTTTAACCCTCCCAGTGTGCTACAACAAGAACAACTTTAAATTTTTTTTGGAATTTTTTTTTTATTCCTTAGGAATGAGCTGCCATGTTGCCTTTGTCTGCTCTAAACCTTTTGGGATTAGATATTAAATGGATAAAAAATCCCCCCCTTTTTCCTTGGAGTTTTTTTTTCCATGGAATCCCCTGCTCCAAAATGTTTGCAGCTGGAAAACCGAAGCGGATTGAGCTGAGGACTGGGGGGGAAAAAAAAAAAAAATCTGAAATCCTGATTATTTCTGGCTGATCCAGCTGAAACTTTTTTTTATTTTGGGAAAGAGGATCCCAAACTTTTTGGATGACGCTTTTTTTTTTTTTTTTTTTTTTTTTTTTTGTGGATGCAAAGGAGCAACTGGTTGGAAAAATAATAAAAAAAAAATCTGGTTGCAAGTGGGAGAAAACTTCAAAGTGGCTCCCAGGGATTCGGCTTTGAACTTTTCCTTTAATCTCTGGGTTTCTGGTCTGGCCCGGGCTATAAAAGTGTTAAATATTTACGTGGTGCTCCCAATGGGAAAATCAGCTGGACAACAATAGGCTGCCCATAGCCAGAGTCTTCTAAAAGGCTGGATGCAAATGTTGGGAAGATCCCCAAAAAAAAAAACCCCTCTGGAATATTTTAGAGGAGGGGAAAAACCTCCAATAAACCGCTGAACTGTTTTTCCTTACGGAGGCTCCCACTTTTTATATATATATATATATTTTTTTTTTTCTTTCTTTCCCTTTGTTCTCCTTCCCTGAGCTCTGGGCTGCGAATTCCGGTGCTCCCGGCGCAGCAGGTGCTGGGAATGGGGGATTTGGGAGCGCAGCAGCTGTCCCAGGGAAGCGCTGGGAAGCTGAGCAGGCAGAGCTGGGATGGGGAACTATTGCAACCACGCCGCGGGGAGGGCAGGGCAGGGCCGGGGCGGCCGGCATTGCCCACATAGTGCGGGTGGCAGCTGGGACATCCCTGCAGGAATGGGATCACGGCAATCCCTGATCCCAGCAGGGACGGGATCCCGACAATCCCTGATCCCAACAATCCCTGATCCCGGCAGGAATGGGATCCCAACAATCCCTGATCCCAGCAGGGACGGGATCCCGGCAGTCCCTGATCCCAACAAACCCTGATCCCAGCAGGAATGGGATCCTGGCAATCTCTGATCCCGGCAATCCCCAATCCCAGCAGGAATGGGATCCCAACAAACCCTGATCCCAACAAACCCTGATCCCAGCAGGAATGGGATCTTGGCAGTCCCTGATCCCGGCGGGGATGGGATCCTGGCAGTCCCTGATGCCAACAATCCCTGATCCCAGTAGGGACGGGATCCCAGCAATCCCTGATCCCAGCAGGAATTGGATCCCAACAATCCCTGATCCTGGCAGTCCCTGATCCCAACAAACCCTGATCCCGGCAGGGATGGGATCCTGGCAGTCCCTGATCCCGGCAATCCCTGATCCCAGCAGGGACGGGATCCTGGCAGTCCCTGATCCCAGCAGGAATGGGATCCAAACAATCCCTGATCCCAACAAACCCTGATCCCAGCAGGAATGGGATCCCGGCAATCCCTGATCCCAGCAGGAACGAGATCTCATCAGCTCCTGATCCCAACAATCCCTGATCCTGAGAGCTCCTTGATCCCAGCAGGAATGGGATCCCAGCAGCTCCTTGATCCCGACAATCCCTGATCCCAGTGGGAATGGGATCCCAGCAGCTCCTGATCCCAACAGTCCTTGATTCCCCCAATCCCAGCAGCTCCTCATCCTGCCAATCCCCTGATCCAAACAACCCCTGATCCCAGCAGCCCCTGATCCTGATGATCCAAACAATCCCTGATCCCAGCAATCCCTGATCCCAGCAGCCCCCACACCCCGCAGAGCCACGGGGTTTGTCCCACACTGGGATTTGGGGGTGTTGAGGCAGCTCGGGGTTGGTGTCCCCATTTCCCAGGGATGATCCAGCCCTGCCCTGCTCCATCCTGGCTGTCTGGTGGCCTCGAGTCGCTTGAGGGCCGGGAAAATCTTGGCACATCCACGTTTGGGGAAGGAGCTGGAGAAGTTTGGATCATTTCCCTGCCACAAGTGGTTGGTGCCCCGGGATCTTCTGGAGACTCCTGGGCGCTTTGGGTGGTTGTGCACTTCCCTGGAGATTTGGGATCTGCTCTTCCCTGGAGATTTGGGATCTGCTGTTCCCACTTCCCTGGAGATTTGGGATCTGCTCTTCCCTGGAGATTTGGGATCTGCTCTTCCCACTTCCCTGGAGATTTGGGATCTGCTCTTCCCTGGAGATTTGGGATCTGCTCTTCCCACTTCCCTGGAGATTTGGGATCTGCTCTTCCCTGGAGATTTGGGATCTGCTCTTCCCACTTCCCTGGAGATTTGGGATCTGCTGTTCCCACCTCCCTGGAGATTTGGGATCTGCTGTTCCCTGGAGATTTGGGATCTGCTGTTCCCAGCGCCCCTCTCTAGCTTTGGGTGGAGGTGCACTTCCCTGGAGATTTGGGATCTGCTCTTCCCTGGAGATTTGGGATCTGCTGTTCCCACTTCCCTGGAGATTTGGGATCTGCTCTTCCCACTTCCCTGGAGATTTGGGATCTGCTCTTCCCACTTCCCTGGAGATTTGGGATCTGCTCTTCCCTGGAGATTTGGGATCTGCTGTTCCCACTTCCCTGGAGATTTGGGATCTGCTCTTCCCTGGAGATTTGGGATCTGCTGTTCCCACCGCCCCTCTCTAAGCCGGGTTTAGCTGAGGAGAGCCCAGCTGGGTGAGATGAGGTGGGACCTGATCCCAGGGAGTGCCACAGATGACGGGATCAGCGCCACAGCTTCTCCTCTCCAGGTGGGATCAGCTCCCTGTCCCCGCCATCCCTCGGGAAGCAGCGCTGCCCCATGCCAGGCACGGCAGTAATTGGGATTCTGGGCTTGGGATCTGGGGCAGGAGGCTCTGCCCTGGCTTTGATCTCGGCGTGGTGGAAGCTGCAGGTGCCAATTAACCCCGGGAAGTGCCCAGGGAGCCTCCGGGAGACGCCGATCCCTGCGGAGCTCCCCCGGAGCCACAGGGCTGCAGGAGGTGACCTGGATAAATCCGGACGCGGAGCCGCTCCCGGGAGTCAGCCCGGCCTTGCTCTGCCCCGGGGCCATCCCTGTTTTCTCCAGCCTCTGATTCCAGCTTGGCTCAGCTTTTCCAAGCTTGGCTTCTCCCTGAGCTTTTTTTTTTTTTTTTTTTCCCGGGGACATCTTGCTGATGTCCCATCAGGATGTGGGGGGATTGGAGCTGGAGCTGCTCAGCTGCTTCCTGCCCCAGCATGGAGCCAGCAGCTCCTTCCTTCCTCCTTTCCCTGGGCTGGGAGAGCCTTTCCCAGGAATGCTGTGTCCCGGCAGATCCCGGTTTGATCCCGGCTCCGGGGTGGACGCCGCCTGTTTTCCCTCCTCATCCCCACCATGGCTCCGAGGAGAGCTGTGGGGGCTGGAACTCCTCATCATCCCCACGCGCGGGGAATGTGCAAAATTCCCCCTTTTCCCTTTTTTTTCCAGAGGGAGTGCATTTCCATCCACATCGGGCAGGCCGGAGTGCAGATGGGCAACGCCTGCTGGGAGCTCTACTGCCTGGAGCACGGCATCCAGGCTGACGGGACCATTCCCGGCTCCAAGCAGGTGAAATCCCTGGATCCCAGCTCCGAGCAGGTGGATTCCTCCTTCGAGACTTTCTTCTGCGAGACGGCGTCGGGCAAACACGTGCCCCGGGCGGTCTTCATAGACCTGGAGCCCACTGTCATTGGTAAAACCAGGATTTTTGCCCCTGATCCGTCTTCATCCCTAAATTCCCAACCCTTTTTCCGTCTTCATCCATAAATTCCCAACCCTTTTTCCATCTTTGTCTGTAATTCCCAACCCTTTTTCCCTCTTCATCCCTAAATTCCCAACCCTTTTTCCGTCTTCATCCATAAATTCCTTACCCTTTTTCTGTCTTCATCCCTAAATTCCCAACCCTTTTTCCGTCTTCATCCCTAAATTCCCAACTCTTTTTCCGTCTTCATCCCTAAACTCCCGACCCTTTTTCTGTCTTCATCCCTAAACTCCCGACCCTTTTTCCGTCTTTATCCGTAATTCCCAACCCTTTTTCCGTCTTCATCCCTAAATTCCCAACCCTTTTTCTGTCTTTATCCGTAATTGCCAACCCTTTTTCCATTGTCATCCCTAAATTCCCAACCCTTTTTCCATCGTCATCCCTAAACTCCCAACCCTTTTTCCGTCTTCATCCCTAAATTCCTTACCCTTTTTCCATCTTTATCCGTAATTACCAACCCTTTTTTCGTCTTCATCCCTAAATTCCCAACCCTTTTTCCGTCTTTATCCGTAATTACCAACCCTTTTTTCGTCTTCATCCCTAAATTTCCAACCCTTTTTTCGTCTTCATCCCTAAATTCCCAACCCTTTTTCCGTCTTCATCCATAAAGTCCCAACCCTTTTTCCGTCTTTATCCGTAATTCCCAACCTTTTTTCTGTCTTCATCCCTAAATTCCCAACCCTTTTTCCGTCTTCATCCATAAAGTCCCAACCCTTTTTCCGTCTTTATCCGTAATTCCCAACCTTTTTTCTGTCTTCATCCCTAAATTCCCAACCCTTTTTCTGTCTTCATCCCTAAATTCCTTACCCTTTTTCCGTCTTCATTGCTAAATTCCCAACCCTTTTTCCGTCTTTATCCGTAATTGCCAACCCTTTTTCCGTCTTCATCCCTAAATTCCCAACCCTTTTTCCGTCTTCATCCATAGAATCCCAACCCTTTTTCCGTCTTCATCCCTAAATTCCCAACCCTTTTTCCGGGGGATCCTGCTGCTCCCGTTCCTCTGCTCTGCTGAAGTGTCCCCAGCCGCTGGAATCAGGCAGAATTTACACTTCCAAAGGGAAAACCGGGAGTGACAGAGCCGTGGTTGTCACCGGGTTGTCCCTGTCCCCGCCTCGTGGCACCTTCAGCAGGTGGGAGGTGACCTGGATTCCCCAGCCTTGGTGGTCCCAGCCTGAATTCCACCCGAATCCCCCCTGGGCCAGATGTGGCACATCTGGGTCTGGTGCCACCTGCGTGGGTTGGTGGCACCTGGCTGTCCTGTTAGGCCTTGGAGAGCTTTTCCAACCCCATGCATTCCCAAAGGTTCCCACTTTCCCCTCCAGCCCCCTCGGGAATCTCTGAGTGTTTGTTTGTGTGGCACCTCAGTTTGAGGTGTCTTCCTAGAAAATAATAATTAACCTTTTTATTATTATTATTATTATTTTGGAAATTACTCCAAATCCAACCACCTGCCCCTGCCTTCCAGGCTTCTCCTCCTATCTTTCCATCAGGGATGTGACTCATTAGCTCTAATTAAAGGACTTTTGTTTGGGTGCTGCTTAATTCTCAGACACCTCATTAGGGCGTTAAGTGGAGAACTTAATGAGCCAGCCAGCAGATTGATGGAAATGTATCCGGTGTTGGGATGGAGTGGATTTAAAAAAAACCCCTCTGGAGCCGAGTCAGGTGGAAATGTCAGCGCTGGAGGGGCTTTGTCTGCATCCCTGCCGTGCCTGGAGAGCAGAGGATGGAGGGTGCAGTGTAGGAAATGTGCTGAATTAGAAAACACGCTGGTTGTGTCCGGCGAGAGGGATGATCTGAAGATCAGGATGCTCTTTTGTTGGAGAGAATGAAGTAGCTGGGCCCTGCAGAGATGATTTAATAGTAAAAGATTCTGAAAGTATGAAACCCACAAGAGGAATAGAATTAAAAGCAAAGTTTGAACTGTAAGTTGCTGGACAGGAAGAAGGTGATTAGATAGCTGAAAAGGGCTTGGCTGAGTGAATCAGTGACACCCCTGCCAAGACAAAAAGATGAATAAAAGGTTGGACCTTCTCAGGTATCAGGGATAAGGTGGGTTTCACAGGTTTTTGGTCTGTAGAGTAGTATTGTAATGTTGTAGTTCCCATAGGCTGTATGTAGATTCTGTAGGTTTTGTATCTTAAGGTGATTGGTTAATGCTCATTAGAATATTCACAATAGAAAGGGTTAAAATGGAATGGAACAAGGAGCTCGCCCTCTTTGCGCGCCTTCCCTTGGACCCTCTTGGACTTTGCACTGAATCCCTGGACCCTTCCCCAGTCAGGCTGCCTCCCCACCACCAATAAAGCACGTGTTCCAAAGAGTGTCCTGATCTTCAGATCATCTCTCTCGCCAGACTTCCAGCGTGCTTTCTAATACTCTTTGGAACACGTGCTTTATTGGTGGTGGGGAGGCAGCCTGACTGGGGAAGGGTCCAAGGGATCCAGTGCAAAGAGTCCAAGAGGGTCCAAGGGAAGGCGCGCAAAGAGGCTGAGCTCCTTGTTACATTCCATTTTAACCCTTTCTATCGTGAATATTCTAATGAGCATCAACCAATCACCTTAAGATACAAAACCTACAGAATCTACAAACAGCCTATGGGAACTACAACATTACAATACTACTCTACAGACCAAAAACCTGTGAAACCCACCTTATCCCTGATACCTGAGAAGGTCCAACCTTTCATTCATCTTTTTGTCTTGGCAGGGGTGTCAGTGATTCACTCGGCCAAGCCCTTCTCCTCCTTCTCCTCCTTCTCCTCCTTCTCCTCCTTCTCCTCCTTCTCCTCCTTCTCCTCCTTCTCCTCCTTCTCCTCCTTCTCCTCCTTCTCCTCCTTCTCCTCCTCTTCACTCCTCTTACTCCTCTCTCTTGTTCTCCTCTCTCTCTCTGCTCCGAGCTGCAGCTGGCAGCTCTCAACAGGGCCCCTTCACCCACACCCTGTGCAATAAACCACTGCTCCAAGACCAGCCTTGACTCCAGAGCTGATCTCCCATCACCATCCCACCCAGTTCCTACACTCCCCCCTTCCCTGACCACCCCTCCCGCTGGACATCCAAGCAGATTTCGGGAAAAGGGAAATCCCGCCGATTTCCCCATCCCCTTTTCCTTTTCCGTCCCGCTCCCCTCCCTGGTTTCTCCTCCTGCTGCAGACGAGATCAGGACCGGCGCCTACCACGGGCTCTTCCACCCCGAGCAGCTCATCAGCGGCAAGGAGGACGCCGCCAACAACTACGCCCGCGGCCACTACACCATCGGCAAGGAGATCATCGACACCGTGCTCAGCAGGATCCGCAAAATGGTCGGGAACCCGCGCCCTTTCGGAAAAACACCTTGGGAGTTCGGGGGTGGAAGCCTTAAAATTAAATTAAAAAAAAATCTGAAGTTAAAAACTGTTCTTTAGGGGAGGTGCAAAGGTTGTTGTTGTTGTTGGGGTTCGGTTTGGGGCTGGGGAGAGCCCCGGGGTTTGTGTGTTTGTGCTGAAAGCGGAGAGTTGCCGTTAAAACCGGGCTTGAGGCGCTCGGTCAGTGCTCTAAAGCTGGGTTTTGTGCTGTGTTAGTTGGGGTAGTTATCCCAGTCCTGAAATGGATAAATATCCCTTTTCTTGGGATAGTTATCCCAGTCTTTAAATGGACAAATATCCATCTTCTTGGGATAGTTATCCCAGTCCTGAAATGGATAAATATCCCAAGAAGACAGTTCCTGAAATGGATAAATATCCATCTTCTTGGGATAGTTATCCCAGTCCTTAAATGGATAAATATCCATCTTCTTGGGATAGTTATCCCAGTCTTTAAAAGGATAAATATCCATTTTCTTGGGATAGTTATCCCAGTCCTGAAATGGATAAATATCCCAAGAAGACAGTCCTGAAATGGATAAATATCCATTTTCTTGGGATAGTTATCCCAGTCCTGAAATGGATAAATATCCATCCCGCGCCCTTTCGGAAAACACCTTGGGAGTTTGGCAGTGGAAGCCTTAAAATTAAAAAAAAAAAAAAGTCTGAAGTTAAAAACTGTTCTTTAGGGGAGGTGCAAGGGTTGTTGTTGTTGCTGTTGGGGTTCGGTTTGGGGCTCGGGAGAGCCCCTGGGTTTGTGTGTTTGTGCTGAAAGCGGAGAGTTGCCGTTAAAACCGGGCTTGAGGCGCTCGGTCAGTGCTCTAAAGCTGGGTTTTGTGCTGTGTTAGTTGGGGTAGTTATCCCAGTCCTGAAATGGATAAATATCCCAAGAAGACAGTCCTGAAATGGATAAATATCCGTCTTCTTGGGATAGTTATCCCAGTCCTTAAATGGACAAATATCCATTTTCTTGGGATAGTTATGCCAGTGTTTAAATGGATAAATATCCATCTTTTTGGGATAGTTATCCCAGTCTTTAAATGGATAAATATCCATTTTCTTGGGATAGTTATGCCAGTCTTTAAATGGATAAATATCTATCTTTTTGGGGTAGTTATGCCAGTCTTTAAATGGATAAATATCCATCTTTTTGGGGTAGTTATCCCAGTCCTTAAATGAATAAATATCCCTTTTCTTGGGATAGTTATCCCAGTCCTTAAATGGACAGATATCCATTTTCTTGGGATAGTTATCCCAGTCCTTACAGAAATAAATATCCCTCTTCTTGGGATAAGTATCTCAGTCCTTACAGGGAAAAATATCCATTTTCTTGGGGTGGTAATCCCAGTTCTTAAAGAGATAAAAATTCATTATTAGGATAGTTATCCCAGTCCTTAAATGGATAAATATCCCTTTTCTTGGGATAGTTATCCCAGTCCTTAAATGGATAAATATCCATTTTCTTGGGATAAATATCCATTTTCTTGGGATAATTATCCATTTTCGTAGGATAATTATCCCAGTCCTTAGAGGGAAAAAGATAATTTTCTTGGGATGGTTATTCCAATCCTTACAGGGATAAATGTCCCTTTTCTTAGGATAGTTATCCCAGTCCTGAAAGGGATAAACGTCCCTTTTCTTGGGATAGTTATCCCTGTCCTGAAAGGGATAAATGTCCCTTTTCTTGGGATAGTTATCCCAGTCCTGAAAGGGATAAACGTCCCTTTTCTTGGGATAGTTATCCCAGTCCTGAAAGGGATAAATGTCCCTTTTCTTGGGATAGCTATCCCAGTCCTGAAAGGGATAAATGTCCCTTTTCTTGGGATAGCCATCCCAGTCCTGAAAGGGATAAATGTCCCTTTTCTTGGGATAGCTATCCCTGTCCTGAAAGGGATAAATGTCCCTTTTCTTGGGATAGTTATCCCAGTCCTGAAAGGGATAAATGTCCCTTTTCTTGGGATAGTTATCCCAGTCCTGAAAGGGATAAACGTCCCTTTTCTTGGGATAGTTATCCCAGTCCTGAAAGGGATAAATGTCCCTTTTCTTGGGATAGCTATCCCAGTCCTGAAAGGGATAAATGTCCCTTTTCTTGGGATAGCTATCCCAGTCCTGAAAGGGATAAATGTCCCTTTTCTTGGGATAGCTATCCCTGTCCTGAAAGGGATAAATGTCCCTTTTCTTGGGATAGTTATCCCAGTCCTTATAGGGATAAATGTCCCTTTTCTTGGGATGGTTTTCCAGTCCTTGGGCTAAGTATCCAATGTTCTGCTCCAGGCTGACCAGTGCAGTGGCCTCCAAGGCTTCCTGGTCTTCCACAGCTTCGGAGGAGGCACCGGCTCCGGCTTCACCTCGCTCCTGATGGAGCGGCTCTCCGTGGAGTACAGCAAGAAATCCAAGCTGGAATTCTCGGTCTACCCGGCCCCGCAGGTGTCCACGGCCGTGGTGGAACCCTACAACTCCATCCTGACCACCCACACCACCCTGGAGCACTCGGACTGCTCCTTCATGGTGGACAACGAGGCCATCTACGACATCTGCCACCGCAACCTGGACATCGAGCGCCCCACCTACACCAACCTCAACCGGCTGATCGGGCAGATCGTCTCCTCCGTCACCGCCTCGCTGCGCTTCAACGGCGCCCTCAACGTCGACCTCATCGAGTTCCAGACCAACCTGGTGCCCTACCCCCGCATCCACTTCCCGCTGACCACCTACGCCCCCATCGTCTCGGCCGAGAAGGCCTACCACGAGCAGCTCTCCGTCCCCGAGATCACCAACGCCTGCTTCGAGTTCTCCAACCAGATGGTCAAGTGCGACCCACGCCGCGGCAAGTACATGGCCTGCTGCCTCCTCTACCGCGGCGACGTGGTGCCCAAGGACGTCAACGCCGCCATCGCCGCCATCAAGACCCGCCGCTCCATCCAGTTCGTCGACTGGTGCCCCACCGGCTTCAAGGTGGGCATCAACTACCAGCCGCCCACCGTGGTGCCGGGAGGAGACCTGGCCAAGGTGCAGAGAGCCGTCTGCATGCTCAGCAACACCACGGCCATCGCCGAGGCCTGGGCCCGCCTGGACCACAAGTTCGACCTGATGTACGCCAAGAGGGCCTTCGTGCACTGGTACGTGGGGGAGGGCATGGAGGAGGGAGAGTTCTCCGAGGCCAGGGAGGACCTGGCGGCCCTGGAGAAGGATTACGAGGAGGTGGGGAGGGACTCGGCCGACGGAGAGGAGGAGGAGGAGGAGGAGGGCGACGAGGACGAGTATTGACGGACGGGGCTTGGACCTCCAGCTGGAACCCAAACCTCCGTCCCGACTTCCTGAGGGGCCTGGAGGTGCCGAAGGAGCGGCCTGGACCTCGGTGTTTGATCTATTAAAACCTCCTCTGCTTCACGTAGTTTGGGCTGGCAGAGCTCCTCTCTCAGTGCCTGAGTGTCTTGAGCTTTTTTTACCCCACTGCTGTTTTTTGATGACTTAGGCCTAATTTAGGCCTGACATCCCGCCTAGCCAGGAGAATCCCGGTTCCTCACCCAGGGAATGTCACAAGCGATGTCCAGCGGCCTGGACCTCGGTGTTTGATCTATTAAAACCTCCCCTGTTTTGGGAGTTGGCAGAGCTCCTCTCTAGCCTGGGTGTCTTGAGCTTTTTTTTTTGATGAGCTTTTTTTTACCCCGCTGCTGTTTTTTGATGAGCCAGGCCTGACTTGGGCCTGACATCCCGCCTAGCCAGGAGAATCCCAGTTCCTCACCCCAGGGAATGATGTCGCAAGCTGCCTGCTTTGGCTGGAATGGCAAACTCTCTCCCTCTGGCTTTTATTTCTTTTTTTTCCCCTTGTTAAAAGCACTTTGGAGTTAGGAAATGCACCTGTAAACTTCTATGCAAATGGCTTTTTTTTTCTTTTTTTTTTTTTTAATAAAGAGGGGTTTTCTTGTCGGCTCTGGAATTCCTTGGATTCACCCCCTCACCCCCTCGGGTGCTTTTTGTGGGGAGGTTCCTGCTGGCAGATGTCCTGAGGAGAGGAGAGGAGAGTCATCAACCCTAATTAGCGCTCTGGGGGAAGTGCCCTATATCCCGTGGGGATTTCTGTCTGGAATCTGCTGCTCTGGGAATTCCACCTCTGGGGTCAGGGAATCGCTTCTGGGTAGTGGGGGGGAGCACTTTTTTGGTGGGGTTTGGTGGGGTTTGGTGGGGTTTGGCTCCCCTCACCGCCTTTTGGTGAAGCTCAGCAGTTCCCTGAGCCAAATCCTCAGTGCTGAGGGTTCGGGAAATATTCCCCAAACAAGGAAATCCAGCCAGGAATCAGGAATGGGGACAGGGAGAGGGAGGGGAGCTGTGTCTGGTATTGGGGACAGGAGGTGGAAGGATCCCAGAAGCTCTTGGGTGACCCCAGAAGCTCTGGGGTTCTGGTGTTTGGGACAGGAGGTGGAAGGATCCCAGAAGCTCTGGGGTGGCCCCAGAAGCTCTGGGGTTCTGGTGTTTGGGACAGGAGGTGGAAGGATCCCAGAAGCTCTTGGGTGGCCCCAGAAGCTCTTGGGTGACCCCAGAACCTCTTGGGTTCTGGTGTTTGGGACAGGAGGTGGAAGGATCCCAGAAGCTCTGGGGTGGCCCCAGAAGCTCCTGGGTTCTGGTGTTTGGGACAGGAGGTGGAAGGATCCCAGAAGCTCTGGGGTTCTGGTGTTTGGGACAGGAGGTGGAAGGATCCCAGAAGCTCTGGGGTGGCCCCAGAAGCTCTTGGGTTTTGGTGTTTGGGACAGGAGGTGGAAGATCCCAGAAGCTCTGGGGTGGCCCCGGAAGCTCTGGGGTTCTGGTCTTTGGGACAGGAGGTGGAAGGATCCCAGAAGCTCTGGGGTTCTGGTCTTTGGGACAGGAGGTGGAAGGATCCCAGAAGCTCTGGGGTTCTGGTCTTTGGGACAGGAGGTGGATGGATCCCAGAAGCTCTGGGGTTCTGGTATTGGGGACAGGAGGTGGAAGGATCCCAGAAGCTCTTGGGTGGCCCCAGAAGCTCTGGGGTTCTGGTCTTTGGGACAGGAGGTGGATGGATCCCAGAAGCTCTGGGGTTCTGGTATTGGGGACAGGAGGTGGAAGGATCCCAGAAGCTCTTGGGTGGCCCCAGAAGCTCTGGGGTTCTGGTGTTTGGGACAGGAGGTGGAAGATCCCAGAAGCTCTGGGGTTCTGGTGTTTGGACAGGAGATGGAAGGATCCCAGAAGCTCTGGGGTTCTGGTGTTTGGGACAGGAGGTGGAAGGATCCCAGAAGCTCTTGGGTGGCCCCAGAAGCTCCTGGGTGGCCCTAAAAGGCCGGGGGTGGTGACAGCAGGAGCAGGTTGGAGGTGTCCCCATGGAAATTTCAAGTCCCTGGAGCCACCCCAGAGGTTGTCACCCCCCCAAGACCCCATCCCTGATTGTCCCCTCAGGAGATTCCAGGTCCAGCCAGGAACGGGGACAAGGAAGGGGAGGGCTGCTGTGCCCTGTGGAGAGCAGAGGGATTTTGGGGAAAATCCCAGAGTTTTTGGGGAGCTGGAACTTCCAGTTCTCTCCACAAGAGCCGACTCCTCATGGAGTGCCTCCAGCTTTGGGTTTTTTCCCTGCTCCTACAAAATTCCAGCCTCGGGAATGTCCCCATCCCTGTTCCAGCCCGTCCTAATCCCCTTCCACTCGTGATTAAGACGTCGAGTGAGTGACTTTGTGCCGGGAGCGAATTCCCCGGAACCTTTCCTTCCACTGTTTTAATTGGAATTCAGTACTTTAATTCCAAGGTTAAAATCCTTTAAACTGTTGATGAAGGGGCTCAGTTTGACTGATTCCCCCTGAACCTCGGGGATTCCACGGGAAGATCTCCCTCCTTCCTTTTATCCATTCCCAACCTCCACGCAGCTCAAAAATCCTGCTGATTTTATTTTTTTAATTTTTATTTTATTTTTTTACTTTCACGTTGGCCAAATTCAGGTTTTATTCCCCATTTTTCCATCCAGGAAAAGCTGCAGGGGTGAGCTCTGCCGAGGAGCTTCGTCAGGCTTTCGCTTTCCCGATGGAAATCCCCCTTTTCCCGTTACTTTTGCCAACCGTTCCCCTCGGGAATCCTGAACCCTGCCAAAGCAATCCTGCCAGGGCTGGAAATTTAACTGGGATTGAGATGGGAATTCCAGCCCTTTGGCTCTCTCAGCCTCCTGTAAAACCCTGCCTGGAAAAAAAAAAAATTCCCTTCCCTCTCCTGCTGGCTGGCTGGCTGCTCCCAGACGTGATGCAAGAATCCCTGGAAGCTGCGAAACCGGCTGGAAAAGGGGACGGAGCCTGAGCTCTGCCTTTCCCTGGATTGCAGCGGGGTTATCCCTCCTCCTCCTCGTCCTCCGGGGACTCCCCGGAGGGATCCAAGAAAAACAGCTGGGCAGGGAAAAAAAAAAAGGGGAAAGGAAAGGAAAGGAAAGGAAAGGAAAGGAAAGGAAAGGAAAGGAAAGGAAAGGAAAGGAAAAAGGAAAGGAAAAAGGAAAGGAAAAAGGAAAGGAAAAAGGAAAGGAAAGGAAAAAGGAAAGGAAAAAGGAAAGGAAAAAGGAAAGGAAAAAGGAAAAAGGAAAGGAAAAAGGAAAGGAAAAAGGAAAGGAAAAAGGAAAGGAAAGGAAAAAGGAAAGGAAAGGAAAAAGGAAAGGAAAGGAAAAAGGAAAGGAAAGGAAAGGAAAGGAAAGGAAAGGAAAGGAAAGGAAAGGAAAGGAAAGGAAAGGAAAGGGGAAAGGAAAAAGGAAAGGAAAGGGGAAAGGAAAGGAAAAAGGAAAGGGGAAAGGAAAGGAAAAAGGAAAGGAAAGGGGAAAGGAGAGGAAAGGGGAAAGGAAAGGAAAAAGGAAAGGAGAAAGGAAAGGAGAAAGGAAAGGAAAGGATCCAAGGAAATAAAAAAAAAGAAAGAAAAGGGGAAAAAAAAAGCTGGATCAGGCTGGAGTTGAAGGGCTGGCTCAGGAATGTTTAAGGGGTGCTGGGTTAAAATCCCGATTTCCCTTCCTCGCCAGAGCTCCTGGAGTTCGCCGAGGTGGGGAATCCCAGGAGCTGCCTCACCTCCGGCTGCCCTTTTCCCTTGGAGCATTCCCAGCAAAGGGAATGAGGTTTTTTTTTCCCCAGCCTCCTTCCAGCCTCCTGGCCCCGGCAGCTTTAGGAAGCTGGGAAAATCGAATTCCAAGAGATGGCTCCGGCAGAGGAGCAGCTCCGGGAGCTTTGGGAAGGGACAATTCCAGCCCTGCCTGCCTCTCCCGGGAGCTTTGGGAAGGGACAATTCCAGCCCTGCCTGCCTCTCCCGGGAGCTTTGGGAAGGGACAATTCCAGCCCTGCCTGCCTCTCCTGGGAGCTGTGGATGTCACGGGTGTGGGATGGTGGCATCCATGGAATGTTCTTGGAGCTCCTCCAGATCTCTCCTTTCTGGCTGGAAGTGGGAACATCACACCTGAACAGGTCCAGAAGATCCCAAAAAAAAACCCCAAAAAACCTGGATCAAGCAGGAGCTGTGGGAATGATTTGGGATCAACTGGATGGGATCTGCTGGAATTGTTTGCTGGTGGCAGAGAGGGTCTCGTGGGTCAGGTGGGACACAAAGACGTTTCCCCTCCTGCTGGCAAAGGCTCCGGGAGCTCTGGGAATGCCGAGGTGGGGAAAGAACGCCGGCGCTTCGAAGGATTTGCACCTGCAAATCCCTGGAATTTGGAGTTTTCTTGGCTTTGAGATCCTCACTCGGCACCGGTTTCCCTCCGATGTCCGTCGGCGCTTCCCACGAATTCAGGAAAATTATTTTCATTGGTTTGGGGTTTTTTTGGGGGGGAATCCATTTTTAAAACGAATTTATTTAAAGGGTGCGAAGCTCATTTCCCAAACTTCCCCTCTGGGAACCTGCAGGGCTTTGGGAATGGGATCTCTGCTTTCCTCCGCCCTCGTTTCCCACACCTTGGAATTCCTGGGGACTTGCTGGCTTGGGATGGTGGGGCTGGGGATGGTCCTTCCAGCTTTGGATCCAGGAAAACCTGGGCTGTCCCGGCTCCAGCTCCTTAAACCCAAATCGTCCTGAGCTTTGGATCCTCTTCCTCCCTGACCCCAAAGCCGTGGATAAGGAAAAGCCAAAGCCTTCCCCGTGGAGCTGGATCCCATTCCCAGAGGGAATCAGGGACCTGGCACACGGCTGGGGAGGGGACTTTCCCATCCCTCAGTGTCCCTCCCCTGAAACAGGGATAAAAAAATTCCATCAGGGATTGTGGGATGTCCTGGAAAAGCTGGAAAAGCTGTGGGAGAGGGGATGAAGCCAGGACTGAAGTCACAAGTGAGACCAATCCCAGGTGGACAATGGTTTTTGTTTTCCATGCAAAACAGACAAAATCAGGGAATCCGTGGATATGGGGGGTCCCAGAGGCTGGGAAAGGGAATTTTAGATCTTTATCCAGGTTTAGGATGTGGGAAGAGCTCCATGGGAATGATTAAACCTCATGAAACCCTTGGACATTCCTGGTCTATCCCAAACCTTGCTGGGGTTCAGTTCAGTGGAGGGTTGGGACCATCTGGGAAAAGCAGGAAATGAGGCTGTTCCTGGGGAAAAAAAAATCCTTAAAAACTGCTCGGGAAGGGGATGGATGAAGAATTCAAAGGAAAAGCACGTGGGAATGACATGGAGCAGATGGGGCCGGGGCTGGGGAAGGGTCTCCCCCTGCTCTGGATTTTCCATCTCCTCTCCATGCACCAAGGAGGATCCATGAGGAGCTCCAGGCTGCTGGGAATGCCTCAAATCCCAGGATAAACCATCCCAGCCCCACCTGGGCCAGCCCCAGGCTGCTGGGAATGCCACAAATCCTGGGATAAACCATCCCAGCCCCACCTGGGCCAGCCCCAGGCTGCTAGGAATGGCTCAAATCCCGGGATAAACCATCCCAGCCCTACCTGGGCCAGCCCCAGGCTGCTGGGAATGCCTCAAATCCCGGGATAAACCATCCCAGCCCCACCTGGGCCAGCCCCAGGCTGCTGGGAATGCCTCAAATCCTGGGATAAACCATCCCAGCCCTACCTGGGCCAGCAGTGGGAAGGATTTGGGATCAGCTGGATGGGATCCAGCAGTGGGAAGGATTTGGGATGAACTGGATGGGATCCAGCAGTGGGAAGGATTTGGGATGAACTGGATGGGATCCAGCAGTGGGAAGGATTTGGGATCGGCTGGGTGGGATCCAGCAGTGGGAAAGGATTTGAGATGGGCTGGGTGGGATCCAGCAGTGGAAGGATTTGGGATCAGCTGGGTGGGATCCAGCAGTGGAAGGATTTGGGATGGGCTGGGTGGGATCCAGCAGTGGAAGGATTTGGGATCAGCTGGGTGGGATCCAGCAGTGGGAAGGATTTGGGATGGGCTGGATGGGATCCAGCTGTGGGGGGATTTTGGATCGGCTGGATGGGATCCAGCAGTGGGAAGGATTTGGGATGAACTGGATGGGATCCAGCAGTGGGAAGGATTTGGGATCAGCTGGAGGGGATCTTCCAAGAGTTTGGGTTTCATCCCTGTGAGAAGAGGCAGGAAAGGCTGAATCCTGCCTGGAATCCTTGCTTGGATCCTACAAAATCCCACAAATCACCCCAAACATGGACGCTCCCTTCCCAGGCCCTCCCAAACTCTGGATGCTCCCAGCCCCTGGGGGTGTCGGTGGAGATCCCGGTGCTCCCATTCCCATCCCCTTTCCTCAGGAAAGCTGCCCGGGCTCCAGCCCCTCCGGCACTGCGGTCCCGCTGGGCAGAGCCTGGGAAGGATCCACTTGGGAAGGATCCATGTGGGAAGGATTAATTTGGGAAGATCCATTTGGGAAAGGTTGATTTGGGAAGGATCCATTTGAGAAGGATTAATTTAGGAAGGATCCCTTTGGGAAGGGTTAATTTAGGGAGGTTCCATTTGGGAAGATCCATTTGGGAAGAGGTAATTAGGGAAGAGGTAATTTGAGAAGGGTCCATTTGGGAAGGATCCATTTGGGAAGGGTTAATTTGGGAAGATCCGTTTGGGAAGGTCCATTTGGGGGAGTTAATTAGGGAAGGGTTAATTTAGGAAGGTTCCATTTGGGAAGGCTTCATTTGGGAAAATCCATTTGGGAAGTGTTTATTAGGGAAAGATTAATTTGGGAAGGGTTTGTTTGAGAAGGATCCCTTTGGGAAGGGTTAATTTGGGAAGATCCATTTGGGAAGGATCCATTTGCGAAGGGTTAATTTGGGAAGAATTAATTAGGGAAGGATTAATTTGGGAAGATCCATTTGGGAAGGGTTGATTTGGGAAGGGTTAATTTGGGAAGGATCTTTTTGGGAAGATCCATTTGGAAAGGATCCATTTGGGAGGGATTAATTTGGGAAGAGTTAATTAAGGAAGGATTAATTTAGGAAGGACTAATTTGGGAAGGATCCATAAGGGAAGGATTCATTAGGGAAAGATTCATTTGGGAAGGATCCAATTGGGAAGGGTTAATTTTGTAAAATCCATTTGGGAAGGGTTGATTTGGGAAGAGTTTATTAGGGAAAGATTAATTTGGGAAGGGTTCGTTTGAGAAGAATCCCTTTGGGGCGAGTTAATTAGGGAAGGGTTAATTTAGGAAGGTTCCATTTGGGAAGATCCATATGGGAAGGATTCATTTGGGAAGATCCATTTGGGATGAGTTAATTAGGGAAGAGGTAATTTGAGAAGGATCCATTTGGGAAGGGTTAATTAGGGAAGGATTAATTTAGGAAGGATTAATTTGGGAAGATCCATTTGGGAAGGATCCATTTGGGAGGGATTAATTTGGGAAGAGTTAATTAAGGAAGGATTAATTTAGGAAGGACTAATTTGGGAAGGATCCATTAGGGAAGGATCCATTTGGGAAGGGTTAATTTTGGAAAATCCATTTGGGAAGAGTTTATTAGGGAAAGATTAATTTGGGAAGGGTTCGTTTGACAAGGATCTATTTGGGAAGGGTTAATTTGGGAAGGATCCATTTGGGAAGGATCCATTTGGGAAGAGTTAATTAGGGAAGGATTAATTTGGGAAGGATCCATTTGTGGAGGGTTAATTTGGGAAGAGTTAATTAGGGAAGGATTAATTTGGGAAGATCCATTTGGGAAGAGTTGATTTAGGAAGGGTTAGTTCGGGACGGATCTTTTTGGGAAGATCCATTTGGGAGGGATTAATTTGGGAGGGATTAATTTGGGAAGAGTTAATTAAAGAAGGAAAAAAAATCTGTCCCAACTTTCTGCTCAAAGCAGGGGCCTGTCCCTCGGCTCCGCAATTCCCTCTGTCCCCCTGTCCTTCCAGGGATCCTCTGCCCATCCCTGAGCCTGGAAAACCTGGGGACACCTGGACCAGCCACCAAGGGACGAGTGTGTCCAGCTTTGTGTGTGACCTTGTTCTTCCCGTGCCTCAGTTTCCCTGGATGGAAAACGGGGACGATGCTGGGCGAGAACTCTGGGAATTTGCTGGGCTGCCAAAATCCAAGATTCCAGAGGATGGGATGAGACCCACCCCGTGCCCCCTCAGAGCTGAGGCAGGAGGTCCTTGTCCCTCTGATGGCTCTCCAGGACATTCCCAACCCACCAGGACATTCCCAACCCTCCGGCTGGCCCTTGGTGTCCCACCTGGAATGTCCCCCTGGCCGTGCCCTGCATGGGGCTGGTGGGACCCCATTTCCTCCTCTTGGTGAACATCTCCTGGGGAAGAAGGGCCAGATTCCTTTCCCAAATTTCTCTCTCCACCTCCCAAACCTGCTGCCTGGAGGGATGAGGGAGGAGGTGGAATCCCAGGGGGGCTTGGAAGGAATAAATATTCCAAGGAGAAGGGTGGGGGCTTGGAAAAGATCAGGAGAAGTGTGGATGGTCCGTGGGTGAAGAGCTGAGGCTGGACCAGCTGGAAAACTGAGGTGGAGCAGTGGGAGAACGGCAAGGGACAGGTGGGACTTTGTGGTGGGACCACCCAGGGTGGGCGTGGAGCAGCCACGGAGCTGCCGGTGAATGCTGGGACCCAAACCCACCTGAGGCCGTGAGGTGACCCCGGCCAGGAGCCATCTGGGGACACCAGGATCGTCTGGGTGGCCCTGGCCAGGACCCATCTGGAGACACCAGGATTGTGTGGGTGGCCCTGGCCAGGACCTATCTGGGGACACCAGGATCATGTGGGTGGCCCTGGCCAGGACCCATCTGGGGACACCAGGATCGTGTGGGTGGCCCTGGCCAGGACCCATCTGGGGACACGGAGGCCATGGGGTCACCCTGGCTAGGGGACACCAGGATCATGTGGGTGACCCTGACCAGGACCCATCTGGGGACACCAGGATCATGTGGGTGACCCTGGCCAGGACCCATCTGGGGACACCAGGATCGTGTGGGTGGCCCTGGCCAGGACCCATCTGGGGACACTGAGGCCATGGGGTCACCCCGGCCAGGACCCATCAGGGGACATCGGGCCGTGTGGGTGGGGAGCTTGATGCTGAAGGTTCTGGTGACAAACTCAGGGACAACCCAGGAGGAGATCTGGGAAATCCCTCCTGAGGTTGTCCCCGTGCTTTTCCCTTCCCAGCGGGTTGGTGGCTGTGGCAGGGACAGCTCCTGGTGCGATTTGGGATGGCCCTGGTGGGATTTGAGGTGGCTGTGGTGGGATTTGGGATGTCCCTGGTGGGATTTGGGATGGCCGTGGTGGGATTTGGGGTGGCCCTGGTGGGATTTGGGATGTCCCTGGTGGGATTTGGGGTGGCTGTAGTGAGATTTGGGGTGGCCCTGGTGGGATTTGGGGATGGCCCTGGTGGGATTTGGGGTGGCTGTGGTGGGATTTGGGGTGGCCCTGGTGGGATTTGGGGTGGCCCTGGTGGGATTTGGGGTGGCGCTGGTGGGATTTGGGGTGGCCCTGGTTGGATTTGGGATGGCCCTGGTGGGATTTGGGGTAGCCCTGGTGGGATTTGGGACGGCACTGGTGGGATTTGGGGTGGCCCTGGTGGGATTTGGGATGGCCCTGGTGGGATTTGGGATGGCTCTGATGGGATTTGGGATGGCCCTGGTGGGATTTGGGATGGCCCTGGTGGGATTTATGGTGGCCCTGGTGGGATTTGGGATGGCCTTGGTGGGATTTGGGATGGCCGTGGTGGGATTTGGGATGGCCGTGGTGGGATTTGGGGGGGCCCTGGTGGGATTTGAGGTGGCCCTGTTGGGATTTGGGGTAGCTGTGGTGGGATTTGGGATGGCCCTGGTGGGATTTGGGATGGCCCTGGTGGGATTTGTGGTGGCCCTGGTGGGATTTGGGATGGCCCTGGTGGGATTTGGGATGGCCGTGGTGGTATTTGGGGTGGCCCTGGTGGGATTTGGGATGGCCCTGGTGGGATTTGAGGTGGCCCTGGTGGGATTTGGGATGGCCCTGGTGGGATTTGGATGGCCCTGGTGGGAATTGGGATGGCCCTGGTGGGATTTGGGATGGCCCTGGTGGGATTTGGATGGCCCTGGTGGGATTTGGGGTAGCTGTGGTGGGATTTGGGATGGCCCTGGTGGGATTTGGGATGGCCCTGGTGGGATTTGGATGGCCCTGGTGGGATTTGGGGTAGCTGTGGTGGGATTTGGGATGGCCCTGGCTGGGACAGGTCCACGAGGCCCAGCTGGGGGAGGTTTCGGGATCCCCCACGGACCCAACGGAGCAGCCGGGGCGGGAGATGGGACAACAAAGCCTTGGAAACTCCAGAGATGGCGGCTTTAATCAGGAACCTTCCCGGGTGACGCGTCCCCCGTTCCCCACCAGGGACAGGAACCTCTTTCCTACACACGGAAATGTCCGGAAGGAGCGACGGAGGAGAGCGGGGAGGAGACACGGAGAGGGGAGAAGGACATGAGGCGGCTCCACGGGTCAACGATGGACAAGGCTGATGTCACACCCGGCCATCGGTCCCCTCCGGCGGTGGTGGTGGCCCCGGTCACTTCCTCCGGCCGATCTGGGCCATCAGGTGGGCGTTGGCCGCCGCCTTGGCCCTCAAGTTCTTGGCCTTGGCGATGTTGAAGAGGATGTTCATGATGTTGGTGGGGACGTCGAGGGACAGCGTCACCTTGGCGCGCCGGTCGCTCTTGTTGGCCCGGTTCTGGTAGCTCTTGCCCTTCGCCTGCCCCTGGGACACCTGTTTGTGGTGGCCGTCCCCCGGGAATGTCCTTTTCCCCAGCTCCTCCTCCTCCTCCACTGCCTCCTCCTCCTCCTCCTCCTCCTCCTCCAGGGACGGCCACTCGGAGCCGCGCTTCTCCAGGACGGCGTTCTCCTGGGGATGGACCTTCCGCGCTTCCGACAGGGCGGCGTTGAGGCAGCTGAAGATGGAGGCGGCGTTGGAGAGGCTCAGGGTCCGGCCGGTCCCGGCAGCTCCGAGCAGGATGAGGAGGAGCAGCAGCCTGGGGTGGGACATGGTGGTGACCTGGCCGAGGAGACACCGAGGGGAGGGCAGAGAGGGACGTGAGCTTCCCATGGCAGCTGAGGAGATCCGGCATCTCCTCAATCTCCTCCCAACCCCTCAGCTCCCCTCGTTGCGCTCCTGGAGTCACCTCCCAGGTCCCATCTAAAGGTCAGGAGAGGTGGGAATGAGCTTCCTTGCGTTTCCTTTGTGGAGCTTCCATGGGGCTTCCATGGAGAGGAGGACTTGGCCTTTCCTTCATGGAACTTCCATGGAGAGGAGGACTTGACCTTTCCTTTGTGGAATTTCCATGGAGCTTCCACAGAGCTTCCGTGGACAGGAGAATTTGGCCTTTCCTTAATGGAACTTCCATGGAGCTTCCATGGAGCTTCCATGGAGCTTCCACAGAGCTTCCATGGAGTGGACGACTTGGCCTTTCCTTCATGGAACTTCCATGGAGCTTCCACAGAGAGGAGAACTTGGCCTTTCCTTTGTGGAGTTCCCACGGAGCTTCCACAGAGCTTCCATGGAGGGGAGGATTTGGCCTTTCCTTCATGGAAATTCCATGGAGCTTCCATGGAGCTTCCACAGAGCTTCCGTGGACAGGAGAATTTGGCCTTTCCTTAATGGAACTTCCATGGAGCTTCCACAGAGCTTCCATGGAGAGGAAGAATTGGCCTTTCCTTGGAGCTTCCAAGGAGAGGAGGACTTGGCCTTTCCTTTGTGGAGTTTCCATGGAGCTTCCACAGAGTTTCCATGGACAAGAGGATTTTGCCTTTCCTTCATGGAACTTCCATGGAGGGGAGGATTGACCTTGGGATGCAAGTCCCAGCCCTTGGTTATGGGGTGCTGGTGGGAGGTGGGATGTCCAAGGAGCTTTGCTTCTGTGGAGCTTCCATGGAACTTCCACGGAGGGAAGGATTTGGCCTTTGCTTCCATGGGGCCTCCACAGAGCTTCCATAGAGAGGAAGACTCGGCCTTTCCCTCATGAAGTTTCCATGGAGCTTCCACAGAGCTTCCATGGAGGGTCTTCTATGGGGCTTCCATGGACGAGAGGATTTGGCTGTTTTTTCCATGGAGCTTCCATGGGGCTTCCATGGGCAAGAAGATTCAGCCTTTGCTTCCATGGCGCTTCCATGGAGAGGACTTGGCCTTTCCTTCATGGACCTTCCAAGGAGCATCCATGGAGAGGAGGACTTGGCCTTTCCTTCATGGAACTTCCCTGGAGGGGAGGATTTGACCTTGGGATGCAAGTCCCAGCCCTTGGTTATGGGGTGCTGGTGGGAGGTGGGATGTCCATGGAGCTTCTATGGAACTTCCATGGAGGGAAGGATTCAGCCTTTGCTTCCATGGAGAGGAGGACTTGGCCTTTCCTTCATGGAACTTCCATGGGGCTTCCATGGATGAGAGGATTTGGATTTCCCTTCATGGAGCTTCCATGGAGAGGAGGACTTGACCTTTCCTTCATGGAAATTCCATGGAGCTTCCACAGAGCATAGAGGGTCTTCTATGGGGCTTCCATGGACAAGAGGATTTGGTTTTTCCTTCATGGAACATCCATGGAGCTCCATGGAGAGGAGGACTTGGCCTCTTCTTCATGGAACATCCATGGAGCTCCATGGAGAGGAGGACTTGGCCTCTTCTTCATGGAACATCCATGGAGCTCCATGGAGAGGAGGACTTGGCCTCTTCTTCATGGAACATCCATGGAGCTCCATGGAGAGGAGGACTTGGCCTCTTCTTCATGGAACATCCATGGAGCTCCATGGAGAGGAGGACTTGGCCTTTCCTTCATGGAGCTTCCACGGAGCTTCCATGGAGAAGAGGATTTTGCCTTTCCTTCATGGAACTTCCATGGGGCTTCCATGGACAAGCGTATTCAGCCTTTGCTTCCATGGAACTTCCATGGAGAGGACTTGGCCTTTCCTTCACAGAGTTTCCATGGAGCTTCCATGGATGAGAGGACTTGGCCTTTGCTTCCATGGAGCTTCCATGGAGGGGAGGACTTGGCCTTTCCTTCATGGAACTTCCATGGAGCTTCCATGGACGAGAGGATTTGGTTTTTCCTTCATGGAACTTCCACGGAGCTTCCATGGAGAGGAGGAATTTGCCTTTCCTTCATGAAGTTTCCATGGAGCTTCCACAGAGCTTCCATGGAGGGTCTTCCATGGGGTTTCCATGGACAAGAGGATTTGGTTTTTCCTTCATGGAACATCCACGGAGCTTCCCTGGAGAGGAGGACTTGGCCTTTCCTTCATGGAACTTCCATGGAGCTTCCATGGGCGAGAGGATTTGGCCTTTCCTTCATGGAATTTCCATGGGGCTTCCATGAATGAGAGGATTTGGTTTTTCCTTCATGGAGCTTCCATGGAGAAGAAGACTTGGCCTTTCCTTCACGGAGCCCACGTGGCTGCTGCAGGGGACCCGGTTTGGACCCCGGGGACGTTCCTGACGGATCCCTCTCCACCTCCTCGGGGCGCCCATGGGTGCCACCGGCCGCTGCCGAGGTGACATTCCCTGTGTCCCCTGCTCACCCTGAAGCCACCAGAGATGTCCCTCAAACCCATCCCACCTCGCTCAGCCCCCAAAGGAAGTGGGAATGACGGCCCCGTGTCCCCTCTCCGGCTGCTCCCTGGTCACTTTTGGCTCTTTTTGACCAATTTTGGCTCTTTTTTGGCTCATTTTGGCTCTTTTTGGCCCATTTTGGCTCTTTTTGACCCATTTTGGCTCTTTTTGGCTCATTTTGGCTCTTTTGGGCCCATTTTGGCCCTTTTGGACCCATTTTGGCTCTTTTTGGCTCTTTTTGGCTCTTTTTGACCCATTTTGGCTCTTTTTTGCTCTTTTTTTGGCCCTTTTTGACCCATTTTGGCTCTTTTTGGCCGTTTTTGGCCCTTTTTGACCCATTTTGGCTCTTTTTGGCCGTTTTGGGCTCTTTTTGACCCATTTTGGCTCTTTTTGGCCCATTTTTTGGGGGGTGGAGCTGTAAATCCCTGGAAAACTCTCCCGCTCCCCGAACCCTCCCCACCTCCCTTTGTCCCCACCCGGCCTCTCCAAAAAAGCCACCGAGGATCTCCCGGGACCATTCCCAGGAGGAAAAAAAAACGTCCCCAGGCAGCCCCGAGGGCCAAAAGCCCTGGAATCCTGCTGGAATTCCCAAAAACCCCTGGAATTCTGATGGAATTCCCAAAAAAACCCCTGGAATCTTGCTAAAATTCCCAAAACAACCTGGAATCCTGCTGGAATTCCCCAAAACAACCTGGAATCCTTCTGGAATTCCTAAAAAAAAAATTGTGGAATACTTCTGGAATTCCCCCAAATCCCCTGGAATCTCCCAAAAAAACTGGAATCCTGCTGGAATTCCCCCCAAAAACTGGAATCCTGCTGGAATTCCCAAAACAACCTGGAATTCTTCTGAATTCTCCCCCAACCTGGAATCCTGCTGGCATTCCTAAAAAAATGTGGAATCCTGCTGGATTTCCCCCCAAAACTTGGAATCTTGCTGGAATTCCCAAAAAACCTGATGGAATTCCCCCCCCAGAAAACCCGGAATCCTTCTGGAATTCCCAAAAAAACCCTGGAATCTTTGCTGGAATCCCCCCCCAAAACTGGAATCCTGCTGGAATTTCGCCCCAAAAGCCAGTATCTTGCTAGAATTCCCAAAAAAAATTGCTGGAATTCCCCCCAAAAAACCCTGGAATCTTGCTAGAATTCCCAAAAAAACCCGCTGGCATTCTCCCCAAACCCCCCCCGGACTCTGCCGTCATTCCCAATCCTCTGGCGCCATCCCGTGGTCAGCGGCCGCACTGCAGCTCCTGGCGCTGGAATTCCATCCGGGATTTGGGGCTTTGGGAGCTGCGGGTTCCATTCCCGGGCGGGGTTTTGGGGGGAGGAGCGGGATGTGTTGGGAATATTCCTGGGAATATTCATCCGTTGAACTCTTCCTTTGGCCATTCCTTGGAGAGGGAATTTTGGGAAAGTCTTTTCTCCTTAAAATTGGGGAAATTTGGGGAAAATTCCCCCTTTGTGGGAATTTTTTAATATATTTTTCTTTTTCTTTTTATATTTTTATATTTTTATTTTTATTTTATATTTTTATTTTTATTTTTATTTTTCTTTTTATATTTTCGTTTTTATTTTAATATTTTTTATATATTTTCATTTTTGTTTTATTTTTATTTTTAATTTTATTTAATTTTTATATTTATATTTTTGTTTTTATTTTTATATTTTTATTTTTCTCAGCTCTCTTCCACCTCCCTCCACCCTCCGCAAATTCCCGGAGCTCCTGCAGGATGGGATGCTCGGGCTGGGAATTTTGGGGATGGGGGATTTCCCAAAATCCTGGCTGGGAAATGGGAATTTCGCCAAAAAAAAAATCAAAAATCCCTTCAAAAAACCGCTGGAACAGCCCGAGGATGCTCCTGCCCCTGGAATTCCCGCCTGGAATCTCAGAGCAACATCTCCCCCTCTTCCCCTGGGATTTTTAATTTTTTTTTATTTTTTTCCAGCTTTTCCCGCTTCACAAAACTCCGGGAATCTCAGAGGGAAAAGCAGAACAAGAGGAAAACGCGGCCGAAACCGTCCCCGCCCATCCCTGCTCCTGGAAATCCTGGCGAAAGGAACAGGAATCGAGGAATAAAAGCAAGGAAAAGCGGATTTATTTGGGGTTTCTTGGGGGGGCGGGGATTGGGTTTATTTTTTGTCTCAAAAGCTCCAGGAAGTTTTTATGGAGCAGGAAAAAAAAAGCTGGAATTGGGTTTTGCTCCTTGCTAAAAAAAAATTAAAAATAAAATAAAAAAAAGGCAGGAGAAGGAGAGAAAAAAAAAAAAAAAAAAAAAAAAAAAAAAAAAAAAAAAAAAAAAAGCAGCGGCGGTGGATGTGAGGAAAGGGGAATTCGAAGGGAATGAAATCCGGGAAGGAATTTTATCGGGGATTTTTATCGGGATGCTGCCCAGCCGGGAAAAAAAAAAAAGAAATAAAAAAAAATAAAATAAAAAAATCTCCCGCTGGGCTCGGAAGGAGAAGCAGGAGAAACCCCGAGGGGCAGCTCCGGGAAAAGCTCCGGGAAAAGCTCCGGGAACGGGGATTTGCTGCCTCCGGGATGGAACGGGATGGAACGGGATGGAGCGGGGATGGAGCAGGATGGAGCGGGATGGAGCGGGATGGAGCGGGATGGAGCGGGATGGAGCGGGATGGAGCCGGGATGGAGCGGGATGGAGCGGGATGGAGCGGGATGGAGCCGAGATGGATCGGGATGGAGCCGGGATGGAGCGGGATGGAGCCGGGATGGAGCGGGATGGGGCGGGATGGAGCGGGATGGAGCGGGATGGAGCCGGGATGGGGCGGGATGGAGCCGGATGGAGCCGGGATGGAGCCGGGATGGGGAGGGATGGATGGGGCCGGGATGGAGCGGGATGGAGCGGGATGGAGCCGGGATGGAGCCGGGATGGGGCGGGATGGATGGGGCCGGGATGGAGCCGGGATGGGGCGGGATGGAGCCGGGATGGAGCCGGGATGGAGCGGGATGGAGCCGGGATGGAGCGGGATGGAGCGGGATGGGGCGGGATGGATGGAGCCGGGATGGAGCGGGATGGAGCGGGATGGAGCCGGGATGGAGCCGGGATGGGGCGGGATGGAGCCGGGATGGAGCCGGGATGGAGCGGGATGGAGCCGGGATGGAGCCGGGATGGAGCCGGGATGGAGCCGGGATGGGGCGGGATGGAGCCGGGATGGGGCGGGATGGATGGAGCCGGGATGGAGCGGGATGGAGCGGGATGGAGCCGGGATGGAGCCGGGATGGGGCGGGATGGAGCCGGGATGGAGCGGGATGGAGCCGGGATGGGGCGGGATGGATGGAGCGGGATGGAGCCGGGATGGAGCCGGGATGGAGCGGGATGGAGCCGGGATGGAGCCGAGATGGAAGGAGCGGGACGGAGCCGGGATGGAGCGGGATGGATGGAGCCGGGATGGAGCCGGGATGGGGCGGGATGGGGCGGGATGGGGCCGGGATGGGGCGGGATGGAGCCGGGATGGAGCGGGATGGAGCCGGGATGGAGCCGGGATGGAGCGGGATGGGGCCGGGATGGAGCCGGGATGGAGCGGGATGGATGGAGCCGGGATGGAGCCGGGATGGAGCCGGGATGGGGCGGGATGGGGCCGGGATGGAGCCGGGATGGAGCGGGATAGAGCCGGGATGGAGCGGGATGGATGGAGCGGGATGGAGCGGGATGGAGCCGGGATGGAGCCGGGATGGAGCGGGATGGAGCGGGATGGAGCGGGATGGAGCGGGATGGATGGAGCGGGATGGAGCCGGGATGGAGCCGGGATGGAGCCGGGATGGAGCGGGATGGAGCCGGGATGGAGCCGGGATGGAGCCGGGATGGATGGAGCCGGGATGGAGCGGGATGGAGCCGGGATGGAGCGGGATGGATGGAGCCGGGATGGAGCGGGATGGAGCGGGATGGAGCGGGATGGATGGAGCCGGGATGGAGCCGGGATGGAGCGGGATGGAGCCGGGATGGATGGAGCCGGGATGGAGCCGGGATGGATGGAGCCGGGATGGAGCGGGATTTTCCCCTGTTCCCAAGTAATTCCGGGATAAATCCGCACCTGGAGACTCCCAAACCTCTCTCCTGTCGCTGCCGCCGCTCCCCCCCGAGGAGTTTTCCCGCTGCTGATTCCCCAAATCCGGGCGGGCTCGGGGCTGGATGCGCTTTGCTCCGTTCTCCATCCCTGCAGGGATTCCTCTCCCGAATTTCCCCTTTTCCCCGAGGTTTCCCAACCCTGCCCATTCCCATCGGGAACAATCCTCGCAAAAATTCCTTTTTTTTTTTCCTCAGGAGGGAGAGCGAGGGGAATTTCAAATCCAGATCTCGGATTGCTTTTCCCTCCCCTGCCTTAATTTTATTTTATTTTACTTTATTTTTATTGTATTGTATTGTATTGTATTGTATTGTATTTTTATTGTATTTTTATTTTATTTTTTCTTTTTCTTTTCTTTTCTTTTCTTTTCTTTTTTCTTTTTATTTTTCTTTTTTCTTTTATCTTACTTAATATTTTATTTTATTTTATTTTATTTTATTTTATATTTTTCTTTTTTTTTCCTTTTATCTTATTTAATATTTTATTTTATTTTATTCTATATTTTATTTTATTTTATATTTTTTCCCCTAAAAAGAAAAAAAAAATCCCCTCGGAATCTGCTTTCCCCAGCAAAAACACCGAAATATTGAAAGTTTTGGGAAAAAAAAATGAACTCCAGGCACTCACCTGCTTCTCCCGGCCGCTTGGGATGGGATGGATTCGCCGCGGGAATCACTCCCGGGAAAAAAGCATCGGGAGGAGCCTTTCCCAGCTTCTCCTCCCTGATTTTTATTTTTTATTTTTTTTAAATGATTATTTTTATTTTATTTTTTTTTCCCCAGGGACTGGGAATATATATTTTTATTTTTTCCCTCCCTTTCCCTCTCTCTCTCTCTCTCTCTGGAAATCTTTTCCCGGTTTCCCGGTGTATTTAAATGAAAAATCCCGGGAATCACGGGGTTTGGAGCCGTCATTCCAGGCGCGGAGCCGGCCCGGCTTTGGGAAGTGATTTCATTCCGGTGAGCTCAGAGCGCGTCACGGCGCCGCTCCCCGGCCGCGGGGGGGAAAAATTCCCAAAAAAAAAGAAAAAAAAACCGGGAAGGGCCGCAGGGAAAAAAAAAAAAATCCCGAAAAAAATCCCCCCAAAAACACCCCAAAAAACTGGGAAGGGGAAAAAAAATCCCCCAAAAAACCCCAAAAACCGGGAAGGGAAAAAAATCCCCCCAAAAATCCCCAAAAAAACCCAAAAAGTGCTGCAGGGAAAAAAATCCCCAAAAAAACCCCAAAACTGGGAAGGGAAAAAAATCCCAAAAAAAAAAAATCCCCCCAAAAAACCCCCAAAACTGGGAAGGGGAAAAAAATCCCCAAAAAACCCCAAAAAACCGGGAAGAGAAAAAAATCCCGAAAAAAATCCCCCCAAAAAACACCCCAAAAAACTGGGAAGGGGAAAAAAATCCCCCCCAAAAAATCCCAAATGAACCCCCAAAAACTGGGAAGGGGGAAAAAAATCCCAAAATAACCCCCAAAAACTGGGAAGGGGAAAAAAATCCCGAACCACCCCCCCCAAAAAAAAAACCCCCCCCAAAACTGGGAAGGAAAAAAAAATCCCCAAAAAAACCCCCAAAACCGGGAAGGGAAAAGAATCCCAAAAAAAATCCCCCCCAAAAACCCCAAAAACTGGGAAGGGAAAAAAATCCCGAAAAAAATCCCCAAAAAAACCCAGAAAGCGCTGCAGGGAAAAAAATCCCAAAAAACCCCCAAAAACCGGGAAGGGAAAAAAAATCCCCCAAAAACCAATGCAGGGAAAAAAAATCCTGAAAAAAATCCCCAAAACCCCCCAAAAACTGGGAAGGGGAAAAAATCCCCCCAAAAACCCCAAAAACCTGCGCAGGGAAAGAAAATCCCCCCCAAAATCCCAAAAAACCGCCAAAAACTGCCGCAGGGGTTTTGTAGGATCAGGGGGTTTTGTCCCCGGGGTTTTGGGTTTGGTTTTTTTTTTTTTCCCAGATTTGGGATCAAGGATGGGGATTTGGGAATGGGGATGGGGATTTGGGATCAGGGATGAGGATTTGGGATCAGGGATGAGGATTTGGGAATGAGGATTTGGGAACAGGGATGGGGATTTGGGAATGGCGATGGGGATTTGGGAACGGGGATGAGGATTTGGGAATGAGGGAGGGAGGGAGGGGGGCAGGAAAGACGTCGGATTCCAAAATCTGGGAAGTCACCCCAAGCCCGCTGGCGTCAGTGCTGGGGTTTTGTAGGATCAGGGGGTTGTTTTGTAGGATCACGCAGGTCTTTGTCCCCGGGATTTTGGGTTCGTTGTTTTGTTTTTTATTCCCAGATTTGGGAACGGGGATGGGGATTTGGGAACGAGGATTTGGGAACAGGGATGGGGATTTGGGAACAGGGATGGGATTTGGGAATGGGGATTTGGGAACGGGGATGGGGATTTGGGAACGAGGATTTGGGAATGGGAATGGGGATTTGGGAACAGGGATGGGATTTGGGAACGAGGATTTGGGAACAGGGGTGGGGATTTGGGAATGGGGATGGGGATTTGGGAATGGGGATTTGGGAATGGGGATTTGGGAACAGGGATGGGGATTTGGGAACGGGGGTGGGATTTGGGAACAGGGATTTGGGAACAGGGATGGGGATTTGGGAACAGGGATGGGATTTGGGAACGAGGATTTGGGAACGGGGATGGGGATTTGGGAACAGGAATAGGGATGGACATTTTGGAGTGGGGATGGGGATGGAAATTTGGGAATCAGGATGGGGATTTGGGAATGGGGATTTGGGAATGGGATGGGGATTTGGGAATGAGGATTTGGGAACATGGATGGGGATTTGGGAACAGGGATGGGGATTTGGGAATGGGGATGGGGATTTGGGTACTGGCGAGATGGAGCCAAAATCCTGGGAATTCCCAGATGAGGCTCCAGGATCTGAGCTGGGCGCTTCCCTTCGGCTCCAAACCTTGGGAATTCTGCCCAGTCAGGATCCACCTCTCCAGAAATTCCTTCCTTTCCCACCTCCATCCGGAGTTTCCTGGAATTCCAACCTGAATTTTGCTTTCCCTCCTTTCCCCGAGACCTGGAAAGGAATTTTTTTTTTTTTTTTTTTCTCCTCCAAATGTTTGGAATTTTTGGAGCTGCTGCTGGGAAAGGAAACTCCCAGGAGACTCCAAGACGAGGAAAAATCCACGGGAAGGGATTTTTCCAAGGAATTTTTCCAGGATCAGACCAAGAGACTTTTCCACCTCCGGATCCCATCCCGTGGTGTTTTCCTGAGTTTTATTCCCCCCACAATTTCGTTTTCCCACAAAAAGTTGGGTTGGGAAGGGAAAAAACGTTCCTTTGTAGGAGGGAAATCCTGGAATTTTCTGAGTTTTTGGGAATTTTCGTGGCGGTTCCGTGAAGAAAAAATAGGAAAGAGAAAAATCGGGAAGAAAAAATAAAGAAGGAAAAGAAAATCCCTGGAAAAGCAAATCCGATTTTTGTTTTATTTTTGGCTGCCATGGTTTGGAATTCCTCACCCCTGGGAGGAGAATTTTAATTTCCCGAAGGAAAATTCCCTAAAAAGGGGAAAAGGGGAAAAAAAAAAAAAGAAAAATTCCCTAAAAATATTTATTAAATTGATTAATTTTTAAAATTTATTAAGTTGATTAAATTGATTAAAATAATTAAATTGATTAAATTAATTAAATGTATTAAATTTATTAAATTGACTAATTTATTAAATTTATTAAATTTATTAATTTTTAATTTTTAAATGTATTAAATTAATTAAATTTTTAAATTTTTTAAAATTTATTAAGTTTATTAAATGGATTAAATGGATTAAATTTATTAAATTTCTTAAATGTATTAAATTTTTAAAATGTATTAAATTAATTAAATTTTAAAAATTTTTTAAATTTATTAAGTTTATTAAATTAATTAAATGGATTAAAGCCTGGAGCTTTGGATGCCCCTGGAATGTCAGGAAAGCTCCTTGGGACGGCCCGGATTTTGAAGGAAATTCCCCCCCAAAAATCGCATTTTTTTGGGAATTTTCTGCCAAAGCAGCGGATTTTTTGCCGCTTTCCCTCCGAAGGAAGAGGAGAAAAAAAAAAGAAATCCCAAATCCTCCAGTTTTTCCTGGAATGTTTTTATTCCTTCCCCTCTCTTGCCTCTCCTGCCCCTTTCCCAAAGGGATTTTTGCACCTCCCTGGGCAGCGCATTCCCGGCTGGAAGGACAAAAAAAAAAAAAAAAATTTTGGGAAAACGTGAAGGGAGCCTGGATCCTCACACAGGCTCCGGGAATTTTCCCTGATTTTCTGTGTCCCAACGGAAAATCCGCTTCTATCCCGAGGATCTGATGCTTCAAGGAGCCTCTCCTGATTGGTTTCCTGCTTTTCCCTCCTGGCACTGAAGGTTTTCCAGGCTTTTCCGAGGATTTTTTTTGCTTTCCCAGGGATGCTGGGGATGCAATTCCAGCCTTGGGATGGGGATGGGAATTCCCTGTGGGATCAGGGATGGAGTGGCTGGTCCTGCTCCAGACAGGGATGGAGATTTGGGAACGGGGATGAGGATTTGGGAATGAGGATGGGGATTTGGGAATGGGGATGGGGATTTGGGAACAGGGACGGGGATTTGGGAACGGGGACGGGGATTTGGGAATGGGGATGAGGATTTGGGAACAGGGATGGAGATTTGGGAATGGGGATGAGGATTTTGGAGCGGGGATGGGGATTTGGGAACAGCGATAGAGATTTGGGAACAGGGATGGGGATTTGAGAATGGGAATGGGGATTTGGGAACAGGAATAGGAATGGAGATTTTGGAGCAGGGACGGGGATTTGGGAATGGGGATGAGGATTTGGGAACGGGGATGGAGATTTGGGAACAGGGAGAGGGATTTCACCCCAGCAGGACCGTGGACGGCAGGAAAAGCTCCCGGAGAGGATGGAGGGAATCACGGAGCTTTCCCAAGATCTGCTCCAGCTTGGACGAGGCTTGGAGCAACCTGGGATAGAGGGAGGTGTCCCTGCCTGTGGGATGAGCCCGAAGATCCTTTCCAACCAAACCATTCCATGAAATCCACGGATGGATTCCAGGATGAAGCCCATGGATGGATTCCAGGATGAAATCCATGGGTGGATTCCAGGATGGAATCCATGATGGATTCCTGGATAAAATCCATGGATGGACTCCAGGATGAAATCCACGGGTGGACTCCAGGATGGAATCCATGGATGGACTCCTGGATGGAATCCATATATGGACTCCAGGATGGAATCCATGGATGGACTCCAGGATGGAATCCACCTTCCCCTCCTCCCACTCTCCAAATCCCCAATCCATGGCCCTGGCTGAGCCCAATTCCAGCCGGGAGCACCGCGGGGGGAATTTCCTGGGCTGCTTTTCCTGCCGGCTCCTTCCCGACGTCTCCCAGCTCCCGGCACATCCCGAGGGTGCTGGATCAGGCTCAGTGGGGCCGTTCCAGGGCTGGCTCGTTATCCAATTACCCAATTATCCCGGATCCAGCCTCTCCTCTCTCTCCGTCCCTTTTCCCTCTGTCCGGGTTGCTTAGGAACGGCCGCCGACATCGGAGGCTGCGGCCAGCGGAGCTTCAACATTCCCTGGCTGGATGCACCGGGAATTCCCTCCTGGAAAAGGGGTTGGGAGTGCTCCGAAATCCATGGATTCGCACCCCTGGGCCACAAATCCCGGCAGAACACGATCCCAAATCCCTCTGCATTTCCAAATTCCCAGAGGAATTGGTGGGGCTGCCTTGACCTGCTTTAAAATCCCAGATTTCCACCACTCAGCTTTGTGGGGTTTGTTTGTTTTTATTTTTTATTTTTTATTTTTTATTTTTTATTTTTTATTTTTTATTTTTTATTTTTTATTTTTTTATTTTATTTTTTATTTTTTTATTTTATTTTTTATTTTATTTTATATTTTTATTTTTATTTTTATTTTTATTTTTATTTTATATTTTTATTTTTATTTTTATTTTTATTTTTATTTTTATTTTTATTTTTATATTTTTATTTATATTTTTATTTTGTATTTTTTATTTTATTTTTATTTTTATTTTTTATTTTTTTATTTTTTATTTTTTATTTTTTATTTTATTTTTATTTTAATTTTTTATTTTTATTTTTATTTTTATTTTTATTTTTATTTTTATTTTTATTTTTATTTTTTATTTTTTATTTTTTATTTTTTATTTTTGTTTTTATTTTTATTTTATTATTTTTTATTTTTTATATTTTAATTTTTTTTTCCTTTTTTTCCCCAAGGCTTTTCTCCAAAGGATGTTCAGGAATTCTCTGGCTGAGAGCCTGGAAAGCCACCGGCCCTAAAACCTCTCCCCCCCAGGCTCCTGCACTCCTGAAATAATTCCAAGGGAACTCGATTAGGCTGAGCTGACATTTCCAGGGAAGCGCCGGGGGGCTCCGTTCCCGGAACGTTTTGGCCCTGCCGAAGCCTGGATGGCGAATCCATTGGGAACATTTGATTAATCCGGAGAGGGAGGATGGATTAAAAAAATAAAAAATTCCAGTTCTTAATTTTCCCCCCTGGCTCTGACGGGAATTTGAGCCGGGTTTAAACACACGGAGCTCGACCTAAATCTTTCCCTTCCCGGCTCTTCCAAACCTGGATTCAATCTTGGATCCCTCAGGAATGAGGATTTTGGTGGAGGGATTGAAGCCGAGTCGTTCCCTTGGGAGGCTCCTCCCAACCCCTTCGGATTCTCCTGGAGCAGGAGGCCAAACCCTTCTCCAGCCTTGGATTTGGGATTTGGAGCCAAAAGCTGCCGAGAAAATCCCAAATCCGGGGAGGTGAGGTCTGATTTTTCGGGATGGCGCTGGGCTGGCAAGGGAAAAATGAAGGGCTTGTCCAAAAAAAAAAATTTCTGGGAATAACAAAGCAGGAAAGGAATTTCCTCAGGTTCCCAGATCCCCCCGGATCCATCCCTCCCCTCCCGCTGCCTCCATCCCTGTGGATTCCCGGCTCTAAAAAGGATTCCCATGGAATTTCCTGCTGCTTGGTGTCTCCTCGGCCTCGGTGACAACTTCCCACCCCTGCCGAGGGATCCCTGGTGGGGATAAAGGGAATTTTTTCCTCATGGATTTAGGGGGGGAAAAAAAAAAAAATGATCCCACTTGGAATTCTTAACGAGCACCTGATGATTGGGCAGCTCGTTATCCCTAATGGAATGAAAGGATTTTTAATGGAAAGGATTTTTAATCAGGGTAGACTGGAATAGGGCGGGGATGGGTGGGAGCTTGGGCAGGAATTCCTGCCTGGGCTGGAATTCCCAGAGCAGCCGTGGCTGCCCCTGGATCCCTGGAAATGTCCAAGGAAAGGTTGGACACTGGGGCTTGGAGCAGCCTGGGATAGAGGAAGATTCCCTGCCCCATGGCAGGGGGGTGGGATTGGATAATCCTTGAATTCCCTTCAATCCAAACCGTTCCATGATTTTATTTTCCAACCAGGGAACCCGTTGGCTCCTTCAAGAGAAGAAGGTGGAAATTCCTGAAGACCCCAAGGAATTCCTAAAGGCCTCAGGGAATTCCCAGGTGGAGGAGAAGGCGGGAAATCCTGAAGATCCCAGGAAATTCCTAAAGGCCCCAGGGAGTTCCTCAGGGCCCCAGGGAATTCCCAAGTGGAGGAGAAGGTGGGAAATCCTAAGGACCACAGGAAATTCCTAAAGGCCCCAGGGAATTCCTAAAGTCCCCAAGGAATTCCTAAAGGCCATGTGGAATTCCCAAATGGATGAGCAGGTGGGAATTCCTAAAGGCCCCAGGGAATTCCTAAAGGCCCCAGGGAATTCCCAAGTGGATGAGCAAGTGGGAATTCCTGAGGGCCCCAGGGATTTTAGAGCCAGGCCAAAAGGGATGAGGCTCCACCTTCCCACCTGATCCAGCGGGAAAAACCAGACATTCCTGCCTTTCCCTGCCATTCCCAAGGTTTCCTTCTTCCCGGGCCAACCCACCCGGAATTCCGCAGCTCCCAGACACTTTTATTTAATTTACAAAAACAAAACTCAGGGAATTCATGCCACCGTGCTTTGGCTCGGGAATTCTGCCCTTCCCATCCTCCTCTTCCCGAGCATCCAGAGGTTTTCCCTCTCCTCCTCATCCCACAACGTCCATCATCCCGGTTTTCCAGCGTTTTTCTTTTTTTTTTCTTCCCCAAACATCTTCCAGGTTGTTTTTTTTTCCCCCTTGTCCATCCCGGAGGTGTCGGGATTGCTCCTCCCAATCCCGTTGGATTTCCACGAAGCCCTTGGAGCTGCTCATCTCCCTCTGCCTGCTTTGGGGAAAAAAAAAAAAAGAGGGAAGAGGAAACAATGGGAATGGCAGAAGTTTGGGTTCCCCCTTGGAATTCCCAAGCTGGGGAGGTTCCTGACTCCGCGGGATTGTCCCGTCCCACAATCCATGAAAAGCAAAGATCCCAATCCTGGCTGAATCCTGGATCAGCCGGGAAAAACGGAAGCACTGAGGGCTCAGGAATTTGTCCTGGATTGGGATTAATCCCATTCCCGGTGGTTGTTCCTTCCCACAAACACTGCTGGAGGCACCTTGGTGAGGTTCCCAGTGGCTCCTAAAGAGAATTCCCTGGAAAAAAAAAAAATCGGGCAGGAGGAGCTTCACCCGTTTCCTGGTGAAGGAATTCCCCTGGATTCCAAGCCCTGGGAGTGATTCCCAAAATTATGGATCTGAGCCTTTAATTCCTCTCTCTTTTTGAAGTTTCCCTCAAACCCAGAGCAGATGAACCTCGCCAAAGATTTTTTTTTTTAATGGATTGCGGAGAATTTGTGGATTTTTTTTAATTTTTTTTTTTCCCAGAGGTCTCCAGGTAGAGGGAATTCTGAGAGAGGAATATTTTCCTTGGAAGGCCGGGATCAGTCACAGCTCCTGCCCTGCCTCCTTGCATTCCTGCCAGGCCCCATTTTCCCTGGGATGACCCGGAGATGAGGGAAAATCCACACAAAACTGATCCCAAACCCCCTGGACCTGGCAATGGAAGCCAAGCTGTGCTTCCAGGAGTTTTTTTCTTCCCACTGAACCCCTGGATGAGGTGAGACCCCCCAATCCCAATCCTGGGGTGTTAATCCGGACCCAAACTGGTCTGGATTAAACTTCAGGTCCTTCCTGGAGGGCAGGGATGCCGGAGTGTTGTTTGGATGGAACATTCCAGGGTTTCAAGGGCAGGAATCCCTGAATTCCTGCCGTTCTCACTCCTTGGGAAGCACAGAAGACATCCCGAATATCAGCTCCTGGTGTCCAGGCGGATCCATGCACACGCCCATGGAATCCCACCCATGGAATGGCCCCGAGGGAGATGTCCAGGAGCTGATATTTGGGATGGGTGGGTGGATCAGCTCTCCAGGCTCCGTGGGCCACCGGATTTGAGGATTCCATGAATCCTGGAGCTCATCCTGGGGATGGTTTGGGACCATGGTGGAGCAATCCCGGAATTTTGTGGGCAAGGGTTGGGGGTTCTGTGGGTTCAGCTTTAAAAACCGGGAGTCAGGGAGGGATTTGATCCTGTCCTGAAGGAGAGGGTGGAAAACAGGAGACCTCCAGGTGTCCCTCTGATCCCTCAGATTCCTCTCGGGAAGACCCACCCCCCTCAAACCAGGATCCTGGGAATGACCTGGGAATGGGAAGGGAAGGAAACCCCCCCCACCACTTCCCGGCACTTCCCAGTGGGGCACCTTCAGGAAATGGCAAATCCTGGATTGGCCTTCCTGCTCTGGCCTGGCTCCTGGCTGGAGAAGGGGAAGGGAATTTGGGATTTCCCAGCCTTACCCGTGGAGCTCTGGCAGCGCCGCTGGCATTCCCGCCGGGATGGGAAGCGGTTGCTGTTCCCTCGGCAGCCTCCAAAGAGGAAGGGCCGGCAGGAATTTGTGGGGCCGTGGAAGTACCAGAGCAGGGAATGCTGCTGGCAGGAACCCTCATCCATGGGCTGCAGGCACAGGGCTGCGGGAAAACATCCCGCGTTCCACAGGGATGGGATCCGGGTGGGAAAACACCCCACGTTCCCCAGGGATGGGATCCGGGTGGGAAAACACCCCACGTTCCACAGGGATGGGATCTGGGTGGGAAAACACCCCACGTTCCACAGGGATGGGATCCGGGTGGGAAAACACCCCACGTTCCACAGGGATGGGATCCAAGTGGGAGAAGACTCTCCATGGATGGGATCCAAGTGGGAAAACACCCCACGTTTCCCATGGATTGGATCCAAGGTAGGAAAACACCCCACATTCCCCATGGATGGGATTCAGGTGGGAAAACACCCCACGTTCCATAGGGATGGGATCCCAATGGGAGAAGACTCTCCATGGATGGGATCCATTTGGGAAAACACCCCACATACCCCATGGATGGGATCCAAGTGGGAAAACACCCCTCGTCCCTCATGGATTGGATCCCAGTGGGAAAACACCCCACATTCCCCATGGATGGGATCCGGGTGGGAGAACACCCCTCGTCCCTCATGGATTGGATCCCAGTGGGAAAACACCCCACGTTCCACAGGGATGGGATCCGGGTGGGAAAACACCCCACGTTCCACAGGGATTGGATCCCAATGGGAGAAGACCCCACGTTCCCCATGGATGGGATCCAGGTGGGAAAACACCCCATGTTTCCCATGGATTGGATCCCAGTGGGAAAACACCCCACAATCATCCAGGGGTTGGATCCAGGTGGGAAAAGGCCACACTTTGGAAAACATCCCCACACCCACACACGGGTTGGATCCCAGAGTGGGCCAAGGAGGGAATCCCTGTGGATTCCCAGAGGGGGCAGAGGGAGGACATCCAGCAGTGGATCTCCAGAGTGGAAAAATGGGGATATCCAGGAGTGGATTCCTGTATTGGACAAAGGAGGGAATGCAGCTCTGGATTCCCAGAGTGGACAAAGGGGGAACATCCAGCACTGGATTCCTGGAGTGGAAAAATGGGGATATCCAGGAGTGGATTCCTGTATTGGACAAGGAGGGAATCCCAGTGGATTCCCAGAGTGGACAAAGGGGGAACATCCAGCACTGGATTCCCAGAGGGGACAAAAGGGACATCCAGGAGTGGATTCCCGTATTGTACAAAGGAGGGAATGCAGCTCTGGATTCCCAGAGTGGAAAAATGGGGAACATCCAGCACTGGATTCCCAGAGTGGAAAAATGGGGATATCCAGGTGTGGATTCTCACAGAGGATAAAGGAGGGAATTCAGAGTGGAAAAATGGGGATATCCAGGAGTGGATTCCCGTATTGGACAAGGAGGGAATCCCAGTGGATTCCCAGAGTGGACAAAGGGGGAACATCCAGCTCTGGATTCCTGGAGTGGAAAAATGGGGATATCCAGGTGTGGATTCCTATATTGGACAAAGGAGGGAATGCAGCTCTGGATTCCCAGAGTGGATAAGGGGGAACATCCAGCACTGGATTCCCAGAGGGGACAAAGGGGGAACATCCAGCGCTGGATTCCCAGAGTGGATAAGGGGGAACATCCAGCTCTGGATTCCCAGAGGGAACAAAAGGGACATCCAGGAGTGGATTCCCATACTGGACAAAGGAGGGAATGCAGCTCTGGATTCCCAGAGTGGATAAGGGGGAACATCCAGCTCTGGATTCCCAGAGTGGATAAGGGGGAACATCCAGCACTGGATTCCTGGAGTGGATAAGGGGGAACATCCAGCTCTGGATTCCTGGAGTGGAAAAATGGGGATATCCAGGTGTGGATTCCTATATTGGACAAAGGAGGGAATGCAGCTCTGGATTCCTGGAGTGGAAAAATGGGGATATCCAGGAGTGGATTCTCACATAGGATAAAGGAGGGAATTCAGAGTGGAAAAATGGGGATATCCAGGAGTGGATTCCCATATTGGACAAGGAGGGAATCCCAGTGGATTCCCAGAGGGGACAAAGGGGGAACATCCAGCACTGGATTCCCAGAGGGGACAAAAGGGACATCCAGGAGTGGATTCCCATACTGGACAAAGGAGGGAATGCAGCTCTGGATTCCCAGAGTGGATAAGGGGGAACATCCAGCACTGGATTCCCAGAGTGGATAAGGGGGAACATCCAGCTCTGGATTCCCAGAGTGGATAAGGGGGAACATCCAGCTCTGGATTCCCAAAGTGGATAAGGGGGAACATCCAGGAGTGGCCTCCTTCAGCGCCACATCCCTTGATCCCAAGGCCAAGCAGCCCTTCCCACCTGGGAAGTGCCTTCCCGAAATGCCGCTTAATTCCCAACTTTTTCACCTGGCAATTGCCCGTCGCCTCCTTCTCGCTGAGAGATTCCCGTTGTCTGCTCTGCCCGAGCTGGGAGGGAGAGGAAAAAAAAACCACATCAAGGAAATCACAGGGAATGAAGGCGTGCAAACAAATTATCCCTTCATTTAAATAAAGATCCTCGGAGCCTTCCGTGGCTAACGAGCTCTCCGGGTAAATGTCACGGAGCCAACCGGCCGCCGGGAGCCGGGAGCCGGCGGCAATAAAACCCTTAATGGTGTTAAACGACTCCCTGGGAGAGGTTGGGCGTTCGTCGGGAGGAGGTGGGAGCCTTTGTGGTTGTTTGCCGGAGATAAAATGTCAAAGGGGCTCGGAAAAAAAAAAAGCCGGGAGCGATCGGAATCTGGCGGCAATAACCGCTCCGGCTGCAGAATCCTGTTAACATTTGGAGCTCGTCGCTTAGCAGAGGGATTTATGGGCCCCCGGGTTTTTAATGGGATTGTTGGCTGCTGCCGTGATTCGATAACACCTGGAACGTCCCCCATCCATCTGATCCTCCAGGGCTGCCGTGGCGTCAATCCAGTTTAGATCCAGATGGGAGACTTTTGACGTCCGGCACAGACGTCGGGGAGAGCGCCCGGAGCGGGGCGGGAGGGGAGTGGGGATTGTTGGGGGGTTTGGTTCCAGGCTCGGATGGGGTTTTTTTTGGGATGGTGTTCATTCCTTACGTGGGGCCGTCATCGATGGGTTTGATTTAAAACCCATCTCAAAGCTCTTAAAACCCTTCCCAAAGCTCTTAAAGCTCTTCCCAAAGCTCTTAAACCCCTTCCCAAAGCTCTTAAAGCCCTTCCCAAAGCTCCTAAAACCCTTCCCAAAGTTCTTAAAACCCTTCCCAAAGCTCCTAAAACCCTTCCCAAAGCTCCTAAAGCCCTTCCCAAAGTTCTTAAAACCCTTCCCAAAGCTCCTAAAACCCTTCCCAAAGCTCCTAAAGCCCTTCCCAAAGTTCTTAAAACCCTTCCCAAAGCTCCTAAAACCCTTCCCAAAGCTCCTAAAGCCCTTCTCAAAGTTCTTAAAACCCTTCCCAAAGCTCCTAAAGCCCTTCCCAAAGCTCTCCATCCTGGGGAATCGTGGAATCGTAGAATGAGCTTGGAACTGGATGATCCTTAAGGCCCCTTCCAGCCCAAACTGCTCCGTGTCTCAAGTTGGAAAGGGGACTGCAAAAACCCTGGAATCCAAATTCTGCTGGACTCCCTGGCCTGGAATTGGATGACTTTTAAGGTCCTTTCCCTTCCAAACCATTCCACGTCCCAAACTGGAAAGGGTCTGTAAGATCCCTGGAATCCAAATCTCTGTTGGACTCCCTGCCTTGGAATTGGATGACTTTTAAGGTCCTTTCCCTTCCAAATGGTTCCATGTCCCAAACTGGAAAGAGGCCTTGTAAAAACCCTGGAATCCAAATTTTTACTCCCTGACCTGGAATTGGATGATTTTTAAGGCCCCTTCCATCCCAAGCCATTCCACATCCCAAACTGGAAAGGGTCTGTAAAAACCCTTGAATCCAAAGTTCTCTTGGACTCCCTGCCTTGGAATTGGACGATTTTTATAGTACCTTCTACCCCAAACCGTTCCATGTCCCAAACTGGAAAGGGTCTGTAAAACCCCTTGAATCCAAATTTCTGCTGGACTCTCTGCCTTGGAATTGGACGATCCTTAAGGCCTGTTCCATCCCAAACCATTCCATGTCCCAAACTGGAAAGGTAACTGTAAAAACCCTGGAATCCAAATTTCTGCTGGACTCCCTGGCCTGGAATTGGATGGTTTTTTAAGGTCCTTTCCATCCCAAACCATTCCATGTTCCAACTTGAAAGGATCATGGAGTCCAGCTCCCTTTCAGACCGGAATTTGGAGCATTGAGATCTCCCCTTCAGGAGATTCTTGGGGTGACAAAGAGGATTTAATGTCAGGGTTTAATCAAGTTTAATTAAGCCCCAAACCCCGCAAGGCTGGAAAACCGTTCCACTGACTCCACCCCTCCAATTTGGAAGAAATTCCCAAAGAACATCCCGCCTGCATCCCATAATAAACCTCCACACCCGTGGAATGTCGGACAACATTCCAAGTGATTTTGGGGGTGTAGAGGTGACAGCATTGGGGTGTCTGGCTCAGTGCAATGGGATTTTTAAGTTTATTTTTAATTATTTCTCTGGCTGTGTCATCCATTGTACCCAACTCTCCTCCTCCTCTTCCTCCTCCTCCTCCTCTTCCTCCTCCTCCTCCTCCTCCTCCTCCTCCTCTTCCTCCTCCTCCTCCTCTTCCTCCTCCTCCTCCTCTTCCTCCTCTTCCTCTTCCTCCTCCTCCTCCTCCTCCTGCTGACAAACTCTGAGCATCTCCATTTCCTAATTACAAGAAACCATCCCGAACTCTTCCCTCCTTTTAAATCCCGTCCCGAAGTTCGGATTTTTGAGCTCCAAGTGGAGGAATCCTGCCACAAACCGCTCCCCAAATCCCTCAGTTTCCCCCTGTCCCGTTTTCCCTCTCTCCCACAAATCCAGATGGAAATCCAAGCCCCGCTGAGGACATCTGGAGGTCCATGGGCGGCTCTTGCCTTGCTGTAGGAGCAGACCTGGCTCTCCCAGGGCTCTTCCCTCTTGGAAAAACGCAAACGGGAACAGATCCCTTTGGTTTTTTTTTTCCATGAGTTTTAAGCTGTGGTTTTACCCTTTATTAAAATGTTTACGAGGCCCTGGACAGAAATAGTCTGGGATGAGTGTTTGGTCTCCGAGATGCCATTTCTGCCTGGTTGGAAGTTCTGCTGGAACTTGCCAAGGATGTTGGTGGGAAAAACGGGATAAAATCAGCCTGGAAACGGCTGCCTCCTCCCAGCCTTTTAAAAAGGAACCCTTTGGGAGGCTGGGATCACCACTGATCCCAGGAATATTTAGGTTTTCCCTCACCTTTCCTCATGCTCTCCAAGAGCCCTCACTGGGAATCCCATATCCCTGCCTCATTCCTGCCCAGTTCCAGGGAAGAGGATCGGATCACGAGGTCCCATGGAACGCTCCAGAGGATTCCAGGGTTGGGAAGATGGGAAGGAGGCAGCTGAACTCACCTGCAGTGAGCGGAGGTGGCTCCATGAGGGGCTTCTCCAACGGAATCTCCAACGTGGTCTGGCCGTGCGTTGTCCCAAGATTTCCTTCCCAATTCCCGCCGTTCCCGGCGTATTCCCGAGGCTGGGAATACCCTTGGAGCTGCCCGTGGACCTCAGCCGCCTCCAGACCTGCGGATTGAGGGTCGCTGAGGACGAATCCGACGCTTTGGGGTGGGTGGATCAGCTCTCCAGGCTCCGTGGGCCACCGGATTTGAGGATTCCATGAATCCTGGAGCTCATCCTGGGGATGGTTTGGGACCACGGTGGAGCAATCCCGGAATTTTGTGGGCAGGGGTTGGGGTTTCTGTGGGTTCAGCTTTAAAAACCGGGAGTCAGGGAGGGATTTGATCCTGTCCTGAAGGAGAGGGTGGAAACAGGAGACCTCCAGGTGTCCCTCTGATCCCTCAGATTCCTCTCGGGAAGACCCACCCCCCTCAAACCAGGATCCAAAAGCCGTTGGCGATCCCACATTTTCTGCACTGAATCCCAGGAAAAAAAAAAAAAAAAAAAAAGCATTTATTCCTAAAAATATCTCTTCACTTGCGGTTTCAGGCTGGTTTGGGGCAAGGAGAAGATCCTTCCCTGCAGGAATTCCCAGCCTTACCTTTTTCCATGGACATCCTTCCCAACTCACCTCCACAACCTGCGGGCAGAAGAGACAGGGAACAGTTTGTTTGTTACTTTTTTCTTTTTTTTTTTTTTTTTTCCTACATAAATAAGGTTTTTCAAGGAAATAATTATTTTTTTTACGGATTATTTTCCCCCACACTTTTCAAGGATCCAAACGCTTCCTAACAACTCCAGCGGGGGTGAACCTAAAAATCTTCCATATCCATAGGGAAAGCCCAGGGAGTGGGGCAGGAAGGTTCTGCTGGACCTCAAATAAATGGATTTCTGCAGGGCAAGGGAAGCAAGACCCCGAAAAACTTTCAGCGTTGGGATTCTGGGATAAAACCATCCCCAAATTTGGGGTTTTGTGTTTTAGTTTGTTTGTCTTGTGGTTTTTTTTTTTTTTTTTTTTTTTTTTTATTATTTTTTTTTATTTTGGTGGGGTTTTTTTTGGTTTTTTTTTTTTTGGTTGGGGTTTTTTTTGTTATTTTTCGGGTTTTTTTGATTGGGTTTTTTTGGTTATTTTTTGGTGTTTTTTTTTTTTTTTTGGTTGGGTTTTTTTTGGTTATTTTTCGGGGGTTTTTTTTTTTGGTTGGGTTTTTTTGGTTATTTTTTGGTTTTTTTTTTTTTGGTTGGGTTTTTTTGGTTATTTTTCGGGTTTTTTTTTTTTTGGTTGGGTTTTTTTGGTTATTTTTCGGGGTTTTATTTTTTTGGTTGGGTTTTTTTGGTTATTTTTTGGGTTTTTTTTTTTTGGTTGGGTGTGGTTTTTTTGGTTATTTTTCGGGGTTTTTTTTGATTTTTTTTTTTGGTGGTGGTGGTGGCAGTTATTCCCTGTGGGAAAGAAGATTTCCATTTCCCAATCCGTCAGGAAATGGGGGAAGGATTTGCCGACAAAACCAAACGGGGAAGAGACGGGGCGGGGGCGGTTTAAAGGGATAAAAACCAAGAGTCCCAGGAGGTCAGGAATCCGCCGGGCCTGGAATTCCACACTCCTGGAGAGGGGCCCCAGCTCCACCTGCTGCTAACGGGTGACATTTGGAGCCGTGCTGGCACGGAAATGGCTCCAATTTAGCTGCTGGCAGGGTCACCACCGGGGCCAACTCACCACAAATCCCTCTCATTTCGCTCCTGAGCACTTCCTTCACCTCTTCCTCCTGCGCCGGAGTGGGAAAAAACGGAGTTTAGGGATGAATTCCAACCCTGGCACCCTCTCCCTGCTCGTCCCACCGAGGTGGAGCCACCTCGTTTGGGGTGTAACCAGAGCAGAGATTTGGTGTCATGGGGAGCTTGGTTCAAGAATTCCCTTTGGAAATTCCTGGTTTTCCTGCAGCCAGCTCCTCTGACCACGAGGATTTGGATCCCAACCCATGCCACACCTCAAACCTGGGCTGTCCTCACCCTCCTGGCATTGTCCCACTGAGGTGGAGCCACCTCATTTTGGGTGAAATGAGATTTGGTGTCACAGGGAGCTTGGTTCAAGATTTGTGTCTCATTCCCTTGGGAAGTTCCTGGTTTTCCTGCAGCCAGCTCCTCTGGCCACGAGGATTGGGACCCCAACCCATGCCACACCTCAAACCTGGGCTGTCCCCACTCTCCTGGAATTTTCCCACTGAGGTGGAGCCACCTCATTTTGGGAGCAATGAGATTTGGTGTCACAGGGAGCTCCACTCAAGATTTGTGGCCCATTCCCTTGGGAAATTCCTGGTTTTCCTGCAGCCAACTCCTCTGGCCACGAGGATTGGGATCCCAACCCATTCCACACCTCAAACCTGGGCTGGCTGTCCAAGGAGTGTCCTCACCCTCCTGGCATTGTCCCACCAAGGTGGAGCCACCTCGTTTGGGGTGCAATGAGATTTGGTGTCATGGGGAGCTCGGTTCAAGATTTGCAACTCATTCCCTTGGGAAATTCCTGGTTTTCCTGCAGCCAACTCCTCTGGCCATGAGGATTGGGATCCCAACCCATGCCACACCTCAAACCTGGGCTGTCCCCACCCTCCTGGCATTGTCCCACTGAGGTGGAGCCACCTCATTTTGGGTGCAATGAGATTTGGTGTCATGGGGAGCTCCACTCAAGATTTGCACCTCATTCCCTTGGGAAATTCCTGGTTTTCCTGCAGCCAGCTCCTCTGGCCACGAGGATTGGGATCCCAACCCATGCCACACCTCAAACCTGGGCTGTCCCCACCCTCCTGGCATTGTCCCACACAGGTGGAGCCACCTTGTTTTGGGGTGCAATGAGATTTGGTGTCATGGGGAGCTCCGCTCAAGATTTGTGGCCCATTCCCTTTGGAAATTCCTGGTTTTCCTGCAGCCAGCTCCTCTGGTCATGAGGATTGGGACCCCAACCCATGCCACACCTCAAACCTGGCTGGCTGTCCAAGGAGTGTCCTCACCCTCCTGGCATTGTCCCACCAAGGTGGAGCCACCTCATTTTGGGAGCAATGAGATTTGGTGTCACAAGGAGCTCGGTTTGATATTTGCACCCCATTCCCTTGGGAAATTCCTGGTTTTCCTGCAGCCGGCTCCTCTGGCCATGAGGATTGGGATCCCAGCCCATTCCACACCTCAAACCTGGCATTGTCCCACCCAGGTGGAGCCACCTCGTTTTGGGTGCAATGAGATTTGGTGACATGGGGAGCTCCACTCAAGATTTGTGGCTCATTCCCTTGGGAAATTCCTGGTTTTCCTGCAGGACTGGGATCCCAACCCATGCCACACCTCAAACCTGGGCTGGCTGTCCAAGGAGTGTCCCCACCCTCCTGGCATTGTCCCCGAAGCCACCATCTCCCAGACTTCCCTGAGCTCTGAAAAGCCACGGAGCCAGCTGCATCCCAATTATCCTCCAGGATTTTCCCTTGGGAATGAGCTGTGGAACCTCATTTGACGATTTGGAGCTGCGCCTCCTCCTGCTTTCTCTGCCTCTTTCCCAGCCAACGCTGTTCCCCGTGGAACGAGACCTCCAACCTCATGGATTTGGAGCCCATCCTTCACCCCTGGCCGCTGATCCCATTGGGAATCTTCCCTGTGGGATGGTGGATGTCCTGCTGGACTTCCTGGGGCCATCGCCTCTTATCCTTCTCGGGATTCCAAATTTTGGGGCATTTTCCATGTAGGGAGCTGGAATTTTCAGCAGCCCAATTTTAGGAGATCCCTTCCCACAATCCCCTCCTTTCTGAAATCAATCCTGCTTGGAAAATTAATCCACGCCCTGGAAAAACGGGAATATTGCCTCCTGCCAGTCAAGTGGCACAAAATCCGGGGGGAAGGGGTGTGGAGGGAGCTGCAACAGGAATTTTGTCCTGATCCACGTGGATCAACCCCTCCTCCTTCCTCCGGATTTAGAAGCCCAGGGCAGCAGCTTTTCCCTAAATGGGGCGCATTTCCCTCTCCTGCTTTTCCTTTGGGTTGGATCGGCCCCGGAGCACCGATCCTGTCGGCCAAGCAGGAGTTGGGATTCGTGGGAAGGATGGAGAGGGAGGGGAAAATCCGCCTGGAGCTTTAGGCTTGGCTTTGCAGAGCCCAGCTCTGCTCCCACCTCTCTCTGCCATCCCTCATCCGCCAGCCTCGTTTCCCAAATATTCCCGGAGTGGATCCGTTTCCGAGCTTTTTCCCTCCTCCCCTCGGGCTCTCAGGGCTGATTTCCTCCATTTCCCTCCATTCCTGGGAAAGGATCTTGGGAGAAAAAAGCACTCACGGAAAGGCCTGGCTCTCCCTTGGCTCCCTTCTGCCCGGCGGGGCCGTTTTCCCCCTGTTAAAAACACTCGGATCAAACTCCGGATCTCCGGAGATCTCCCAGGAAAATGCTCCTCAGGGAATCAGTGCTCCTTTAGGGATGAGAGTGGGGAAGGGGGAGAGGGGTGAAAAGCCTGGCGTGGTTTTCCTGTGAAATTTTAGGGGAAAAATTTTAGGGCAGAGAGGAACGGCCTCCTCCAGGTGTTCCATCAGATCCCAGATTCCCTGGGAGATCTGCTCCATCCCGACAATATGGATTTGAACACCTTAAGTCAGGTTTATTTTCCAGCTGGGAGAGGTGGATACATGGAGAGGGTCTGGCCTGCACAGAATCTCTGGGAATCAGCTCCAGCAAAATTCCTTCTGAAGATCCCTGTCACATTTCCAGCATCGTTATTCAGTGAGTTCAAACTCTCATTTTTTAAGGGAGATGCCGATTTCCAGAGGTGTTTTCCAGGGAAAATTCAGCTTCCATAAGGCAAATCAGCAGGGAAAAAATCCAAGTCTCTTTGGGGGGGTGGGAAAAAAATATTTGGGAGTTGTTTTGAAGTGGATTTTGTGATAAAGGAGTTGATTAAGGAGATCTGGTGCCACCAAAATAAAAATTATTGGGAATTGTGGGTTGAATTCCTTGCTCATCCTTTCTGCTCTGCATCCCTCTGTTCTTGCCTTAAATCCCTTTTTTTTTTTTTGTGGGAATTCCACGGGATCACACATTTTTTTTGGTCTTTCTGAAGAGCAGCCTCGTGCTCTGATCAACATCTCCAGATATTGATGTTGTCCTTTTTAAATTACTTCATTAATCCAAACATTATTTGGAACTGGAGCTGCAATTCCAGCACTGGAAAGCTGGGAAAAAAAAAACCCCCAGGAGACAAGGGATAAAAACACCCTGACAAATTCTCCACTCAGGACTGCTGGAAACTGGATTTGTGGATTAAGGGTGCTTAAAAATATTAAAGGACAAGGAGCACAAGAAGGATGATCCCAATTAAAGCCGGGAGGATCATTTTTCTCAATCCACGCTCACTTCCAGAGCCAGGGAAAAATAAATTTAAAAAAAAAAAAAATCACATTATCCACCAGCAGCACACGGAGTGAAAGCAGGGAAAGCAGATCCTAAAAATCCCTTGGGATTTTGCAGGGTGGTAGGGAACTGACCCCAAACGGGTTGGGATTGGGATTGGGATCCGAAGCGCTGGTTGGAATTTTTTCTGCTGAGCGTTAATTATTGCGTGTTAATCACCCCCGGGGCTGATTGTGGGTTCGTTCCTGCTCTGCCTCCAGGATGTGCTGATCCAAAGTTTGATCTTTTTTTCCCAAAGGAATCTGCCCCCCCCAAAGCTGGAGACACCTCCAGGCAGGAATTTGGGCAGCACCTCCCCTGCATCCGGTGCCTGGAATTCGGGATTCCAGCTCCTCTGCTCTCCTCATAAAATCCGTGGAGCTGAGAAATGAAACCTGGGGAAGGCTCAAGGCTCGTCCAAGCCTGGTCTGGAATTTTGGGAAGGGCTGAGGAACCCCCCTGGATCATTCCCATACTGACCACTTCTCCTTTTGGCCCATCCATGCCCGGAGGCCCCTGGAGGCAGAGCTGGGATCTCCCTCTCTTCCCTGGTGGACCCTGAGGAGGAAAAGGAGAAGGATTCAGGATCTGTGAGATTTGGGATCTGTGGGATTCAGTCAGCACTTCCAGAGGACAATCCCCACATTTCTTGGGGAATTCTCCCCCTAAAACCCAACCCGGGCACCAGCAGAAGACACTCAGAGCCCCTCACTTTCTGGGATTCGGGATCTGTGGGATTCAGGACCTGCTGGGATTCAGGATCTGTGGGATTTGGGACCTGTAGGATTCGGGACCTGTGGGATTCAGGATCTGTGGAATTCAGGACCTGTAGGATTCGGGACCTGTGGGATTCAGGATCTGTGGAATTCAGGACCTGTAGGATTCGGGACCTGTGGGATTCAGGATCTGTGGGATTCAGGACCTGTAGGATTCGGGACCTGTGAGATTCAGGATCTGTGGGATTCAGGACCTGTAGGATTCGGGACCTGTGGGATTCAGGATCTGTGGGATTCGGGACCTGTAGGATTCGGGACCTGTGGGATTCAGGATCTGTGGGATTCAGGACCTGTAGGATTCGGGACCTGTGAGATTCAGGATCTGTGGGATTCAGGACCTGTAGGATTCGGGACCTGTGGGATTCAGGATCTGTGGGATTCAGGACCTGTAGGATTCGGGACCTGTGGGATTCAGGATCTGTGGGATTTGGGACCTGTAGGATTCGGGACCTGCTGGGATTCAGGATCTGTGGGATTTGGGACCTGTAGGATTCTGGACCTGTGGGATACAGATGTGCTCTCCAGATGGGATGGGATCAGCCCTCCGGAATTTTTTTTTTTTCCCCCCTCTGTCCCAAGCCCAGAAGCCATTCCTGGAGTTTCTCCTTTAATTCCAGGAGAAGCCAAGGAGCAGCGTGGGTGGAAGGAGCGACACCTGGCAGCCTCCCTTTAATCAGTGTCCATAAAAAAAAGGAGCCATTTATTATCCCAGACAGGCTTTTCTGGGCTGGATAACGACATCAAAAAATTCCAGCCTTTTAAAATATCCATGAGGGAATCTTGTACTTTCGGCTCTCTCCTCCCTCCTGCCATTCCTTTGATTTATTTTTCATGGCAAGGCAACAGCCTGGGGAGCAAGAGGAGGAAGAATAATTTTGTTTCCATGGGCTGGAGCGGGATTTAATCCATATTTTATTGTTCTGGAAGGACCTTTTCCCACCTTCTCCCTATAACCATCCTTCAGAATTCCTTTTAAAGATCCCTGTCACGCTTCCAGTATCTTCGTTCAGTGAGCTCGAATTCTTATTTTTTTAAGGAAGATGCCGATTTCCAGAGGTGTTTTCCAGGGAAAATTCAGCTTCCATAAGGCAAATCAGCAGGGAGAAAATCCAAGTCTCTTTGTGGGGGGGGGGGAGGGAAAAAGGAAAAATATTTGGGAGTTGTTTTGAAGTTGGATTTTGTGATAAAGGAGTTGATTAAGGAGATCTGGTGCCACCAAAATAAAAATTATTGGGAATTGTGGGTTGAGTTCCTTGCTCGTCCTTTCTGCTCTGCACCCCTCTGTTCTTGCCTTAAATCCCTTTTTTTTTTTGGGAATTCCACGGGATCACACATTTTTTTTGGTCTTTCTGAAGAGCAGCCTGGTGCTCTGATCAACATCTCCTGCTCCAGATGTTGATATCGTCCTTTTTAATTACTTCATTAATTCAAACATTATTTTCCCTGTGGGATTTGCCCAAATCCCGTCAATATTTGATCCCGATGGAGCTGATGTGGTGGAAAAGTTGTCAATGGATGTCGGCTCGAGAAAAAAAAAAAAAGTAGGAAAATTCTGATGGAATGAGGTGGAATAGAGATTTTTTTTTTAGTGACCCATCCATGTCAGAATTCCTGCAAAGATCTCCAGGATGAGGAGATCCAGGAGAGTGGATCTGATGAGATCCAGACTCATTTAGATTCTCCCAGAAAACCGGGAATTGTCCCAACTTCCATCCTCCAAAAAATCCAAATTATCGCCGCCGTCGCCAGGAATCAAGCAGGGCTCACGGATAAAATTTGGTTTTCCGGGCGATTTTATTCCAACTTCTCTTTTACTCTTGGATCTTCCAGGCAACATTTGCATCCTTCAGTCCAAGCCTGAAACTCTCCCAAGCAAAACCACAGAAGGAATTTTCATTTCCAACCGTTTTTTTTTGGGTTTTTTTGGTTTTTTTCACTTTGGAAAGTTCTTTATTTCTCGAAGCTGTCTCACAAAAAACTTCCCAGGGCAGGGTGATCCTGCTCATCGATGGAATTAACATCTCATTTCCCAGGATTTTTTGGTTTTGTTGGGTTTTTTTTCCCCTCCCTCCTTATGTTTCTAAAGGCGCCCAGCGTGGCTGGAATGCAAAATTATTCATTAAAAACGGGAGCTGAGAGCTTCCCAAGCCTCTGGCATCCTGATCCTGGGATAATTACCCACTTCTCCTCCTGATCACTTGGAATTATCTCTCCATGGAGAGGTCAAATCTCCCCCTGAGGAGACGGGGGAGGGAAGGGGAGGGAAAAAAATCTCCGGAGAGGAACGAAGCGGGAGATGGAATGTGTGGATCGGGATCCCGCGGGAAGAGGGAATGTGGGAGAGGTGGGAGATGGGGACACTGCAGGGGTCACACCAGGGTGTCCAGGTGTGGATCCCTATGGGATTCAGGGCTTTTTTTGGGGATTCTTGTGGGGTTCAGGATCTGCGAGATTCAGGGCTTGTGGGACTCGGGATCTGTGGGATTCGGGATCTGTGGGATTCCTGTGGGATTCAGGGCCTGTGGGGTTCAGGATCTGTGGGATTCCTGTGGGATTCGGGGCCTGTGGGGTTCAGGATCTGTGGGATTCCTGTGGGATTCGGGGCCTGTGGGGTTCAGGATCTGTGGGATTTGGGACCTGTGGGATTCAGGATCTGCTGGGATTCAGGATCTGCGAGATTCAGGGCTTGTGGGATTCGGGATCTGTGGGATTCCTGTGGGATTCAGGGCCTGTGGGGTTCAGGATCTGTGGGATTCCTGTGGGATTCCGGGCCTGTGGGATTCAGTGCCTGGACTGGATTCCTGTGGGATTCAGGATCTGTGGGATTTGGGACCTGTGGGATTCGGGATCTGTGGGATTTGGGACTTTCTGGGATTCAGGACCTGTGGGATTCAGGATCTGTGGGATTCAGGATTTTCTGGGATTCGGGATCTGTGGGATTCAGGACCTGCTGGGATTCGGGATCTGTGGGTTTCAGGACCTGTGGGATTCAGGATCTGTGGGATTCAGGACTTTCTGGGATTCAGGACCTGCTGGGATTCGGGATCTGTGGGATTCAGGACCTGCTGGGATTCAGGATCTGTGGGATTCAGGACCTGTAGGATTCGGGACCTGTGGAATTCAGGATCTGTGGGATTTGGGATTTTCTGGGATTCGGGATCTGTGGGATTCGGGACTTTCTGGGATTCAGGACCTGGGGGATTCAGGACCTGTGGGATTCAGGATCTGTGGGATTCAGGATTTTCTGGGATACAGGATCTGTGGGATTCTGGACCTGCTGGGATTCAGGATCTGTGGGATTCAGGACCTGCAGGATTCGGGACCTGTGGGATTCAGGACCTGCTGGGATTCAGGATTTTCTGGGATTCAGGATCTGTGGGATTCGGGACCTGCTGCTCACCTGCGGGCCTGGCTCTCCCTGTGGCCCTCGAGGTCCAGCTGCTCTGGCCCCTCCCGGCTTCCCAGGCCATCCCGTTTGTCCTTTGAATCCTCCCAGTCCAGGAACTCCCTTGGCTCCCTGGGAATCACAGGAGGTTGTAGGGATGGGGCAGCCAAACATCATCCAAAGGCTTCCATGTTTGGGAATACCGGAACACCTTCCACATTCCTTTGCTCTCTGCCTGTCCTTCTCCAGAAGGTGCTCGGTGATGTGGATTTTCCATCCAGCTATTCCCAGGAATTCCTAAATTCCCAGCTCTCCCAGCTCACCTAAACAGAATCCTTTCATTTGTAACCCTGGGATAAAACAAGGAAAGGGGAAGATCCCAAACCCAAACCTACAAATTTCCCGCTCATCTTCACCACGAAGCTTTCTCCCTAGAGCTGCTGGAAGAGGAAATATTCCCGTGAAACCCAGCAGATGGAAAAATCCAACACCCAGCAGTGGTGGGAAAGGAATTTGTGGGAGAGGAGAAGACCGGGAGAGGAAGGGAATGAGAATTCCTGGGGAATGATCTCCTGGAACTCCAACCAGAGAGGCTTCAGGAGGTGTTCGACCACCAGGGAAGGAGGAACGGATCCGTTATCCGTAAAATCCTTTAAGATCCCAACTTAAATTTGGGTTTAAGATCCCAAACCTGCTGGAAAGTGGAATGCAGGAAGGGCTTGAGGGGCTGGAAAATGCCAGGAGATTGGATGGAAGCTGCTGAGATTGTGTTCGTTTGGGGTTTTTTTTCCCTTAAAAATTTACTGTTTTAACAGAAATCCCAAATTTTTCCCCCCTATGGAAAACTACAAATTTAAGTATGTGTTGTTTTTTTTTTTTTTAAGGAATAAAGCAGGGAATCAAGGAATGCCGAGAAGGAAGATTGGTGGGGAGCGATCCAGGCGGGAATTCCTCGCGGAGATGAGAACAGAACTCGGGATCAGCTCGGAGACCTTTCCCATTTCCCCTGCCAAGGTGGCCGCAGCCTGATCCACTTTTCCTACCCCAGGGCATCCCAGGGATTTACCCTGGGAATGGTGGTGGGATAACTCTCGCCAATGAATCCCAGCCCCTCTGGATGGCTTTTCCTCACATTCAGCTGGCTCCTCCTGGGATTTTATCCATGGACAGAGGTGAACTTAAGGAGACCTCTCCCTCCTGCCCTTTTCCAACTGCATTCCCAACCCTAACCTTCCAGCCGGTTGACATTTTCCCCCCTGGAAAGGGCACCAGCCATGCGGAAAATGTTAAATTTTGTTAACTCCGCCTTGATGGATTTATTGGGATTTATTCCTTGGAAATGGCAGCGTGCTCAGCACCAACCTTTTCTCCTTTCTCCCCAGGAATTCCCGAGGCGCCGTCGTTCCCCGAGGCTCCTGGCTCGCCCTGGAAGGAGCCAAGGTAAAATCATGGATAATGTGGGCTTGGAAAGGCCGGGATTTGGGGAAGGAACTGGTTTTTCCTTGGATTAGGAGTTATTTACTGAGAGTCATCTCAGCCTGGGCACTTGGTGGTATTCCAGGAGAGGGAAAATTCCCATTAAAATGGGAAAAGAGCCCGTGGGGCACCAGGATTGGGGTGGGTGAGGTTAGTTGAGGAGGCGAGTAAAGATCCCAACCCCAATATCCAAGAATCTTCACCCAATCCGTGCTGATTTATGGGAACAGATCCAGGAAAACCCAATGTATGCCCTTTGGGAAGAAACGAGCGTTTTCCAGAGGTGGATTTGGGAAAGCTTCTGGGAAAACTCCTGCGGGATGATGATCTTTAATGTCCCTTCCCCAACCATTCCATGATTTCTGTGATGGGATTCAGATCCTCACCTTCGGCCCACGTTGTCCATTCGACCCCGGAATTCCCGGTTTTCCAGGAGTGCCGATTTCTCCCTGTGGAGATGGAAAAGCGGTGGGAGGGGCTGGGATGACAAAGACCACCCCCCCAAAAAAAAACATTGGGAAAACTCTGGAAAAGCAAGGAGAGGGACAATCCAGGGGTGGCACTTGGAGATCAAGTCTCACCTCAGCCTAGACATTCCAGATCACTAAAATTTAATTAACAACCAACAAATCAAATAATTAGCACTCACTCACGACCCAGATAATTGGAAATCCTTAAAATTGGGGATTATCCCCCCAACTCCAAGCTTCCCAAAGAGGGAAGCAGGTGGGAAATTCCCGAGGTAAAAAAAAAAACCTCAGTTACGAAACGAACCCGAATATTAATAACAACCGCGATAAAAAACAATATTAATTAAAAATTATTGCGACAACGAGAATAACAACGACAACAACAACCCCGTCTGGGCTCTGCCATCAGCAGCTCCCATTTCCCTTATCCAGCTTTCCAAAGGCTCCATAAAAAGCCCATTAAGGCTCATTAGCGTTGTTTACTGATAAGGGACTAACGGTGCTGATAAGAGCCGGGGCACGAATTTAGAACTGAGCCCAAGCCAGTTGCTAAGCCACGGATCAGGAGGGATCTGGGCTGGGTTTGGTTCAGTTTTTAACCCCAGATTATCCCAAATTTCCCTGAAAGCCTGAAAGCTTCCCAATCCAAGATTCCCTGCTCTTCATGGGCCTCCCAAGAAGGATTTTCCCACAGAAATGGGGTGGATTCCTCAGGATTCCATGGATCAGGAGAGATCTGGGCTGGGTTTGATTTAGTTTTTAACTCCAGATTATCCCAAAATTCCCTGCAAGCCTTAGAGCATCCCAATCCGAGATTCCCTGCTCTTCATGGGCGTCCCAAGAACGATTTTCCCACAGAAATGGGGTGAATTCCTGAGGATTCCCTGCCATGGATCAGGAGGGATCTGGGCTGGGTTTGGTTTAGTTTAGTTTAGTTTTTAACCCAGATTATCCCAAAATTCCCTGAAAGCCTTAAAATTTCCCAATCCAAGATTCTTTGCTCTTCGTGGTCCTTCCAAGAGGGATTTTCCCACAGAAATGGGGTGGATTCCTCAGGATTCCCTGCCATGGATCAGGAGGGATTTGGGCTGGGTTTGGTTTAGTTTTTAGCTCCAGATTATCCCAAATTTCCCTGAAACCTCAGAGCTTGCCAGTCTGAGATTCCCTGCTCTTCATGGGCCTCCCGAGAGGGATTTTCCCACAGAAATGGGATGGATTCCTCAGGATTCCCTGCCATGGATCAGGAGGGATTTGGGCTGGGTTTGGTTTAGTTTAGTTTAGTTTAGTTTTTAACCCCAAATTATCCCAAAATTCCCTGAAAACCTTAGAGTTTCCCAATCCAAGATTCCCTCCTCTTCATGGGCCTCCTGAGAGGGATTTTCCCACAGAAATGGGATGGATTCCTCAGGATTCCATGGATCAGGAGGGATCTGGGCTGGGTTTGGTTTAGTTTAGTTTAGTTTAGTTTTTAACCCCAGATTATCCCAAATTTCCCTGAAACCTCAGAGCTTGCCAGTCTGAGATTCCCTGCTCTTCATGGGCCTTCTGAAAGGGATTTTCCCACAGAAATGGGGTGGATTCCTCAGGATTCCCTGCCATGGATCAGGAGGGATTTGGGCTGGGTTTGGTTCAGTTTTTAACCCCAGATTATCCCAAAATTCCCTGAAAGCCTTAAAACTTCCCAACTCAAGATTCCCTGCTCTTCATGGGCCTCCCAAGAAGGATTTTCCCACAGAAATGGGGTGGATTCCTCAGGATTCCATGGATCAGGAGGGATCTGGGCTGGGTTCGGTTTAGTTTTTAACCCCAGGTTATCCCAAAATTCCCTGAAAGCCTTAAAACTTCCCAATCCAAGATTCTTTGCTCTTCATGGGCCTTCCAAGAGGGATTTTCCCACAGAAATGGGGTGGATTCCTGAGGATTCCATGCCATGGATCAGGAGGGATCTGGGCTGGGTTTGGTTTAGTTTAGTTTAGTTTTTAACCCCAAATTATCCCAAAATTCCCTGAAAACCTTAGAGCATCCCAATCCAAGATTCTCTCCTCTTCATGGGCCTTCCAAGAGGGATTTTCCCACAGAAATGGAGTGGATTCCTGAGGATTCCCTGCCATGGATCAGGAGAGATCTGGGCTGGGTTTGGTTCAGTTTTTAACCCCAGATTATCCCAAATTTCCCTGAAAACCTGAAAGCTTCCCAATCCAAGATTCCCTGCTCTTCATGGGCCTTCCAAGAAGGATTTTCCCACAGAAATGGGGTGGATTCCTCAGGATTCCATGCCATGGATCAGGAAGGATTTGGGCTGGGTTTGGTTTAGTTTTTAGCTCCAGATTATCCCAAATTTCCCTGAAACCTCAGAGCTTGCCAGTCTGAGATTCCCTGCTCTTCATGGGCCTTCCGAAAGGGATTTTCCCACAGAAATGGGGTGGATTCCTCAGGATTCCCTGCCATGGATCAGGAAGGATTTGGGCTGGGTTCAGTTTAGTTTTTAGCTCCAGATTATCCCAAAATTCCCTGAAAACCTGAAAGCTTCCCAATCCGTGATTCCCTGCTCTTCGTGGGCCTCCCAAGAGGGATTTTCCCACAGAAATGGGATGGATTCCTCAGGATTCCCTGCCATGGATCAGGAAGGATTTGGGCTGGGTTCAGTTTAGTTTTTAACCCCAGATTATCCCAAAATTCCCTGAAAGCCTTAAAATTTCCCAATCCAAGATTCTTTGCTCTTCATGGGCCTTCCAAGAGGGATTTTCCCACAGAAATGGAGTGGATTCCTCAGGATTCCATGCACTAAGTTTTCCTGGGAATGAGAGGGAAGCAGTTCTGGGAATGGGGCAGCCGGAGGCTGGGAAGCTGGGCTTGGCTCACCTTGGCCCCTTTGGCTCCGGGAGCGCCGATCCGGCCCGGAAGGCCCCGCAAACCCTGGGAATAAAGGAGAATCCACAGGGAATGAGGGCAGAGCAGGAATTCTGAAGGTGCTGGAAAGCTCCTTCCCCATCTCTGCTTGTCCCAACCTTTATTTCCCGGGATCACGGAGTGGTGGAGGTCTGGGGAACGTTTCTCCAACTCCCAATCCAAGCAGCGCCATCCAAAGCTGCTCCACCACCTTCCCAAGGGATTTTGGGCATCTCCAAGGATGGAGATTTCCCGGGATCTCATCCATGTCCTACCTTTGTCCCTTTCTGCCCGGTGTCACCAGTGCTCCCAGGGTCACCTTTCCCTCCCTAGGTGGAAAAAAAAAAAAAAAAAGGACAAAGGAGATGAATTTTCAGGAATTTTGGGCCAAAATCCCATCCATGTGCCGGGAGTTTTTTTTTTTTTTGGGAGCCTCCCTGTGGTGAGGGAGCTGATCCCAGGAAAGTGAGATCCAGGAGGGATTTAGTGAAGGATTCCATTGGGCAGAGAGGGACTTGGGATGCGAAGGGAATTGAAATTTGGGCTTTGGTAAGAAACAGAGGAAAACTCAGGCTGGGAAAAGTGGGATAAGTAAGGAATTCTGGGATATGGAGACGCTGGGAACTGGAGGAGGACAAGCCCTAAAAACCAGGCCAGGATGTGCATTGGAGACTTTTCCAGGATTTGGGAAAGACCCTGAGGAAGGAAGGAAGGAAGGCCCTGAGACCTTTAGGGGGTGGGAAGGGAAAGGAATGTGGGATTTGGGAAGGAGCAGACGGGAATGTGGGATTTGGGAAGGAGCTGACAGGAATGTGGGATCCAGGAAAACAAAGAGAGGAATGTGGGATTTGGGAAGGAGCAGAGGAATGTGGGATCCAGGAAAGCACTGACAGGAATGTGGGATCCAGGAAGGAGCAGAGAGGAATGTGGGATTTGGGAAGGCACAGACAGGAATGTGGGATTTGGGAAGGAGCAGAAAGGAATGTGGGATTTGGGAAGGCACAGACAGGAATGTGGGATTTGGGAAGGCACAGACAGGAATGTGGGATTTGGGAAGGAGCAGACTGGAATGTGGGATCCAGGAAGGCACAGACAGGGATGTGGGATCCAGGAAGGAGCAGAGAGGAATGTGGGATCCAGGAAAACAAAGACAGGAATGTGGGATTTGGGAAGGAGCAGAAAGGAATGTGGGATTTGGGAAGGCACAGACAGGAATGTGGGATCCAGGAAGGCACAGACAGGGATGTGGGATCCGGGAAGGAGCTGACAGGAATGTGGGATCCAGGAAGGCACAGACAGGAATGTGGGATTTGGGAAGGCACAGACAGGAATGTGGGATCCAGGAAGGCACAGACAGGAATGTGAGATTTGGGAAGGAGCAGAAAGGAATGTGGGATTTGGGAAGGCACAGAGAGGAATGTGGGATTTGGGAAGGCACAGACAGGAATGTGGGATCCAGGAAGGCACAGACAGGGATGTGGGATCCAGGAAGGAGCAGAGCCTTTCCCAAACAATCCATGTCCTTTCCTGGCACTCACCGCCTTCCCCTTCTGTCCCTGGAGGCCTCTGTCCCCTTTGGCTCCCTTCATCCCGTTCTTCCCATCCAGTCCTGCTGCACCCTGCCAGGAAATTGGGAAAAAAAAAAAAAAAAAAAAAAATCATTCCAGAGCCCGTTTCTTTCAGGGAAGAGGGATGAGGACAATCCAGGATGGAAACCCAGCTGTAGGATCCTTCAATCCCAGGTCAGAAGCAACCCCAGGAACACCCTGAGTTTGGGATTAAATCCCATTCCTCACCCCATATTCCACGGGCTTGTGAATCCCTGGCAAATGAAACCTTGGGAAGGGATTCATTTGTAATTCCAGCTCAGGAAATGGTGGCAGCAAAAGGTTTGGATGGGGTTGGGAATGGGAACAGGGATTGAAGGAAGGTGTGGCCCAGGGGGCTGCAGGGTTTTTTATCCAATTTTTTTGGAATTTTTTTGGTTCCTGGAGCCACATCCAGCACTGGGACCTCTTTTCATGGAGCCTCCCGTTGTTGTGGTAGCAAATAAAGCAAATTTTTTAAATTTTAATTTTTTTTTTCCCCAAGGTTGTCACAGTCTCCTCACCCCTCCTGCCCAATTTTGACGGCATTTTCCAGCACCTGGATGCGAAGGAAAAATGGGATTTATCCCCACTCGAGCCCCTCAGCTCTCTCAGGGGAGAACGAATTGGCCGCTTGGAGCTGAACAAGTGGAATTCCCTGCTTGGAATTTGTTTGCTGTGGTTGTTGGGAGGGAGAAAAAAAAATCATTAAAAATAAAATACAGATTAAGAAAAAAAATAATAAATCAGATTTGTGTGCCAGGGACTCCCTGGCTCAGGGAAAATCCATGTCCCTCCTTATTCCAGGCACAAACAGCTCTTTATTGGTAACTATTCATTGGGACAATCAATGGAAAATTCCATCTGGGAATGTCAATAAGCCATAAAAACCCCGGGAGAACGGGAATATCTCTGTTTGCTGGGATTGGAGGGCAATGAGCCGTTTGTGCGATGGTTCAATCCCACAAATCCGGGATACCTCCAAGTGCCTGGAGCTCTGAAGGAGCTGGGATCAGACCAGGGATGGCTCAAAGAGCTGCTTTCTGTCCATTAAAAAAAACCCCTGACATTAATCAGAGTTCTCCTAATTAGCTTTAATATTTCCTCTTAATTATCCCAAATATCTCCAGTGCTGGGTTCTCCATGTTTTCCTGTCCGTGTCCAACTCATCTTCCTGCTTTCCATGAGATCCTTCTCATCCTGGAAAGATCCCAGATGGTTTTAGGAGGAGTTAAACTCAGGGATTCTCATCCTGGGAGGATCCCAGATGGTTTTAGGGAGAGTTAAACTCAGGGATTCTCATCTTGGAAAGATCCCAGATGGTTTTAGGAGGAGTTAAACTCAGGGATTCTCATCCTGGGAGAATCCCAGATGGTTTTAGGAGGAGTTAAATTCAGGGATTCTCATCCTGGGAGAATCCCAGATGGTTTTAGGAGGAGTTAAACTCAGGGATTCTCATCCTGGGAGAATCCCAGATGGTTTTAGGAGGAGTTAAACTCAGGGATTCTCATCCTGGGAGGATCCCAGATGGTTTTAGGAAGAGTTAAACAATGGAGAAGGCCATGAAGGTGATGCTTTCCCAGGAGAGGGAAAAGATGGGATAGGAGGAATTAAAAAATAAATTAAAAAAAATTAAAAAAAAAAAGAAGAAAAAAAGAGGGAAAAGAAAAGAAAAGAAAAGAAAAGAAAAGAAAAGAAAAGAAAAGAAAAGAAAAGAAAAGAAAAGAAAAGGGAAAAGAGAAGAGGGAAGAGAAGGGAAGAGAACAGGAAAAGGAAAAGGAAGGAAAAAGAAAAAGAAAAAGAAAAAGAAAAAGAAAAAGAAAAAGAAAAAGAAAAAGAAAAAGAAAAAGAAAAAGAAAAAGAAAAAGAAAAAGAAAAAGAAAAAGAAAAAGAAAAAGAAAAAGAAAAAGAAAAAGAAAAAGAAAAAGAAAAAAGAAAAAGAGAGAAAGAGACAAAAAAAGAAAAAAGAAAAAAGAAAAAAGAAAAAAGAAAAAAGAAAAAAGAAAAAAGAAAAAAGAAAAAAGAAAAAAGAAAAGAAAAGAAAAGAAAAGAAAAGAAAAGAAAAGAAAAGAAAAGAAAAGAAAAGAAAAGAAAAGAAAAGAAAAGAAAAGAAAAGAAAAGAAAAGAAAAGAAAAGAAAAGAAAAGAAAAGAAAAGAAAAGAAAAGAAAAGAAAAGAAAAGAAAAGAAAAGGCAAAGAAGCCAAATGGAAATTCGTTCCCTCGGATTTCCATCCCGGTGCCGTGTCGTGTCGTGCCAGGGAAATCGAGGCTGGACAATAAACGGGAGTAAATTAAAATTTAAATGGCAATTTGAAGGCAATTACTGCGGGAGTACTGGAAGCAGCTCCCGGCTCTCCGGGTTCGGGATGAAAACCTTGCTGGAATTTAACTGCCAGCGCCGCGGGTCACGCAGAGAGAGGCTGAGTCACCGATCCTCTGACGCAGAGAAACCTCGGATCCGCCGCTTCCAGGCAAAAAAAAATTCCCGCAGAGCTCCGGGCTGGAGCCAGGGAGGAGCCAGGGAGAAGCTGGGAATTGAGCAGGGACGCCCCGGGAAAAGCTGGAATCCGTCGGGATGCTCCCCCGAAAGGCCGGAGCCGTTTGAAGCCGCAGATCAAAAGGGAGGACGAGAATTCCCAAACTTCTCCCAAAAAGCTCTTCCAGCTCCCGGGCTCCTGCTCCTCAATATTTGATGGGATGATGCAAATGGAATCTCCACCTGGGAGCTCCGGCCGTGTTTTTATCGCTTCCCTGCCGGGTTTTGTTGATCTCCTGCAGTTTTCAGTCCCTTTCCCCCCAAAAAAATTTGGTGTTTGGGGTGGGAATTGCGTGATTTAATGGAAAATTTCCCCTTGGCAGGGGGTTTGGAGTGAGAGGATCTGGGAGGGGAATGAGCCAAGCCTCAGCATTTTAGGGTTACGGCGTGATCCCAGTTTTCCTGGGAAACTTAAGGTCCAGGACAAACTCAAATTCCTGCTTATAAACCATTCCCACCCTGCCCTGAACTCCGAGTCTGGACTCCAGGGATTCAGAACTGGAGCTGCGGACTCCAGGGATTCAGAATTCCTGGGAAACCAAAACAGGGAGCAAGAAACGAGGGAGAGAAAGAGCATTAAAATGAAAATGAAAATGAAAATGAAAATGAAAATGAAAATGAAAATGAAAATAGAAATAGAAATAAAAATAAAAATAAAATAAAGATAAAGATAAAGATAAAGATAAAGATAAAGATAAAAATAAAAATAAAAATAAAAATAAAAATAAAAATAAAAATAAAAATAAAAATAAAAATAAAAATAAAAAATAAAATAAAAATAAAAATAAAAATAAAAAATAAAAATAAAAATAAATACAAATAAAAATAAAAATATAAATATAAATATAAATATAAAAATAAAAATAAAAATAAAAATATAAAAAATAAAAATAAAAATAAAAATAAAAATAAAAATAAAAATAAAAATAAAAATAAAAATAAAAATATCAGAGCTTTGAGAGGGGAGAACAACGGGTTAATCCGCTGGCTATTCCCATATTCCAATGCACAATCTCGGGGAACAAAGAAGAGGAGCTGGAAGCTTGAATCCATGATCCAAATGATGACTTTAATGGGAATAACGGGCGGCAATTGGAACACAAAAGAGGGAAGCGAGGCGGGGGAAGCAAAATGAAAAAAAAAAGGGAGCAGAGCCTTCGGAAGAGAGAGGAGAAAGGAAAGGTGGGGGAGGCACCTGGAATATCAAAACTGAACCCCTTTGTGAAGCCAGGCGGAATTCCATTGAAATTTTCCCGAGGGATAATTGCAGGGAGAAGACAGGAATGGTGTCAGCTCCGGGTTGGGATCAGAAAAATGGGGAGAGGGAATGGATGAGGGGGCTGAAATCACCGCCAGGATTCAGCAGGAGCAGGGAATAATTTGTGGGAATAAAAAAAAAGAGGGGATTAGAGGGAAATGAAGGAAAATGAGGAGCTCCGGGATTTACCTGAAAGGTTTGGATCCAGGCAGGATGTCCTCGGGAAAAAGGGGGAAAAAAGAGGAAAAGAGGATTTGGGGGACGAGGGACAGCTCGGGAATAACTCAGGGAAGGAACAATCCAAGTGGGAGCACTTAGGAGATGAAGTGGGACCTTAATTCCCATCGGGATCTTCCCTCAGGTGCCTGAATGGATGGGAATGATGGGTGAGAATTCCCTGAACCTTCCAACAAAAGCTGTGGGAAGAGAAGCTGGCCGAGGCAGCCCCGGGTGGGATGAATTCCAGAATTTATCATGGATCTTCCAGCAGCGTCCCAGCTTGGATCCGGCTTTTTGCAATTTTGGGAATGTGGGTGAAGGATCAAATCCCAGCTTTGCCCCCCAGGACATTCCCAAAAGGAAGATTTGCTCAGATGGTGGGTGGCAGGACTTTGTGGGAATGATATTATCCCTAAAATCCAGGGAAAGACAGGACGCTGGGATCCCTTTAGCACTTCGCTCTCTTCCTGGATGGATTCAATCCCTGGATTCGGGTATTCCCTACCAAACAATTCCACCAACATCCCAAATCCAGCCCCTCCCAGTGGCTGATCCCAGGTCTCCCGGCACGTTCTGGCCTCCAGGCTTTGGCAAAGGGCTCAGAAGGTCGTTTGTAATCATTAATAATAACAATTAATGAAATAAAATTAATTTATGTATTAAAATAATTGATTTTTTTTTTTTTTCCTCTCAGGGAGCAATTCCCGCTCTGGATTCCAGACCTGTCAATAATTCCCTGCCTGTGACCTGAGGAATCAGCGGGGACCTATTTCTTTGGACAACCTTGGGAATTTGGAGTTTGGGCCCTTAAATTGAAGAGCTGGGCTTGATGATCCGGGTTGGGTTCCTTTCCAGCTCCAAATATTCCATGGTTCCGTGATTCCGAGAATCTTTGGAGCTTTGGAGACTTTTCCACTTGGAATGAACACACCGAAGGCATAATTAAAACCATTAAATGAAAGTCTCCTTCTCGTGCTCCTTGGTGCAAAGTCATGGAATCATGGAATCATGGAATCACGGAATCATGGAATGGTCTGGGTGGGAAGGGACCTTACATTTCCATCCAGCTCCAATCCCAAGGGCAGGGACACCTTCCACTATCCCAGGGTGCTCCAAACCCCCGGCCATGGACACTCCCAGGGATGGGGCATCCATAATTTCCCTGGGAATTCTCTGCCAGGGCCTGCCTGCCCTCACAGAGAGGAATTTCTTCCACAGGCCATAACCCCACGCTGGTTTTCCAGCAAAACCTCTTGGAACACGGGCTTTGGGGAGCGGATCCCAGTTCCCCACGGCCTCTTCCCACCCCTTTCCCACATTCCTGGCTGTGGGAGAGAGCCAGGGCCCTTCTCCACAGGGATCTGGAAGGACGGGGAGACGTTTTTCCGACTCACGGCAGATCCCGGCGAGCTCGGTTCTCCCGGCTCCCCCTGCAAGGAAAGCGGGGATGAGTTACCCTGGGGAAGAGCTGAGATCCCTCTGGAAACAGGGAATGTGGTGGGAATGCTGGAAAAGGGATCAGGAGAGCTTTTGAGGAACTCCCTGCAGCAGCAGCAGCTGGAAGGGCAGTGGGATATCCCAAATATCCCGGCCGGAAAACAACGGATTCCACCGGCTCTAAGTGGAGCTTGGAGAACGTCTCGCACCTCCCGCCTGGAATATTGACATTCCAGCCTGGAAAAGCTCCCAGAGTGCTCTGCTCCTTTAAAATCCTTAGGGTTTTCCTGGAAAAGCGCAGCTGCTCCCGCTTTTCCAGAGCTTCAGCCATTCCAATCAGCAATTCTGGGGGAGGGAATGAGGGATAATATCCCACGGGAAAACCGGGATGGGATTTTCCACCTCCGCCCTGGCAGGAGGTGCCTCAAGTTTGGAGCTCACCTTCTGTCCCACAGGTCCTCTGCTCCCGAAAAGTCCCATCATTCCCTTGGATCCAGCCTCTCCTTTGATTCCCTAAAATGTTTAAAATCCCCGTTAAATACATTTTGAGCACCGGCTCTCTGGAATTTATCCATGGAAAAACCCACGGAGATGACCAAAGATGACCAAAAGCACCCTTTCCATGTCAAAATTCCATCCCAGGGGTCGGGAAGGAAGCCACCGGTGCCAGGACTTGGCAGGAACCTTTGGGAATTCCCACGGAAAAGGTTCCTTGCCCAGTGGTGGGGATTGAAGGAAAACAGGCAGGGAAAGGGGGGTTTGGATCCTTGGGATGAGCTGTGTCCGGGCCAAAATTCCAGGAGAAGACCCTGCTGGGCTGGATGGGGCTGGAGATTCCACTCTCCAAAGTCATCCAGGTATTTATCCAAGAGGAGATGTCTGTGTGTTACTTTACGGGATATTTTATGGGTTATTTTTTTACAGGGATTATTTTTTCTGGAATTTTTTTTTTCTGGATTATCTTTTCGGGGTTATTTTTTTAAGGGAGTATTTTTCATCAGAGTCCAATCGGACAGATGAAAAAAACATGGAATAAAATGGAATAAAATAATTATGGATTTTTATCCGACTTCAAAACACGGGAACCTCCTCCCAGGGGAGAAACTCCAAGAGTTCCCTACACTTTGGGGGCCTGAGCAGCGGGATCAGGAAAAGGCAGGATCTGCCCCTTCCCAAGGGACAAGAAAGGGCAGGATCTGCCTCTTCCCAAGGGACAGGAAAGGGCAGGATCTGCCTCTTCCCAAGGGACAGGATCTGCCTCTTCCCAAGGGATAGGAAATGGCAGGATCTGCCTCTTCCCAAAGGACAGGAAAGGGGCAGGATCTGCCTCTTCCCAAGGAACAGGAAAGGGCAGGATCTGCCTCTTCCCAAGGAACAGAAAAGGACAGGATCTGCCTCTTCCCAAGGGACAGGAAAGGGCAGGATCTGCCTCTTCCTAAGGGACAGGAAAGGGCAGGATCTGCCTCTTCCCAAGGGACAAGAAAGGGGCAGGATCTGCCTCTTCCCAAGGGACAGGATCTGCCTGTTCCCAAGGGACAGGAAAGGGCAGGATCTGCCTGTTCCCAAGGGATGTGCCCACCTTGGATCAGGCAATTCCCACCTGGACTACAGCAGGATCCAGCTTCCCGTGGGAAACAGCAGGAGCTGGATGTGTCACTGCTGCTGTAGGAACTTCAATTTATCCAGGCCCGGGTCAGGCTGGCCAAGCCGGAGCCGTTCCCGGGAGCTGGAAATTGGGATGAGTAGAACACGGAGATGGGAGAGCTGTGACTCAGCTGGGAGTGGGAGAATTCCGTGATTCCTCCCAGGAAGACGGGGCCGGGTTGGGACCTGGGATGAGCTCCCAGGGGAGCAGAGGGAGAGGGAGGAGCTCTGCCACCAGCCAGGGGACACGGGAGCCATCCAAGCCATTCCAAGAGCATTCCAGAGGCTCCAGGAGCCGGGACAGCTCCTGGAGGGAGAGGGGGATGGAATGGTCGCTTTTCCCGGTGGGACAGCTGAAAACTGGGATGTGTTTGGTGTCCCCAAGGCCCTGCCCAGCCCTCCCTCCTCTCCCTGTCCGTGCCAGAGCTGTGTTTTCCAGCAGGAACCGGAGAATCCCAGGGCAGTTCGGGATGGGAGCGACTTTAAAGATCGCCCAGTTCCAATCCCAGCCGTGGGACACTTTCCACCATCCCAGGTTGCTCCAAGCCTCATCCAGCCTGGCCTTGGAACACTTCCAGGGATCCAGGGGTGTCCATAATTTTTCTGGGAATTCCGTTCACCCCCCTCAGCCCCTTTCTCACAGGCTTTGGGAAGTTCCCACCTTTTCTCCCACGGGCCCGTCCTCTCCCTTCTCGCCTTTTTCTCCGTCAAAACCCGGCAGTCCCTGCTCTCCCTGAAAGGAAAACCAGGAATCGGCGGATTCGGATTCTTCCCCTCTCTCACCTGGAAGGATCCAGCTGCTTCCCAGCGCTGATCCCAGGCGGGGAAGAGAGGGCTTGGAAAATCAAACTTACGGGATCTCCTTTGGTGCCTTTGTAGCCCTGGGGTCCAAAAACAGTCACGGACTCACCCTGGAGGAAGGAGAAGACAGGGAAAGGGATCCACCGGCAGCTCATGGATCCCACTGGGAATGCAGTGATTAGTGACATTAATTGTTAGGGTTAATCACCCTTAATTAAAAGCTGGATCACGAGCGTGCCCAGAAAACTCCAAATCCTGAGGCTTCCCAGTGAGATCCCATCCCTAAAAACGCTGGAGCTCACTGGCGTTATCCCAGTGCAATTCTCTGGGATGGAACTGGATACCAGGATCATTCCCTGAGCCCAGGCTGCCAGATTCCATGAGGGACACGTGGCTTTGTCCCTCAGGGGCTGGGCGTTTCCAGCTTTTCCCAGGGAACGGAGCTGTCCGTGGTGCTCCGGTTTTATGGATGCAGTCGGAGCTGAGGAATGGGAGCGGCACCGAGGTCACCCCTCAGAGGGAGGGTTTTTTTTTTTTGGGAGCCGCAGGGACACAGGTGTGGGAGCGATGTTCCACCAAATTGAAAGGAAAAAGAGTTGAAAGAAAAAAGAGTTATCAGTTGAGGAACAGCAATTTAGAAGCTGAAGTAAACGTGGGGACAGAGGAGGCACCCATGGGATTTGCGTCTTAGCTTTGCTTGCAACCACGGATTAGGAAATCAGATCAAGACTGGCCAAAAAAAAAAAAAACACAAAAAAAACCACAAAAAAAAAAACCAAAACAAACAAACAAAAAAAAACCACACAAAAAAAAAAAACCACAAAAAAACCCCAAAAAAACCACCCAAAAAAACCAAAAAACCACAACAAAACAAAAAAAACCCAAAAAACAAACAAACCAAAAAAAACAAACAAACAAACAAAAAAACCCAAAACAAACCAAAACAAAAAAAACCCAAAAAACCAAACAAACACAAAAAACCCAAAAAAGGCAAGAAACGAAAGATGGGCTGACAAGAATTACTGCAAAACCTGCACTTTTGAAATACAGGTCAAAAAAGAAGATATTCATGGGTCCAGAGAGTTTATATTTCCCATGTGTTCATTCACAACAGTTATACACCTACTATATTTTCCATGAGCAAAACAGTCGTATGTGGTGTTTTAAACTACCCAGGAAACCAACACTTTAAAGAATTATTGTTTTACTAACAAACGTCCAGATGAAAACTTGACGTTTTTCCGACATGTTTGCAAATCAGGAAAAAATGTTACTGCCGTGTACAGGCACACTTTCTCACCCCTGCTGCAGTAAAACCTCATTTCATAAAACCTCATTTCCCTGGGCAAGCAGAGTAACGTGCACCTTGCCCCAAAAACGAACAGATGTCAACAGTTCTTCTCTCGGGGTCTCTGCTTGCCCGGGAATGAGGGATGGGCACTGCCCCTGGTCCTTCGGGAAGCCCCGGGATGCCCACAGAAAAGATGAGGAGTCTTCAGATGTTCTTTTTCTGAGTTTTCCTCTTTGTTTATTTTATCCTTATCTCTACAATTCTCTCTGAGCTCTGCCAAGGTCTGGACAGCGCGGGCGACAGGCGACGACTGCCCCGCCTGCCCATGGGCAGTCTGTATCTTATATACAGATATATATATATACTGATATATATAAGATATCTGTATCTTGTATACAGATATATATATACTTATATATATAAGATATCTGTATCTTATATACACATATATATAAGAGATCTGTATCTTATATACAGATATATATATACTGATATATATAAGATATCTGTATCTTATATACAGATATATATATACTTATATATTTAAGATATCTGTATCTTATATACAGATATATATATACTTTTATATATAAGATATCTGTATCTTATATACAGATATATATATATACTTATGTATATAAGGTATCTGTATCTTATATACAGATATATATATACTTATATATATAAGATATCTGTATCTTATATACAGATATATATATACTTATATATATAAGATATCTGTATCTTATATACAGATATATATACTTATATATATAAGATATCTGTATCTTATATACAGATAATTGCGTGCACATTATTTACAATTGTGACCCAATGCATGCACTTGACACTAAACAGGTATTTTCTACTCTGACCCAGTCCCTCTAAATCTACTTCGTGTCATCACCACTGTGCAAAATGGAGACAAAGAAGAAGGAGAAGACTCTGGGGTAACGCCCAGAATCCTCCATCTTGTCTCTGGTCCTTATCTTGAAACCCCTCATGTGAAAATATTATTACTTTCTACTACTTTCAAGGCCTTGCAATTCTTCCCATAGTGTTGGTAATTTTTCCCATGGGCTATAATCGAGACCCCTGCCTGTCTGGGGTCCATGCCAGGGTCTGTAACCCCCCTGCACATATCTCCGACCCCCCCTGTACAGGTTTTAAACCCCCCTGTACAGGTTTCTGCTTGTCCAGGGTTTCCAAAGGAATGCCCTGGACTCCTACATTCTTCCAGCTATCTTTTAAATTAAATTATTAGGTTTAAACCTGAATAAATCTGGTTTGTTTTTTTTTTTTTCTGCATGTTACTTTGTTTCAGTAGGGAGGACACTGGTAAAAATGGCAAGCTCCCACCCTCACCACAGGGCCCTGCCCAGATCCCGGCTTCAGACAGAATCCTGCTTCCCAGCTCTCTAACAGAGGCAGGATAGGGGCTCTCAACAAATTCTGGGAATAAAAAGGGAGACTAAAAAAAATCCCGCAGCTTAATCCGACCCTGGGATCCATGGAGCTATCCCCACACCAATCCAGGGAGAAAGAGATGGAAAACTCCCGACCCTGGGATCCATGGAGTTATCCCCACGCCAGGGATCCAGGGAGAAAGAGACGGAAAACTCCCGATCAGGATCCATGGAGTTATCCCCACACCTATCCAGGGAGAAAGAGACGGAAAACTCCCAATCAGGATCCATGGAGTTATCCCCACAGCTATCCAGGGAGAAAGAGATGGAAAACTCCCAACCCTGGGATCCATGGAGTTATCCCCACACTGATCCAGGGAGAAAGAGACGGAAAACTCCCAACCCTGGGATCCATGGAGTTATCCCCACACTGATCCAGGGAGAAAGAGACGGAAAACTCCCAACCCTGGGATCCATGGAGTTATCCCCACACTGATCCAGGGAGAAAGAGACGGAAAACTCCCAACCCTGGGATCCATGGAGTTATCCCATGCCCGGGATCCAGGGAGAAAGAGATGGAAAACTCCTGACCCTGGGATCCATGGAGTTATCCCCACACCGATCCAGGGAGAAAGAGATGGAAAACTCCTGACCCTGGGATCCATGGAGTTATCCCCACACTGATCCAGGGAGAAAGAGACAGAAAACTCCCGACCCTGGGATCCATGGAGTTATCCCCACGCCAGGGATCCAGGGAGAAAGAGACGGAAAACTCCCAACCCTGGGATCCATGGAGTTATCCCCACGCCAGGGATCCAGGGAGAAACAGATGGAAAACTCCCAACCCTGGGATCCATGGAGTTATCCCTACACCAGGGATCCAGGGAGAAAGAGACGGAAAACTCCCAACCCTGGATCCATGGAGTTATCCCCACGCCAGGGATCCAGGGAGAAAGAGATGGAAAACTCCCAACCCTGGGATCCGTGGAGTTATCCCCACACCGATCCAGGGAGAAAGAGACGGAAAACTCCCGATCAGGATCCATGGAGTTATCCCCACACGAATCCAGGGAGAAAGAGATGGAAAACTCCCAACCGTGGGATCCATGGAGTTATCCCTACACCGATCCAGGGAGAAAGAGACGGAAAACTCCCGACCCTGGGATCCATGGAGTTATCCCCATACTGATCCAGGGAGAAAGAGACGGAAAACTCCCGACCCTGGGATCCATGGAGTTATCCCCACGCCAGGGATCCAGGGAGAAAGAGACGGAAAACTCCCAACTCTGGGATCCATGGAGTTATCCCCACACCAGGGACCCAGGGAGAAAGAGACGGAAAACTCCTGACCCTGGGATCCATGGAGTTATCCCCACACCAATCCAGGGAGAAAGAGACGGAAAACTCCCGACCCTGGGATCCATGGAGTTATCCCCACAGCTATCCAGGGAGAAAGAGATGGAAAACTCCCAACCCTGGGATCCATGGAGTTATCCCCACATGAATCCAGGGAGAAAGAGATGGAAAACTCTCAACCCTGGGATCCATGGAGTTATCCCCACGCCAGGGATCCAGGGAGAAAGAGACGGAAAACTCCTGACCCTGGGATCCATGGAGTTATCCCCACGCCAGGGATCCAGGGAGAAAGAGACGGAAAACTCCCAACCCTGGGATCCATGGAGTTATCCCCACACCGATCCAGGGAGAAAAAGACGGAAAACTCCCGACCCTGGGATCCATGGAGTTATCCCCACACCAGGGATCCAGGGAGAAAGAGACGGAAAACTCCCAACCCTGGGATCCATGGAGTTATCCCCACGCCAGGGATCCAGGGAGAAAAAGACGGAAAACTCCCGACCCTGGGATCCATGGAGTTATCCCTACACCGATCCATGGAGAAAGAGACGGAAAACTCCCAACCCTGGATCCATGGAGTTATCCCCACGCCAGGGATCCAGGGAGAAAGAGACGGAAAACTCCCGATCAGGATCCATGGAGTTATCCCCACACCTATCCAGGGAGAAAGAGACGGAAAACTCCCAATCAGGATCCATGGAGTTATCCCCACAGCTATCCAGGGAGAAAGAGATGGAAAACTCCCGACCCTGGGATCCATGGAGTTATCCCCACCCCAGGGATCCAGGGAGAAAGAGACGGAAAACTCCCGACCCTGGGATCCATGGAGTTATCCCCACACCAATCCAGGGAGAAAGAGACGGAAAACTCCCGACCCTGGGATCCATGGAGTTATCCCCACACCAGGGATCCAGGGAGAAAGAGACGGAAAACTCCCGACCCTGGGATCCATGGAGTTATCCCCACACCAGGGATCCAGGGAGAAAGAGATGGAAAACTCCCAACTCTGGGATCCATGGAGTTATCCCTACACTAATCCAGGGAGAAAGAGACGGAAAACTCCCAACCCTGGGATCCATGGAGTTATCCCTACACTAATCCAGGGAGAAATAGACAGAAAACTCCCGACCCTGGGATCCATGGAGTTATCCCCACACCAGGGATCCAGGGAGAAAGAGACGGAAAACTCCCAACCCTGGGATCCATGGAGTTATCCCCACACCAGGGATCCAGGGAGAAAGAGACGGAAAACTCAGCTGCAAACCAGGTGGAACAAATCCAAACCAAACCAAAAAATAATGGAATTTTTTTCCCCCCCTCCTGCCCCCTCCCCGGGTTTCATCTCCGATTCCTCCCCATCTCTGACGAAGGCACCCTTTGGAAAAACGCATCCCACATTCCTTCATCCTGGCAGGAGTTCGGAGGCCTCCTGACGGAGCAAATTAAGGATGGATTGGTCTCCGGGAGCGATTTCCTTTTGCCGAGGAGCTTCCTGGGAGGCAAAATGAGCCCTTAATCACCCGACATTTCCCTGACTCCAAAGGCGGCACCAATTTCACGGAGACTTTTCCAGACCTCAATTTTTTCCCCAACCAGCCAGGAAGGAACTCCATAAAAAACACCGGGCACCGAGTTCAGCGCTTTCTGAGCAATTTTTGTGTTGTTTTTTTTTTTTTTCCAGCAGCACTCGAGGAGTGATTTTTCATTTTATTTTATTTTTTTATTTTTTTTTCTCCCATTACCTATCCAGGAGCCGGCGCTCGGGCTGCTTGGAAATTGAGGTTGGATTTTGGGGTCAGCGGCTCATTCCGGAAAAAAATCAGGGGGAATTTTCTTCCCTGCCTCAATTCAGGATTTTCTTTTGCCACCCAGAAAATCGTTCACTGAATTACTTTCATTTTTTCTTTTGGGTTTTTTTTTGTTGGTTTTTTGGTGTTTTTTTTTTTTTTTTTTTTTTTTTATTGAGTTGTTGTTGTTTTTTTGGGGGTTTTTTTTGTGGGTTTTGGGGGGGTTTTGTGGTTTTTTGTGGGTTTTTTTGGGGTTTTTTTGTGGGGTTTTTTTGGGGTTTTTTTGTGGTTTTTTGTGGGTTTTTTTGGGTTTTTTGTGGGTTTTTTTGGTTTTTTTTGTGGTTTTTGGGGTTTTTTGTGTGGGTTTTTTGGTGGGTTTTTTGGTATTTTTGGGGTTTTTTTGGGGGTTTTTTTGTGGGTTTTTTTGGTGGGGTTTTTTTGTTTTTTTTTTTTTGTGGGGTTTTTGTGGTTTTTTGGGGTTTTTTTGGGTTTTTTTTTGTGTTTTTGGGGGTTATTTTGTGGGTTTTTTGGGTTTTTTGTGTTTTTTTGTGTTTTTTGGGGGGTTTTTTGGGTTTTTTTTTTTGTGCTTTGTAGGATCCCATCAAATCCATCCCACAAACTCAGCTCCGAGAGATGTTCCCAGTGCAAGGACAGAATAAAAAAAAATTCCATTAAAACTGGTGGAGACCCCTCCCCCCCCAAAAAAAGGAGGGGGAGAATCCAAGGGTTGTCTCCTCTTAATTTCATAGGAACAACAAGGAGAGGATGGATCCAGGCTTTTCTGGGAGCCACGCAACGCAAGGAAAACCCCAAAAAAATCTGGAATGGTCCTTACTCGTTCTCCCTTCGGTCCCAGAAGTCCCCGATCACCCTAAAAAACAGAGAAAGAAAAAATAAAATAAAATTAAAAATTGGTGAATTTTCCCCTTTTTTATTCCCTCTTGTGTCGCTCAGGCCGTTGATTCCCACTCCAAGCCAAGGAAAACCTCCTGGAGCTGGAAGTCCGATCCTCTGGACACTCTGGAAAACCCTCAGCTGGCCATGGAATGTCGTGGAATTCCCAAATTTGTGGGGCTGACCGTGAACAGAGGGCTGAGGTGGTTTTCCTGGCTCCAGGCTCAGCACCATGTGGAATCGCCGCTGGATTTCCCATCCCAGCGGGATTCGGGGTCTCCGCCCTGCTGGGGTGGGATGGCGTCCAAACAAGGAAGGGTTTCCCGGATTTCTGCCTCAGATCTTTTCATGGAATCTGTATGGAACAGGAGCTGGAGTGCAGAGCACGAGGCTGATCCGGGGCCTCTCCCAGTCCATCCCCAGGAATTCCTGGGATGATTCCCAAAGGCTGATCCTGGGGCTGTCCCAGTCCATTCCCAGGAGATCCTGGGATTATTCCCAAAGGCTGATCCTGGGGCTCTCCCAGTCCATTCCCAGGAATTCCTGGCATGATTCCCAAAGGCTGATTTGGGGGCTGTCCCAGTCCATTCCCAGGAAATCCTGTGATTATTCCCAAAGGCTGATCTGGGGGCTCTCCCAGTCCATCCCCAGGAATTCCTGGGATGATTCCCAAAGGCTGATCCTGGGGATCTCCCAGTTCATCCCCAGGAAATCCTGGGATGATTCCCAAAGACTCATCCGGGGCTCTCCCAGTCCATTCCCAGATCCTGGGATTATTCCCAAAGACTGATCCTGGGGCTGTCCCAGTCCATTCCCAGGAAATCCTGGCATGATTCCCAAAGACTCATCCGGGGCTCCCCCAATCTATTCCCAGATTCTGGGATGATTCCCAAATGCTGATCCGGGGGCTCTCCCAGTCCATCCCCAGGAATTCCTGGGATGATTCCCAAAGGCTGATCCTGGGGCTGTCCCAGTTCATCCCCAGGAAATCCTGGGATTATTCCCAAAGGCTGATCCGGGGGCTCTCCCAGGAAATCCTGGGATTATTTGTTCCCACCGGTTTAAAAGGGCAGCTGCTCCCCACAACACCAGGGAACCGTGTGGACAAGATAAGAGTCATAGATAAAGAGTTGTAGATAAGATAAGAGTTGCAGATAAGAGCCGCAGATAAGAGTTGTTGATAAGAGCCGCAGATAAGAGTCGTAGATAAAGAATTGTAGATAAGACAATAGCCACAGGGAAAGATAAGAGCCACAGATAAGAGTTGTTGATAAGATAACAGCCATAGGTAAAGATAAGAGCTGCAGATAAGAGTTGTAGATAAGATAAGAGTTGCAGATAAGATAAGAGTTGTAGATAAGATAAGAGTCGTAGATAAAGAGTTGTAGATAAGATAACGGCCATAGGGAAAGATAAGAGCCACAGATAAGAGTTGTAGATAAGAGTTGCAGATAAGACAATAACCACAGGGAAAGATAAGAGCCACAGATAAGAGTTGTAGATAAGAGTTGCAGATAAGACAATAACCACAGGGAAAGATAAGAGCCACAGATAAGAGTTGTAGATAAGATAAGAGTTGCAGATAAGAGTTGTAGATAAGAGTTGTAGATGAGATAATAGCCATAGGTAAAGATAAGAGCCGCAGATAAGAGCTGTAGTGCAAAGCTGCAGATAAGAGTCACAGATAAGAGTTGTAGATAAGACAATAGCCACAGGGAAAGATAAGAGCCACAGATAGGAGTTGTAGATAAGAGTTGCAGATAAGATAAGAGTTGCAGATAAGAGCTGTAGATAAGACTTGCAGATAAGAGACGCAGATAAAAGTTGCAGATAAGAGTCACAGATAGGAGTTGTAGATAAGAGTTGCAGATAAGATAAGAGTTGCAGATAAGAGTCGCAGATAAGAACTGTAGATAAGAGTTGTAGATAAGAGTTGCAGATAAGATAAGAGTTGCAGATAAAACCAGCTCTTACCCTTTGGCCTTTCACACCTGGGAAGCCTTTGGGACCCTGGAAAAAAAAAAACAACACGTGAGAAATGACGTGAGGATCCACAACAGCCGGAGGGAAGCGGAAAGCTGGGAAAGCTGGGGAAGCTGGGAAAGCTGGGAAGGAGCAGCCTCCATCCAAGGGCAGAGCTGCTTCCAGGGATGGGCTCCAGCACGGAAAAACCCCTGGAAAAACCCCTGGAGCACAGGAGCTCCCACTCGAATCCTCTGTCCACCACCGGGATCTCCTGGCGGGTGGATAAATCCGGCCGAATTCCCTCACTCTGAGTGAGAATCCCACTGGGATTTTTGGAGCCCCAACACCAAGGAAAAGCCAGGTCGTTCCAAGAGGTCCCCTCCAAGGTGGAGGTGGATCCCTGCTGGGGATCTCCAGATCCCCTGGAGGCCAAGCCAGGATGGGAAGCACATCCGGAGAGGGGAAAAGCCATCGTGGTCACCCCCGTTTGTTTGCTAAATTCCTGGGAATATGCAGGAGGATGGGAATTCCCATCTGCAGGGACACTTTTCCGCCATCCCAGGCTGCTCCAAGCCTCATCCCACCTGGCCTTGGACACTTCCAGGGATGGGGAAGCCACAATTTTTCTGGGAATTCTGTGCCAGGGCCTCCCCACCCTCGCAGGGAGGAATTTCTCCCCAGTATCCCATTTATCCCTGCCCTATTCCAGTTTAAAGCCATTCCTCCATTTCCTATTGCTCCCTGTCCTTCCAGAAAAAAAAATAAATCCTCTTCCTTTCATGCCATGAAAAAGAACAGCTGAATAAATACTAATTAACAAGTGATAATTAATAAATAATGGGTTTATCCCAATTCCAGCTGTCATTTGACAAGAGCCTGAAATCCCTGTCCTGAAATTCCCGAAATTCCCGCAGACCTGGCAAACGGCAGGGAGGGATTTGACCTTCCAGGAGGGCTTCCAAACCTTGGGATGAGCCACCCCCAAAGGGACAAGGACGGTAAGGAATTCAAAAAATAACGGCTGAATAAATAATAATTAACAAGTCATAATTAATAAATAACGGGTTTATCCCAATTCCAGCTGTCATTTGACAAGAGCCTGAAATCCCTGTCCTGAAATTCTCGAAATTCCCGCAGACCTGGCAATGGCAGGGAGGGATTTGACCTTCCGGGACGAGCCACCCCAAAGGGACAAGGACGGTAAGGAATTAAAAAAATAACAGCTGAATAAATAATAATTAACAAGCGATAATTAATAAATAACGGGTTTATCCCAATTCCAGCTGTCATTTGACAAGAGCCTGAAATCCCTGTCCTGAAATTCCCGAAATTCCCGCAGACCTGGCAAATGGCAGGGAGGGATTTGACCTTCCAGGAGGGCTTCCAAACCTTGGGATGAGCCACCCCCAAAGGGACAAGGACGGTAAGGAATTCACAGCATTCCCACTCCCTCATCCCGTTGGAATTCCGGTTCCCAAATCTCCGTTCCCCCCCGCTGGAAGGATCCCATTTCCTTTCTCCCATGGCTGGCGGGGGTCATCCCGTGGTTTTTTTCCGGGATGTTGGGAACACTCACCATCATTCCAGGGGGACCCCGCATTCCCACGATGCCCTCGTCACCCTGGGGGATGCAGAGGGGGCAGGGATAACAACCAGGAAGGCAGCACACAGGGAATCCCAAACCCGGGAATGGGGGCAGGCAGAATTCCCTGTCTCCAGAGGGACAGATTTCTCCCTCAGATCCTTTAATGGAATCTCTATGGAATAGGAACTGGAATGCAGAGCACGAGGCTGATCCGGGGAGCTCTCCCAGTCCATTCCCAGGAAATCCTGGGGTTATTCCCAAGTGCTGATCTGGGGGGCTCTCCCAGTCCATTCCCAGGAAATCCTGGGGTTATTCCCAAATGCTGATCCGAGGGCTCTCCCAGTCCATTCCCAGGAAATCCTGGGGTTATTCCCAAATGCTAATCTGGGGGCTCTCCCAGTCCATTCCCAGGAAATCCTGGGGTGATTCCCAAATGCTAATCCAGGGGTTCTCCCAGTTCATTCCCAGGTGATGCTGAGGTTATTCCCAAATGATGATCCGGGGGCTCTCCCAGTCCATTCCCAGGAAATCCTGGGGTTATTCCCAAATGCTGATCTGGGGGCTCTCCCAGTCCATTCCCAGGAAATCCTGGGGTTATTCCCAAATGCTGATCTGGGGGCTCTCCCAGTCCATTCCCAGATCCTGGAATTATTCCCAAAGGCTGATCTGGGGGCTCTCCCAGTGCATTCCCAGGAAATCCTGGGGTTATTCCCAAATGCTGATCCGGGGGCTCTCCCAGTCCATTCCCAGGAAATCCTGGGGTTATTCCCAAATGCTGATCTGGGGGCTCTCCCAGTCCATTCCCAGGTGATCCTGGGGTGATTCCCAGTCCAACCTCTCCATCCCTCCATCGGGATTAGGTGCCGGGCGTTCTTATGGATCGGGATGAAAGAGCTGGAGGATCCCCGGAGGCCTTTTTATGACCCTTCAGGACCTGCCTTTAAACCTTGGGAATGGTCCAAATTCCAAATAATTGAGGCTGAGTTCAGGTCTCCCCGAGATCCTGGGATTTCAGGTTTATGCCGGAGTCGGGAGAGCAGGAACGTTATTCCACCGTTTCCTTTGGATAAGGAAGCTCCAGCCAGGTTTGCCCACAGCTGCTGACATTTTCAGGGAGCCTCATCCGAGAGCAGGTGGGGAGTTTTTCCCGAGGGATTGGGCCGTAAAATCCCGATTTATTTGTGGGAGCAGCAAATTTAAACGGATCCCTCCGGGTCCGACTCCCGTCTTTGCCGGAAGGAGACCAAAGCTCCTCAGGGATAGGAGGAAAAGGGAATTTTGCTGCCTGAAACCCCCTTCAGGGAATTCCTGGGATGGGTGGGAGAGGAGGGGATGGATAAAGCTGCCTCCGAAGGGGGCTGGAGGCTGCAGGGATCCAAGCCTGGAATATTTATGGATGGACCTACCCGAGGGCCAGGGAATCCGCGGGGACCTCTCGGGCCAGCGGCTCCGACGCCGACTTCTCCCTGGAAAGCAGAGAATTCCAGAGGCGTCACTCGGAGCAGGGAAACCCCCACCATGCAATTCCTGAATATTTTGGCCGGGATTGAAGTCCCAGGAAGACTGAGGAGACTCAGTCTGAGGTGGGATATGGGAAAAGGGGGAAAGGGAGGAAAAGGCGGAAAAGGAGGAAAAGGAGGAGAAGGAGGAAAAGGAGGAAAAGGAGGAAAAATCACCCCTGGCCGGCACCAACTTTGTCCTCCAACACTCCAATTCCATGGATTTTCTGCTGTTCTCTCCCAAGGGTATTCCAGCAACCATGGGAGGAAGGGAGTGAGGGTGGAACGGGATGGAGTAGGATGGGGTCAGGGATGAGGAGCCAGGAGAAGGCAGGGATTTGTCCCATTCCCATCCCAGGAATTCTGGCTGGTGACTTTCCTGGGAGGGTGGCACTGACCTTGTTGCCTTTGGGTCCAGGCGCCCCAGGAATTCCCTGTGGGATGAGAACAAAAAAAAATGAAAGGGAGGATTTGCTTTGGGAGCGCTCAGGGCTCTCCTACCCCAACATTCCCAAAGGATCAAAGCCCATCCAGCCCAGATCCCTCATCCATCCCTCCCAACGGGGAACAGGTACAAATCCACCTCTTTTCCTGGGGATCCCGATGGTCCCATGGGCCCAGGAAATCCACTCCGGCCTCTCCTCCCACGCTCCCCCTGGAAAACAAAACGCTTTGAGAGGAGAAGACACGGATGGGAAAAGGTCCTGATTTCCCTGATCCAGACAAAAGCAGGAGCTGGTGATCCGGGTGTTCCCTGCACTGGCAGGAATTTCCTCATGGAAAGGGTGCTCAGGCCTTGGCAGGGGCTGCCCAGGGAGCTTTGGAGCCCCCATCCTTGGAGGTGTCCAAGGAATTCCTGGACGTGGCAATCCCTGGGGATTTGGCACAGCTTGGACTCCATGACCTTGGAGGGCTTTCCTTACCTCAGAGATCCTGGGATTCCTCCCTCTGTTCCCAGGGATTAATGGAATTAAAAATCCCAGCTGCCATCCCCACCCTTCCCAGTCCCCTCCTCCAGCCACACCGTTAAATTCCCGGGAAGAACAACTTCCTGGGAGCTCCAGTGTTTCCCTTCGGAGCCTGAGGATCATCCCATCATTCCAATCATTCAAACCTTTCCCTTCCCAGCCGGGATTTGTTCCCACTTCCCTGACAACATCCAGGCTCAGGGAGACCGGGAATTGTGGGGGTTTGACCCACCTGGCATGGACAGTTCGCCCACTGTGGTCACCTTGAGGTGACCCCTCACCTTCTGTCCCGGAATTCCAGGCATTCCTGGAGCCCCTCTGTCCCCCTGGGATCCGGGAGTGCCGGCGTTGCCGCGGATTCCTTGGATGCCCTGAGCTCCTGGAGGTCCCGGGGCCCCCGGCTCGCCCTGGTGAGGGAATCACAAGGACATTGGGATATTGGGTGGGATTTGGGGATTTGCTGGAGGTCCTGGAGGAAGTCTGGGATGTCTCCTTGAGCTCCCACGACCAGCGCAGGGAATTCGGGACACCACTCCCAGTCCTGATCCATCAGGAGATCCGAAGGCTGGAGAAACTGTCACCGAACTTTGGGATATCTTTTCTTCCCAAGTTTTGGTGACAAAAGGGCTTTTCCATGGCTAAATAAGGACAGAGCCTTTGGCTCCTGCCCCGTGGTGAATTCAAACATCCCAGGGATCCCTGGAACTCATTCCTGCTGAGCCCACAATTCCCTGGATTTATTTTTATTTATTTTTTTCCCAGCCTGAGGATGTCCCTGCTGATTGCAGAGGTCATCCCAAACCCTTCCATGATTCCATATTTTTCCTCAGGATCTCCCTCTCAAACGGCCCTTTGGAGGACACAGAGCATTCCCTCTATCCCAAATCCTTCTCCTGCCTTCCCAGGATGATTTTGGGGTTTTCCGCTGCTTCCGTGCTCCACATCCAGCACTGGAAAACCAGGATGAAAAAGAGGAAAAAAAACCCAGGGAAAAAAAAATATTCCAAGTGAGATCCAACCTTACCTTAAATCCAGGTGGCCCAGCCTGGCCAACGGGACCTCTGAACCCAATTCCTGGTTCTCCCTGCGGGAGAAAAGTCAGGAAAAATCAGGAATTCTCCTTCCAGTCTAAACCCAGCACAAGGGAGAGTTTGGTTGGCGCTGCTCCGCGGAGATCCAGCTGAGATCCCACAGAGCTGATCCCATTCCAAGGGTTCCTACAGAGCCCTCATCTCCTCTGGGTGACCTGAGCTGGGGAGACAAAGCTGCCAGGAATCAGCTTTGGAAAAGAGGGAGACAGAATATTGCTGGGAATGGTTTCTCAGGACTCTGGGTTAGGCACATTCCCAGGGTGTCCTGTCCATGTGATCCTCCTGGAATATTCCTGGGAATGGCATCCCAGGATTAGGGGTCAGACTTATTCCCAAGGTGTCCTGTCCTTGTGATCCTCCTGGAATATTCCTGGGAATGGTTTCCCAGGACTCTGGGTTAGGCACATTCCCTGGCATTCAATACTCGTTCCCAAGGTGTCCTGTCCTTGTGATCCTCCTGGAATATTCCTGGGAATGGCATCCCAGAATTCGGGGTCAGACTCATTCCCTGGCCTTACTCATTCCCAGGGTGTCCTATCCGTGTGATCCTCCTGGAATATTCCTGGGAATGGTTTCCCAAGACTCTGGGTTAGGCACATTCCCTGGCATTCAACACTCGTTCCCAAGGTGTCCTGTCCATGTGATCCTCCTGGAATATTCCTGGGAATGGCATCCCAGGATTCGGGGTCAGACTCATTCCCAAGGTGTCCTGTCCTTGTGATCCTCCTGGAATATTCCTGGGAATGGTTTCCCAGGACTCTGGGTTAGGCACATTCCCTGGCATTCAATACTCATTCCCAAGATGTCCCAGTCCTTATAATCCTCCTGGAATATTCCTGGGAATGGCATCCCAGGGCTCTGGGTCAGACTCATTCCCTGGCATTACTCATTCCCAGGGTGTCCTGTCCGTGTGATCCTCCTGGAATCTCCCCCTGGCCCCCAGCCACGCCTCAGGAGGTGACCTGGACACTGATTCCGAGGTGGGATTCCGAGGTGGGATATGGGAAAAGGGGGGAAAAGGGGGGGAAAGGGGGAAAAGGAAAAGGGGGAAAAGGGGGAAAAGGGGGAAAAGGGGGAAAAGGGAGAAAAGGGGGAAAAGGGGGAAGGGGAAAAGGACGGAGAGGTGGGAAAGGGGGGAAAGGGGGGAAAAGGGGGGAAAGGAAAAGGGGGAAAAGGGGGAAAAGGGGGAAAAGGGGGAAAAGAGGGAAAAGGGGGAAAAGGGGGAAAAGGCAGAAAAGGGGGGAAAGAGGGAAAGGGGGAAAAGGGGGAAAAGGGGGAAAAGGGGGAAATGGGGAAAAGGGGGAAAAGGGGGAAAAGGGGAAATGGGAAAAGGGGGAAAAGGGGGGAAGGGGGAAAAGGGGGGAAAGAGGGAAAAGGGGGAAAAGGGGGAAAAGGGGGGAAAGGGGGGAAAGGGGGGAAAGGGGGAAAAGGGGGAAAAGGGGGAAAAGGGGGAAAAGAGGAAAAAGGGGGGAAAAGGGGAAAAGGGGAAAAGGCAGAAAAGGGGAGAAGGGGGGAAAAAGGGGAAAAGGGGGAAAAGGAAAAGGGGGAAAAGGGGGGAAAAGGCAGAAAAGGGGGAAGAGGGGGAAAAGGGGGAAAGGGGGAAAAGGCGGGAAAGGAGGAAAAGGGGGAAAGGGGGAAAAGGAGGAAAATCCCCCCTGGCCGGCACCAACTTTGTCCTTTACCTTCTGCCCCTCTTCCCCTGGGTTTCCTTTGGCGCCCTGGGGAATAAAGAGAGAATTCCGAGGTCATGGAATTGTCACCCCTGGGCGAGAGGTTTCCAGGGGATTCTCTGCCTGGAATGTGGGGGAAAAAAAAAAAACCAAACCCTGGGAAAACGGCCTGATTCCAAGGAATTCAGTGACCTCTCACTGAGGTCGTTGTCTCATCAATCCCTACTTCAGTTATTGGGGGGTTTTGGCTCATTTTAATGTTAACTGCTTTAAAACCATTAATTTAAATTTTCAGATTTAATTTGAAATGATGAATTCAAATGAATTTGAGTTAATTTGGTATCCTGCTCCGTTCCCATCCTGGGAACTTCAGCTGCTCCACACGGAATAATTCTGATGAAAACTTTTTTTTTTTTTTTCTGATTATTTATTAATGAAAATCGATTAATTGATGTTTTTGGTTTGCCAGCGTTAATCCTGCTGGACAAAGGGGGTTCATCCGCAGCTCTGTAATCCCTTGGATTTAATCCATTTATTCCTTGGATTTAATCCATCGATATCCCAGGGATCTGTGGGATTGGATCCAGCCCCACCCCGGCTGCTCTTGGAGGAGATTCCCAAATAAACTTTGGAGCTGATTCCGGCACTCACCTTCTCTCCAGGTTCTCCCACGTCCCCCGGCTCTCCCTGCAAGACAAAAAAATTCCCTTTTCCAGCTGCTTCTCTTCCCATCTTTTCTCCAAGGATTCCATCCAAAATTCCCCACGGGATTCTGCCTTTTACCAACCCTCCCTTTCTCCTGGAATTCTGTGTCCTGCTCCCGATGAATTCCCACTGCCCAAATGAGGTTTTATTTGTGGAATTTTTTTTTTCCCACATCCCCACCCTCCTGCCAGGGGTGGATTTTCCTGGATTTTCCTTGTCCATCCCACCCTTCAGTTCTCTTTTCCAGCAGAAATTGAAAGTTGGGAATCCCTCCTTGAATTTTCGGCATCATGGAACACTGTAATTCCATCACCTAGGCTGGAAAATTCCCCAGAGCTCACTAAATCCAACCTGGAATTCTGGTGTTTCCTCCTGAGCGTGGCAGATGTGTGGAAAAACGGCCGGAATTTGGGAATTTTGGGAACCTTCCCAGGAAGGTTCAGGGGAAAAGGTGGGAATGTGCCACTCCCAGTTTCCATTGGAGCTGACCCGTCCCCCTCCACGATTCCCAACTGCCTTTCCATTTCCGGAGCCTCTCAGCACAGGGAATTCCGGTTTCAAAGGATCAGGCTGGAAAATCCCATCCCTACCTTTTCTCCTTTGTCTCCGCGGGCTCCAGGAGCTCCCATTTCTCCCTGTTAAACCAATCCCAAAAATTCATCATTCCAAGGAATTTTCCCCTTCCCTCTTTGCACCAGGTGGGTGCTGCCCTCATCCCTGCTCCAGGTTTTTCTTTGGCAAATATCCTTGGGGGAATCCTTGATTTCCAGCACTCGCATTCCCACAACGGACTGGGAATTATCCTGTGCAGTGGGAATGCAGAGGGAAAACCAAAAATCCTGGAGCAAAGGTCAGGGATAAGTGACAAATCAAGGGTTTCCCTATCCCGGGGTGCTTCGGTTGTTGAAGAATTCCAAAGATTCCAGGAATCTGAAGGAGACAGGAGGAATCCCAAACTGACTGAGGATTCCCAAGACACAAATCCCGTGTTTGGATCAGCCGTGAATGATCCCACCCTGGAATTTCTGCTCATCCCCAATGGCAAAACTGTTGATTTCCCCTCGAATTTCCTGAGGTTTTTCCTGTGATTCCTCAGTTTCCAAGGCGAGACAGCTCTGGGAAAATGGATCGTTATCCCGGGAATGCGCACTGAAGAGTGGGATGAAAGCACCGACCTTTGGGCCACAGGGGGAGGGATCTGCTGGGACACTTCCTTCCTTCTGCAGGGAAAAAATGCACTGGATGGGATGGATCCATGGGATGGGATCCATGGGATGGGATGGGATCCATGGGATGGGATGGGATGGGATCCATGGGATGGGATGGGATTGGATGGGATGGGATGGATCCATGGGATGGGATCCATGGGATGGGATCCATGGGATGGGATGGATCCATGGGATGGGATCCATAGGATGGGATCCATGGGATGGGATCCATGGAATGGGATGGGTTCCATGGGATGGGATCCATGGAATGGGACGGGATCCATGGGATGGGATGGGATCCATGGGATGGGACAGGATGGGATCTGTGGGATGGGATCCATGGGATGGGAAGGGATGGGATCCATGGGATGGGATCCATGGGATCCATGGGATGGGATCCATGGGTTCCATGAGACAGGGTGGAATCCATGGGATAGGGTGGGATGGGAGCAAGGAGCAGCTGCCTCCTCCCTGGGATAAGAGCAGGACAGCAGGAATTCCGCACCTTAATTCTCCTTGGACGATGAGGGCCTGGATACGCCTTGGATTCAAAAAGAGGAGAGGGAAGCGTGAGAGCAGCTGGGAAAACTTCTCCTTGAGCATGGAAAAGACAAATCTGAGGAATGGGATGTGAGGAAGGACGTGGGGAATCCCAGAAGGAAGCTGGGTTTCCAGGGATCGCCAGGATCCTTTGGAGGGTTCCTGGTTGGATTTGGGGTCGCCTCCAGGCTCCCCATCTGCTCCAGCCTGGCTGGGACATCTGGGAGCTGCCAGGACCAAGGAATTCCTGAGCAATTCCTGAGGAATTCCTGAGCAATTCCTGAGGAATTCCAGGCTTTTGGCAACGGGCCAGGGTGTCCCATTTCAACCCCGGAATTTCTGGAGAAGGTGTGGATGAGCTCAGCTCATTCCTCCTGGGAATGCAGGGTGAGGGTGACTCCTGGCTTTCAAAGAAACCCACTCATGGGAAAACCATCCCGAATTTTCCATCCCGAACTCCTGAGAACAGGAATTTTTGCTCTTAAATTTTGTAAAAATCAACTTTTTTTCTCCCCCATTTCTGGGATCTTCTGTCAAAGATCCCTGGAATGTCCAGGCGTGCCAGGAACGGGCAGGTTCATCACCACCCCCCACAGGGAAGTATCTTCGACATTCCAAGGGGATTCCAGTTGTTCTGTTTTCCCCAAAAAACCAGATCATCCCGTTCCCTCATTTCCCTGGATAAACTCACGGAGAAGGATCTGTCTGTCCACAAAAAACGGTTCCTGCAGAAGCTGCTCCCTGCTTTATTTATCCCTAAATTTCCTTTTATGGATATTTATCCCTAAATTTCCACCTTCATTGTGTCTATGCCCAGGCCGGAAAACAGGGACCCACTTCTGTTGCTCACCGTGGATCCCGACGGGAATTTCTGAGCTCCTGGAGCACCGGGGGGATGAGCTGGTGATGGAGCCTGCAGGAAAGGGGAATTGCTTCCTCCTGGATCACAGGGATGGCTCTGGAATGGGATCCTTATGGGGTGTCCTTCATGGCCGGGAGATCTCCTGGATCTGTGCCTCGGCATGGCGGAGCCGTTGTCGGAATTCCCGTTTTCCTGCGGGAAGGGAAACGCAGCGCCCGACACGTGGGCAGGGAATGGTTTAAAACCAACAGGGGAGAGAACTGGATTGGGACGGGAGGAAAGAATTCCTCACCCCGGGAACGGGGAGGCCCCGGGAAAAGGTTTCAGGGAGAAATTGTGGATTCGCCATCCCTGGAAGTGTCCAAGGCGAGGTTGGATGGGGCTTGGAACAACCTGGGATAGCGGAAGGTGTCCGTGGAACTGGATGGGCTCTAGGATCTCTCCCAACCCATTCCATGATTCCATGAAATCCTAACCCTAAAACAACACCGAGAAACCAAAACCACCTCTTCCAACCTTAAGAATTCCACGATTCCCTTTTCCCAGCTCACCATCCGCGGCCGTTCCAAAGCAATGAAAAACCCCACCTTAAAACATCCCAAAACTTGGAATTTGAAATCCTTCCCCCCCCCCCCACTCCGACCATTCCCAGGCAACCCTGTGTTTATTGCACCTGGAGCATCCGGCTGGAATAATCCATCAAGTAACGGCCAATTAACGGCCCTGCCTTAATTAGCCCCTCGGCCATAACTTGGAATATTTAAGGCACAAATAAAGGGAATACAAAATAAAGGGAATAATTCCTGACCCGGCTCCTAAATTGCTCCTGCTTCTCCTACAGCAGCAGTAGGAAATGGTCCTAATTGGGAAAAAATGAGAATATTCCTATCGGGAATATTCCCAGCAATTATTTCCTGGGCCAAATAATTCGGGGGATGTTTGGATCTGAGAGCAAAAAATTGAGTTTATTTGCTGTAAAAATCCTGAGATTTTCCAGGAGCACAAGAAAGAGAAGGGAAAAAAAAATCAGGATGTGGTGCAGTTATTTAGGGATATTAGTTTATTTTTATTTTTATTTTTATTTTTATTTTTATTATTTTTATTTTTATTTTTATTTTTATTTTTACTTTTATTTTTATTTTTATTTTTATTTTTTTTAATATTATTTTTATTTTTATTTTTATTTTTTAGACCAAAGATCTGGATTCACCTCCATTAATTTCATGGATGTTTGGATGGTTTAAGTAAGGAAAATAAATCCTAAACTTCCAGGGAATGTTGGCGAGTGCTTGGTGAGTTTTTCAGGGATGATCATCCTGTTTTCCTGGATTTTAACAAACCACGGGATAATTCCAATTCATGGATAATGAACCCAGCAAATTGCTGGCTCACAGGGGAGAAAAAAAAACCAATTTTGAGCCAATTAAAACTGGAATTCTTTACTGGAAGAGGATAAGGATGAGGGAAAAAGGGATAAAAGAGGGATGAAGGACATGCTGGTGTGGGGGGAACCCATCCAGGGTGGCTTTTTTTGGGATAAAGGAGCAAAAAATGGATAAAAGAGGGATGAAGGATATACTGGTGTGGGGAGAACCCATCCAGGGTGGCTTTTTTTGGGATAAAGGAGGGAAAAATGGATAAAAGAGGGATGAAGGATACACTGGCATGGGGAGAAGCCATCCAGGGTGACTTTTTTGGGATAAAGGAGGGAAAAATGGATAAAAGAGGGATGAAGGATATGCTGGCATGGGGGAAACCCATCCAGGGTGGCTTTTTTGGGATAAAGGAGGGAAAAATGGATAAAAGAGGGATGAAGGATACACTGGCATGGGGAGAACCCATCCAGGGTGGCTTTTTCTGGGATAAAGGAGGGAAAAAGGGATAAAAGAGGGATGAAGGATATGCTGGCGTGGGGAGAACCCATCCAGGGTGACTTTTTTGGGATAAAGGAGGGAAAAATGGATAAAAGAGGGATGAAGGATATGCTGGCGTGGGGGGAACCCATCCAGGGTGGCTTTTTTTTGGGATAAAGGAGGGAAAAATGGATAAAAGAGGGATGAAGGACACGCTGGCATGGGGGGAACCCATCCAGGGTGGCTTTTTTTGGGATAAAGGAGGGAAAAATGGATAAAAGAGGGATGAAGGATATGCTGGCATGGGGAGAACCCATCCAGGGTGGCTTTTTTTGGGATAAAGGAGGGAAAAATCTGGAGACGGCACTGTTGGATGGATTTTTCCCATCCCTCCTTCCTGGGCACTGCTCATTTCCCTGGGAATGGCTCTAAAATGCTCCCCAGATCCCCGCGGAGGCAATTCCCGGGATTCCAGAGGTTGCCAAGACCCGGCTGAGGTTTGGAATGTTCCCTGGGATCCCATTTGCTGGGAAATTGCCGCGGGGTAATGAGGCTCCACTCATCCCGTAATTCCTCCGTAATTTTGGCAGTTTCCTGCTCCAGGAATGAGGCGCTTCCAAGAAAAAATTGTGAGGCTTGCTGCTTCTTCAAGGAATGATTTGTTGCTGGCAGGGAAAGAAAAAAAAAAGGAAGGGAGAAAAGGAGAGAAAGGAAGAGAAAATTGTAAATAAAAGGGAGAGGAAAAAAAAGGATATTCCTGCAAAAAGGAAAGGGAAAAATGGAAAAAAAAGTCAGGATTTCAGGGAGAAAAATGAAGCAATTGCGGGTTCATCCATATGGAGGTGAGGGGGATTTATCCAAATTTACTCTGGAAAGTTTAAATCCAGGGATGGAGGAGCAGGAATTTTTTTGGGATGGTCCCATAACCCCAAAGCAGCGGCTCATCCATGGATGAGTATCCAGCCCTGCTCTGGACGCCTGGATTTGGGCTCACCCCGCTCCTCCCTGCCATTCCTTTGCTTCCAAATTAACTCCTGCCAGGAATTGTTCCTCAGGGATGGAGCTCCTGGGCTGTTCCAGGCTCCATGGACCTCGGAACAGGTGGAAATTCGTGATTCCTGCTGCTGGTTCTGGGAAAAGAGGCAGGAAAACCAGCAGGGAAATCAGCTCCAGCCCTCCTTGGCATCTCTGGGATGGGGGAGCTGCTCTTTCCCTGCCTTTGGAATCTGCTGTTCCCTTCTCTTGAGGATAAACGGGATTTTACTCCAAATGCAAACGAGGAAAACATCTTTGGGATGCAGATCCCGTCCTGCTGAGGGAGTTTGGAGCATCCTAAAAAAAAATCTGTGGGAGTTGTTCGATGTTTATAAAGCTCCTGATGAAATGGGGATCATTGGAGGAGCTGCTGGAGAAAATCCAGGGGAATCCATGGAGCTGCTCCAGGGCTGGAGCCAGCTCTGCTCTGGAGCCAGGCTGGGAGAGCTGGGAATGTTCCCCTGGAGAGGAGAAGGCTCCAGGGAGAGCTTCCAGAACATTCCAGGGCCTGAAGGGGCTCCAGGAGAGCTGCAGAGGGACTGGGGACAGGGACAGGACACAGGGAATGGCTTCCCACTGCCAGAGGGCAGGGATGGATGGGAGCTTGGGCAGGAATTCCTGCCTGGGCTGGAATTGCCAGAGAAGCTGTGGCTGCCCCTGGATCCCTGGAATGTCCAAGGAAAGGTTTGGAGCAGCCTGGGATGGTGGGAGGTGTCCCTGGAATGAGCTTTGGGGTCGCTTCCCACCCAAACTGGTCCTGGGATTCTGGGATTTGGGACACTCAGAACCCATCCCGAGGGATTTTTATGGAAAATGGTGAGAGAAAAGAGAGGGAAAGGGAAGGGACACCCTTCGTGGTTTCCTGAGATTCCAAGGGAAGCCCCTGGGTCCATTGATTCCTTGGAGAGGAGATGGATCCAACCTCAGGCTCTGGAGCTGGGCTAGGAGAGCTGGGAATGTTCTCCTGGAGAGGAGAAGGCTCCAGGGAGAGCTTCCAGAACATTCCAGGGGCTCCAGGAGAGCTGCAGAGGGACTGGGGACAAGGCCTGGAGGGACAGGACACAGGGAATGGCTTCCCAGTGCCAGAGGGCAGGGATGGATGGGAGCTTGGGCAGGAATTCCTGGCTGGGCTGGAATTGCCAGAGCAGCTGTGGCTGCCCCTGGATCCCTGGAATGTCCAAGGCCAGGTTGGAGCAGCCTGGGATGGTGGAAGATTCCCTGCCCGTGGCAGGGGGATGGAATGGGATGATCCTTAAAATCCCTTCCCGCTCAAACCATTCCATGATTCCAAAAACCGAGGGATTTGGGCTCCGTCCTCCGAGTTTCTCCAGCTTAACCATTCCCAGGAGAGGGAATTGCCGCATCCAGGAGGGGAAAGCAGAGCCCCTGGATGCTCCCGGCGTCTCCAGAGCCGCGGTTCCCTCTCCAGGATTTTTCCTTTGAGCCGGGAGCCCTCTCGTGGCTGCTGAGCCATCGTGATCCCAGCTCCCTGATTAACCCTGGAATTCCTTCCCCGAGCCGGGGCCGGGATAAAAGGGATGGGAGCAGCAGGAAGAGTTGGGCAAAACTGGATAAACCAGAGCAGGATTTCCTGGAGCAGGATCTCCCCGCTTCCAGTTACTCCCGTCTTGCCATCCTTAAAAATATCCTTGCCCATTCCAAGGAAATATCCAAGGGGTTTTTCCCTCCACTTATTAAAGCTGTTGCTGTCCCGGCCTCTGGGTATTTCCAAGAATTCCACAGGGATACGATGTCCAAATTGGAGAGTGTTGGGTTTGGAAGAGGATTTGGGAAGGGAATCTCTGCCCAGGAGGGCAGGAAAGCAGAGGGAATTTTAGGGATCAGAGAAAATCCCCAAATTCCTGCCTAGGCCCTAAAACCCTCCTCTTTAAATGACTCCAGAGCACAGCAGGAATATCCTGGAATACCTGTGGAATATCCTGGAATACCTATGGAATATCCTGAGACCATATCCACGAATTTCCACATCCATGGAAAGTGGGAAGGAAAAGGAAACGCCTTGCAGGAGGAATATTTTAAATTCCCTGTTTGGAGTCTGCATTATCCCTGTTTGAAAAGCCTTGGGAATTCAGTCAGCCCAGCTGGAATCACACAAGGATGGCGTGGCCAGATGGGATCAGATAAAATGGGATTATCCCGATTTTTCCTCTCCCCAAAACCGTGGGATTAACCAACAAAACACTTCCCAAAGGGATTTTTGTCACTCCCAACAGCCTCCTGCCCGTTCCAGGAGCTCTGGTGTTTTCCAGGGACATGGAGAAGCCGCCCCAGGATGGAGATTTGCATCCCAGTCCCTCCCAGGTCTGAAATCCTTGGAAAAACGTACTTGGCTGGTGTCCTGCTGGGGTTGTCCTTCCAGCCTCTCCTCCAAGGGCTGGAGGAGATCCAGGGAATGGTTTTCCTGCAGATCTCCTGGATGCGGCGAGGGTGCAGCCAAGCTCTGAGGAGAGGGATGGATAAATTCCATTTAATTCCTGGGAATTCCATTTAATTCCTGGACAAAATTCCATTAATTACTGGAAAAATACTGGGATAAAACTGGGATAAAACAGACAGCAGGGCCCTTTCCCAAGCCCTGACACTGATCCATGCAGAAATCCTTATCCTTTCCCTAATTCCATTTTTTATTGCAATAAAATGGGGGCAAAACTCAAAATTCCAATGATTTGTCCAGTCAAGCTCTGGGAATTTTAACTCTTTTGTGTTCATCCAATCAGCAATGGAAAAAAAAAAGGATTCTCTGAGGGATTGAGGGATGCCCTGATGGTCCCAAATCCTTTTTTTTTTTTCCCAGTTTGGGTTGGGCTCCCAAAGCTCAACAGAGACAGTTCTGGGGTCTCTGTGTCCCAAATCCCAACTTTTTTTTCTGGCTCCAGGGTTGTGTCTCTTGGTGCAAACCTCCCCTCCCAAGCCCCTAAAATGTCCTAATCCACCTTGGAAAAATCTGGGAAGAACCTGAGGACACGGGAATGTCTTATCCCACCTTGTCCAAGCCTTTGAGGAATTGCACCATCCTGATCCAGCCACAGAGGGAGATAAACCCCCAGGAGATGCCTCCTACAGGAAGCCCAGCACGGAGAGGAGCCTCAAAATTGTGGATAAATTCCCAATTCCCATAAATAGGAGCTGTTCCTCAGGATGCAGGCAGCTGGGATTTGTCTGGTTATTCCAAATGAGGGCTCTGGAGTCACGGAATCATGGAATGTCCTGAGTGGGAAGTGATCCAACAGGGATCATCCACTCCCAGCTCCTGGCCCTGCCCAGGACGTCCCAACAATCCCACCCCGTCCCTGGGAGCGTTGTCCAAAGGCACCTGGAGCTCTGGCAGCCCCAGCACGGACAATCCCAATCCATCCTGACCACGGGATGGGATCCATCCCTGCCAGGAAAATTTCTTCCCCCAGAGGGTGAAGGCTCCCAGGGAATGGGCACATTCCCAAGGCTGCTCACTAAAAACCCCAATTTCATCTTTCCTGCTGGTTTATGTTCACCTCAGGGAATCCTCCAGGCAGGGGCACCTCCAGAGGCTCCAGCTCCAGGCTCTGACCTTCTCCTGTCACCTCGGTGCCGGCCGGGACTCGGTGGGAAGTGTCGGACACCAGCGGATCCTGCAGCACCAAAACCAGGGATTGGTGTGACAGTGACAGCCACGAGCTCCCAGGAGCCACCTCTGGGAGGAGCTGGATCCTGGTGGCTTCATCCCAACCTTTCCCAACCTTCCAGCTCACCCTGTCCCCCTTGGTGACATTTCTGGGCCAGGACAGGGGGAATGGGCAGCAATTCCTTGTTGGCCACATCCAAACCTCCCTTCCAAGGAATCCTCCTCCCTCCCTGGGACCCCTTTTGCTGTCAAGACCCCGCTCACGACCCCTTTTGGTGCTTCCACCACTCCAGAAGCTCCTGGAGGGCACAAGGACACTCTGGTGGCTTTGGGAACAGCTTCTATGGACAACAAAGCCTGACTGATTCCTTCATTCCCACTAAAAAAAATGAGTGTTTGGTATCCCTTTATCCCAAAGATCCTGGAGCCTGCCGTAGCCTCTCCCAAGCCACCATGAGCTTCATCTCAACCTTCCAGCTCACCCTGTCCCACTTGGTGACATTTCTGAGCCAGGATAGGGGGAATGGGCAGCAATTCCTTGCTGGCCATGTCCAAACTTCCAAGGAATCCTCCTCCCTCCCTGGGACCTCTTTTGCTGTCAAGACCCCGCTCATGACACTTTTGATGCTTCCACCACTCCAGAAGCTCCTGGAGGGCACAAGGACACCTCGGTGGCTTTGGGAACGGCTTCTATGGACAACAAAGCCTGAGTGATTCCTTCATTCCCACTAAAAAATTGAAGTGTCTAGTATCCCTTTATCCCAAAGATCCCGGAGCCCACCCTAGCCTCTCCCAAGCCACCGTGAGCTTCATTCCAGCCTTTCCCAACCTTCCAGCACACCTTGTCCCACTTGGTGACATTTCTGAGCCAGGATGGGGGGAATGGGCAGCAATTCCTTGCTGGCCATGTCCAAACCTCCCTTCCAAGGAATCCTCCTCCCTCCCTGGGACCCCTTTTGCTGTCAAGACCCCGCTCACGACCCCTTTTGGTGCTTCCACCACTCCAGAAGCTCCTGGAGGGCACAAGGACACCGCGGTGGCTTTGGGAACGGCTTCTATGGACAACAAACCTTGAGTGATTCCTTCATTTCCACTAAAAAAATGAATTTTTGGTATCCCTTTATCCCAAAGATCCCAGAGCCTGCCGTAGCCTCTCCCAAGGCACCATGAGCTTCATCCCAACCTTTCCCAACCTTCCAGCTCACCCTGTCCCACTTGGTGACATTTCTGAGCCAGGATGGAGGGAATGGGCAGCAATTCCTCACTGGCCACATCTGAACTTCCAAGGAATCCTCCTCCCTCCCTGGGACCTCTTTTGCTGTCATGACCCCGCTCACAACCCCTTTTGGTGCTTCCACCACTCCAGAAGCTCCTGGAGGGCACAAGGACACTTTGGTGGCTTTGGGAACGGCTTCTATGGACAACAAACCTTGAGTGATTCCTTCATTCCCACTAAAAAAAGGAGTTTCTGGTATCCCTTTATCCCAAAGATCCCGGAGCCCGCCGTAGCCTCTCCCAAGCCACCATGAGCTTCATTCCAACCTTTCCCAACCTTCCAGTTCACCCTGTCCCACTTGGTGACATTTCTGAGCCAGGATGGGGGGAATGGGCAGCAATTCCTTGCTGGCCACATCCAAACTTCCCTTCCAAGGAATCCTCCTCCCTCCCTGGGACCTCTTTTGCTGTCAAGACCCCGCTCATGACCCCTTTTGGTGCTTCCACCACTCCAGAAGCTCCTGGAGGGCACAAGGACACCTCGGTGGCTTTGGGAACGGCTTCTATGGACAACAAAGCCTGCCTGATTCCTTCATTCCCACTAAAAAATTGAAGTGTTTGGTATCCCTTTATCCCAAAGATCCCGGAGCCCGCCCTAGCCTCTCCCAAGCCACCATGAGCTGCTGGATGACAGAGGTGACCCTGAACGAGCTTTTGGTGGCTCATTCCCATCCCCATCATTCCCTGGAGGTCTGTCCCCCCCCCGGCTACTCACGGTGACAGGCACGGCTGCCTGGTTTTCCCTGGAAGTTTTGCTCGTCCTGGATCCACCCAGGAGCCCGTCCAGCCCATCCCGCAGGATCGCCTTGGAGAGCTCCCTCAGCAGCGCCAGCTGGAACCAGCGCACACCGGTGAGGCAGCCCAGCGCCACCCTCCTGTCCCCAAACGGGTGACAATCCAAGGGCAGCCACCCCAAAACCAGGAATGACGCATTCCCAGGGCCTCACAGGGCAGGGACAGCCAAGAGATGTTTTAAATACAGGTTTGGGATCTAGGAGCTGATCCATGGAGGTTTTTGGGGGGGTCTCTCCCTGTCCTAGACCAAAACCCCACATTTGTGGCCTTTCAGGACCTCAAGGGGACTTAAAAAAGAGGGAGAGTGGCTTTTTGTGTGGGAATATGGGGATTTGACAAGAGGGAAGGGTTTTAAACTGAATGGGGATTTAGGTCGGATTTTGGGAAGGAATTTTCGGCTGGGAAGGGTGGGGAGGGGCTGACACGGAATTTCCAGAGAAGCTGTGGCTGCCCCTGGATCCCTGGAAGCCTCCAAGGCCAGGTTGGATGGGGTTTGGAGCAACTTGGGATGGTGGAAGGTGTTGAGGTTGGAATTAGAGGGGTCACTGGTCACAGGGGCCTCAAAGCCACCACCCACCCCATAAAACAAAATCTGCCCCAGAAATACCCTAAATAAAACCCGGAAAAGGAAATGGAATGAACCCTCCTGGGATTGCTGGGGGAGGGAGCAAATGCCACCCCCAGGATTCCAGAGGGAAGAGATGGAAAACGCCAGATTACAGCCCCCGGTCAGGAGGAAGGACAAAGGGTCTCCTACCTTGATCCCATAGGCTTCAAAAAGCCTCTCCAGGTCCTGCAAGGGGAAAGAAAGGTCCCAGCTTCTCCCCCCTCTGCCCTCCAGGAGGATTCTCCTGGAGGTGGCTGATGGCCAAGGGGACACACGTTGGGTCCCCTCCGCCATCCCAACCCAGACAGAGAGGGGGCTGCTGCTGACATTTATATGGAATTTTGATTTATTTACCTTCATTTCCACTCCTTTTCCCGGTGGGCCAGGCTCTCCCTTGGAATAAACGAGATCAGCTCATTAATTCCATCATTTCCGTGAGGAGCAAGAAGAGGAGGGGGAGCAATCCCTTCATCTGCCACCAGCCCGCTCCGTAATCCCAGATAAATCCCGTTTAGGGGTTTGAATCCCACCCTGCTCCATGGGCTCCTTCCCTCCTCCTTCCCTGGATTTTGTAGGGAAAGCCCGACCCGTGAGCAGCATCCAAGTGATGTTTGGGCCAGAGCTTTGCTCCATCCCCTTCTCCACAAACGTGTGGAAAAGGGAAAGATTTTTGAGGTCCCTCAGTGCCACCGGTGCCACCAGTGCAGAGGACACCAAGGAGGACGACGGCCAAGGTGTCCCCATGGCTGGTGGTCCCTTCTGGAGGTGGCCGTGGTGCTGGTGGCCCTACACGTGGCTGGGTCCAACACCTCCGGCGGGATGGGCTCCCACAGAAGGTGGCAGTTGATGGAATTCCATCTCCGGGTGAGAGATCCAGGGGTGGTGCAGAGATGAAATCACGGATGAGCTGCAGGGGTTGTGGGGGTTTGGAAGACCCAGCCTGGAGGCTCCTGGGGTGAGGAACATCTGCTGAGGTGGGGGCTGACCCCAGCCTCTCTGAGGGGCTTCATTTCACCGAAATCCAGGTTCTGCGGCGACAGATTCCGGTGGAATGAAGGGCACCAGGAAGGCCCTGATGGCATCTCCAGCCAAGGTGTGCCAGGGAGAATTTGGGGATGCCAGTCCCCTGGATAAATCCTTGCTTTTCCAAAGGTCTGGATTCTCGTGGCAACCAGGAAATCTCCCTGTCCCCACTGGTGCTGCCTCCTGCAGCGTCTTCCTCTCCGTTCAGGAAGGAGTTGTTCCCACCTCTGAAGATCTTGGATGTGTGGGATCTGAAGCCATTCTTCCCTCCACCCCTTTCCACGTGCTCTTCAACTTCCAGGAGGGGGGAAAGGAAGGAACAATCCGTGAGCATTCCAGAAATTTATCCCGTTTTGACGCCTGAAGAACATTCTTCTTCCCAAAGAAGCTCTGCGGAGATGTGGGACCACGGCCCCGGCACGACCACGAGTTCCTGAGCCCATCCCAGGAGCTCTGCTTTGAAATCCCAGACTTTTGTGGGGTCAGAGGAGACCTGAGCTGGGTTTTTCTCCCCTCTGACCTGCCCAAGGTGGTGGCACCACCACAAAAAATCTGGATTCAGGACCTACCTTTGGGCCTGGGGGGCCTCTTTCACCTCTCAGGCCGTCCTTCCCAGGATCTCCCTGAAAACCAGCAGGAATGTGTTAGTTCCCCACTAAAATTCCCATTTCCTGGGTGCTGATCCCAAGGTAACTCAAGCTTTTCCAGAGGGACCAACCAACCCCTCCTGGTGTCTCCCTAATTCCCATTTTTGAGTTAAATTTGGAGCAGTTCTGCTCTTCACTTGAAGCTTGACCTCCAGGAGGGCTCCTGCTCCTGGGAGTTTTCCTGCTTTTCCTTTTTCCTTTGCTCTCCCACCTGGAATAATGGAATTACCTCTGGTGCAACCCAAATTTTGCTTTTATTTCCCTGCCACCGCATCTTGGCCGAGGAAGCAACACCATTTCTTTGGGAAAGCTTGGGATTGGATCTGTTTTGGATCCATGGGGGTATTTCCTGCAGCTTTTCTCCCAATCCCACTTTTCCTGGGCCTCAGTCCTGCAGGTAAATCAGGAATTTAGCAGGGATGGCTGCAGAGGATCCATCCAAAGACACCCTTTGGACCTCTGGGAATGAGTTTTTTTCCTCCCAGCACAGCAAAATTTCCTGGGAATTGCTGCTGTGGCTGCTCCGCCTCGTGCCCTTCCCTGTCCCCACAAAACAAACAGCAAGAACCACTAAAATCAAAATTAGATTCAATCATTAAATAGAATAAATCCAATAATTCGGTAAAATAAATCAAGTAAAGTAAATGAAATAATTAAATTACAAATTTAAGCTCCTAATTCTTGTTAAAATGGCCACAGGGAGAAGGGTGGGAGAGGGGGAGGAGCTGCTTTGATATTTTTTGGGAATCTCCCAAATAGGATTTAGGTAAAGTCATGAGAAACTTGGTAACATTTTCCCTGATTTTGGTTTTTTTTTCCCCACAGGGATAAAATAAAAGGATGGAGTGAATCCACCTCTGCTGGAGCTATCCACCTTGGATCCATCCCACCCCAACCCGAAGAAACAAACATTATGAATTTATTTACAAGCCTGGGAATAAATCAAAGCTCTCCCAAAATCCACCCTCTCCCATCTGCTCCTGCAGGGAGATTCCTTACGTCCTTCCCAGGTTCTCCTGGATCTCCTTTCATTCCTGGCTCTCCAGCTCGTCCTGGGAGTCCAGGAGGACCCTGCAAGAAGAGATTGAGAGGAAAAAAAAAAAAAAAAAAATCACAAACAGAGCCTGAGCAGCAGCTCAGAAAAGGAAAATAGCAAGGAATTTTTTTCTTTTTTCCCCCACAGGAAAGGAATATTTGGAAGTGGGTATTTCCAAGTGAGGGTTCCCACTGGGATGGAGAAGGGAAACAGGGCAGCTCCACCACTCTCCAGGGCAGGAAATGATAATAATAGTGAGGAAAATGGAATTATTACCCTGATTCCTCTCACTCCTGGCTCTCCAGGGACTCCAGCTTCTCCCTAAAAGAGAGGAGCAGATTTCCAATTTTTTTTTTTTTTTCCATCAAGCGATAGGAATTTTACTGCACTTAAACCTGGAGGAAAGGGTTTTAAGGGGGAGAACTGAGTCCATCAAACATTCCAGGGGTTCTAACAGGGATTAAATCTCTTTAGCCCTGCTTAATGCTTGGAAAACTGGGATAGAGGCAGGTTCTGGGATATCTGGGATGTCTTAAATCAGGGATGGTGTTTTACAGCATTCCCATGAATGAGGGAAAAGGGGCACAAGGTGTGAGGTGACGGGAATGTTTAAATTTAGGGGCAGGATGAGGTGATTCCCACCAAATCCCAATGTTCCGAGCTGCAGGAATGTTTGGATAATGGTCTTGGGGATGGGGTGGGGTTGTTGGAGTCTCCTGTGCGGGGCCAGGAGTTGGGCTGGATGATCCTGGCGAGTCCCTTCTGACTCAGGATGTTCTGGGATTCCATTTGTGGCACTCTGTTCTCAGCATCTCCCAGAAAAAAAACAAAAACCAGTTGAGTTCTTTTTTGGCTTTTCCGTTCCAGCCTTTTGGAATGTGAAATCCAAGGGAAAAAGAAGGTGAAGAGGGTTCACCACAGTCTCGTTTAAGGACAGGGAAATAAAATGAGCAGGGATCAACTTCAGGACAAATCCAAGGGTTTCGTTTTCCAGCTGCTGTTTTCCTGGCACCCTGGGAAGGGGTGGGATTACCTTGGTCCCAGAGGAGCCTTTCCTCCCTGGTTCTCCCCACAATGCAGAAGTGATGAGTTTTCCCAAGCTTTTTGCCATCATTTCCTACTCGAATTCAGAGCTCTTGTTCTGGAATCACAACTCCCAAGTCAGGGCTGTTGGAATGCAGCTGCTTCCTTTCTTTTTCCCAAGACATGCCCGGGTGATCCCATTCCACCTGATGTTCAGGGATCAACCCAACCCTTGGAGCTGCAGAAAGCTCTCCAGTGCCTGTGCTCAGGAGAGGTTTTCCAGGAGCAAAGCTGGGAATTCACGGGAGGTTGGGAGGAGACAGAGCCAGGACAGGTGACCCAGACTGACCACAGAAATATTCCAAACTGACCACAGGGATCATGTGACATCATGCTCAATGTACAAAAAATCCAGTTTTCCAGAAGCCAGTCATGTTTTTGTGAGGGGCCATCTTCTTCTGTGAGGGCCCATCTTCTTTTTGTGAGGGCCCATCTTGTTTTTGTGAAGGGCCCATCTTGTTTTTGTGAAGGGCTCACCTTGTTTTTGTGAGGGCCCATCTTATTTTTGTGAAGGGCTCACCTTGTTTTTGTGAGGGCCCATCTTGTTTTTGTGAAGGGCCTACCTTGTTTTTGTGAAGGGCCTACTTTGTTTTTGTGAGAGGCCATCTTATTTTTGTGAGCGGCCGTGTTGTTTTTGTGAGGGGCCACCTTGTTTTTGTGAGTGGCCATCTTCTTCTGTGAGGGCTCACCTTGTTTTTGTGAGGACCCACCTTGTTTTTGTGAAGGGCCATGTTGTTTTTGTGAGGGCCCACCTTGTTTTTGTGCGGGGCCACCTTGTTTTTGTGAAGGGCCCATCTTCTTCTGTGAGGGGACACCTTGTTTTTGTGAGGGCCCACCTTGTTTTTGTGAGGGCCCACCTTGTTTTTGTGAGGGCCCATCTTGTTTTTGTGAAGGGCCTACTTTGTTTTTGTGAGGGGCCATCTTATTTTTGTGAGCAGCCATCTTGTTTTTTGTGAAGGGCCCATCTTATTTTTGTGAGGGCCCATCTTGTTTTTGTGAGCGGCCATCTTGTTTTTGTGAAAGGCCCATCTTGTTTTTGTGAAGGGCCCACCTTGTTTTTGTGAGGACCCACCTTGTTTTTGTGAAGGGCCCATCTTATTTTTGTGAAGGGCCTACTTTGTTTTTGTGAGGGGCCATCTTGTTTTTGTGAGCTGCCATCTTATTTTTGTGAAGGGCCCATGTTGTTTTTGTGAGCAGCCATCTTGTTTTTGTGAAGGGCCTACCTTGTTTTTGTGAGGGGACACCTTGTTTTTGTGAAGGGCCTACTTTGTTTTTGTGAAGGGCTCATCTTGTTTTTGTGAAGGGCTCATCTTGTTTTTGTGAAGGGCCCATCTTGGTTTTGTGAGGGGCCTACCTTGTTTTTGTGAGGGGCCATCTTCTTCTGTGAGGGCCCACCTTGTTTTTGTGAGGGCCCATCTTGTTTTTGTGAAGGGCCTACTTTGTTTTTGTGAGAGGCCATCTTATTTTTTGAGCGGCCATGTTGTTTTTGTGAGGGGCCACCTTGTTTTTATGAGGGCCCACCTTCTTCTGTGAGGGGCCACCTCCCTTCATCCCAAGAGAGAACTCCTAACAACGATCCTATTCCATTTCCAGGGATCAACCCAGCCCTCAGAGCTGAGGAAAGCTCTTCACTGGGGTCAGGAGAAATTTCTAGAAGCCTGTTCTGATGTTTTTTGTGAGGGCCTACCTTTTTTGGCCATAAAAGGGGATTATTTGGGCAGTTCTGTGAGGAGCAGGGAGCTGGGATCCATGATTTTTATAGATCTTTTCCAAGTTGAGATCATCTGAGGCTCAGAGCCAGAAGTGAGCCCCTCAGGGCTGGTGTGGCTGCTCCTCCTGCCAAATCCACGTCAAGCAGATGTGACTCAGTGACAAAAATCCTGATCAAAGAAACCCAGAATCGTTTGGGTTGGAAGGGACCTCAAAGCTCATCCAGCGCCACCCCTGCCATGGGCTGGGACACCTTCCACCATCCCAAAGTGCTCCAATCCCTGTCCAACCTGGCCTTCCTTGGACACTTCCAGGGATCCCGGGGCAGCCACAGCTTCTCTGGGCACTGATGTTGAGTAACAAGGAAGAAAAGTTGTCCCTTGATTGTCACTGCGGGGCAGAGCTGGGGTTGTTGGTTGGTCTGGGGGGATCAGCAGCTCCATCCCCCTTTACTCACATCTTTTCCTCTCAGCCCGGCCTCTCCCGGTTTTCCAGGGAATCCTGGTTCACCTCTCTCCCCCTAAAGGAAAAAAGACCTGTCACCTTCCTGCCCTGCATCCCACAGCCCTCCCACTCCAGACGCTGAGGGGCAGATTCCAGCAGCGCATCCATGGTCATGGAGTTGGTCCCACAACCCTGGATGAAGTTTGGGCTCAGCGCATTTACCCTGTGCTAGGAAGGGCTGGGATTGTAGGATTTGTATTTTCAATAGTTACTCTATTTTTATTCCATTTTTATTTATTTTTAAGATTTATTCTATTTTTTTAATTATTTTATAATTTTATTTATTACGTATTTATAGCATTTCAGTTTATTTAATTATAGTATCATTATTTTTGTAGGATTGTTGGGTTGGAAAGCTCACCAGCTCTAACCTCACCTGTCCAGACCCCACAGTCATCCCTGGAATTCACTCAGGACAAAATCTGTTGAGGTTCTCCACCTCCAGGAGCAGCTCAGATCAGCAGAGACTGGAGATGGATCCAGTCTTGGACACAGGATCAGTTCCCATTCCACGTTTTAATTTTTATTCCCCTTTAAATCAGCTGAGCCCTCATGGGTGGGTCCTCATCTGCTCTGTTTGATTTTTATCCCACAAGGTCGTGGATTTGATCCCATTTCCTTAAGAGCTGGATTGGATGATCCTCGTGGGCCTCTCCCAACTCAGAATATTCCATGAAATCTGGGAATTTTGTGACACCACCTCTCCAGGCCTTCTCCCAACCCCAAACGTTTTTCCTTGCCTCCAATTTGCAACCTCATTAACACATCTCATTAACACCTCCTGGCTTGGCTGCCATTTATCCCATTTATCTCTTGTGAGATCCCATTTTTCCATGCCCTGGAAGCTGATCCGGCCTAAACATTCCATTCACTGGAACAACGAAACAATTCCCAAATCCAAACCCTCCTCCAGCCAAGCCTGAGGAGATCCCTGTTAGAGGAATGCCCATGGAGAGACACTCACTGAACAAATGCCACAGCTGGGAACTTTCCCAGAAACTTCCTGACTGGTTTTGAACTTTTCCTGGGGAAAAAAAATCCTGCAGGTGAGGATCAGCAGGAATTTTTGAAGGCCTGATCAAAGATGTTGGAAGGAACCTCTAAGACCACTTGGTTCCACCTCCTGCCATGGGCAGGGACACCTTCCACTATCCCAGAGTGATCCAAGCCCTGTCCAACCTGGCCCTGGAAACTTCCAGGGATCCAGGGGCAGCCACATCTTCTCTGGGAATTCTGTGCCAGGCCCTCCCCACCCTCCCAGGGAACAACGCTTTCCATGGACTCACCTTCTGACCTGGCTTCCCAGACAATCCCACATTTCCCTGCAGAAACACAGAAGGAATGACACAGGTGAGACAATTCCAGGGGTCAGCAGCTCAAATCAGAGGAGGGGAAAACAGGGAATGTCCCACCAGCCTGCCCAGAGTCTCCCCCACTTGGAAACCACCAATATTTTGAGCTTCCCACCCCTTTTCCAAAGAGGCTCATCCATAACATTGGGATTTGCCAATTTTTTTTTGCTGGATTAAAATGAATGGGACTGAGATGGATTAATCCAACCATTCCTGGACGTCAGTTTGGAGCCATATGGGAGCCACCAAGACCTTCCTAGACACAAAAAAATCAGGGAGATGAAGATCAAGGCGACTTTGAGGAGGGGAAATAATTGGAAACGGGACTTCCTGGGATTCTGTCCACCGAGATGGGATTCTGCCCACAGAGTCACCAGTGGAGCATTGACCATCAGTGTTCTCCTCCAGCCATGAGGGATTCTCCACATTTTGGGGGATCCCACCTTTGCACCTGACCTGAGCACGGAGCTCATGGCCCTGTCACCTCAGACCTCCACAGGGTCACCTGCCCAGGTCCTTGTCACCTCCCAAGTGTCCATCTCCTTGGAGCTGAAGGCCAACAAATCCATGGAGGTGATGGAGAGGCTTTGTCCCTAAACCCCCTGGTTTGTCCCTAAACTTCCTGGTTTGTCCCTAAACCTCCTGGTTTGTCCCCTGAGCCCTTCCCATTCCACACCCACCCCACTGTCCCACTCACCCTGTCACCGATGTCTCCCTTCAGCCCAGGCTGGCCAGGAATTCCAAATCCTGGACTTCCCTGAAAAAAAAACCAAACCCCAAAGGGATACAGGGTTCTTGCCAAGGCAGCTTTTCCAAGTTCAGGACAAATCCCCACCGAGCAGGAAAAGCCAGAGCAGATTTTCCAAGGTATTTCCATCCCCATGGACAACCAGGGAGCTGAGCATTTACTCCCTCCCTGGATTTCCTTTCCAGGATTTCTACATGTGGAAGTCTCCCCCTTGGATCCCTGAATGGATGACCTGGGGGAGGAATTCCATCTCCCTCAGCGTTCCCTCGGCGGCCACAAAAAGAATAAATCCTTTGATCCCTAAAGGAAGTGCAAGGTCGTCACCTTCTCCCCTTTTTCTCCTGGCATTCCTTTGTCTCCTCTTGGTCCAGCTGGTCCGGGATCTCCCTGGGAATAAAAGACACACACCTGAAAAACCAAAAATATCCTGCAGGAAGCCAAGCCCTGTTCCCGGGACTCCTTAGGGCTGCAATTTGCACTTCAAGGGCACCCTGGGGAAAAAAAAAAAAATTAAAATTCCTTTGCCAAATCCACCCTTCCTGGATTTATAGGGAATTTTTTTTTCCCCATGGCACCTGCCTTCTGCCATCCAAAATCCATCACAGAAGGTAAAAAAAATTCCATTTTAAATATTCCAGGTCGTGTTCCACCTCAAAGCCACTGAGAAAGGGATTGGAATTCTCTAAAGCAGCTGGAAAACATGGACAACGCGGCCACACTGCAAAGCACCATCAATGCATTTTTACTGGTTTAAAATGAATAAAATGAACACCTGTCCTTCCTCTGCAGGTTGGCAGTGAAATATCAGGAATAATAATAATAATAATAATAATAAAAATAAAAAATTTGGATATTCCAGGCCACATTCCATCACAAGGCTACAGCAAAATTCCTAGGACACTACTTAAGCTCAGCCTAAAAGAAAAAAGAGATTTTTTTTGCCAGACAAGGTTAAGCAGTCTGGGCAATAAGATCAGTAAAAGGAGGTGATTCCAACATCCCATCCCAGCAAAAAAAAAAAAAAGTCAAAATTCATGGTGTCTATGGAATGAGAGAGGCCTGAAGCACTGCAGGGAATTCCCATGGAAAAGCCACAGGGAGTCAGTCCTGCAGTAAATCCTTCTCACCGAGAGAAGGTTTTTGGCAGGATGGCAAATGAGAGAGCAAGACTTGGAAAAAAAAAAAAAAAAAAAAAAGGTAAAAAATTCCATTTTAAATATTCCAGGTCGTTTTCCACCTCAAAGCCACTGAGAAAGGGATTGGAATTCTCTAAAGCAGCTGGAAAATAGGGACAATACAGCCAGGGAATAGCTCTGTCCCATTTCCCTTGGTTTGGGAAATTCAGTTTTCTCTCAGTGCGGCCAAACTCTGGATCAGGGGCCTAAAGATGTGGGAATTCTCCATCCATGGGAATTCTCAGCACAGGACACCTGACCCAGCTTTGGGCTCTGCGTTGAGCAGGAGCTGGGATTGGAGAACTCCAGAAATCCCTTCCAGCCTCTTCTGTCCCTGATTTTAGCCTCCCTTGGCTGGAAGTATCTTCTGGGATTGGGCTGGATCTGCACTTGAGGGATGTCTCCCTTCTGAAATCCCAAATTTCCCTCCAGATTCAGGCTAGAATGGGAACACCAGGCACAAAAATGGGAATAAAAGCAGGAGAAATATCCCCAGGACGAGATTTTTCCAAGCTCTCCTCTCCTGTCCATCGCAGGGGAGATGGAATTCAGGGAACATGGAACAACCTCCCCATTTTCCAAAAAAACAAACAAAAACAAAAACAAAAAAACCCAAACCAAACCAAAACAAAACAACCAAAAAACCCAACAAACCAAAAAACCCCCCAAAAACAAAAACCCCCCAAAACAAAACAAAATAAAACAAACCCAAAACAAAGCAAAAAAACAACAAAAAACCAAAATAAACCAAAAAAACCCAAACCAAACCAAAACAAAAAAAACCAAAAACCCAACAACAGATCTTGCCTTTTCAAGCAATGCTAATTAACTAAAGAATCAATTAACAGACTTACCCTGACACCTTTCTCACCTGGAGGTCCCAAAACCTGAGGAGAAGGAGAAATCACAGAAATCCTCAGTTACGGGTGGGGAAAAAAAAAAAAAAAAAAAGGAAATAAAAAAATCTCCTTTCCATGGTACCTTTTCCAAAGCATTCCAACATTCCAAAGGGGTGTTATGGGATAAGAATTGTTCTGGGATAGGAATTGTTCTGGGATAAGGAATCTTATGGCACACAGAGGTGGCCACCACCGAGGTTTCTCCCCAAAGCTGGAATTTGGAGGGATGTGGAGAGCTGTGGGTGTCCTGGAGGACTCATCCCTGTGGATGAGGAGCAGGGAAAGGCCTGGAGCACAGGGATTCAGCAGTGGGAATTTTTATCCTTGTGTTTCCTGGGCAGCAGTGAAGCTCCTTGGAGAGGACAATGGGAATACTGGGAAGACAGGAACTGGAGGAAGGCAGGAGAGGACAAAGTTGGTTGGAGGGTCAGGGAAAAGGCCTGGGTGTTCTTCCCGCGGTTCTGTGGGACACACTCTTGGATTCCTGGCATTTTTGGGATTGAAGCTGAAGGACAAGAAGGGCTCTGAGCCACTCCAAGTTACCCCCAAGGCTGGAGCACCTGGAAATCCTGGACTTCCCTGCAAGGCGAGAGGAAGGAACGGTGGCCAACGGAATGAGAAACCTGAGGCAGGGAAAACTTTTTTCCTCGTGCCTTTCCCACCATTTATTCCTTAAAAGCGTCCAAAAGTCGTCTCAGAAGCACAAGAGCCAAGGAGAGGGGAGAACTGAGCTCAAGGATATCCCTGCTGGATCCCCCAGGGAAGAAGCTGGGAGAAATCAGGATAATTTGTCTCTGAGCTGGTCAAACCTTCTCTTTCTCTTTCACTCACTTGGTCTCCCTTCTGCCCCGGAGGTCCCGGAATTCCCTGGAAGGAATCAGAAGGTAATTTCCAGCAGGATGAAAACAGATCCAGCAGTTTTAGTTCCTGCTGCCATCCAGAGGGAGGGAAGGAAGGGAGGGAGGGAGGGAAGGATGGAGCTCTTCAACCCGATTTTCCATTAATTTCAGGGCAGCTCTTCCAGTCTGGAACTCTGGAGTCTCCCTGGCCACAGAAGTGCCTTTTTAAAATTTATTTATTTATAATATTCCACCTTGCTGCCATTCCTTGTCTCTCCTGGCAGCAAGGAATTCCAGAGCCCAGGGAGTGGAAAAGGATTCCCTTTCTTTGCTTTTGAGGGAAGGCTCCAGGTCAGGCTGGCCTGGTTGAAAATGTCCCTGTTCGGTCCAGAGGGTTTGGACCAGGTGGCCTTGGAAGGTCACTCCCAACCCAAGCCATGCCATGATCCAGTGATTCCCAGAGGAATTATGGTGGTGACTCATTATGATGCTGGCTAGGGGCAGGAAATTCCCTTGGAACCCTGAATTCCAGCCCCCGGGAACTCAGGCTCAGGATCTCAGCACCCACCTTTGGTCCTGGTGCTCCTGGAGGTCCCGTCATTCCCTGAAAACCACAGAGGAAACAGTGAAAGCTCCGATTTTAAACCCCAAACCCTCCCTTCTCTCACCCTTTCCATGGGGAACCATGGGATTCCAAGGAAAACCTAATGTCCTAGGTTCCAATGTAAAATTGTGCCCAAGGGATGTATTCTATCCCCATGAGCTGTTGGAGCCAAGGTGGGGCAGTGTTTTCCTGATCTTCTGTTAATGAGCCAAACAATGCCTTCCCAAGGAAGTTATCTCTGGTTAATGGGCCATCAAGGACCCACTGCATGACTGATAGGATGAAATCATCCCACTGTGAGATGCTCCACACAGGGGGAGGAGCCAAGCATTCCTACCTGGATATAATCCAGGGTTTGAGACATCACAAGCAGCTTTTTATCCACTGGACTCCCAGAGGAGACAAGAGCTACCAGGCGGAATCACTGCTTTGACAAGAACATCTCATCTGGTTCCACTGGATTCCTGGAGGAAGACTGGACCCTTCTCACCATCCCTGGACCCTTCTCACCATCACTGGACCCTTCTCATCATCCCTGGACCCTTCTCACCATCCCTGGATCCTTCTCACCACCACTGGACCCTTCTCACCATAACTGGACTCTTCTGACCATCACTGGACCCTTCTCACCATCACTGGACCCTTCTCTCTCAGGATCATCTCTACTCCAACAGAACCACATCTGTCACTCCAGGAGGACTCACTTTTGGACTGCTTCAAACACCCTGACCAACAGGGTGTCAGGTTGTATTGTTCCATTTATTTTATTTTACCTTTTTTTCCTCTCTTCTCCTATTAAATTGTATATCTCTGACTGGGAGTCCCACTGGTTTTGCTTTCAAACCAGCACACCTAAATATTGGAGCAGACTTTGGAGACGCTGAACACTCTGAGTGGACTTTAATGCAAATCTCACTCCAAGATTCCCAACCCACCTGCTCTCCTTCTTCCCCCTTCATGCCAGCAGTGCCAGGAATGCCAATTCCTGCCATTCCCTGCAAGGAAAGCACAGAATCCTCAGGAATGCTGATCCCAGAGCACCCATCCTTCCCAGATTTCTGCTCCAGTGTCTTCCTTAGCAAAACAGGAGGGGAGAAAAAATTTCCTCTTGGAAATGTTTGGCTCTGAGCAGAGCCAGTAAATTCCAGGAATGTTGGGATATCCCAAAATGCCTTTCCACAGGTCTACCCTGCTATTCCTCTCACTTTCCCCCAGGGATGAGGATTCAGGAAACATCCAACCTTTTCTCCCCGTGGTCCAGGCAGTCCAGGAACTCCTTGGAGCCCCACAGGGCCTGGCAAACCAGGTTTTCCCTGGAAAGGAAGGAAAACATCATCAATTTTTTTTTTTTCTCCAAACTGGAAATGTTTTTTGTGGTGGGTTGTTGTTGTTGTTGTTGTTGTTTTTTGTTTGTTTTTTGTTTTTTGTTTTTTTTTTTTTTAATTCTGCAGGGAAATATTTATCCTGCTCTGAGCAATTCCTTTAAAAAGGAATTACAGAGCTGTCTGTGTATTCCCAAATTTCCTTTTCCCCTCACAAATAAGTTTAAATCCTTGGCTTTACTCAGGAAAGGGAAACAATGGAAGAGAGAGGCTGGGAGCCCTCGTTGGTCTGGAATGGTGAATCCAGACCCATGGAAAGGGCTGATTTATGGGACACAGCTCTCCAATATGCCAAGAACAACCAAAACCAGGTCCAGGAGGGATGGAAAAACAGCACATGGATGCTGTCCTTCAGACTGGGCCATTTGTAACACAGAGAATTCCCAAACCAATCCTTTTATTCCCAGAAATCCTCCATGGATTTTTCTCCTTTTCATATCTCCCCTTGAAGTCAAAATCCCCACACCCCAAATCTGGCTGTGGGATGATTTCTGGGAAGAACCACCCCTTCCCTTGTTTTGGATCTGTTTGTTGTCCCATGCTCTTGATCCACGTTTTCCCCTCCTCTGGATCTGCCCCAGTTTTTTCCCTGAGTTCCTGGGACCACTCACCGGCTCTCCCGTGTCCCCTCTGTCCCCTTTGAGGCCACTCCTCCCACGGGGACCCTGCATGAAACACAGGAAAATCTCACTCCATGATCCCTTCATGGGTCTCCATGGAATTTTGGGAAGTTTGGACACCAGAATATCCTGGGCAGTTTGGAAATCATTGTGGAATAAAAGGGTTTTTCACCCCAAAGGGAAAGCTGACCCCAGGTACTCACCCTGATTCCTGAATCCCCTGGTTCACCCTGAAACACAAAGGAGAATTCCCATGGGACGGGCTCTTCACCAAACTCCATCCCAGCAAAAGACCCTGCAGTCTGACAATCCAAGAGAGAAAAATTCCCGCTCCCACCAGAAGGCAGAGCTTCAGGAGAGGCCTCCAGACACCCCCACCTCTCCTTTTTCCCGTGGCACATCCCAGAATGGTGGTGCAAACCCACCTTGATGGAGATTCCTGGTGGCCCTGGAGAACCTGGTGGCCCCGGAACGCCAGGAACCCCCGGCTGCCCCTTCTGTCCCTGCAAGAAGGAAAAAAGTGGGAGAGGGAGGGATCTGGGACCTCTCCCAGCCCCTGGGAAGCTGAAGGCTCCCCCACACCTGAGCTTTGATACTCACAGGGGGGCCAGGCTGCCCATTCCGGCCAGGAATCACCTCCACTCCTCCCAGGACATAGCCTGGCTCTCCCTGTGGATAAAGGCACCTTGGGAGATCCAGGGACAGACGGGAAAAGGGGTGATTCAGGGGCGATCCCATCAACCCAAAGCACCCGGTGCCCCAAACCACATGGCCGTGACCTGAGTTTCGCCTGCTGGCATGGAAAAAAAATTAATCCCAAGGGAAAAAAATGGAAGTTGGCTTTAAGCAGGATCCATTCCTGAGCTCCAGCTGTGCAGAAACTCGGGGGGATGTGAGGAAAAGAGGAGGAATGGAGACTGGGAGAAGGGCAGGGAGCTGCTCCTGGGATCTGCCCGCAGCTGATACTGAAATATTTTAGTGTCCTGAATGGATTAAACCAGGTTTCTTAATTATGGAAACTCAGGCAGAATGACTGAAGCTTCTCCTGCAATTAATTAAGTAACTAATTAGTTGTGCCCAGAACCTGGGATTAGGATTGAGCACTTTCCTCCATAAAGAAATAAAATTCCTGAGGGGAACTCCCCAAGCTGAAGTCGAGCAGTGTAGGATTGGGTAGACACAGCTGAGAAGTTCACATTCACCAAAGATCCCAGTGAAAACATTTGGAAAATAGAGGTCACAACGATGAGATGGATTTTTCCCAGTGAAATCCAGGAAGGGAACTCACTCTGTCTCCTTTTGGCCCCGCTGGTCCTGGATAGCCCGGAGATCCCTGGAATTAAAAATGAATTCTGCGGTATTAAACAGAAAAACATCCACAAGACCATGGATGCTGATCCCTGGAAGTGTCCAAGGTCGGTGTCTTGGGTTGTGGAGCCAGGGGTGTGGGTTCTATTTCATCTGCTAAAAGATGTTGGGAAGATGTTTTTTCTTTCTCTCTTGTAGCTCTGGGAGGAGGGGGGTGGGTGCCTTCTGATAACGGGGCAGCTGTTAAACCAGGTGGAGCAGTGTTTGTTATCTCTGTCACCTCCTGTCCTCCCTCCAGGGGGATATCTTCTGCTAATGGGCCATTGAGAGTTATCTTCTGCTAATGGGGCATTAAGGGATATCTTCTGCTAACTGGGCCATTAAGGATTATCTTCTGCTGATGGGCCATTAAGACACCCCTAAAAGCCCACATCCCCAAAATAGAACATCCACATTCCATCATCCCGTTGTGAGATGCTCCACCCAGTGTGGAGAGCCAACCATTCCTACCTGGATAAAACTGAGACGTAGGAACAGAAAGTAGCTTCATCCGATTCCCGGAGGAAGACTGGATCCCATCTCACCATCACTGGACCCCATCTCACCACCACTGGACCCTTCTCACCATCACTGGACCCCTTCTCACCATCACTGAACCCTTCTCACCATCACTGGACCCTTCTCACCATCACTGGACCCTTTTCTCTCAGGATCATCTCTGCCCCACCAGAACCACCTCTGCCACTCCAGGAGGACTCACTTTGGGACTGCTCCCAACACCCTGACCAACAGGGTGTCAGGTTGTAGCTCTGACTCTGTCAGGGTTCTCCAAAATTGTTGTTTGTTTGTTTGCTGGTTTGGTTGGGTGCTTTTGTTTTCCTACTACATTTGTATTGTTAATATTCCCAGTAAAGAACTGTTATTCCTATTCCCAAATCTTTGCCTGAAAGCTCTTGACTGCAAAATTATAATTTGGCGGGGGTGAGGGGTTTACATTCCCCATTCCAAGGGAAACTCCAGCTTTCCCTGGCAGATACCTGTCTTTCCAAACCTAGACAGCCAGGTTGGACATTGGGGCTTGGAGCAGCCTGGGACAGTGGGAAGTGTCCCTGCCCATGGAATGGGATGAGTTTTAAGGTCCCTTCCAACCCAAACCAACCCGGGGTTCCAAATACTCACAATGTCGCCTTGGCTGCCAGGGAGCCCCTGCAAAACAGGACAGAGGGGTACTGGTCACTCTTGTCTGGAATGGCCCTTGGGAAAAGTCCAATTAAAACCAATCCATACCAAAATTCCAGGGGGTCCTGGAGGACCCGGCCGGCCCGGCCTGCCCGGCAGCCCAGGAATGCCGTCCTTCCCAGGGAGACCCTAAAAACATGGAAAATGACAGCATGGGGAGGATGACCTCAGACCTGCAAACCCAAACAGCTTCCTGCAGCACCGTGACACTTGAGAGCATTCCCAGATCCCAGAGCAATTCCCTTTTCCTGGATTTTCAAAGCCAGAACGGAGCAGGAAGAACAAAACACCGACAGAGAAGGTCTGAGGGTGATTCCTTGCTCCAGCTCTTCCTTGGTCATCATTGGGTTGTATTTACTGCCAGAGGGCAGGGATGGATGGGATCTTGGGAAGGAATTCCTGACTGGGAGGGTGGGGAGGGGTGGGGCTGGAATTCCCAGAGAAGCTGTGGCTGCTCCTGGATCCCTGGAAGTGTCCAAGTCCAGGTTGGACACTGGGGCTTGGAGCAATCTGGGATAGTCGAAGGTGTTGAGGTTGGAACTGGAGGATCTTTCAAGTCCCTTCCAACCCAAACAATTCCATGATTCCATGACATTAATTATCCAAGTTGATCATGCTGTGGGGCCATTCCCTTAAGAGCTGGGACTCCGTGATCCATGTGGGTCCCTTCCAACTGGTAATGTTCTGTGACTCACCCGCTCCCCTTTCTCTCCCTTCGCAGTGAAGCTGTGGAGGTCATAACCCCTGTGAGCTGCTGAGACCCTGGAGATCTTCAGTGGAAAAAAGAAAAAAAAAATTATCAGGGAATTAATATCCACCAAAGGATGGTGAATAAATCGGAGTGACCGGGAAACATTCCTTGGCTTAGGCAAAAAAAAAAAAAAAAAAAAAAAAAAAAGGAAAAGCAAAGTTGGCCATCCAGGAGAATTCTCAGGCATTTAAAGTCTATCCCCACGAATTTATAATATGAATTTTTTTATATAGCTAAGTGCTGTGCAGTGGCTTTATCCACCAAAACATTCCCAGCTCTATCCTGGCTTCCTCAATTCCACCCCTTGGATTTCACAGATTTTGCTCTTTAGGGCTGGACAGTGAGGTCAGGACCCTAAACCCGCTCTGGTTCTGCTTTGAATCTTCCCTCAGGGAAGAAGCTTTTCCTTGTGCCTGACCCATTCCAAGCTGGATTTACTCTCAGGAGTAGGAACTCACCATTCCCGGTGGGATTTGGGTTCCTGGGATCTGAGGATCAGAACATATGGTTTCTATCAGCTCTTGGAGGATTTGGGGGAAGTCATCGAAGGTGCTGACATAGAAAACGTCCTGGGGGTTCTGCTGCAGCAAGATCCTGTGGAGCTCCATGGGGTCAGCTCCTGACACCCCCACAGCAATGACACGGAGCCCTGGAATGACATGGATTCCACCACTCCTGATTCTTGGGATCAGAGTTTCCAAACCCCTACCTGGTAAAAAACTCTGGTGGGATGGGGTAGAAGCCACAGAGGAGTCACCTGGAGATGGAGGTGAGTTACAGCAAACCAAGACAAGTTGGGAAAAGAGAAAGGATAAAGGAGGGGACTCAAAGTGACTCCTCACACAGTGCACCACCCTCAAATCCCTGGAAATTCATGGAGAACCAAGGGAAACCCGACTGGGCAACCTCAAATCCATGGAAACTCATGGAGAACCATGGAAACACAATGGGGCTACCTGAACCACCTGGAAATTCATGAAGAACCATGGAAACAAAACAGGGCAACCTCAACCCCATGGAAATTCATGGAGAACCAAGGAAAACACAATGGGGTAACATCAAACCTCTGGAAATTCATGGAGAACCGAGGGAAACCCAACTAGGCAACCTCAAATCCATGGAAATTCATGGAGAACCGTGGAAACAAAATGGGGCAACATCAAACTCCTGGAAATTCATGGAGAACCAAGGGAAACCCAACTAGGTAACCTCAAAGCCCTGGAAATTCATGGAGAACCATGGAAACAAAATGTGGCAACATCAGTCAGCTGGAAATTCATGGAGAACCATGGAAACACAACGGGGCAACCTCAAACCCCTGGAAATTCAAGGAGAACCAAGGAAAACCCAACTAGGTAACATCAAACCTCTCGAAATTCACGGAGAACCGAGGGAAACCCAACTGGGCAACCTCAAATCCATAGAAATTAATGGAGAACCAAGGAAACAAAATGGGGCAACATCAAACTCCTGGAAATTCATGGAGAACCAAGGGAAACACAACTGGGAACTCCTACCCAAAGCATGGGCTTCTCTGGCTGGGGGCAGCACATCATCCTGGGATTGTCCGTCGGTCACGAGCACCAGGATGTGAGGAAAACCCGGTCTCATCCCTCTGGAGGGCTGGAACAATTCCTTCAGCACGTAGGATATGGCATGGCCTGAGCAGGCGGGGAGAGAGAGGGTGGGAGTCTGGGTTAATTCCACAGGTTTGGACTCTGGGTCTCCTTCCACGGGTGGAGGATGAAGGGAATTCCTCGTAAGTGGAAAGCCCTGGGCATGGGACAACGTCTTTTGAAGGATAACAGCAGGAAATCAGCTTGGCTGGAATGGTTCTGGTGGAATCAGCAGTTAGTTTTGGAAAAGGGAAACCAAAATATTCAGAAAATGGAAGCACTTTTCTTACACTTCTGGGAAAAAAATCCACAGAGTTCTCATTTCCAAATGTCTTTGGAAAGACACAAAAAGTTTAACAAAGAAATATCCCACAGATTGAAATAGTCAAGAAGATCCAAAATACCATGGAAAGATTCCTACATGGAGTAAAATGTCTTTATTGACACTAACTCCATAAAAAGAAGGATTAGAGGCAAGGTTAGCCAGGAATTTCCAGCCTGACCAATTCCAGGCCTTCTTTTGCTAAGCAATCCCATGAAAATTCCTGTATTTTGACTATCCCTGGTTTTTTTGTTCTCTTGTCTGATACCACTGAGGCAGGATAAGGGATTTGGGTACCTCAAAGCTTTCCTGCTGTGAAGAATTCCTGGAAAAAAAATCACAAAACTACAGAATATTCCAAGTTGGAAAGGACCCACAAGGATCATCGAGTCCAGCTCCTGAATAGTCCATAAGGAGATCAAATCTTGGAGTTACAGGTTCCAACCAACTGGGCTAAATGATTAAATTAAAATTAACCGTCTTTAATTTACCATTCCTGGTTGTGTTCCTCCAGGGGACCAGGTATTCCCAGTGTCCAGCTGGGAACGAGCACATGGAAAGTGCCGTCCCTCTCTGAGCCTTTTTAAATGAGGCAAAATAGTCTGGATTTCTGGGATGCAAGAATGCTTCAAACCAGCCATCCTCATGTTTATGGGTGTAAAAACCTCCCTCAAGTGCAGGCAAAATCATAAAACAATGAGGAAAACCCAGGGGAGAAGCCAAGATGTGGATAAAGCACCAAGTGTTTGGAAAATCCACCCCAGAAAATTAAATTTGATCCGTTCTCATATTTAAAACAACATTGAGCACAAGGTTCCCACCAAGGAAATGGCTCCAAACCACTCAGGGAAATGTTTTCCTTGGCTCCCAGGTTCTGTCCTGGGCCAGGAGGATCATCCCAGGTGTCCAAGTCCCCTCCCAGACCTGTTTTGGTGTTGCCTCCGGTGTAGCTCAGCCCTTTGATGGCTCCGAGGGCTCCGTTGCGGTCGCGGTGTTGGTTGAAGTGAAAAGCTGCCCTGGGCTCCTCGTTGTACTGGGCAACAGCAACCTGCCAAAAAACAGGGATTAAAATCCCCAGATCCAGAGGAAACGGGACAGACTGCCTCGAGTCAGAGCGTGGTGCACCGGGAATGGGAAGAGGTTGAATTCTCTGGGAAAAGGGAGTCAGATCCTCACCTAAAACAAAAATTTTTTTTATGTTCCCTGAGTTATTTGTTGACCAAGGGTAACTTCATCATTCACCTAAAACCTCCAAGCAGAGTCCAAGAAATTCCCATTTCCTGCTCAACTTCAACTGAGCTCCTAGAGCTTCAACTCTCCCTTCCTAATTTAAATATGACATTAATTAAATAAATGACCCCGAATAAATGAGGAACTGAGTCTTCCTTTGCTGTCATTAAATCCTTCAGGCTTCATTTGCCCTGGAGGTGATTCCCATCATGACCTGGGGCTTTGGTTCTCTGCTTGTTGAAGCTGCTGGGAGCTGCATTTCCCACTTGGATTCACACCTGGATTTCCCAAACATTCCCACTCTGGATTCCCAGCCATTCCCACTCTGGTATTTCCAACCATTCCCACTCTGGATTCCCAACCATTCCCACTCTGGATTTCCAACAATTCCCCACTCTGGTATTTCCAACAATTCCCCACTCTGGTATTTCCAACCATTCCCACTCCGGATTTTCAACCACTCCCCACTCCACATTTCCAATCATTCTCACTCTGAATTTCCCAACCACTTCCACTCTGGATTTCCAACCATCCCCACTCTGGATTTCCAACAATTCCCCACTCTGGATTTCCAACCATCCCCACTCTGGATTTCCAACAATTCCCCACTCTGGTTTCCCAACCATTCCCACTCTGGATTTTTAACCATTCCCCATTCCAGATTTCCAACCATTCTTATTCCGAACTTCCCAACCATCCCACTCTGGATTTCCAACAATTCCCAACTCTGGTATTGCAACAATTCCCCACTCTGGTATTTCCAACCATTCCCACTCTGGATTTCCAACCATCCCCTCTTTGGTTTCCCAACCATTCCCACTCCGGATTTTCAACCATTCCCCACTCCATATTTCCAACCATTCTCATTCTGGAATTCCCAACCATCCCTTATCTGGATTTCCAGACATTCCCACTCTGGATTTTCAACAATTCCCCACTCTGGATTTCCAACCGTTCTCACACTGGTTTCCCAACCATCCCCCTCTGGATTTCCCAACCATTCCCACTCTGGATTTCCAACCATTCTCACTCTTTCCAACCATCCCACTCTGGATTTCCCAACCATCCCACTCTGGTTTCCCAGCCATTCCCACCCTGGATTTTCAACCATTCCCACTCTGGGTCTCCCAACCATTTCCACTCTGGATTTCCCACCATTCCCACTCTGGATTCCCAACTGTCCTTACTCTGGACTTCCAACCATTGCCACTCTGGATTTCTAACTGTTGTCTGTCTGGATTCCCAGCCATTCCCACTCTGGATTTCCAACCATTCCCACTCTGGATGGGGTCAGAAATGGGATCTGAGAGGGGAATGTGCACCAGACAGACCTCTGGGCTAACCTAGACAGCATTTCAGGCGTGGAATTTGCTTTATTCCCAATGATTCAGTCTTGGAAAAATAACTAAGAAATGGAAATCTATCCAGCTGGGAAAGCTGACATGGGGGAGACTTTGATCCCTGTCTTTTTTGCTCCACACAGGTCTTTCCCTGCCCTTTTTGCTCCGCAGCTCCTGGGTGAGCAGAGTCTGCTCCAGGCAGGGCTGAGCAGAAGGAGAAAACAGAAGGAAAATAACTTCAGGAAATGGAATAAGAAAATCTTGCCTGTGTTCCTTCAGGCCCAATCTTGGGGAAATAGGAAACGATCCGGAAGAGGAAATCCTTCACTTTATGGAAGTTGCTCTGGCCGATACTCGAGGATTCATCCACCAGGAACCCAACGTCTGCCTTGAGCTTCCCACAAACTGCAGAGGGGAAGGGAGGAATTCCGTAAGCTGAGGGGGTCCTAAAGCAGAATCCTGGGGTTTCCTGCGTTCAGAGGAACGAAACAAACCCCAGACTGTTAGAACCCTGGGTGCTGAGAATTCCAGAATTTCTGTGCTGCCAGGCACTGAGCCCCAGGCAAATCCTGCATTCCACCCGAGGTCTTGGAAAAGGATTCCAGAATCGAGTGACAGCGCTGGGATTGTGGGGGTGGAGTTTGGATGGAAGCGTGTGAGAGCACAGGGGGCAAAACTCAGAGTTGAAGGGTTTAGAATGTGGGAATAAATATCAATAATATAAAGCAAGGTGGAGGTTTGGGGTGTTGGCTGAGTTCTTCTTTTTCACCTTCTTCTCCATGGTCTGGGTGGTGTTTTGTAATTGGGTACAAAAATCTGCACTGCGGGCCAAGGGTGGTTGGTTATTGGGTCAAAGGTAAAAATAATTCAGGTGTCATTTCTTAATTGGAGAGTTTATCCTTAAAAAGCCTTGATAAAGAGAGATAAAGCTCCATTTTTTGTTAGCTAGCAGCGCTGAAGAACTCATAGTTCGTGAGACTGTAACAAAGATAAGAATCAATAAAGATCTGAGTCCCAACAAGAAACACCATCCTGAGCATTTAATCCCGGCTCTGGCAAAAAAAAAAACCAAAAAAACAAACAAACAAACAAACAAAAAAAAAGATAAAAGCAACACCAAACCTCTTGTGATGCCAATTTTTGGGTGAGCAGCAGCAGCACCTTCCCCCCTCGGGGTAGTGCTGAGGCCTTCACCCCATTTATGGCCTTCCCTGATTTGTCCACTCCCGTTATCCAAGGAATTAAGAATGGTTCGAGCTGCTGGGACCAGAGAAGATCTTGGCCCCTGGAAGTTTTGGCTGTTCCTACATCACCATCCCCACACTCACTGGGCCCAGGCGGGGTTGTCAGTGGTGCTGACACGGTGCTGGTCCATACTGGGAGCTCTGGGAGCTTGGTGGGCGCTGGGAGAGGAGTGATCCCCACACTGCCGGGAGATCCCGAGGGAGATTTCCTTGTGTCCAACGGTGTAGGAGCCACTGGAGCAGCTGGCGACTCCCTGGGAGCTCCTGCTGTAGGACCCAAAGAGAAAAGGTGAATTTTAAACCTCTTTTAGCCACCACGTCGCTCTCCAGCAAAGAGGGGGAAAAAAAAAAAGGGGTAGAAAATCCCAAAAATCAGCCTCAGGAACAGCTTTCCCTGGAAAAGGTCTCCATCCTTCACACCTGTTTCTCCAAGGAGAGTTGTCTCCGGTCCCTCCGAGTCTCCAAAGATTGGTTTTATGGAAAACAAATACATTTCCTTGGAGCTCAGCCCTGTCACTCGATGGGAGCGGGAAGCTGCTGGTAACGATTCCTGGGAAAGGGCGGGAGCTGTGGAAAACAGGAGGAACACGACTGGGAGCCAGGAAAAGCCAGAGGAATTCCCATTTCTGTGGCGTCGCTGTTGGCAAACGGGAATTTGGGGGCTAGGTGATTCCCGGGATTTGGAGAAGAGGCAAAGGAAAATAATGTACAAAGTGCAACGCTCGGGTCCTTCATTGATTTTGTGCATTAAAAAGGAAAAAAAAATCGGAATTCATGCAAAAATTTAGGGATTTTGGTGCAAGCGGTGCTCAAGGCTGAGAGGCCAGTTTCTCTCCAGTGGTTTTTATGGATGGAAATAAGGTTCTTTTTTGGGAATGAATGGAAAGTTTGATGGAAAATAAAATCAAACTTGACTGAGAAATTCGGTTGCACACCATTCGTGGTTTTGATTTAAAATAATGACAGGGAAAAAAAAAGTCATAATGATGATTGACATTTCCTAAGTGCCTTTTACTTTAGAAATAATAAATGATGAATTTGACACCCTTTCAAGTAGAATTTGTACCTTTTTTTTTTATTCTGAGATAACATTTCGCTTAAAAAAAAAAAAAATCACCCAAAAAGCTCAGTTTCTATGGCAAGAAATAAAATCAGTGCAAATAATCTGCTCTGCTGTCAGCAGCTCAGAGAATTAAGGTTGGAAAAGATCTCCAAAGATCAAATCCAGTTCGTTGTTCTCAATTCTCCACGAAAAAAAAATTTGGAAGGGAGGTTTTCCTCCTTTAAATAAAATGGTGAAATCCCTCTTGAAATTTGGCTGAAACTCTCGTGCTTCCCTCTTTTTGGGAAGTCGAGTCAAAATAGCCATAATTGGTTTATTTTGTCTGATCCACAAGTGGAATAGAAAGGGATCCAGGTTTTTTTTTTTATGGGACAGGCTGGATGGAATCAGCAGGGAAAAGGGCTTTAAACGAGCTTAAAAAGGAGCAAGGAAAATGAACATTATAAAATAATGTTCATTTATATTTGTATTTATAATATATATATATAATATATATATAATATATATTATATATATTATATAATATATATTGTATATATTTTAATATATATATAATATATTTATAATATAAATATTTATAAAATAATGTTCATTTAGGAAAAAAAAAACCAAAACAACAAAACAACCCAAGTTTTGTGGAGGAAAATTAATCAAGACAAAAAATAAGGAGCACATTCCTAATTGCTTTTTTTTTACACCAATGTTGGCAGCCGGGGATAATTACCCAGGAAAAATTGGAATTACTCAGTCAGGAGCACACATTTTACCCTATGGGGAGAAGTGGGGTCAGGATTCCTCTGCTGGTGATGGGAAATCAATATTGATAAACCCACCTCCAGCAGGATCGATGGAGGGAGGGCACTGCCAGATGTGGGGTTTTCCATCCCTGATTCCCAGACAACTCCGAAATTGGGGATTTCTGAATCCTTCCGGATCAATATTTGAACAGCACAGCACAGGAAGGGAAGCAGTTGCTTTTTAGACCACTAAAATCACCCCAGAGATCCAAAGGTTCCGTTCCCAAATGACTTTTCCAGGATATTTATCCCCCCCAAAAAAAGCTGCTGTCACGGGACAGTTCATCCTGAGTGACACAACCTGCGAGAACGGAGCTGCCAATCCTGGAATATCCTTGGAATTTAAAAAACAAAACAAAACAAAACAAAACAAAACAAAACAAAACAAAACAAAACAACAACAACAAACCAAACACAAAACCAAAACAAAAACAACAAAAAACACAAAACCAAACCAAAACAACAACAAAACAAACAAATAAACAAAACCAAACAAAACCACAAAACCAAAATCAAACAAAAACAAAACCACAACACCAAAAAACAAACAAAAAACCAAACAAAAACAAACAAAAACACAAAACCAAAACCAAACAAAAACAAAATCACAAAACAAACAAACAAAAACAACAAAAAAACCAAACAAAACCAAACAAATAAAAACCAAAAAACCAAACAAACAAAACAACAAAAACAAAAACAAACCAAACACAAAACAAAACAACAACCACAAAACCAAAACAACCCAAAAAACCAAACCAAACAAACAAAAACACAAAACCAAAACCAAACAAAAACAAAACCACAAAACCAAAAAAACAAACAAAAAACAATCAAAACAAACAAAAACTGAAAAACAAACAAAAACAAACAAAACAAACACAAACCAAAACAAACAAACAAAACAAAAAACAAACAAACAACAAACAAACAAAACCAAACTGAAGCTCCTGGTAGCTCCAAAAGCTCTGCAGGGAGCACAGGGAATTCTGTTGGATTTGGTTCCTTTATTGGCTTTGGACATGAACCGATCCCAGGAAAAAGTTTATGGTTGAAGCCACAGGGACAGGAAACTCCCAAATTCAAAGAGGATTTCAGTCCAATCCAGGAAAAAAAAAAAAAAAAAAATCAAGGAGTCAGTGCTTTAAAAGGGCAAATCCTGAAAAGCCGAATCAGCTGGGGAAAGGAATGGTGAGGAAGGATTAAAGGAATTCCAAAAGCTCCTCACAGAAGAGCAGAGATTTTAAAGGGGTAAGAATGAGGTTATAGGGATGACAAAAATCCACCTTTTTTTTTTTTTTGGTGGATTTGATGGACAGGAAGGGACACAGATGATGCCCCAAATTCCTTTTTTCTGAGCTATTCCCACCTTTCCTTTTTTCCTTCCCTCCCCCGAGGATTTGGCAATGGCCAAATGGGACATTTTGTGAGCCTCCTCCAGCTCCCGTTTCCCCCCCTTTTTCAGCCAAATGGAAAAGCTGAGATGAAGGAAGCCATGGAAAGCCCCAGGGTTTTCCTGCTAAACCGGATCCAGAGGAGTTCAGGAGGTGGGTCAGGGTTCCCCTCCCGCACCAAACGTTACCTGAGGACAATCCCCACGCCAGCAAATACAGGGATGCTCCAGGAACAGCATTCCAGGACAACAAAACGCTGGAATCCGCGGCCTCCTGCACCGTGAATCCCGTCACTTTGGGCAAGCCCACTGTTGGGAGAGCAAGGGACAAAGTTTGGGAGCTGGAAACAGCTCTGGGGACATCTTTGTCTCCCAAATTCCACAGTTCTGGTGAGAGGAAGGAGTTCCTCCAGCACTCCGGGTGTTTTCCAAGAAGCTGAATTCAGACCAGGTTCTCGTTTGGTGGGAATTTTGCCAGATCTTCAGTCTGGACTCTAAACTGACTGAAATTTGAGGTTTTGGGGTGGGTAATGAAGTTTTTCCTGTGATTTTTTTTTTCCAGATGCTCCCTGAAATCCCAGTGTTGGCTCCACATCCCTGACCCACTTCCTCCTCTGTTTGGCCTCCAAACCTGCCTGTTTTGGCACAGATCCTGAGGGATCTTGGCCTTTACCTGCTGGAAATGGTCGAGATACTGCAGAAAGAGGGAATTCCAAGATAATGGGCCACAAAACCTGGGATTATTGGCAGGGGAAGACAGGGGAATCCCAACATTCCTCGGTAATAAGAAGAAAGGATCAAGGAGGTTTTTTGGTGGGATCTGAGAAGAAACAAGGCCGGGTTGGATGGGGCTTGGAGCAACCTGGGATTATTGGCAGGGGAAGACAGGGAAATCCCAACATTCCTCGGTAATAAGAAGAAAGGATCAAGGAGGTTTTTTGGTGGGATCTGAGAAGAAACAAGGCCGGGTTGGATGGGGCTTGGAGCAACCTGGTCTATGGAAGGTGCTGGAAGCGGATGATCTTCAAGGCCCCTTCCAACCCAAAGCGTTCTGGAATTCCAGGAATAAGGTGGGAAAAAAAAAAAAAAAAAAGGAACCAGCCAAAATTGCTTTTTTCCCTTTAACTCCCCTACGGACACGCTCTTATCCCCCCAATCCATGAATCCCACACTCACAGGTTCTGGCCGTCAGGACCGCGGGGTTTCCCTCCCGTCCCTTCCCCACTGCGGACACGGAGATGGTGTAGGTGGTGTTGTCCTTCAGCTTGGGAACGGCGAAGGAAACGGCCTCTGCCGGGACCAGCTGGGAGGATTCCGCGTCACCTGGGGGGAGACATCCCAAAAAAAATTCCCTGGTGCCCGTGGAAAGGGAAGCGTGCTGCATCCAGCTGGGGACAGTCACCAGTGGTGTCCCTCAGGGCTCCGTGCAGGGCCAGCTCTGTTCAGTGTTTTTGTTGATGGCATGGATGAGGGGATTGAGGCTTTCATCAGTAAATCTGCAGGTGACACTGAGCTGGGAGCGTGTGTCCATCTGTTGGAAGGGAGGAGAGCTCTGCAGAGAGACCTGGAAGGGTTTGGATGGATGGGCAGAGTCCCAAGGGATGAGGTTCAATAAATTCAAGTGCCCAGTCCTACACTTTGGCCACAATAACCCCCTGCAGTGCTACAGGCTGGGGATGGTGTGGCTGGACAGTGCCCAGGCAGAAAGGGACCTGGGGACACTGGTGACAGCAGCTGGACATGAGCCAGCAGTGAGCCCTGGTGGCCAAGAAGGCCAATGGCTCCTGGCCTGGATCAGGAATGGTGTGGCCAGCAGGAGCAGGGAGGTCATTCTGCCCCTGGACTCGGCACTGGTGAGGCCACACCTGGAGTGCAGTGTCCAGCTCTGGGTGTCCCAGGATGGACATTGAGTGCAGTGTCCAGCTCTGGGCCCTCAGTTCAGGATGGACAATGAGTGCTGTGTCCAGCTCTGGGCCCTCAGTTCAGGATGGACACTGAGTGCTGTGTCCAGCTCTGGCCCCTCAGCTCAGGATGGACACTGAGTGCAGTGTCCAGCTCTGGCCCCTCAGTTCAGGATGGACATTGAGTGCAGTGTCCAGCTCTGGCCCCTCAGGTCAGGATGGACACTGAGATGCTCAAACACGTCCAGAGGAGGCCCCGAGGCTGCTGAGGGGCTTGGAACACAAACCCTGTGAGGAACAACTGAGGGAGCTGGGGATGTTCAGCCTGGAGAAAAGGAGACTCAGAGGTGACCTTGTCACTCTCCACAACTCCCTGAAGGGTGGCTGTGGTCAGCTGGGGTTGGTCTCTTTCTCCAGGCAGCACTGACAGAACCAGAGGACACAGCCTCGAGCTGCACCAAGGTTGGATATCAGGAAAAAGCTTTTCATGGAAAGAGTGATAAAGTTCTGGAATGGCCTGCCCGGGGAGGTGGTGGAGTCACCATCCCTGGATGTGTTTAACAAAGCCTGGATGTGGCACTGGGTGCCGTGGTCTGGTTGAGGTGTCAGAGCTGGGTTGGACTTGATGATCTTGGAGGTCTCTTCCAACCCAGTGATTCTGTGATTCTGTGATTCTGTGTAACCGTCACTGTTACAGCAGCTTCACACACATCTGACAGGACCTGGCCAGGGAGGAGAGTCAGGATCTCATTTTGCCCACGGAGAAACTGAGGCACAGGCAGCGGAGAGATCCGGTCACAAATGTGGAAAGGAATGAATGCTTGGAATTCCCAAATCCCAGCTATATCCGTATCCTTGGTTAGAGCCTAAAGCTTAGCTCAGGGCTGATTTAGAGGAGTTCAGCCTGTCCCTGTGTGGATATTAAAGTCCCCACCTACCCTGACCACCCATGGAAAAAGGAATTTCCTGAGGCAAACTCCCAATTTTTGTGGGTTCCTTGTGCTCCCTGACCAACAGATCGGGATCCTTACCATTGGATGGCTCCCAGGATATCTTGTAGTGACTTATCCCAGGAAGCTTTTTCCAAGCCAGCTTCAAAGTGTTCACACCAGTGTCGGTAACCCTCAGGTCCTGGATGGTCAGGATGGGGTTGGGATCTCCAGAAGGAGCTGGAAAAATGAACCAGGGTGAGATTTCAGCTCAGTCCCAGAGCAGCACCATGGCTCCAAGCTGTGGTGGAGGAGAAAAATTTGGGCATTCATTCATTCAAGATCTCCTTCCCAAACATTGTCCAGGATGCCAGGCTGAAATTCCTAAAGGATCCATGGATTCCAAGGTGAGGAATCCCATCCACATCTCTTACCACCAGCACCAAAACTGGTGACACACAGAGGGAGGGACATGAGAAGAGCTCCAAGAGAGGATGGATAATCCAGACACGTCTTCAAATTCCATGAAAACCTCATTGAGATGGACTCAGGTGAAAAAGACACTGAAAGGAGCCAGAACTTCATGTTGGAAGAGGCAAAGCCACAATCCATGGAATTCCCAAAACCTTGAGAGTGAAAGCTGGCGAGTGACCCTGTGGAGAGGCTCCTGCATTCCTGAGGTGGTTGTGGATAAATAACTCTGGGAATTGCGCTGATGAATCCAGGATTGTCCAATGTGCCACAAGGACGTGTCCACTCCCTCCCACGGGAACAGCCATGGATTATTGCCACCAGGCTGCCTGTGCCTCCACCATCCACAGGATAGTTGGATCCACCAGGGTCATGGAGCCCGACCCTCAAATGGATGAACCCAAGGAGCAAACCCAAAACTTTGGTGTTTTCATCACCAGGCTCTGACCAGCTGAGCCAATCCCACAGCCAAATCCCTTGGCCAAAGCCCAAGACCAACCCAAGCTTTGCATCCCAACTCAAGGAGGGTTTTCCCGGCAGGAGTCACCTGTGTGGTGAGTCAGGATCGCCTCCGGCCCCTCGGTCCTGCTGAACACCGCCCGGACACTGACCCTGTACAAGGTGTTGGGCACCAGGTGGTCAATCCGATGAGCCAGCACTCTGCTGCCCAGGTACCGAGTCCTGGCAACCTCTTTTCCTGGAAAAACAGGGATATTTCAGAGCCTGGAGCTCGCTTCCTTCCTCCAAAGGAGGTTGCTGCACTGCTGTCCCAGAGCTCTGGGGATTAGCTCCGTAAATAAAACCATGAAAACAAAGAGGAGGAGCCGTCACCAGCAGGACCAAGTCTCCCAGATGTGGGATCTCTTTCTCACCCCCAGGAATGGGTCAGGAATTCGGGAAGGTGCCTGGAATGTCCTTTCCCTGCTCACCTTTGCCTGCTCCCACAGGGCTCCAGGTGAGTTTGAATTTGGTGGCAGCAGCTGTGGCACTCCAGGCCAAGGACAGGCTGGTGCTGGTGCGGGACATCACCTTGAAGTTGGAGACAGATCCCAGAGGAGCTGCAGGATGGGGACAACATCAGGAGCATCCTGATTCCTGCCCAAGGCTCATCACTGACATGTTAATGAGTCAAAATTGCATCAAAGGGTTAAAAATGGTGTCTTCACTCGTCCTTGGTGTCTCCCCATCCTCACTTGGAGAGACACCACTCCTCGAGGTCCTCAAGGAGCACATTCTGCCCTAGATCCAGTGGGAGCAAGGCCAGGACAGGCCAGGGTGATGGGGACAACATCAGGAATGTCCTGGTTCCTGCCCAAGTGTATCACTGATACATTAATGAGTCAAAATTGTATCAAAGGGTTAAAAATGGTGTCTCTGCTCAGCCTTGGTGTCTCCTCATCCTCACCACTCCTCGAGGTCATCAAGGAGCATGTTCTGCCCAGATCCAGTGGGAGCAAGGCCAGGACAGGCCAGGACAGGCCAGGGTGATGGGGACAACATCCTGATTCCTGCCAAAGGCTCATCACTGACACGTTAATGAGTCAAAATTGTATCAAAGGGTTAAAAATGGTGTCTTTGCTCGTCCTTGGTGTCTCCCCACCCTCATTTGGAGGGACACCACTCCTTGAGGTCCTCAAGGAGCACATTCTGTTCCAGATCCAGTGGGAGCAAGGCCAGGACAGGCCAGGGTGATGGGGACAACATCAGGAATGTCCTGATTCCTGCCCAAGTGCATCACTGACACGTTAATGAGTCAAAATTGTATCAAAGGGTTAAAAATGGTGTCTCTGCTCATCCTTGGTGTCTCCCCACCCTCATTTGGAGGGACACCACTCCTTGAGGTCCTCAAGGAGCACATTCTGCCCTAGATCCAGTGGGAGCAAGGCCAGGACAGGCCAGGGTGATGGGGACATCAGGAATGTCCTGGTTCCTGCCCAAGTGCATCACTGACACGTTAATGAGTCAAAATTGCATCAAAGGGTTAAAAATGGTGTCTCTGCTCATCCTTGGTGTCTCCGCTCATCCTTGGTGTCTCCCCATCCTCACTTGGAGAAACACCACTCCTTGAAGTCCTCAAGGAGCACATTCTGCCCTAGATCCAGTGGGAGCAAGGCCAGGACAGGCCAGGGTGATGGGGACAACATCAGGAATGTCCTGGTTCCTGCCCAAGTGTATCACTGATACATTAATGAGTCAAAATTGTATCAAAGGGTTAAAAATGGTGTCTCTGCTCATCCTTGGTGTCTCCTCATCCTCACTTGGAGAGACACCACTCCTTGAGGTCCTCAAGGAGCACATTCTGTTCCAGATCCAGTGGGAGCAAGGCCAGGACAGGCCAGGACAGGCCAGGGTGATGGGGACAACATCCTGATTCCTGCCCAAGTGCATCACTGATACATTAATGAGTCAAAATTGTATCAAAGGGTTAAAAATGGTGTCTTTGTTCATTCTTGGTGTCTCCCCATCCTCACTTGGAGAGACACCACTCCTTGAGGTCATCAAGGAGCACATTCTGTTCCAGATCCAGTGGGAGCAAGGCCAGGACAGGCCAGGGCAGGCCAGGGTGATGGGGACAACATCAGGAATGTCCTGGTTCCTGCCCAAGTGCATCACTGACACGTTAATGAGTCAAAATTGTATCAAAGGGTTAAAAAATGGTGTCTCTGCTCATCCTTGGTGTCTCCTCATCCTCACCACTCCTCGAGGTCATCAAGGAGCATGTTCTGCCCAGATCCAGTGGGAGCGAGGCCAGGCCAGGCATTTCAGGGATCCATGGAGTCAGGAGAATCCATATCCCAGTGCCCCAGGTGGAACACCCACCCGGATCTCCCACGGCTACTGGATGTTCCCTGTTCTCCTCCTCACAAGGGTCAGACCACTTTCTCCATGTGGTATTCCAGGGTTTCCAGTCACCTGCTGCCACCTGGGAACCTCTTCCAAGAATCCCACCTCTGCTCTTGGATCAGCGGTGCTGCCTCTCCCCTGCTCCCAAGGGCAGCAGCACTTGGAAGTTTGAGAGAGAGGGACAAGGTTTGCCCATCGACTTTCCCTGTTTTACACAAAGGATTTGCATCTGCTGCCTCTTGTCCAGGGAACCTGATCTCCCAGAAGGATTCCTTTGGAATTAAGGAATTCTTCGAGGCAGGAGACAGCCCTTATCACCAAGCAAAAAGGACTTTTTGCTTGAGGTCAGAGGATGTTCCACCCTCTTCATCTTCCTGTGGTTTCCTACAGCAGATTTTACCCAGATTTCCTATTTTTCAGATTTATTTTTTTTCCTCATGGATTCTAACAATGTTCAGGATTTAATATTGGTGTGAATTTTGGGATACCTGGAAGCTCAGTGAGTGCAGATTGGGCACTGCATCGTGGGGGAGGGACTTTGGATAAGTGAGAGTGGCTTTATGTGGAATGAGAGCAGGTTGAGGTTGGATTTGGGAAAGAATTCTTGGCTGGGAGGGTGGGGAGGCCCTGGCACAGGTTTCCCAGAGGAATTGTGGCTGCTCCATCCCTGGAAGTGTCCAAGGCCAGGTTGGACGGGGCTTGGAGCAACATGGGATAGTGGAAGGTGTTGGAACAAGATGGGCGTCCAACCCTTCCAACCCTTCCAACCCTCCCAAACCTTCCAACCCTTCCAAACCTCCCAACTCTTTGAACCCTTCCAACCCTTCCAAAATTTCCAACTCTTCCAATGCTTCCAAACCTTCCAACTCTTCCAAACCTTCCAACCCTTCCAACTCTTTGAACCCTTCCAACCCTTCCAAACTTTCCAACTCTTCCAACACTTCCTAACCTTCCAACCCTTCCAACTCTTTGAACCCTTCCAACCCTTCCAAACTTTTCAACTCTTCCAACGCTTCCAAACCTTCCAACTCTTCCAAGCCTTCCAACCCTTCCAAACTTTCCAACTCTTCCAACACTTCCAAACCTTCCAACCCTTCCAACTCCTTGAACCCTTCCAAACTTTCCAACTCTTCCAACACTTCCAAACCTTCCAACTCTTCCAACTCTTTGAACCCTTCCAACCCTTCCAAACTTTTCAACTATTCCAACGCTTCCAAACCTTCCAACCCTTCCAACTCTTTGAACCCTCCCAACCCTTCCAACTCTTCCAAATCTTCCAACTCTTCCAACCCCAACCAATCTGGGATCTTACAAATCCGAAGCTCTTCCCAAGCCCAGAGCACAGGAACAGACCCGGTCAGGGGTACGCGAGGTGGAACCAGATACACAGAGGTTATGTTCTGTAGTAGCTGCTCCACCATCCCGCCCGCACTCACCCGTCCTGGCCGAGGTGGTGATCCCGGGACCTTCCCCGGAGCCGAAGAGCACGGACAGAGAGATCATGTACTCGGTGTCGGGGGCCAGGCTGCGGAGCCGGTGGGACGTCACCGACTTGTTGAGGGCCAGGTGACGGGGACGGTCCTTGCCGAAGAACTCTTTGGAAGAGAAAATAAAACACAAGAGGAGAAGGAGTCTGGAGAGCAGCTCTGTTGCATCCTGGGAAATCCACCGCATCCCCTCTGCCGGAGGACACCTGTTCCGGGACAATTCAGGAGGAATTTCCTCATGGAAAGGGTGCTCAGGCCTTGGAAGGGACTGCCCAGGGAGGTTTGGAGTCCTCATCCCCGAAGCTGTCTAAGGAACAACTGGATGTGGCACTTCCATCACAAGGTGGGGATTGGGCACAGGTTGGACTTGGAGGTCTTTTCCAACCTCACTGATGCTGGGATTCCATGTGGTCACATGTGGGCAAGGGAGAGTTCTCCTGTGGTTATTTATTTTGGAATTTTAATACCTAAATGATCCAAACCAGTTGGGAGGAACTGAATCCAAACCATCTCACATCCAGAGACCACAGGAATCCGGGAATATTCTTGGTTATTTATTTTGGAATTTTAATACCTAAATGATCCAAACCAGTTGGGAGGAACTGAATCCAAACCATCTCACATCCAGAGACCACAGGAATCCGGGAATATTCTTGGTTATTTATTTTGGAATTTTAATACTTAAATGATCCAAACCACTTGGGAGGAACTGAATCCAAACCATCTCACATCCAGGGACCACAGGCATCTGGGAATGTTCCCTGTCTCCTTCCTGGGGTCTCACTCTGTGTCGGGTTGGGGCCAGGTTGGTGCCTCAAGGCCAGGAATAATCCCTGGCTTCCGTTCACACTCTGGAATTGTGGGAGAGGCTGCTCGGAGCAGTCCATGAGCTGGACCTGCCCTACTCACAGCACTCCTGAGGTTCTCCCATTCCAGGGAGACCAGAGGTGGATCTCACCTGGCGTCGGACCCCAGGCCACCCTGTACCCGGTGGCTCCCGCGACCGAATCCCAGGACACCAGGAGGCTGTGGATGGAAACCTCGCTCACTTTCAGCATCTGGACAGTGCTGGATGCCACTGCAAGAGAGAAGAGTTGCCCGGTTCCATCGAGGTCCCAACAGCTTCAAAGAGGTCCCCAAACCCGACGACGCAGGGAAGTGACAGAAGTGACACCAACTCTGCGCCAGCACCCCCATGTCTGCACGGGCTGAATGCCACCCCCGCTGCAGGACACTCACCCGTGGTGGCCTTGCCAGTCACCACCGGTCCCTCGATGTCCCCAAAGATGGGGTTGATGGTCACCGTGTGCTCCATGCCCGGCTCCAGCCCTTGGATCATGTAGTAGCTGTAGGAGCTGCCCAGGGTGACGTCCTGGATGCTGCCCTCTGTGAAGGGAAAGGGTGTCCCCTGGCTCAGCCCACCCCACCCCACCCCACGGCACACTGCGACCACCCCGTGTAGCCCTGGTTGGTGCCTGAGATGTTTTGGTTTTTCTGAAACTCTTTTCCCAGAGAGTTTTCTGTTGACAAGAGACACGTTCTCCTAACTGTAACCTTTGTTTAAATTCCTTTCCCTGGGAGGGACTTCTCCTTGATGTCCCTCTGGTTTGACCAACATGACTGAAGAAGTTTCTCCATCTTCCACCAATTGAGTTGTTCTCTGTAGAACAATATAAAACAGTATAAAAGCCTGAGATGTTTTGGTTTTCTGAAACCCTTTCCCCAGAGAGTTTTCTGTCAACAAGGGACACATTTTCCTAACTGTAACCTTTGTTCACATTCCTTTCCCTAGGAGGGACTTCTTGACATCCCTCTGGTTTGACCAGTGTGATTGAAGAAGTTTGTCTCTCTTTCACCAATTGAGTTGTTCTCTGTAGAACAGTATAAAACTGTATAAAAGCCCGAGATGTTTTGGTTTCTCTGAAACTCTTTCCCCAGAGAGTTTTCTGTCAACAAGAGACACGTTTTCCTAATTGTAACCTTTGTTTAAATTCCTTTCCCTAGGAGGGACTTCTCCTTGATGTCCTCTGGCCTGACCAGTGTGACTGAAGAAGTTTGTTTCACCAATCGAGTTGTTCTGTGTAGAATGGTACAAAAGGGAAGAAATTGCCAGATATAAATTGAGTTCTTGTCAGCCTGCTGAAGTCAGAGTCTGTCTCGTCGTGGTCTTTAACAGCATCAACCTCGGGTGGGTGCAGGTGGAAATGATCCACACCCACCCGGGATGAGCCCAGGGATCACTGAGGAAACTCATGGATTTGCAGAGCAAAGGGAATAAAGCAGGAAAACCCCAAACCCGACACACTGGGGTCTGGGAGTGATCCCATAAAAGAATTCCCACCCCTGTCCAGCCCTGGGTGACTCCGTGCTGGAGTCATCCTGCTTTCCCTGTGGGAATTGAAGCCAGCCAGGCCCCCAAACCCAGTTTTAATGTCCTCGTTGTGGGCTAAAGCCAGCTCAGCTAAACGTGCCCGGCAGGAGAAGAGTTAAAACCAAATTCCTGTGGCTCCACCCCTGATTCCCAGGGGCAGGGATGTTGAGGAAAAGCTCTAAAAGAGGGAACATGCCTTTTCCAGTTTGGTCACTGGATGGTGCCACGTCCCCATTTTCTGTTCCAGCAGCACCCGGAGCCCCATCCCTCTTTTCCCACCTGCTCTCCGCATCCCCCATCCCCAGTTTAAATTTATTTAATCCCGGTTTTAAAAGTCAGACGAGGAAAACCAAACCCTTCCCGTGCTTGGGATGGGCAGCAGGGTCTGGATCCCGTCACTACATCCCTAATCCCGGCATGGGATGGAGTGTGGGAAGAGGACCCGGGGCTGTGCCCTTGGGATTTTTCCACCCCTGGAATTGGGGTGAGCTGGTACCAGGTGAAAAAGCAGCTGGAAATTCAGGGTAGAGGTGATGTGTTCATCCTGTTCTGCCTGAGGAGGTTGTCCCACTGTCCCCACTCCCAGACCGAGCTCCATTCCTCGCTGGGATATTGGGCACAGCTCAAACTGCTGAGTTTTGGGGTGCGCCGTGAGAAAAAGTTCATCACAAAGCCATAAAAGCTGTTTTATGTCTTCCCTGTGAAGATTTTTCCCTCCGGTGACCTTTGGAGCTGTTCTCCCACTAATTCCCCTGCCCACCCCCCCTTTCCTGGTGGAAGTTGTCTCCTTCCATCATAACCAGGGGAGCTGAGGGAGAGGAAAATGTGGTTTTCATTCCAAGCCTGGGATAGAGCCCAGGTGTCCTGAGCCCCAGAAACATCCACCTCCCAAGGCCAAAATCTGCCACCAAACTGGAATTCCTCACTCCTGCTCCCCCCTCCCAGCACCAGGGAAAATACCTTTGGGTTCAGGGCAGGGGGAAAACTCCAGCTGCAAAGCTGGATCTGTCTCTGAACTCCCAGATTTGCCTAAAAACGAGGATTCTGGGGGATGCAGCCTGCTGCAGGGATAAAAGCAACGAGCACAGGCACTTCCAGGCTGTGCCCCCAAAAATCACGTGCTCAGCTGTCCCCCCCAAAAAGGGGTGACCCCAAAAACTCAGGGGCTGTGCAGCTCGGCAGGGAGGGTTTTCCCAGCTCCTCTCAGCTATTCCAAGGCTCCTCAGGGCCAGTAAATCCATGGAATGCTAATTCCATGGAACAAGGCTGGATATCTGTCGTGCAGAGCCACTGCAGGAATTTTTGTGTCTGCAGCAGAGAAAACTCCACAGTCACAGACCCCAAAAAATCCCCAATTCCCTCTGGGCAAAGATGGAATCCAATCCAGTCCAAAGTGCATCCAACACCTTGGGAATCTCACAGCTCCCATCTTTCCATGCTCTGCTCACACATCCCTACCCCTGACTGTACCTGCTGATGTCCAGGTGAGCCTGAATCCCACCCCTGGCCACACCTGCTGATGTCCAGGTGAGCCTGAATCCCACTCTGGCTGTACCTGCTGATGTCCAGGTGAGCCTGAATCCCACCTTGGGGACACCTGCTGATGTCCAGGTGAGCCTGAATCCCACCCTGGCTGTACCTGCTGATGTCCAGGTGAGCCTGAATCCCACCTTGGCCACACCTGCTGATGTCCAGGTGAGCCTGAATCCCACTCTGGCCACACCTGCTGATGTCCAGGTGAGCCTGAATCCCACCTTGGCCACACCTGCTGATGTCCAGGTGAGCCTGAATCCCACCTTGGCCACACCTGCTGATGTCCAGGTGAGCCTGAATCCCACCTTGGCCACACCTGCTGATGTCCAGGTGAGCCTGAATCCCACCTTGGCCACACCTGCTGATGTCCAGGTGAGCCTGAATCCCACCCTGTCCACACCTGCTGATGTCCAGGTGAGCCTGAATCCCAACTTGGCCACACCTGCTGATGTCCAGGTGAGCCTGAATCCCATCCTGTCCATACCTGCTGATGTCCAGGTGAGCCTGAATCCCACCTTGTCCATACCTGCTGATGTCCAGGTGAGCCTGTATCCCGTTGCTCCCCGGACAGGGCTCCACCGGGCCTGGAGCGTGTCCGTGGTCTCGTTCTGCAGCAGGAGGTTCTCCACAGGCAGGAGCTTCACTGGAAGGAGGACAGGAAAGGAACTTTTCAGAGCATCCACTCGGGAGTGGAGGACTTTGCTGGCTCTCCATGAATGTTCCTCCAGCTCATCTGGGTGAAGGGAACACCTGAAAGGAGGAGGCCAGGTGGGACTGGGCTCTGCTCCCACGTAATGAGGGACAGGACAAGAGGGAATGATGACCTCAGGCTGTGCCAGGGGAGGTTCAGGTTGGATACTGGGAAAAAAAAACCTCTTCATGGAAAGGGTGGTCAGCATTGGAAGAGCTGCCCAGGGCAGTGGTGGAGTCACAGCCCTGGAGGGATTTCAAAGCCACGTGGATGTGGCACTTGGGGAGATGGCAGTGCTGGGAATGGTTGGATTCTGGGATCTCAGAGGGTTTTTCCAGCCTCGATGATTCCACGAGAGGGCTTTCCAGGAGCTCCTGCCCAAGGGCTGAAGGCATCTGACAAACCAGAGGCAGAACAGCCCAACCTGTGACTTGTCCAGCACCAAACATCTCCGAGCACCAACCTTGTGAAGCGTGGGAGCCATACAGGAGGGAAAAATGATCTCCAAGCTGTAGGATGAGGATGTTGAGGACGCCCACATCCATGGGGGAAGAGTTAGGATGGAACTGGGAAGGTCTTGGTGCATGAGGGCCACCAACTCCGAGGTGGGGACACAACCCCTGGGGACAAAGGGGACCAACCAAAGCTCTTACGTGTCCTCCCCAGAGCAGCCACGGGCTGGCTTGGGCCCTCAGGGTACACGGCGTAGATGCTGATGCTGTATTCCCTGTCCTCCTGCAGGTTTTCCAGCAGGTGGGAAGAGACATCGCCCCGCAGGATCTGCTCAAGGGTCGTCCCGGGCTTGTTGGCTGCAAAATGAAGGAGGAAAGGGATGGTGAAACCTTTCTGGTTATGCCAAATCCCACAGGGAGGGCTCCACACCATGGAGGTGGCTCAGGGGTGTGGTTGGAGTCTCCAAATCCATGTGGTGTTTGGTGCTTGGAATCTTGGCTGTGCTGTCCCAGCCCCTCGGATCCCACAGAGGGGAATGGGAGGCATCCCAAAGGCTTAAACTCATCCCAAATCCCCACCAGAGCAGGCGCTCAAGTGGGAAAAAAAACACATCTGGATGTGCCAGGGCAAACAAGGAAGTCACAGCATGGTCCTCAGCTTGTTCTTCCGAAGAAAAGCCCTTCCAAGGACTCTCCTCTATCCTGGATAAACCACAATATTTGGGAAAAGCCAGGAGTTCACAGCACCTTCCCTGTCCTTGGATCACTGCTCCTTTTAAACCAAACAACCAGGAAAAATTAAGAGAAACCAATTAAAAATTGAGCAAAACTAATAAAATTAATTAAAAGTTAATAAAACTCACCCCTGGGGATGTAGATCTTGTAGCCCTCCAGTTTGCCCAGGGGAGGTGTCCAAGCCACCTTCAGGCTGAAAAGTCCTTCTTCTATCACACGGAAATTGGTGACTGGAGGCACAGGAGCTTTGGGGACACAAAAATAGGGCAGGAAGTCCCGGAATAATGGAAAAGATCCTTGGAAAACCTTTTGTCTTCAGGGACAGAGAGACACAAAGAAGAGAAGCACCAACTCTCCCTCAGCTGATCCCTTAAAACCAACAACCCCCCTCCTACCAACCCTTTTTCCACTCGAAAACAGGGATGAAACATCTCAAGGCAGGAAGTTTGGGAGTTTTCTCTGGGAATGGTGCTGGGATCTGAAATATCCTCTCACAAGCCGAGGAAATCCACCCTGGGCAGGAGAAACTCTGCAGTTCTTGCAGACTGAGCAGGAATCAAAGCCATGAATCAAAGCCTGCTTTGCTCCCACGGCCACAATTCCAAGGGAGAGGAGCCCATTTGGATCCAGCCAGCCATGGCAGACGGATTTATAGCTCCTGCCTCTGGCTCCGTGTTGGGGATAATAAGAGGAGAGATCAAACGGCTTTATTTCTACCCATAAAGACATTCCATCTTCTTCCTGGCAAGTACAAATGAGTCAAACCTCATTGAGGAGCTTTTATTTATTCATCCTGTCAGAGATCTTCCCTCAAGAAGACAAACAATTCCAGGCATCGCAGGAGGTGGGGGGGGGGAAGGAACAAAAGACAGGGAAGAAAGGGAAAATTCTTTACAAAACTCCTCGGGCAAAGCAGGATCCGTGTTTCGTCCAGAGATGTGAGTGGGGTCAGTGAACCCCTTAAACTCTGAGAATCCCTAAAAGCAGAGGTGATAAAAGCCCAGTCCTGCATTCAGATGTTCTCCTGACGTATCCCCATATCCCTTCTTGGGAATGGAGATCCCTCCTTTGGGTGGGATCCCTCCTTTGAGTGGAATCTCTCCTTTGGGTGGGATCCCTCCTTTGGGTGGGATCCCTCCTTTGGGTGGGATCCCTTCTTTTGGGTGGGATCTCTCCTTTGGGTGGGATCTCTCCTTTGGGTGGGATCTCTCCTTTGGGTGGGATCCCTCCTTTCGGTGGGATCTCTCCTTTGGGTGGGATCCCTTCCTTTGGGTGGGATCCCTTCCTTTGGGTGGGATCTCTCCTTTGGGTGGGATCCCTCCTTTGGGTGGGATCCCTCTTTTGGGTGGGATCCCTTCTTTTGGGTGGGATCTCTCCTTTGGGTGGGATCCCTCTTTTGGGTGGGATCCCTCCTTTGGGTGGGATCCCTTCTTTTGGATGGGATCTCTCCTTTGGGTGGGATCCCTCTTTTGGGTGGGATCTTTCCTTTGGGTGGGATCCCTCCTTTGGGTGGGATCCCTCCTTTGGGTGGGATCTCTCCTTTGGGTGGGACCCCTCAAAGTCACCCCGTGAGGGTCAGCAGAAGAGATTTGCCCCTGGACATTGGTCTGGGTGAGTGACATCCATCTCTACTTCAATAATTGGGGCTTTTCTGCTGGTTTATTACAATTACTTAAATGTAATCACTTAAATGTAATTACTATAGTGTAATTACTTTGATAAAGTGCACGATTCTGTCCTATCCTGGTAGTTTTAGCTTCTCTACTGTGTAGTAAATAATTCTGATTAAGATCTTTTTATCTACTCATTTAACATAGGAAATAATTAACTTTAATAGAAATACACCTGATTTGTCATCTTGAGACCTTGGACAAAGGTTCAGCCACACCTCTGTAATTCCTTAGATTTAATCCATTGACAATCCGGGGTTGGGATTGGATCCAGCTCCATACAGGCTCCCCTTGGAGGAGTTTGGAAAGCCAAGGAGTCCTTCCTGCACCTCGGGGCTCAATGAGTGCTTCTCTAATAAACGTTGAAGCTCCAAACCCATCCCACCGTCCATGCCAGCATGCATCCATCCATCCATCCCGCCATTCCACCATCCAGCCATCCCACTATTCATCCATCATCCATCCCACCATTCCACTATCCATCCATCCATCCCACTATCCATCCATCCCACTATTCATCCCTCCATTCATCCATCATCCATCCCACCATTCCACTATCCATCCATCCATCCCACCATCCATCCATCCCTCCATTCATCCATCATCCATCCCACCATCCCACTATCCATCCATCCATCCATCACACTATCCATCCTGCCCTCCATCCCTCCATCCAACAATCCATCCATCCATCCATCATCCATCCATCCCACCACTCATCCATCCACCCATCCATCCATCCCACTATCCATCCTGCCCTCCATCCCTCCATCCAACAATCCATCCCTCCATCCATCCCATCATCCATCATCCATCCATCCCACCACTCATCCATCCACCCATCCATCCATCCCACTATCCATCCTTCATCCTTCCATCCATCCATCCATCCATCCATCCATCCCACCATCCAACCTTCATCCTTCCATCCCACTATCCATCCATCCCACCATCCATCCTTCCATCCCACCATCCATCATCCATCCATCCTCCCTCCCTCCCTCCCTCCCCTCCAGCTTCGGGCTGGCTGTTTTCCTCAGGGATGGCCCAGGGGACACTCACTTGTTTTCCCTTTGATGGCTGCCGGCTCCCCGAGGGCGCCTCCATAGCTGGCCCTCACCGTCAGCACGTATCTGGTGCTGGGCTTCAGATCTGTCACCAGCACCGAGGTCGTGTCCCCATCCACCTCCATCTGTCACATCAGGGGGACGAGGGACACGGTTACACACCACCACAGCACGGCATCGGGTCACCTTCCACACCTGCTCAAGGTGATTTCCACGAGCAGGAAGCCTCTAAAAACCCTCACCCAGATGTTGTGATCCTCAGATCGTGGAACAGCCCATGGAACAGCCCAGGAAATTAAACATGGAGGGCAAAGGTACAATAAAACATTAAGGGTAAAAGTGATCTCAAATTCCTTTGAAGAAAACGAAGGGAAAACAACCAAGAAAGTTCCTTTTAACCTCGGAGAAGGAAATTTTGATCTAACCTGAGGGCAAGGGATGGAAACAGAACTTCAGGATCTCATAGTAACAGGGAAAACAGGGAAGCTGCCAAGGATGATCGTTCCAGTTAAATACAATTTTAATAATTAATACAATTAATAATCTTCACCTTAATAATTTAAGCTTTCATAGCTTTGTTCTATTATTAGGAATCAAAGCTTTTAGGGCAAATACATTCTCAAACTCTCAAACTTTGTGCGGTGTGGGATGAGCTGGAGCACACGGCAGCATCCCTCACACAAGGACATGGAAAATCCCAAAACCCATGGAGATCTTACCAAAATGAACAACTCTAGCAGCAGGAGGAGCAGGAGGTGCTGCCAGGGAGGTTGGATGGGATTGAGTGGTGGCATGATAAAGATAAGGAGAGAAAAGGTTGGATATTGGGAAGATTGGGTGCCACCTTCTAACCAAGCATGACCCCCCAACATTGGGAACTGAAACCCAACACTGGGAATTGCAACTGGTGGATCCCACGGTGGATCCACAACCATGGTGGATCCACAACCATGGTGCATCTACACCTTCAATCCTCAGGAATTCCTGTCCATCCCGTTGTGCCTGGGATGACTGAGGGACGTGGTGCCGCCGCCTAACCCAGCTGTGCCCCAAATGTGGGATGAACCTGCAGCTTTGGGAACTGAACCCCAACACTGGGAACTGAAACTGGCAGATCCCATGGTGGATCTACACTTCAACCCTCGGGAATTCCTGCCAATCCGGCTGTGCTTGGGATGGCTGAGGGACGTGGTGCCACCTCCCTAACCAGGCTATGACCTCAACACAGAATGACTCCCCAACATTGGGAAAGGAAACTGGCAGATTCCTGTGGTGGATCTACAGCTTCACTTCAACCCTCAGGAATTCTCACCAATCCCGGTCTGCACGGGACATGGTGTCACATCCTAAATGGGCTGTGACCTCAACATGGGATGAACCCCCAACTTTGGGAACTGAAACCCAACACTGGGAACTGGCAGATCCCACAGCTTCATTTCAATCCTCAGGAATTCCCGCCAATCCTGCTATGCCCAGGATGGCTTAGGGATGTGGTGTGACCTTCTAACCAGATTGTGACCTCAACATGGGGTGAATCCCCAACTTTGGGGACTGAACCCCAACACTGAGAACTGAAACTGGCAGATCCCATGGTGGATCTACACTTCAACCCTCAGGAACTCCTGCGAATCCTGTTGTGCTCAGGATGGCTGAGGGATGTGGTGTCACCTCCTAACCAGGTTGTGACCTCAACATGGGATGAACCCACAGCTTTGGGGACTGAACCCCAACACTGGGAACTGAACCTGGCAGATCCCATGGTGGATCTACACTTCAACCCTCAGGAATTCCTGCCAATCCCACTGTGCTCGGGATGGCTGAGGGACGTGGTGCCATCTCCCTAACCAGGCTGTGCCCTCAACAGGGGATGAACCCACAGCATTGGGAATGGAAACTGGTAGATCCCGTGGAGGACCTACACCTTCACTTCAACCCTCAGGAATTCCTGCCAATCCTGCTGTCACTGAGATGGCTGAGGGACGTGGTGTCGTCTCCTAACCAGGCTGTGCCCTCAACATGGGATGAACCCTCAACTTCAGGAACTGAACCCCAACATTAGGAAAGGAAACTGGCAGATTCCAGTGGTGGATCTACAGCTTCACTTCAACCCTCAGGAATTCTCACCGATCCCGCTGTGCTCGGGATGGCTGAAGGGCATGGTGTCACATCCTCAACACGGGATGAATCCCCAACTTTGGGGACTGAAACCCAACACTGGGAACTGGCAGATCCCACAGCTTCATTTCAATCCTCAGGAATTCCTGTCAATCCCACTATGCCCAGGATGGCTGAGGGACCTTCTAACCAGGTTGTGACCTTAACACAGGATGAATCCCCAACTTTGGGGACTGAACCCCAACACTGGGAACTGAAACTGGCAGATCCCATGGTGGATCTACACTTCAACCCTCAGGAATTCCTGCCAATCCTGTTGTGTTCAGGATGGCTGAGGGATGTGGTGTCACCTCCTAACCGGGCTGTAACCTCAACAGGGGATGAACCCACAGCATTGGGAATGGAAACTGGCAGATCCCGTGGAGGACCTACACCTTCACTTCAACCCTCAGGAATTCCTGCCAATCCTGCTGTCATTGGGATAGCTGAGGGACATGGTGTGACCTTCTAACCAGGTTGTGAGCTCAACACGGGGTGAATCCCCAACTTTGGGGACTGAACCCCAACACTGGAAACTGAAACTGGCAGATCCCGTGGTGGATCTACACTTCAACCCTCAGGAATTCCTGCCAATCCCGCTGTGCTCGGGCTGGTTGAGGGACGTGGTGTCACCTCCTAACCGGGCTGTAACCTCAACAGGGGATGAACCCACAGCATTGGGAACTGAAACTGGCAGATCCCATGGAGGATCTACACCTTCACTTCAACCCTCAGGAATTCCTGCCAATCCTGCTGTCATTGGGATAGCTGAGGGACGTGGTGCCACCTCCCTAACCAGGCTGTGCCCTCAACATGGGATGACCCCCTAACATTGGGAACTGAACCCCAACACTGGGAACTGAAACCCCACTGGTGCCCTGGGAAATGGGAACAAGGCCCTACCTGCCGCTGGTGCTCTGGCTCCGGCTGCCCCGGTGGCAGCGAGGGGTGGACATGGACACGGTACCCTGTCACCCTGCCCGTGGCTGCCACCCATGAGAGCCTCAGGGAGCTGTGGCTGTGCTCGCTGACCTGCAGCTCCCGAGGGCCCAGGATCTGCTCAGCTGCAAAAACACAAAGGAAAGAGTTTGGATTGGAAGTTCATGGATGGAGTCAACATGATCCAGCCATGGGTGTCGCTCAGGTTGGGAGCACAGGGACACCTGGGATCTGCTTCCAGACAGGAGATGCTCCAGCAGAATATTTTTTTTTTTTTTTGGGTCAGTTTTTTGACAGCACAAAGCAGGAAACCAAAATTAGTTCTGGTTATGCTTCTCCAGTGAAGACCTGGTTAATGCAGAGGGCAGCAGCTCCTCCCTACCCTTCTCCTTCCTGACACTGGAGAAATCTGCAAGGAGGCTTGGACTCTCCATGGAATGCCACAGGAAGCCTGGACTCTCCATGGAATGCCACAGGAAGCCTGGATTTTCCATGGAATGTCACAGGAAGCCCTGAAGTGCTGCAGAACCTCAGAAGAAGCCAAAAAAAAAGGAGACCCTTTAAAGTTTCAGGTGAAATTCTCTCCATTTCTACCCCAAGCTCTTAACTCAGCTTCTCAAGAGCTTGTGAGCCAGGAAAGGGCAGGAATTCAGTGCCATTGCCTCTGGATTCACTGCAGTCAGGATCTCTTTGGGGAGAGATCTGGGTCTCTTTGGAGATCCCTTTGGAGATCCCTTTGGAAATCCCTTTGGAGATCCCTTTGGAGATCCCTTTGGAAATCTCCTTGGAAATCTCCTTGGAAATCTCCTTGGAAATCCTTTTGGAGATCCCTTTAGCTGCTCTTTGCATCCTTGGCAGGGAATGAAGCTCTTCCCCAGACCCCGAGCTGTGCTGCCAGAATTCCCTGGGACAATCCCACAACGGAACACCCCAAGGAGCAGAAACGCTGCTCCATCCCATTGCTGCTCCTTTTGTTTGATCCAGCATCAAAACTCCCAGGATCTGGTATCCCTCAACAAACCATGGAGAGGCAGCCACAAGAAGAACACCCATGACCGCTGTCCCAAAACAGGAGCTGCTCCATGAGCCGGCTGCTCCTCTAGGATCACCCAACCCCTCAAGCTCCCCCCATCCGAGGGATGTGGGAATGTGGGAAGTTCATCCCCATGGAAGCACATCCAGAGGCTGGTTGGAGCAGGTGGAAAGCAGGATATCAAGGGAGAACCTGGACCCACCTTGCACCCTCTGCTTGACAGGGCGTGGCGGCTCCGAGGCGGTGAAGCAGAGCCTCCGAGAGAGCTTGGGAGCCACGTTTGGGAGCAGCTGGAAATCTTCCACGTAAAGCACGTGCTCCGCAGTGGGATCGGAAACAATCCTGCCCAACTCCTTCTTGTCAGCATCCTTGATCCCTAGGGGAGGGAAGGAGCAGGAAAAGAAGACATCAAACACCATCCATGGGGCAGGGCAGGCTTGGGAATGGGGGAGCAACGTGCTGGGCTTGGAGTTTGGCTCCGGTTTTGGGTTGTGCTGCCAAGGAAAAGGAGGGAACGAGGAATGGAGTCTCAAGTTGGATGGGGGAAGCAGAGGAAGGCTCTTCCACCAGGGAAAAGAGGTCAGGATTTCTCCAGAGGTGTCACAGGGATTGTCTCAGTGCTGCTAACAGGCTGAGAGGTGGGGAAAAAGGGAACAGGGCAGGATCCGGCCTTGTCCTTCCTATTGGATACAGAGACATCCCTGTGCTGAGCCGACAATGGGATTTTGGGAGGCTGTTTGAAAATTCCAGGGTGTTCCTCCGGCTGAACCAAAATAAGGGGGAACAACCCAGCCAACCAACCAATCCTTCCCCCGGTTTTCACCTCACACCGGTTCAGATCGACCTGGTTGCTCTTTGTACTGAAACCTCAGCACCATTCCTGTCATTCCCTGAAATATTTGGGGAACAGAAGGATTTGACAGGTGGAATTTCACTCTTGGGGATGGGGCAGCAGCGGAACATTTCCTTGCTCATGGAATTATTCTGAAGGACATTTTCGAATCAGTCTCTGAACTGAGAAGAAGAGGAGAAACCTTCAGAAGCAAAAGTGTTTTCAATTGTTTTTTGGTTTTTTTTTTTAAATGTCACATCAAAACATTTTTACTTTTATGGAACCATTCACTGAACTCCTTCCGAGTTCCCAGGTGGCTTTGACAGATTCAAAACCACCAATTCCCACTGAATAAATCAGTTACTGACAACAACAACAGAAATACCCAAGAACGCAACGAATTTCCTGGACTTGATGAGGTTTCCAAAGCCTGGGGATGGGAGCGGCTTTTAGGAAGGGGGTGTTGAGGACCAGGAATATTCCCCAGGGAGCAGAAGGAGGGTTGGTCACACAGAGGGTTTTGGTGGCCACACGTACCCACAGCAAACACCGTCACCCCCCCATCCTGCAGGATCTGTGCTCCCTCTTCCACGGAATCGCTGGATTTCCCATCCGTGATCAGAACCACCACCTGCAAGAGTTGGGAGAAGAGCCAGGGAGGAAAGGGGCACAACGTCAGGAGGCCACGGTGTGTTGCTGTAGGACACCAAAGAAAGATGAGTATTGTGTCTGGGTTTTTGCTGTTCTCTATCTCTTTAAGAAGTTTTTTCTAAAGTTCTGTTTCAGCCTTCTGTGCTGACCTTTTGCAATGGAGTCAGACATGATTTTACATCAACAACTTTCTTGTTATTGTGACTGTCTAACCACATTTACACTCTTCTCATAAGGAGGAGACTGTTGATTCACTGTTGGGGTGCCCAGTGTGGTTGAAGAGGAAGATTTTCTTCCTCCAATCCACGGTCACTGTTGGAATTCTATAAATGTTGAAGTTTGGAAACAAACTGCCTCTCTTTTCTGCCTTGGACATCTCAGAGCGTGGGTGTCATTTCTTTGTGTTGTGTGTGGCAGATGAGAGACTCCAAATGTTTCAGAAGGCAAAAAAGCACAGAAAAAAGGCTTTATTGTCTAATTCTTACTGCCTTTTATAAGGTGTTCTGATACAGACTTGGCATGATTGGTGAGTAGGAACGAAACCTCTCTAATCCCATGGGTTAAACAGGAGAAACTGCAAAATGCCACCTAGAGAAAGACTGTTTGGAGAAAGGACAGCTGTTCACCAAGATTGTTTTGAGAAGAAGCTTTCTTGAGAAGTTTTTTCCTTGGGTGAAGTTGGTAGCTGCTAGCAGGCTAAAATCTCTCAGACCCAGAAAGGGACCTCAGGGTTCTGGTTGACAGCAGCTAGACATGAGCCAGCAGTGAGCCCTGGTGGCCAGGAAGGCCAATGGCTCCTGGCCTGGATCAGGAATGGTGTGGCCAGCAGGAGCAGGGAGGTCATTCTGCCCCTGGACTCGGCACTGGTGAGGCCACACCTTGAGAATTGTGTCCAGCTCTGGCCCCTCAGTTCAGGATGGACATTGAGTGCAGTGTCCAGCTCTGGCCCCTCAGTTCAGGATGGACATTGAGTGCAGTGTCCAGCTCTGGGTGTCCCAGGATGGACATTGAGTGCAGTGTCCAGCTCTGGGTGTCTCAGCTCAGGATGGACATTGAGTGCAGTGTCCAGCTCTGGCTCCTCAGTTCAGGATGGACATTGAGTGCAGTGTCCAGTTTTGGGCCCCTCAGTTCAGGATGGACATTGAGTGCAGTGTCCAGCTCTGGGTGTCCCAGGATGGACATTGAGTGCTGTGTCCAGCTCTGGGTGTCTCAGTTCAGGATGGACATTGAGTGCTGTGTCCAGCTCTGGCCCCTCAGTTCAGGATGGACATTGAGTGCAGTGTCCAGCTCTGACCCCTCAGTTCAGGATGGACACTGAGTGCAGTGTCCAGCTCTGGCCCCTCAGTTCAGGATGGACACTGAGATGCTCAAACACGTCCAGAGGAGGCCCCGAGGCTGCTGAGGGGCTTGGAACACAAACCCTGTGAGGAACGACTGAGGGAGCTGGGGATGTTCAGCCTGGAGAAAAGGGGAGACTCAGAGGTGACCTTGTCACTCTCCACAACTCCCTGAAGGGTGGCCGTGGTCAGCTGGGGTTGGTCTCTTTCTCCAGGCAGCACTGACAGAACCAGAGGACACAGCCTCGAGCTGCACCAAGGTTGGATATCAGGAAAAAGCTTTTCGTGGAAAGAGTGATAAAGTTCTGGAATGGCCTGCCCGGGGAGGTGGTGGAGTCACCATCCCTGGATGTGTTTAACAAAGCCTGGATGTGGCACTGGGTGCCGTGGTCTGGTTGAGGTGTTAGAGCTGGGTTGGACTGGATGATCTTGAGGGTCTCTTCCAAATTAAAAATTCTGTGATTCTGTGATTCTGTGATTCTGTGAATATCAGGCCCACAATGGTGAGAGCTGTGGGGTTTTGCCCTGATGAAATCCCTCCCTTGGAATGAAATCCTCCAAAAACCAAACACCCCTGAGGGAACTCACATGGAATCATGAGCTGGGAAGGAGCAGAGCTGCTCCTCTCAGAATCTTCTCTGCATGGCCCTCCTGCCCTTGTGTCTCATCTCTGTCTGGGGCAGGAACTCCAGGAGGGAATTCCTGCCAGCACAGGGAGAGGATTCATCCCTGCAAATCCTCACGAGCAGCTCCTAAGGGAGGACTAAGTTTGGATTGGACACTGGGAAAGAATTCTTCCCTGTGGGGAGGGACAACTGGCAAGATCACGGAGCGATGGGACAAAGTGGGAATGGCTTCCCACTGCCACAGGGCAGGGATGGATGGAATCTTGGGAAGGAATTCCTGCCTGGGCTGCAATTCCCAGAGCAGCTGTGGCTGCCCCTGGATCCCTGGAATGTCCAAGGCCAGGCTGGACAGGGCTTGGAGCAGCCTGGGACAGTGGGAGGAGGTGTCCCTGTCCATGGCAGAGGGATGGCACTGAATGAGTGTTAAGTTCCCTTCTGATCCAAACCATTCCAGGATTCCGGGACGACCCAGCTGCTCCCTGGGCAACACCTCAGGAGCTCACCCACCTTTGCTGCCTCCTCTCCCTGTCCTGGGGTGTCCTGGTGGGACAAGGCCTGAGCTGCAAAAGCCAGGGCTGAGCCTGTTTGGAGGCTGCTGCCTTTGAAGGAGAGATCCTGAACTGCATCCAGCATTTCTCTGATGGTCACGTAATCCGTGAGCTCAGCGCTCATCCTGGGAATGAGAAATGGGGGAATAAAGAGCAAGGGATGCACTGAAAATGGCCATAACCAGAAATAATGCTGACATTTTGTTTCCAGCTGTGGCTGCCCCTGGATCCCTGGAAGTGTCCAAGGCCAGGCTGGACGGGGCTTGGAGCAACCTGGGATAGGGGAAAGTGTCCCTGCCCATGAGAGCTGGAATGAAATGTTCCTTAAGGTCCCTTCCCACCCAAACCATTCCATGGATTTAACTCATGCACAGAAATTCTCTTCACAGTGGGCAGGGAACGAGCCCCAGACCGTGGTACCACAACCCAGGGTCGAAAACCTGGAATTTGGATGTTAAACCCATCCTTCCTGCCCCAAAAGAATTCCCTGCGGCCCAGCACCTCTGGATTGTGGGAAACACTAAAAGCAAAAGAAGACTTTTAGGAGCTGAAGAAACAGGCCTCAAACAGAAAAAGCTGAGATCTCGGAATTTGCAGCAACTGAGAAAAGTTTAGAACTAGGAAAGGTACAGTAGTGTACAATAGCATAGCAAACAAAGAGATGGAAAACAAAGGCCGAGTTTTTAGGTTTGGCTTGAATAAGTCATAACACTGCAGAAAACATAAGATAGCAGAAGGTCTTAAGCTTAATAAGAGTATTGTGTGTTGTTAATAGAGACGCATAGGAACGACCATTGTTTGAAATAGGTGTACCTGTGCTATAGTCAGTTAGTCAAAAAACAACTGTCTGCAATTTTTAGTAATATACTATTGGCTGAAAAGTCCTTAAGACGCTTTGTAACCGAGAAATCGAGAGCTACTGTAAGGAGCTTTTGAAAACAGCTTTTGGGGTCTACTGAAGCTGCTGCTGGAGCTGCACGGAGCTGCTGCTGTTGCTACTGCTGTGCTGTACATGAGTGATGTAAACTGCTACCTTACTTTAAATTCTGTGATAAGACTAATACTTCATTAAAAAAAACAAAACAGCTCTCACAGCAATCAAGTCCAGTACCTGCCTGCCTCGCTCCCACGTGGATGACTCTGCTGAGGGTTCAGCTCCCGCTCAGAGCTCCCCCAGAGCTGCAGAATCCATGAGCTGGATTCCAGGAGTGGCTGGAGGAGGACGGTCAGACCCACCTTGGTGTCTCCCCGTAGAGAGCCAGGCCCAGCCGGACGCCTCCTCTTCCCGTCTCCGCCTTCTGGAAGGATCTGGCCACGCTCCCGATGAAATCCCGGAGCAGCCGGGAGCTCTCCTTCCCCGCGCCCTCCGACTGCCCCACCAGGAACAGAACGTCGGCCACCTCTGCTGTCCTGCAGGCTGGGGGACAAGAGGGACAGGGGAGGCTCATCCCACACTGTGGAATGAGGGAAATCCCTCCAGAGCCACCTGAATTCCCAGGATAACCGAAGGGAAGGAGATGGAGAGACCATGTTTGGGTGCTTCCCAGAGTCACGGGTGCTGTTGCGTTCTCCTTGATTTCCTCCCAATTCCTCACTTGGATGTTCTGACCCAGGAGAAATTTCTCATCCAGAGGCGCCCCATCCTGGGAAGTGTCCAAGGCCAGGGTGGCCTGGGATTATGGAATGTCCCTGTCTGTTGCCCTAGTTTTTCTCTGTTCTCTGTTTTTTTTTTTTTTGAAGTTCTGCTTCAGCCTTCTGATGGTTTCCTTTTTGTAATGGAGTTTCTCGATTTTTACATTTTTATAACAACCAACTGTTGCCCTCGTTTTTCTCTGTTCTTCTCTGGGTTTTTTTGTGTTTTTTTTTTAAAGTTCTACTTCAGCCTTCTGATTGCTTCCTTTTTGTAATGGAGTTTCTCGATTTTCACATTTTTATAACAACCATAAACGACCTATTGCTGTTGTAACTCTCATGTTTACCCTCTTCTCATAAGGAGGAGGCTGTTGATGGACTGTTGGGTTGACCAGTGTGGTTGGAGAGGAAGATTTTCCTCCTCCAATCTATGGTCACTGTTGGAATTCTATAAATATCGAGGTCTGTAAATAATCTTCCCCTTTTTTACCTCGGACATCTCGGTGTGTGAGTGTCGTTTCCTTTGTGTCGTACTGTCCATGGCAGGATTGGATTGAATCACCTCCAAAAGGCCCCTCCCAACTCCAACTATTCCATGGTTTTCAGCACAAGCCCCAGATCCCAGCTCCAGCACAGCGTGTAGGATGCTCTGGGAACAAGGGAATCCCAAGCCTGGGGATTCCACATTCCCAGAGCCACACGCAGACATCCCTGAGCCAGCCCTGACTGAAACCTGGGAATGCGGCAGCTCTGCCATCCCACCTACCATCCCGGGATTCATACCAGGGACACTGAGGAGATGTGGGGCCACCCAATCCCGGGCATGAGCAGAATTTTGTGCAAAGAAGGAAAAAAATTGGAGTGTTTTTTTTTCCCCAGTGTCCTAGGTTACAATGTAAAATTGTGCCCAGGGTATGTATTCTATCCCCATGGGCAGTTGGAGCCAAGGTGGGGCAGTGTTTTCCTGATCTTCTGTTAACGAGCCCAACAATGCTTTGCCACATGACTCATAGATCACTTCCTCGGGGAGTTATCTCTGGTTAATGGGCCATCAAGGACCCACTGCATGACTCATAGAGTGAGATCATCCCATTGTGAGATGCTCCGCCCAGGGGGAGGAGCCAAGCATTCCCACCTGGATATAATCCAGGGTTTGAGACATCACAAGCAGCTTTTATCCACTGGACTCCCAGAGGAGACAAGAGCTACCAGGCGGAATCACTGCTTTGACAAGAACATCTCATCTGGTTCTACTGGATTCCTGGAGGAAGACTGGACCCTTCTCACCATCCCTGGACCCTTCTCATCATCCCTGGACCCTTCTCTCTCAGGATCATCTCTGCTCCAGCGGAGCCACATCTGCCACTCCAGGAGGACTCACTTTGGGACTGCTTCAAACACCCTGGCCAACAGGGTGTTAGGTTGTATCATTCCATTTATTTCACCTTTTTTTCTCTCTTCTCCTATTAAATTGTATCTCTGACTGGGAGTCTCACTGGTTTTGCTTTCAAACCAGCACACCCGGCTATCCCATGACAGCTCCGATGGCAGGGAAGGGACAGGAGTCCCTGGGAAATTTCCAAGGCATTTTTCCCTTCCCAGTGTTCCCTCCCAACTGAACTCTGCATTTTTTTGGGCGTTCCATAAATCCACTCCATGGACAGGAATCTGATGGCTCTTAGGGACGCTTGAACTCATGAATACTCTGCAAGGGGTACGGAAAATTTGTGTTTTCCTTGGAATTTGTCTCCCCTGCAGGCAGTTATTCCAGACCCTGCTGGAGGAGGGGGTTAGATCTTCCTCACCGGGATTGGGCTCAACCTTCGCCCATTTTTATTTTTTTTTTTTTCTCCCTATTTAGTGTCATTTTGGATTTTATCCAGCCTTGACCTCCACCTGCAGCTCTGGAGCCCCAACCAGGCTGGAGAATCCATCCTGGCTTCCAGGGAGAGGAGCTGGGTGCGCTTCCCAGGATCCTGCTGCACATGGAAAACCTGTTCTAGCCTGACCTCTTCAATTCCCTGGATTTTTATCCCATTCCTACCAGCAGGATCCCCCAAGGGCTTGGAAATATTTGGGTTTTGTGCTGTCCTTTCATTGCTGTGCCCCTGATCAATCCTCTCTGGCCACCAGCAGGAGAAGGGATCATTTTCCAGCTGTGGAGGGATGCTATCCAAGGATTTTGGGGGTTTCCATCCTTCTTTTTGCCTCCTGACACTGAGTTCTTCCCAACATAACTCTGTTTGCTGCAGAAAAACAAGGATTGGCTCTTTTTTCGGGGAGGGTTAAATTTGGAACATAAAGCACTTTTCCTTGAGAAAAAGAGGAGAAAATTATTTCAGTTTTCCTTCCCGGAGATCTCCCTGTCCGGGGTGTTTGGAAGCAGCTCAGCTGCTCATGGATCACCACGAGCTCCTTTCCCAGCTGCTGCTTCCAGCTCGGATCCATTCCTTTTCCTCAGCTTTGGGGTTTTGATGTCCCTGTTTCCCCAGAAAGATGGAAGGAAGCAAACCCCGGTCCCGACCTCCATCCTTAGGACTGGTGGAAATCCTTCAGCAGCTTCCCAGGGTATCCATACAAGAAATTCCCAACAAAATCCAGAACCTCCCACCTCTCGGAGCTAATCCAGGGAAGTGCAGCTTTTCCTGCTTTTTTTTGGCCCTGGTTTGGAAAACATCCTCAAAATCAGTATCAGAGGGGACTTTGCTGCCTCATCCGCATCCCAAATTCCCAGAGAGCTTCCCCCATCCATCCATCCTGATTCCTGAGAGTCTTCCACACCCCACCCTCATTTGCATCCAGGGATAATGAGGAGGAAAACAACAAATATGGGATTCCAAAGGGTGGGACAGTGCCCTTTTCCCTATAAAGCGACAACCCCAGCCAATTCCGGGGGCTTTCAAGGGCTTTTCCTTTTCTTTTTTTTTTTGGGCAAATAATTCCCAAACCCTTGGAATTCCTGCTTGGACCAGGCACACCTGGAGCTGTCACGGGAAATGTGGGACGTTAAAAGATATTTGGATTGGTAACTTCTGGAGAAAATCCCAGCCCTGACAGCTCTATCCATCACAGGGGGGGACGGGATTGGGTTTGGAATTTTCCCTGCAGCTCCCAAACGATCCCATTCCATCCATCACGGCCTTGCCAGGGACATCTCCAAGGGGTGATGGATTGCCCTGCTCCCAGCTCGGAATTAAACGGCATTAAGAGTCCAGTTGATTGGTTAATTGATGGACAGCGGCTTAATTGAGTTAATTTCCGAGCTGACGCCGAAGATTCCGTTCGCTCCTCGCCGAATTTAAGGGATTTAGATGGATTTGCACCTCCAGGCCTGCGGGGTTGGTGGAGAAAGGAGGATCCCACCCAGCCTGGGATAATCCCGGGGAGCTCTGGAATCGCTCTGGAGGATGCTCCCAAGGATCTCCCCCCACACCTCGAGACCAAAAATACACCCTGGGTTATCCATGGGGCTCTTCCCTGGAATTCTTTTTCCTCCTGCTTTTTTTTTGGATCCAGCCCCTCATCCCCAGAAGGTCTTTGTGGGCTTGCACGGAGCCAGGGAGGTGAATCCTTGTGCCATCCCAACTCCCCAAAAAGCAGGAGAAGGATTCAAGGCTCCCTCGAGGTTTTTCCTCTCCCATTTCCCGTGTGGTGGCTGGAACCAGGTCTTGGAATTCAGAGGAGGAACCAGGGTGGGATTGGTTTTCCCTTTCTCCCCGCTTTCCCCTGGAGCGGGAGCTGGAGCAGAGGCAGGGCACTGAGCAGAGCCCTGACTTCTCCAGAAATCCCAGAGCAGGAATTCAGGCCCTGGATTCCCTTGCAGCTGCTCTGTTATCCAGATGATCCCAACCTAAGAGGATCCCACACAGGAACCAAAAGGCACCACAGCTCCACCCCGACAGATCCACGTGTGGATCCGTGCCAGGAGCAGGAAAATCTGCTGGGAAAAGGGATTTTCCTCCCCAGAGTGTCCCAGGTGTCACTGTCACTTGTCACTCACCTTCATGAGCAGCCCCAACTCCCAACAGCCCCGTGGCCACCGCCAGGACCAGGATCTGGGCACACAACATTCCCCTTGGGAAGCAGCTCCTGGAAACTCCTGGAAGTCAGCACAGAGCCTGGAGAGTCCCTCACCTGCAGAAGGAAAGAGGTTGAAGCTGGAGACACCTCAGGGTGACGCTCCCACCCACCCTCAGTGCCAGGAAAAGCTTTTCTCCGGATAAAAAGGCTCCTCTGGGCTTGGAAAAATTGGGATTAAAATCCATAAATCCTTGAATTCCTTCATTTCTTTGCTAAGGCTGGGAGTCCAGCTTTGCCCTCTCTTTCCCAACATCCACCTGAGGCAACGAAGCCCAGATTGGGAATATTGGTGGTAAAAGCAGGAGAAACTTCCCACCTCAATTCATCCGGGAGAAAAGGCCAGAAAAAATCAGGAATCACCTGCATCCAACCCTTTTTCTCCCAAATCCAGGATGAACTTCCTTGAGGATCCAGCCCACCATGCCAGAGGAATGGAATGGAAAAAATTCCCAGTGGAATTTTGGTTGTTGCTGGTGGTTTAATGACTCCCTAGAACTGCTGCGCAATTCCCCCTCTGGAAAACAGGGAATTCTCCCTGTGGAGGAGAAGTGAGGCTGCCCAATGGGATTTTATTCTTCTTTAATGGGCAATCAAAAGTTCTCCTCCTGTTCTGAGCCTCACCTGCTCCCAGGGAAGCACGGACAACTTCCGAGGTGGAAATTATGGATTCAGGGGGGAAAAAAAAACCAAAACAACTCAGTGGCTTCATCCAGCTTTGCTCTTTTCCAGGGATTCCATTCCAGTTAACACCAGGGATTGGAGATTTATTATTGAGAATAAGGAGTCCCTCTAAGATTCCCCTGACAAGGAATGTTGCAGGAGTTTGGGATGAAGGATTCCAGCTAGAAAGCATCCAGGGGAAAAGCAGGAATGACATCCAGACCCTCCTCTCCTTTTTCCTGCTCCACGGTGACTCCCCACAAATCAGATTTTCACATTAAAAAAAACACCTTTTAAAGCTAAATTTAGAGGCTTTTCCAAGCAGGAAATCCCAGTCGGGTGTTTCTTGGGAAGATCATCTCCAGGCTGAACCTTCCTCCCCACTCCGAGAAGCACAATTTGAGGGGGAAAAAAAAAGGAAAAAAGCTGGATTTGCCCGTGCAGCTGCTGCAAACAGCAAAGGAAGGGTTTGGTGCCCACCCCTGAGCTCCAATTCCCAGGGTGGAAATTGTGGATTCAGGGGAAAAAAAACCCAACTCAGTGGCTTCATCCAGCTTTGCTCTTTTCCAGGGATTCCGTTCCAATTAACACCAGGGATTGGAGATTTATTATTGAGAATAAGGAGTCCCTCTAAGATTCCCCTGACAAGGAATGCTGCAGGAGTTTGGGATGGAGCATTCCAGCTAGGAAGCATCCAGGGGAAAAGCAGGAATGACATCCAGACCCTCCCCTCCTTTTTCCCGCTCCACGGTGACTCCCCACAAATCAGATTTTCACATTAAAAAAAAACGCCTTTTAAAGCTAAATTTAGAGGCTTTTCCAAGCAGGAAATCCCAGTCGGGTGTTTCTTGGAAAGATCATCTCCAGGCTGAACCTTCCTCCCACTCCGAGAAGCACAATTTGAGGGGAAAAAAAAAAGAAAAAAAAGCTGGATTTGCCCGTGCAGCTGCTGCAAACAGCAAAGGAAGGGTTTGGTGCCCACCCCTGAGCTCCAATTCCCAGGGTGGAAATTGTGGATTCAGGGGAAAAAAAACCCAACTCAGTGGCTTCATCCAGCTTTGCTCTTTTCCAGGGATTCCATTCCAATTAACACCAGGGATTGGAGATTTATTATTGAGAATAAGGAGTCCCTCTAAGATTCCCCTGACAAGGAATGTTGCAGGAGTTTGGGATGGAGGATTCCAGCCAAAAATCCCAGGAGAGGACTGAAGGGTTGGGGTGGGTGACTCCAAAGGGGAATTTTGTTGGGAATCACCGCTCATCAGATGGATTCATGGAACAAAGAAGGGGATATTTGCAGTTTTGTCGCCCTGCTGCCAGGGGGTGAAGTTTGTTCCTCGTTTTCCCTTAAAAAAAAAAAGTTGGGATGGGATTGTAATTCTCAAAAACGGGAATCTCTCCAGGGGCAGCAGGATTCACGGCCAAGGAGAGGTGGGGGATTTGTGGGGAAATGGTTGAATTTGAAGGAGGTGGGGGTTAAAAAAAATGGGGGAGGAAAAAAAAAAAAAAGGGTTTGGAAAGCGATGGATGAAGAGATTGAGCCAGGGCTGCGCCGCTCCGGTTCCTCCGGCTCAAACTTTTCCAGGTTATTCACATTTCCAAGTGCTCCTGGAGGGGAACAGAAGCTGGGGCAAAGGAAACAAAGATCCCAAAGGTTCTGCCTCCCCTGGGGCAGCAGAAATTCTCCCGGCAGGAATCTGCCGAGGTTTCCCTGCCTCCAGATCCGCTCTCGCCGGAACAAGGACGTGGAAGGAGCCAGCAAGGAGAGCTTGGGCATGGAATTCCCACATTCCCATCTCCTGACCTCACCCCTGTCCAACACCCCACGGCCAGGTAGGGATTGGATGGGCTTTGAAGTCCCTTCCAACACAAACCCCTCCGTGATTCCCTGAGTTACGGGCAGGGAATGGGAGAGGCTGATCCAGAGGCACTCCCTGCCCAGCCAGGAGAAGATCCCCCGGTCCCTGAGCTGGAGCCGAGGATCTGAACCCAAATCTGGGACTTTTCCCGTTAAATTAATTATTGGTTCCAGAGGAAGGTGAGGCCTGAGAATGTCCCACAGGTTCGGCACCACCTGCAGCTCCCTCAGCCCAAATCCCAAAGAGTCACTCTGTCCATCTGTCCGTCCATCCGTCCACCCCCTGCTCCCATGGGTTTTCCCATTCCCAGACAAGCCATGCTTGGGAAAACTGAGTGATCCCAAAAAGGAGCAAATGACATCCAAAACCCCATTGATCCCAAAATTCCAGTGACACCCAAAAAAGATGAAATGATGCCCAAAACCCCACTGATCCCAAAATTCCCGTGACACCCAGAAAGGAAAAAATGGCACCCAAAAATCCCGTGATCCCAAAATTCCAGTGACACCCAAAAAGGAGCAAATGACACCCAAAAATCCATTGATCCCAAAATTCCAGTGACACCCAGAAAGGAAAAAATGGCACCCAAACATCCCGTGATCCCAAAATTCCCATGACACCCAAAAAAGACAAAATGACACCCAAAACCCCATTGATCCCAAAATTCCCGTGACACCCAGAAAGGAGCAAATGATACCCCAAAACCCAATGATCCTAAAAATCCAGCGAACCCAAAATTCCAGTGACACCCAAAAAGGACCAAACGACAGCCAAAAAGGATCAAATGACCTCCAGAACCCCACTGATCCCAAAAATCCAGTGGCACCCAAAAAACCCCAGTTATTCCAAAATTCCAGTGACACCCAAAAAAGACGAAATGATGCCCAAAACCCCATTGATCCCAAAATTCCCGTGACACCCAGAAAGGAGCAAATGATACCCCAAAACCCAATGATCCTAAAAATCCAGCGAACCCAAAATTCCAGTGACACCCAAAAAGGACCAAACGACAGCCAAAAAGGATCAAATGACCTCCAGAACCCCACTGATCCCAAAAATCCAGTGGCACCCAAAAAACCCCAGTTATTCCAAAATTCCAGTGACACCCAAAAAAGACAAAATGATGCCCAAAACCCCATTGATCCCAAAATTCCCGTGACACCCAGAAAGGAGCAAATGATACCCCAAAACCCAGTGAACCTAAAAATCCAGCGAACCCAAAATTCCAGTGACACCCAAAAAGGACCAAACGACAGCCAAAAAAGGATCAAATGACCTCCAGAACCCCACTGATCCCAAAAATCCAGCGGCACCCAAAACCCCAGTTATTCCAAAATTCCAGTGACACCCAGAAAGGAGCAAATGACATCCAAAAATCCAGTGATCCCAAAATTCCAGTGACACCCAAAAAAGACAAAATGATGGCCAAAACCCCCATTGATCCCAAAATTCCCGTGACACCCAAAAAAGATGAAATGGTGCCCAAAACCCCATTGATCCCAAAATTCCTGTGACACCCAGAAAGGAGAAAATGACACCCAAAAATCCAGTGATCCCAAAATTCCAGTGACACCCAAAAAAGATGAAATGATGCCCAAAACCCCACTGATCCCAAAATTCCCGTGACACCCAGAAAGGAAAAAATGGCACCCAAAAATCCCGTGATCCCAAAATTCCAGTGACACCCAAAAAAGACAAAATGATGCCCAAAACCCCATTGATCCCAAAATTCCTGTGACACCCAGAAAGGAGCAAATGACACCCAAAAATCCAGTGATCCCAAAATTCCAGTGACACCCCAAAAAGACGAAATGATGCCCAAAACCCCCACTGATCCCAAAATTCCCATGACACCCAGAAAGGAGCAAATGACACCCAAAACCCAATGATCCTAAAAATCCAGCGAATCCAAAATTCCAGTGACACCCAAAAAGGACCAAACGACAGCCAAAAAGGATCAAATGACCTCCAGAACCCCACTGATCCCAAAAATCCAGTGGCACCCAAAACCCCAGTTATTCCAAAATTCCAGTGATACCCAGGAAGGAGCAAATGACACCCAAAAATCCATTGATCCCAAAATTCCAGTGACACCCAAAAAAGACAAAATGATGCCCAAAACCCCATTGATCCCCAAATTCCCATGACACCCAAAAAAGACAAAATAATGCCCAAAAATCCATTGATCCCAAAATTCCAGTGACACCCAAAAAAGACAAAATGATGCCCAAAACCCCATTGATCCCCAAATTCCTGTGACACCCAGAAAGGAGCAAATGACACCCAAAAATCCAGTGATCCCAAAATTCCAGTGACATCCAAAAAGGACCAAATGACAGCCAAAAAAGGATCAAATGACTTCCAGAACCCCACTGATCCCAAAATCCCAGTGGCACCCAAAAAAGGACTAAATGACACCCAAAAATCCAGCGATCCCAAAAAGGACCAAGTGACACCCCAAAACCCAGTTATCCCAAAATTCCAGTGACACCCAGGAAGGAGCAAATGACACCCAAAACTCCAGTGATCCCAAAATTCCAGTGGCACCCAAAAATGACCAAATGACACCCAAAACCCCAGTGATCTCAAAATTCCAGTGACAGGCAAAAGGGACCAAATGACACCCAAAAATCCAGTGATTCTAAAAATCCAGTAAACCCAAAATTCCAGTGACACCCGAAAATGACCAAATGACACCCAAAAATCCAGCGATCCCAAAAACAACCAAGTGACGCCCAAAAATCCAGGGATCCCAAAAATCCAGTGACACCCAAAAAACCTGAAATGACACCCAAAAACCCAGTGATCCCAAAATTCCAGTGACACCCAGGAAGGAGCAAATGACACCCAAAAATCCAGTGGCACCCAAAAAACCTGAAATGATGCCCAAAAACCCAGTGATCCCAAAATTCCAGTGACACCCAGGAAGGAGCAAATGACACCCAAAAATCCAGCGATCCCAAAATTCCAATGACACCCAGGAAGGAGCAAATGACACCCAAAAATCCAATGATTCTAAAAATCCAGCTAACCCAAAATTCCAGTGACACCCGAAAATGACCAAATGACACCCAAAAATCCAGTGGCACCCAAAAAAAGGACTGAATGACACCCAAAAACCCAGCGATCCCAAAAAGGACCAAATGACTCCCAAAAGAGCCAGGACGTGTCCCCAGATCCAACCTCCAGCCCTTCCTGAGGATCCTTGGAGCTGCAGGAAAGTTGGAAAGCCCCAACATTCCCTGTCCCGTTCCTGTTCCTCCTCCCACAGGGAGCAATCCCTGCAAATTCCGTCCCAACCACGGAGAGCCTCAAGGGCTTTTTGAGACATCCCAGGAATCATCTCCTGGTGGTTGATTTCCTCCTCCCCCCAGATGAAAAGCAGTTCCTGGTTGGAGCAGAATTCCTGTTATTTTGGAAAGTAGACAAAAAAAAAATTGTGAATCAAAATGAAATTTAGGGAACATCATTCCAGCATCCACGAGCTGGGAGTTGTGAGTAGATCTCAGTCACCACCACTGCTGCTCCCAGGGCAGGAAAAGCGGGATTGGGAAAGGAGCAAATCCATAGCTGGGTGTGGATTCTAGCCACGCAGTCCCTGCATCCATTGCCACCATCAAACCCGCAGCAGGAAAGGAGAATTCCACCCTGGAATTTGTGAGTTCCGCAGCCAGGAACGGCCCCAGACCAACCCTTCCTGCTTGTCTTGGGTTATGGGACCAAAAATGTGGATTCTATTTCATCTGCTGAAAGCAGCTGGGGAGATGTTTGTTCTTTATCTCCCGTAGCTCTGGGAGGAGGGGGGTGATGCCTTCTGATAACGGGGCAGCTGTAAAAACCAGGTGGGGCAGTGTTTGTTATCTCTGTCACCACCGGTCCTCCCTCTGGGGGATATCTTCTGATAATGGGTCACTGAGGGTTATCTCCTGCTAATGGATCATTAAGGATCATCTTCTGATAATGGACCATTAAAGGTCATCTTCTGCTAATGGGCCATGAAGGCTCACCAAGGACAGGACACATTCCATCATCCCCATTGTGAGATGCTCCACCCAGTGGGAGGAGCCAACCATTCCTACCTGGATAAAAACTGAGACACAGGAACACCAGGGATCTGGTTCCACCGGATTCCTGGAGGAAGACCAGACCCTTTCCACCATCACTGGACCCTTCTCACCATCACTGGACCCTTCTCACCACCACTGGACCCTTCTCACCATCCCTGGACCCTTCTCACCATCCCTGGACCCTTGTTCTACAGGATCATCTCCGCCCCACCAGAACCACCTCTGCCACTCCAGGAGGACTCACTTTGGGACTGCTCCCAACACCCTGACCAACAGGGTGTCAGGTTGTAGCTCTGACTCTGTCAGGGTTTCTAGGATTGTTCATTTGTTTGCCTTTTTTTTTTTTTTTTTTTTTTTTTTTTTTTTGTATTACTACATTTGTATTGTTAATATTCCCAGTAAAGAACTGTTATTCCTATTCCCAAATCTTTGCCTGAAAGCCCCGAATTGCAAAATCACAATAATTTGGAGGGAAGGGGTTTACATTCTCCATTCCAAGGGGAGCTTCACCTTTCCCTGGCAGACACCAGCCTTTCCAAACCAAGACACTGCTGCTTCTCCCACAGCCCACTGAAATATCCATTTTGTTGGAATTATCACCATTCCTAGGGGATTTGCTCCATTGTTGCCATGGCTTGGACCCAGGACTTGCTTTCAGCCCCCTCGCACAGAACAAGATCAGAGGGAAAAAATCCATCTCCTTATCCCACTGGTGGGAAGTTCTCTGGGATCAGATTCTGCCCACTCCATGCTCAGACCCCCTGGATGCATCAAAGGAGCAACAGGAATTGGCTTCTTCCCAAAAATACCTCAAAAAACCCCAAACCAAAACCATGGGAACTCTGGCAATACCGAGAGAACTCAAGGAGCATTTGGGCAATGCCCTCAGGCATGTGCTGGGATTTTGGGATTGTCCCGGGCAGGACCAGGAGTGGGACTTTGGTGATCCCTGGATATTCCATGATGCCCTGGAAGCTCCTTCCCAACCTCTCCCTGATGCCCCTGAGCCACGTCCCACCAGGGGAAGTGAAAAGTCATCCCAAAATTCCAATTTCGGAGAGGTTTGGGGCACCTTGGACCCTTCTGGGACAGCACCAAGGGGTGCAGTGCAGGGGGAAGCGGGGGCTGCTTCTGCCTCCTCATCCTCTTCATCCTCCTCATCCTCCCCACTGGGAGCTGCTGCTCCTCAACCTCTTCTTCCTCCTCAGCCTCCCCATGTTGTGCTTCCTCATCCTACTCATCCACAGGCTGCTTCCTTCTCAATCCTCCTCTTCCTCCCCATCAGGAACTGCTGCCTCCTTACCCTCCTCATCCTCCCCATCAGGAACTGCTGCCTCCTCATCTTCCTCTTCCTCATCCGCAAGTGCTGCCTCTTTTTCTTCCTCATCCTCCCCTTTGGAAGCTGCTGCCTCCTCATCCTCCTCTTCCTCCTCATTTTCCTCATCTGGAACTGCTGCCTCCTCATCTTCTTCATCCTTCTCCCTGGGAGCTGCTGCCTCTTCATCCTTGTCTTCCTCCTCACTTTCCTCATCTGGAACTGCTGTCTCTTCATCCTCCTCATCTGCAGCTGCTGCCTCCTCATCCTCCTCTTCCTCCTCATCCAGAACTGCTGCTTCCTCACCCTCTTCATATTCCCCTGATCAGGAGCTGCTGCCACCTCATCCTCTCCATCTTCCTCATCAGGAGCTGCTGCCTCCTCCTCCTCCACTTCCTCAGGAGCTGCTGCCTCCTCGCCCTCCTCTTGCTCCTCACCCTCCCCCACCGGGAGGTGCTGCCTCCTCATCCTCCTCTCCCCTCCTCGTTTTCCTCATCCGGAGCCGCCGCTGCTGCTTCCTCCTCCTTCCTCCTCATCCTCCCCCTTGGGAGCTGCTGCTTCCTCTTCCTCCCCCGGCCCCTCTCCCTCCTTCCCCTCCGCAGTTCTGCAACCTGAGACTGAAGAGTGGAAAAAAAAACCAAACCAAACCAAAAAAACCCCAAACAAACAAAAAACCAACCAAACAAAAAAACAGCCCCAAAACCAACCAAACAAAAACAAACAAACAAACAAAAAAACCCCAAAAAACAACCAACCAACCAACAACAACAAAAAAAATCCAAACAAACACAAAACCCCACCAAACAAACAAACAAAAAACCCGAAAAAAACAAAACAAACCCAACCCTGGACGGACGGACAGACAGATCCTGCTGCTCACCCGGGCAAAGCCGCCCCGCGTCGGCTTCTCCCCGCCCGGGAGCCGGAGCGTCCCGGGGTCCCTGCACCGGGAATCGGCGTTGGAGAAACTTCCCCAGGGCTGGGGGGGAAGCCGGAGTTGGGAAGCAGGAGGAGGGGCCGCTCCAGCGGCTCTTCCAGCAGCTCCCGTTCCTCCGCGGCAGCTGGGATGTGGGATGGAGGGGCAGGAGATGCCACCCCGCACGCTCTGGAATGGAGAGAGAAAAGGGAGGGAACGGGGGAAAAAAAGAAAAAAAAAATTAAAATATTTTTCCCTCCTGGGCATAAAATGATAATAAAATAAGTGGGGTTTTTTTTTTGGTTTTTTTTTGTTTTTTTTTTTTTTTTTTTGGCGAGGGAAGGGGCCGGCGCAGGGAAAAGGGTTTGGAAAGTTTGTCCCCCAGGGAGATAAAAATTCCAGGTATCAGCACCTGGAGAGGGTGGAAAACATCAGGCACGGGGTGAAAAAGTGATTTATGGTTCAAATATTGGAGCCTGACGTGGCTGGGAGGGGAAGGAGTGAGGAGATCACAAAGGAAATCCTGATTTGTCTCCCCTCCCTACAGCAGGGATTTCTAAGGAATTGTCTCCTGGATGGAGAATTGGAGAGAGTGAGAAACTGAGGCAGGGAAGGGAGGGCAGTGTTGAAATGTTTGGGGAATGACCCCAAAAAGGACCCAAGCACCACACTTGGCTCCGTGGGGAGGGGACAGGGGGGTGACCCCAAAGCTCTGGGTGAGGTGGGCAGGGAATGTGTGGGACACATTCCATGGGGATTCCTGGGGACGGAGATGGGCTCCAAACAGGATCCCAGGAACAAATCTGAATTTTCAGCACTGGCTCCCAGGAACAAATCTGAATTTTCAGCCCTGGCTCCGAATAGGATCCCAAAAATAAATCTGAATTCTCCCCTCAACTCCAAACAGGATCCCAGAAATTAATCTGAATTCTCACCTTCCTGGGATGCCCAGCTCCAAACAGGATCCAACCCCTGGATCCAAAAGGATCTCAGGAATAAATCTGAATTCTCACCCCAGCTCCAAACAGGATCCCAGGGATAAATCTGAATCTTCAGCCCTGGCTCCAAATGGAATCCCAAAAAAAAATCTGAATTCTCCTCTCAATTCCAAACAGGATCCGGGGAATAAATCTGAATTCTCACCCTCCTGGGACACCCAGCTCCAAACAGGATCCCAGGAATAAATGTGAATTTTCAGCCCTGGCTCCAAATGGGATCCCAGGAATAAATCTGAATTCTCCCCTCAACTCCAAACAGGATCCCAGGAATAAATCTGAATTCTCACCCTCCTGGGATGCCCAGCTCCAAACAGGATCCCAGGGATAAATGTGAATTTTCAGCCCTGGCTCCAAATGGGATCCCAGGAATAAATCTGAATTCTCCCCTCAACTCCAAACAGGATCCCAGGAATAAATCTGAATTCTCACCCTCCTGGGATGCCCAGCTCCAAACAGGATCCCAGGAATAAATGTGAATTCTCACCCTCCTGGGACCCCTGGATCCAAACAGGATCTCAGGAATAAATCTGAATTCTCACCCTCCTGGGACACCCAGCTCCAAACAGGATCCAAAGAATAAATCTGAATTCTCACCCTCCTGGGACACCCAGCTCCAAACAGGATCCCAGGAATAAATGTGAATTCTTCCCTCAGCTCCAAACAGGATCCCAGGGATAAATCTGAATTCCCCCCTCAACTCCAAACAGGATTCCAGGAATAAATCTGAATCTTCAGCCCTGGCTCCAAATGGAATCCCAAAAATAAATCTGAATTCTCCTCTCAATTCCAAACAGGATCCCAGGAATAAATCTGAATTCTCATCCCTGGCTCCAAAAGGGATCCCAAAAATAAATCTGAATTCTCCCCTCAGCTCCAACCTCCTCCTGCAGCCAAATCCGGAGCTGCATCCCAAGGCAGCTTCCAGCCACTGGGAAAAGCCCAATCCAGCCACCCCTGGAGCTCCCATGACACAGAGGAGATTTCAGCTCAGGAAATAATAACTAAAAAATTAAAAAATAAAAATTAGGAAGAATTATAGATCCCCCACATCCCCAAACCCCAGGAGTTTTCCGGCTCGGAGTACGGGATCTGCACCGAGGATTTCCGTGCCCCTGGGAATTCCAGACCCTGGTGGGTCCCATCCCTCCCTAAAGATCCTCTGGCCAGGAGCTAAACGGGCCAAAAAGGTCAAGGACAGAGGAAAAGGGAAAACCAGGAGCCTCCAGGGTGAACACGTTGGCTTGAGATGGAAGAAAATTCCAGGGAATCCCAGCCCCACCTGGCTCCAGGTGAAACCGAGGGATCAGCGCAGCCCCGTCAATAAACGAGAGCCTCCAACAGCTGCTGGAAGAGATTTAAATCATCCAGCAGCCTCCAGGTGTTCAAACATCCACGGGTTTAAAAGCTGGGAGAGGTGGAATTTTGCTCTTCCCGGGCCTGAGCCTGCAGGGAAATCGCTTGAGAGCTGATGTTCCCCCACTCCAGCAGAAAATCCCAGGAATTAACTGCTTCCTGTCCAAAAATATCCACAACTTTTCCCCCTCCCCCTTCAGATCCTTTTTTCCCCCAAGCTCTCCGGGGTGACTCCGGTTTTAGGGAATGATGCCGATCCCCAGGAGCACTCGGGCTTAACAACTGAGCCTAATTAAACCCTTTATTAAACCCTTTAAACCCTGAATGCCTCGTTAGGGAGCTGAATGGGCTTAATTGCAATCGGATCTGCATTCAGCAACTGAATCCGCTCCCGAAAAGCAGCAATCGGGAGGGGTTTGTGCCATTCCCGACAGGATCAGGGGCTCCAGCTTGCCCTTTGGAAGGGCTCGGAACGCTCCAGGACAAAGGAGTTCTGCACCCACCCCAAAAATCAACGGTGCTCCTAAAAAAATCCTAAAAACATCCTAAAACATCCTAAAAACATCCCCCTGCAGCCCAGCTGCTGATGCAGAGCCATTTCCAAGTTGCTGTTTGTCCAAAGCTTCCCTCGCTGGTGAAACTGAGGAGTTAAGACCATTTTCCCACCTCTTCCCAAGCTTGTGATGTTTTTGTGGGTTTTTTTTGTTTTGTTTTTTTTGTTTGTTTGTTTGGTTTTTTTTGGTTTTTTTGGGTTTGTTTGTTTTTTTGTTTGTTTGGTTTTTTGTTTTGGTTTTTTGTTGTTTGTTTGTTTGGTTTTTTTTTTTTTTTTTTTTTTTTTTGGTTTTTTTTTTGGTTTTTGGTTTGGTTTGGTTTGGTTTTGTTCCCCAGGCTGCTCTGGAGCAAATCCAGGGGAATCCACGGAGCTGCTCCAGGGCTGGAGCCCCTCTGCTCTGGAGCCAGGCTGGGAGAGCTGGGAATGTTCCCCTGGAGAAGGGAAGGCTCCAGGGAGAGCTTCCAGCACATTCCAGGGCCTGAAGGGGCTCCAGGAGAGCTGCAGAGGGACTGGGGACAAGGCCTGGAGGGACAGGACACAGGGAATGGCTTCCCACTGCCAGAGGGCAGGGCTGGATGGGAGCTTGGCAAGGAATTCCTGGCTGGGCTGGAATTGCCAGAGCAGCTGTGGCTGCCCCTGGATCCCTGGAATGTCCAAGGCCAGGTTGGACAGGTCTTGGAGCCCCCTGGGACAGTGGGAGGTGTCCCTGCCCATGGCAGGGGTGGCACTGGATGGGCTTTGAGGTCCCTTCCCACCCATCCTGGGATTCTGGGATTCTAAACCACCTTTGCTGGGTTGCTCCAAATCTTTGGAAAAGTCATGAAGGAATGAGGAGGTGGGACCAGCCCTGGTGCCCTGCTCGGCTCTTTTAATCTCCGGAGTGAATCTGAGCACAGCTGGAATTCCGGGGATCCCTGGATTCCAGGGAATTGAGTTCCAGAGGTCTGGTAGGTGACACCACATCGAAGTGTCACCCTGCTTGGGATCCATGGCAAACAATTCCAAACGTTCCCACCCTTCATCAGTTTCATGAAAAAAAACCAAAAAAATAAAACAGAAAAGAAACATCACTTCAGGATCTCCTTTGGAGCATCTGTCAATTCCATTAGAGAAAGGGAAAATTAAAATCCCTCAAGGATCTCCTTTGGAGCACTGAGGACCTTTTTGGGCTTTCTCAATCTAGGGGTGATCTAAATCCCCACTGGGAGAGGGGTTTTTAATTTGGAAGGCGGGGGGATTTCACTGGGAATGAGCCAAAAAGCACATCTGGAGCAGAAAGGGAGGGGAAATCTGGGAAAACATCCCAACGTGGGATCCAGAGGGAGCGACTCCAGGAACAGGAATTTCCTCATGGATAGGAATTGGCAGGGAGGTTGGGAGTGCCCATCCCTGGAGGTGTCCAAGGAATTCCTGGAGGTGGCACTCTGGGCTGGGGGCAAGGTGAGGATTGGGCACAGCTGGGATGACCTTGGAGGGCTTTTCCCACCTCAGTGATCCCGGGATTCTGGGATTTCCAGGCTGGGGTGTGCTGCTGCCAGTCCCAGAGCTCCACTGGTGGCAATTCCATGGTGACAAAAAACTTTGCCAGGGATGAAAAAGCCACCTCAGTTTGGTCACCGAGCACAGGAGCAGCCTGAAATCCAAATTTTCCCCATTTTTCCCATTTCCCAACCCAATCCCGGCCTCTTCTCTCAACGCTTTTGAGACCAGAAGGTCCCGGCCTCAGTCCTGGAGCACATTCCCAAGGGTGTCCTCCTGGGATGATCCCTGTGGGGAGGAAAATGGCAAAAAAAAAAAAAGAGGGAGATCCATGAGAATTTGTGATTTTGAGCCACGGTGGTCACAGAGAGCAGCGAGGTCTGGATTCATCCCATTCCCACAGGTCAGGAGCTGCCGGGATTGCTCTGCAGGCTTGGTGGCTCCAAACTGGGAGCAGGAGAAACCCGGTGAAAATTCTGCTGTCCAAAACCCCGTAACTTAGCCGAAGAGAAAAATCAGAAGAGCTGAAGCAGCTGAAGCTTTTGATAGGATCCATTCCCACTTTTGGAGTCCAGCAGGGGGAAATCCATCATTGGTAGATATTCCCACCCCAAAAATCAATGGGACTCCTAAAAACATCCTAAAAAATTCCTAAGAACATCCTAAAAACATCCTAAAAGCATTCCCCAGAAGAGCTGAAACAGCTGAAGCTTTTAATAGGATCCATTCCCACTTTTCGAGTCCAGCAGGGGGAAATCCATCGTGTGGAGATATTCCCACCCCAAAAATCAACGGGACTCCTAAAAACATCCTAAAAGAATCCTAAAAACATCCTAAAAGCATTCCCCAGAAGAGCTGAAGCAGCTGAAGCTTTTGATAGGATCCATTCCCACTTTTGGAGTCCAGCACAGGGAAATCCATCGTGTGGAGATATTCCCAACCCAAAAATCAACAGGACTCCTAAAAACATCCTAAAAACATCCTAAAAAAATCCTAAAAAAATCCTAAAAAAATCCTAAAAACATCCCTCAGAAGAGCTGAAGCAGCTGAAGCTTTTGATAGGATCCATTCCCACCTTTGGAGTCCAGCAGGGGGAAATCCATCGTGTGGAGATATTCCTACCCCAAAACCAACTGGACTCCTAAAAACATCCTAAAAAATCCTAAAAACATCCTAAAAAAATCCTAAAAACATCTAAAAACATCCCCCAGAAGAGCTGAAACAGGTGCAGCTTTTGATAGGATCCATTCCCACTTTTGGAGTCCAGCACAGGGAAATCCATTGTGTGGAGATATTCCCACCCCAAAACCAACTGGACTCCTAAAAACTTCCTAAAAACATCCTAAACACATCCTAAAAACATCCTAAAAAAATCCTAAAAACATTCCCCAGAAGAGCTGAAGCAGCTGAAGCTTTTAATAGGATTCATTCCCACTTTTGGAGTCCAGCACAGGGAAATCCATTGTGTGTAGATATTCCCAACCCAAAAATCAACAGGACTCCTAAAAAAATCCTAAACAAATCCTAAAAACATCCTAAAAACATCTCCCAGAAGAGCTGAAGCAGCTGAAGCTTTTGATAGGATCTATTCCCACTTTCCGAGTCCAGCAGGGGGAAATCCATCGTGTGGAGATATTCCCACCCCAAAAATCAACGGGACTCCTAAAAACATCCTAAAAAAATCCCAAAAAAACTCCTAAAAAAATCCTAAAAACATCCTAAAAACATCCTAAAAACATCCCCCAGAAGAGCTGAAACAGGTGCAGCTTTTGATAGGATCCAATCCCACCTTTGGAGTCCAGCAGGGGGAAATCCATCATGGGTAGATATTCCCACCCCAAAACCAACTGGACTCCTAAAAACATCCTAAAAAAATCCTAAAAAAAATCCTAAAAACATCCTAAAAACATCCTAAAAGCATTCCCCAGAAGAGCTGAAAGAGCTGAAGCTTTTGATAGGATCCATTCCCACTTTTGGAGTCTAGCACAGGGAAATCCATCATTGGTAGATATTCCCAACCCAAAAATCAACGGGACTCCTAAAAACATCCTAAAAAAAATCCTAAAAAAATCCTAAAAACATCCCCCAGAAGAGCTGAAGCAGCTGAAGCTTTTAATAGGATCCATTCCCACTTTCCGAGTCCAGCAGGGGGAAATCCATCATGTGTAGATATTCCTACTCCAAAAATCAACGGGACTCCATCCTAAAAACATCCTAAAAAAATCCTAAAAACATCCTAAAACATCCCCAAAAATATCCCCCTGCAGCCCAGCTGCTGATGCAGAGCCATTTCCAAGTTGCTGTTTGTCCAAAGCTTCCCTCGCTGCTGAAAATGAGGAATTAAGACCATTTTCCCACCTCTTCCCAAGTTGGTGGTGGTTTTTTTGTTTGTTTGTTTGGGTTTTGGTTTTTTTTTGTTTGTTTGTTTGTTTGGGGGTTTTTTGTATTTTTTTTTTTTTTTTTTGTTTTGTTTTGTTTTGTTTTGTTTTTCTCCCAGGCTGCTCTGGAACAAATCCAGGGGAATCCACGGAGCTGCTCCAGGGCTGGAGCCCCTCTGGAGCCGGGCTGGGAGAGCTGGGAATGTTCCCCTGGACAAGGGAAGGCTCCAGGGAGAGCTTCCAGAACATTCCAGGTCCTGAAGGGGCTCCAGGAGAGCTGCAGGAAGGGATGGGATTTGCAATTCCGCGTGTTGGGAGTTTTTGGTCACAATTTTGGTGGCAACCCAGCAAATTTTGCCCATTCTGCTTTTTTTTTTTGGATGGTGTTTATTCCCAGCCTTGTCATTCCCAGAGCTCAGAGCCTCCTCTGGGTTCCAGGATATTTGGATGGAAGTTCCGGGAGGTGTCAGCCATCCCTCTGTCTCCACAGGGATCCTGGAGAAAGGCTGGGAAGGGAGGTGGGATGGGGAGGGAAGCCCTCAGACCTGAGCCATGGATCCCCCTCAACCCCAACCCCACAGCTGGAGCACGGAATTCCCTGCTGGAATTCCATGGGGTTTCGGAGCTCCCCACTCCGAGCATGGAATTCCCTGCTGGAATTCCATGGGGTTTCGGAGCTCCCCACTCCGAGCACGGAATTCCCTGCTGGAATTCCATGGGGTTTCGGAGCTCCCCACTCCGAGCAGGGAATTCCCTGCTGGAATTCCATGGGGTTTCGGAGCTCCCCACTCCGAGCAGGGAATTCCCTGCTGGAAGCACCTAAGGAACTTCCAGAAGGTTCCAGAAGCTGCTGCTCAGGTCCCACCAAAAAAAAAAAAAAAAAAAAAAAAAAAAAAAAAAAAAAAATTTAAAAAAAAAAAAAATCTCCCCCTTCCCCTGCCAAGTTTCCCAGAGCTCTGGGGGGGATCCTCTGGATGACATTCCAGAGAATTCCAGAATTATTCAGGTGGGAAAAGCCCTCCAGGGTCAGCAGGTCCAAGCTGTGGCCAATCCCCCACCTTGTCACCAGCCCTGAGTGCCACCTCCAGACAGAAATAAAGAAATAACATTATTAACACTGCCAGGGTGTTGATAAGAATATCTGTATTTTCAGGGTGTTAACGACATTAAAATGTTGTCAGGATATTAATAATATTAATATTGCCAGGGCTAAAAGAATTGGAAAGGGAAAAGAATGATGGGAATAAAAATCAAATCAAATCAAATCAAATAATATAAAATAGAATAAAGTAAAACAAAACAAAATAAAATAAAATAATAAAATAAAATAAAGAAAAATAAAGTAAAATAAAATGAAATAAAGAAAAATAAAGTAAAATAAAATGAAATAAAATAAAATAAAGTAAAATAAAATAAAATAAAATAAAATAAAGTAAAGTAAAATAAAATAAATTAAAATAAAGTAAAATAAAATAAAATAAAGTAAAATAAAATAAAATAAAATAAAATAAAGTAAAATAAAATAAAATAAAATAAAATAAAATAAAGTAAAATAAAATAAAGTAAAATAAAGTAAAAATAAAGTAAAGTAAAATAAAATAAAATAAAATAAAATAAAATAAGATAAAATAAAGTAAAATAAAATAAAGTAAAATCAAGTAAAATAAAATAAAATAAAATAAGATAAAATAAAGTAAAATAAAATAAAATAAAATAAAATAAAATAAAATAAAATAAAATAAAGGAAAGGAAAATAAAATAAATAAAACAAAACAAAATAAAATAAAATAAAATAAAATAAAATAAAATAAATAAAACAAAATAAAATAAAATAAAATAAAACTATTTTTTGCTTCCTTGTCTGCATTTCCTGAACAGAGAAAGGGTGGCCTCTGCCAGCAGCCCTTCCTGGGGTCTGGATTTTGGTTTTTCCACGGGATGAAATTCCTGGCTGTTCCACGGGGAATGAGATGGAAAACAGAGGGGCAAAAAAATCCCATTTCTGCCACGGGACAATATCAGCTGAGCTGGTTTCTTTGGAAGAAAAATAAATGGAGAAGGATAAAGAAGGGGGGGGACACAAAACTCTGCCCTCACGGTGACAGTGACTGGCACAGCACCCCAGCTGCTGCCAGCTTGGAATTCCGATTTTCCCAAAGGAAAAACCAGCCAGCGATCCCTAAAAATAACCAGAACCACTCCTATGGATGAGATCTTCAGCCTCCACTTCAGATTTTATCTTCCCTGTAACTATTGAGCTGCAGGGTTTGATTTAATGCAAGGAGGGAGGCAGATTAGCCCTAAATTTTAATTAAATTTACATCATCCCCCTGAATCCCAAGGGTCCCAAAGAATATTTAAGGAACCTCACAGATATATATATATATATATATATATATATATATATAAATATATATAAAATATATAAAAATAAATATATTTATATTTTTATAAAATAATAAATTTATATAAAAATTTATAAAATTTTATAAAGTTATATATAAATTTATATATAAATTTATATATAAATTTATAAATATATATATATATTTATATATATAAATAAATATATTTATATTTTTAAAAAATAATAATTTTATATAAAAATTTATAAATTTTTATAAAGTTAAATATAAGTTTATATATAAATTTATATATAAATTTATAAAAATATAAGTATATATTTATTTTTTATATATATATATATATTTTTATTTTTTTTTGTCCCTTTCCAGATATCTTTTGCTCCAAGTCGGATTTACCAGCCTGGAAATTCATGAGGAGGTCGCAGTGTAAAACACCCAGTAACACAATAAAGAATAAATTTCATTTTCCCTCCTTTCCTATATATATTTATTTTTTTTAATTTTATTTTTTTTTCCAGAATTCCAATCAGAATCCCAACCTTATCTCGTGCCCTCACTTTGGAGGGCAGGGATTACAACAGAGTTGGGATTTTTTTTTCCCCCCCATTTTTCCAGAGGTTTCTCCCATTTCTCACTCACCTGTTCCACGTGAGACAAAAGGGAAGAGGAGCCCAAATCCAAAATCCAGCGTTTCTGAGACGATTCATCCTCCGGAGCCTCACGGGAAACACAAAGGAGAGGCTGAGCACTCCGGGACAAACTGAAAATCCTGCAGATTCCAGGGAAAAAAAAATCAAGGAGCTGGGAGTCAACCCTGCTGCCAGGGAGCTGCAGCTGGTGCCAGGGAAATGTTCCTGCAAAAGCAGCAGATGTTGGGAGCCAGGGATGAGGGAAAGTCACGGGAGCTGTTCCCTCCAGGGAGAAAGGGAGAGGAAGAGCAGGAAAAGCACCTGGAGACAGCTCCATCCTTCCATCAGCCAGGGATCCAGAGCTCCTGGAGACAGCTCCATCCTGCCATCACCCAGGGATCCGGAGCTCCTGGAAAAGCTCCTGGAGACAGCTCCATCCTTCCATCACCCAGGGATCCAGAGCTCCTGGAGACAGCTCCATCCTTCCATCAGCCAGGGATCTGGAGCTCCTGGAGACAGCTCCATCCTTCCATCACCCAGGGATCCAGAGCTCCTGGAGACAGCTCCATCCTTCCATCAGCCAGGGATCCAGAGCTCCTGGAGACAGCTCCATCCTTCCATCACCCAGAGATCCAGAGCTCCTGGAGACAGCTCCATCCTTCCATCACCCAGGGATCCAGAGCTCTTGGAGACAGCTCCATCCGTCCATCACCCAGGGATCTAGAGCTCCTGGAAAAGCACCTGGAGACAGCTCCATCCTGCCATCACCCAGGGATCCAGAGCTCCTGGAAAAGCACCTGGAGACAGCTCCATCCTCCCATCACCCAGGGATCTGGAGCTCCTGGAGACAGCTCCGTCCTGCCATCAGCCAGGGATCCAGAGATCCTGGAAAAGTGTCTGGAGAAAGCTCCATCCTTCCATCAGCCAGGGATCCAGAGCTCCTGGAAAAGCACCTGGAGACAGCTCCATCCTTCCATCACCCAGGGATCCGGAGCTTCTGGAAAAGCACCTGGAGACAGCTCCATCCTTCCATCAGCCAGGGATCCGGAGCTCCTGGAAAAGCACCTGGAGACAGCTCCATCCTGCCATCACCCAGGGATCCGGAGCTCCTAGATGCACCTTGGAACATGCTTCCATTCTGGGAATTCCTTCTGGGAATCTTTAAATTTTTTTTAACTGTTGGATTTTTTTTTTAAGGTTCTCCATGTCCTGTGGTGATGATTTCCACAGGTTTTTATCCCATCTGTCATCTCCTCCCCTTGGTTTCCAACCTCAATCCCTGATTTCATTTGTTGCTCCTCAATCTTTGATTTCATTTTTTGCCCGTCAATCCTTGATTTGTTGCCCCTCAACCTTTTATTTCATTTGTTGCCCCTCAATCCCTGATTTCATTTGTTGCCCCTCAATCCCTGATTTCATTTGTTGCCCCTCAGTCCTTGATTTCATTTGTTGCCTCTCAATCTTTGATTTCATTTGTTGCCCCTCAATCTTTGATTTCATTTGTTGCCTCTCAATCTTTGATTTCATTTGTTGCCCCTCAATCCCTGATTTCATTTGTTGCCCCTCAATCCCTGATTTCATTTGTTGCCCCTCAATCCTTGATTTCATTTGTAGCCCCTCAATCCTTGATTTCATTTGCTGCCCCTCAATCCCTGATTTCATTTGTTGCCCCTCAATCTTTGATTTCATTTGTTGCCTCTCAATCCTTGATTTCATTTGTTGCCCCTCAATCCCTGATTTCATTTGTTGCCCCTCAATCCTTGATTTCATTTGTTGCCTCTCAATCCTTGATTTCATTTGCTGCCCCTCAATCCCTGATTTCATTTGTTGCCCCTCAACCTTCGATTTCATTTGTTGCCCCTCAGGCTTCGATTTCATTTGTTGACCCTCAATCCTTGATTTCATTTGTTGCTCCTCAATCCTTGATTTCATTTGTTGCCCGTCAATCCTTGATTTCATTTGTTGCCCCTCAATCCTTGATTTGTTGCCCCTCAATCCTTGATTTCATTTGTTACCACTCAATCCTCGATTTCATTTGTTGCCCCTCAATCCCTGCACAAGGAAAATCCCAAAATTCCCTGGAAGGAGGTTTTTTTGGGTGTGTGTCTGCTCTCCCCAGGGATCTTGTGACGGGATGAGGGGAAAAGGCCTCAAGTCGTCCCAGAGGAGGTTCAGGTTGGATTTTAGGAAAAAATTCCTTCACTGGTAGAGTGGCCAGGAATTGGGAACAGGTTTTCCAGGGAAATGGTGGAGTCTCCATCCCTGGAAGTGCCCAGAAAACAACTGGATGTGACAGTCGACAAGGTGGTTTAGGATGTTCAGGACTTGATGATCCTGGAGGTCTTTTCCAATTGAAATCCCTCCATCATTCCATGATTTGGGTTGTTAAAATCTGGGAGAACTGCTTGGGAAAACTGTCTGTGCACCTGTGGCAAGATCCAAAATGACACCAGAGCACCACGACCTGGAAAGCCCTGGAGAGCCTGTGGAGGCTGGAAAAACCTGGAAAATCCACAGAGGAAAAGAGGATTCCCTTGAGGTTGAGCTGCAGGGGAAACCCTGGGAGCCAAGGGGGAAAAGGGGATTTATGGACAAGGGGGTGTAGTTTATGGAAAACTGGAGTAATCGATGGAAAACTGGAGTAATTTATGGACAACTGGAATAAATGATGGAAAATTTGAGGCATTTGTGTAAAAATGGAGTAATTCATGGAAAACTGGAGTAATTTATGGACAACTGGAATAAATGATGGAAAAATGGAGGTATTTATGTAAAAATGGAGTAATTCATGGAAAACTGGAGTAATTTATGGATAACTGGAGTAATTTATGTAAAAATGGAGTAATTTATGGAAAATTGAGGTATTTATGAAAAAAATTGAGCCATTTATGTAGAAATGCAGTAATTTGTGAAGAAATGGAGTGATTTGTGGACAACTGAAGAGGGAATAAACGACTGAGGCAAACAGGGATCATCCACAACCCACCCTAAACCCCCAACCAGAAAAAAAAATCTCACAAATTCCTCATTTTAGTGAAATAAAGAGAGGAGGGCGAGGCTGTGCTGGCAGCTGAGGGGTTAAACGTGGAGCTACCCAGAGCCAGCTCCACTCCCAGCCCCTTTCCCAGGATTTATCACCTTCAGGAGGCCACCCCTGTCCAGATCTGATGGTCCTTGGTGGACACACTGAAGGGAACTCAGGAGGAAAATTCCAGGCCATGGAGCAGCAAGAGAATAAATGGGATTTTCTTCCCTCGTTGTTTCTCTCGGGTGAGGATTCCAGGGCCTGTTATGAGAAGAAAAAAAGGGAACAAATTTGTTGTAGGACAAAGAGCGGTGGTTTTCAATTAAAGGGAGGTTAATTTAGATTGTAATTAGAGGTTTTGAAGTGAGGGTGTGAGGGTCTGCTGGCGAAAAGGGAGAAAAGGTAAAAAAGGGAAAGTAGGGAAAAAAGGGAAAGTAGGGAATAAAGGGAAAATAGGGAAAAAAGGGAAAATAGGGGAAAAAAGGGAAAGTAGGGAAAAAAGGGAAAGTAGGGAAAAAAAGGGAAAATAGGGGAAAAAAGGGGGAAAAGGAAAAATAGGGAAAAAATGGAAAAAGGGGGAAAAGGGAAAAAGGGAAAAAGGGGGGAAAAGGGGGGAAAAGGGGGGAAAAGGGGGAAGGGAAGGGAAGGGAAGGGAAGGGAAGGGAAGGGAAGGGAAGGGAAGGGAAGGGAAGGGAAGGGAAGGGAAGGGAAGGGAAGGGAAGGGAAGGGAAGGGAAGGGAAGGGAAGGGAAGGGAAGGGAAGGAAAGGAAAGGAAAGGAAAGGAAAGGAAAGGAAAGGAAAGGAAAGGAAAGGAAAGGAAAGGAAAGGAAAGGAAAGGAAAGGAAAGGAAAGGAAAGATGTCCAAGGAATTCCTGGACGTGGCACTCAGAGCTCTGGGCTGGGGACAAGGTGGGGGTCGGGCACAGCTTGGACCGGATCCTTGGAAGGCTTTTCCAACCTCAAGGATTCTGTTAAAAATATAAAATAGCATTAATTTATAACAAAAAATATTCTCTTTATAACCAAAAAGGAGTCGTGTCCTCACTGCCCGCTCCTCGCCCTACACTGGATCTGGGCATGATTTGGGAATTTTGACACTTTTTTGGGACATTTTCATGCCAGGAATGGTGCTAACCGTGGAATAAATTGTCCACCCACTGATCTGGGAGCCCAAATCCCATGGAATGACCCCTCCTAGACCCCCACAACGGGAGGGGATGAGAGTGGAGCAATAAATCAGGATTTTGACGCCGTGTCCCTTCTCTGAGCAAATCCTTGGAGCCAAGGAAAAGCGGGACAAAGCAAGGCAGGAATAGATGGAGAAGAACAACGGGCAAAGGATGGGGGGTGGGAGAAGCTTTCCAGCCCTTGGAGCGACATCCCAAAAGTTTGCTGGAGCCCACAGGCTCCTCATGGAATGCAGGGATTCCAAAGGTCTTTGTTGGACCATGGAACTTCTTCCAGAAAACAAGGAAGTCCAATTTTCCAAACACCTCCAAGTCCTGCAGTGCTCTGAAACTAAAGTTGGATTCCAGGAGGTTGGGAAGAACTCAGATTCCCAAATTTTCCAAACCCTTCAAGTCCTGCAGGGCTCTGAAACTAAAGTTTGGTTCCATGAGGTTGGGAAGAGCTCAGATTCCCAAATTTTTCAAACTCTTCTTGTCCTGGAGTGCTCTGAAACTAAAGTTGGATTTCAGGAGGTTGGGAAGAGCTCGAGTTCCAAAATTTTCCAAACTCTCCAAGTCCTGCAGTGAACTGAAACTAAAGTTTGGTTCCAGGGGGTTGGAAGAGCTCAGAGTCCCAAAATTTCCACACTCTTCTTGTCGTGCAGTGAACTGAAACTCAAGTTGGGCTCCATGAGGCCGGGAAGAGCTTGAATTCCCAAATTTTCTAAACCTTCCTCATCCTGCAGTGCTCTCAAACTAAAGTTGGGTTTCAGGAGGTTGGGAAGAGCTTGAGTTCCCAAATTTTCCAAACTCTTCTTGTCCTGGAGTGCTCTGAAACTAAAGTTGGATTTCAAAAGGTTGGGAAGAGTTCGAGTTCCAAAATTTTCCAAACTCTCCAAGTCGTGCAGTGAACTGAAACTAAAATTTGGTTCCAGGGGGTTGGAAGAGCTCAGATTCCCAAAATTTCCACACTCTTCTTGTCGTGCAGTGAACTGAAACTCAAGTTGGGCTCCATGAGGTTGGGAAGAGCTCAGATTCCCAAATTTTCCAAACCCTCCTCATCCTGCAGTGCTCTCAAACTAAAGTTTGGTTCCATGAGGTTGGGAAGAGCTCGAGTTCCCAAATTTTCCAAACCCTCCTTGTTCTGCAGTGAACTGAAAGTAAAGTTTGGTTCCATGAGGTTGGGAAGGGCTCAGATTCCCAAATTTCCCAAACTCTCCAAGTCCTGCAGTGAACTGAAACTAAAGTTTGGTTCCAGGGGGTTGGAAGAGCTCAGATTCCCAAAATTTCCAAACCCTCCTTGTCGTGCAGTGAACTGAAACTCAAGTTGGGCTCCATGAGGTTGGGAAGAGCTCAAATTCCCAAATTTTCCAAACCCTCCTCATCCTGCAGTGCTCTGAAACTAAAGCTGGGTTTCAAGAGGTTGGGAAGAGCTCGAATTCCCAAATGTGGGAGCCAAAAGCAGAAAAAAGTTGGATAAATTTTTTTTAAAAAAAGGATACAAAGCCCAGAGAAAAACATTTTAGGGATGGTTCCCTTGGATCTGACTGAGGGCAGAAATTCCAAATCCAAACATGCTTGGATACAGATGGCTCTGCTTTGCTTTCTGGACAAGGAAAAGAAAAAAAAGTTAAAAAAATATAAAAATCTCATTTCCCTTCTCTTTGCACGTTTTTTTTTTGGGAATTTCAACGGAAAAGATTCCCATCAATCACCTCTGAAAAGTCGCTTTGCCTAAAGCATGGAGAGACAAATCTGATTCAAGGGAGGTTTTCCACAGGGAAAAGCACTTCAGGTTGGAGTTTTTCCAGCTCATTTGCAGGGATGTCAAATTTAACAACCTTAAGGAATGAGGAGGAGGAGGAGGAAGGGGGAGAGGGCTTAAAATAAAAAAAAAATAATAAAAAAAAAGAGTTATTTCAAATTTTCCCCCAAAATATGCCCGGAGTTTTTTAGGCTTTATTGTTTTTGACAAGTTCCAACACACACAGGGGGAATTGGAGCAGCAAGAAAAATTTGGAATTCATCCCCTCATCCCTCCCCCAACCAAAAAAAAAAACCAAAAACCAAAAAAAACCCCCAAAAAACCAAAAAATACAAAACAAAAAAACCCCAAAAAACCAAAAAAACAAAAACAAACAAAAAAAAACCCAAAAAAAACCCCAAAAACCCAAAAAAAACCCACAAAAAAAAACCCCAAAAAACAAAAAAAAACCCCACAAAACAAAAACAAAAACAAAAAAACCCACAAAACAAAAACAAAAACAAAAACAACCCACAAAAAAAAAAAAAAAAAAAAAAAAAAAAAAAACAAAACCAAAAAAAACCCAAAACTAAAAAACCCAACTTGGCAGAGGAAAACAAAAGGAATTAAAAAAAAATGAGGGGAATTTTAAGAATGGATGAGGAGAAAGGAGCTTGGAACTTTGGACCAAAGGAAAAAAAAACTCTGGGAAAAATCCAGGAGTGGAAATAAAATAAAATAAAATAAATCTTTTGGATCTCGTGGAAAATGAAATGTTTGGGATAGAAGGAATTTCTCCTCTCCATCCAGAGGAAGAGGGATAATTTCTGGAATGCTGAGCTGAGGAAAGCTCCAAAAAATGAGACAGGCTTTAGAAAATAATAGTAAGATTTTATTTCAATAATAATAATAATAATAATAATAATAATAATAATAATAATAATAAATTCCTGGAATTCCTAGGAAAATCCCTTCTGAGGAGGAGGGAGCAGCAGGGAGAGTTTGGGGGAGCTGGAAGTTTTTGATGGAATAAAGAGCCCCAAGAACTTGACAATTTAAGGAGAGGAGAGAGACTCAGCCCTCCAAAAACACCTAAAAACATCTCAGGGGTTTATTTTGGTTATTTTTGGGTGACAGAACACAAAAAGTGGGAATTTAAAGCCAAGAGCCACAAAATCCTCCCAAGAGAGGAAGGAAAAACTCCTCCAGCTGCAAAATCCCAGATGGAAGTGGGGCTGCACTTCTGGAATCCCTGCTGTGCACATTCCCAAAAAAAAAAGGTGAAGGAGCTGAGATGGGAAGTTTTGCAGCTGAGGGATTTTCAGGACAGGAGTTGTCTCTCCCACCAGGGCTCTGGGCTGGATTTAGGATTCAGGCACCAAAAAGGATTTAATTTATTTTTTTTTCCCCATAAATACTCACCCCTGCCCCAGCAATAAAAATAATGGGGAGAAATCCAAATCCCAGGATCTGTTCCCGATTTTTTTTTTTTTTTCCCCTCATGACGTGGCTGAGTCTCTGTTTGTGTCCTTGGCTGTGGTGGAATCCTGGAATGGTTTGGGTGGGAAGGGACTTTCAACTCATCCAGTTCCACCCTCTGGACACTTCCCACTATCCCAGGGTGCTCCAAGCCCTGTCCTTGGACATTTCCAGGGATGGAGCAGCCACAGCTTCTCTGGGAATCTTGTGTGAGAGTCTCCCCACCCAAAGGCACTAAAAAATGGAATTAGTAACAGGGTGCTGAAGATTTTTGAGGGCAAAAATCCCTAAAAAAACCCCACCCCAACTCAGCATTCCAAATCCCACAGCTGGCTGTTATCCCACTAAAACCCAGGCTGCTCTTCCCTCTTTTGCCCTCACTCCATTTCCCAGCAACTTGGGATGAAAACCAGGGGAATAAACCCCCAAATAAACCCCCAAGTTCACCCCCTGAGTATCATTTCCCAGCTGGCTCCAAATTTCTTCTTTATCCCGAGGGGAATTTCAGGTCCAGGGAACAATTGCCTGGAAGAGAGGGCAGGTCCAGCCTTGTCTGCAGAGCCAAATCCCACAGGAATTCTTCATCTTTTCTCTGGGAGAAGCAGCAGGATGGGATTCAGAAGAGGGAATGGGAAGGAGATCTCACCTTGCTGGGATTTTGGGAGAATAATTTTGAGATGTTTGAGAGAAATTTTTTTTTCCAAGCTGTTTGTTGAGTCATTAAATCCCATTGAAACCCAGGATTCCAGGGATTCCACAAAACCTTAGAACTGGAAATTCCACCCACCATGGAATTATGGAATTTTTTCGGGTGGGAAGGGATCTTAAAGCTCATCCACTGTCACCTCCTGCCGTGGGCAGGGACACCTCCCACTGTCCCAGGCTGCTCCAAGCCCCAATGTCCAACCTGGCCTTGGACATTCCAGGGATTCAGGGGCAGCCACAGCTGCTCTGGCAATTCCAGCCCAGCCAGGGATTCCTGCCCAAGCTCCCACCCATCCCTGCCCTCTGGCAGTGGGAAGCCATTCCCTGTGTCCTGTCCCTGTCCCCAGTCCCTCTCCTGGAGCTCCTTCAGGTCCTGGAATGTTCTGGAAGCTCTCCCTGGATCCTTCTCTCCAGGCTGAGAATTCCCAGCTCTCCCAGCCCTGCTCCAGAGCCTGAGGTTGGATCCACCTTCTCTCCAAGAAATCAATGGACCAAGGGGCTTCACTTGGAATCTCAGGAAACCACCAAGGGTCTCCCTTCCCTTTCCCTCTCTTTTCTCTCCCCATTTTCCATAAAAACCCCTTGGAATGGGTTCTGAGTGTCCCAAATCCCAAAATCCAGGGACCAGTTTGAGTGGGAAGCGACCTCAAAGCTCTTTCCAGGGACACCTCCCACCATCCCAGGCTGCTCCAAACCTTTCCTTGGACATTCCAGGGATCCAGGGGCAGCCACAGCTGCTCTGGGAATTCCACCCCAGGCAGGAATTCCTGCCCAAGCTCCCATCCATCCCTGCCCTCTGGCAGTGGGAAGCCATTCCCTGTGTCCTGTCCCTCCAGGCCTTGTCCCCAGTCCCTCTGCAGCTCTCCTGGAGCCCCTTCACGCCCTGGAATGTTCTGGAAGCTCTCCCTGGAGCCTTCCCTTCTCCAGGCTGGGAATTCCCAGCTCTCCCAGCCCTGCTCCAGAGCCTGAGGTTGGATCCATCTCCTCTCCAAGAAACCAATGGACCCAGGGGCTTCACTTGGAATCTCAGGAAACCACCAAGGGTCTCCCTTCCCTTTCCCTCTCTTTCCTCTCCCCATTTTCCATAAAAACCCCTCGGAATGGATTCTGAGTGTCCCAAATCCCAAAATCCAGGGACCAGTTTGAGTGGGAAGCGACCTCAGAGGCTCTTTCCAGGGACACCTCCCAGCATCCCAGGCTGCTCCAAACCTTTCCTTGGACATTCCAGGGATCCAGGGGCAGCCACAGCTGCTCTGGCAATTCCAGCCCAGCCAGGAATTCCTGCCCAAGCTCCCATCCATCCCTGCCCTCTGGCAGTGGGAAACCATTCCCTGTGTCCTGTCCCTGTCCCCAGTCCCTCTCCTGGAGCCCCTTCAGGCCCTGGAATGTTCTGGAAGCTCTCCCTGGAGCCTTCTCCTCTCCAGGTGAGCACCCCCAGCCCTCCCCGCCTTCCAACAATAATTATTGCTCTGAACAGCGAAAGAATCCTTTGGCACGGAATTCTTAGGAACTGCCTCTAACTGGCGTTTTGGGGTCGCTAAGTAACCCCAAAAAGTCAATTACCGGCTGCTCCTCACCACAAACAGCGCCGCGGCCGCGCCTCCTCCTGACGCCACCTCAGCGCCGCCATTACACCTTGTACCTCAGAACTACATCTCCCATCACGCCCCGCGGGCGGGGCGACAGCCGGTGAGCCGCGCTGAGGCGGCGCGGAGCCTGCCGGGAGCTGTAGTCCCCACGAACTACCGGCGGCCGGAGGAAGCGGGGGCGGCGGGGCCGGGGCCGGGAGCGGGGCAGAGTCCCGGGATCGGGATGCGGGCGCGGCCCGGGACGCCGCCTCGTTGCCCGGAGCGACACCATGCACCCAGCCGTGGCGGTGGGGCTGGTGTTCGGCGGCTGCTGCAGCAACGTGGTGTTCCTGGAGCTGCTGGCCAGGTGCGGGGCCGCGGAGAGGATTTGCGGGGGTGGGGGGGGGGGGGATAAAGGGTCAGGGAGCCCATTCCAATGGGATCGGGGTCAGCCCTCAGGGTTTGTTTTTTGAGGGGACGCAGCAGCGGTGCCGGGGTGGGTTTTGGGGGATTTGGGGTGTGGGGGTACCCGCGGTTGGCACTGAGGGGGTTTTACCCCCTCAGGCCTTGGGGCTGCTCATCGGTGAGGCCAGACCGGGGTCATCGCTTCGTGTGGCGGCTGGAGGGGGTTCTTGGGGTGTTTTGGGGTTGTCCCTTCGGTGTGAGCCCTGTCGGTGACCTGTCCGGCCACGGGGGATGTCCCCTCTGCACCGGCACAAGGACCGGCGTGTCCCCATCCCATCCCATCCCATCCCATCCCATCCCATCCCATCCCATCCCATCCCATCCCATCCCGAAATCCCGGGGAAAAGCCGTGCAGGAGCTGTCCCTGCCCGGGATTGTTTCCCATCACATTCCAGGGAATGTTTTCCATCTGGAAGTGCCATCCTGGGAATCGTCACTTGCTGCAAAGTCACCGAGTCCCCTTGAATTCCCAGATTGGAGGATGGTGATTTTGGGGAATCTCCCAATTCTCACCCTGATGATTTTGGGGATCTCACCATCCTCACTCTGATGTTTTTGGGGATCTCACCATTCTCACCCTGATGTTTTTAGGGCTCTCACCATCCTCACCCTGATTTTGGGGCTTTCATCATCCTCACCCTGATGTTTTTGGGGCTCTCACCATCCTCACCCTGATGATTTGGGGCTCTCACCATCCTCACTCTGATGATTTTGGGGCTCTCACCATCCCCACCCTGATGATTTTGGGGCTCTCACCATCCCCACCCTGATGATTTTGGGGCTCTCACCATCCTCACTCTGATGGTTTTGAGGCTCTCACCATCCTCACCCTGATGTTTTTGGGGATCTCCCCATCCTCACTCTGATGATTTTGGGGCTCTCACCATCCTCACCCTGATGATTTTGGGGATCTCACCATCCTCACTCTGATGTTTTTGGGGCTCTCACCATCTTCACCCTGATGTTTTTGGGGCTTTCATCATCCTCACTCTGATGGTTTGGGGTTCTCACCATCCTCACCTTGATTTTGGGGCTCTCACCATCCTCACCCCTGATGGAGGAAGGCTGGAAGGGCTTGGGAAAGGGCTGGGAAGAAAAAAGCTGGGAAGGCCTGACTGGAACAACAACAACAAAAAAACAAAAAAAGTGATGCCTGAACTGGTTTGGTGTGTAAAATCCCAGCGAGTCAGTGTGGGACTGCCCTCACTCCCTCCCAGCCCATCAATACCCCAAATTATTATTATTATTATTATTATTATTATTATTATCATGGGAGAAAGGGACTGCAAAGTCCAGCAGTTGGGATATTTGCTCCCAACTGAGATTCAGGAGCCTTTCACAGCAGGTTGCACAATCCCTGGGTAAATCAAGAAGCATTTCCTGGAAGAAGAGACCTCGTGTGAGGAGTTGTATTTCAGGGACTGCTCCAACCCTCTGCCTTTCCTGCCTGGCTTGTGTTGCAGCATCAGTGACAGAGGAGGGATGAACCCTTTGGAAGCAAAAAAAAAACCAACAAAACCCTTTGGATGTGGCATTTTGCAAACCTTAAACCAAAACATTTGGTCCCGTTCAAAGACTGAATTATTCAAGGGTGAATAAACCCCAGAGCAGCAAATTCCAGGAGTCCAGTTGCAGACAAGTCAAGGAAAAGCTGCTTTTCGCACAAAACTTTCTTTTAAGCAGCTCCTCTCATCCACTTTAAAAATTCCTCCATTCCTACCAGCTCGATTCCTGTTATTTGCCCTGCTCACCTTTAGTCCCAAAATTGGGATTACACCAATGGCTTCGTTGGGTTTTGGAAGGAAAAATCCCATCCTGCAGGTGGGAATTCCCATAAAAAGCAAACTCCTGGAGCAGGATCCCAGGAAAAAAAGCAGTGACCAGGCTGGTGAGGGGTAGCAGAGGTGACTGAGGAGAAATTTGCTCAGGATTTATAAGAAAGGGAAAGGAATGAGAAGTGTTTAGACTTCAAATGTTTGGAGAGTGGTGGCTGCAGAGGAGAGAAGGGAAATATTTCAGCTGGGCTGTGGAGGCAGAAGAAGAAATCTCAAATTTCTCTAATTCAAGGGACTTCAATTTCTGCGGAAGACGTGTAAATCAGGCCCAAAAATCAGATTTTTCTCCCTTTCCATCTGGTGAAGGGGGAGAACGAGCAGGGAAGCTTCTTGCTGGGAAGGACTTTCCAGTTTTCTACAGCTGAGGCAGATCTTTGGTTGATAGATCCAGATTCATCTCATTATTTTTTTTTTAGGTGTACCTGAGTGAGGATAGTGAGCCAAACAAAGGGCCCTTTCTTATCTCTCTCTTATCAGCCAGCACAAACCCCTGAGTGCCAACACTGCTGATGGAGTGGGGTCATGCCCAGGGATCTGTGCTCTGGGAGGAGGCGAAGTCCAGGGCTTGGGTTATCCCAGGTTTACAGCTCCTTGTGATCCCCTGCTGGAGGTGAAAGGTTGGAGATAAGGCTGGAGCTGAGCTTGGAGATAAGATTTGCAGTCCTTGAGCTTCTGGCTCTGCCTCAAGGTCTCCTCTCCGAGGAACTTTTGGACCTTTCAGCCTCGGGGTTGGAGTTCTTGTGGATAAGGAAGCTGGGAATCGGCAGAGGGGAGTGGCTCGGGGTGGTGCCTATCCCTGGAAAAAAGCAGGGAAAAGGGGATTTTTCCAGGTGCTCTTGGGTTAGCCCTGCATTGCCCTGCTCCTGACAGCTCCTGGCAGAGGAGAACTTGGAGGAGACACCTTGGAAATTCCTGTTTTCCAGGGCATCTCTCAGCTTGAATCCTGCAAAACTGCATCCAGGGACAGCGCGTTCCAGGAGGAGCAGGACTCTCCTGGGAATCCTCAGTTTCTGTCTTGCACCAGGAAAAAAAAAAAAAAGGGAAAGGTTCCCTAAATCCCTCTGTCTCCCAGGAACTTTCTCATTATCTGCCCTGTCACAGCCTCCTCTGAGCTTCTGCTTCCCAGGAAATCCTTCCCTGCTTCCCTGGGAGCTCCTTGGGGAAGATCAGGGTGCAGGGAGGCTTTGTTTGAATTCCCTGCAATTCCTGTTCCCACGGGATAAACATAAACCTTGCTTTGCTCGGCATTTCTGCTTTCCTGGGTCCCTCCAGGGTGGTGGGGGGACAAAAAAAGGGACTAAAGAGGGTCCCTTTTGAGCTCTGACAAAATTCTGTGGATTTGGAAGCCTTGTGGAGTTGGTGCCACATTAACAAGATCCGTGGATGTCACGTGGGATTCATTGCCAGGACTTTCCTGGGCTCCTGTGAGGAGTTTCAGTCCCTTCTAGAACCCACAACCAAAATTTTGGTGGTGGCTTTTTGGGGTTTTTTTTTTGTGTTTTTGGGGTTTTTTTGTGTTTTTTTTTGTTTGTTTGTTTGTTTTTGGTTTTGTTGGTTTTTTGGGGGGGTGGGGTTTTTTTGGTGTTTTTTTTTTGGCATCCAGAAATCCCAGGGGAGGTGAAGCTCTTTTAGAGGAAATCGAGCAAATCTGAACCAGGGACACTCTGCCAGCACAGACCTGACCTTGGCACGTCCCTGCTGCAGCGGGAATGAGGAATATTGAATTTCCAGCTGCCTTTTCCTCCTGGAGAGGCAGATTCCCTCGGATTGCCTGACCTCTAACAAACCCAGCAGCTGTGAGGAAGGGACAGAGCCCTCCTAAATCCCCTTCTCGTGGGAAAGAGGGAGATCCAGCAGATTTTTCTTTCACTTCCTGACCCGACTGAGCAGTTCCTCTTGGGAATGGTTTGAGGAAGGGCTCCCTGCAGGTGTTTGCACAAGCTCAGGTGAATAAACCCTGGGTAAAGCCTCTCCGGGGTGATTCTGGCTCTTGGGATAAGGAGCTGCTGCCTCCTTTTGTTGGATCCCGGGGCTTGTTCTCCAGGGAATGGCTCTGATCACAGAATCACAGAATCACTTCAAGATCATCCAGTCCAACCCAGCTCTGACACCTCAACTAATCCACGGCACCCAGTGCCACATCCAGGCTTTGTTAAACACATCCAGGGATGGTGACTCCACCACCTCCCCAGGCAGACCATTCCAGAACTTCATTATTCTTTCTGGAAAAACCTTTTTCCTGATACCCAGCCTGTGTTTCCCTTGGTGCAGCTCAAGGCTGTGTCCTCTGGTTCTGTCAGTGCTGCCTGGAGAAAGAGACCAGCCCCCAGCTGACCACAGGGAAGAATTCTTTCCCAGTATCCAATCCAAACTTAGTCCTCCCTTAGGAGCTGCTCGTGAGAATTTGCAGGGATGAATCCTCTCCCTGTTCTGGCAGGAATTCCCTCCTGGAGTTCCTGCCCCAGGCAGAGATGAGACACAAGGGCAGGAGGACCATGCAGAGAAGATCCTGAGAGGAGCAGCTCTGCTCCTTCCCAGCTCATGATTCCATGTGAGTTCCCTCAGGGATGTTTGGTTTTTGGAGGATTTCATTCCAAGGGAGGGATTTCATCAGGGCAAAACCCCACAGGTCTCATCGTTGTGGGCCTGATATTCACAGAATCACAGAATTTTTAGGTTGGAAGAGACCTTCAAGATCATCCAGTCCAACCCAGCTCTGACACCTCAACTAAACCACGGCACCCAGTGCCACATCCAGGCTTTGTTAAACACATCCAGGGATGGTGACTCCACCATCTCCCCAGGCAGACCATTCCAGAACTTTATTATTCTTTCTGGAAAAACCTTTTTCCTGATATCCAACCTGTGTTTCCCTTGGTGCAGCTTGAGGCTGTGTCCTCTGGTTCTGTCAGTGCTGCCTGGAGAAAGAGACCAACCCCAGCTGACCACAGCCACCCTTCAGGGAGTTGTGGAGAGCGACAAGGTCACCTCTGAGTCTCTCCTTTTCTCCTTGTCTCTCCATGGCTGCAGGGAGTTCCCAGGATGTGGGAACATCGTCACCTTCTCCCAGTTCCTCTTCATTGCCGTGGAAGGTTTTATCTTCGAGGCCGACTTCGGGAGGAAGCGCCCGGCCATCCCCATCAGGTACAATCCCAATAGGAAAATTCCTGTTTTCCCAAGCAGGAATTTTCTGGATCTCTCTGATCCCCAAAAAAGCTTTTCATCCAATGACTTTTCCATTTTTCCTGTGTCAATCCCATCCAGCCTGCAGCATCTGCAGAGCCACGTTGGGAAGCTCTCAGGCCGGATTAAAAAAACTCCTTTATCAGGAATTGCTCATGGGAGATTGCCATTGTCACAGGAACAGGGCAGAGTTTTGCACAGGGAAGAGTTTGCTGTGCTTGAAAAGCTTTTTATCTCTGGGATTTGCTGTGGTGGGAGTGGGAAGGGAGGGTTTTTCCTGGAAAATCACCCAAATTCACTTCACATTTCTCCCCCGGGGATGAGCTTGGTGACCAACTGCTCTGCTCCAGACCTCTGCCTGCATCCCACAATCATTCCTGAAGGATCTCTCAGCATCCCAGGGAGGTTCCTGCACACCTCCCAGGTATTTTTTTTCCCATGTTTCAGGAACTATTTCATCATGGTGGCCATGTTCTTCACCGTCAGCGTGGTCAATAACTACGCCCTGAACCTGAACATCGCGATGCCGCTGCACATGATCTTCCGCTCGGTGAGCCCATCCTCCTCCTCCTCCTCCTCCTGGGGCTCCCATTCCATCATTTCTGCTGGAATTACCCCTGCTCCATGTGTCCTGCCACCTGAGAGCACCAAACCCCTGTGGGAATCCTGAATTCCAGCTGGTGGGAGAACAGCCTCACTCCAAAGCTCAGCTCCCAAGGTTTCACTTTCTGGAGTTGATTATTAAATTCCAGCTTAATGGACAGTGAAGGGAACAGGCTCAGACAGGCTTTGGAATTCCAGAGGTGAGGGGGGAAGTGACAGTGGCAAAACCAATCCCAGATTGGCCAAAGGGATCCAGCTTTTCCCTCCACAGAGTTGTTAATGTTCTGGTCTTGAACATCACAGCTCAGAGAGCGTGGATTTGGGATTTGGCCAAATTCCACCTGCACAGGTCTTTGCTTTGGAAAAGAAACCATTAAACTGCATCTTCACTTCAGTGTGGATGAGTGCCAGGCTAAAAGATCTTTTAAAACCCAAGGAAATGGAGCCCCAGTTTTGGGAAGAAGCAGATCTCCTGATGGGAGCTGTTTTCCCACAGCACGTCCTGGAGGTTGGAATATCTGGAATCAGGAGAGGTTCAAAAGGATAAAACCAGCCCACACTGAAGGAGACCTGTCCCACATGAGCTGTGAGGGGTGGTTCTGGTCCTGCAGGCAATCCCTGGAGCTGGGCTCCTGTTCCCACTTAAATCCCAGTGGGATTTGGCCACGTTGTGGTCACACACGGAAAAAAAAGACGGGGAGGTCCCCTGGCCAGGAGATCCAACCCAGACTCCTCATTCCCACCCAGCTCTCCTCCTCCCCTTTTCCTGGATGGAGGGACCCAGAATCATGGAATCATTGAGGCAGGAAAAGAGCTTTAAACTCACTGAGTCCAACCAGTCCCAGCACTGCCAAGGCCACCACCACTGTCCCTGTGTCCGCAAGTGCCACATCCACAGGGCTTGGAAAATCCCTCCAGGGATGGGAACTCCACCCCTGCCCTGGGCAGCTGTGCCAGGGCTGGACAACCCTTTCAGGGCAGGAATTTTCCAAATATCCAACCTTTAAGGTTAAGGAAGCTGTTCCTTCTCCCTGACAGTTTTGCTGGCGTTTTCTCTCGGTGTTTTGGCTTCCACCACACGGAGTTTGCAGATTCCCTTTGGGATGAGCATCCCAATCTGGGGAATTCTGGCCTGCTGACCTCCTGTTTTGGTTTTTCCCTTCTTTTTTTTTTTTTTTTTTATTTTTTTCCCTCCAGGGTTCCCTCATAGCAAGCATGGCTCTAGGGATCATCATCCTGAAGAAAAGGTAAATCAGAAATTTCATCTCCTTAGGGAATGCTCTGCCACGGACCTCATCCTGGTGGGTGTTTCGTGCCATCACTTCCCCTGTTAAACATTCTCATTTTAATGATGGGAAGCTGGGGCAGAGAGCATGGAATAGAGGCTGGAATAGCTCCAGGTGGCATTCCCACCTCTCCCTCATTTCTTGGCTGGAATTCTGGGCTGGGAAGAGTTTTTTTCCACAGCTGCAGCTTCTGGGTTCACTCCTGGCTCTGCTGCTGGCGGGGGGATGCTGTGCTGGCTGGGACGGGGAGCTCAGTGCCTCCCTTCTGCTGGGGATTGTGGCTCCAGCAGTGCTGATAACACGCTGATAACACGCTGATAACACGCTGATAACGCTGAGCTGTGCCTGCACAGAGTCAGGGCTGGAGCTGTGGGATGAACTGGGATAAATGTTGGGATAAACTGGGATAAACATTAGGAGAAAAGCTTCTTTAGGTGCTGAGCTGCAGCCAGCTGGCCCCTCCCAGGGTGAGGAAGTGGGAATGTTCTCCCAGGTTTGGAGCAGGGAGGCAGGGGGTGGACAGGAGCCGGGCGGGCTGGGTGACGTGTCCCTTGTCCCCCGTGCAGGTACAGCGTGTCCAAGTACACCTCCATCGCCCTGGTGTCCCTGGGCATCTTCACCTGCACTTTCATGTCTGCAAAGCAAGTGGTAAGGACTGGGGAGGGACAAGGTCCTGCCTGGGAACATCAGGAATTCCCTTTGCCTGGTTATTCCTGGAATCCCGAGGTGTCTCCTGCCTCTGCTCCCCAAAAAGCTTTTCCTCCTGGTGTTATTTTCCTGTGGTTTGGATGCACAGGCTGGTGGGATTTCATTTGATTACAGGTGTCTCTTCACCTGTAATTGCTGGGAATAAACCTCTTTTTTTGTTGTTTTTTTTGGCCTCAGAGGTGGCAGAAGGAAGCTGCTTTTTCTTGCCTCCTGTTGCAGGCCAGGAGCAGGTGAACCTGTGCTGGTTTGAAAGCAAAACCAGTGAGATTCTTAGTCAATGATACAATTTAATAGGAGAAGAGAGGAAAAAAAAAGGTAAAATAAAATAAATGGAACAATACAACCTGACACCCTGTTGGTCAGGGTGCTGGAATCAGTCCAAAAGTGAGTCCTCCTGGAGTGATAGATGTGGTTCTATTGGAGTAGAGATGATCCTGAGAGAGAAAGGTCCAGTGATGGTGAGAAGGGTCCGGTGATGATGAGAAGGGTCCAGTGATGGTGAGAAGGGTCCAGTGATGGTGAGAAGGTCCAGTGATGGTGAGAAGGGTCCAGTGGTGGTGAGAAGGGCCCAGGGATGGTGAGAAGGGTCCAGTGATGGTGAGAAGGGTCCAGTCTTCCTCCAGGAATCCAGTGGAACCAGATGAGATGTTCTTGTCAAAGCAGTGATTCCGCCTGGTAGCTCTTGTCTCCTCTGAGAGTCCAGTGGATAAAAAGCTGCTTGTGATGTCTCAAACCCTGGATTATATCCAGGTGGGAATGCTTGGCTCGTCCCCCTGGGCAGAGCATCTCACAATGGGATGATTCCATCCTATCAGTCATGCAGTGGGTCCTTGATGGCCCATTAACCAGAGATAACTTCCTCAGGGAAGGCATTGTTGGGCTCGTTAACAGAAGATCAGGAAAACACTGCCCCACCTTGGCTCCAATGGCTCATGGGGATAGAATACATACCTTGGGCACAATTTTACATTGTAACCTAGGACAGAACCCTAAACAAAGCTCAGCCATCAGAAATCTTCCCTCTTCCCACCCCACAGGAGATTGGGGTGGGGTTTTTGCCGGCCTGCTGTCATCCAGCCTGACCCTTAAATCAAGTGCCTGTGCTTGGAGAGCAGGAGGAAGGGGAGCAAATCCATGTGGGACACACTGGGAGCTTTTCCTGCCTCGGCACCCAGGGCCTGACCCTGTCAGCATGGTGACAAAAAGGAAATGGCACAAAGTGGTAGGGCCAGGTGAAAATTGGCTGCACTTCATCCAGCTCAGGGAGGCTGGAAATGAGAGGGAGCTGTCAGGGCTCTGAATTCCCTATCATTTCACAGGTCAGGGCTCCAAATTCCCCATCATTTCACAGGTCAGGGCTCCAAATTCCCCATCATTTCACAGCTTTCTGTCCTCAGAGTGGCTGAGGAGGGGCTGGGCTCTGGTGTTAATCCAGGGCTGGAATTTTGGGGGGAAAGCTGGCAGATGTGGCAAAGGGGAATGTTCTGATTTTCCCTGAAGCAGGGAAGGGAAGGAGCTGGACATGAGAGGGAGCTGTCAGAGCTCCAAAAATTCCCCATCATTTCACAGCTCAGGGCTCCAAATTCCCCATCATTTCACAGCTTTCTATCCTCAGAGTGGCTGAGGAAGGGCTGAGCTCTGCAGCCCGGAGTTAATCCAGGGCTGGAATTTTGGGGGAGAGCTGAGAGATGTGGCAAAGGGGAATGATCTGATTTTCCCTGAAGCAGGGAAGGGAAGGAGCTGGACATGAGAAGGAGCTGTCAGGGCTCCGAATTCCCCATCATTTCACAGGTCAGGACTCCAAATTCCCCATCATTTCACAGGTCAGGGCTCCAAATTCCCCATCATTTCACAGCTTTCTGTCCTCAGAGTGGCTGAGGAAGGGCTGGGCTCTGCAGCCTGGAGTTAATCCAGGGCTGGAATTTTTGGGGGAGAGCTGAGAGATGTGGCAAAGGGGAATGTTCTGATTTTCCCTGAAGCAGGGAAGGGAAGGAGCTGAGGGAAGCTGGGGTTGTGCCCTCAGCCTGGTTTTAGGTCTGGTTTGAGCTCCTGACAGGGGCTTGGCCAGAGCTCTTATTGCTTCCTAGGCACTCATCTCTGGGATGGGGACATGGGAACCGGGAATGGGACACAGGAACCTGGGAATGGGAACACAGGAACATGGGAATGGGACATGGGGACCTGGGAATGGGACACAGAAACCTGGGAATGGGACATGGGGACCTGGGAATGGGACACGGGAACATGGGAATGGGACACAGGAATCTGGGAATGGGACACAGGAATCTGGGAATGGGAACACAGGAACATGGGAATTGGACACAGGAACCTGGGAATGGGAATGGGGACACAGGAACCTGGGAATGGAAATGGGAATGGGGCACAGGAACCTGGGAATGGGGACACGGGAACATGGGAATGGGGCACAGGAACCTGGGAATGGGAAACAGGAACCTGGGAATGGGAACACAGGAACCTGGGAATGGAAATGGGGCACAGGAACCTGGGAATGGAAATGGGGCACAGGAACCTGGGAATGGGAATGGGGCACAGGAACCTGGGAATGGGGACACGGGAACATGGGAATGGGGCACAGGAACCTGGGAATGGGAAACAGGAACCTGGGAATGGGAACACAGGAACCTGGGAATGGAAATGGGGCACAGGAACCTGGGAATGGAAATGGGGCACAGGAACCTGGGAATGGGGGCACAAGAACCTGGGAATGGGACACAGGAACCTTGGAATGGGAATGGGGACACAGGAACATGGGAATGGGACATGGGAACCTGGGAATGGGGTACAGGAACCTGGGAATGGGGACACAGGAACCTGGGAATGGGAATGGGGACACAGGAACATGGGAATGGGGCATGGGAACCTGGGAGGGGCTGGCTTTGAGACCTTGGAGAGTGACACTGATCAATTTTGTGGTTCAAAGGGCTCAGTCCCATCAAACCAGGCCGTTCCTTTCAGGAAAAATCCTGCTTGGCTCAGCCTCTGGACACTTTGGTGCTGGAACCTCAGCATTCCCTGGAGCAGGGTGGGGAGCCTGGGGCTGCTCCCAGCCCTGCTGAGGCCGGAGGGAGGTCTGGGGCAGCTGCAAGGCCCTGCTGGCTCCTGGTGACTCTGGTGTCTCCCTTCAGGCCTCTGACCCCGGCTTGAATCAAGAGGACGGACCCCAGGCTTTCCTCTGGTGGTTGCTGGGTAGGTGGGAGCTGCATTTCCTGGGGTTCTGGCAGGATTCTTGGAATTCTCTTGGCTGGAGCAGAGAGGGAGAGGGGGGCTGGGGCTGCTCCTTCAGCACAAGATTTCACAGGGGAGGCTTTGAGGTTTGCTTTTCTACCTCCACCCTGGGTGTGTTGGTGGCTTTTTGGGGAACCCTGGGGTTGGTTGTTATCAGTAGTGGCCCAAACTGCATCCCTGGTATTTTTAAGGGATCTCTTGGATCCCTGTAATCAAAGCCCAGAATCGTTATCAGTTTTCTTCACAGAATCACAGAAACACAGAATTTTTTAGGTTGGAAGAGACCTTCAAGATCATCCAGTCCAACCCAGCTCTGACACCTCAACCAGACCACGGCACCCAGTGCCACATCCAGGCTTTGTTAAACACATCCAGGGATGGTCACTCCACCACTTCCCCGGGCAGGGCATTCCAGAACTTTATCACTCTTTCTGGAAAAGCTTTTTCCGAATATCCATCCTATATTTCCCCTTATCAAGTCTGGGTGGTTTTGGGTTTTGTTTTTTTTTTTTTTGTTCCCCTGAAAGCCAGATTTGCTGATGAGTTGAAGCTGCAGGGCTGTGCTTCCCTTGCAGGTATTGCTGCCCTCACCTTTGCCCTGTTGATGTCTGCCAGGATGGGGATTTTCCAGGAAACCCTGTACCAGAAATTCGGGAAGCACTCCAAGGAAGCCCTGTTCTACAACGTGAGTCCCTTGGGGCTTTCCCTGCTCCAAAATCCCTCTCACTCCTGGAATGGGCACAGAGAGGATCCCACACTGCCAGTGCTCTGATCCAGCTGCTTTCCACCAGGGAATTGGGGTGGGTGCCCATCCCCTGATCCCACCATGGATTTGTTTCTCTCCCCAGCACGCCTTGCCACTCCCTGGATTCCTGCTCCTGGCTCCCAACATTTACCAGCACGCCGTGCTCTTCAGCCAATCTGGTGAGTGCTGTGCTCAGGGATCCCTGCTCCTGGGCTTTCCCGTCCTCTGGAAAATCCCCTGGGAAGTTTTCCTTCCTGCAGTTGGCATCTTGGGGTGTTCCGAGCCCTTGGGATTTTGTGGGATTTGCAGGAAGGAATTCCTGGCTGGGATGGAATTCCCAAAGAAGATGGAATTTCCCAGAGCCAGCTGGCTCCTGGATCCCTGGAAGTGTCCAAGGCCGGGCTGGATGGGGCTTGGAGCAGCCTGGGACAGTGGAAGGTGTCCCTGCTCATGGAAAGGGGGTGGAATTTAAGGAACCACTCCATCATTCGTTGATGAAAGCCCAAGTTTCTCACTAATTCCCACACCCAAGAACGATTCCTGGGAAAAGGAAGCTCAAACCTGGGAATACCAGGACCCAATCCTCAGTAAGGGATGCAAACACGGACCTGCTGGGATTTTTATTTCCCAGGATTTGCCACGGGAGCAGAGTGGATTCCTCTGACACAGTAGAGCAAGGCAGAGCTTTCCTCCCAATACTTCTCCTCATTTTTTCCTTACTTTCCGTTCTCCCCGCTGGAATCCCAAGCAGAAGGGCTGTGTAAGGCTCCAGGGAGTCCTGGATCATGGGAAGGAGAGGAGCTCCTCCAGCAGGGACCTGATCCCATCCTTTTTTCCCTGCAGAGTTGTTCCAGGTGCCGGTGGTCGGCCTGACCCTGCCAATCATGTGGTTCTACCTCCTGATGAACGTCATCACCCAGTATCCTTCATCCTTCATCCCACTGGGGTGCCAGAGCAGGATTCTTGGAGCTGGGCTCCGAAATCCTTGGAGTCTTCCCTGCCCCTCAGCAGCTGCTGGTGGTGTAACTCCAAAAATACGGGGAAAGGGAACTTTTTAGGGTTTTTTAGGCTGGACTCGATGCTCTCAAAAGACTCAAAGGTCTTTTCCAGCCTGGTTTCTTCTGGGATTCTGGGACTTCTGCTCCATGGAAATGGGGGAGTTTGGAGCTTCCGTTGTCCAGCTCAGCCCCAGCTGCTCCAGTGGGGGCATCTGAGATTTGGGGTTTCCCTGAGTTTGTAGCGTCCTTGTTCCAACCCTGCTGATCCCAGGAGGGGATTCCCCCATCTCCCTGCTCCTCCCCATTCCCAGAGGGAATCCCCAACCTCCATCCCTGCTGTCCCTTACCTCCTCCTCCCAGGAGGAGGGAAATCCTTGGAGTCTTCCCTGCCCTTGGGAGCTGCTGTTGGTTTAGCTCCAAAATTACAGGAAAAGGGAACTTTTGGGTTTTTTAGGTTGGTTGATCTCAATGATCTTTTCCAGCCTGGTTTGTTCTGTGATTCTGGGCCTTCTGCTCCATGGAAACAGAGGAGTCTGGAGCTTCCCTTGGCTCTGTGGCAGGGATTGTGCCAACGCAGTGGGAGAACTGGGAGATCTGGGATGTCCCTGAGTTTGTAGCGTCCTTATTCCAACAGTGCTGATCCCAGGAGGGGATTCCCCTATTTCCCTGCTCCTCCCCACTCCCAGAGGGAATCCCCAACCTCCATCCCTGCTGTCCCTCACCTCTTCCAGGAGGAGGGAAATCCTTGGAGTCTTCCCCGCCCTGGGGAGCTGCTGTTGGTGTAACTCCAGAAATATGGGGAAAGGGAACTTTTGGGGTTTTTTTTAGGTTGGTTTCAATGATCTCAAAGCCTGGTTGGTTTGTTCTGGGATTGTGGGACTTCTGCTCCATGGAAATGGAGGATTGTGGAGCTTCCCTTGGCAGGGATTGTGCCAACACAGCGGGAGAACTGGGAGATCTGGGATGTCCCTGAGCTTGTAGCGTCCTTGTTCCAACCCTGCTGATCCCAGGAGGGGATTCCCGTATTTCCCTGCTCCTCCCCATTCCCAGAGGGAATCCCCAACCTCCATCCCTGCTGTCCCTATCCTCCTCCCAGGAGGAGGGAAATCCTTGGGAGTCTTCCCCGCCCTTGGGAGCTGCTGTTGGTGTAACTCCAGAAATATGGGGAAAGGGAACTTTTGGGGTTTTTTTTAGGTTGGTTTCAATGATCTCAAAGCCTGGTGGGTTTTTTTCTGGGATTCTGGGACTTCTGCTCCATGGAAATGGAGGAGTCTGGAGCTTCCCTTGGCTCTGTGGCAGGGATTGTGCCAATGCAGCGGGAGAACTGGAAGATCTGGGATGTCCCTGAGTTTGTAGCGTCCTTGTTCCAACCCTGCTGATCCCAGGAGGAGATTCCCCTATTTCCCTGCTCCTCCCCACTCCCAGAGGGAATCCCCAGTCTCCATCCCTGCTGTCCCTCACGTCTTCCTCCCAGGAGGAGGGAAATCCTTGGAGTCTTCCCTGCCCTTGGGAGCTGCTGTTGGTTTAGCTCCAAAATTACAGGAAAAGGGAACTTTTGGGTTTTTTAGGTTGGTTGGTCTCAATGATCTTTTCCAGCCTGGTTTGTTCTGGGATTCTGGGCCTTCTGCTCCATGGAAATGGAGGAGTCTGGAGCTTCCCTTGGCTCTGTGGCAGGGATTGTGCCAACGCAGCGGGAGAACGGGGAGATCTGGGATGTCCCTGAGTTTGTAGTGTCCTTATTCCAACCCTGCTGATCCCAGGAGGGGATTCCCCTATTTCCCTGCTCCTCCCCACTCCCAGAGGGAATCCCCAACCTCCATCCCTGCTGTCCCTTACCTCCTCCCAGGAGGAGGGAAATCCTTGGAGTCTTCCCCGCCCTCGGGAGCTGCTGTTGGTTTAGCTCCAAAATTACAGGAAAAGGGAACTTTTGGGTTTTTAGGTTGGTTGATCTCAAGGATCTCAAAGGTCTTTTCCTGGTTTGTTCTGGGATTTTGGGCCTTCTGATCCATGGAAATGGAGGATTGTGGAGCTTCCCTTGGCAGGGATTGTGCCAACACAGCGGGAGAACTGGGAGATCTGGGATGTCCCCGAGTTTGTAGCATCCTTGTTCCAACCCTGCTGATCCCAGGAGGGGATTCCCCTATTTCCCTGCTCCTCCCCATTCCCAGAGGGAACCCCCCAACCTCCATCCCTGCTATCCCTTAACCTCTTCCCTCCCAGGTACGTCTGCATCCGCGGCGTCTTCATCCTGACCACGGAGTGCACCTCCCTGACGGTCACCCTGGTGGTGACGCTCCGCAAGTTCGTCAGCCTCATCTTCTCCATCCTCTACTTCCAGAACCCCTTCACGGGCTGGCACTGGCTGGGCACTGCCTTTGTCTTCGTGGGCACCCTGATGTACACCGAGGTGTGGAACGGCCTCCCGGCCCTGCTGGCCCGCTGTCACGGGAGGAGGCCGAAGAAGGGCGAGTGAATCCCGAGGTTTTTTTCCCACAGGGAATTTTTTTGTTGTTTGCCAGAGCCAGAGCAGAGCAGCAGGGAGCATCCCCCCCGACCCCAGGGGGGGGTTTTATTATTACAGGGGAGGGGTTGGCTGTGCCAAGCTCCTGGGGAAAGTGGGGGAAGCCTCCGCTGGGGGAATTTTGGGAATGGATCATGGAGAAACAATCCGGTGATTTTTTGCGAGTCGGCGTTTTTTAATGCCACCCCTTTTGCTTCCAATTTTTCCTCCTTTTTTCTTTTTTTTTTTTTTTTTTTTTTTTCCCCATTGGAATAACCCTTTTTAAGGAAAAGCTGACCCAGAGCTTTGCTGGGAGCCCAACTTTGGTGCTGTTGGCTTGGACCAGCTGGACCCAGAGCCAGTTTGGTGCCGGCCTTTAATCGCCCCAGTGTCTGGAGCTGATGGCTGAGCCCCATTCCAGTGGGATCCCTGGAATCCCTGTGCTGGGAGGATGTGGGACACAGCCCCAGCTGGAGCTTCCAGTCTGCCCAGTGGATCCTGAGAGGGCTGGGTTTACTCTCCCAGTTCTCCTCCCATCCCTTGGGATCAGCTTCCTGATGGCTCCCTGTCCCTGGGTGTCACCCCTGGCTGGTTTTCCTGGAGTTTCCTGAGCTCCCTGTCCCTGGGTGTCACCCCTGGCTGGTTTTCCTGGAGTTTCCTGAGCTCCCTGTCCCCGGGTGTCACCCCTGGTTGGTTTTCCTGGAGTTTCCTGAGCTTCCTGTCCCCAGGTGTCACCCCTGGTTGGTTTTCCTGGAGTTTCCTGAGCTCCCTGTCCCTGGGTGTCACCCCTGGTTGGTTTTCCTGGAGTTTCCTGAGCTCCCTGTCCCTGAGTGTCACCCCTGGTTGGTTTTCCTGGAGTTTCCCTGCAGTTTTCCTTGTTCCCGTGGTGGTGCTGTTGTCCCTGCTGAGCTGGGACAGTTGAGGCATCCAGGAGGGATAAAGGGGTTTAATAACAAAGGAAAAATGATGGGAAAAAAAAAAAAATAAATCGCAAAGTGATGGAAAGGCAGCACCTCCCTCCCTCCCAAGCATTCCCTGAGCCAAAGTCACCTTTCCAGAACTACTTCCCTCTCTTTTTGCTGCTGACTTTTATCAGCTGCCTGGGATAATCCCCTTCCCAGCTTTCCGTGGCCTCATCCTTGCTGGGAAAAGGGAAAGGCTCCATGCTCTGCTGGTTTAATCCCAACCCCAAATCCCAGTTTGGGAAAAGGGAAATCCATCCCAGGCAGTGCCAACATGGTGCTGCCAGGACCTGCAGCTCCACCCTGAGGTCCTGAAGGATTTTTTTTTTCCCCAGTTTCCATTTTTCCTGAGCCTGAAAAAGCTGAATTTGAAGTGCCATGGGATTTTTCCAGGGATTTTCTAGGTGGGGAGGCTGACCCGGTGTAGGTCAGGTGTTGTTCCAGCTGTTTGTGGTGGCTCCAGGAAGGACCCAGAGAGAGGCAAAACCTTTATCCCTGATTTTTCATCTTCCCAGCTCTTCACACGGAGCTTCAGCTGGGATTGGGGGGGTGGGGGAGCCAACAGAAATTTGGGATGAAGGAATTTGGGAACAGGGAGTAGCTGGTGAGGTTCTTCAGAGATCAGACATGGTGGGGAGCCAACTGGAGCCGTAACTCAAGGTCCATGGGTGTTTTATCCAGGGATTGTTCTATCCAGGAATTCTTGGATCCAGGGATTGTTGGATCCAGGCATTGTAGGATCCAGGCATTGTAGGATCCAGGGATTGTAGGATCCAGGGATTGTAGGATCCAGGGATGGTTGGATCCAAGACTGTAGAATCCAGGGATTGTAGGATCCAGGGATTGTAGGATCCAGGGATTGTAGGATCCAAGACTGTAGAATCCAGGGATTGTAGGATCCAGAGATTGTTTTATCCAGGGATTGTAGGATCCAGGGATTGTTAGATCCAAATATTTTAGAATCCAGGGATTGTTGGATCCAGGGATTGTAGGATCCAGGGATTGTGTTATCCAGGGATTGTTGGATCCAGAGATTGTAGAATCCAGGGATTGTTTTATCCAGGGATTGAAGAATCCAGGCATTGTAGAATCCAGGGATTGTAGGATCCAGGGATTGTTGGATCCAGGGATTGTAGGATGCAGGGATTTTTTTATCCAGAGCTTTTAGGATCCAGGGATTGTTTTATCCAGGGATTGTTGGATCCAGGAATTGTAGAATCCAGGGATTTTAAGATCCAGGGATTGTAGGATCCAGGGATTGTAGGATCCAGGGATTGTTTTATCCAGGGCTTTCAGGATCCAGGGACTGAGCAGAGCTGACAGGAGCTGCTCCCAGGTGTAACACTCTGGGTCACTCACTCTCTCCAAGACCTTGCACATTGTCCCCAATTCCCGTGGGATGCGGGAATATTTTTGGGGGGATTTGGGCATTCCCCATTTTTTTAACCATGTCCTTTCCACTCCCAGCACATCAGCCGTGGGCTGGTTGTTGCTCTCAGGGGAGGGATTTTTTTTCTTTTTTAACTTCCCGGCGTGATCAGTGTGTGTGGAATATTTATGGAGTCGCAGGAGTGGCAGCAATTCCCTCCCTGCTGGAGGACAGAGGAGGAGAGGTCCAGGCAGAAGGGCCTCGTTAGCCAAAATTAATTAAACCCAGGCTCCCCCCCTGCGGGCTGGGGCCGCTGATTAGCTTGGTTTTAACCTTTGTGTAGAGATCAGAGCACTTATTTTTTAGCAGAGGCTGGAAAAGGGGAAGGAGCCCCGACCGCTTTTGGGGGTGGCTGGTTGGGTTTAGGGTGGGGTTTGGGTTGGGTTTTTTTTTTTAAAAAAGTGAAATAAATCTGTATCCTCTTCAGAGGCTGGTGGGTTTGATTCTCGTTTCGTGCTTTGCTGGAAAATTATGGAGTCGTGGAATTGTTTAGGTTGGAAAAGCCCTCTGAGGTCATCCAACCATTCCCAGCAGTGGTGAACGTCCCCAAGTGCCACATCCACACGGCTTCCCCAGGGATGGGGACTCCACTGCCCTGTTCCAACCCTTTCCATGAAGGAATTTTCCATGAATATCCGATCTAAATAAGAACTCAACGTTTTTCTGTAATATGAGAGAAAATAGGAAAGACTCAGCCTGGCTGGGTGGGCATCAGGAGAAGACCCCAATGTCAGATCCAGGTGTCCCTAAATCCAGCACTAATGGGAGCCTGGAGCAGGTGGGGCAGAGGAAATTTGGGATTTGAGGTCTCCAGGTAAAACCCAGACCCTCGGGACTTGAGATCTCCCAGCAAGACTCAAATCCTCACAAATGTCCAGGTTTGATGTCCCAGGCAAGACTCAAATCTTCTTCAAAATCTGAGGTTCTCCAAGAAGACTGAAGTCCTTAACCCACCAGAATTTGAGGTTCTCCAAAAAGGCTCAAATCCTCAAAATACTAATTTCAGGTTCTCCCAAAAACTCAAATACTTAAATGAGAATTTGAGGTTCTCCCAAAAGACTCCAATTCTCAAATCAGAATTTGAGGATCTTGTTCTCCCAAGACTCAAATTTTCAAACCATCAGAATCTGAGGTTCTCCAAGAAGACTGAAGTCCTTAACCCACCAGAATTTGAGGTTCTCCAAAAAGGCTCAAATCCTCAAACCACCAGAATTCTAGGTTCTCCCAAAAAACTCAAATCCTCAAATCAGAATTTGACAATCTTGTTCTCCCAAGACTCAGATTTTCAAACCATCAGAATCTGAGGTTCTCCAGAAAGACTGAAGTCCTTAACCCACCAGAATTTGAGGTTCTCCAAGAAGACTGAAGTCCTTAACCCACCAGAATTTGAGGTTCTCCAAAAAGGCTCAAATGCTCAAACCATCAGAATTCAAGGTTCTCCTAAAAAACTCAAATCCTCAAATCAGAATTTGAGGTTCTCAAAAAAGATTCAAACCCTCAAGCCATCGAACTCAGATTCTCCAAATAGACTCAAATCCTCAAACCAGAATCTGAGGTTCTCCAAAAAGACTCAAGTCCTCAAAATACTAATTTCAGGTTCTCCAAAAAGGCTCAAATTCTTAAATCAGAATTTCAGGTTCTCCCAAAAGACTCAAATCCTCAAACCATCAGAATTTGAGGTTCACCCAAGAGACTCAAATACTTAAATCTGAATTTGAGGTTCTCCAAAAAACACTTAAATCCTCAAAACATCAGAATCTGAGGTTCTTCCAAAAGATTTTAAATCCTCTCTAGAAGTCCAGGCTCAGTTTGACCCTGACCAGCTTAAGGTGTGACTCTTCCCTGCCAATAAAAACAGAATTCCCTGAAAAAAATAAAATCTGGGAAATAGAATGTAAACATTAGAAATACAATCCAAACTGCAATTCTGCCTTCGACCTCAGCCAGGTGTTCCACGCTTCAGGATGCAGGAAAGGGCAGCAGAATTCAGATGTTTTGGGAAGGAATTTGATGTTTGGGTGAGGAATTTGATCCATAGCCTGGGAAGGGAGCACGAGAGAGGGAATGGCAGGAAAGCTGAGGGAGGAAAGGCAAGAAATGGGTGATTTGAGTTCAAGAAATTCAGCTTCTCCACGGTGCTTTTAAAATCCCTTTTCCCGTTTCCGTGCGAGGTGTGCATTCCCTGCTCCACGAGTGGGATCTCGTGTGGAAGCTTTGGAAGCTCAGGGCTCAAGAAGTGGTTGCAAATGAGAAGATGATTTTCCAATGATGATTTTCTTTTCCAAGATGATTTTCTTTGTTATCTGAAAGAAATGCAAGTGAGCCCCTGCTCGTGGAAAACAAATAATTTCTTTCTGCAGCCGGGAAATAAGAGGAATATTTATCCTCCACCTGTAATATTTATCCTCAGCTCTGTAGAATCCAAAGGAAGATACAATTCCTGCGCTGGAAGGTTTAAAATTTCCTGTGAATAGAAGATTGAATCGCTGAGGTCACTCAAGGCACAAGGATCTTGCAGGATTCTGTGAATCCAAGGTGAGGGAATCCTGGGAAAACCCGGATTGTTTCATGCTGGAGGGAGCAGCTGTTCCAGGAGTGGAGAGATGGGGATGGATGTGGAAGTGGTCTTGGCTGGGAGAAGCGGGCAGGGATGGAAGCAAAAAGGAAGGAGCGACTGACGTGGCTGGAATGCTGCATCCAGCTCTGGATCCAACAGCAGCAGCACCTGGAGCTGCTGGAACAAATCCAGAGGAATCCGTGGAGCTGCTCCAGGGCTGGAGCCCCTCAGTTCCCAGGAATCCAGGCTGGAAGAGCTGGGGGTGCTCCCGTGGAGAAGAGAAGGCTCCAGGGAGAGCTTCCAGAACATTCCAGGGCCTAAAGGGGCTCCAGGAGAGCTGCACAGGGACTGGGGACAAGGCCTGGAGGGACAGGACACAGGGAATGGCTTCCCACTGCCAGAGGGCAGGGATGGATGGAAGCTTGGGAAGGAATTCCTGCCTGGGCTGGAATTGCCAGAGCAGCTGTGGCTGCCCCTGGATCCCTGGAATGTCCAAGGAAAGGTTGGACATTGGGGCTTGGAGCATCCTGGGACAGTGAGAGGTGTCCCTGGATGGGATTTAAGGTCCTTTCCCACTCAACAATTCCATGATCCCAGGGTTTGCTGCAGGATTTGGGATGGGTTTTCAGTCCAGTCCAGCATTCACCTCACTGAACTGCCTTGGCAAAAAAAAAAAAAACAACCAAACCCAAATTTTGCAGTTTTGGCTCTGAGCTCCCTGTGCCCCAGGCCCACGGAATCACTTCTGCCAAAATCCACCATGGAAATCTGGAGCCTTGGAAGAGCTGCTGATCTTCAGCTCGAGGATCCAGCCACCTGCTCCATGGAAAGTGCTTCCTAAAAAAGCTCTGGAATTGGAGGCTCCCTGAATCTGAATGACTCACCCTGAGCTGCTTGGTGCAATTCACCCGATTTAATCAACAAAACCTTTGTTGGGCCACAAGGGACTCTTTGAGCTCTTCCATGGCTCCAAACGGGGACAAAATCCCATTTTCTGTGCAGGGAAAGGGCTCTGAGGAGGAACCTGCTGAGGCAAAAGGGCTCTGGAAGTAGAAGGCAACGAAAATCAATCAGGAGAAATGTTAATTCAGGAGTTTTATTGTCTTGTGAAAACCCAAATCTTCGCTCACTTCTTACCCCTTCGGCTGGCTGTCAGTAATTCTCATTTTTGATGATGACTCCTTGCTAGGTTGTTTAAATCCAATAATTGTGACTCAACCACATTTTCTTAAAAAAAACACAAAAACAAAAACAAAAAAACACAAAAAACCAAAAAACCCACCAAAAAACCAAACAAAACAAACCACCAAAAAACAAAAAAAACCAACCCCCCCAAAAAAACAAACAAAAAAACAAACAAAAAAAAACCCCAAAACAAACAAAAAAACCAAACCAAACCAAACCAAAACAACACAAACAAACAAACAAAAAAACAAAAACAAAAACAAAACCAACCCAACCCCCCCCCCCCAAAAAAAAACCACCAAAAAAACCCCCCACAAAAACACAAAACCAAAAATCAACACCCAATTCTGAACTGGTTTTCGCTCCCAATTTCCCTCTGAACATTTCACAAAATCCCTCTTCTAAATAATTCACCAGTCCCACAACACAGACAATATCATCAGAAGCCCTGGTGCTCCCACACCTCAATTAAATCTATAATATAGGAAGAGGAAGAAAAAAAAAAAGAGAAATTAATGGAAGATACAATCCTGTGGTTGTTAGGAAAAAAAACTTCCACCATTTCCCAGCTGAGAGTGCCCAGGGAAATAATTTGTGACTTTGGGAAAATACAGAAATTACTTTTTAATAAAGTTATAAGTAAATAACTCCATTTTGTTGTTGTCGCTGAGAGTTAATCAGAAATGGATCCAGCAATAACATTTGATAGATTTTGAAGAGAAAGAGACGGAAAGCAGGGTCAGAAGAAGTCAGTGGGACAGAAGTTGGAGGTGGAGGTGGCAGTCAGGGGTTGGTGCTTTTCCTTCCAGGTGGGATTGGAGGCAGGACAGGTTTGGAGTGGGAGCCTGGCTGGGACTGGAGCTGAGGCACAGGAGAAGAACCCAACTTGGCCTTGCTGGATTTCCTCTGGAGGCTCTCACCAGGCACGTCGGTCTCTGCAGGAATTAGGGAAGGGGAGAGGGTTTATTCCAATGGAAAGTGAAAACCTACCACAGATCTCCAGGGCTTTTGGGGGGAATATCTCGACCTCACCCAAGCAGTCACTTCTTTTTTTATTTTTTTTTTTTTAATATTAATTTGGAATGCTGGCAGTGTCCAGCATTGGATGGGCCTTGGAGCACCCTGGGATAAGGGAGATTGTCCCTGCCCTTGGCAGGAGGTGGCACTGGATGATTTTTAAGGTCCTTCCCAACCCCAAATTCCAGGAATATCGCTCCGACCTTTCGACGTGTCCACTCCTTTTCCAGCTCCTCCTGGCTCCTGGTGCTCAGCTTTGGCTTCTCCTGGGAGGTGCCTCTGAGGAACGGGAATCTTGGAGCACAGACCTTCGGCAAGAGCTGCATCAGGTGGGACAAAACTGCCTTCCCTGATACGCCCAAATTCCCTAAAGCTGAGATGGGGGAGAAAAGATTCCTGGTTTAAAATAAGAGGAAATTGCATTATTTGTCGAATCTGACATTTTTTTTATTATTTAAAAAGATAAAAACCTTCAGGCTGTGTGGGAACAACATCATCACTCCTCAGGTCATTAACACCCCTTGGAATCAATTGAAATAAATCTAATTCAATTTATTCAAGTTAAAAATAAAAGGTTTTGGTTGGAATCTTCCCTCTGACCTTGCAGTTTTCAGCAGGACAATTCCTAATTTCACTGCTTAGACCACAGCTCTGGTCTTCAAGCCATGATAATTTATTTTTCCCGATTCCACACCAGTTTCCAGGGATTTTTGGATTCTCCCACAGATGGAAGTGTGGATTTTTATTTTTTTTTTCCTTGGCTTGAGCTTCCATTTGTTTTCATCTCCAGGTTTAACCAATTTATTCCTTCAGAGCAGAGTTAGTGGTGTCACACAGCTCAGCTGAGAGAGCGAGAAGGAAACCCCAGCGCTTCCCCAGCCCACAAAACCTCATCCCCATCCTCGCAGAACTCGGGGAGTTTGCAAAGGCAACACCCACGTCCCGCAGTTTTCATTTGGTGATTTAATTCATCAGGGGGCAATAGAGGGGTTCAGCAGCAGAGGGGAGATTCGGGATTGGAGCTCCCTGTTCCCAAACCCGTGGAGCGGCACTGCGGGAAAGAATTCCGAGTAAATAAAGGAGGAATTTCCTTGGAAAGGTTCCTGTAACACCCCAGGGACGATGTAAACCTTGAGGAGCAGCCAAGGCACCCCTGAGTTGTTGTATCTCCTGCAGGAAAAAAAAAAAAAAAATCCTAATTCTTTATCTGCAGAAAATCCAGAGCCAAAATCTGAGTGCTCAGACCGGAGCTGGCTCTGATAAAAGCTTCCCATTCCCATCCAGATATCATCAATATATTCCAAGGAAAGCAAGGAAAGGGCCTGGATTGATAAAGGATTTCTCTGGCAGCGCTTCAGACATCCCAGAATGTCTCTGCATTTATTGATTTATCAATCTGGGAGGGAGTTCAGAGGTTGTCCATTCTGATCCTGTTGTCTGGGTTTTTGCTGCTCTCCTCTGTCTCTCTAAGAAGTTTTTTCTAAAGTTCTATTTCAGCCTTCTGTGCTGACCTTTTGCAATGGAGTCAGACAGGATTTTACATCAACAACTTTCTTGTTACTGTGACTGTCTGCCATGTTTGCATTCTTCTCATAAGGAGGAGACTGTTGATGGGACTGTTGGGTTGCCCAGGGTGGTTGAAGAGGAAGATTTTCTTCCTCCAATCCACGGTCACTGCTGGAATTCTATAAATGTTGAAGTTTGTCAATAAACTGCCTCCTTTTTCTGCCCTGGACATCTCAGTGTGTGGGTGTCATTTCTTTGCGTCGTGTGTGACAAAAATCTTCCTCTCCAACCACACTGGACAACCCAACAGTCCATCAACAGTCTCCTCCTTATGAGAAGAATGCAAACATGGGCAGACAGTCACAGTAACAAGAAAGTTGTTGATGTAAAATCCTGTCTGACTCCATTGCAAAAGGTCAACACAGAAGGCTGAAATAGAACTTTAGAAAAAACTTCTTGAAGAGACAGAGGAGAGCAGCAAAAACCCAGAAAACAATTTTCTTCCTCCAATCCATGGTCACTGCTATGGAGCACGTGGAATTCTATGAATTTCACACATGGAATTCTATAAATGTTGAAGTTTGTCAATAAACTGCCTCTCTTTTCTGCCTTGGACATCTCAGTGTGTGGGTATTGTTCCTTTGTGTCGTGTGTGACAAAAATCTTTCTCTCCAACCACACTGGGCAACCCAACAGTCCATCAACAGTCTCCTCCTTATGAGAAGAATGTAAATGTGGTTAATTGGTTACAATAACAAAAAGTTGTTGATGTAAAATCCTGTCTGACTCCATTGCAAAAGGTCAGCACAGAAGATTAAAATAGATCTTTGGAAAAAACTTCTTGAAGAGACAGAGGAGAACAGCAAAAACCCAGATGACAATTTTCTTCCTCCAATCCATGGTCACTGCTATGGAGCACGTGGAATTCTATAAATTCCACACATGGAATTCTATAAATTCCACACGTGGAACTCTATAAATGTTGAAGTTTGTCAATAAACTGCCTCTCTTTTCTGCCCTGGACATCTCAGAGTGCGAGCGTCGTTCCTTTGTGTCGTGTGTGACACTGATCCCACCCACGGTGCAGAAATCCAGAAGAATTCCATCCTGCCCTTCCTGCAAGGAGCATTTGAGCTTGTGGGAATGCTGTGAGGACAGGGGGGAAAATATATATATTTCAGTGGTGGCTTAATAAATCCACACAGCAGGGAGAAGGGATCAGGAAGAGTGGGAGAAAAATGTGGAAATTCCACGAGGAACAGGGAATTTTTTGCTACCAGAGGTACCAGGGGAGGTCTTAGAGAATTTTGTCACTGCCTTCAAGGGGAAGGAATATTTTATCCTGGAAAATAAGCATTTTATGCAGGAAAAGGAGCATTTTATCCTATGAAAGGAATATTTTATCCTGGAAAATGAGTATTTTTATCCCGTGAAAGGGAATATTTTATCCTGGAAAAGGAGCATTTTATCCTATGAAGGGAATATTTTATCCTGGAAAAGGAGTATTTTTGTCCCGTGAAAGGAATATTTTATCCTGGAAAAGGAACATTTTATCCTATGAAAGGAATATTTTATCCTGGAAAAGGGACATTTTATCCTACAGGACTTCACTGTGTCAAAATCCAGCATCCTACAGTGTTCAGAATATTCCCTGTCCCTTCTCCAAAGGCAGCAGACCAGGAAAACGGTGGGAAGTCATTTCCAGAGGGGAGGCTTTTCTAGTCCAAGTGTCACCAGAAATGTGTAATTTAATTAAGATTTCTTATAAAACTACTCCAGGACTTGTAAAACTCATTAAAAAAAGTGTTTAAAATTACTCCAGAATGTCAAAAATATGGGGCAAAACTGGAGCTTAGGGGCTCTGTGCCATGGAGATGTCCAAGGTGTTTAGAAGGAATGAAAACTTCCCTCTCCTTCCTGCTTTTTTCCCTATAAATGAGTTTGGATGATGTGAATTTAGTCCTGCCCTGAAAAGCTCAGCACAGAGAATTATTAGAGGTGAAGCAGCCAAATTTTAGTTTTCCCTTTAGTAAAATTTCCCATTTAGCTACACGGAAAAGAAATGAAAAATAGGAAGAACGGAACAAAATTAAAATAAAATAAAATAAGAATTGAAATGAAATAAAATAAAATAAAATAAAATAAAATAAAATAAAATAAAATAAAAAATAAAATAAATTTACTGGGAAAAGCGACAGTGAAATACAGCAGACAGGGCCTTAAAGAATTTGTCATTTACTTTAAAGGACAGTTGTAGGATATTTTGCCCTGGAGGACTCTGCTCTGAAGGAATAAATTGGTTAAACATAGAAATGAAAACAAATGGAAGCTCAAGCCAAAAAAAAAAAAAAAAAAAATCCACACTTCCATCTGTGGGAGAATCCAAAAATCCCTGGAAACTGGTGTGGAATTGGGAAAAATAAATTATCATGGCTTGAAGACCAGAGCTGTGGTCTAAGCAGTGAAATTAGAAATTGTCCTGCTGAAAACTGCAAGGTCAGAGGGAAGATTCCAACCAAACCCTTTAATTTTTAACTTGAATAAATTGAATTAGATTTATTTCAATTGATTCCAAGGAGTGTTAATGACCTGAGGGGTGATGATGTTGTTCCCACACAGCCTGAAGGTTTTTATCTTAAAAAAAAAAAAAAAAAAAGTCTGATTGGACAAATAATGCAAAAACTAAATTGGGTTGAATTTGGTAATCTCTGAGGTTTTTTCCAGCCTTAACTGATTCCATGACTGGATTAATCCCTGATGTTGGAAAATGTCATTTCCTTCACTGGGTTCATCTGATGCTCAACACATTCATGTTCTTACCCCTTGATGGCTTTTTTTAGTTTACTCTTTCTTCCATCCCAAGAGTTGGAAGCATAAAATTGGAGAGAAAGAAGAAGAAAAGAAAAAAAAAAATATCAAACCACTTCAATATCTTTTTAAAAAACCACTACAGGCCGCACCAGAATATTCCAGAAACAGGTTGATTTTTCTCACCAACATTCCAGAGGCTTTTAATCAATCAGCCCTTTAAAATCCATTTTTTTTTCCCCACCTCCTCCCCTGAATTTTCCATATTTTTATCACAGTTTTGCTGCAAGGCCTAGGAGACGACTCAGATGAGCAGTTTGCTTTTCTCCTCCCCTCACAGTTGTTTCTCCACTCTGTTACTGAGGGTGTTAAACGCAAACACTGCTCCAGTCACAACACCCCCAACCTGCTGGGCTGGAAATCCAGATTTTTTTCCCATCTGCCAAGGGCGAGACTTTTCCAACTTCACGCTTCCAGGTCTTGCCTCTCGCTGAGGACAGATGATGCAGAATCATCTCAGCAGCTCGTTCCACGCTCAGTTCCACTCAGTAGCTCCCCTCAGCACAAATTCTCGGGATACAGGGACCTGTGGAGGCCTCTGGATCCGGATTTTTCCAGGGCGTTAATGAAGTGCTCGTAATTAACATTTTGTGCACCACATCCGGGGAAGTGGCTGGGATACAGAGGGAATTCTGAGGGGTTTTCTTCGCTCAGAATTCTGCTTCAAGATGAAGGGAATGAGTTGAAATCTCTAAAGGTGGTGTTGAGCCTTTCTCGTGTGATTTAATGTGAAAAACACGTTATTATTCAGTGTGGTTGTTATTTAATGTGATTGTTATTTAATGTGGTTGTTATTTAATGTGGTCGTTATTTACTGTGATCCTTATTTAATATGATTGTTATTTAATGTGCCATTTGAAGGGAGATGACACCTCCTGTGCCACTTGGAGGAGGGTGACATCTCCTGTATCATTTGAGGGAGGGTGACATTTCCTGTGCCATTTGAGGGAGAGGGACACTTCCCGTGCCACTTGAAGGGAGGTGACACCTCCCTCAAATGACAGAGGAGGTGTCACCTCCCTTCAAGTGGCACGGGAAATGTCCCTCTCCTTCAAATGGCACAAGAGGTGTCACCCCCCTTCACGTGGCACAGGAAGTGTCACAAATGGCACAGGAAGTGTCATCCCCCTCCAAGTGGCACAGGAAGTGTCACCCTCCCTCAAATGGCACAGGAAATGTCACCCTCCCTCAAATGACAGGAGGTGTCACACCCCTCCAAGTGGCATGGGAGGTGTCACCCCCCTTCAAATGGCACAGGAAATGTCACCCTCCCTCAAATTACACAGGAGGTGTCACCTCCCTTCAAATGGCACAAGAGGTGTCACCCCCCTTCAAGTGGCACAAGAAATGTCACTCCCCTTCAAGTGGCACAGGAAGTGTCACCCCCTTAAAATGGCACAGCAGGTGTCACCTCCCTTCAAATGACAGAGGAGGTGACACTCTCATTCAAGTGACACAAGAGGTGTCGCCCCTCTTCAAATGGCACATGAGGTGTCATCCCCCTTCAAGTGGCACAGGAAATGTCACCCTCCCTCAAATGATACAGGAGGTGACACCCCCCTTCAAGTGGCACAGGAGGTGTCATCTCCCTTCAAGTGACACAGGAAATGTCACCCTCCCTCAAATGGCACAGGAGGTGTCACCCCCCTCCAAGTGGCACAGGAGGTGTCATCTCCCTTCAAATGGCACAAGAGGTGTCACCCTCCTTCAAGTGGCACAGGGGGTGTCACAAATGGCACAGGAAGTGTCATTCTCCCTCAAATGGCACAGGAAATGTCACCCTCTCTCAAATGACACAGGAGTGGCACAGGAAGTGTCACAAATGGCACAGGAAGTGTCACCCTCCTTCAAATGGCACAGTAAGTGTCCCTCTCCTTCAAATGACACAGGAGGTGTCACCCCCCTTCAAGTGGCACAGGAGGCGACACCTGTTTGGCTGTGGGGTAAATAAATCAATAAATGAACGAGGGTGTTCATCACCCAGGGGCAGAGAGGATTCTCCAGACACACGAGGCTGAGGGAGGGCAGCACAGAATTTGAAAGGCCACCTGTTGGGGAGGATGAAGTAGCTAGGCCCTGCAGAGATGATTTAATAGTAAAAGATTCTAAAAGTATGAAACCCACAAGAGGAATAGAATTAAAAGCAAAGTTTGAACTGTAAGTTGCTGGACAGGAAGAAGGTGATTAGGCAGCTGAAAAGGGCTTGGCTGGGTGAATCAGTGACACCCTGCCAAGACAAAAGGATGAATAAAAGGTTGGACCTTCTCAGGTATCAGGGATAAGGTGGGTTTCACAGGTTTTGGTCTGTAGAGTAGTATTGTAATGTTGTAGTTCCCATAGGCTGTATGTAGATTCTGTAGGTGTTGTATCTTGAGGTGATTGGTTGATGCTCATTAGAATATTCACGATAGAAAGGGTTAAAATGGAATGTAACAAGGAGCTCGCCCTCTTTGCCTGCCTTCCCTTGGACCCTCTTGGACTTTGCACTGAATCCCTGGACCCTTCCCCAGTCAGGCTGCCTCCCCACCACCAATAAAGCACGTGTTCCAAAGAGTATCCTGATCTTCAGATCATCTCTCTCGTCGGACACAACCAGCGTATTTTCTAACAGCCACCAATTTCAAGCTTCTTGGTCCAATTCTCGAGGAACCTCAAGATCATCTCCCAAATGCCACTCAGCAGGAGCTGTGGTAACGGTGTAAAGAGAGGATAACTCTGAGGGCAACATCTGAATAAATCAGTTTTAAAGCCACATTTCTCACCCAGATTCTGGTTCTCCACACCTGGACCGAGTTTCTTTCAGCATCTTTTTTTTCCCTTCAAAATATCCCCTGCAATGGAAGCTCTTGGAAATCCCTTTCCTGGGGGTGTGAAGGGTGAAGGCAAAATGAAACCGTTCCTACCCACGCCAGGTTGGTTTGACGCTGCAGCACCACGAGTTGGATCGGGATGGTGATGGTTGAGAATTAACCTTCATCCCACCCCAAACCGAGCTCACCTGCTCTCTGGGGTAGCCAAGTTCTGCTCCTGGAGGCCACTCCTGGCATCTGAGGGCAGAGGTGGGATTGGCTTTTTTGGGAGCTGCTGATGGGAGCCCTTGGATTCAGGATTCGAGTTCCTGAAACGATCCAAAAATGAAAGTTTTTGTCACACACACACGACACAAAGCGGGAGAGGACAACTGGCTCAGAGAGAAACTGAGTTTTTTTTTATTTATTTTTTTTAATTTAGCACACCCCAGCTGAGGTGAGATTCATCCCACCCCCTGAGGGACAGCTCCCAAAGTGAGGGATTTGTTTTAGAACAAGTAAAAACCAGCATTTCTAGCAAATTTGTGAAGACACCACTTAATTTCCAGGTGATTTTTCTCTCACCTGCCCCAGAGTCTAACTCCAAGATCAGCTTCTCAGGAATGAAAATTGTGGAAAAAAGGGAGCAAAAAAATCAATAATTAAAGCAAATTGAGGAATTTATGCCGCAAATCAAACCCCAAACCTCCAACAAAATAAAACCAGAGTTAAACCAGAGTTAAACCCAAGAGTTAAACCCAAGAGAAGCAGCAAAATGAGAGAAGCCCTTAATGAAATGCTAAGCTAAGAGATTTTAGAGGCCCTTTCTCATCTTAATGATGCTCTAAATCTGTGATTCTGAGAAATTAAATTAATTAAAAAAGACACAAAGCAACCACTGAAATCAGTCAGAGCAAGCCACCAAACATTGCTCGGCAATGAGACATCCAAATGACTTTAATTACACCTGCACACAGCCAGAGGCAAAGAATAATTTGGATTTAAGGATCCAAATTTATGCAGATAAGCCTGCAGGGTTGCCATAAATAAGATAAGTTGGATTCTTGTAGTGACACCACCTCAGATTTTCTGCCAGACTCAGGAAAACTCAGCAATATATTTCTGTTCAAATGAAATTGTGCAGTGAGGAGATTTCATCTTTTAATATTTACTGATGCACCAGAAAGTCAAAGTTTTAAGTGCTGGAGGAACTTTCTTGCTAATTTTGGCAGCACTTTTAGATGTTTCATCAGATTTAGATTTATTTTTTTTAATTGGGATAAGGTTCTTTGGCCTCTACCAGTTCTGGGCACAGGCAGGTATTTCTGCTCCCAGTGCTCTCCCAGCAGGAATCCTGCACAAATGGGTTTTCAGAGAGGGAGGAAAGTAGATTTGGCTGAAAAAAAAATCCTTTTATTTTTTTTTTTTGTAAAACCAAAAAATGCAGCTCCATCCATTCATCCCGAGCTGGCAGTGGAGGCAGTGGGGGAAAAGGAAGGGCAGGAGTGGGTGAGCCAGCACTGATGAAATACTAAAATTACTGAATTCTTCTTCATTTTCAGGACAGAAAAAAAAAAGCCTGGATAAATATAAATATAAATATAAATATAAATATAAATATAAATATAAATATAAATATAAATATAAATATAAATATAAATATAAATATAAATATAAATATAAATATAAATATAACTGCTTTTCACTGATAGCTCTTTTCAACCAGAGGAATCAGGATCCAAATCCTCCAATAAAACACTGCTCAGAACATTGATACAGATAAAATCTGGTCTAAGAACTAAAAAAAAAAAAAAAAATTTCCATTGTGGCAACTTTTAGCTGATCAAATTGGTATTTCCACGTGCCAAAAAAATGCACAGAATCTTTTCCCTGTATAATTAATGAATTTGGTCTTTTGAAATTCTAATCTTCTTTGTAAAATATTTGGTTTAGGTTGCTTCGGGCTTCCTGCAAAGCCCTCAGAGCAGAGTCTTCTGTTCTTTCCCCAAACAATTGGAAATCAATCAGCTTTAATCAACTTTCTTCTGCTCGTTTACCTCAGCAGAATGGTTTGGGTGGGAAGGAACCTTAAAAATCCCGTGGGCAGGGGACACCTTCCCCTCTATCCCAGGTTTTTCCAAACCCTCTCCAACCTGGCCTTGGACACGTCCAGGGATGGCTCCATAATTCCATATCCAGAGAAAAGATCCATCAAAACCCTCGGGGAGTTTTCCAAGGTGAAACCTCTCTCTGGTGGGTGCTTAAAACCTGATTTAATTCTGATTTAATTCTATTTCATCCTTGATTTAATTCCGGTTTAATTGAAAACAAATGCGCTCCAAAGCACGACCAGGCAGCAAATACTTGGCTGGGCTGCCTGATTCCATTTTTTTTTTTTGCTAATTCCTGCATTCCAGGATTCAGAATTCCAAGTATTTGATAACATTCCACCTCTGGACATGACTCCTGCAGGGATTGGGAGTTGTCTGCTCTTGCCTCCCATTCCCACCTGTCCCTCAGGGCCACATTTCCTCAGCAAATGCTGATTGGGGCTGACAGGATTCTTCTCTCACCTGCCCCTTGGAGTTTAACTCCAAAGATCAGCTTCCCAGGAGTGAAAATTGTGGAATAAAGGGAGTAAAAAAAAAGAAAAAAAAAATCAATAATTAAAGCAAATTGAGGAATTTATGCTGCAAATCCAGCAAAAGAAAACACTGATTTCCATTTTTTTTCCCCTCACTTCATAATAATCCAAAGTCAATGAATCAACTTATTTAAAAAAAACCCTTTTCTTTCAGTAAAGATTTGCAAAATGCATCTGCCTATAAGCTTGAACCATTGGCTTTCTAGAGACAATTTAATCCTGGAGGTTTTTATCATTTTCTTCCTTTTTATTTTTTAGACTGAATCTCCAGACTCTGCCACTGGAATATTCCTCACCAGCACATCTGGAAGGTGGAGCTGGTGGCTGGAATGAGCTGAACTTTTCCTTTTGCTGCTTCAAATTCCACCACTGTGAGTTTTTTTCCGTGGCAGGTAGGAAAAGAATTTGGGTTAGGAAGGTTTACACCAGGGGGGGAAATAGCAGGAGAGCCATAAAAAGATCAATCAAAGAAGATTTATTGAGATTTCTAGAGTTTTTATTTGAATTTTATTTTATTTTATTTTATTTTATTTTATTTTATTTTATTTTATTTTATTTTATTTTATCTAGAATTTTTGGAGGCTCTGACTATGAGGAAAAAGAGGAAGAAAGGCAGTCAAGATAACTTCCATTAAAAAAAATTTAAAAAAGTAAAAGTAAAGTATAAATAAATAAAGAAAAAATAAAGAAAGAAAAAATAAATAAAGAAAAAAAAATAAAATCAAGAAGTGGAATCAGCTGTAGAAATCCTATTTGAACAGAGATATCCACTGCAGAAAAAAAAAAAAACCCTTGTGTTGATCTTCCAACACTAATTATCAGTGCTAAAAAAAAAATCACCTCAGGGACTGTCAGCTGCCAAAAAAAAAAAAAAAAAAAAAAAAAAAAAAGCTCCTTTTCCCTTCTCTCAGAGAAACTTGTGATAATTCCACCGTTTTGGAGAAGTCACTTGTGGCTGTGAGATTTTCAGTGCTCATTTGGGGGCTGCTGCACTTCCAAGCCAAAAGCCAAGGGCCAGGGGTTGTGATTTATTTTTGTGATTTATTTTGGAGGACTGGATTGAAAAAAAAAAAAATAAGGAGATTTCTCTGTGAGATTTGCAACCCCTTGACAGTTTCTGATCACTCATCCCTCAGAGCAGTGGGGAAGAAACCCTAAAAAGGCCATTTTGGAATCAATTGCAAGGAATTTCATTGGAATTATTCCAGGTTACCTGTGGAAAAGGAGAGCCCGGCGTGCTGCGAAGAAACGTCTTTGGAGAGAGGCTTCTTCCTGGGAAAGAGAAAAAAAAAATGACCAATTTTACACAGCAATTTAAAGTTATTTGTGGTGGTTTCAATGCCTGGGATCCTCCTTTCTCCTGCTAGGGTTCCAGAGGGTTTGCATTTAGATATCCTGGGAGAACAGCGGGAGAGCTGGATCTACATAAATAACAAATTCGGGTCTGGAATATATATTTTAATTTTTTTTTTTTTGCTTGGAATGATGTGGGTTTTGATCTCTAGTGAAGCTTCATTCGGTCACAGCAATCAAAAAAATCTCCACATCTCCCTGACAGGAGGGAGCAGGGAAAGCTCAGGGTGGATTTTAGGGAAATCATGGAAAAAAACCTGTCAAGCGTTGGAAGAGCTGCCCATGGCAGTGGTGGAGTCACCAAGCCTGGAAGTGTTGAAAGAAAAAAATTGAAAAAATGTGAAAAAATGAGGATGAGGCACTTGAGGCCATAATTTAGTGGTGATCTTGGAGGTCTTTCCAACCTTGATTCCATGACAGAAGGAATTTCCTGGAGCGAATCTGAGTTAAAATGGCTTTGGACAAGGAGAACGTGGAGTTGGAAGGGTTTGTTAATTCCCACGTGCTGTGGGACAGCCTAATTTGTCAGGCCAGAGAAACCCAGCGCCAGGGTGAGCTGAAAAAAAAAAGGGAAATTACAGAGGAACCTTGTTAAATCCTGCTTTGTTATCAGCTGATGGTTATCAGTTTAATGGGGGAATCGTGGCTGCAGCAGAGGTGTTTTGTCACAGAGCACAGTTCAACATTCCCATTCCAATGGCGAATTCCTTCCCTGTTTATCCCAAGTCAATAATTTTACTCTGCTCAGACTTGGCCACTGAGCTTGGTTTTAATTTCATTTTGTTTTGTTAAATATATAATTCTGACCCTTTTTAGTTTTTTTTTTATCCCTGGGTGGATTACAGGTGTAGAACCTTGCTGTTCTTGCCTTTTGTAATTAATTACAGCCAGAGAAAATGAGGGCAGGGCTGGCCTGATCATGGATTCGGATTCTTATTTTGTTCATGGATAATTCACATGAATCTCTTCTTATTCTTTATTTCAGTTCTCCATGAAGTGATGGGATTGTGGTTACTGCTGTGACAGGACATTATTTGGGGGCCAAAATCATTCACAGTCCCAAAGGTAACAGCTGAGCCTGTGGCTTTAAAGTTGCAGAAATATTTTCTGTTTTTTTAAAGCCTTGTGGCTTTAAAGTTGCAGAAATATTTCTATTTTTCCCATTTAATTTGGCCTAAGAGGCATCTGGGTTTCACCTTGGATGTCGACACTGAAGATTTTTGCTGCGTGGAAAAAATAGAATGAAAACTCAGAACAGTAAATAACACAAAGGTATTCCTGGAAAAGGATAATAATAATAATAATAAGAAGAAGAAGAATAAGAATAATAATAATAAGAAGAATAAGAATAATAAGAAGAAGAAGAAGAAAGAAGAAGAAAGAAGAAGGAGGAAGAAGGAGGAAAAAAAGGAAGAAGAAGGAAGAAGGAAGAAGGAAGAAGGAAGAAGGAAGAAGGAGAAGGAGAAGGAGGAGAAGAAGGAGAAGGAGAAGGAGGAGAAGAAGGAGAAGGAGAAGGAGAAGGAGAAGGAAAAGGAGAAGGAGGAGAAGAAGGAGAAGAAGGAGAAGAAGGAGAAGAAGGAGAAGAAGAAGAAGAACTTTGTGGCCTCCAAGTGAGTTAAACCTGAGGGAAATGATGGCCTCCTCCACCATAAACCACTTCACAAAATACAAACTTTGAAAATAAAAGTGAAAAAAAAAAAAAAGTAGAAATTGTCAGGGTAGGAGTGATGGCAGAGAGTCACCAAGGAAATATTTTGGTTTCTGCCTCCCCTTCAACCAACAAAGCTTTTGGATGAAAATGAACAGCACTCCTGGCAGTTTGGGAGCTTTGCACTCGAAAAGAAGGATTCTATTCCAGGAAAATGAAAGATGAGAGTTTCCCTGTTTTGTGTCACCCATTTCTCAGTCATCACTTTCTTCCACACCGTTTTTTAAGCCCTGGGAAAAGCGGGGCAGGAGTTGTTCCTCCAGCCCCAGCACTGATTTTAAACATCAGAGGAGTTATAAACACAGAGAGAGAGGGAAATCGTGGTGCCTGCCAAGCCATCCCTCATCCCACTGCCAGCATCACCCTGGAATGGAACTGAATTTACAGCTTTCATTTTTCTTTTCCTCTTTTTGCTGTCGTTGTCCTGTGAAAGGAGCAGCAGCCACAGAGGGAAATATCCTGGGGGAAAGGACAATTAGGGAGAAAAGAGAAAAAAAAAAAAGGAAGAGGGATGAAGCTGGAGTTTCCAGAGGTTGGCTGAAATCCAAGAATTTTGTTGATTAAAAAAGCAAAAGCAGGTGAAAAAAATGTGATTACATTTGATCCCTGGCAGTTATCACTGGAATAAAAACTGGGAAGGGCTCGGCTGGATGAGTTTTCCACTGCTATGGGATGATGTTCATAAGGAATCCTCGTGCTCCTGTGAGCTGCATCCAGCTCTTCCCACAAAACAGGACAATTCCATGGCCCTGTGTAGGACTGTGAAATGAAACTCTGCTCCTTACACAAACGGATGAAATCATTCATGGATTTGTCCTGGAGTAAAAACGAGCAGAAAATACAAATTGTGCTCTGCTCTGAGTTTTGCTGCCTCAGTCCCAAGGGAATGGAGTGACAGGACAAGGGGGATTGGCGTTAGGCTGAAAGAGGGAAGGGTTGGATGGGATATTGGGAAGGAATTCTTCCCTGTGAGGCTGGGGAGGCCCTGAAATGGAATTCCCAGAGTAGCTGTGGCTGCCCTTGGATCCCTGGAAATGTCCAAGGACAGGGCTGTTATTAATTCCATTTTTTAGTGCCTTTGGGTGGGGAGACTCTCACACAAGATTCCCAGAGAAGCTGTGGCTGCTCCATCCCTGGAAATGTCCAAGGACAAGGCTTGGAGCACCCTGGGATAGTGGGAAGTGTCCAGAGGGTGGAACTGGATGAGTTGAAGGTCCCTTCCCACCCAAACCATTCCAGGATTCCACCACAGCCAAGGACACAAACAGAGACTCAGCCATGTCATGAGGGAAAAAAAAAAAAATCGGGAACAGATCCTGGGATTTGGATTTCTCCCCATTATTTTTATTGCTGAGGCAGGGGTGAGTATTTATGTGGAAAAAAAAATTAAATCCTTTTTGGTGCCTGAATCCTAAATCCAGCCCAGAGCCCTGGTGGGAGAGACAACTCCTGTCCTAAAAATCCCTCAGCTGCAAAACTTCCCATCTCAGCTCCTTCACCTTTTTTTTTTGGGAATGTGCACAGCAGGGATTCCAGAAGGTGTGGAATGGCAGGGGTGGCACTGGATGATCTTTAAGGTCCCTTCCAACCCAAACCACTCCACGATTCAGGAGAGCTGGGAAATATTGTTGAAATCAAAATGGGACCACAGAGAACAGGAGCCGATTTTCCCTGGAGAAAGAAAAGCTGGACTCCAACTCCTCATTTCTAAGGTGAGAGGAACAGCTGCTTACCACAGAGCCTGGTGGTGCAATCATCACTTCCAGGAGGTCTCTGGGATAGTTTCTGGCAGAAAGATCCAAGGAGTCACCCGAGGGTGGAGTCCGAGTCGGGGCGGGAGTTCCTTCGCCCGGGAATGACTCTTCCTCTGGGAAGAGCTGAGCTCTGGAACCTGGGGTGGACAAGACAATCCTCAAAAATGTTCTGAACACCAGCAGGAAGGAACAGTGTCTTGGGTTGCAAGATGGAACCAAAAGTAAATATTCTGTCACCAGATGGTAAAAACCAGTTGGAGAAGTGTTTTTTTATCCCTTCCAGGACCCATCCTCCCTCCAGGGGAATCTTCTGCTCAGGGGCCATTGAGGCTCACATTCCCAAGGCTGCTCCAGGAGCCTTTGGACAACGCTCCTAGGGATGCACAGGTTGGGATTTTGGGGTGTCTGTGCAGGAATTGGGCTGGATGATCCTTGTGGGTGCATTCCAGCTCAGGATATTCCCTGATTCTGGGATCCTTCCCTCCTCCATCCTTCTCTTCGGCCTTTTCTCCACCCTGAACACAAATCCAGCACCCAGAGGGGAGCAACAGCCCCACCTCGTCCAAAAGAGGCAAAAAAATCAGCAAAATTTTGGAGGAGAAACAACAACTTCCTAAAAAGGAGGATCCAAGGGAACAACAGCCCTACCTTGTCCCAAAGAGGAAAAAATCAGCAAAATTTTGGGGGAGAAACCCCTGCCTTAGGCTGCAATGCCAAGATGGAACCAAAAGTAAATATTCTGTCACCAGCCGGTAAAAACCAGCTGGGGCAGGGTTTCTTTATCCCTTCCAGGACCCATCCTCCATCCAGGGGGAAAATCTTCTGTTCATGGGCCACCGAGGCTCAGGGCATGGCTGAGGAAATTCCATCATCCCGTGGGGAGAGGCTCCACCCAGGGGGAGGAGCCCAGCATTCCCAGCTGGATCAAAGCTGGGGTTTGGAACAGCAGCACAGCCGGTGTGCACTGGATTGCCAGAGGAAGAGCGGGCCTGGAATGTTCTGGAAGCTCTCTGGAAGGTCTCAGCACCACTGGAGCTTCAGAGGGAAACTGTAGCCCTGGTTGGTGCCTGAGATGTTTTGGTTTTTCTGAAACTCTTTTCCCAGAGAATTTTCTGTCAACAAGAGACATGTTTTCCTAACTGTAACCTTTGTTCACATTCCTTTCCCTAGGAGGGACTTCTTCTTGATGTCCTTCTGACTTGGCCAATGTGATTGAAGAAATTTGTCCTTCTGTCACCCATTGGGTTTACCATTGTAAACCACTCTGTGTACCACCCTGTAGAGTGGTATAAAAAGAAAAGAAATAACCAAAAATAAACAAAGTCATTGTCAACCTTCTGAGTCAGAGTCTGTGTCGCTGTGATCTTGAACAGCGTCAGGAGACTTCACCCTTGCACAGGGTCACTGCTCAGCAGAACCACAGCTGGCACTGCAGGAGGGCTTGGCTGGGCTGCTCCCAACACCCTGACCAACGGTGTCAGGCTGTGTTCTGACTCTGTCAGGGTTTTTTTTGTACTGCTGCATTTTTATTTTCATTTTCCTAGCAAAGAACTGTTCTTCCTATTCCCAAATCTTTGCCTGAGAGCCTCTGAATTTCACAACTATAATAATTCAGGGGGAGGGGTTTAAATTCTCCATTCCAAGAGAGGCTCTGGCTTTCCCTGGCAGACACCTGACTTTCTAAACCGGGGCAAACAGTCATTTTCCACCCCTGGAAGTGGCCAGGTCCAGGTTGGATGGTGTTTGGAGCAACCTGGGATAATGGAAGGTCTCCCTGCCCATGGCACTGGATAAGCCTTGAGGTTATCAACTCAGTTTAAAAACAAACAGTTTAAACAACTCAGTTGTTTTAAACAACTCAGTTTTTAAAACCAAAATTATGTCGAATAATTCAAATTCTTTCCAAAATAGAAAAAAGAAATCCGTAAACTGGGATTTATCCTGTGTATAAAATCACATCTAAATATGAAAGGAAGCCATAGAAATAACCTTATAAATATTTTTGTTTGGCATTCTTTCCTCTGAGGGCTCTGGCACTGGTTTTCTAGGGAATTTGTGGATTCTCCATCTCTGGAAGTGCCCAAGGCCAGCTGGGATAGGGGATGGGCTTTAAATTCCCTCCCAACCCAAACCATTCCAGGCTTTTAATCACTTGATCCCATGGATAAAAGCTGCCAGTGGAAGTACAAAGCATTATCAGCTCCAAAAAATGTTCTGCTATTAAAAAAAATTTAATATAACTTATCTCTTTTCTCCCAGGATTTTTTTTTTTACTCTGTACACCAGCAAAAGATCTTGCCCAGCAGTTCATTAAAACAAAACAAAAAAAAGAATTATAAACCTCTCATAATCTCCCACAACCAATCTTCCCCCTGCTCCAATCTCACTAAAAATGTCTCATTTTAAAGCCAACCTTGGGCCAAGGTTTGGAAAATAAATAATTTCCCGCAGTCCATGAGAAGAGAGGATCTCTAGAAACAGGAGAGTTAAACTTATTTAAACACCTATAAATGGGGCTCTGAGTGAATTTAATGGTGTGTAGTAAATTTAAAAGCTGCTTCATGAGCAGCAGAATTGCCCAAATCTTGCAGTGCTAATGAAGTTTCTGTAGTGACAAGTCACTCTCTGAAAGAGCTGCTGAGGAACACAAAGTCCTTTAAAGGAGCTTCAGATACTTAAATCTGTCTCCAAAAATACCAGGATTATACAAAAATCTTTTCTTTTTAATCCCCACCCTTTTTTTTCTTCTTTTCTAATAACCTCTCTAGGGTTTGGGAGGGTTTGTTGCTTTTGAGACAAAATGTCCCCAGAGTTTTTAAGGCCAGAAAATACAATATTGTAGCAAATAAGGCAAGGAAATCACCTTTCTCATTTCAGATGAAGGTGGAAGTTCTGGAAATTAAAATAAAATCTACTTAATTTAAGGCTAAATAAGATTTTTCAGCCAAGTCCTCACCGCGGTAGCTCTGAGAAGCCACAATGTGTGCAGAAGCTTTTTCCTGTGCCCACTGGGAAATTAATGTTATTAATTCTTCCAGGATCCAAATTTACATGAAATGATGAGCTGATGAATATTGCACCGTCCTTTATTAAAATTTTCAAGACATTTTGCCCTTTTTTCAGCTACTTTTATTTGCAGCCTTCCCGAGCCACACGGGCTGTGGATATTGGCTCTGTGCTCCTGAGGGAACTGATTCTCCACCCTGTTCCTACTGGATCTAAAACGGAACCAAATCCATAAACCATGGAAACTCCTGGAGTCAGAGGGAAAAGTTCCTCATTAAAAGTTTTTCATTAATCTTGCACATCCTCTTTTTAACATGATGATTTTTAAAAAATTGTTATTTTATTTTATTTTACTTTATTATTTTACTTTATTTTATTTTACTTTACTTTATTTTATTTTACTTTATTTTATTTTACTTTATTTTATTTTATTTTACTTTATTTTATTTTATTTTATTTTATTTTATTTTATTTTATTTTATTTTATTTTATTTTATTTTATTTTATTTTATTTTATTTTATTTTTTATTCCAGTAAAATTCTTCTCCCTCCCTTTTCCCTCCTGCAGCCAATTCTACAGCTGCAGCGTCGAGGAATTGATCTGTCTGAAAGTTTGGGGGAGTTTTTGGGGTTTGTTTTTCCTGTGTTAATTTAAAAATTTACGTGAGGAAGGTCTGAGGACGCCTGGTTTGCTCGGCCTGGAGAGGAGGAGGTGAGGGGAGACTCCTCAGGGTCTCTCCAATCCCTGCTCCCTGTGGTAGGGATGGGAAACAAGTGGAGCTCTGCCAGGTTTTGGTTGGATTTTAGGAGAAGTTTTTTCCCCTCAGAGGGTGGTGGGCACTGAAAAGGCTCCCCAAGGAACGGGCACATTCCCAAAGCATTTGGACAACGTTCCCAGGGATGCCCAGGCTGGGATTGTTGGGGTGTCGGTGCCTGGGTGATCCTTGTCCCACTCAGAAATTCCATGAAATTTTGCATGGAACCATTCCCTGACCCAAGGTACACAAGCAGGGATGAGAGCAAGAACTTGGATTAGCTGGAAGTGGCCATGAGGCTCCAGCCTCAGCCATTCAGGGGTTAAAAAGCTTCTTTGAAACACACCACAGATCATTTGGGATCAGTGGGTCACCCCAAAAGCACCTGGAGTGGATTTTCAAGTTTTCATCTCATTATCCTGATTTTCCTGCTCTTTGTGCCGTTCCGGGGAAAAGAATAAAGCGAGGTCCCGGTGCTGTCCCAGTTTCTTGTTGCTCAAGCTTGGGAGGCACAAAGTTCAGCCATGAGCACCTCTCACTTGGGATTTATCTGGAATGGGAGATCCAGAGCACAAAACTGTCCTCAGGAGAGTCAGGAGACTCCATCTGAGCCCAAAACCATCCTCAGGAGTCAGGAGACTCCATCTGAACACAAAACCATCCTCAGAGGATTCAGGAGATTCCATCTGAACACAAAACCATCCTCAGGAGTCAAGAAACTCCATTTGAGCCCAAAACCATCCTCAGGAGAGTCAGGAGATTCCATCTGAGCCCAAAAACATCCTCAGAGGAGTCAGGAAACTCCATCCAGAGCCCAAAAAAGAGTCAGGTAACTCCATTTGAGCTCAAAACCTTCCTCAGAGGAGTCAGGAAACTTCGAGTCCAAAACCATCCTCAGAGGAATCAGGAACTCCATCCAGAGCCCAAAACCTTCCTCAGAAGGGTCAGGAAACTCCATCCAGAGCTCAAAAAAGAGTCAGGAAACTATCCAGAGCCCAAAAAAGAATCAGACAGTCATCCTCCTGGAAGAATCAGCCTGGGAAAGCCATTGCAGAGCAGCTCATGGAGGTTTCAGGTCTCACAGGCTGCATCATTTACAGATTTCAATAAATCAATTATTATTCAATAATCAATGAATAGGAATATTCTGCTGATAAAACCAGAAGTTCCCAGCCACCTTACCTGCCCTGCTCTTGGTGCCTTCAGTGTTGTCCAGAGGTTCAGGTGGCTCCAAGCCCAGGTAGACCTTCACAAGTCGAGTCAGCTCTGTGAAGGCCTCATCCAAGTCATCTGCAGAGAGGGAAATACATTCCATGGCAGAGAGAAAAGAAAGGGAATAAATCCCAACTTTTCATCAGTGCAAAGATACAAATCACACGGGTCTGACATGGAAATACGTTTTGAACTTACCCAGAAAATACAGAAAAACGTTTTTTGACACAAAAATACATTTTTAACATCCCCTGGGGAGAAAAGAACTGTTATTCCTATTCCCAAATCTTTGCCTGAAAGCCCTGAATTGCAAAATTATAATTTGGCAGGGGTGAGGGGTTTACATTCCCCATTCCAAGGGAAACTCCAGCTTTGCCTGGCAGATACCTGTCCTTCAAAACCAAGACAGAACCCCAAAAAACCACCTCTATAAAAGGTGATTCCTGAGAATGAATAACAGAGGGATTCTTTCCAGAAGGGATTTTCCCACTTGCTGTCCTCAATTCCTAATTATCCCCAGAGGAAAATCAGCAATTAACTCACCCGTGTTGATGACTGCATCGAAGTATCCCGGGCAATCCTGGTTTATTTGGAGGTACGTGTCCACTCTGGACACTGCCTCTTCAATCTCTGGCCTGCTGAACAATCCTGTCCTCCTCAGGTGTTCCTCATATTTCCATTTGTCCCTTGGAACCAACAGGATGTACCTGGGTTTAAAGTGGGTATTTTTCAAGCTACGAACACCCTTGAAAACAAAGCAGAAAAAAACAGTGTGGTCTTTTTCTTTTTTTTGGTTTGGTTTGGTTGTTTGGTTTTTTTTGTGTTTTTTTTGGTTTGTTTGTTTTGTTTTTGTTTTTTTTTTGTGTGTTTTTTGTTTGTTTGATTGGTTTTTTGTTTGTTTGTTTTGTTTTTTAAATTGAAACTCATTGTTTATTGAACTTGGAGCCGAGTTTTTTCTCACTGAAAATAAAGCAGAGAAACACAAGGGTTTTATTCCTGAAACTGAGTGCTTGTTGAACTTCTGTTGAAACAAAAAAACCTGAGTTGTTTTTTTTTTTTTTCCTCTGTGTTTATTCCAAATTACTGGCTGGAAGTTGCTCTGCAGGCATTGGTGGCTACCAGAGCAAAGGGGAAGCGCTGCAAACATTTAATTCAATGTGAAACAGAACTGAGTGTCAGACCTGCAAGTGTAGGGCTCAGCAAGATTTTTAACTTTCAAAATTGCTGTCAGTCTCCTTTATCAGCCCAAGATAGACTCGAGATTAAAGGGAATGAACAGCTCTAAATTTCCAGTCTCAGCCCACAGCCCATAATTAAAATTTCCTTTAATGGTGCTAAATCACTTCTGTTCTGAGCCCTGTGGCAGATAATGGACTCAGCACCTTCTATCCCCACCCATAACTCACAATTATCGTTTCTCAGAGCCCACAGTGATACAAAACCCTGCATAATTCCTGCGTGATCTCAGAACTCCTGTGACAAAGGGGTTTTAGCTGCCTGCTTTGGCAATTCCCCCTAAAAGTTACGGTCAGGGGCCCGTGGCGCCGGGTTCAGCTCCTCATGAATAAACACCGCGTTCCATTAAGGCTCCATCCCCTAAATTACGTGATAAAACCTCTGCTCTGCTGGGGAACTGACAGCTTGGGAAGGATTCCATCTGATTTCATCTCCTGTTTTTCCCTGGCTGTGTAGATTTAAAGCCTGTCTCCACGACAAGGAGCGCACGGCGTGCTCATCGCTGGGGACCGGGGGTGATTCACAGCTGAGGGGATGAAAAGGAGCTGCAGCCACCCCGAGATGAAGTTATTAATTGTAGGAGTCCAGGGTATTCCTTTGGAAACCCTGGGCAAGCAGAAACCTGTACAGGGGGGGTTTAAAACCTGTACAGGGGGGGTCGGAGATATGTGCAGGGGGGTTACAGACCCTGGCATGGACCCCAGACAGGCAGGGGTCTCGATTATAGCCCATGGGAAAAATTACCAACACTCTGGGAAGAATTGCACGGCCTTGAAAGTAGTAGAAAGTATTAATATTTTCACATTAGGGGTTTCAAGATAAGAAGGACCAGAGACAAGATGGAGGATTCTGGGCGTTACCCCAGAGTCTTCTCCTTCTTCTTTGTCTCCATTTTGCTCAGTGGTGACGACACGAAGTAGATTTAGAGGGATTGGGTTAAAGTAGAAAACACCTGTCTAGTGTCAAGTGCATGCATTGGGTCACAATTGTAAATAATGTGCATGCAATTATCTGTATATAAGATACAGATATCTTATATATATAAGTATATATATCTGTATATAAGATACAGATATCTTATATATATAAGTATATATATCTGTATACAAGATACAGATCTCTTATATATATAAGTATATATATCTGTATATAAGATACAGATATCTTATATCTATAAGTATATATATCTGTATATAAGATACAGATATCTTATATATAAGTATATATATATCTGTATGTAAGATACAGATATTTTATATATATCAGTATATATATCTGTATATAAGATACAGATATCTTATATCTATAAGTATATATATATCTGTATATAAGATACAGATATCTTATATCTATAAGTATATATATCTGTATATAAGATACAGATATCTTATATATAAGTATATATATATATCTGTATATAAGATACAGATATCTTATATCTATAAGTATATATATATCTGTATATAAGATACAGATATCTTATATATATAAGTATATATATATCTGTATATAAGACACAGATATCTTATATATATAAGTATATATATCTGTATATAAGATACAGATATCTCATATATATAAGTATATATATATCTGTATATAAGATACAGATATATTATATATATAAGTATATATATATCTGTATATAAGATACAGATATCTTATATATATAAGTATATATATATATGTATATAAGATACAGATATCTTATATATATAAGTATATATATATATATCTGTATGTAAGATACAGATATCTTATATCTATAAGTATATATATATATCTGTATATAAGATACAGATACCTTATATATATAAGTATATATATATCTGTATATAAGATACAGATATCTTATATATATAGGCATATATATATATCTGTATATAAGATACAGATACCTTATATATATAAGTATATATATATATCTGTATATAAGATACAGATATCTTATATATATCAGTATATATATATCTGTATATAAGATACAGATATCTTATATATATAAGTATATATATATATCTGTATATAAGATACAGATATCTTATATATATCAGTATATATATCTGTATATAAGATACAGATATCTTACATATTTAAGTATATATATATCTGTATATAAGATACAGACTGCCCGTGGGCAGGCGGGGCAGTCGTCGCCTGTTGCCCCCAGGTGCTGTCCAGACCTTGGCAGAGCACAGAGAGAATTGTAGAGATAAGGATAAAATAAACAAAAAGGAAAACTCAGAAAAAGAACATCTGAAGACTCCTCGTCTTTTCTGTGGGCATCTCGGGGCTTCCCAAAGGACCAGGGGCAGTGCCCATCCCTCATTCTCGGGCAAGCAGAGACCCCGAGAATTAATTTACTCTTTAATACCAGCCAAGCCACTTAAAAGCAGCATTTGCAGCGCTGAATTGTTGCTCATTTGAGCAAGGGAACGTTTTTTTTAGGGCTGCCACGATTGCTGTTGTGGTTTGTGTGCGTTTGTGGTTGAGCCAGTGGATGTGCGTGGGTTTATTTTGGGCCCCAACTCCTCAGGAACGCCAAGGCACTCAAGTGAAAATCAGATTTTTGATCCCCAGTTTCCCCAAAAAATCATCATCCTGCAATTTATGAAATTTAAAATCAGTTTTTGACCAGGATCCTGTGCTAGCACTGCACTCTCCTACATTTCTTTTTTATCTCTGTTGTTTTACTCAACTGAAAACCAGTTTTTTTAATCACCAGTTTCCCAAACAAAATCATCATCCTGCAATTTATGAAATTTAAAATCAGTTTTTGACCAGGATGCTCAACACAGGATCCTGTGTTAGCACTGCACTGTCCTACATTTCTTTTTTATCTCTGTTGTTTTGCTCAACTGAAAATGAGATTTTTTTGATCACCAAACAAAATGATCATCCTGTAATTTAGGAAATTTAAGATCAGTTTTTGACCAGAATCCCGTGTTAGCACTGCACTGTCCTACAATTCTTTTTTTTTTCCTCTGTTGTTTTACTCAACTGAAAACCAGTTTTTTTGATCACCAAACAAAATTATCATCCTGTAATTTATGAAATTTAAGATCAGTTTTTGACCAGGGTCCTCAGCTTAGGATCCTGTGTTAGCACTGCACTCTCTTACAATTCTTTCTATCTCTGTTGTTTTACTCAACTGAAAACCAGTTTTTTGATCCCCAGTTTCCCAGACAAAATTATCATTCTGTAATTCATTACATTTAAAATCAGTTTTTGACCAGGATGCCCAGCACAGGATCCTCTGTTAGCACTGCACTTTCCTACATTTATTTTTTAACTCTGTTGTTTTACTCAACTGAAAACCAGTTTTTTTGATCACTGGTTTCCCAAACAAAATTATCATGCTGTAATTAATGAAATTTAAAATCAGTTTTTGACCAGGATGCTCAGCTCAGGATCCTGTGTTAGCACTGCACTCTCCTACATTTCTTTTTTTATCTCTGTTGTTTTTACTCAGTGCCACATTCCAGGAGCCTCTGATTTTGGAATCTGACCTGGAGGGAGCTTAATTGGAAGAAATAATTTGGAAGGAAATGCAGAATGTCTTTGCTTTTTGTCACCTAGCTAGTAAAAGTTGATATAAGGGAATGAGAAGTTTAATTAGAAAATTAGCCAAAACCCTCAGGTTTTGTGTTTCCAAGAGAGAGGTTTTGACACTTTGTTGGTGACCCAGTCTCCTTCTGTGGTCCAGCTTCAGAGCACCTGACAAACCTCTGAGAGGGGAAAGCAATCTCTCAAAAAAAAAAAAAAATTGTAATTTTTAATTGTTCTGCCCCAAATATTGCCTCAAGCCCTCTGAGGCTCCATCAGCAAAAGAGAAGCAGTTTGTTTGGTTTATTTTAAGGGGTGATCTGCTCTGGTCCTGCGGTAGGGTGGAGATGGGTGAGAAGGTCGTGACTGGAAAGCTGAGGGGGCTGGAATGGGAAGTGCTGGTGATGCTGGAAGTTGAAAAAAGAGACCAGAAATAGAAAATAATAATAAAAAAACCAACAAAAAACCAAAAACAAACAAAACAAAAAACAAAACCCCAAACAACGACAAAAAAACCAACAAAAAACTCCAAACAAACAAAACTAAAACCAACAAACAACAAAAACCAAACACAACAAAAAACTAACCAACCAAAACCAAAAAACAAACCAAAAAAAACAGAAGATCAACAAAACCCCCCCCAAAACAAAACCAAAACAAAACCAAAAAAACACCCCAAAACAACAACAACAACAAACAACAAAAAACCCCCCACAAAAAAAAAACCCCAAAAAACCAAACAAAAAAAAAACCCCAAAAAACCCCCAAAACACAACAAAACAAAACAACCCCCCCCCCCAAAAAAAACCCCAAAAAACCAGACCAGCAGAGGGATAATTCTGACTAAGCCAAGGTTGGAAAAGCCCTCTAAGATCATTCCCCCAGCACTACCAAAGCCACCATTGACCAACGTCCCCAAGTGCCACATCCTTGTGTTTCCTGAACAATTCCAGGGACCAGGACTCCATCCCTGCCTGCTCCAATCCCTTTTTACCCTTTCCAGGAAGGAATTTTCCCCAGTATCCAACCCTGGCACAAACCCCATGAAGAAATGGGTCCCAGCCAGGTGATCCTCACCTCGATTTCCAGGTGGACACAGGTGGCCAGCCCTTCCCTGGCTATGGATTCCACCGTGTCTCTTCCCAGCCCGTAGCGGTGGTCGCTGTATTTGTAGGTTACCAGGAATTTCCCCTGGAATTCAGAAGGAGGACAATGCCAAGAGGAAAATATTCCAAGGGGAACAACTTCCTCAAATGAGCGAATCGCTTCGGATTTCCCTGTTCCTGCTCCCTACAAAGTTTCTTCCTGTTTTTAAATCAGGGATGGTGAGAGCAGTGAGAGCCCAAAATCAGAGCTCATGAGGGCACTGAGCCCAAAATCAGAGTTCAGAGTTCATGAGGGCACTGAGAGCCCAAAATCAGCATTAATGAGGGCACTTAGAGAAAATAATCAGCATTAATGAGGGCACTGAGCCCAAAATCAGCATTAATGAGGCCACTGAGTGCCCAAAATCAGCGTTAATGAGGGCACTGAGAGCCCAAAATCAGCGTTAATGAGGGCACTGAGCCCAAAATCAGTGTTAATGAGGGCACTGAGTGCCCAAAATCAGCATTAATGAGGGCACTGAGCCCAAAACTGGAGTTTATGAGGGCACTAAGCCCAAAATTTGAGTTCATGAGGGGACTGAGTCCAAAATCAGTATTAATGAGAGCACTGAGAGCCTAAAATCACCATTAATGAGGGCACTGAACCCAAAATCACCATTAATGAGGGCACTGAGTCCAAAATCAGTATTAATGAGAGCACTGAGAGCCTAAAATCAGCATTAATGAGGGCACTGAACCCAAAATCAGCATTAATGAGGGCACTGAGTGCCCAAAATCAGCGTTAATGAGGGCACTGAACCCAAAATCAGCATTAATGAGGGCACTGAACCCAAAATCAGCATTAATGAGGGCACTGAGCCCAAAATCAGAGCTCATGAGGGCACTGAGCCCAAAACTGGAGTTTATGAGGGCACTGAGCCCAAAATCAGTGTTCATGAGGGCACTGAGATTCCAAAATCAGCAGAAAAGAAAATCCCCCATATCTGGGCTTGTGCTTTCTCCATGGAGAACCAAATTCCAAAATCTTGACAACAAACGCTGCCAGCGTTCCTGGGTTATTCCTTCCCCCTTGGAAAGGAAAAATCCAAAGCAAGGGGGCTTCCTTCTGGTGATTTTGTATCAAACCACCGTGGCCAAGCCATGGAAAAAAATGGGAGATTCCAAGGAAAAGGAAGAACTGCAGCACATCTGCAAGGAGAGCGTGGGGTTGGCTGAGGCATTTCAAAGTTCCAGAGAGATGCAAGAGGATTATTTTATGTTTTTTAAAATAAAACTCCTTGATAATTGCTGTCATGAAGGGCCAGCTCAGTTGTTTCAGGCTCTGCTGGCTCCCCCTTTTTGTATAAATACAAATAACGTATATTTTGTACTATTTGTATCAATACAAATAATACAAAAAATGTATTTATACAAATTTGTATAAATACAAATAAATACAAATCTGTTGTGGCTTTTCAGGGCAAAGTTTTGTTGCAAAAGAGCAGCTGGAGGCAGAAATCCTTCAGAGGAGCCTCACTCCTTTAGGGGGGGGATTTGCTAAACTTCCAAGGGATTCCCTGCAGGGTCGCTGGAAAACGTTGGAAAAATAAAACCAATAAACCCCACATTATATTTGTGTCTGAAAATAAGTTTATTTCTACCTTCTATTATTATTTAAATATTCCCCACTGGCCATTTTGCCCATTCCGTGGTTTCTATAAATTCATTTACAGGAGGAAAAGGCAGCACAAATCTACAAGAAATTTGTGGCTTCTGTCTATCAACTTAAAAACACAACTGAGAGCGAATAAACATTCACACCCAGGCACAAACTTAATATAAAAAAAAATAAAATAAAAATGAATCAGGCTTGGACAGAGAAGTTGAGTTCACTGTGGGAGCAGGAAAGAGCAACAAGGACAGGAGTCAGGTACTTACTGCTTTCACCATTTGGTCAAATCCTTCTTGAGAAATGAAATAATAATCGAGTCTGTTTACTTCCCCAAAATAAGCTTTCCTGGTGGTGTGACAGGGCCTGGGAGATTTATGGGATAATAAAGAAAGAACTTGTTTTCAATCCCAGTTGGAATAGCAGTGGGAGCAGGGGTGGGAAAGCAGAGGGGAAACTATAAATCATTTTATTTTTAAGCAGCAAAGAAATACGAGAAATAGAAAGAGGTGCAAATCACACCCCTAAATGCTGCATATTTGAAAGATTAACCCATAAATACACCCCCCCCCCCAAAAAAAAAAAAAAAAGTTAAATGTAACGTGGTATTGTTGGCTATAAATCCCTCCCCAGCCCAGGATGGCCTGAGCTGAAGCTGTCACAGCAGCCTGGGATTGAGAAATGATGGATCCATTTTTTTTTTTCCCCACTTCTGTCAGCTCGGGGATGATAAAAAAAAAAAAAAAGTCAAATCCTAAATGTGGAAAAGGAGCTGGGCTGAACTGTTGAGGTTAAGAAAGAGCTCCAAAAGTCCAATTTTTAAACAGGTCCCGAAAGGGAAGGGGAGAAACAATCCTGAGACTGGGGAGAAAAGTGGGATAAAAGGCAGGGAGAGTAAAAACCTCAGCTACCTGAGCTTCCCAGCAGGATATAAAACACTAAAATCCATCCAAAAAAACCCTAAAACCCAGCTAATTATGGCAGGTAACAATTAGAGCCTGAAGTATTCAGTGGCTCTCGTTCTATTCGGAAATCAGATTTTTCTCCTCGTTTCTGCTTTGCCATTAAAGTGGGATAAAAGGCAGGGAAAGGAATTCCCTGTCATCCCATGAGGATGGACCTCAGCTACCAGGGTGGAACACTAAAAATCCACAAAAAAAACCCAGAAAAAAAACCCAAAAACCCCCAAATCCCCGCTAATTAAGACAGGTAACAATTAGAGCCTGAAGGATTCAGTGACTCTCCTTTTGTTTGAAAATCAGATTTTTGTCCTCGTTTCTGCTTTGCCATTAAAGTGGGAAAAAAATGCAGAGAAAGGAATTCCTTGCTGTCCCATGAGGACAAACCTCAGCTACTTGAGCATCTCACCAGGATAAAACATTAAAAACCCACAAAAATACCCCCAAATCCCCCTAAAAACCAGTTAATTACTGCAGGTAGCAACTTGAGCCTGAAGGATTCAGTGGCTCTCCTGTTTGAAAATCAGATTTTTCTCCTCGTTTCTGCTTTGCCATTAAAGTGGGAAAAAAAGGCAGGGAAAGGAATTCCCTGTCATCCCATGAGGATAAACCTCAGCCACCAGGGTGAAACACTAAAAAACCACTAAAAAAACCCAGAAAAAAACCCCCAAAACCCTAACCCCCCCCCCCCCCCAAACCCCAGCTAATTACTGCAGGTAACAATTTGAGCCAGAAGTATTCAGATGCTCCTATTCTGTTTGAAAATCAGATTTTTCTCCTCGTTTCTGCTTTGCCATTAAAGTGGGATAAAAGGCAGGGAAAGGAATTCCTTGCCATCCCATGAGGACAAACTTCAGCCACCAAGGTGAAACACTAAAAATCCACTAAAAACTCAGAAAAAATCCCCCAAAACCCTAAAACCCCCCCAAACCCCAGCTAATTACTGCAGGTAACAATTTGAGCCTGAAGGATTCAGTGGCTCTCCTGTTTGAAAACCAGATTTTTCTCCTCGTTTCTGCTTTGCCATTAAAGTGGAAAAAAAGACTGGGAAAGGAATTCCCTGCCCTCCCATGAAAATAAACCTCAGCCACCAGGGTGAAACACTAAAAATCCACAAAAAAATCCCCAAAAACCAGTTAATTAATGCAGGTAACAAATTGAGCCTGAAGGATTCAGTGACTCTTGTTCTATTTGAACATCAGATTTTTCTCCTCGTTTCTGCTTTGCCATTAAAGCAGGAAAAAAGGCAGAGAAAGGAATTCCTTGCTGTCCCATGAGGACAAACCTGAGCTTCCCACTAGGATAAAACATTAAAAATCCACCAAAAATCCCCTCAAAACCCAGTTAATTACTGCAGGTAACAATTTGAGCCTGAAGTATTCAGTGGTTCTTATTCTGTTTGAAAATCAGATTTTTCTCCTCGTTTCTGCTTTGTCATTAAAGTGGAAAAAAAGGCAGGGAAAGGAATTCCCTGTCATCCCATGAGGACAAACCTCAGCCACCAGGGTGAAACACTAAAAACCCACTAAAAAAAAAAAACAGAAAAAAACCCCCAAAAACCCCAAACCCCAGGTAATTAATGCAGGTAACAATTTGAGCCTGAAATATTCAGTGGCTCTCCTTCTGTTTGAAAATCACATTTTCCTCCTCATTTCTGTTTTACCATTCCTGCTTATTTATTCCAGGGAGCTGAGCATGGAAACCTTTGAGAAATTCAGTGTCAGCATCAGAGGGTGGCACTTTTTTTTTTCCCAAAAAAATATGAGACCCTTTAAAATTCCCTGATTTTTTTTTTTTTTCTGGGATAACACAAACCACACCCAGCTCCGAAGGTCGCTGCTGAGCACCAGCCAGATGGTTGGAAGGGCCAATTTCACTTGATTTCCTGCAATTTTTTACACATTTCAGCCCCTTTTTAATTGCAGGGCCATGTTTACGTTCCGACTGCCAGAGTTATCTTGCAGAAAATCCAATTTTTTTTTTAATGAGCAGAAGGGTTGAAATTTCAAGCCATTGAAAACAAAAAAAAAACCACATAAAACCCAAAAAAACCCCTCCAAAAACCCCAAACAAACAAAAAACACAACCAAAAAAAACCAAACTCACAAACCAAACTAAAACCCCAAAAAACCTCCAAAAACCCCAAACAAAAAAAAAACCACAACAACAACCCACAAACCAAAAAATCAAACTAAAACCCAAAGAAACCTCCAAAAACCCCCAAACAAACAAATAAAAAAACCCAACCAAAAAACCCCCAAAAGTAAAAAAAAAACCCACCCACAGAGCAAAACAAAAAAATGACAAACCCCATAAAAACCCCCAAGAAATCCTGGCTTTAAAACTGCTGAAATCTGCCCGGAATAATTAAAAATACAACTTGGCTTCGATGGTTGCAATTTTCTGCTCTGTTAAGGTTCTGTCTCTCCCTTCATTTTTTTATTATTTTTAATTTTTTTTTTTATTTTTTTAAATTATTTTTGTTTGTTTTGTTTTTCCCCTCATTCATGGAAGTTGCAGGGAACAAAAACCACAAAATACGAAAATGCTCTTAAAAAAAAAAACAACAAAAAAGCCCCGAGCCCCACGGAACGTTTGGAAAATTTCAGTTGGGGTTGAATTTTTTTTTTTGTCATTTCCGAAATATGGATTCAAAGAAAGGGGGGGAAAAAAAGGATTTTTTTTTATTGTGACATAACAGATTTTTCCTTAAAAAAAGAAAACGAATGGATAAATTAGTAAAAAAATGGGGAATAAGGGAATGTAGGGCAGGTTTTCTGGGATTTTTTGTGGGTTTTTTTTTTGTTTGTTTGGGGTTTTTTGGAGTTTTTTGGGTTTTGCTTATTGGTTTGTGGGTTTTTGGTTTTTTTTTAGTTGTGTTTTTATTATTTGGGTATTTTGGGTGGGTCTGAGGTATTTTTTGTTTTGGTTCGTGAGGGGTTTTTTGGTTTTATTTTTGGTTGTAGTTTTCTTTGCAATTTTTTGGAGCTTTTCGGGTTTTGTTTTTTTTTGTGGCTTTTTTTTTTTTTTTGGTCTGTGGGTATTTTTTTGCTTTTGGGGTTTTTTTGGTTGGGTTTTTTTCTTTGTTGGTTTGGGGTTTTTTGGAGGTTTTTTGGATTTTAGTTTGGTTTTTTGAGTTGTGTTTTTTGGTTCTTTTTTTGGTTTTTTGGGGTTTTTGGTTGTGTTTTTTGGTTGTTTGGGGTTTCTTGGGCATTTTTGGGTTTTGCTTATTGGTTTATGGGGTTTTTTGGGTTTTCTTGGTTGTGTTTTTTGTTTGGGTTTTTTGGGGAGGGTCTGGGATCTTTTTTGTTTTGGTTCGTGAGGGGTTTTTGGGTTTTGTTGGTTGTAGCTTTCTTTGGGATTTTTTTTGGAGTTTATTTGGGTTTTGTGTTTTTTTTTGTTTTGCTCTGTGGGTATTTTTTTGCTTTTGGGGTTTTTTTAGTTGAGTTTGTTCGTTTGTTTGGGGTGTTTTGGAGTTTTTTGGTTTTAGTTAGGTTTTTTGGTTCTTTTTTGGTTTTGGGGAGTTTTTTGGTTGTTTTTTATTAGTTTGGGGTTTTTTTGTTTTGGTTTGTGGGGTTTTTTGGTTCTTTTGGTTGTGCTTTTTGAGGTTTTTTGGGGATTTTGGCTTTTTTTGTTTTGGTCTCTGGGATTTTTTTGCTTTTGGGGTTTTTTTTGTTTTGTTTTGGTTTTTTTGGGTTTTTTGTGGTTTTTTTGTGTCTTTGTTTGGGTTTTTGTTGTTTTTTTCTGTTTTGGGTGGTGGTTTTTAAAAATTTGTTTGGTTTGTTTTCTTTTTGTTTGCCATTCACCTTTAAAAAAAAAGAATTTGATAATCTAAATAGCTTTTCTCTCATTGACGACCTCAGGCAGCCAAGCCTTGGGAAGAGAAGAAAACGCAGCAAAATTGTTTTTAACTTTTTTACAAATTAAAAAAAGAAAAAACCAATAACCCACAAACCAAACCAGCAGCAATTCCATCCTTGATCCTTTGGTGGTGGTTTTGGGGTTTTTTTGTTTGTTTTTGTTTGGTGGGTTTTTTTTTTGTTTTTTTTTTTTGTTTTTGTTTTTTTTAAGCTCAAGGAGCAGAACTTACCCAAATCTGAAGATATTCTTGAATTGCCTGCAGATTTTGAGGGAAAGCTGCCTCTTCCCACAGGCCAGAGGGCCCAGTAACACCAGCATGGGGTAGGATTCATCAGCACCGGGCAAAGTGCTGCAAGAAAGGAAAACCAGAGGGCATTAAATCACCTGAAAGGAAAAAAAAATCAAATTTCAGCAGCTTTTAATAAAAAGCTTTGTGGAGGTTTTGTCACCTCTTCGACTCATCTCAGGTTGTTGGCAGGGCGGACAAAAACTGAGGTGCTCTAAAGGTAAAAATAGCACAAAAAAAATCTGCATTGAAGCCTCTTTTTCAAAAGGAATGGTGTTATTTTTGCTCTGATCTCACCTGATTTTACAGCCTTTTCTAAAGGGCTGGGGTTTGCTGAGGAGTTTTTTTTTTTTCAGAGATGGGAATATTTTAATGAGCGGGATAATTGGAATAAACCTGGAATAAACCCAGTGCTACAGATTTTTTTCCACTCCCCTGCATGACCCTGTTGACTCCTGTGCCAGGTGAAAGTGTAAAAATTTTTCAATTAAATAGAAAAAATCCACTCAGATCCTTTAAACTCCACTGAACACTAATAAAACCACAATAAAAGGACCCAAAGAGCTGCAAAAATACCAAATTCTCCATTTTCTCCACGCTGAGCTGAGGACTAAATACTCAGATTTTCCACTTCCAGCTCTGAGTAGGAGAGTGAAGAGGATTTCTGCACTTGTGGGTGTCCAGCAATTTATTTAGGCAGCTCAAAATAGAATTACAGATTAATTTTTAAAATTTTTTAAATTCCTTTTTAAGTCTCAGGTAGGTTTTAAGGTTGGGCCGCTTGGGAAATACGTCACAAATAATGGAAATAATTCTAAACTCGGTGATTTTTATTTAATAAGTGGTTTTAACTACATTTTTAAGAGAAAGAAAAACTGCCTCTGTGCCCATTTAATGGGGTTTAAAACAGGTGAACACAGACACCTGAATACAGAATATACTTCTTTTACCACCCCTCTCACAAACAACTCATTCTTTAGGAAACAGGGACAACATTCCAATAGAGAAGCAAGGAGAGGAAAAAAAAATTCCAAAATCATGGCTTTACTCCTATTTTAGGAGCAGCAAAGCAGCTCTGTTACCTGCCAGAATACATGGATATAATTAGCACAAAAAGCTGATTAGCACCATACATTCAAATCCTGCAGAAGTCAAAAAATACCCTTGGAAAAAATCCATTCTGAAAGAACCATTTCAGAGGTGAGAAAAACGCTGGAGTGAGGAGGGTTCAAAATTGATGTTACAGAAAGGTTTTTTTGGGTTTTTTGGGGTTTTTTTTCTGTCTCAAGTTCATTTTTTTTTTTGTGAATTATCCGGGCAAAACCCACAACTTTTGTTTTCCACATAAAATGATGGAATGGGGTGGGTTGGATGGGAATTTAAAGCCCATCTCATTCCAAACCTTCACAACATTTTCTGCTATCCCAGGGTGCTCCAAGCTCCATCCAGCTTGGCCTTGGACAATTCCAGGGAATGGGGAATTCTCTGGGAATCCCATGACAGGGCCTCCCCAGTCCTTAAAATAAAGGAATTTTTTCCTTCTCCCTGCACAGGACCTGTTCCAGGCTTGGAAAATGCAGAATTCCTCTGGCATCTTTCCTTCTACGAGGAAATGTCACACCCAATACATCATCGCTCCACAAGATCACGCGCCAAATTCAAATTCTCTTCCAATTTAATTTATTCATTAAATATTAATCATCACATTTAATGAATTTTAAGGCCAAAAGGGACAATTTTGAGGATGTAAATCACCCTCTTCTCATCCCACTTGGAATTTCCCAAGGTGGTTCCTGTTCCAGGCATGGAAAATGCAAAATTCCAACATCTTTCCTTCCACAAGGATGTCTTACACCCAATAAATTATCACTCCACAAGATCATGCTCTAAATCCAAATTCCCTTCAATAAATTCCCCGTGTCCTCAGATTCCTGGGATTTATGATTTCATCAGGAGAACAGGGAGAACATTTCCAGAATCCCGTCTTTCACTACATCACCGCTTCTTGGTGCTCAACATTAAAAGTTTGGAGGTTCCTACAGCTTGGAAGAAGATTCTGGAAGTTTTGGGCTCATAATTCAACTTTCTTCATCTTTGTGGGCACTGCTGTGAAAGATTAGTGAAATTTAGTCCAAAAGGGACAATTCTGAGGATCTAAATCACCCTCCTCTCATCCCACTCGGAATTCCCCAAGCTGGTTCCTCTTCCAGGCTTGGAAAATGCAGAATTCCAACATCTTTCCTTCCACAAGGATCTGTTACACCCAATAAATCATCACTCCACAAGATCACGCTCCAAATACAAATTCCCTTCAATAAATTCCCCGTGTCCTCAGATTCCTGGGATTTATGATTTCATCAGGAGAACAGGGAGAACATTTCCAGAATCCTGTCTTTCACTACATCACCGTTTCTTGGTGCTCAGCATTAGAAGTTTGGAGGTTCCTACAGCTTGGAAGAAGATTCTGGAAAACAGTTTTGGGCTCATAATTCAACTTTCTTCATCTTTGTGGGCACTGCTGTGAAAGATTAGTGGAATTTTAAGGCCAAAAGGGACAATTTTCATGATCTAAATCATGTTCCCCTCATCCAGCTTGGAATTCCCCAAGCTGGTTCCTCTTCCAGGCTTGGAAAATGCAGAATTCCAACATCTTTCCTTCCACAAGGATGTGTTACATCAAATAAATCATCACTCCACAAGATCATGCTCCAAATACAAATTCCCTTCAATAAATTCCCCGTGTCCTCAGATTCCTGGGATTTTTCATCAGCAGAACATTTCCAGAATCCTTTCACTACATCACCGCTTCTTGGTGCTCAACATTAAAAGTTTGGAGGTTCCTACAGCTTGGAAGAAGATTCTGGAAGTTTTGGGCTCATAATTCAACTTTTTTTCATCTCTGTGGGCACTGCTGTGAAAGATTAATGAATTTTAAGGCCAAAAGGGACAATTTTGATGATCTGAATCACCTTCCCCTCATCCCACTTGGAATTCCCTCAGTTGGTTCCCGTTTCCAGCCCAATACCTGAGGTTCCATGAGATCATATTTGAATTAAAAACCTTCCAGTTGTGGAGAACTCTTGGTAAATTGTTCCAAACGATTAATTATTCTAATTGTCAAAAAAAGAACCATGCTCTGCTCCTTGCCTGAATGGGTTTCTCCTCAACAGCCAAAAATCATCCTGTCCTGGCCCAACAGACTGGAGATTAAATTGAATTTCTGCTCCCCCTGTAGCTGTTGTCACTCTGAGAAACATTTTCAAATCTCACCTGCATCTCTAGGAGGGGGAAAATACCCATAATATTCACCATTGTGTTACCACAAAATTACAGATAAAATCACAAATTGAGAGAGAGAGAGAGAGAAGCAAAGAATAGGAAATTCAATGTTTTGTGCCTGCAGGGCAGGCAAGAATAGAACTTTTTTGCTTTGTCTTCAGGTTTTATTTGTGATGATAAAGAGATCACTAACCCAGAATTAATTAAAACCTGATGGAGAAAGAGAGATGCAAATGAACTCCCCCCAATCTGGTTCCAAAAAGCATTTTAGGGTGGAAAAGGCAATAATCATTAGGAAGATTTCATTAATGACTCTGGAATGCTTTCCAGCTGAGCACGGGCCAACATTGGAGGCATCATTAACAGTTTTTGGGGGCAATCCCACAAAGGCTGGGCTGATGTTTTTGTGTTTTTGTGTGCACAGTTCCTCGGGCAGAAGGCAGGATTCCTTCTTCCCATCAATCCAAAATCCACTAAGCAAATATTTAAACACAGCCCTGGAGAGAAAAAAAAAAATCTATGCCTTTAGGGTTTTTTTAAGAAGAAAAATAAGCCAATTATGTGTTTTTATTTTAAGAAGTCTTGCGAAAACAAATAAATCTTGGGGGTTTTGTTTTTAAAAGAATTCTCAGAGCTGTTGTCACTACTGGGAAGGCTCCTGGTTTTTTGTGGATGATCCCAGAAAACAGACTCACAATAAAAATACAAATTTCTCAGTTACTAAACCCTGGATTTTCTATCAGGTTACTCAGCTATGAATTAATCCAGCACCAAAACTGGGTGTGAGGCACAAAGGTTGATCTCAGTGTCCACTGCAGGCAAAATAATAATAATAATAATAATAATAATAATAACCATCCACTTATAGTGTATAGTGTATTCCATCAGGTTATGTGGAAGAATTTTCCAAGAATTCCTCAAGCATCATAACACAGCAGCAAAAAATTCCATTTTTCAGAGGAGAAAAGAGGCTGGGAGAAGTCACCTGGGAACGGTGACACTGGAGAAAGAGCATCCACCTGCCTCTGCCTTCCATACTTTTCACAAAATCATCTCCTCCTTCCAGTAAAACATGGAAATTTCAACTTATAAACACGAAATGTGCCCCAAAGCCCCCAAATAAAATCATTTTATCCCAACAGGATGCCAGCAGTGGGGAGAGAGAGCGTCAGCAGAAGGGGAAGGAGAAGTTTTCCAGCTCTCTGCTGCCTCCAGGGATTTTTCCGCTGCCTTCGGGTAGGGAGAGGAATTTTGCATCTCTCATTTGTGGTGCAAATGCCCATCTGCTCCAACAGATTGAGGAAAGGGAGTGGAGCTGTGGACAATCTGTCTCAGACTTTAGAGGTGAACCAAGAGCTTCGTTTTCATAATCAATCTGAACCAAATCAGATTTGCCTCGTTTCCAGGCTGCTGACAGGATCCTGCAGGAGTTCTCCTTGGGGGAAAAAAAAAAAACAAAAAACAAAACAAAACAAAACAAAAAAAAACCCAACAAAAACCAAACCAAACCAAACCAAACAAAAAAACCCCAAACCAAACCAAAACAAACAAACAAAAAAACAACAACAACAACAAAAAAAAAACCAAAAAAAGAAGAAAACAACAACAAAAAAAACCCCCAAAACAAAACAAAACAAAACCCAAAAACAAACCCGTCCCTCTGAATGTGACCAAAATTCTGCTTTACTTGAGTGCCACCGTCAGGAGCAGCTGTGAAATGAACTCACCTGTCCAGGACTCTCTGGGGCTGCCCGCTGTAGTACAAAACGTGAATCCTGTGATCTTCAGCAGCCACAACTTCTGGAGGAGGGTCCTCTTTATTCACAGCGGCCACCTGTTCCCAAAATTTAGGGGTTGGGGGGGGGGGGGGAAGGAAGGGGAGAAGTGATGGAATTGTTTCCAGCTGCAAAACTCTTGGCAGATGACACTGGGAATTAAGGATGGCTTTGTGTTCCTGAGGGTCAGGCTTCGTGCTGGGCTTGGCTGGGAGGAGAAATCTTTCCTGGGGATTGAAGGAGGATTTGAGGGATGGATGGAAGGCAGCCAGACACAGCTCACCATGCTTAATGTATTCAACCTTTTCCTGGGAAGAAAACAGGATGCCACATAGGATGCAAAAGCAGCTTTTTGCTGAAGGTTTTAATTACCCATTAATTTGCATCCTCTCAGTGCTGGTGGAAGGTGCCAAACTCAAATCCCTTGGGGACCGAAGCCACTTGTTTATTACAGGATGGGCATTAACGAAGTGAGCAAACTCCTGACAATGCATTCCTGTCCTTCCTGGGAGGGAGAGCACTCAGACTCCAAGGATTTCTTCCGTCCATCCTGTGGAAAGCTCTAATGGCCACTAATGAGTTGTGTATTTTGGGGGTTGTTAATGCCACACACTCAGGAATGGGTTAAGAACGACTGAGGCAATTCCAATGGGACACCAGACACAAAATTTCCACAGTGAGACCAATCAGCCTTTGGAATAATCATGAGGAGGAGGTTGGATGGGACTTGGAACAAGCTGGGATGATGGAAAGTGTCCCTGCCCATGGCAGGGGTGGGACTGGATGGGCTTTGAGGTCCCTCCCAACCCAAACTGTTCTGGATTCCGTGAATTTCCCTGGGGAAGAGGTGGATTCACCAACACTGGTCACTTTTAGGATTTGGGTGGACAGTTGGTGCTGGGCCATTTTGTATTGATTGTGCTTTTCCCAAGAAAGGTTGGAACATAATCCATGAGGTCTTTTCCAGCCTGGAATGCCATGGTTTTTTGGCAGCTGTGCCTATATCAGCATGGGGAAATAGGAGGGGAAACATTCCATACTCAGAACTCCACGCCCCTGCTTTTCAAGGGGAAAATAGGAAGAGGAAAGCTCTAAATTTTAGCTCTTATTTGGTTTTTTGCTCTGAATTAGTGGCTGGGAGCACAGCGGGTGCATCCTGGTGCACATCAGCTGGTAAGGGGGATCCTGCAGGAAGTTCAGTTCTTTTATTGGAAAACTATCCCACAGTGGGAATCAAACATGGTAATGTTTGGACAAGTAGGAATTCCCCTTCCAAACTACACTCCTGACCTAACCCACGTTCCTGTGCATCCATTTTGTGTCAGTGAGACAGAAAGCTGGTGCCTCCAAATTCAGTTTGGCAGGAGAATTCTTGAGGCTAGAGGAGGCATCCTAAAATAACACGAGGAGAGGGTTTTGTGAAACAACTTTTTATCACTCAGAAGTGAAATGCTGGTCTAAACCAGTCACTCAGGCTGACTTTTACAATCCATAGAGAAGGGAAAAAGAAATCATTAATATGTTCAAAATTATATTGAGAGGAAAACAGGTTGGCACATAAGACAAAGAATAAGATGAATATTTGTGTGGTTGGGGTAAATTACACTCTGGTCTCATCATCTGTATGCTCAGGATGGAGACAGCCTGGCACTGAACAAGAACCCCCAAATTTATACAGATAAAGGTGGGAGTGATGGATTTCCTGAGAGGATTGTTTTAAAAGGATAATTCCCTGAAATACAGCAGTTCCAGCACATGCAGCGACCAAATTCCAGTTAAGGCACCACAGCAGGGGAAGGCTTCTAATCCAGCAGAACTTCTGCCCAGCAGGATTTTGGGGGAGGAGGTTTGCTCCAACCTGCAAGCCTTTTCTTTATTTAGAAAAGTTCCAGAATGAAGTGATGCTTGCTTACCTTTTCTTCCACTGAAACCTTCTTGAGATCCAGTTCTGTGACTTGGAGCAACATGAAAATCGCCGAGAGCCAGTAACCGTTTTGTTCCTGAGGGGAAAAAATCCCATTTTGACAAAAAACACTTAATTTCATCCAGCCAATATTTAATTCCAATCGGTTAAAATTAAATTTGCCTTAATACATTGCAAAATAAAAGGTTTTTTTACCCTGAAAGGTGTCAAGGCACTGCCCAAAACTGACCCTTGACAAGCTCAGCTGCTGCAGCAAGAGCTGAGTTGTTCAAAAGTTTGTGACCACAACATTCAAAAGGCCAAGATGGGAATTTAAAAATGGAAAGGGATTTGGTCAGACTTTGCTTAGGAGAAGGATATCTCAGCAGGAAAAGCCTTTCAGATTATGGAAAACCAGGAACAGTCTACTTCAGGTACTTTTTCCTGCTAATTTCATTGTGTGCCACGACAGACCAGTCTCATAAAAGCCAATAAAAACCTGGCAATTACAAGAAAAAAATTAAACCCTGAATGCTTTTCTTCTTTCTGGCATTGGGAATGACTGTAAAAGTCACACAGAATTTAGAAATCACAGGAGTCGGGATAGAATTGTCTTTGACCACTCAGGAAAAATGTCCTGTCCACTTCTAGAGAGAGAAACTGGGGCTGAAAGGATTCAAACCATCAGGCTTGGGTTCTCATTTTTTGGTTCTTTCTTACCTGCAGAGGGTTTTTTAGAAGGTTCAAAACCCTGAGGAGAGGCAGATCTTGAATCCATTTAATCTCACTCAGCTCAGCCACCTGAGCAGGGACAGAAACAGAGAATAAATCAGCAGCAACTGAATCCATGAGAACTACGCAGGGAAAAGTATTTTAATGCCTGCTCTTCAAATTCGGGCATTAAAAAAAATCATTATAAATCACAAAAGGGGTTTACATGTGAACTGCACTCAGTGAGGCACTTCCAGGCACAAAAGGAGACAACTTGGCTGTTAGCAGGATAATCCACACAGCAATTTCCAAGCACCTGCACTTTTCCAGTTCTTTCAAATGTCAAGCCCTAACACATTTGGCTTTTTATGTGCTGATGTGCTTAAGTGAGGCAATTCTGCAGTTAAATTCGTGCTCTGGCTGGGTAGTTTAAAAAAAAAAAAATCCTTCTAAGAGTTTCTTTTCGCTGAAGTTCAAGTTCATCCTACAGAACTTGCAGCACTTGGTTAAAAAGGACCAGGATTTTTGTCCTTGGATATGTCCAGAGGGATAAATCAGGGGGTCCAGAGGGGTCCTGGCCATTTGGGGACTCATCTGTGCACAAAGGCAAGCTGGGCACTCAGTTATTAATCAAAGTTTGTGTGGCCCAAACAAACCTGCTTTTCCTTCACTGCTGAAAGATGGAATCAGAGAATCTTTGTGGAATGGGTTGGGTCAGAAGGAACCTTCAAACCCATCCAGTGCCACGGGCAGGGACACCTCCCACTGTCCCAGGCTGCTCCAACCTGGCTTTGGACACTTCCAGGGATCCAGGGGCAGCCACAGCTTCTCTGGGAATTCCATCCCAGCCCCTCCCCACCCTTCCAGCCAGGAATTCCTTCCCCAAATCCAATTTAAATCTCTCCTCTTTTAGTGTAAAACCATTTTCTTTTCCCCTGGCTGTATTTTTCCCATGTAAAAAGCCTCTCTCCATCTATTTCATAGCCCCTTTTAAATCCTGAAAGCACAACTGAACCTAAAAGGCTTCAGATTCTCCCTCATTTATACTCAACCCTTTTAGAGTGTCTAAAAACATAAACCTCAACCACAGCCTACTAAAAACTCAATTTGAGGTAAGAACAACCCCACCCAGGACACTTTTTGATGAAGTTAAAAGTGATTTGAGTGGATTTCTTAAATAAATCCCAGAATTCCAACCATCAGTAAGTTGAAAATCACTGAGTGTTTAGGAGGGACACGTTTGCAGCTAAACCTGTTGTGCCCATTTTTCAAAAACCCCAAGAATTTAAGATCATTCTGAGTGGTCGTGAGCTGAAGTAACTCCATGTGATAATTAATTAAAACTCCCCTTTAAATTATTCTTCAGAAGGCAATGTTCAAAACAGGGTGACTCATTAAACAGTTTCAACGACATCATTCAAAGAGGCAAGCTTTGATGAGGTAAAATTAAGAGGTTTTTTTATGTGCTGTAAAGAACAGGGGAAAATAAATAAGGCAGTGGAAGTGGTGTTATTAATGTTAATAACAACCACACCATTAGAGAGTTTCCTGTCTGCTGCAATTGAGGTACCTTTAAATGTCAACCTAAAACACGGGGAGAAAAAGAATCCACAATGACTTGAATTAAATCCTCTTGCAAGGAGGGAGAAAGGACAGAAAATGTTCCACTGCTGCTTTGTATTTTTATTTTCTTAGGTTATCTTTTTTTTTTTTTTTTCCCCACACGTCTTTGATGTCAAAGTGATTCATGAATTGATTTTAGTTTTGTTTTTTTTTTTTTCAGTTAAGGATGCTGGAAGATCAATATCAAAATCATTGTGGATATTTGGCCTGGCATTCAAAATTCAAATGACTTGGATGGTGCCATTGTACTTCCAGTACAGAAAATTGTGCTGCATAACAAAATCCACTTTTTAACAGAGTTCTTGCAGTTCTGCCTTGCAGGGAGTTTCCAGCTGAGAGCTCAGAAGAATCTGTGGTCATAAAACTGGGCTGAGAGATATTAACAACCCCCCCTGAGGCCCAGGCAGCAGCAGAGCTGTGGTGTAAGTAAAGATCCTCTGGAATAATCGAGCTGGAAAAGCTGCAAACTCATCCCTGTCTGATCCACCCAGGGCAGCACTGTAAATTCTCAATGTGTGAGAGCACTAAAGTGGGACCTGAGTGAAGAGAAACCCACCTAAGATATGAAATAAGGGCTGAGAGGAGACCAGGAATCAACGTGGGAAAGACCAAAAGAAAAGATCTGGTCTTTTCTAATATTTGTTTCTTGCTGGATGATTTTTGGAGCCCTTGAAGGAACTGAGTGTTAAAAAACATAAAATATTCTGTGTTGTTAGAAGAAGCTGAGCTCAGTGTGTGGTACCTGGTTCTCCTCCAGGTTGATCACCTCCAGTAGATCGTGCTCCTCCAAGCCTTGCAGACTGTTTATTTTATTGTTGGACAGATCCACGCTCTGCAGACTTTTCAAGCTCTTCAGCCCATTCACCTTCTCAATCTGGTTAAAGCTCTAAGAAAAAAAAAATGAAAGCAGAGAAACTGGAAATAAACCTCTCTGAAAAACAACATTCCTGAGGGAAAAAAAAGAGTTATTTGTTGGATTTGAGGATTCTTTGTCATAATCCTGTCAAAAATTGGTCTTTATGGATTAGCCTCATGCACATTCTGATGTGTTACATTCCTGCTGATAAACCTCTCTGAAAAACAACATTTCTGAGGGGAAAGAAGAGTTATTTGTTGGATTTGAGGATCTTTTCCCGTGGAGAATCCTGTCACAAATAGGCCTTTCTGCATTAGCCTCATGCACATCCTGATATGTCACATTCCTGCTCATGGAAAAAAAAAGGAATCAACTCTCTCCTGATTAGCTTATCTCCAACTCACCTTGAAGAGACAACAGCAATAAAAAGAGCTCTAACATTTTTTTAAAAGCTGATACTGGCCCAAGAACACTCTTGTCACCATCCAGCTCAAAATTTAGAACACAGAGATGCATGGAAAATTATGGAATATATATACATAAATACATTGAATTTCCCTCTGTAATCATGGCTCTACTCATACTTGTGATTACAGAATAAATAATGAAAAAAATTAAGGTAGCATAGAGAGGAGACAAGAATGTTCCCCTGGAGAGGAGAAGGTTCCAGGGAGAGCTTCCAGCACATTCCAGGGCCTGAAGGGGCTCCAGGAGAGCTGCAGAGGGGCTGGGGACAAGGCCTGGAGGGACAGGACACAGGGAATGGCTTCCCACTGCCAGAGGGCAGAGATGGATGGGAGCTTGGGAAGGAATTCCTGGCTGGGCTGGAATTGCCAGAGCAGCTGTGGCTGCCCCTGGATCCCTGGAATTCCAAGAAAAGGTTGGACATTGGGGCTTGGAGCAGCCTGGGACAGAGGAAGGTGTCCCTGGCCATGGTAGGGGTGGCACTGGATGGGCTTTGAGGTCCCTTCCAGCCCAAACCATTTCATGATTTCAAGATTCTCTGATATGATACAAAAATCTCTCTGGAATACATAAATCCATATTAATGCACCTTCAGTGAAGGCTCCGTTCACTGCCAGTGACAGCACAGGAATGTTTAAAAAGGAATCATTAAAAAAAAAACACCAAACCAAAACACCTATTTTCCTGTAAATTCTTCTAAACTTTCCCACATTGAAATGCCCCCAAAAGTTTTGAGAACCCAGAACCAACCCTCAAAAGCTTTTTCAAACGAGGCCCTGATTTCTCACTGGCCTCCAGATGGTTTCCTTCCTCAGGGCCTCACAAATCAGAGACTCATTCCTGCCACAAACTCCAAGCAGGGATAACAATTCCATCCTCATCCCTGTCCCAATGGCCACACATTCCCAGATGGCCTCTCCACAGGATTCCTCCTCCATAACCTTGCAAATTTTATTTTGCCATCCGCCTCACCTTGTGCTAAAAAAGCTTGGAAGCCTCATCTTCTCTTAATAAATATTTAGGAACTGTTGAAATAAATAAGCCAGCTGACTCTAATGTTAATCCAGTTGTCTGTCCTTGACATTTTTTCCTGACTTTTAAATGTTTAATTAGGTTATTAATAGCATGGAGGCTCCCTCTCTGTTCCTGAGCTTTGTTACATCTCTGGTTAAGTGCAGCTCGGAAGCTGGAGTTGCAAAACGCTGGGCCAGAGGTGCACAGAAAATTCTGTGAACAAAAGGGATTTGGGGATGGATCCTTTAAAAGCAGAAAATTCCTAAGAGTCCAGTTCGTTAGAGCTGTGCTTCTAATTTTATTTTTTTTTCTTTGCAAACGTGAGTGGAATAAAGGGGTTTTTGGTACAGCAAGGCCCGGAATTGAGAGGTTTTGAAGCCTTCCTCCCAAACTTCAGAACTTTCTACTCTTTTCAACCTAAAAAGCTCAAGGGGAAACGGGAGAGAAAGCTGAATCACTGGGAAGAGAGGGGATAAAAATAATAGTAAAAAAAAAAGAACTGTGTTCTATTCTAATTAGCCAAAGAAAACGCTCCGCTAAGATCGATCTCCATAATTTCCACATGGCTAATTAAAAAAGACAAGCAGTGTTATCAAGAGTGGTATCAGCACCTAAGAACCCCAAATGAGGAACGTGTTCAGAATTAATAAGAATTAACTGTTAACAAGCTCCCCTCACTGGACAGAGCAGATTCCCAAGGGAATTCCTCCCAGACCTTTAAACAAACCAGGATATCAGGGCACACAATGGTGGAGGGACTTGCTGTGGCTCAAATTTAGAGAAGAGAGCTTCAAAGTGTTCAAAAAAAAATATCCTCACACTCCTAGGGCTCCTTCCAGAACATTTTGATGGGACTTGGCCAACCTGAGTTAAGCTCCCCCACTAAAAAACGAGACCAAATTCCAGTTTATTGCCACTGAGGGAATCACTGAGAGCTCCTGGAGGTATCACAGATCTGAAATACAATTTTATTAACACTATTGGAATATATTATTCAAAACATGCTAAATGTGAACACCGTCCCTGAATATTGCAGCAGCCAAGGGCCAATCTGATTCGGTATCTTTTATAACCATTTCTACAGAACAGAAGAAAAACCTTTAAATTCTTTAAAAGGATTGGAAAAGAACATTTCTATTCCTGATAAGGGATTCATTCACTTCACTTCAAATATTTATGTGGGTGCTTAAAACTAATGTAGCCAATAGGAGCTCTGTAGAGGTATTTTTGGGACTCATTTTTAAAGCCCCATTAAATATTTTTTTCCCTTCCTATTACAAAGCAAAAGCTTTTGAAAAGCAGCCTGTTGTTTTTAGAGCGACTGGATTGTATTAAAAATAGGTCTGGGTTGTGCTTCTGTGCAACATTTATATTATTAATTTTTAAAATGTACAGTGTTGCAGATATTTCTGGAAGAAAGCAACGACTGATTATGTAACTCTCCTCATATTTATTAAGATATTGATAACTTGATAAGGGACAGGCAGGAAAACCACCAGAATTATTTGTTTCTTACCAGGTCGAGGGTTCTGATGGGCAAATTCTCCAGGCCCCTGACGGCACCGAGTCTGTTGTGTGACAAACTCAGCTGGGTCAGGCTGTGACAATTCTCCAGCCCTCTGATCTCCTCAATCTCATTATCTGGGCAGAGCTTTCAGGAAAAGAAAAAAAAACAAAAAAAACCCAAAAAAAAAAACAATAAAAAGGAGCTTGAACACAAAACCTGAGCGGTAATTAGGTGATAAATTAACAAACTGAGTCTGATTTTATGGTGTGGGGAGCTGGACAGGAAAGAATTCATCCTGAGGGGGTTTAAATCCCACTGCTCTGAGCAGCCTGCAGAAATTATTCAAGACATAATTTTATGGGGCTATTTCAGTTTAAATTATACCTGTTTCTGTCCTGGCCATCTGTCCTGAGAGGAGAAAGTGTATTTTAAATTAACATTACAGTTAAAAGCAGCAGTACAAGTAATTAGAATTCCTCTCAGCAAACTTCAGCATTAACAGAGCTCCTGAAATTCCTTAAGCAAAGAACCTTTGACAACAAATCCAGCTCCAATTTCTCCTTTAAATGGATGAAGTGTGAGGAACCTGACTCTGGATCTGCTCAGAATCAGGTAAAACTCTGCCCCAGGGATGTGACTCTTTGGTGACTGGAGTGAGGCAAAAGTTTGAACAAGGAAAAAAAAATCAAGTTTAAGCCACAAGCATCAATGTGAGAGAGCAAATTGCTCAGCACTGAATGTTAATAAATTCAATTTTAGCCCTTTAATGACTCACTATAAAGCTCTGTCTTATATTTTTTGGCCAAGTAGCGTCTCTTTCTGGTTTGGGCAATTCATCCCTAACAATTCCTTTAGAAAGCTGTCAGGTTTGCACCAAAAAAAAGTAATAATGACCTGACCATCTGCATCATAATTCACTTAAAAATGGTAAGAAAAGTTTAGTTACTGTCAATGAGAAATGAATGCCAAACGTTTCTGCTTCTGCAGGGTATTTCAGAGAGGGTTTTTTTTTTTCATCTGTGATTAAAAATATAATTGTTCTCTCTGCCAGGTGAGGAGTGTTTGAAGCAGATTGGTGCCACTTTGCTGGTCTGAATTCTGCATTTCCAGTCCTGCCCTCATTTCCCTCTGTTTTAGGGGATTCTTTTGTGTATATGGAAAACATTTTTATCCCCATTTCACCAACACCTTCCTTGACAAATTAAGAAATCCAAGGCAGCACAAAACCAAATCAAAACCTACACAAAATCAGATCCACAAGACAAACTTTTGATCTTTTTTTTTTTTCTTCCCCCTCCACTTTTTCCTTTTGCAGGAGGGGGTTTTTGCTCCCTGATGGAAAATGAGGATTGCAAAAGGAGGGTGGTTTGGTGCCATTTTGTGACAGGATTTTTGTCACCTGCAGGCTTTGTAAATACAAATAATATAATAAAATATTGTTTCATGATACTGGTAAGTGTATAAACTTACCAATATAATAATATTATTATTAATAATAATAATAATTATTATTATTATTATTAAAGTGGGTGGCCTGCAAATGCTTTATCTGAAACAGGCATTGGATTAATTTCAGTTGGTAATGGGCAAAAGACAGCAGGACCTGCACCAGCCTCCTGTCTCCACCTTTTCAGGGAGCAGAGAATCAGGATGCAATTCCTGAAGAAAAGAAAAAAAGGGAAAGTTCAGGAGCCCTCAGGAAGCAATTTGGAGGCAGCAGGGCTACGTGAAGCTGCAGAAAGCACAGGAAGGAATTTTTAGGGAAGCCTTGGAAAACCAGGCCTGAAAAGTCAATTTACAGGTTCCTGTTTATCAGGTTTCTGCCAGGAAAGTGTTTTCTAATTCCACAAATTGGGATGAGTTTGGAATTAGGGAGCAGAACAACCTCTGCTCCATGTGCTTCCCTCAAAAATTCTTTTCATTTTCACTAAACAGCCTTATCCTGCATCATTAGCTGGGTCTAAGATGAAACAACAAATTCCTTTTTTATTTAAGCTGATTCCCCGTTAACATTTGGGATTTAAAAAATCTTTTTTTTATTATTATTATTTATTACCTCTGTAAGGGACATCTCCCCTTTTCACTTCTCTGTGATACAAAAAGGAGTTTTTGTGTTCCTCTAGCAGGAAAATCCCTCAAATGTGTCCACTTTGAACACCACCAATCCTTAAGTAAATTAAGCTAATTTACTTAATCTCAGCACTAGAATTACAATTTCATCTCAGTTCTAAGGACAAAACTGACATGAAGGGGGAAATACAAAGAAAACAGGTATTTATTTGAAGAAACAGCAAAAAAAAAAATCAAGTTTTCTCCCATTCAAGATTCCCCAAAGGATACAATCCAGCAGGAGTTTGGTGAGTGAGCGGTATGCTGACAAATCATCCATTTTTGGGATTTGATTGTATGAAAGATCTGCTTCCTAAAATGAAAAAAAAAAAAAAAAAGAGGAATTTGGGGTTATTTCTTCAGCACTTACTCTGGCTGGGAGTTTGCTGTGTGTCCCACCTTCCCACCAGATGCAGGGGTTCAGTGTGGAAGAAAGTAAAAGACATAAATAAACCACAAATAAATGAACAAAAATATAAATAAAACACACAGAAATATACATATCCATATAAATAAAAGACATAAATAAAAGGCAGACCCAAACATTGGAGAAGGGAAATGGAGAAGGAAAATGGAGAAGGAAAATGGAAAAGGAAAATGGAAAAGGAAAATGGAAAAGGAAAATGGAAAAGGAAAATGGAAAAGGAAAATGGAAAAGGAAAATGGAAAAGGAAAATGTCAACTGAGGTAAGAAAGAAGAATAAAGGAATAAAAACTGACTTTTGCCCATGATCAAATACTAACTTAGATTCAGAAAATGGTTTTGAATTTAAACCTTTAAAATGCATTTTGTTTTGCAGACTTACCTTGAGGTTTTTAGGTGCTTTAAAATTGAAATATGTGGTCAGTTCATTTTTGGAAGCATTCAGCTCTGTTAAATAAGGCATGTGACTGATACAGGAAAGATCTGGAAATGAAACAAAATGTCAAATCCTGTGCCTGAATGCAAAGATCATCACAGCAAAACGTGATAATTACATCCTGGAGCAATTAAGAGTCAATTTGGAGCTGCACATTCAGAAAGTGATGCCTAAAATGCAGAAATCAGATGTACTAACACCTTCTCCTAGAGGAGGGAAGAAAAAAAAAAAAAGGTTTATAAACCTTTATAAACCACAAAGAATAAATATCCAAGTTCAACATTTAATTTTCATTATGCCAGCTGACTTTGCCTTTAAGCAAGGATTTATTTTTTTGTATTCTCTCCACCTCTAGAATGACAGAGTCACTCTGTCCTGAGTTATCAATTAGTGGAGGAAAGCATTTAGGCCACGATGAGGAGTAAATGAGAGGTTGCTATGGAAAAGTCCCTGCTCTGTTCATATCTGGCCTCCACAGAAAAAAAAGAAAAAAAAAAGAAAAAAAAATGAAATTGCTCTTATTGAGATGAGCAGGGAGAGGAGCTGCTTTACAAAAGTGCTGCTATTCTTGGACTCCAGCTCCTCAAGTGAAAGGAACTTGAGAGAAATAATGTGGTTGCCCCACCACAGCTTATTCCACTTCATGTTAAATTAAAAAAAAAAAAAAAAAAAAAAAAAAAAAGAAAGAAAGAGAGAGGGAAGGAGCAGCTGATGGAATTTATCCCAATCTCTATCTGTCACCTTTCTAAATGTTAAAAAAATGTAATTTTTGTTACCTTTTGTCACCCATGGAAAACCTTGACAAGAGAAAACTCGAGGCTGGGGAAACCAAACCGAGCATAACTTGAATATTCTGCCACCTGCACGAGTCAAATCTCCACCTTCACCTTCACCTATCTGCTGGAATTTTATCTCTGGGTAATAAACTGAGAGTTTGAGCTCCATGTTCCCACTGATAAAACATATGCTGGTCTTAATGGGCCGTGGGTATTTTGGGTATTCTGGAGGAGATCAAGCCTGCTTCTGTGGAATGTTTGACACCACTAAAATGTCAGCCAGGCTTTGTGACACTAAAGCTCCGTGGTCCAGTGCATTTCTCATCTGAAACAGTTTTCACAGCCCGAGAATTTGTGGTTTATTTACTCCATACCATTAATTTTATTGGAGGAAAGGTCCATTTTCTGCAGGTGAATGTATCCAGAGAGAATGCTGATGTCACTCAGCTCACGACCCTGGAAAGAGGAAAGGGAGGGATTTTAATCATGATTTCAATAACTGGCTGTGTAAACTCAGCTTGCACATTGGAGAGGTGCCCCAAGGTCCCTCCAGCTGCAGCAGAACAAGGTGACATCTACAGAAAGTGATGTTGGAGCAGCCAGAAACTGAGAAAATGCCAAAAAAACCCCAACTTTGAAACAACAAAAAGAGCTGCAGTCAGGAAAAACACCAGGGAAACAAGGCTGTGTGGAAAAGGGACAGCAGAGAGCTTTGAAAAGACACAACCACTTTAACTTCCTGAATGCAGCATTTCCAGGTGTTTTACACATTCCTCTACTTTTTTCTTTTTTTCCCTCCAGCTGGCCGGAGCAGGAAGATACATTTTTCACACCTGGGGACTGGATAAAGAAAAAATAAAAAAATAAAAAAATCTCACTGCTGATGATGCTACATGAAAAAAACCCACAAACCCTCCACTCTGGCAGTCAGCATGAGCCACTCTGAGTCTTATCAAAAACCCTGTACATGAAACAGGCAGAGACAAAATTCTGCCTCTTGGCATTTTATTTATTTTTTTTTTATAACAAGGCCAGCTATTTGCTGTTGAAAACCAGGAAATATTTGTGCAGAAAGGCACCTTAACCTGATGTGGCTTTTTTTTGTTTGTTTGTACTTACTGGAAGTGACAGATGAAGATAAACATATTCAGTCCCAGGGGCAGAGTAGCCCAAGGTGTGGAGTCCCTCAGCAGCAGTGTCCTCATCCAACACCCCCTTCAACTGCTCCTGGAAAACGCCAGGAAAAAGGGGAAAATGGATTAAGGGGAGATTTATGAAGGGAAATTCCATATTTGGGATTGTCTTGGGTTATGGAACCAAAAATGTGGATTCTATTTCATCTATTAAAAGCAGTTGGGGAGATGTTCTTCTTTATCTCTTGTAACTCTGGGAGGTGGAGGGTGGGTGCCTTCTGATAACGGGGCAGCTGTTCAAACCAGGTGGGGCAGTGTTTGTTATCTCTGTCACCACCTGTCCTCCCTCCAGGGGGATATTCTCTGCTGATGGGCCGTTGAGAATTATCTTCTGCTAATGGGGCACTGAGGGTTGTCTTCTGCTAATGGGCCATTGAGGCTCACTTAAGGGCACAACAAATTCCATCATCCCATTGTGAGATGCTCCACCCAGTGTGGGGAGCCAACCATTCCTACCTGGATAAAAACTGAGACACAGGAACACCAGGGATCTGGTTCCACCTGATTCCTGGAGGAAGACCAGACCCTTCTCACCATCACTGGACCCTTCTCACCATCCCTGGACCCTTCTCACCATCACTGGACCCTTGTTCTACAGGATCATCTCTGCCCCACCAGAACCACCTCTGCCACTCCAGGAGGACTCACTTTGGGACTGCTCCCAACACCCTGACCAACAGGGTGTCAGGCTGTAGCTCTGACTCTGTCAGGGTTTCTAGAATTGTTGTTTGTTTGCTTGTTTGTTTGTTTTCCTACTACATTTGTTAATATTCCTAGTAAAGAACTGTTATTCCTATTCCCAAATCTTTGCCCGAAAGCCCTTAATTGCAAAATTATAATTTGGCGGGGGTGAGGGGTTTACATTCTCAATTCCAAGGGAAACTCCAGCTTTCCTTGGCAGATACCTGTCCTTCAAAACCAAGACAGGGATAACCAGAGGCTGCTGGGGTTCAAGGGGGGGCAGGGTTGATAAAAGCCCTCAATCAAGTGCTGCTTCCAATCATTTGCCACCCCACTAAGAAAAAATGATTATTAGGAAGAATGATGAACCCTGCCCTCAAAACAGCTAAACAGGAACATGCCACGTGCCAGCTCCATCCATTTCAGAAGGCTGAGCAGGTTTTTTTGCTGGGAGGATTAATTTTTTCCCTCCTGGCTGAAGCACAGGACCCATTCCCTGAGCTGTTGTGCCATGCAGCTCCAACTGCTGATGGACGTTAACACCTCAGCAGATCAGCACTCACAGGTTGCTGCACCCCAAAATGCAGCCTAAAATGCATCGTAAGCCCTTTGCATTTGTTCAGCAGGAGCAGCTCAGCGCTGCTCTTCAGAGGAAAAAAACCAAAAAAACCTTTGCCAAAGAGGCTGCTTGGCAGCTGGCACTAATGAACCAGGGTGTGGGTTTAATGAGAAAACCAGGTTTGTGAAATTCCTACGAGCTCGCAGGAGCCACACCACAGTTGCTAAGCTAGGGGCCGAGATAAATAATGGAACAATTTCATTGTAGCACCTATAGAAAGAAAAGGGAGAGCACTGAGTAATTTCCACCAGGCAAAAATAAGAGGTGATGTTTTGTGGTGTTGGGATTTAAAGCCCAGCAGGGCAGGGAAAGAGAATTCACACGTGCCTGTGGGGTTTATTGGAGCTCAGGGCTGGGAGTTTAAACGGGAAATGAGGTTAATTTGGCCATGCATGTGCCAGTTTATCCTTAATTTTATATGGCCAGGAGACTTGGCAGTGCTGGGTTAATGGCTGGAACTGACAACCTTTGAAATTCTTTTCCAATCTAATTGGTTCTGTGTGAGAGAGGGACGGTCCAGAAGTACCCTGGACACCACTGGGTTGGGAGGGACCCTAAACAAGGCAAAAAAGGAGAGGGTGAGGGGACACAGACCAAGTTACCTGATGCCCCCATTCACTCCCACTTCTTTCCCGCACATCTACACCGAGCGATGAGGGGGGAAAAGGGCACTTCCCTCACAAGCACACACCCCTCCCCAAACAGCTCTGGAGCCCTGGGCTGAACCTCTGAGCGCTCTGACTCTTCCTCCTGCCCATCCTCGCGGTGAGGCGGGCCGAGCTGGGGCTGCTCCTCCTCGGGGAACCCCTGAGCCAGGGGCTGCGCCGGCTCCTCAGAAGGAGAGAGCGGCTCCTGAGAAGGAGGGAGTGGCTTCTCGAGGCGGCCTTCTCTCCCGTCCTGCTCGCCGCCCGCCATGAGCTGTAATAAGGAGGAAGGGGACGAAAAAAAACTCCGCTATCGCTCCCGTCCCCGCTCAGGCCAGGCCGCCGCCATTTATTTACGCGTTGCCATGGAGACGGGAAGCGCCGCCGCCCGAAGGCGGGGTTCGCGCCAACCGCCCAGCCAGCCAATAGGAGCGCAGAGCATGCGGCGGTGCATCATGGGAATTGTAGTTCTCAGCGCGGAGCCCCCCCGCTGTTTCCGCGGGGCCGCGGATCGTCTTGGGAGTTGTAGTTCTCCCCCCTGAGGCAGCCATTGGCGTCGCTCCCGCGTCGAGGTGCAGAACGAACTTGAAAAGTTATAAACATGTCAATTTAAGGAGATAAAGAGGCGCACAAAGACTTTCTGGCGAAGACAGAGCCTTTACTGCCGCCTCAGTATGTGGAGGGAGACCAAAGAATTTATTCCCTTATTATCAGCCCGATTTGCGCGTTAACACTGACACCCCTGAGGATGCAAATGACGACTGTTTCATCCCATTGGGAAGGGCCAAAAATAGCATAAAAGAGGGATTTCAGGGCGAAAAGATTGATGGGGAAAACACTTCTTCTTGTTAGGGATCAGCAAATGACTATGTCTCTCCTCCCCTGAAGGAATGACTTTAAGTGAGTTTTGTGCCTCCAATTGCACTGGGGCAGACCGGGAAATATAAATATAAATATAAATATAAATATAAATATAAATATAAATATAAATATAAATATAAATATAAATATAAATATAAATATAAATCTCTGTTACTATACTTTCTGTCACAACACACCATTAAGGCTCCATAGTTGGTGGTGAAATACTGTTTTTCCTTAAGAAAAAGGTACTATTTTAGAACTGATGGGAAAAAAAAATCTATATAATTTTGCCAAATTTTTGGGAAATAATGAGACATGGGATTGTCACAGCAGGGGAAAGTGAAACTATGGCTTTTGAGATATCTTTGCGTATTGTCCTGTTTTTATATCACATGTGTCTTACGGACACCAGTCTGCTCCTGATACAAATTTGAAGTAAAGATGCTAAAGATATTTGAGTTTTTGGGTCTAACATCCACCTTTTTCTTCTTACATTGCAGAACGGGGTAAAATGAGAATGAAAAGGCAGAAAATAAAGGGGAGAAAAGGAGGAGAGGATGTCTCCAAATACAAGATAAACACGGGGAAAGAACTTATCCACGTGGTAAAACAATTTAATATTGGGGATGGGGTTATTGCAGTGAATTTCCATAGAGTGACACCCGTCTTTGAACGAGGTGGTTATTGCTAAGAAAAAAAAACGAAGAGGAAGATATAAAAAACTTATGGACATTACTCGCTGACTTTTATCTCTGTGCTTCAGGGAAACATTATGATAAGTGCAATAAAGCCACCCCAAATTACATCCTTTTATTATCTCGCTGGCCATAAATGTTAAAACCCTTTAATGGGAATTATTCCTTTTCCACTGAGCGCCCCGCAGCCCCCGGCACCGAAGGCTCTGCTCCAGCTGCTTCAGGGATGGGCAACAAAGGGAAAGGCTGGAGAGCTCAGAAAGGACAGAAAACCCTGGAAGGGAAGGAGGAGCCCTGTCTGGGAATGGGGTTTGGGAAGCTTCGGGGTTTGTTGTGACCCAGGAGAACAATTCTGGATCAGCAGAGCTGTAAAGCCAAGCAGGAGCTGCTCAAGGGCGGCGATTTTTCGCTCCCTGTCACGCTGCTGTGGCTGTTCCAAGCTTCCATGGATCTCCAGGGTGTTCTCCTTCCCAAACCCCGCTGTTTCACAGCCCAGGTCTGCAGGTTTCGCCTTCTGCAAACCACAGGATCATCACCTCCTGCTTCCCTCCTCTGCCAGGACTCCCTGGGACCACAGGGAATTGGGTCAGCCCCACAGGAGATGGGGCTGATGGGTGAGATGTTTCCCAAAATGTTCTGTCTTGAGTTTTGAGTTCCACACCGCTGCTTGGCTGCGGTGTGAAATGTTCCCCAAATTCTCCTGGCTCTGGAACAGCAGACGCTGAATGACCATTAAAAAATAACCCCCAAAACCCCAGAGCTGAAGCTGTAAATCTGCAGTTGTTGTCCTCATAAAACCTCCCCGCTATTGACAGAGGGAGCGCTTCCCGCTCAGGAGTGTCAATGGCAAAAACACCGGCCTTAAATGCATTGATTTACTATTCAATTATAAAAACAATCAGCTCCCAAATCCGCGCCACATGCGAAGCAGATTTATGGGCAGCTCCCCGCACTTGTCAAAAAGCCCCACACAAATTCACTCAGAGGTTCACCAGGAAGCTCCAGGCAATGAGAGGACCCAGCTGGGTGTGGGGAGGAGGAGGAGGAAACTCCAAATGCTCCTGAGCAGGAAGAGAAGTGAGGTGGAAAGCAGGCAACTCAAATCCCATTAAACTTGGCCTTGCAGGTCCAGCTGTCATGGTGGTGGGGCAGAGGTGGGAATTTATTCGATGGAATTTATTTGATGGCTTCCCTTCAGCTTCTTCCCAGGGCTGGGTTCCTGGGATTCCTGCAGGGAGCACATCCAAGCTCCTTGAATCAGTTCCCTGCAGCCCATGGCTTGGGTTTACTCATTTCCCAGTGATCTCCTTGTGTTTCTTGCTTGAACCTTCCCAAAATTTTGCCCTGGGGACTTGGTGGCAGGAGTGCCTGTCTCACATCAGAGGTGGCTGCCTGGAATGTGGAGAAGGCCCCATGCGGGGACAGCTGCCAGCACCCTGCAGGAATCTGGAAAGTCTTGGATGAGGGGTCACGAGTGGCTTGGGACATCACAGAGTGCAAAGGTCATCAAGTCCAGCTGTTCCCCAGCACTGCCAAGGCCATCACTGAGCCACGTCCCAAAGTGTCACGTCCACATGGATTTTAAATCCCTCCAGGGATGGGGATTCCTCACTGCCCTGGGCAGCTGTGCCAGGGCTGGACAACTCTTCTGGGGAAGAATTTTTTCCCAATGTCCACCCTGAGCCTCCTTTGGCCCAGCCTGAGGCCCTTCCCTCTCCTCCTGTCCCTGTTCCCTGGGAGCAGAGCCCGACCCCCCCGGCTGTCCCCTCCTGTCAGGGAGTTGTGCAGATCCACAAGGTCCCCCCTGAGCCTCCTTTTCTCCAGGCTCAGCCCCTTCCCCAGCTCCCTCAGCCTCTCCTGGGGCTCCAGACCCTTCCCAGCTCCATTCCCTGGACACACTCCACCACCTCCTTTTCCTGGATGACCAGAGCTGTCCCCAAGATGTCAGGGGGTCCCTCAGCAGTGCCAGCACAGGGGACAGTCCCTGCCCTGGGGCCCTCCTGGGCCCAGCTCTCTCTCTCTCTCTCCTTAGTCCTGGCTTTGCTCAGCTCAGGCTCAGCCTCCCTGTGCCCATCAGATCCCAGCCATGGAGAGGGGACTCAGCCACGAGCAAGAGCAGCACCCTCTGCCCTAGCTGGGGCACAGAGGCATGGAAAATAACCCTAATATTAATTAAAGTCACCAGAGGCCTTTGGAATTGCTCAGCACCAGGGGCAGGAATCCAACCGCTTTGTGTTCCCCTCTCCTTTTTCCCAGCCCTGCTTCCTCCGGGTGCCACGGGATGAGCTGAGGCAGCCCGAGAGGGGATCTGCCCGTGCCAAACACATTTCATGCCGCAGCTCAGTAGAGGAAATTACAAACACCGAAGTCCAAGGCCTGAACAGTCCAATTTTCTCCCCTGATTGCCACTGTGCCTCAGCTTAACAGAGTAAATAATGAACACCGATGCAATGAACTTCCCAATAAATCGCTCCTGATGAATTTCACGCAGGTCGTCCAAGAGCAAATTTAATGATTATATGCTGGCCGCAGCCACCTCGGGTTTTTTTTGTTCCCGGCTCGGTGGTTAGATCCAATCAGCAAAGGAAGGAATGGAAAATAGAGTAAAACACCTCATTGCTGAGCACGCTCCCTGCTCAGTGCAAAAGTGGGAACTTGAACTGCAGGGCACGGGCAGCCCCAGATCAGATTAGGATGGAATCCTAATTTCCCAGGCAGGAATGAAAGAACAGGGCCAGTCCACCAGGGATGGTGTCCCAGAGAGCAACATTTGACTTCCTTGGATCTTAGCTTCCTTTGGAATTTATCTGTTTGGAGCACAGAGTCCTCAGGGCACAACATTCCCTGCTCTGCACTCACAGCCTTGGACGTCCAGGCTCAGGTTGCCCCTGGGATAGAACTGATGTGGGCCACTGGGTATTGAAAGTGTGGTGGGATGAATCCTTGGGTAATAAATTCCTGGAATTACAGCACGGGCAGCTTTGTGGCCAAGGTCAGCAGTGGTGAGCATGGCTTGTGTATCACAAGGTGTGTGCCACAGTGGGAATGAATCCCAAAGCCTCTGCAAGTGGCCGTTTGTGGTGTCTCAGTAAAACAACTCCTTTCCACTTCAGACAGACTTCCCTGCTTGTCTGTGAGCAGCAGAACCGACATTACTGCAGTGCTAATTTCCTCTTGGCACCTCTTCCCCGCTCCCTGAGTGCCCTCCCCTCCACTGCCAGCCACCACAGCCAGAACGAGATTTGCAATTATGATTCATGCTAATAAAATAGAACTGCTGCAGTAAAAGACAAAGAGAGAGCCTCAGCAAACCTCTCCAGCCAGAGCTGGCTGGAATGGCAGGTGATGAGTTTGGGGGGGATCCACACCGTGATATCCCTGGGGGGTTTGTCCGTCCATCCATCCATCCATCCATCCATCCATCCATCCATCCATCCATCCCTCCATCCCTCCATCCATCCATCCATCCATCCATCCATCCATCCCTCCATCCATCCCTCCATTCATCCATCCATCCATCCCTCCATCCATCCCTCCATCCATCCATCCATCCATCCATCTCTGCCCTATCCATGCCTGCCTGTGTACATCCAATATATGAATTTATATCTGCCAGGCAGGTTTGTACCATCCTTAATCAAGAGGATAAAGAAAGGGAAGAAACCCTCAGGAGAGGACGTGTTGGAGGCTGACACTCAAACTGTGAAAGGAAGCAGAGCAATTGGCTTTTCCTTCCACCTTTCCTATTGTGTCTGGCACAAGCTTCGAGATCGTGGGATAATTAAAACCCAGTAAAGATTATGAGGCTGTAAAAAGGAAACTGTGAAACCCTCATGAACATTTACAGCCCCCACGGAAACATTTCGGGTTTGTGGTCTGGAGAAGTATTTCCTTGTCTCTTTAAGCACCAAAGGAGCACTTCCCTGGAATGATTCTTGGCAGAGATGCCGGCGTTTCATGGGGCTTTAAAAAACAAAATCTCCAGGCTTTGTCTGTGAACTGCAGGGTCATGTCAGGACAGCAAAACGATTCCTGGGGAAGGATTGATGCAAGGGAACAGAATCATGGAATGGTTTGGGTGGGAATGAACCTTAAAGCCCATCCAGTGCCACCCCTGCCATGGCAGGGACACCTCCCACTGTCCCAGGCTCCTCCAAGCCCCGATGTCCAGCCTGGCCTTGGACACTTCCAGGCACCCAGGGGCAGCCACAGCTGCTCTGGCAATTCCAGCCCAGCCAGGAATTCCTTCCCAAGCTCCCATCCATCCCTGCCCTGTGGCAGTGGGAAGCCATTCCCTGTGTCCTGTCCCCAGTCCCTCTGCAGCTCTCCTGGAGCCCCTTTAGGCCCTGGAATGTGTTGGAAGCTCTCCCTGGAACCTTCTCCTCTCCAGGTGAGCTCCCCCATCTCTCCCAGCCTGGCTCCAGAGCAGAGGGGCTTCCTCCCCTCCAGCAGCCCCAGGTCCTGCTGATTTTGGATCTCAGCAATGGATACAGAACTGGAGATGTTCTGTGCTCTTGTAAGAGACCCCAGAGTGAGGACTGGGTCCCTCCTGCAGGGCAGATTTGGGGTAGGTCGTGCTCTGCACAGCTCAGATTGCAGATGAAGGAGGTTCCTGGGATTTTTGCACAGTTTGCAACACCCTCTTGAGGTTTTTTCCCCTTTGGGAAACCTTCTCCCACTGCAAATGAGTTATAAATGCCCAGCGTGACTGATTTCTATAGGCTGGGATGGTGAAACAGGAACCAGACAACAGCAAAGGAAAAATCAATGCTGGGGAGGCAGAAAAGTTTCCCAAAGGCTGGCGCCTTCAGGAGCCTTGAGCTTCTGTTCCATCCCCAGGAATGGATAAATCCAGGACAGCCAGAGCCTGACAAAGCCAGACAGGACCGTGAGGACACCTGAGCACCAAGGAAGGACTGTGGGACTCGGCCCAAACCCACAAGGGTGGTGGCTCCTCTGTGGAGAATGCAGGACTTCAAACACCTGGTGACCAAATGTGCCCTCAGGGGACTTCCCAAACACCTCAGGAGCCTCTGGTGTGTCAAGATCCACCCTCTCCTTCAAGAGAAGCTCCAGAGGGATGCTGAGGAGGGCGTGTGGACACGGTGAGGGGATTGTCTCAGGAGTTATTTACTCCCAACCACGACAGCTTGTCTCTACCCACAACCCAGCTCTGTAAACAGAACCTGTTCCCAAAATCTCCCCCCACCCCACACCCACGGTATCTCCTGTTAGTGAGAGACTGTTTGAAACAAACACCAGCACTCAGGCCAGAGCCTTTGCAAGGGGCTCTTTTCCCTCATATCCAATCTAAACCTTTCCTGGTAAAACTTGAAGTCGTTTGTGGGAAAAGAAACCAAATCCCACCTGGCTACAACCTCTAGTAAGGGAGTTGTAGAGAGTGAGGAGGTTCCCCCCTGAGCATCCTTTCCTCCAGGCTGAGCAACTTTCTGTGATAAAACAACCCAATTTCTGTGCTTCAGAATCACAAAATCACATCAGTCTGTGACACTCATGGTGGGAGTAAAACGTGCTTCATTCCAAAACCACCTTCCCAGGAAAAAATACTCAGTAAGGATCCTTTGATGAGCATTCTAAGATGCTGCTGCAAGGAAGAATCCTGGAATTAAGGTTGGAAGAGACCTCCAAGGTCATGGAGTCCAAGGCTCTTGTGATGTAGAGAGGAAGCTGGAGCAGGGAATGTCCGTGGGGGGCTGGAAGGAGGTGCTCGGGGTGTGGATTCCCACATTCCACACGCTGCTCCTGCCTTTCTCCTTGGTGTGATCCTGGAATGTTTACTTCCCTCGTGAAGGTCTGGAGAGGACTGAGAGTCTGAGCTCTTGAGGAGACAACAGTTAATTATAAACTCTAATTACCTCAACTGCAAAACCTTCTCTTTCCTCTCGACCTGCTGTAGGTGAGTCCCTGAAGTGTCACTGCTGCTCTGTTCACACCTTGTGGGGCTGTGATGGACATCGTGAGGAGCAGCTCAGGGAAAAACAGTTCAAATAATTTGTTTTAGACTCAAAAATACTCCCAAAGATGAGATTTTCCTGCTTTTCTCCAATCTGTCCTGGCCCCCTGTCACAGCTGCTGGGTGGGTGGGAAATGTGGACTGCAAAGCCTGAGATCAGCATTATTAACAGCCTCAGATTATTAAGAAATTAATAATTAACCAGTTGCACACTAGGCTACAGCAGCCCCGGTCTGAATTCAGAGCTCCTCACACATCACTCCCACACCTCAAGGGGTCTGAAATGGAATTTCCTTGCTCCAAGCAGCTCCTTTTCCCTTTTCCAAAGTCTGGGTAGGGGATATCCAGCATTCCAGGACCTAGAGCACAGCACGTCACAGTGTCTGAGCAGGTGAACACAGATCTGTGATCCCAGGAACATCCCATCACCATCCCTGAGGGAATTCTCCACCTGCCTGCAAACACATCAGGGAAAGGGAGGAACTCCTGCAGTTAATGGCCAATAGTGACACGAGAAAAATTTGGATTATGAATAAAATTAGGGGGAAAAAAAAACCCCTCAGGAGATTCCTAACAACAAGAACTGATGGGTTCTGCTTCTGACATGGGTGGTGAGAAGCCTCCTGAGTTGGTCTGAGGTAGCTGAGGGTTGGACTGAATGACTCAGAAAATCATTTCCACACTGGTGGAGCCTTGGAGAACACTGAATTTGGACCTGGAAAGCTTTTAAATACCTCAGGAATGACAGTTCTTAAAAACAGCCAGACAAACCACCAGAGCCTTGAAACATCCTTTAATTCTGCAAATTTCAAGGTTGACACACAAAGCACCTACAGCTCAGAGAGCACCTTTCTCAGCACAGGAAACCCAGCTGGGTCCCCAGTTTTCTTGGCAAATCCAAGTGCAGTGGATGCTGATTTTGGAGGAATCAGGAACCTTCTGCCAGGTGGATTTAGAGGGTCAAGGCAGGGCAGAATTGTTGCCCTGGGTGTGCCTCAGACCCTGCATTTGGTGCCCTCCTGCCCTTGCTGATCACTGGCGCTGAGCTACACAACCCCGCCTTGTCCTTCCAGTGCATCAAGTGACAGCCACAAAGCATCTCTGAAGCTGGGAGGACTCAAAGATAATATCCAGAACAAAAGAAGGAAGGGGTTTTTTTTGTTATTTTGTTATTTTATATTGGCAATTTTCTCCCGCATCCACCCGGCCCTGCAGGAGCCGGCGCCAGATGGCTCCGGGATAATGAAAGAGGAGAAATGGAAACAAATGGTCCCGTGTTACCTCCCACGTGGAGAACTGGCTGATCACCACCTGAAGGAATAAACAATCGCATCTTTTAGCAGTGAAAACTGCAGAAAACTTCCTGTGGGTACAACCTGGGCACAGCACTAGCAGAGCTCCAAAAAAGATCTCCAAACCGTCAAGATCCCACCTGTGATCAACAGGTCTGGGACTGACTGGCAGGGTGCTGATTATTTAGTGTGGTCTGAACTTCCAAAACTCAATTTTCCCTTTTCCCACCCCACAGCTCCTTTAACATCTCAAGGCAAAGCAGCAGCAGCAGCAGCAGCAGCGAAGCCGAATATCCCACCCCAAACCCCTCTGGGGTTCCTGCTGTGGAATCACTTTTGGGAGAACATTAAAGAAACGTTACGTGGATACACATCAAAGCCACCCCAACCCCAAACCACAAACGGCCTTTCCCTCCTCACCACCATGCCCAGAAGATTTCCACTTTGATGAAAACAGAAAAAGATAAAGAAAAACCAACAGAAGAACTCGGAGGTGCCACCTGCCAGCCGCGGGTGACGTGGGTGGCAGAGGAGGTCACACGGTGGTGATCTTCTTGTCCTTGGTGGCCTGTTTGATGGCAGCCTGCTCGCAGATGATCTCCTTGAGGCGCTGCAGCCTCATGTTCTGCGTGGTTTGGTCCCCCACGCCCGTCTGGCTGCGGTGCAGCAGGTTCAGGGCGTAGATGTACTCCAGCTCCGTGTACTTCACGCCCTGGTCCACCACCAGGTTCAGCAGCTCGTCTGCTGTGTTGTAGAGCATCTCGTAGTACTGCCTGCAAAGAGAAAAAACGACCCTGGTCAGCTGTGGTGCTTGGTGGGACAGACCTTTACTTCTGCAGAATTCCATGAACTGTTGCTTTTATTCAGCAAAGCCACGAGCAGAGAAAGCTGAACAAAGCGCAGACATCTTCCTGCTGAACGTCATCCTAAAATCCCAGGATGGTTTGGGTTGGAAGGGATCTTCAAACTCTCCTTGTTCCACCATCCCAGGATGCTCCAAGACCCAATGTCCAGCCTGGCCTTGGACACTTCCAGGGATCCAGGAAGTGAGAAGATCCACCCTCAGCTTCTCTGGGCAACCTGTGCCCAAACCTGGGCAGGTCCTAAAGTCAAAGTTACAGAAATCCCCTTTATTGAAACTCACAGAATGATTTGGGTTGAAAGAGACCTTAAAGCCCATCCAGTTCCATCCCTGCTTTGATCTCCTCTCTTCTCCCCCAGATATCCCACAGCTGAGCCCTGGAAGCTTTTCCTGCCCAGGCTGATGATCTGGGAATGGTAAATCAGCTTCCCTGTGCTTGGCCAGAAGAAAGCCTGGGGAGCTAAATTTGCTCTGTGGTTAGGTTTGCTAAACCCATATAATTATTTATTAACCTATTTGTCCAATGATAGACTGAGCTTTTGGTTAACTTTTAATTCTTTTTCCTTAGTTTTAAACCTCGAACTTTAAAAACACAACAAAGCAGCTGGCCAGCATTCCATGGAGCAGATTCCCCTCACCTGTCCTCCATTTATTTATTCCCTCCATCCTTTACGACTCGCTCTCCTCAGCCACCTCTTGATAATCAAAAGAAGGGTTTATAATGGCAGGGACAAACACACTTGTGAAAGGAAAATGAAGAGCCTAAATAAAAAATCACAGAACAAGAGGCTCATCCCGCTCCCTCTTTCATATTTCATTATTTGATAACATCAGAGGCTGAGTCCATCAGAGCTGCTTGGGCGAAGGCAAACAGGAGAGTGTCTGATCAATATTTATTAATACTTTCAAAGACAAGGAAGGCAAAGTTGAGCAGACTCTGTAATGGAGTGAATAATTACTCATGCAAATCGGGCTTGGCCGCGGGCGCTGCCATGCCAGAGCGGCAGGTTTTTAATTGCACCCAATTAAAAATGCACACCTTGTGCTCCTTCCCTGCTGCCTTCGCCTGCTCCCCTTTTATTTTTAGAGGAAATTTTTAATTAAAAAATAATCTGATCCTGAGAAGAGTGACAGATGAATCCCGTGTTTGGGAGGTGCAGGAATTCTTCAGTCAGCCCAGATTTAGGACAGGTGAGGAAGGAAGGAGCAGTGAGGAGAAGATGGGGCTGTGCTGCTGGGCTTGTCCAGTGATCACTTTGTGCAGATTTAGTCCTTTTTTTGCCTTTTTTTCCTTTAAGAAGCTCTGTCACCTTGGGAAGGCCATGGATTTTTGGCTTTGGAGCAAAACTTCCAAGCCCCTGGATTCCTGGAAGTGTCCAAGGCAAGGCTTGGAGCAGCCTGGGATGATGGAAGGTGTCCCTGCCCATGGCAGGGGTGGCACTGGATGATTCTCGAAGTCCCTTCCAGCCCAACTCATTCTAGGATTGTGGGAATGCAGCTGATGGGAAAAAAAAGTGTCCCAGGGACTCATCCCAACAGAGAAATCCTTTTATTTCCAGTTTATCACTTATTTGTGTTATGCTGAAAAGCACTGATGGGATTTGTTGGGCTGATCTGACAGCGGAGAGATTCTGCACACAAAAACATGGAACAGGGAGCATCTCTCCCGAATTCCTGTGGAATAACAGCTGCTCTTTACAAGGGAATTAATCTGCTCCAAGCCTTCAGCTCTTCAGGATGGTAAAACAACTTCTCCACTGGCATCCAGCCCCAGCACTGATGGCATATTTTGGGGAATGAAGAGTGAAGGACTGCCTGAGGGACCCCAAATCATTAATATCCTGCTCATACAGGATAATTAACTAATTTTGACGGTTTGAGTGACAAGGATTTGTTAATTTTTTTAAAACATAAAATCCATTTTTCATGTGACGAACTCACATCCCAACCAAGACACCCACGGCTTGTTCCTCTGACCACTGGCAATGGGATTGGGTCCAAAGCTGCCTTGAAATTTTTGGGGCATTTTTTTTAGGACAAACCCAAGAGCAAATAATACAAAACTGAACTCTCCCTGCTCCCTTTATCCATCTGGAATGGCCCCTGGAAGATCCACCACGACACCAGGAACAGCTCTGTGCTAAGAGCAGACAGGGAAGGTTCAATATCCCTTTAATAGATTGGAAATGGCTCCCAGCTGCAGGAAAAAAAAACATCCCACAGGCAAACCAGGAGTGCAGAATCCACCTGACCCCCAAACCAGTTTGTTTTGTTGGGTTTTATGCAGCACTTTTGGAAGAAAACAGCAAATTGCCAACCACCAACCCATTTTGCAAGGAGGCATTTTGGAGCTTATACATCTATAGATATCCGTATTAAAAAATGGTCTCTTGAGCTCTGTTCTTGGAGAAAGAGAATAAAAATTAAGGAGCTTTCTCATTTAGGGTAAAAAAAAAAAAAATCTTGGGAAAGGCAATCAGGATGAGCCCAGCTCCTCTGAGGGCTATTAATACCATTCTCCATTTAAATGCTAATGTTCACCTCTAACCCCCCCCAAAAAAAAGAGTTCTCGAAAGGTGGCCAGGTGAATTCCAAATGAAATCCTGATTTCCCTGAGAATGACTTGATCTCTTCTTCAGAGGAGGACCTGGGTGTGATGTTTCAGAATAAAGGATCCCAGTTTAATTATTCCTTCCTGCTCATGCTGGGGGCCTGCTCTGTGTTAGACAGGAATCCGGGCAGGAATTCCAGTCTGGGCGATGAATTAGCCAAAGGGAACAAAAAAAAAAAAAAAAGGGAGAAATGTAAATTCTGTCCCTTATCTCCCTCTCTTTTGGGGGGATAAGGGAGGCCCTTGGGCAGCACTCGGAATTGCTGCTCTAATGGGAAAGTCAAAGAGGTTAAGTAGGAAGCACTTAGAGAAAATCTGGATAAAAAGTAAATGAGGGGAGAGGGAAATGAGAGAGAAGGAAGATTTTTGTGACGAGGGTGGGGAGGGGCTGGGATGGAATTCCCAGGGAAGCTGTGTCTGCCCTCAGATCCCTGGAAGTGTCCAAGGCCAGGTTGGAGCACTCTGGGACAATGGAAGGAATCCCTGCCCAGGGCAGGGATGAGACTGGATGATTTTTAAGGTCCCTTCCAACCCAAACCCTGAAAAACCACCAGACAGGACAAGCAAGAAACTGAAGATGATAAAAAAAAAGACCAAAGCTGTGGTTATAAAATCACTCAACTTTGATATTTGAAGATCGTGGTGGAACCATGACACAGAGGGGGAACATGAGTGAGTGCAAAAAAAAACCAAAACAAACCCTCCCCCCCAAAAAAACCAAACAAAAAAAACCCCACAAAAAACCAAAAACCAACCAACCAACCAACCAAAAAAACCCCAAAAAACCAAACCAAACCAAACAAAAAACAAAAAACAAAAAACCCAAAACAAACAAAAAAAAACCAACCCACAAAAAAAGGAAAAAAAAAGGGAAAATACAAGAAATTAGGTGACTTCAGTCAAGTATTGCAGTAGAAATGGATTTTCAGGCCTGGCTTGACCAAGAAGAAAATCCCATGGGGCGTTTTTCCCTTTGGAGTCACTAGAGGTGGGAATGGGGAAGAGCTGAGAATGGTTGTAGGGCACTGGATATGGGGCAGGAGAGATGAGTTCCAGCCAGGAATTTGCAAAGGTTAATTTTGAAAGCTCAGAACACCACAAGGAAAATCCAGGCAAAGCAGCAATTACTGTAATTTCTGCACCTCGTGAAGGCTGCGGGGATGTTTGCACACACGCGGCAGTGAGCAGCATTTAAATCAAAAATCTGCAGACATGGGAGCTGCTGGTTCCATCTCCAGAGCTTCTGAGGGAAAACAGGGATGGGTGGGGGTGACAGCTGCATCACGGCTTTTCATGGAATCACCGATGGTTTGGGTTGGAAGGGACCTTAAACATCATCAGATTCCAAGCAGGACACCTCCCATATCCCAGGTTGCTCCAAGCCCCATCCAGCCCGGCCTTGGACACTCCCAGGGATGCATCCAGTTCCACTCTGCTCATCCTCAACTGCAGCTACAACCCTGAAATAAGGGACATCACCCTCAGGACCATTCCACAAGGGAATGTAAATCCTGACTGACTTTTCTTCGGATTTCTTCCTTGATTTTCAATTCACCCGGAGCAGTTCTGGGGACAGCAACAGGAAATGTTCCTTCTGGGCCTCCAAAAAACCCAAAGTGCTTTGGGGGAGTTCATATCAGAGATGGTTTTGCTGTTCTGGTCAACCTCAGCTCCTCTCAGGCACCACACCAAGACCTGGACACTTCTCCTGTGTGCCTGGGGTGAGGAAGAAGGCCCTGCATGGCTCCATGGACTGAAAACCCCCCAAAATGAGGCCAAAAATGTTCCTGTCACTGTGATCTCCATCTCTCTTCTCTGTGCTCACCACAGGCCTTTGGAAGCAGCTGCCCCATCACCAGACGTGGCACCATTTGGGGCAGGAGGCACAGATTGCTCTGGGACTCTGTTACCACAAGAACAGTAAAAAAACCAAACAAACAAACAAAAAAAACCCCATAAAAAAACCCCAAAAAACCCCACCACACAAAACAAAAAAAAAATCCACAAAACCAACCAACAAACAAACCAAAACAAACAAAAACCCCAAAACAAACAAACAAACCAACCAAAAAAAACCAACCAAACCCCCCCCCAAAAAACCCACTTAAAAACCTGAAACATGCAAAATTCCAAGATGGGAAATGATTTGGGAAAGGAAACAAAGCAGGAGAGGAGGAAGAAACAGAAGTGAATTTGGAGTACAATGGTGCTTCACACTCCTGTGGTAGCTCTGCAAATCACAGCCCTTAATAAATAATCAAGGGATGGAAGGATAATATTGGGGTTTTTTTTAAAAAAAAAAAAGCTGGAAGAATAATTAAGTCATTTATCCAAAGCTGGAAAAAAAGTATCAGAGATGGGAAGCCCTCACCCCTTGCTCAGTACCCACACAGGGCTCTGATCAGGTACAGAGCCAGGCTAGAAAAAACAAGTGTATTTATTCAAAAGGGCACAGGCTTAGCCTTCTAATTAGAGACAACCTCGTTAGAAAATCCAATTATTTTCCCTTTTAAAGTTTAAACCGCAGAGACAGCGTATGAAGCCCTACATACAAATCAGCTCACCTGGGAGTTGCTTTTTATACAGATGAAGCCATTTTGGATAAAAACCTCCCCCAAAGCCAACACCTCTGGGTGCCACGTGCAGCTCTGTCACTGGGCTTGTCACCACCGCAGAGCTTTTTGCCAAACGCAGACGAGAAATCACCTCTTAAACGTGGAATTAATTAGCAAAGGGAAGGGTGAGGGACGTGCAGAACATCGCCACCCTTCCCAAAGCTCCCTCCTGTTCTCCCTCCTCCTTTTCATCCTGCTATTTATCTGCCTAATCTGTTATTTTCTCGTTAATATTTCCTTCTTATTTCCTTTTCCCTCCCTCCCGGGGTTCACCACTTGGACAACGCTGCCCTGCCGGGAACACGAGCTCCAGGGGAGGCCCAGGTGGGAGATCAGAAGGAATTTCCTCATTGGAAAAAGTTGGTAAACATTGGAAAAGGCTGCCCAGGGAGGTTTGGAGTCCCCATCCCTGAAGGTGTCCAAGGATGTGGGCTGGTGACAAGGTGGGCATCGGATTCCGTGACCTTGGAGGGCTTTTCCAACCTCAACAATCCCAGGGATTCTGGGAATGGGGAACTCTGAGCATCCCCACATGCACGGAGCTCTTAGAACCCATCCCTGAACACCTCCAGGCCCCCTCCCAGCGTGCAGAGAGACAGGGTAATTACACAGCTTTTCAAAGGAAGGATAAATCCATTAAAGCCCATTAAATAATTCTTCAAAAAAACAATGTCTGAGCCACTCCTTGTAGCTCCAAACCGGCTGATCCTAATGAAAGATGGAAATTCTCGCTCTCCAAATGGAACTTTATAGGGTATTAAACAAGCACCCTCAGCACTTATCTAAATCTTTAATTAGTTCTATAATATACTGATGATATCAAGGCTAATTAAATTTATACAGATAAAGAGCAATGAAATTCTAGCCAAGTGAGCTGGAAAGTACATATTAAATAGTAAATTTAATGGCTCAGGAAGATAAATGCAATTTTGTGTAAAAAAAAATTAAATTCAATTTACATGTTGTATTAAAATTGATTTTGGGTGTGCAAATGATTGGAAAAGAATCTTTTTAATAGATCAGTAAAAGTGTTAATCTGACCTGTTTAAATATTGGTTATTAATGCCAGCATTTGCAAATAAGCCACACGCATTTGCATTTTACTGCATATAGTAAAAAAAAAAAAAAAAAATTATCTATACCATCTGCCAGTTTATAGGGAATATTAAGGGATTTTTCCCCTTGCCTCATGCATAAATTGGAGGGAACGTGGAAATGAATGTCGCCTGAAAGAAGAGGGAGTCAGCACTTCCACGGAAAGTGCTGCAGAGATTGCTCCAGTCAGCAAAAAAATCCCACAATTTGTGCTTCCCTTTGGGAACAACAGTCACTGTGGCGACCCCCCAGCTTTATTTAGGATCAAGTGATGTGGAACTGCATGCCATCGGGGAGGTGCTCAGTGGTGCCAGCTGGGCTTTGAAAAACCAGCAATGGTTGGGAGCTGCTGATGGGTGAAGGACACGATGGGATCAGCCTCATGGGCACAGAACAGTGAAGTGGGGCAGAAGCTCAAGCAGGGCCCTCAAGTCAATGTCAGCCTGTGGTTGGTTGTGTTTGGGTTCCTCGAGTCAATGTCAGCCTGTGGTTGGTTGTGTTTGGGTTCCTCAAGTCAATGTCAGCCTGTGGTTGGTTGTGTTTGGGTTCCTCAAGTCAATGTCAGCCTGTGGTTGGTTGTGTTTGGGTTCCACGAATCAATGTCAGCCTGTGGTTGGTTGTGTTTGTGTTCCATGAGTCAATGTCAGCCCTGTGGTTGGTTGTGTTTGGGTTCCATGAGTCAATGTCAGCCTGTGGTTGGTTGTTTCTGGGTTCCATGAGTCAATGTCAGCCTGTGGTTGGTTGTGTTTGGGTTCCATCAGTCATTGTCAGCCTGTGGTTGGTTGTTTTTGGGTTCCTCGAGTCAATGTCAGCCTGTGGTTGGTTGTGTTTGGGTTCCTCGAGTCAATGTCAGCCTGTGGTTGGTTGTGTTTGGGTTCCTCGAGTCAATGTCAGCCTGTGGTTGGTTGTGTTTGGGTTCCTCGAGTCAATGTCAGCCTGTGGTTGGTTGTTTTTGGGTTCCATGAGTCAATGTCAGCCTGTGGTTGGTTGTTTTTGGGTTCCATGAGTCAATGTCGGCCTGTGGTTGGTTGTGTTTGGGTTCCTCAAGTCAATGTCAGCCTGTGGTTGGTTGTGTTTGGGTTCCACAAGTCAATGTCAGCCTGTGGTTGGTTGTTTTTGGGTTCCATGAGTCAATGTCAGCCTGTGGTTGGTTGTGTTTGGGTTCCTCGAGTCAATGTCAGCCTGTGGTTGGTTGTGTTTGGGTTCCATGAGCCAATGTCAGCCTGTGGTTGGTTGTGGTCAGGTTCATGAAGTCCATTTTGCCTGCAGTAGCTTTGGTCAGTAGTTGTGTGTCATGCTCCAGTAGCAGGCTGTGGTCAGGTCCATCAGCTCAATGCCTGTAGTAGCTGTGGTCAGGTCCATTAAGTCTGTAGTAGTTGTGGTTGGGTCCAATAAGTCTGTCTGTAGTAGGTCATGGTCAGGTTCAACAAATCAATGTCAGCCTGTAGCAGGTTGTGGTTGGGTTCCACAAGTCAGTGTCCGCCTGTGGTGGGCAATGGTTGGGTCCAACAAGCCACTCTCCATCTGCAGTAAATACAGATGATTCCAACAAGTTGGAATGGGTTGATCTATTTGTCTGTAGTAGGTTGTGGTCACCTCCAAGAAGTCAGTGTCTGCCTGTGGTGGGTTGTGGCTGACTCCATCAACCCAGTGTCTGCCTGTAGTAGCTGTGGTCAGGTCCATTAAGTCTGTAGCAGTTGTGGTCAGGTCCAGTACTAGGCTGTGGTCAGGTCCATCAGGCCAGTGTAGTAATTATGGTTGAGTCCCACAAGTCGATTTCAGTCAGGCTGTAGTTCAGTTCCACAAACCAGTGTTTGCCTGTGGTAGTTGTGGTTGGGTTCCATCAACCCAGTGTCTGCCTGCAGTAGCTGTGGTTGGGTTCCACAACCCAGTGTCTGCCTGTGGAAGCTGTGGTTGGGTTCCATCAACCCAGTGTCTGCCTGCAGTAGCTGTGGTTGGGTTCCATCAACCCAGTGTCTGCCTGCAGTAGCTGTGGTTGGGTTCCACCAACCCAGTGTCTGCCTGTGGTAGTTGTGGTTGGGTTCCACCAACCCAGTGTCTGCCTGGGGTAGTTGTGGTTGGGTTCCATCAACCCAGTGTCTGCCTGCAGAAGTTGTGGTTGGGTTCCATCAACCCAGTGTCTGCCTGTGGTAGCTGTGGTCAGGTTCATTAAGTCTGTAGTAGTTGTGGTCAGGTTCATTAAGTCTGTAGTAGTTGTGGTCAGGTCCAGTAGTCGGTTGTAGTCAGGTCCATCAGGCCAGAGTTAACCTGCAGTAATTATGGTTGAGTCCAACAAGTCAATGTCTGTCTGTAGCAGGTTGAGTTGAGCTCATCAGCTCCATGTCTGCCTGTAGTAGGCTGTGGTTGGGTTCCACAACTCAGTGTTCTCCTGTAGGAGGTCACGGTCAGTCCCTGGTGCTTCCCCAGGGGTTGGACAAACAGCCCCAATTTGTTGAAACACCACTCCAGCTTTTTTTTTTTTTTTTTTCTGGTCACCTTTGTTCATTTACTTTGAATGCTGTGGTGGCTTCCAGAATTAGGGGATGGAGATTTTTTTGTGGACAAGCAAATCAAATTTGTTATCATTTTTGGTTGATCTCATTGATGTTTTTCATGGAAGAGTTGGTGGTTTTTTTTTTATTCTCTTGCCTCATGGCTGTATTTTTTATCTCCTGGTGCCTCGATCCAGCCTGGAAACTGCTGAGATTGGGAAGGGACCTGCCAGGCATGGAGTTATCCAAACCAGGAGGGAACAAACCCCTGCAGCAGCCTCCAACCCGACCCAGTGACCCACCACATCACTGCCACCACCACCACGGCCTCAAGGACACCAACTGCCACCAGCCAAGGAGAAGAAATGGGGCAGAAAGAAACCAGGATGGGCTCAGTGCCAAAATCTGAGATGTCCACAAGTGGTGGACATCAGCATGAAACTGTGGATCTCCTGGATGAGGGATTAAGAGCTCCAACCCTCTCCTGCTTGCTTTCTGTGCTGGCCACTGGCCTGAGGGACGTTTCATCCCAGCTCTGCCAGTTCCCAACACTTCTCCCAGTGCTTGGAAACCTCCAGGTTTGAGGACACAGGTTTTTGTGGGCAGCTGCTGCTCATTTCCAGCATTTCTGGCTGAAATTGCTTTTTTCCTCTCTATCATTCTGAGGGCAAAAATTGTATTTAGAGGGATTGAAACCCACCACCCCTAAAAGAGCAGCTCCCACACTGCTGTGTGCAGCACAGCTGTGGCCTCTTCTGGCTATTCCTGGTGGGTTTAGCTCCAAGTATCCCAACATTTTCATCCAACACAGCTTCACTACAATATTTTTTTTTTTTTTTTGCCACACAGCACAAATCTGAGCATTTTAAATGAAAATATTATCAAAGCAATGTCAGGGCAGGGTAAAACCCAGAGTTTGTGGGGTTTCTATATCTGTGTGGAAAAAAAAAAAAAGGTTTTACTCATGGAATACCTTGGAGTTGCATCCTTTTGCTCATCACTTTTTTATGGACAGACTCCACTGCAGTGCAACAGCGGCTCCTTGGAAACAAAACCGGTCCCCACAGAGTGAGCAGAGAATCTCTGCACTGCTTCTGGGTGGTGGAGTAGTTCAGAGCCATCAAAAGCACAGCAATTCTCTGAACTGCTTTTCATCTCCTCCCAGAAACGCATCTTCAACGGCACAAAAACCTCCAGGCTCCCCAAAGGACTCTGCTGGGAGAGCTGAACCTGGAGTTCTCCGTAGTAATTTATTAATTTATCAACCTCTCGCAGTTCCCGCTGGAGAATTTCCTGAGGCACTTTGGAGACGTCCAGAACTTCTCTGTTCCCTCAAAGGCTGCCTTGGGGGTGAGAAGGAGCAATGACCCCACCACAGTCCCCTCCCACCTCATCCATTCCGTGGTTACGGGGCCAGAGGGAAGCTCCTTGTGTGTCCAACGGGATGGATCCAACCCAGCAACAGCCACCCCGCAGAATCATGGAATCACAGAATTACACAGGTTGGAAGAGCCCTCTAAGATCATCCAGTCCAACCATTCCCAGCACTGCTCAGACCACCACTGACCACGTCCCCAAATGCCACATCCACATGGCTTTTAATCCCTCCAGGGATGGATATTCCAGCCCAGCCCTGGCCAACCCTTTGGCTGAAGAGATTTTTCCGACTACTGATGCTCCTTGAGTAACCTCCCAGACTCCACCCCTGAAAGCCCTTCCAGGGACTAAAAGCACATTTTTTCCTGATGATTCCCAAAACCTGCACATTTTCCATGAAGGAAAACTGCATTTCCCCCAGTGCCCCACTTTTCACAGACGGCAGAAAAATTCACCCATTTCCCACCTTGGGCTGGGCTTAGGAAAATAATATGAAGGTACCGAATCCTTTTAGAAAAGCCATATTTTATATCTTGCTTCTTCCCAATCCGAGCTGTTCCCCACCAAAGCATCAAACTTGTTCTTATTTGCACTTCTTTCCTTCTCCTCTTTGTTTTTCCACACATGACAACGTGGAATCCGTGTCTGATCTACGACTTCCGTGCGCGCTTGAGAGACCCAGTTCAGCTTTAGGTGTTAATGCACCTCTGTGACGTGAGGTGGCAGCTGAAATTTTAGAGCCTCTCTGTATTATTTGAGCTCAAATCTGGAACACAAATTGCAAAATACAAGGGGAGCTTTACAGCCTTCAGTAAAACTGGAGTAAGACACGATACGTTGCGCGAAATTTCCTGAATATATCTAAATGTCGACATCACGCATTCAATGCTGGTGCTCTGGATGTAATTATTCAAATATCTCCCTAAAAAACCAAGAATCAAGGCATTTGGACTTTACCTGAGCGTGTGGATTTCTCCTGGCTACGAGGCCCAGGTTCATTAGAGGACAGATTTAATTGCTACATCAGAGTTTGTGTGTTGATATTCGACATCTGACGCGCGAAAGTTCAGGGACGCCAATCAGGCAGGGTGCAGATGCCACTCCGCAAAATGTTCTCAGACAGTCTCCATCTGTCAGATATGGTAATCCCTGCTCCCCATCAATAATTCACCTCCTTCACTCCATGTTTCCCACATTTGAGTCGGAATTTTTAATGTCAGCCCCAGCAGAGGCTCCACCTCGGGTAGACGGCGTTGCCTGATCTGCATTCCCCGCTCATTCCTGCCCCGGAGCCTCTCGCCTTTGGCACTTCAAGAATAATTTCTCAGTTTATTTGTTGGGGGGTTTTTGTTGTTTTTTTTTTTTTTTTTTTTTTTTTTTTAACTGCAAAAATCACAGCTCTCCTTTTGAGCTGTCTCATCTCACTGGAGGGTGGAAGTCAGAGGGTAATTATGGTGATCACACCAAAATCCAGCTCGGATGGAGCATGCCTTTCCCGGGAAAGCTCCTGGGGAACACCGTGGGGGCAGCTGAATCCCCCAAATAAGATGTTACTGCACAGCTGAAGAGGGAGAGCTGAAGAGGGGAGCAGGGGAGGGAAGAAGATGATGCGGAGCTGTTCCTCCAATGGGTCAGAAAATGCTGAGTGGTATCTTGTCCCCAGCTGACTCCATGGAGCCCATAAAATCTCATCCCAAACTCTTTGCAGCCTTAAATCCTTAAAGAGAATTAATTAAAGGAAAAAAAAAAAAAAGATGGAAAGCAACTTTTTACACAGGCCACAGATAGTGACAGGACAAAGGGGAGGTGAGATTTGGATTGGATTTTAGGAGGAAGGTGTTTATTGTGAGGGTGGTGAGGCACTTGGAGCCCCCTGGGAGAGGGGAAGGTGTCCCTTGCCCATGGCAGGGGATAGAACTGGATGGGCTTTAGGGTCCCTTCCAACCCAAAGCATTCCATGATTCTGTGATCCCAGAGCCAGGAGATGGATGACTGTTGAGAACATTTCCTGGCCTGAGGGCAAATTCCCCTCATAATCATCAATCCTTCAGCATCAGTGACAAAGGAAGGTCCCCAGGTGCCCCCAGCAGCAGCAGCCCCAGCTCTCAGCATTTGAAAGGTGGAAAAACTATCCTGGGACTTTCTTTGGCCAAGAGGAATAAACCCTGAGGATAAGAAGTGATGGCTGGGAAAGTTACAGATCCCACCACCTGGAATGACCAGCACATCCCCAGGCATGGATTCTCAGCAGAAGGTGAAGGATGAAGCTCCTGGCTGCAGAATGCAGCTGGTGGAAATCCTTATTTAGGGTTATTTGGGTTTTACCTTTGCACCAGGACTCACCACCAGCCCTGAGCTGGCTAAAACCTCCAAGCCAGACCAAAAACCAATGAATTAAAGATCTTGTTGATTAAAGAGTAATTAACTATAGAGGAAACGAAGGAATGTATCTCAACCTGCCAAGATTTAAGTGTCCAGTGGTGAAATGCAACCATTTCACCACCATGGTCACCACTAACCCTTATCCCCAGGTGCCACATCCACATGGTTCTGAACTCTTCCAGGGATGGTGATTCCACCACTGCCCTGGGCAGCTGTGCCAGTGCTTTATAACCCTTTCTGGGGAAAAAAAAATGTTCCTAAATCCAGTCTAAACCTGCCCTGATTGACTTAAAGAGCTGTTCCTGGGCTACACCTGCTCTACCATCCCTGCTCTACCCCAATGCTGTGTCATGGCTTGACCCTGTTGGTCTTCTCAGTTCTGCTACTCCTGTCCTTTCCTCAGTTTTCCTTTTGTCTCCTCCATCCCACCAGGAATTTGCTGTGGGCCTTCCCTTCCCATTTCCCATTTCCCATTTCCCATTTCCCACCCCTCACCACGCAAGCCCTGCACCCAGACCTGGCCATGTCCTCGCTGTCCCTTTGTGTCCCAGATCTGACATTTTCCTCCCTCCCAGCCATTCCCTACCTGCTCCCTTCCAAGGGACACATTTCCAGGTGGGAAAGCTTCACTCCTGGCTTTGTCTGGTTAAGAGAGAGGAGGGAGCGGTGGCAGATGTGACTGCAGAGCCCGGGGAAGTGAGGAGCAGTGACTGCAGCACCGTCAGCCAGCCCGGGGTGGGTAATTCCCGAGCTGATAACGAGCTGATAAGGGGCTCCGAGGCTCTGCAGGCCCTACTGAGATCTGAGTGACAGGGCAGAGCAATCTGCTCCCCCTGCCTCTCTGCCTGGTGCTGGGAAGATGCCACCTCCTGTGAAAAAGGCAGGACCGTTTTTCCTAATTGCTGCCATTTGCGGGTGGGAGCCAGGCAATAGAGATGCATCTCCAGCTGACAATCTGATATTTACCTTTCCTTCAGCTGCAGACAAATGCCTGGGATGGCTGCTCCTCACACACTGATGGTTCTTCCTTTTATATATATATATGTATATGTATATGTATATATATATATATATATGTATATGTATATGTATATGTATATTTTTTTAAAAAAAATTTTGTGTGTGTGTGTGTGATGCAAATTCCCTTGTTAAAAAACCCTGTCCTTTCCCTGAAGGCTGCTGGTTGGGAGTTTCATCAGAATCTCCCAGAACAGGATCCAGCACAGAACCTACCTTTAAGAACAGGAGAAAAAAACAAAACAAAACAAAACAAAACAAAACAAAACAAAACAAAACAACAAACAGTTTCTAACCCAAATAGGAGATCCAAGGTCTCACGGGAGAGCTCAGACGTGGAGTTCACATTCCCATACACTCCCAGTGGGATCTATTCCCATGGGATGGCTTTGGATGTTTGCTCAAGCTCAGCCTGAGGGTTGGGCTCTTCTCCCAAGTTGACGGAACAAGAGGGAACAACTTCAAATTCCAGGAGAGGCTTAGGTTGGATATCAGGGAAAGTTTTTTCCTCAAAAGTGTTTTCCAGCCTCCCAGGTGGGATTTCAAAGCCCCGTGGATGTGGCACCTGGGGACAGGGTCAGTGGTGGCCTTGGCAGTGACAGGTAAAGGGTTGGGCTCGATCATCTCAGAGGGCTTTTCCAACCCAAATGATTCCCTGAATCCAAACAAAGATGATCCACTGAAGCCCATTCCTGCTGCTGGGAGGTGCCACTCTTTGCTACTCTAAAGCAAAAAAAACTCCTTTAATTTAAGAAAGCCAACGGAATTCCCTGGAGTTCCACTGGATCCCATTTCCATCCCTGCATGCTGCTGCCTCTGTGTCTCCAGCCCAACCCCTCGTGTGATGCTGGATGTGATTTCCAGAGCCTGGAGCTGTGGAAGTGCAGGGAAATCAGGGGAAGGTCCTTGGATTGGAGAGAGAGAGAGAGAGAAGAGGATGTGCTGGAATGTCCCTGTGGAAGTTTTAGAGCAAGCACACAAATAAAGCTGCTCTCTGCACACAAAATCCTGCTAAAGCCACTGGTAGATCCACCACACGCACACAGAGGCTTTACCTGGGCCTAAAAATGAGCTTCCACACTCATCCTCATATTTCTGTGGGATGAAAAACTTCTCTGAATCTGGACAGCATCTGGAACTGCAGTTTTGACCTCCTGATCCAGACTTTAGACCTGGTCTAAGACTGCAGCCTGGGCGGGGAGGCCTGTGGGGAAAGCCCTGTGGCCTCTTCCCAGCCAAAACCCCTTCCCAACAGAACATCTTCCACATTTCCTGTGGAAAACGAAGTGCAGGGAGGAACTGAGGTCCCCTGCAAGGCTGGGAACCTGGCAGGACTCCTTGTCCCACCCCCTGAGCCCCAGCCAGCGTGTCCTGGGTGGGTTTTCCAGGGATCCAGAGCCTGTGGGGAGCCCACCCCACCCCACTGCCAACCAAGGACCGCGTGGGTTTGCTCCTTATTTTTGCTGCCACCACCCACAGCCCAAATTCCGTGCAAATAAAGCAAATATTGATGAATTCTCCGTGAATTCCCAGAGCCACCCCAGAGATGGCAGTGGCCACCAGGACTGACACCTCTGGGATGTGCTCTCAAACCCCTGGCCTGAAAAAAAAACAACACCCACCTCCCATTCCATGGGCCTGGAGAAACAAAAAGATCCAATTCCAGCTGGACAAGCAGAGTTCCCTGAACTCAGACCTTCTGTTAAAGCACCTCCACCAGTAAGTGGCCGGTGGCAAAGCATCGTCACCGAGGCCAAAATCACTGAAGGTGGAAAATAAGAAGAAAAAACTTCCAGCAAGAAAAATCCCTCGCCTTTAATTACCATTAGCAATGCAGCATGACAGAGGGAGATAAACACACAGGCACCTACACAAATAAGGAGCTTGGGAACACAAAGTAATTACTTTGATTTTCTTTCTCCCCCTGCCCCCCTCCAACACCAACATTCAAAACTTATTAGTCTCCAGAAAGCACATATCAGCAAAAGACTGTCACCTCGGGGATAAATGAGGGATTTGTTTGTAATTCATTTGCAGGAGAATATATCCTGATGGTTTTCAAGGCAGAGGAGGAACTGGTGCTCTGGCCAAAACAGACTTCTTAAAAATGTTTATTCCCATCTGGTTCCCTGGAATTGGGAGCGCCAGGTTCCTGCTGGCTGAGAGAACTTCGCCCCCATTGATTGTTTCTCTAAAAAGCCACGGAACCGAGCGAGGAAAAGTCGATGAAGCCGCTCGGTTTTTCAGTCCATTTCCAGTTTAGGAAAATTGAATTAATCTCTTTACTCAGAGCAGCCCCAGACATCCCCGTCCAGGCAATGAAAATGGTTGAGGAGGCCACGAAAACCTCTCTCTTTAAAGGTTACGGAGCGGAGATTAAAAGCGCCTCCGGGAAGGGCTGAAAAGCCTGATGGAAATAAAATATTGAGTCAACACTGGGAAGGCTGAGCAGGACTGGTGCCTTCCAGAACCTGCTGATATTTTCAGCATTTTCTTCCTTCTGGCACTCAGAGTGACCTCCATGGAGTGTGGATGCTCTGTGAGTTCCCACACCTGGAGTGTCCAGGGGTAGAGGAGCTGCTGTGGGAGTTCAGCCCCTAATCCAGTTACTCTGGGGCTGCTCCAGGGTGTAAAGCCTCAAGGGTTATCCTGGGGAGGAATACTTGAGAGCAGCCCTGAGGAGAAGGACTGGACACATCCATGGAGATGGAGCAGGGTTCCCTCAGAGCAGAGTCACATCTTCCAAAATCTCCAAAGTATTCAAAAAAAAATCTCCTCTGCATCCTGTGCTGAGGAGCTGGGGAGCTTCAGAAAAGGACTTGGCCACGCCAGAGCTTCCAGGAGCTCCTGATGGTGGAGTCACCATCCCTGGATGTGTTTAACAAAGCCTGGATGTGGCACTGGGTGCCGTGGTCTGGTTGAGGTGTCAGAGCTGGGTTGGACTTGATGATCTTGAAGGTCTCTTCCAACCTAGAAATTCTGTGATTCTGTGTGGAGGACTGGGAGAGATGAAAATTGGGGAAACTTGGAGCAGGCACTTGGCTGAAAAGGCCAAAAGATCTGAGGAAGGGTCTGGAGCCCCAGGAGAGGCTGAGGGAGCTGGGAAGGGGCTGAGCCTGGAGAAAAGGAGGCTCAGGGGGGCCCTTGTGGCTCTGCACAACTCCCTGACAGGAGGGGACAGCCGGGGGGGTCGGGCTCTGCTCCCAGGGAACAGGGACAGGAGGAGAGGGAACGGCCTCAGGCTGGGCCAGGGGAGGTTGAGATTGAATATTTGGGAAAATTCCTTCATCAAAAGAGTTGATGAAGCTGCCCAGGGCAACAAGGAATCCCCATTCCTGAAGGGATTTACAATCCCGTGTAGATGTGGCACTTGGGGACAGCTGGACTGGATGATCTCAGAGGGCTTTTCCAACCCCAAACAATTCCATGATTCCAAAGGTACCGGCAGCAGGGAGACACCCCAAGAAATGGGAATGCTGTGGAGGCACAAATTGGTGCCGCCCTAAAACTCCTGGCAGCTGCAGATTTAACTGGGAAAGGAAATCCATGGATGGGTGATTGGCTGCGGGGAGTTTCAACGGTCCCATAAAAAGGTGGATTTTTGGGATGCACCTCCCTGGGGAAGGGCCATGCAGGGACCCTCTGATCCCCTAAATTCCGCTGGGGAAGCAGCAGGAGGAAGGTGGGGACGAGGGTGTCAAGCTGAGGGGTGGTTTTTAATCCTCTGCCATCGGGATTTTTGGTTAATGCGGTGAAACCGCTAATTACCGCTAATTAAACCCGCACTGAGATCAAAGCTCAGCGGGAACTACAGGGGGGGAGCAAACAAGGCGGAAAAGAAAGGGGAAGAAAACACGGGTTTTGTAGTAACCCAGTCCTTAATTGAAAACCAAAGCAGCTTTGTTAATTAAAGGCTGCAAGCCCAAACGAGGACACGCTCCAGACACGGGAGTCCAGCCTGTGATGGAGACAACACATCCCTCCCACGCTGCCAGCAAGGGGAAGCTTTTCCTCCAGAGCCTCCTCTGCCCCTCAGCCCCTGCAGGGAGGGGATTCCTGGGATCCAGGCTGTGAAGATTTGGGGATTTTTACCTTTCATAGCTTGGGCTACAAGGTGGGGGGGGATTGCAGGGCCCTGTTTGCTCAGCTGATGTGGGGTTTACTCGAACTGAATGATCCCCAACACCCCAAATTTAGTCTTGGCTTGAGGGCAAGCCCAAGGAGAACATCTGAGATGCTTCCCTCAGCCACAGGCGGCAGGGGAGCATCACAGGAGCTCTGCAGAGACACCTGACTCTGAACAGAGAGGTCCAGGTCAGGATTTGCTGGACTTGATGCTCTCCACACAGAAATCGAGCTCAAGGATGGCTCTCAAAGGAAGATTCCTTCCACCAGCTCCACCCCCAGGCAGCCTGGGCACCCGAGCACAGCCACAGCGTTTATCAAGAGTAAAATCAGACAGAGAAGTGAGATTTGGCAGTGAAAAGTCTTCCTCCTGAGCACGGGGATGTTTCAATGCTTCCCCTTCCCTCGGCAGCTCCCAGTAGATGGCAGCAGGTCATTGCTGATTCCTGCTGCCCGGGACAGCCTCGTGCAGCAGGGAACCGCAGGAATCTGGGGACAATCGAACAGAAAACTGCCCAGCCTGGCAGGACAGGAGCCCTGAGTGCCGAGGAACCGAGCCTGGCACCACAGCCCGGCAGTGATGCAGGGTTTGATGTGGGTTTGATAAAAGCTCAGGCTCCAGCTGCATCCTAAACCCTCCCATCCTCCCCTTCCACAGGATCAGGGAATCGTGGAATGCTCTGGGTGAGGAGGGACTTTGAGGATCACCCTGTGCCACCCTCTGCCATGGGCAGGGACATCTTCCCCTATCCCAGGGTGCTCCAAGCCCTGTCCAGCCTGGCCTTGGAATAAAGATGGGTTTTGAGCAACGGGAGAATTCCCAAAACTCATTGAGGGGCTGGAGCGTGTCCAGGGAAGGGTCTGGAGCCCCAGGAGAGGCTGAGGGAGCTGGGAAAGGGGCTGAGCCTGGAGAAAAGGAGGCTCAGGGGGGACCTTGTGGCTCTGCACAACTCCCTGACAGGAGGGGACAGCCGGGGGGGTCGGGCTCTGCTCCCAGGGAACAGGGACAGGAGGAGAGGGAACGGCCTCAGGCTGGGCCAGGGGAGGCTCAGGGTGGATATTGGGAAAATTCCTTCTCTGTAAGGTTTGTTAAACATTGGAAAAAGCTGCTTGGGGTGGTCAGGAGTCCCCATCCCTGGAAGTGCCCAGGGAATTCCTGGATGTGGCAGTCAGAGCTCTGGGCTGGGGACGAGGTGGGCATCAGGCACAGCTTGGACTCCACGGTCTTAGAAATCTTTCCCAACTTCCATGACCCCGTGAGCCCAGACTTGGGTTTACTGACGGCCAAACCAGGAACACGTGGAGCTCTGGTGGCTCCTGCCCACCCCATTTCCCTGGGGATCCACCAGCAGTGCCACTGAGGGGCCACATCTGCCACAGGGACATGTCCCAGCCAGTATCCCTGGTGACATCACACCCAATATCCCTGGTGACATCACAGCCACTATCCCTGGTGACATCACAGTCAATCTCCCTGGTGACATCACACCCAATATCCCTGGTGATGTCACAGCCACTATCCCTGATGATGTCACAGCCAATATCCCTGGTGATGTCACAGCCAATGTCCCTGGTGACATCACAGCCCTGATGATGTCACAGCCAATGTCCCTGGTGACATCATGGCCAATATCCCTGATGATGTCACACCCAATGTTCCTGGTGACATCACACCCACTATCCTGATGATGTCACATCCAATCTCTCTAGTGATGTCACACCCAATGTCCCTGGTGATGTCACATCCAATCTCCCTGGTGATGTCACACAGAGTCTCCCTGGTGATGTCACACAGAGTCTCCCTGGTGATGTCACACCCAGTCTCCCTGGTCTCTTCCTGGTGTTGCCAACAGCAGGAAGAGATTCCTGTTCCCTGCAGGAGGAGGAGTGGCCGTGGGAAGAACTGGAATGGCAGCACAGGGAAAGCTCCCACTGGGGACTCCAGGTGTGGGGACACCTCTGGGTCCCTCTGCTGCCACCACCTGAGGCAGGGAGGACACGGAGCCCCAGGGACAATGACAGCACTGCTCAGAAACCTTCACTTCCGAGGTCACAGTGACACCTGTTAGAGAAGATATTCCCATTTTGCCCTTGCTCTCTCTGTTCCCTTTGCAAACACCCCAGGTCACTCTCCAGAACACTCAGTTTTAGCACCTGTATGACTCAGAAAGCTGCTCTTTCCAGTCATTTTTTTTATTTAAGGGTGAGTCTGAACCAGAATCCTCACCCTTGGTGACCACCTCTGATGGAATCTCCATGAAATCCCAAAGAATTTTGGGTGGGGATAGAGGGAGAGCGAGGAAAGAAAGCACAAAGGGAAAGGACTGAGAAGGAATTCAAATGTGAAGCTTTTGAATGCCATAAATCTAATTCTGGGGGTGAAACTTTGGAAATTTGGAGGTGTTTGAAAGTCATGCTCAGTCCCAGAGTTTGCACTGGGACATGCACATGCCTGGATATCCCATTGGGAGAAAACCCTGCTTTTTTCCTTAATAAAGCAGTGGAAGCCCCAACAACCTCCTGCATTTCTGCTGGCCCAGATACCGAACACACACAGGAGTGAAAAACCCATTAACATTTGCAGGGAATTTAGCAAATGCTACAAATCCTCTGTGACACCTCAGCAGTCAGAACCAGCCTGTTTCACCCTTTCTCCTGGTGGAAAAAAAAACCCAAACCTTCTCACACCACTTGGCAATTTAATTCTTTTTTCCCTTTCCAATGCAAACGTGCTCCAGCTCTGCTCTGTGACGCTCTGCTGAGACTTTCCCTGCCTTGAACTGAGAATCTCCAAGCAAAACTCATTTAAAACACATTTTCCCCTTGCCACGGGGCTGCTCCCAAAGCAGCAAATGCTGCTGTTGTCACCTGCAGGTTACAGAGCTTTGGAAAATCGTGGTTTGAACAGCAAGAGCTTCGCCAGGACCAACAATTGTCACCTGGGTTTGCTGTGAATAACTTGATTTGAGCTTCAGAGGAGAAAGGGCTTCCCCTTCCAGCTCCCCTGGTTGGGGTTTCTGCTGCCTGAAGTCGCTGAGCAGAGAAGAAAGGGGATGCCCAGTGTTCTCTGAGGCCTCGAAAAAGCCTTGAAGACCACATCAGAAGTGAAAAAAATAAAAGCAAAATCAAGAGCACAACTCTCAGGAAAACCTTAAAAAACCCCAAAACTTTTGGTCCTTTCTCAAGCAGTCTGGTCTTTCCTGCAAACTGATTTCAAGCAGGTTCACTTTGAGAAAAGAGGGGACCTGTTCCAAAATTCAGATTTAATGAGTGGAGGGAGGCTGTGGGGAGAGTGATGCATTGATTGTTAATTGTGGCTAATTGCTCCTTGAACCCTCAGTGCCACAGGCACAGAAATATCCAGGCAGGGCTGGGGGGGTCTCCTGTCCCACTCATGATCCTCCAGTTCCCTGGAGAAGTGAAGCAGGGAGGGAATTTGTCCCAGGAGGTGCAGGGGGAAGGGAGAGCAGGGGGCAGGGAGGATTTCCCCATCAGCTCTGCCACTGCCCCTGCAGATGAAAAAAAAAAACAAAAAAACACTTTATCTTGAGAAAGGCAAAAGCTGAGAGTTAACCACAGCACAGAGCATTTACAGATTCCTGCCTGAGCCGTATCACAGAGGTACAAATCACCTGCAGGTTACAGAGCTTTGGAAAATCAGGGTTTCAACAGCAAGAGCTTCACCAGGACCAGCCCAAGTGTCACCTGGGTTTGCTGTGAACCCTCCACTGGATCCACTCAGTTCTCTCCAGAACCTGAGACTCCTGGAAGGAGCCACCTCTGCTCCTGTGGGTGCCAGCAGAGTGACAAAGCCCCGAGGTTTGTGCTCACCTGGCAAAGTCCAGGTCGGCCTCCCGGGACATGGTGATGTTGGTCAGGTTCTGCTGCAGGATGAAGATGTTCCTGCACATTTTCTTGATGCCCGACTCGCTGATGCGCTTGAAGTAGTGGGCGCCGTTGATGAGGATGCAGGAGATGAGGTGGCCCAAACCTGCAAGGGGGAAGGGATTTAGTGCCAATAATCCATGGCCAAACCCCCCAGGATGAGCACTGTTGAGTGGGGCACGTGAGCCGGGTCAAGGGATAGCTGGATTTTACCTGGAAACCCTCAGTAATCTTCAGGGTGCAGTTTAGGACTTTCCAGCTCTTCAGTAAAAACACAAAACTGCCCCAAAACTTTAGCACTGATTTTTTAATCAGGCTGGATGAGCACTGTTGAGTGGTGCAGGTGAGCTGGGTCAAGGGATAGTTGGATTTTACCTGGAAACCCTCAGTAATCTCTGTGGTGCAGTTTAGGACTTTCCAGCTCTTCAGTAAAAACACAAAACTGCCCCAAAACTTTAGAGCTGTGTTATCACGACCACTGATTTTTTAATCAGGCTTTCCAGTCCCTCTCCCTGTCTGGGCAGAGCAGTGGGGTCACTGCAGCTCCTGTAAAACCCCACAGGATTTTAATCTGTTACCCAGGATGGTGTTTTCCCTGTTTAATTCAGTCTTCAGGAGCAGGAATGAGCTGCCTTTCAATGCCCCTGAGGCACAACCCCTCTCTGATCAGTCCTGAACAGTTTCCTGAGTCTGAAGGATGTCAGAAGGACACAGCTGGGGGCTAAGGGACACAGCCACGCCCAAAATGATGCATCCACTCGTGTCACATTACAAAGAGCAAAAACCCAGCCTGATTTATACTGCACAGGTCTGGGCAAGCCCAGAGGCCAATTAAGAGTTTAAATTAAGGATTGAGTTCATGTACAGGGAGCCAGTGTGGGGCATCTGGAAATCCCAGACCCAAGCTTCAGAGGTGCCTGCAATTAAGGAGGACCATGAGGATGAATTTAAACTTCAACAGGATGTGAATGGTCCCCGTGGCTCTGTGTGGAGTCATTTCCCTCTTCTCGAACAAACAGGGAATCACAGGATCCCAGGATGGCTGGGGTGGGAAGGGACCTTTAATCCCATCCAATACCACCCCTGCCACGGGCAGGGACACCTCCCACTGTCCCAGGGGGCTCCAGCCTGGCCTTGGACACTGCCAGGGATCCAGGGGCAGCCACAACTTCTCTGGAATTCCAGCCCAGCCAGGAATTCCTTCCCAAGCTTCCATCCATCCCTGCCCTCTGGCAGTGGGAAGCCATTCCCTGTGTTCTGTCCCTCCAGGCCTTGTCCCCAGTCCCTCTGCAGCTCTCCTGGAGCCCCTTCAGGCCCTGGAACGTGCTGGAAGCTCTCCCTGGAGCCTTCTCCTCTCCAGGTGAGCACCCCCAGCTCTGCCAGCCGGTCGAACCCCACACGGTCCTCACTCCCCAAGGCTCCGTAGGTGACAGCATCACTTGAGTCTGCTTCATCCCTGGGAGGAATCCCGTGGATCTTTGGGGTGAGAAGGGAAAAGCCCTTTGTCCAGGAAGGGTTGGGAAGCGCCTGACCTTCAAAGATGTACTGGAACTTGTGCTGCTGCAGGCTGGCACTCATGGCCTCCTCGATGGCGCTGATGTCCTTGTTGAGCCGCACCACCAGCGGGTCGTAGTCCATGCTCTCCACGTTGGCCACGATGGCATAATTCCCTTGTTTGGCCAGAGGGATCAGGTAGTGGAAGCAGTGAACCCTAGGGAGAAACATCACAAATGCAACAGCCCCCCGTTGGAAAATATTTCTGGGGTGCAAAGTGGTTTTAACCTTCCTCAAGCTGGTAAAAAAATAACTTTGGGAGATGGGTGGTGATGTCTGTGCTGAAGGCGTTCCTCCTCTTGTTGTCCCATCTTCAGGGATGGATCCAACAGATCCGTGGTGACAGATCTGACCTCCATCAGCCCACTGGGTTTTCCCAAGGTTCCCCAACTTCCCATACAAAGCCAGTCCTCCAACAAGAACTCCTTCCATGAAAACCTCATGAAAGTGAAAACTGGCAGGAGCAGCGAGCCAGGGGTCATGGAATGATCATTAAAATTCCCAGATTGTGCCTATTCCCAAGAACTCCACACTATTGCAACTCTTTCCTGCTCACCAACGTGCCCAGCCATCATCTCCATCCATGGAAGGAGAAATTCCATGAAGTTGAATCCCAACGTGCCCAACCATCATCCCTCCCTGGAAGGAGAAATTCCATGCAGTTTAATCCCCTCTTAGGACTCTGCAAAAAACTATTTAAGAAACTATTTAAACTATTAAGAAACTTTTTAACTATTAAGAAACTATTTAACTATTAAGAAACTATTTAAACTCTTAAGAAACTATTTAACTATTTTAAAAAACTAATTAACTTGTTTCTCTCAAAGCCAGAGAGGAAAAGTGCTGTGTCCAGAAAAATCCACGGCAGAGCTCCTTCTGCTTCTGCAATCACTCAGTGGGAACAGGGTTGGGTTCTGCTTCCACCAGGAGAGGTTTAGGTTGGATTTTAGGGAAAATTCCTTCGTGGAAAGCGTCGTCCAGCCCTGCACAGGCTGCCCAGGGCAGTTCCCATCCCTGGGGGGGATTTAAAGCCATGTGGGTGTGGCACTTGGGGACATGGTCAGTGGTGGCCTTGGCAGAGCTGGGGATGGTTGGACCTCATGATCTTACAGGTCCTTTCTAACCCAAATGATTCCATGATTCCGAAATTCACCTGCCAGGGGGACAAATCAAAGCCTGAGGGAAAATCCCTGACATTTGGGGCATAACTCAGGGTCAGCACATGGGGACAGGAAGTTCACACCAGAGTGGCCCCAAAGCTGGGACAGAGATGTCCTGGCTTCCATAGCCCCTGGAAAACATTCCTGAGGTGGCCATCACGAGCAAGTCCAGTTTAGGGCAATTCCCACAGTAAAAACATCTTATATATAATTTTATATTTTGTTTTGAAATATGAAAATCCTGTAACAGACATTAAGCAGTCTAAAATTTCATGGTTCTTCCAACAAAAGCTGCTTCCATTCCCAGGCTGGACAGGGCTTGGAGCAATCTGGGATGGTGGAAGGTGTCCCTGCCCATGGCACTGGATGATCCTTAAGGTCCTTCCCGACCCAAGCCTTGCCAGGATTGCAGGATGTGATTCCATGGCACGGTGAATGATCTGGGTGTGCCAAATGTCTCCCTGAAGGAAGCACATCCAAATCCAAGGAGCAGGATCTCAGTGACCTCAGGGTCACGTCCAGGGGTACTGCAACCTGCATCTGGAATGAACAGGGGCTCTGAGGCAGGAGAAAGTCAGGGAATAATGGTGTCGAATTCCCAAAATTCCTGGAGAACTCAAGGAGACAATTCCCAAATTCCTGGCTGTTTGGGTGTCTCCTCAGGTTGCACCTGCAGCAGACAGAGGTGGGATAAATTCCCAGGCTCTTCCCAAATGTGCTCTGAGTGCCTCTCACACCACAGGGACCCTGCGGATGGATTCCCATTGTGCTGTGCACCTTGGAAAGAGCACAGATCCAGGGAATGGGGGTAGGAATAGAGAATCCTGCTGGGAGCAGAGGGACTGGGATCGTTCTCTGTTGCTGCAGGTGGTTGGAAAGGCAGAGTGGGGGACCCAGGGAAGCTCCCACCCTATTGGAAAGGCGCTGTCAGTGTCCGATGAGAGATGATCTGAAGACCAGGATACTCTTAGGGACACGTGGTTTATTGGTCGTGGGAAGGCAGCCTGACTGGGGAAGAGTCCAAAGGTCTAAAGGGACAGGGATCCAGGGGAGCAAGAGAGAGAGACAGAGTTACCTGTTACATTCCATTTTAACCCTTTCTATGGTGAATATTCTAATGAGCATCAACCAATCACCTCAAGATACAAAACTTACAGAATTTACATACAGCCTATAGGGACTACTATATTACCATACTAACCTACATACTAAAAACTTGAAAAACCACCTTTTCCCTGATACCTGAGAAGGTCCAACCCCTTATTCATCCTTTTGTCTTGTCACTGACTCACCCAGCCCAGTCTTTCAGCTAGTTTAATCCCCCTCTTCCTGCCCAGCCCCTTACAGTTCAAACTTTGCTTTCAATTCCATCTCTTTTGTAGGTTTCATACTCTTAGAATCTTTCACTAATAAACTATCTCTGCAGGGTCCTCCTGCTTCCTCCTCTCCAACACCACCCCGCTGGGGTTTTCCTGATGTCAGCATCTCTCCTCAGTCCCTTCCCCCCTTTGGACATTCACAGCTCCAAACTCGGCTCCTGTTGGAAGCACTGGAGGAGCTGGGCAATGCTCTGCTCTAAATCCCAGCAGAGTTTATCCCCGAATTCCATTTTAGGGGTTTTTGCTTAACCCAAGTGTGATGAAAAGCCAGAAACCCATCCCATGAGTCCGGGGTACATCTCCTCCTGTTACAGCCCAGCTGGAAAACTGCTCCATTTCCATACATCCACCACCTTTTCCTCAAACCCTTCCAAGCCCAGCAGGTGATGGATGGCAGGATGGAGGGGTGCTGACAGGAATTAATGTGGATTTTTTTGGTTTTTTCCAGAGCTCCACGCTGACTCCAGCGGAGCACACGGGGGACACGACGTGGCTTGGGATGTGTCACCGAGGAACGAGCTGGTGATCCATCAAATCTCTGACATTCCCCTTCTATCTGAAGCCTCAGAGCAAAGGGAAGCAAGGAAAATACACCTGGACTAAACACTTCTTCAGGGAAAAACAGCCCTGGAGTGGGCAGCTGGCAGCCTGAAGAAAGGGATGTGCTGCCTTTGATCTTTGCATGTCAAGGCAGAGACTTCATGAAATCATCCAGCCCTTGAAAAAAATCCAGCTGTTCCCCCAGTTCCTGTCACTGTTTGAAAAAAGCAGAAGGAGAAGCTCCTATTTGCAATTCCAAAAAAAACCCCAAACCTGTGGAGACACCTGTTAGACCATGAAAACACCCTTGTGTTGTTTTGGAAGGACAAAGTCCATGAAAATCACATTTTTCCTGGTCTCTGAACCATAATCATGGAATCAGAGTGGGGGTTGGGTTTGAGGGACCTGCAAGATCATCCATGGCCACCCCTGCCATGGGCAGGGTCACCTCCCACTATCCCAGGCTGCTCCAGGCCCCATCCAGCCTGGCCTTGGACACTTCCAGGGATCCAGGGGCAGCCACAGCTTCTCTGGGAAACCCCTGGTAGGACCTCACCAGGCCCACATTAAGGAATTTCCTCCTAAATTCTCTTTTAGTTAAGATACAAACCTCCCCAGTAAATTCCACTTTCGGTCTCCTGCCTCCACCCCACATTTGGCCACCCATGATTTGGTGATCTGGCATTTCTTGGTTTCACCTTTTGAAGATGCCGTGGACAAGTTTGTCTCCTGTGGACATGATCTTCACCTGCACCATCACAAGACCCTCCCCCTCCATCCCCAAATTCCAGGTTTTTACCTGACTTCCAGGTGCAGCACCAGCAGGCAGCGATCGGCCATCTCCTGGAAGGACCTGGCCAGCTCACTCAGGCTCTGCAGGATCTGCTCGGAGGCAGGAAGGTGCTCCAGGCTGGCATGGCTGTCCTGGCCTGGGGACATCGCTGGCAAGAGAAAAAAGAGTTAAATTTGGGACGTTCTCCATCCCATCCAGAACCTCCTGCACGCTCCCATCCCAGCTCTGGCTGTTCCCTCCACTGTTGATTCAGGAGCAGATCAAGGAGCAAAGGTGCTCCTGCCATGGATTCAACCCCCAAGTGGATCTGAGGGGTTTCATCAACCACCAGGACACATTTTCCTGGGAAGAGATTGCTCTGGGGTGAGAATTCCTGTGGCTGTAGTCCAGGAGGGAGGAAGGAGCTCTGCTGGGAGGGAGGAGCTGCTTGGGAGCCAAGGCACAGCACCCAGAGGTGAGAGGCTCCTTTTTGGTCACCACAATGTCCCCCATGAACCTCAGGTGAGTCCCCATCCCTTCAGAGGAGCCTCCCTTTGGTTTTGTTCCTTAACCACAGCTTTTGGGCAGTGAAAAGCAATTAAACCACAGGCAACAGCCAGGAGCTGCTCCTGGATCGTTTCCTTCCCACTGAGATCTCCTTGGAAAAGCTCCTGGGATTTTATCCCAGCCATGAGTGCAGGTCCAGCTCCATAACTTCATCCCTCAAGGCAGCAAAAAGCAATTAAACCACAGGCAACAGCCAGGAGCTGCTCCTAGATCATTTCCTTCCCACTGAGATCTCCTTGGAAAATCTCCTGGGATTTTATCCCAGTCATGAGTGCAGCTCCAACTCCATAACTTCATTCCCTGTATTTGGCCCCAGGGCCTGAGCCCTGAACCTCCTCGCTGCAGAAGCAGCTCCATAACAAGAGGAACCCTCTGTTATCCCACATTCCACCCGAGTCTGAGGAGCTGCATCCCAAATATCCGAGTTCAAGGCCTGGTTCAGGCAGCACTTTGGAGCTGACACCCTGCTGGGGTGATCAGCAGGGTTTGAAATCAGGCTGCCCTGGAGCACCTGAATTAAATTTTGGGATTGTGAAGAGACCTCCTGCATCTCCAAGTGCCATCCCCACAATCCCTGTGTCCCATGGCCTCAAGCAGAGATTCCTGTGCCACGTAAAAGATTTCTACCCCTGCTGGCTCCTCCAAAACACTTCTGCAACAGGGAAGGCAAAGTCTGGGATCGAATTTCCACCCTAATTCATTGATGCTTTATATTTACTTCTTTACATGGCAACATTGTTCTTTCCCTCATGGAATTCTCCATCTCCATGGAATCACGGAATCATTTTCTCCAGGCTGAGCCCCTTTTCCAGCTGCTCCAGACCCTTCCCAGATCCAACACCACCCTGCACAGGAAGGATCTGTGCATTCCCAAGGAGCTGCTGACAACCAACTTCCATTTGGAGCGGCGCTGATTTAAGGAAATGTGATTTTTGTACAGCCACAGCCCCGCTTTGGGAGAGGAACTTGGGATTAAACACTAAAAATAATCGGCCTAAAATTAAACACACCCTCAGATCCAGCCTGAAAAGATCTTAAAAGAGCAAAGTGAAGAGATAAAAACCTCAATTTTGTGGCTGTTTTGTTTGTTTGTTTGTTCGTTTTTTGGGTTTTTTTTGTGCAAAACAAATTAAAGCAGAGGTGAACAAACAAGAGGGAACTGTACAATTAAGTGTGGGAATCACAGAACATGGAAATAGATGATCTTTGATGCCCAGGAAAGCTGTGGCTGCCCCTGTATCCCTGGAAGTGTCCAAGGCCAGGTGGGATGGAGCTTGGAGCAACCTGGGATGGTGGGAGGTGTCCCTGCCCACGGCTGGGGTTGGAATGAGATGATCCTTGAGGTCCCTTCCAACCCAAACCATTCCATGAATTAACTCCATGAATGAAACTCTCCCAGCAACTCCTGAAATCACAGCAAAATTCCTGGAGCAATTGTTTTTTTGAGCTGAGGAACACTGAGAAATTCCCAGCCTGGCAAATACTGCTGGAAATACTGAACTGACCTGGAGAGTGAAAAGAGGAACGAAGAGGGAAATGAGGGTGACAATCCAGGTGGGAATGATGAGGATTCCCCTCCCTGAGACTCCTCCCAGCCTCTCGCTGCTCACTGAGCTCTGTCCCACAAAGGAAATCAAATTACCAGTGAGGGGGTGAGGGGTTTATTTACACAACCTCCAATTCCAGATTATCCCAGGGCTCTCAGGAGGCTCCTGGGGAGAGCTGTTTGTTCTCCAAGTGGACTTCAGCTCAGGGTGGGGTCTAGGGACAATTATCTATGACAGGACAAAGGAGAAAACCCCACCTTCACCACACTTTTTTAAATTTTTTTAGCCCCAAATCCTGCATTTTGAGGAGTTTTTATCCTCCTGGAGGTGCAGGAATCATCTCTCTTCAGCAGAGCCAGCTCTCTCCGGAGGTGCCACCCTGGAAGTGCTGGAGATGGATGGAGGCATCACCTGAAAAGCAGGAGTCAGCTCCCTCCTGCTGCAGCAGGGAGATGCTCACACCATTTTTTTCTCCTCTCCACAACTCATTTGCAGCACTTTAAGTGAAGTTGTAATTGTGTTTGTCAGAGATAAGGGGAGGAGGGGGACTGGGCACAACCTGCTCCCTGTTCAAAGCACTGAAATCCCTCTGGGTGTTCGGGATCCCCTGGCAGGGAGGAGGCTCAGGTGGGGTTTTGGTGGGAGATGAATCTGAATTTCTCCTGTGTGTTTTTGCTTTTGGAGCTCAAAGAAAGCCTCTCAGAGCCCATCAATTTTCCTTTCTTCCCTGGACGTCCAGAAGAGAAAATCCCATTCCTTTAAGTCTCCCTCCAGATAGTTTTACTCCATCATCCTTGGCAGCACGAAGCCAACAAATGAGCTGGAGCAGCAAAAAAAGTAATCAGAGCTTAAATTATTAAAGAGCTCTGAGTAAAAAAAAAAAAAGCCATTTGGAGCTGGCTTTGGAGTTGGGCAGTTCTTTGGGCAAAGGCTGAGCCTTCCTGTGGCTGTGGACTCGCCACACTCTGAAAAGGGGAGGGATCTCTCACTGCTGAAATGCTGGAAAAGGGGGAGAAAAAAAAAATATCTGGAATGCTGGAAAAACAGACCAGCCGTGCAATTCTTATTGCCCTTCTCCTCCTTCACAACCCATTTCCAGCCAGCTGAAGATGAGCCCACCTGGCCACCACAACACCCTGGCCAATGTCCTGCTCCACTTTATCATCCTGGAGCCTTCACAGATCAATTTGCCCGAGGTGAATTTTCCATGCTGCTGGATCAAAGTCCCGGCTTTGTTTGGGATTTCTCCTCCCTGGCTGAAATCCCAGCCGAGTCCTCTCCCTCTGAGGAGAAGAAACGTTTCATTCCAGCAGAGCTGAGGAAAATAAACTCAGCACAGGCCCTGTCACCCACGATTTCAGTCACCCTGCAGTCCCACAGTGCTCCCCATCCAATCCTGAATCGATGGATGAGGATTGCCAGAGCTCTGGGATATGAAACAAAACCCCTGGAGCCACTCAGGTGTGAGCAGAGTGTCTTGGGTTATGGAACCAAAAATGTGGATTCTATTTCATCTGTTAAAAGCAGCTGGGGAGATGTTTGTTCTTTATCTCCTGTAACTCTGGGGGGAGGGGGGTGATGCCTTCTGATAACGGGGCAGCTGTCAAACCAGGTGGGGCAGTGTTTGTTATCTCTGTCACCTCCTGTCCTCCCTCCAAGGGGATATTTTCTGATAATGGGGCATTGAGGGTTGTCTTCTGCTAATGGATCATTAAGGATTATCTTCTGCTAATGCGACATTGAGGCTCACTTAAGGGCACAACAAATTCCATCATCCCATTGTGAGATGCTCCACCCAGTGGGAGGAGCCAACCATTCCTACCTGGATAAAACTGAGACACAGGAACACCAGGGATCTGGCTCCACTGGATTCCCGGAGGAAGACTGAACCCTTCTCACCATCCCTGGACCCTTCTCACCATCACTGGACCCTTCTCACCATCACTGAACCCTTCTCACCATCACTGGACCCTTTTCTCTCAGGATAATCTTTGCTCCACCAGAACCACCTCTGCCACTCCAGGAGGACTCACTTTGGGACTGCTCCCACCACCCTGACCAACAGGGTGTCAGGTTGTAGCTCTGACTCTGTCAGGGTTCTCCAAAATTGTTGTTTGTTTGCTGGTTTGGTTGGGTGGTTTTGTTTCCTACTACATTTGTATTGTCAATATTCCTAGTAAAGAACTGTTCTTCCTATTCCCCAATCTTTGCCTGAAAGCCCTGAATTGCAAAATTATAATTTGGCAGGGGTGAGGGGTTTACATTCCCCATTCCAAGGGAAACTCCAGCTTTCCCTGTCTTTCCAATCCAAGACACAGAGTGACCACGGACAGATCCAAGTGCTTTAACAGCACAGGGAGCAAAATCAATCCGAGGAGACAAACTCTGCAGCCTGAAGCTGAGGAAAGAACCTCCAAAACGCTCAGGATTTGCACAGCATTCCCTCATTTGGGGAAGGAAAGGCTCACAGAGACATTTCACAGCTCTGATGGGGGGAAAATCCCTCTTCTTTGGGAGAGAGACGCAGCAAGAAACTCTCCTGATGTATTTAAGGACCAGTTCACAGCCCCTTAAAGTGAAATTTCTTCCTCCCTTCCTCTCCAGAAGAGGTAACTCCAAGAAAGAACAAAAAAGAAAAACAACAACCAAAAAAACCCACAAAAAACCCAAAACAACAACAACAACAAAAAACCCCAAAAACAACAACAACAAAAAAACCAAACAAAAAACCCAACCAACCAAACCAAACCAAAACCAAAAAACCACAAACAAACAAAAAAACCCAAACAAACAAACAAAACAAACAAAAACCATGGGGGGGAAGGGAATTTGTCGTGGGGTAGGTGCTGGATTTAGCCTTTGGAGAGTTGGAGTTAACTCTTCTCTCTGCTGGAGACTTTCCTGGGGATCTCAGGCACCACTTTCTCTTTCAGTGCTTGAGTTCCCAGCAGGTAAAAGCTGGATAATGGGGTTTTATCCATCACTGCCACTCCAGCTGACTCAGTTCTCTGAGATGATGCCACAAGGACACAAAATCGCTACTAAAACAGGAGAATATTGGAAGAACATTCTTCAAAAAAAAAAAAAGAATATCTAGTATTCAAAGGAAAAAGCTTTGGGTGAAGCCAGGCAGGATTAGAGGTGTGATTATTTTTTAAAGGAGTAGGGTGTGAACATCAGGGCCAACATCAAGGAGTTTATTTCAGTGGGATTTCTGCCAGGAAACCTCTGACTTTTACAACCAAAAAAAGCACAAAGAAAAAAAAAAAGTAATTTTTTTTAATATTTCATTATTTAAAAGCCACTTCTGGGACTCAGCTGAGCAAGGGGAAGGTGCTGCTGGTGAGGAGAACTTTGTGAGGGGACAGAAGGTCACCAAGGTGTCCATGCCCCACCAAAAGGTGACTCCAAGGTACAGACCAGTCACTGCCTCCTCCTAAACTCGTCCATTTGGGAATTCCAGCTTTCTAGGAAAGGACTGGAATGAGCCATAAATGCTGGAGCTGGATTATGATCCTCCCAGAGTTCACGGGATTTCATTTCAGAGCGATGGGAATTCAGGAAGCAAAGCTGGATTTTGGGGTTGGCACCTTCCCTGTGCTCCTCTGAGGTGTGAACATTTGGGCCTCTTAGATATCAACAAATATTTCAAATATTCACCCAGATATTGCTTTTTTTTTAAACTAAATGGTTCTTCTCTTTTGTAGGATTTAAATCCAGGGAAGTAAAACACTCAAAGGAATGACTCCTCCCAAGACTTCCAAGGTCAGGGAATGGAAAGGGAACCAAAAATATTGGAAGAGAAATTTAAAGGCCAACAGACCAACCTTGAACTGGCACCTCCCACCAGGATTTGGGATGTCAGCTGTCTAAACTGCCTAAATCCCCAGGATTTTTCTGGGAATTCTCCTTTGGCTGGGATCAATGGCAGGGTGCCAAAGGGACAAAGTTACTCTGGTAGCACAAACAGAAGCGAAGAGGAAACGAGCTCGGGGAGAGCTGCTCATTAATAAATCTCTGAGCAAATTTCCACTAATGAGCCCGGTTTTCTTGGAGGAAAAATCAGGGCTGGGTTGGAGGAAACTTGAGGAAGGGATTTCCCCTCACAGATCTCAAGGTTCTGACAGTGGGAGAAAGAACTGTGAGGGGAAAATGCAAGAAAGAAGGAAAAGGAAAGCAAGAAAGAAGGAAAAGGAAAGCAAGAAGACAGAAGTGAAGGGCTGGCACTGTGAACCCCAAAATCATCCCAAAATCACCCAAAAATCCCCAAAAAAATCCCCCCCAAATCACCTAAAAATCACGTAAAAATCCCTCAAAAATCACGTAAAAATTTCCCCCAAATCACCTAAAAATGTCCAAAAATCCCTCAAAAAATCCCCAGAAATTCCCCCAAAACACCTAAAAATGACACCCAAGTCCCCCAAAATCCACCTGAAAATCCCACAAAAATTCTCTGAAAAATCCCCCCAAAATCACCCAAAAATCACCTAAAAATCACCCAAAAATCACCTAAAATCTGCCAAAAATCCCCCAAAAATTCCCTCCAAAATCCACCCCCCCAAAACTTGTGTCCTTAAAATCTAAGCCCAGGAGAAGGGGGGAAAAAAAAAGGTGGAGAAAAGCATCCCGACCTTTTAGGTGGTCAGGAAGAGCTGCAGCCCCCATCAGCTGGGTAAACACTAATGATGAGCAGAGCCCAGACTGTCACTGGTGATAAAGAGCAGCCTAAACACTCTATTAGTTTTTCATTTGGGGAATTAATGTTTTTTGGGGGATTTTTTTTTTTTTTTTTTTACGGCGTGTGTACACTCGGCACTTAATGAATTGTCTCGTTAGCGCTGCCTGCGGAGCTCCTCGCCCGGCTCCGCTGCCGGGCATAAATTTCCCCAGGAAATTAGCACTTTTAAAAAAAGGCAATAACTCCTCCAAAAAAAGGGGTTTGTTTTCTGTTTTTCTGCAAGGATGCAGCCTTGGGAAGAAAGAAAGAAAGAAAGAAAGAAAGAAAGAAAGAAAGAAAGAAAGAAAGAAAGAAAGAAAGAAAGAAAGAAAAGAAAGAAAGAAAGAAAAGAAAGAAAGAAAGAAAGAAAAGGAAGGAAGGAAGGAAGGAAGGAAGGAAGGAAGGAAGGAAGGAAGGAAGGAAGGAAGGAAGGAAGAGAAAGGAAGAGAAAGGAAGAGAGGAAGAGAGGAAGAGAGGAAGAGAGGAAGAGAGAAAGAAAGAAAGAAAGAAAGAAAGAAAGAAAGAAAGAAAGAAAGAAAGAAAGAAAGAAAGAAAGAAAGAAAGAAGAAAGAAAGAAAGAGAAAGAAAGAAAGAAAAGAAAGAGAAAGAAAGAAAGAAAGAAAAGAAAAGAAAAGAAAAGAAAAGAAAAGAAAAGAAAAGAAAAGAAAAGAAAAGAAAAGAAAAGAAAAGAAAAGAAAAGAAAAGAAAAGAAAAGAAAAGAAAAGAAAGAGAAAGAGAAAGAAAGAAAAGGAAGGAAGGAAGGAAGGAAGGAAGGAAGGAAGGAAGGAAGGAAGGAAGGAAGGAAGGAAGGAAGGAAGGAAGGAAGGATCATTTGGGGGGAAAAGGAATCTGTTAAATAAAAATAGAGAGGCAGCATAAAAAGTGTGTGGGGAGGTCTGAGCTCCATCCTTCACCCCCTGGAAGGTTTGGTTGATCCACACTTCTCTTTGAGAACTTTGCAGTCTGGAAAAGGCTTGAAAACCACCCCAAAACAGTTGGTTCATTAAAAAAACCTCCAAAGATCAGATGTTTTTCACTAAAAAAATGGAGTTTTTTGTGGTTTTTTTTGTTTTTTTTTCACTGAAAGAAGCAAAATTGTGCAGGGAGAATTAAGAGGAGGATCCTACACACAATTAGGAACAGAGTTGATTTCGCTGTGGAAGAATTCCCTAAAAAGTCCAGGATTTGCTGTTCCAGTGCTCCTCGACTGGGAAAATTCCTCTGTGTTATGTTGTTTGTTTTTTTTTTGTTTTCAGTTCATTTATGATGTAACATTCCCAGAACCTGCCCTTCTCAGAATTATTATTTCCTGGGCTGAATTCTATTATCTCAGAAGTGACTTGATTTTAGAAAGTCCTTTCAGCTTCTTCTGAGTTCTGGGAGGGACTTTTTTTTTTTTTTTTTTTGCCTGTTTGGTGTTTCCCAATGTGCTTCACCAAATTTTCCTTAAAAAGAGAGAAAATCACAGGTCAGTGGAGACACTTCCGTCAGTCTACAGCAAACCAAAACCTCACTCCACTTTTCCTCAGAGTCCTCCGGGATGCTGAGCTGCACCTTCCCCAAAAAATGCCCTCAAAACCTCCCTGCAGGATTTCTCTGGGCCTGAGAGGGATGGATTTGCAAAAGAACCTTAAATCTCCCGGTCTGTTGGACATAGTGGAAGAGAAAAGAAAATTCCTGAAGTTAATCAGTGTCCTAATGCCCAGGAGTAAAAGTATAATGAAAATAAATACAGTGAAACGGATCCTTAGCAATCATTTTTTTGAAAATTCTAGATAAAATGGAGTTTTTTTTTGAGGGCTGTTTGGTTTTAACAGATTGGTTTGCAAAGCAAAAGGAGGTCTGGAAGACAAAGAATGAACGAGTTTTGTCCAAGGGACCCCAGAGGAAGGTGGGAATGGGAACATCCACGGGAATGATGAAGAGTTTTCAAATTGGGGGTGAAGGACAGGAAAGAAAAAGGGACAAGCACCAGGACCATCAGACTCAGCCCGACTCTCCACAATTCCTGGTTATTTGGGAGTGTTATAAATGCATATTTTGGAGTTGGCTTTTTGCACAGAGTAAGACGATTGCTTTATGTATAACATGGGAAGGTTGCATTGTATGTTCTTTTATTAACAGAGTTTGGAAAAGGCGATAAATGAATATTCTTAAATTGTAAAAGAGTGGAGATGGGAGGTTTATTTTTGTAACTTCTTAACCAGGCAGAAGGCAGAAGGAACCTCCTGCACGAAGATTCCTGATAAAGAACAATTGAACCTTTGATGGTTAGAATCTTGGGAAGAAGGATTTACGACAGAGTGAACAGATAAAACTGTATACTTGGGGGGGGATCTTGAAACCTTTACAAAGAAAAAAAAAAACCCTGAAATGAATGTTTGAATCATGCATTAGTTTCTGTTAAATATGCAAGACAGGGATCCTTAAAGGATCTGAAGGGGGTGGTGTGCTGATTGCGCTTGGTATCAGCACCTCGGCCGAAGAAGCTTTGCTTTTCTGTCTCCTCATTGTCTCTTTTTATTCTATTTCTATTAAACTTATAAATTTGTATAAAAAGTGAACTTTGCTTTTCACAAGGAGTGATTTCCCCCAAATCCCAGAGGAATTGGAGTGCTGCTGAGATCAGAGTGATGCAATGGTGACGTCAATCCCTGGCTGTGAGTTTTGAGTCCCCATCCTGTAATTTTACCAATTATTTTGCCCTTTCTAGAGCAGGGCAAGGTGTCACCTGTGTCACAACGAGGAGGAGCAGGGAGGACCTTCTGCTCTCCATCCTGGCCAGCAGGGAATCATCTTCTCCAGAAGAGATGAAAGGACGCAAATGGGATGAACCAACACCAGTGGCCAGCAGGCTCCTCGGAGCCATTCCCACAAAAACCCCATTTCCTGGCATTACTCACCATTTCCTGGCATTACTCACGCCGGGATCCCGGCTGCAAAAAATGCTTTGAAAGCTTTGCTAATTAGGTCACTTATTTAGGTGACAAACCCCTGGCTTTAGGGCTGGTGGGTGGGAGGAAGGAAAGGAGGAATGAGAGTAATTAGCGTAATGATGATGGTGAGTTAAGTGCTGATCGATCCCGGCACAGATTCCCGGTGTTGTCTCCCCACAAGAACCCATAAATGAGCAGCCGGGGCAGGAAAACCACGTCTGATCTCCTCATGGCATTAAATATTTGATGGGAAAAGCGCTGAGGTTGGGGAAGGCTGGCATACATGAGAAAACCTTCACTGAGGACATTCCAGAGGGGAAAACAAACAAACAAACAAACAAACAACACCCACTAAAACAAAACACACAAAAAACCCCCAAAGAAAACACACAAAAAACCAAACCAACAAAACCAAAACAAACAAACAAACAAACAAACAAAAACCAAAGGAAAACACAAAACCAAACCAAACAAACAAAAGCCAAAACAATCAAACAAAAAACAAAGAAAACACACAAAAAACCAAACCAACCAAACAAAAAAACCAAACCAACCAAACAAAAACCAAAACAATCAAACAAAAAACAAAAGAAAACACACAAAACCCCAAACCAACCAAACAAAACCAAAACAAACAAACAAAACCCAAACCAAACAAACAAAAAACAAAGGAAAACACACAAAACCAAAACAAACAAAATAAAAAACAAACAAAAACCAAACCAAACAAACAAAAAACCAAACCAACCAACCAAAAAACCAAACCAACCAAACAAAAACCAAAACAACCAAACAAAAAACAAAAGAAAACACACAAAACCCCAAACCAACCAAACAAAACCAAAACAAACAAACAAAAACCAAACCAAACAAACAAAAACCAAAACAAACAAACAAAACCCAAAACAAAACCTAAAAAAATCCAAAACAAAACAAACCCAAAAAACCAACAACAACAACAAAACACCTCTGGAAGGCACCGGGAGATCACTCTGATGGGAAAACAGGAGCTCTCAGGTGACTGGTGACTGTGTGGTTTCAATCCCCGAGCTCCAGCAAAGCAGAGCCAATTTTAAGCTATGACATTCTGGTGCCAAAATCCTTAAGTAAACCAAAATAATCTCCTCATGCTCAGTTAAATCAAACCAGGTATTTCACCTCTGTGAATTCAGCAGTTCCCTGCTGGTCTTGAAGGTGTTTTAACACTTTGCTATCCCAATTTTTCCATGGTTTTAGTCCTCCAAAAGTCAGCTCGGCCAAGAGGGACCCAGCTGGACTCTTGTTCTCTGCCTGAATTGCTCTGCTCTGTAGAATCCTGGAATGGTTTGGGTGGGAAGGGACCTCAAAGCCCATCCAGTTCCAATCCCATGGGCAGGGACACCTCCCATTGTTCCAGGTTGCTCCAAGCCTCAATGTCCAACCTGTCCTTGGACATTCCAGGGATCCAGGGGCAGCCACAGCTGCTCTGGCAATTCCAGCCCAGGCAGGAATTCCTGCCCAAGCTCCCATCCAGCCCTGCCCTCTGGCAGTGGGAAGCCATTCCCTGTGTCCTGTCCCTCCAGGCTTTGTCCCCAGTCCCTCTGCAGCTCTCCTGGAGCCCCTTCAGGCCCTGCCAGGGGCTCTGAGCTCTCCCAGATGTTTGCAGCAGCTTTGCTAAGTCCAAGTCCATTTGTAGTTCTACCAAAGCTATAAATGGTGATTAATTAATTAATCACTTGACAGATCCCATTTCACTGTGGGTGAGGGTGGCAGAACTCCCTGTCCCTGCTCAAGGGCATTCCCACCTGGGAAAGCCAGGAGAGCCCCCAGGCAGGTACCTCATTCCTTCAGTGAACACCACCCCAAGCTGGCTGTGGATGTGCTGGGGTTTGCTGGAGCAGCCTGTGGAGAACATTGGGAATCTCTGAGCATCCCAGAACAGCAACAGGCTGAGCTGTGGGATGGACAAAAGGATCTGTGGACATGAGCAGTGGCCAAGCTGATAAAATGCTTGATAAGAAGAGCTTTCCCTTCTTCTGCTCTGCTTCTCCTCAGAACCAACAAGATCTGAAGTGACTTTGTGCACCACCAGCAGCTCCCAGGCCAGGTTAATTCCTGCACCCAGGTCCATCCATGGGGGCACAGCAAGGTGGGGATGATCACACAAAGGAGGTTCAGGGAAGGGCAGCTGGCCGGGATTTGTGCTCTTCCAGAAGAGCCCCAAGAGCTCAGGCAGCGGCAAAGAAGAAATATTGGAAAATCAGGCTATTTGTGAAACTGAAATAAAAAGCTTGTCACCTAGATTAAGTTATACTGAAGCAGCAGATATTCACCAAATAATCAAAGCACTCGAGATTTACCTTGTTAATTTAAATGGCAGATGGTTTGCATTTGGTGGAGATGTGCAGCTTTTTCTGGCTTAGACAGAAATTTGACTTTTGTTGCAATAACAAAGCCACAGCATTCACCAAGCCCTTCCTCTGCCCCAGGGCAGGCCCGTGTTGATCATCCTCAATCTGGCTTTTAAATAAGGTCCTCTATTAATACATCTAAAAAAAGCATCAATTCCCCACCAGCAATCAATACAAGCAAGATGTGCTACAAGCTCAGTGACAGGGGAAAAAAAAAATATATATAAAAAAAAATCAGCTGCAGCTTGAGAGGAACAGAGCCCCATTGAAGAGCTGAATTCAGTTCATTAGGGGGTTAAACACAAAGCCCTGCCTGAGCTCGGCACTGCTGGGTGGCCTGGCTGCAAAATGAAAAGGCAGCAATTTCCCCTCCACACCGGGCCTGATTTCCATTTGTGCTGAAACCCCTCTGCACTGCTCTGGAGGGGCCTTAAAGTGACTTTAAATGACAGCTCCCTGTGGCAGAAAGGGGCTCCAGTGTCCATTTGAAAATCATCGTGCCTGCAGTGGGGCAGGATGCTCCCTCTCAGCCATCAAAGGCCACTCCAGGCTCAGGGAAGCAAAGGAGAAGCTGATGATCCTCCCGGGGCAAAGTGGCCCCAAGATGGTCTTGATGCTCTAATGGCCCTCAGTCAGCTCTGAAAAAAAGCATTTTGAGATCTGTGGCTGGAAAATGAGATGCAAATGCTGAGTGTGAGCGTTAATAAAGCCAGGCAGTGGCGGAGAAATGCAGGATTTGGGTAAAAAGCTGTAGAAAACCTCATTTTTTTTTTTCCTCCCTTGCTTTTGATCAAAGTCGTAGCTCACTCAGACTGGGACTGTGGGGGAAGAGCTGCCCATCTGCAGAGGAAAAGGTGCAAACATCCCCCACACCCCCTTGGAATTTGGGGTGAACAGGAGAAAATATCTGCTGTGGACACGGGGTAAAGCAGTGGAGAGGCTGAATGGCCTCAGGATCTGCTCCTGAAGAGACTTTCTCTTTGTGGAGAAGACAATGACAGGACAGGAGGTCCCTCCTCAGGGCTGGTGGCTGGTTTTTTTTTCCAGTCAGAACTGGAAATGCATGAAAATGCTGTTAATTACTCATCAAGGATGACCCAGACAAGGCCCACACGGAGGAGGTGAACACGACACACTGAGCAAATCAAGATTTCTCCACATGAAGGGGCTGAGGGAGGAGCAGCTGCTGTGAGCTGTGACAGCCATGGGCACCCGGTGCAAATGCAAAAAGTTTAATTCCAATGAACCTTCTGGAAGAGAAAGACAATCCTGATTTAGCTGAGCTGGAGGAGCTCAGGGCCTGAAGGGGCTCCAGGAGAGCTGCAGAAGGACTGGGGACAAGGCCTGGAGGGACAGGATACAGGGAATGGCTTCAGATTGGAAAAGGGGAGATTTGGGTGGGATCCTGGGAAGGAATTCCTGCCTGGGTTGGAATTGCCAGAGCAGCTGTGGCTGCCCCTGCATCCCTGGAATGTCCAAGGCCAGGTTGGACACTGGGGCTTGGAGCAGCCTGGGACAGGGGGAGGTGTCCCTGCCATGGCAGGGGTGGCACTGGATGGGCTTTGAGGTCCCTTCCCACCTAAACCATTTGATTCCAGGACAAAGCAATTCCAAACTCAGAGTTTGGAAGCCTGGCAGTCATTTCCCTGGTGATCACAACAACCTGAAGTCACGAGGTTCCAAGAGCAGCTGAATTTAAAGGGCAGCTCCAACTCCAGAAGCCAACAGCTCATCTTTCATCCTCCTCCCTACACGTAGCAAGCAATGGTCTTAAAAATGTTAAAAATCTTTTAAAAGATTGTCTCAACTCCTTCATGGCTCACAGTAATTCCTCCTCTAAAATATTGAGGGGACCTCAGAAGGCTGAAGCTCCACAAAGGAAAAGGGTGAGGTTGTGCTCTGTCTGCAGCTGACAAAGCACAGAAGATGAGGAGAGGAAACCCGACTTCCATTTTCCTACAAAACCCCTTTAAAATTGACTCGACTTCCTCAGCAAATCCACCTCCTCCCAGCAACCTGAATCCTGAAATGGTTATTGTTAAAAAAAAGGAGTTTGTATTGCCTCCAAAGACAAGAGCAGAAGGAAATGACTTTGTCATATCTGACTGGTTTGGGAAATACAAAATCCAATTCTGAAGGGGAGCAGATAAGGGCAGAGCCATGGAAGAGCCATCAGCTCAGCAAACACCAAATAATGAACAGTGCAGAGACTGCCCAGCCTGATAAAACTCTCCATTAGCACGGCTGGGTTTAAATGAGGGATAATTGTGGCACAACCACAGCCAAAGATTATTGAATTTTTATCTCTGGGAAGGAGCCTTTGACAGCTTCACCCCAAAACCACCAGCAGGTCCTGCCTCTCTTCAAGGTTTCCCAAAATCAGACCTGCACAGCTCCACCTTGTGCTTTCTGGATGTTCAGAGCTGTGCCCATAAATTCCCTGTTTGCATCCAAGGAAGCTTTGCTGGAAAAGCTGCTGCCTTCCCCCACCTCCACGTCACGGGCTGGTTGGGATTAGGGAAATTTCTGGCACTGCACCAAAAATTCAGGTCCTGATCATTCACTGAACACTTGGGTGATGCCCTGAGTGGGACCAGAACTGAATCTCAAGTTGTTGGGGCAGAAAAGAGAAACAACCAAAGGATGAAAATCTCATTTATAAGCACGAGGTCAGGATAGCCTCTGTCATTTCCTACCACTGCCCCTTCTTCCCCTTGTTCCAGACTCTCCTGGCATTTGTGTACAGGCATTTCAGGATGAAGTTCTTACAAAGGAAGATGAATTTTTATCGTCAGGAGGACGCTGCCAAGTGAAATATTACACTTTGTGCTTTTATGTTTATTCACCACGGCGTGGAACGTCCTCTCCGAGGCCTGAAAGTCACGCCCGTGCCCTTTCATATCTGGAAAACACTGATTTATTTTAAAAAATCTGAGTTTCAACCAGACCTGAAATTATAAATGATGCTTTATTTTAACAGCTCTGACTGTTAGAACATAAATCCTCAGCCCCAAGAACTCCCCTAGTAACTAAATAAATATTTGGCTACTGAACTTTGATAGCATTTCCCACTGGGTTTTGTTTAATTTTGTTGTTTGTTTAGACTCCTCTAAAGCGAGAACAGAGAAAGTGTTGTCACCCAGGTATTGAGGAGTCAATGTCTGGGTTACAGGGATGTTAAAGCTGCCTGGAGTAATTTGGGTTTTAATTGTTAACTGATTGTATAACCTTAATTATCCTTCTGGATCCAAAGGATCTGATCATGGAAAGCTGAGTGAGGAGTTTAAAGTCCTGCTCTAGAGCAGAGTTAGAAGCCATAGGAAGGATTTCAGTCACCCAGAGAGGCTCTGCTGCCGAGGGACAGTGATTTAATGGACATAAACCACTGTGACTTTGCTCAGCACCAGCAAATTTCCCTCATGAATTCCCAGAAAAAAAAAGTCTGAGCTGATTTTCAATTCCCAGCTCCCAGGAGAGCTTAGCTGCCCCCAGTCCTGGGCACCTTCCCCCAGGATTCTGCTCCAAATATCCAAACCAAACTTCACAAATTCCCTGTATCCTCAGGAATCCACATTCCCCTGAGTCCCAGGATCCCTTTGAGCTGGGTGGAATTTTTTTATTCCATGCTCTTCTTTTTCCAGCTGTCTCCTTGCACACCCTGAGACAGCAGGGGATGGTCAGTATTTGTAAAACACACAAGATTTAACTCCAGGGATCCTGGGCGGGAGGCAGAGCTCAAACCAAGACAAAGGCCACCTCGCCAGGGTGACATGGAGCAGATTTTGGGAATCCTGGCAGGTGAGACCCAACCCTCTGGTCCTGGGAGGGGATGGCAGCAGGGCTGTGTGTGATTCCTCATGAATCAATGGCAGTGGGAAGGTTCATCTGGGAAGCAGCAGAGCTGAGGTCACTCCACACCAAGCTGTTCGTGCATGTGACTCTGTGGCTGACCACAGTGAACAGAGAGACAACAGCAACTGTAGGAGAAGGGAATGCAGGTGACCTTGCCCCTGAAGGAGGAGGAGAAGGAGAAAAGGAGAAGGAGAAGGAGAAGGAGAAGGAGAAGGAGAAGGAGAAGGAGAAGGAGAAGGAGGAGAAGGAGGAGAAGGAGGAGAAGGAGGAGAAGGAGGAGAAGGAGGAGAAGGAGGAGAAGAAGGAGAAGGAGGAGGAGAAGAAGAAGAAGGAGAAGGAGAAGGAGGAGGAGAAGGAGGAGAAGAAGAAGGAGGAGAAGGAGAAGGAGAAGGAGAAGGAGAAGGAGAAGAAGAAGAAGAAGAAGAAGAAGAAGAAGAAGAAGAAGGCAGTGACAATGACGGTCTGCAGTTAGAGCTGTTGTTGGAACCAGCAGTCACAGTCTGGCTGGATACAAGCCTGCAGTCACAGTCTGCACACTGATCCCTGCAGTCAGAGTTCAGCAGGAAATCACCAGCAGTCAGAGGCTGCAGTGGAAACCTGCAGCAGGAGCTTGCTGCAGCCAGGGTCAGGGAATGGTTGGGGTCAGGATGGCTGAGCTGCAAAGAGGAATAAATCAGGAGCCTTTTCATGCTGTGATAAACAGGAAGTCTGTGTCCTGGCTCGTTTCTACTCTCTAACAAGAGTGCTGCTGCAACAACTCATCACATCCCCAGCCCCTTCCAGACAGACAAAAATCCCCACTCCTGAGGGAAGGAGTGAAAGCTGAATCCCAGGGGAACAAAATGATCCCACAAGGCAGCAGCCCCTGGCAGGCAGGAGCAGCGCTGGGGTCTCCAGGCTTTTCTGCCTCTGCCCTCCTGGCACCTCACTTCATCCAGGATGTCCCCTTCAGGGACACACCCAGAAGGATATTCCTCATCAAATCCCATCCAATTGCTCCTGGAACTTCTAACCACATCTTTTTTTTTAAATATTCCAGTTACTCTAGGGATTTTTAACACAGGCCTCCTTTTAAATATTGAGTGGCCTGGCGATGCTTTGATGCTTTGGAATGAGTGAAACCTGCCTGGCACTGCTTCCTGCTCTTGGGAATGCCATCAGCAGGCACTGCAGGGAAGCTCCAGGGCTGAAAGACCTTTCCAAGTTGGAAGTGATGCTCCTGGAGCCCTCTCATGGTGCCCCCACAAGGAACAGAGACGAAGCTGCTCCGCTTCCTGCTTCCCTCTGACATAAACCTGCTTGGAAAGGCGGGAACAGAAGGTGCTCATTCCCGCTAAAATCCCGTGTTTATGCTGTCCCAATCCCCAGGCAGAGGCTTCCCGTGGGAATTACTCACTCTGGGATGCTGAGAGGCTGGAGAAAGCTGCCTTGGTGCGTCCTGCCAGCCACTCCAGGCTCTCGTGCAGGTTGGCCAAGGCCTTGAGGTCGCTGACGTCCCGCAGGATCTCCTGCTGAGGGATCAGTTTGTCTCCCAGATTCCCAATCAGGACTTCGGATTCTTTGCCAAAAGCGGCCCTGAAACGGAAAGCAAAGCTCCCTCAGGAATGTGGAAATCAGGGAAGGTCAACCTGGCCCTCGTGGCACCATCCCAGGGATGTTTTCTGAGGGAATTCCAGAGAAAAAAACCCAGGGAGGTCTTTACCATCCTTCTCCTTGCATTTACAATCCTGGAATTCCACCTCACTCCTCACAGCTCCCAACTGCATCCCAACCAACTCCCACCCCTCCTCAGCCCACAGGGAATTCACACCTTGCAGGTGCTTCCTGCGTCTCCCTGGGATTTCCATAAATAACACTTTTCCATCTTTCCCTGGAAATGAGCTCTTCCAGTCCCTGATTGACTTCTTGCTCCCCACATTCACTTAAACAAATTCCCATGAAACCCCAGTGGCTGATCATGACAGAGAAATGGTTCAGAATACCAGTCCATGAATTATTTGACTGCCAAGGGGATGCCACCTGGTGAAAAATAATGACTTGGGGCTCCAGACCCCCCTCCACACCCTTCCTTTAAAATGCCAGGAAGGGTTTTTTAATTGCTCCATTAAATTTAGCCCAAGAACCTGATCCTGAGATCAGCACTCAGGAGCTTGTTGGGAGCTAAAAGTGAGAGGAAAATCCCCCCAGCTCAGGTTTGGAGCTCAGATCTACAACCAGAATTATTTTCATGGAGCGGCGACCTTCATCCCAACCTGGAATGTGAATTCCCAAACACTTCCTTGTAGGAGTCCAGGGCATTCCTTTGGATACCCTGGGCAGACAGAAACCTGTACAGAGGGGTTTGAAACCTCTGTACAGGGGGGTCTGGGATCTGTACAGGGGGGTTGGAGACCCTGGCACAGAGCCCAGAAAGGAAAGGGCTTTGACTTTAGTCCATGGCAGAGATTTACAACATTGGGAGAGGAGTTACAAGCCACAAAGTGTAATAAATTCACATTTGGGTTCCTAGAACAGGGGTGAATGGGGACAAGATGGAGAATTCTGGGCGGTGCCCTGGGGTCTTCTCCTCCTTCTTCATCTCCATCTTCTGCAGTGATGGTGGCACAAAGTAGCTTTAGAGGGATTGGGTTAGTGTAGAAGTAACCTGTTTAGTATAGAATGTGGATATTGGTTTGTAATTGTAAATAATCAGTATGTAACAATCTGTATAAGAGATGATGAGCCTTTGTCAGAGGGCAGAGTCTTCACCCGGTGCCCGTGCTGTGAAGACCTTGGCCGGGCACAGAGAAAAACGAAAAGATAAGAAATGATAAACAACAAGAAGAACCTTGAAAAAAGAACATCTGAAGACTCTGGTTCATTTCTGTGTCTGGCTTGGGCTTTCAGAGGGCAAAGGACACTGAACCACCCTAATCTCGGGTGACCAGCCAAACCTGAGACCTCCTGAACTTCCTGCAGCCTTGGTTTCCCCTGGGGCACAGAGCAGGCTTTCCCCACTTCACAGACTCACAGAATCACTGGGTTGGAAGAAACCTTCAAGATCATCCAGTCCAACCCAGCCCTAACACCTCAATTAAACCACGGCACCCAGTGCCACATCCAGGCTTTGTTAAACACATCCAGGGATGGTGACTCCACCACCTCCCCGGGCAGGCCATTCCAGAACTTTATTATTCTTCCTGGTGTTATAAATGAAATGAATGATTTAGGTCATTTGTGTTAAATGGTATAGTTAATGATTATAAATATGTAGGGGCTATTAAGCAAACTGCAGAAATTGTAAATATAGAGAGGATATTATGCAATAAGTTGCAGAAACTGCAGAAACAGATAGAGAAAGCCCGGCCTTGGTGCAGGATAATGTAACTTTGTATGAGAAGGCATGAAGAAGGAAAG